>JAKFHU010001716.1:0-1200000 GCA_023783475.1 Daubentonia madagascariensis | reverse complement strand
AGCAGCAGGAGGCAGGAGGAAAGGGAGCCAAGGGATGGACCCTTGTCATCGTTTTTCTTTTTTTCTTTGAATAAATGTCACTTTTTGAGGCAAAAGAAAGAACTGTGAACATTTAAGACACCCTTGTCTTTGGGGGTAGGCTTGTGCCCCAGGCGCCATCACTTCTCCTAAAAAGCACCAATCCATTTCCCCAACCGAGCCACCTCCTAATCCCAGAGGCTCTCCCCACTCCAGCTGAATTCCTCTGAAAAGGATTCAGGGGGCTATAATATGTCACTCACCCACATTTGCCAGACCACATCTGGAGGGAGATTTGTAAGAATTTCTTTAAAAAGTGCAGGTGGTTTTGCACGGGACACTGGAGTAAATGGAATGGGCAGAGATGACCAGCAGGGGAGGCCAGGCTGTCCCCAGAGCTGAGGGGGTCACTGTCTCAGCCCATCTATAGCGCGTTCCTGGTATGGCAGTATGCCTTGGCACCAGGTGGCGACCTGTGTTGTAGGTGATGGGGAGTCGCTGAGGTAGGCAGGAGGAAGGCCTTTAATAAGAAACTGGAAATGTCTCCGGGAGGAGGCATGTTAATAAGAACAATGAACCTGCCAAGCCTGTGGTCCCAGCCACTCAGGAGGCTGAGCCAGGAGGATCACTTGGGCCCAGGAGTTTGAGGTTACAGGGAGCTATGATGATGCCACTGCACTCTACCCAGGGTGGCAGAACAAGACTCTATCTCAAAGAAAAAAGAACAATGATGCTAGGTAACATTTATTGAGCACTTACTATATGCTAGGTGCTCTTCTCTGTGCTTCAGGTGTTTTAACTTACTTGATTCTCACAGCAACCCTGAGAGGTAGGTGTTACTCTTATCCCCCCCTTATCCAAGAGGAAACTGAGGTACAAAAAGGCGAAGTGCCCAGCCTTACCCAGCTGGGAGAAGCTGAGCAAGGACAGAAACCAGAGTGCTCAGGCTCCAAAGCCCAATTCCTGCCATCGAGTACGTTGCCTGGTGCCCTCCAACACACGTCCAGCAGTCCCTGCAGCCTCCTTATTAAAAAGCCTCCTGGGCATGGCTGGGGGGGGGTGCACAGAGAGCCCCAGTGCTGTGGGGGCCCGAGGTAAGGCAGGGCGTGGAGAGAGAAGCTGGTGCTCTGCCAACACAACTGGGTGGCTTCCCAGAATGGGCCAGAAGAGTGGAGGGGAGCAAGGCAGGGGTGCCTGAGGAAAGGGGGAAACCCTCGACCCCAGCCAGAGGAGGAGATGAAGGAGGGGAAGGGAGCGTGGCAGCCCCTTTCTCAACCTCACAGACCCTGGACTAGATTCTCTGACCCAGCAGGGCTACAGGAATCTGAGAATCCCAGCTGGCCATCCCCCTCGTCCCCAAGAGTCCCAATGGCCCCGCCCAGTGGGCAAAGGACAGGACAGGACAGGAATGCCCCGTCCTCCCTCCACATCCCAATCCCATGGTTTTCCACAGCACCCAGGCAGCAGTGGGCGAAGGAGTCAGGCTCTAATACCCCCTTACAAATGGCAACACTGAGCCCTAGAGAGGGGATGTGGCTTCCAGAGGTGGCCCAGAGCCAGGCCAGGGCCTGGAAGTGAGGACATTCCCGTGAACGGAGCCCACAGGGGCAGGATGCTAGGTCCTTCATCCCGACTTGGTGTCCAGCCCAGAGCTCCCGTCCTGAGCGTCCCCCACGTTCACCAAACCCTGTATATTCACAACCAAACATCTGATCTACCCACACCGCTCCATCTCCAGTGCTCCCGGTTACAGCGACTGGTGCCCCCATTTAAGCAGATTGAACCGCAAACCTTGGTGTCTCCTAATGCCTGACTCACCTTTCCCCCGGCACCACCTACCACCACATCTGTAGATCCTGACTCCTGAGTATCTCTGGCATCTACACACCTCTCTTTCCCCACAACACCTGCCTTTGTCCAACACTTTCTCCCTGGTTACACCAACAGCCCCCAATGGATCTGCCTGCCCCTGTAAGCGCCCCACAGCAAATACAACGTCCACTCTGTATTCAGAGGGATCCTTCTCTAAGCAATCTGATCCCATCACGGCCCTGTTTGAAACCACCTATCCCCAAGCCAACCTTCTTACCAGGCCCACAAGGGCCAACCTAATCTGATCCCCCAAAACCTTTCAGCTGTATCTCCCATTGCCCCCCACCCCATGATATTCCAGCCACCCTAGATTGCATAGCATTCCCTGAATGCAGTGCTACGCCAGGTCTGGCTCTTACTGGCTTTTGAAAGCTGAATTTTGAAAGCCAGTTGTTGAACATAACCATTATCAAAAATTAAATTATATAAAACTACAATTAAGTAGATTATATTGAGAATAAAGGTAATAAATACTCAAACTCATCACTTCCTAATTAGTTTACTACATTTCACTATTATTTATGCCCGTAAGGTTATCTGTGTCTATCGTGTGTGTCTGGTGGAAATCCTATATACTGGTGTGCTGTTTACCACACATCTCTCCCAACACAGCATTCAGTGATGTTACAGAGATAGCCCGAAATCAGCCATGGTAGGGATATGTACATTACAAATCAACAAACATTATAAATTAGAGGTTGATTTATTGTTTTGTTGATTGTCTAGACCAGGGATCAGTAAACTATAAGCCAAATCTGTCCTACTACCCGTTTTTGCAAATAAAGTTTTACTGGAACACAGCAACACTCATTCACTACTTACTGCTATGGCTATTTATGCACTACAATAGCAGAGTTGAGTACCTGCAACAGAGACCATATGGCTCCCAAAGCCTAAAACATCTACCACTTCGTGGAAGAAGTTTGCCAACCCCTAGCGTGGACTTTCAGAAAACTATGGAGAAAATGTTAATAATGCAGATTAAACTTAAAAGTATGTCATGTCTGTAGCTGTTACTTTGTGAATAGCACCAAAAAAGTAGGGGAAATATTCTTCAATACTTGAAACTATTCTCCTATTCAACAAAGAAGTCATTCACATCACTGACAAATGAGTGAAGTTCTTTTTTTTTTTTTTTTTCAGACAGAGCTCACTCTGTTGCCCTGGGTAGAGTGCAGTAGAGTCATCATAGCTCCCTGCAGCTTCTAACTCCTGGGCTCAAGCGATCCTCCTGCCTCAGCCTCTCTAGTAGCTGGGACTACAGGCACCCGACACCACACCACGCCTGGCTAATTTTTCTATTTTTTGTAGAGACAAGGTCTTGCTCTTGCTCAGGCTGGTCTCGAAGTCCTGGCCTTCAGTGATCCTCTCGCCTCGGCCTCCCAAAGTGCTAGGATTACAGGCGTGAGCCACCGTGCCCAGCTGTGAGTGAAGTTCTGACATATGTCATCTTTCTTTCATTTCACCTTACTCATTAACAAAAACAAAAATATCAACCAACACTCACATCAGAACTACAGAGAAGCAGGTTTTAAACATTCACCAGCACACCACTGCCTAAAGTGCAGGGCCCATTTACGCTTTCATTTTTTGCATATGATCTTCCCTCTGCCCATAATGCCTTAGCCAAATCCAATTCAAATGTCCCCTTTTAGGCTGGGCACAGTGGTTCACGCCTGTAACCCCAGTACTTTGGGAGGCTAAGGCAGGAGGATTGCTTGAGCCCAGGAGTTCGAAACCAGCCAGGGCCACATAGTGAGTCCCCTGTCTCTACTAAATAAATAAATGTCTCTTTTTCCATGCTGCCTGTATAAGTTAGCTATGTCCTGTGTAACAAACCAGTCCAAAATGTAATGGCTTTTACAATTTTTTTTTTTTTTGAGACAGATCTTGCTCTGTCATCCAGGCTGGAGTGCTGTGTCACAATTGTAGCTCACTGCAGCCTCAAACTCCTGGGCTAAGCAACCCTCCTGCCTCAGCCTCCCAAGTAGCTGAGACTACAGCCTTTTACAATATTATTATTTCTCATTAAATGATGGGTCATCTGGGTGGTTCTGCTGATGTTGACTGGGCCTGCTCTGCTGTGCTCACTCCAGGTACACGACCACCTGGCAGGCCTGCTGGGGGCTGGCTAGGCTGCCTCCCTCTGAGGTGGTTTGGCTGAGCTCTCTGTGGTCACCCTTACCTTTAGCAGATGAGCCTGGGCTTGCTGTCATAGTCCACACAAGTGTCCAAGAGCACTAGCTCTCTCAAAATGGGCAAGCTCTTTTGAGACTTAGACTTGGAATGGGCACTCCATCACTTTGGCCACATTTTATCGGCCAGAGAAATTTACAAGGCCAGCTCAGATTCAAAGGGTGGGGAAATAGTTGTTGCAAAGTCACAGTGCAAGAGGCATGATAGATAGAAGGGAGGGAAGAACTGGGGCTATTTTTACAATCAACCTACCTATTGCCTTCCCCTCTTTCCTTAAGCATAGGAACTACTCCTGATTCTGTGTTCATACAGCACTGCTAAAAGCCAAAACAAAACCAAGCCTGTCATAAACACTTTGTGAAGATAAAGAATCTACCAAAGACATTGGTTTATTTACCTTTATACACAAAGGGACAAGAAACATGGATGGAGTTCTAAGGTTCTTCTAGCAAAGCAAAATAGCAGTTTATATATCTTCTAAAGCTATTGTATCAGCCAGGTTTTGATGGGAGAAACAAAATTACTGGAGGTGATTACAAACGATAAAAGATTATAGGAATAACACAAAATTATGAGAACTGGTTATTTAAAACTGCTGTCTTAGGCTGGGTGTGGTTAACCCAGCACTTTGGGAGGCCAAGGCAAGAGGATCACTTGGGGCCAGGAGTTCGTGATCCTAAAATAAAATAAAAAATAAAATTAAAAAAAATAAAATAAATAAAATATAAAATAAAATAAAATAAAATAATAGAATACTGTTGTTCCTTTTGTCTGGCGCTGGAGCCTAAAGATGGCAGGTAGGAAGTTGGGATGAAGGTGAGTTGGGACAAGCAAGAACAAAGTAGAACCTGTGAGAACATACTAGAACCCACAGGATGGACCAGAACCCACATCAATCTCTCTATTCAGCTAAGCCTCCAACTCTGATGATGCAGATGAAGGGCAGGAGGAGCTGGTACCCTGACAAGGAGCTAAACACACACCTGGACCGGGAGTCACAGGCATTGAGGGAGGATCTGGCACAAGCTGGAAGGACTGTGGGCCCAGCTGCCGCTCAACGCCAACACGGTAAGCTGGCAATCAGGGGTCACGTGTGCAAGCTGCCCCTGGTGCCTCCACACCAACCTTTCTATTGCAGAAAGGGGATGACTCCTGTTTCACTGCCGCTTGGGAGTTTTGGCCATGCTGTCCTAAGCCAATGACTACATTCAACAAAAGCAACTTCTGTCTTGCTGCTGGGCTTTGGTAAAGACTGGATGCCTGATTTATGGAACACCCAGTGATTATTGGACCCAAATATTCATCATGACCCACAGAATCATAAACACGCTGTATCTCACTAGAAATTGAAGGGTGTATATGATACTGGGCTCAAGCAAATCTAGAAGGCACAAATAAACCACATGATGAGTATGAGCAGATAGTTCTTACTCCCATGGGATCTGCTTCTACTGCTTCACCTCCTCTACCTCAGCCTATATTCACGCCTTCAAGGGGAGAAGGAATAAGTGCGGGTCCGATTTATTTATGTCACTGCACAATAAGACAGTGACATCCAGAAGTGGACAACTGCTGCACTACAGCCCCATTTCAGATGTGGCCCTAAAAGACAGTGGTGAAGGAAAATCCCCCCAGTGGGTAGAACTTTGTGGCAATACATGTGTGGCTACTTTGTATGGAAGGAAAAGTGGTCTAACGTGCAGATCCACGTGGACTCAGGAGCAGTATCTGTTGGGCTGGCCAGCTGCAGAGATTTGGAAAGAACACAACTAGGAATATGATGGCAAGATGGTCTAGAAGTGAGGTATGTGGATGGCTTCTCAACATACTCACAGAATGGAAAGATTCCCATATACGTGACCATCCGAGGGCAGTCAGTGCAGGGGCCCTCTGTGATCAGATACGATGATCCTTGCTACAGATTCAGGCAGCCCCTTTCCCCAGCCAAATCGGTGCTTTCTCAATGGACTCAAGTACGAAATGCTAAGCCACCAGATTTCTAGGTGTGGTAGGAAATGTCTGTGCTCCTTGTCCATGTTTTTATGCATCACTTTTTAACTTTTTAAAATTAAAAAGAAATGTATTGTGGTAAAATGTACACAACATAAAATTTACGCGTTTAACAATAACTCCCCATTTCCCTCTCCCTTCAGCCCTTGGCAACCACTTTTCGACTTTCTATCTCTATGAATTTGCCTATTCTAGGTGCTTCAATTATGTAGAATCATATAATATTTGTTCTTTTGTGTCTGGCTTACTTCCCTTAGCATAATGTGTTCCGTTCATCAACGTAGCAGGTGTCAGAACTTCCCTTTCTTTACGGCTAATATTCCCTTGTATGTATACACCGCATCTTGCTTATCCATTCATCCATTGGTGGACATTTGAGTTGTTTCTGCCTTGTGGCTATTGTGGATAATGTGGCTATGAACATGGGTGTTCAGATATCTGTTCAAGTCTCTATTTTCAATTATTTTTCAGTATATATCCAGAAATGAAATTACTGCATCATATTACACAGTTTTAAAAACATTTTCAGGCCAGGTGCAGTGGCTCAGGCCTGTAGTCCCAGCACTTTGGGAGACTGAGGCTGGGGATCACTTGAGGCCAGGACTTGGAGGCTGCAGTGAGAGCTATGATCGTGCCACTGCACTTCAGCCTGGGCCCCAGAGTGAGACCCTGTCTCTAAAACAAACAAAACAAAACAAAACTCTTGGAGATGAAAGAAATGATGTTGCAAAATTGTTAACTTTATTAAAGAAAAACTAGCTTACTTGAAAGTGGTTTTATTTATTTATTTATTTTTATTTTTTAGAGATGGTCTTACTCTGTTGCCCAGGCTGGAGTGCAGTGGTGTGACCATAGCTCACTGCAGCCTCAAACTCCTGGGCTCAAGTGATCCTCTCGGCTTCCCAAAGTGCTCCGACTGTGCGGTTTGAGACTACCAAGGCATTCCTGGAAACAGTGATGATGGCAGATAACTGTGTTGTCTTCTTGCTTTTAATGAAAATGGCTTCAGTCACCTAAGATAGTTGGTATTGCTTATTTTAAAAATAATTTAAAAATGATATTGACTTTATTTCTACTCAGATATTTCTTAACAATTTTTTTAACAATGTGTACATGGCTGTTGAATTTTATTGCCTAGCTTTCTGGAAAGGAGTGACGTCATCCCTGGCTTTTCTAACTTAATGTGTTGATGGGATGTTGAGCGCCCGTAGAACGGGAGCCTCCTCTGGTTCCTGGAACGCATCCTTCTTGGCAATAGTGTGTCATTCCTCTAGCACCCCGCTGCTTTAGACCCGTGCGGATTACATTAGAATTGTACGTGCACAGTCACGTGTGAAAGGGGTTTCTAGGTGTTCCCCTCTGGCCCTGTGTCTACGAGGATTTGGTATTGAGGCTGAGCACTTTGTAAAATGACTCGAGAGAATTCCATGTGCACTGGTCTGTAAACCCAGGCGAGGAGCTACTGTCCTGAGAAGATCACGAGGACCTCGCCCTGATCAGCCGGGCCTGGCCCTCCCATGAGGGTGGTCCTTGGGCTGTCCTTGGGTTGTCCTTTCTTTGTCTTCCACGTGGGCTAGTTTTGCCTGGAAATCACCATTTTCTCAGTTTTCAAATGTAAGTGGCATAAGCGTTGGGGAGGGATTTCAGGGCCGGGGTCTAGAAGACATTGCTGCTGCGGGCAGGACAGCCTGGGGGTCTCCAGTGGCCCAGGACATGCGACTGAGCAACCCTGTGCTTGATGTCCCCTCAAGCTGGAGAACTGGGCTCCTGGCAGGGCCTGGCCTGTTTGTTCTGCCTCCGGCCAAGTGTGGAGGGGCCATGCCTCATATTTGCCTGGGTTTTCAGCCTTCATCTTATTCTACAAGAGAAGAGACCACATCTCTCCTCAGCCTGCAGGGGAGCCCTTCATACACCTGTGACATCTATGGATAGAATATGGTGAGACAGGCCTGGGGCGACAACGGGAGACAATGGGGACAATGGGAGCCTGGGCGTTCTGGAAGATTCCACCCTTTGGCTCTGTGGGGTTTGGGGAGACTTTAGTCTACCTGGGACCCGGGCTTCCTTTCCCAGGATGAAAGGGTAGATGAGCACTCAGGGTTGTCACCTCCAGTCTGGACTTACTCCTCCCTTTGGGGTCACCAGGAAGCATCCACAGCCCTGACCTGGGATGGCCCAGGCCCCAGTCTCAGATTCTCTTCTGGTAGGGTGGCCCTCACAGGGGTGGGCAGGAAAGCTGGGACCAGGCCTATCGTCCCTGGGGTGAGCACATTGTGCCGCCCGTCACCCTAACTGCAGAGAGCGGTCCCAGGGACCCTCACTGTCCACATGACCTTCTTGCTGCCCTTGTAGTTGTTCCCCTGTGAAGCATGTCCACCCATTTATCTGCGCATCTGTCTCCCAATGTCTCAGCCACGAAGTGAGGAATGATGGAGTCAGCTGAGTTGCCAGGCTTCCTGGGCGTCCCTCGGGTGCTGCGTCGTGTCTCAGGGATCCTGATGGCACTGACCTGGAGGGAGCCAGAATGGGGCACACCCAGGGCCAAGACTGTCTGGTTGGTAGAGCACTGGTGACCTGGCCTCCAGACCCCAGGACACACCGTCCTCAGGTCACAGGCTTTGGTCGGGTCCCAGCCTCAGGGGGGTCCTGGCCGCCAGCGGGCAGCGCCCCCTGAGCTGCTCGTGAGGTTCTCGGTGGTGGGTTTGGTAAAACAACTGCAGGGACAGAGTCTTGGGGTCAGGTCCAGCAGGAAAACTGGCCCTTCCCAGTGACATGGTGTTGTTCCCATTAACACCTCCCATGCCCACAGGCTCCCTGCCTTACTGAGCACCTGCCAAGTTTCCATGCACAGACCCAAGCAGCAGGGGTGGCTCCTGCCTTCTTCTCCAGCGCACTGGCAGGGGGCATCTCCGTCCCCCTGGAAGGCAACACAGGCACAGCTGAGGTCTGCGCCAGGCCAGGGGCTGAGCAAGGACCCTCCATTGAGGGGTCCCAGATGGCTCTCTGTCCCGGCCCCACCCCATCCTGCTGTCCTCCCTGGCACCATCGGCCGCACCCCAGGCTGGTTCCCTCCAGATGCACCCCGAGTTGCCCATTCTACCTGGTCACCCACAGCCCCCCCAGGCTCCCCATCCTCCATCCTGTGACCTCTGTGAGGACAGATTACAGGCTGGGCTCCTCCCCACCTGCCCCAGATCCCCTCCCAGCACAGGCTCAGGGGTCAGGACCCTTCAGCTGCAAGGTCTCTTCCCTCCATGGCCTCCCTGACACGCCCAGGCGGGGCCCCGCCCATCTTCTCACCCCAGGCCACAGCCCTCCCTGTCCCCATGGCTCCTCCTGTGGGGCTGCTTGGCTGGGCCCCCTGAGTCCTCACAGACCTGCTGGACAGCTGCACACAGGCCAGGCCAGGGCAGGCTCCTGGGGCACAGGCAGATACTCAGGCACCCCCTCCTCTTGTGCAGACGTGAAGACCACCCTGTAGAGAGCCCAGCCCCATCTCTGTCCCCACCTGCTCTCCCCAGTTCCCTCCACGGGCCCCTTAGCTCAGGCCTGATGCTGGCCTTGGGCTGGCCCTGCAGGGGAGCTGGGGAGGGGTCTGACGCTGGGAAGGAGGTTGGCCTGAGCCGGGGAGATGTGTCCTGCCTCAGAAAGCCCTTTCTACAAACAAAACCCATCCCTGAGATGAGATGATGGGGCACAGAGGACTCACTGCAGAATCCCGAGCCAATTGGCAAATTTACAGATGGAAATCTCTTCCTGCCCCACATCCAGTGGCCTCCTGGCTCTGCATCTATGCAACCCAGAGGGGGCCATGGTGTGGGGGACCCAGGTGAGGGGTTACATTTGTTACATTTGGATTGTCTAGAACTGTGGTCCCCAACCCGGGGCTATGAACCAATACCTGTCCGTGGCCTGTGAGGAGCTGGGCCACACAACAGGAGGTGAGAGGGAGGTGAGCCAGTGAAGCTTCATCTGTATTTACAGCTGCTCCCCATCACTTGCATCACTGCATAAGCTCCACCTCCTGTCAGATCAGCAGAGGCATTAGATTCTTATAGGAGCGTGAACCCTACTGCAAACCGCGCATGGAGGGATCTAGGTTGCACCCTCCTTATGAGAATCTAATGCCTGATGATCCGAGGTGGAGCTGAGGCAGTGATGCTAGCACTGGGGAGTGGCTGCAAACACAGATTATCATTAGCAGAGAGGTTTGACTGCACAATAAATGTGCTTAAACCATCACCTCCTGCCCCTGGTCTGTGGAAAAATTGTCTTCCATGAAACTGGTCCCTGGTGCCAGAAAGGTTGGGGACCACTGATCTAGGAGGATGGCCTGGCATCTGCCGAGCCTCCCTGGGGTCAGCTGATGTCCTCCTTTTTGTTCCAGCAAGGAAAGCACACAGTGGCAGGTGTGCACAGTGGTGGGCTGGTCTGATGTAGACTTTTCTGCTTCCTGAAGCAGGTCCCAAGTGGCGGCAACAGCCGGAAGGCAAGAAGGCCATCCCTTTGTAACAATGTCCAGTTGCTTTGAAAAATAAGCAGAGGGTCTCTTAATATTTTCCAGGTCCTGAGTTAACACTCCCAGACTTACTCCTTGTCTCTCATGCACAAAAAAATCTAAAGGTTTTCTTATATCTGGGAGCCCCAGTGCTGGAGCAGTTAACAGCTTTTCTTTGATATTTAGAAAGCCCTTTTGGCAGCCCCCAGTCCATTCTAAGGGTTTGTTATCGCCTCCCTTTAAGGCATTATATAGGAGCTTAGCAATAAGCCCAAAGTTAGAAGTCCATATATGGCCGAATCCAGCCATGCCCAAGAAGCCCTGCAGCTGTTGCTGAGGTGTGGGTCTGGCTACTCTGGTGAGGGCCTCCCTCCAATCAGGGCGCAGGTTCCTCTGTCCTTGGGAAAGCTCGAACCCTAAATATTTAGCTGAAGGCTATGAAACTTGAGCCTTTTTCTTGGATACCTTGTACCCACACTCAGCCAGGAACTTTAGAGCTCCTATAGTATTCGTATAGATCAGATGCCTCTTTTGTAATGCTAGCAACTAATATGCCATCAACATATTGCGGTAAAGTCCCATCTTTTAATTGGAGGTCTCAGAGGTCTTTAGCAAGGATCTCCCCGAAAATGGCAGGGGAGTTTTTGAAACATTGGGGAAGAACTGTCCAACAGTATTATTGTTTTGTTTTTGTATCTGGGTCCCCCCATTCAAAAGCAAACACTTCTTGTGACTCTGGGCTCAGAAGGATGAAGAAAGCATCTTTTAAATCTAAGACTGTGAACCAGCAAAATTCACCAGTCAGAATTGTAAGTATGTAAGGATTGGGGACCACCGGGTGAATGTCTTCTACAATTGGGTTAATGGCTCTCAAGTCCTGAACAAATCTATATTCTTTAGTCCCGGGCTTCTGGATAGGCAAGGTGGGTGTGTTATATGGGGACCGGCAAGGTCTAATGAGTCCGAACTGAAGGAAAGTGGACAGCAGAGGCCGGATTCCCTGTCGTGCCTGTTCCCTAAAGGGGTATTGCTTTAAACGTGGCGGTGCCATTCCTGCTCGCACCTTGACTTGCACTGGGATGGTGGTCTTAGCCCTTCCTGGTCGCCCATCGGCCCACGCCTCCGCACTCCCCGCGCCGAGTGTCTCTTCAGGAACGGCAGCAGGTTCAGAGGCTTCCGGTTGCAGGAGGGCAGCCTGCAAGGCACAGGGCTGCTCTGGAGGCACCTGATATTCAGTCATCCCGGGCTGAAGGTAACTTTGGTTTTCAGTTCGGTTAAAAGATCACGTCCCAGCAAACTAATGGCACACTCAGGGATATACAGGAAACTATGTTTTAAGTGGGTTTGGCCTAATTGGCAATCCAAAGGTTGGAGGAATGGCCTCGTCAGGGTTTCTCCTGAGACTCCAGTCACTTTTCTAGTCTCTGAAGACAGTTTAGACAGCCGGTTGTTCACCACTAAGTGGTGCCAGTATCTACCAGAAAGCCCAAAAGTTGATTTCCCACCGTCATCGACCTGGGGCTCCATGTGGGAAATATGGAGGGTGTTGTCTGGGTTGGAAGGAGCCCTGGGGTCCCGTCATTCCTGGTCCCTATCCTCAACAATTCCAGCTTCCAGCCTCCTGGCTGGCTCAGACATCTGGCAAATGGGGAGGGATCCTTCCCAGCACTGGCCTTTCTAAGAGCTCTCTTCCTGTGCCCTCCCTGTTTGCAGTAGGCACATTGATCGGGACCCACAGTGAAATGTTCCTTTTTGTTGGGGTCTGGGGCCTGGAGAGTCCTACCTTGGACAGAGCACTGGGGCGGTCTGCGCCTCAGTCCTGGAATCCCTTGAGTCCAAGCAGCAGCCAGAAGGCCACCTGCTGTTTCACCTTCTGTTCTTTGCTCTTCTCTCTCACCTCCTGATGATCAGTGAACACCTCAAAGCAATTTCTACTCATTGAGATATAGGCACGGCCAGAGCCCCATCCATTTTTTGTAATTTTCTCCAAATGTCAGGAGCACTTTGGCTGATGATTACCATTTTAGAATTTGCTGGTGTTTCCAGATCAATGTCCGTGTACTGTCTATATGCCTCCAAAATCCGCTTTAAGAATTTTGAGGGGCCCTGGTTAGGCCTGTGCCTAATTTCTTGTACTTTATTAAGACTGCGCTGTTTTGGCACTTTCTTGCATAGGCCAGCCAAGATGCAGTCTCCGTAATGTTCAAGCTTAGGCCTGTCTCCACTGTTAATATTCCACCCTGGGCGTGAGGTGGGCACTGCAATCTGAGTGGTTGCCCTTACAGGGTTGCCAGGAGAGTTGGCACGCATACGGTCTGCTTCCTCCCTGACCTTATCTTTAATAGAACCATTTTATGTTCCTCTGAGGTCGGTAAAGTGTTAAGCAGATTCTGAACATCTGCCCAAGTGGGGTTGTGGGTTGCAAATATTGAGGAAAACAAGCTTTCCATTTTTCTCGGGTCCTCCCGATATGTGGGCATGTTGTATTTCCAATTAAATAAATCAGAGGTGGAGGACAGAGAGTGGACCCAGATAAGCCCCATGGGCTGACCTGTGGCAGCATCAGTGCCCCCTGCAGGTGTCAGCCTGAGAGGAAATTGCCCTGCTGGAACTACAGTGGCACCTGACCAAATTGAGTTCCCTGCCGTGTGTGGGAGGGGACAGCGTCCCTGTGCCCAAGGAGGGGCAGGGAGAACTGGCAGCGCATTTAAGTGGGTAATCAGAATATCATTGTCCTTTTCTCGGGGTTCAGGCAACACAGATTTTTTTCTCATCGCTAGCCCTTTGCATCATAACTTTGCATCCCTTTTGCATGGGCTTATTTTGCCAAAGTGGCATAAAGCACTGCACGTAGGGGGTCTCATCCCATTTTTCTTCTCTTGTACAGAATAAATCTAACGGCAGGATTGTTTTACAGTTAAGGGATGCATTTACTGGCCACTGTTCTCCCGACCCCGTGAGTGTTGTGGTCTCACTGTGTTACAAAGGAGAACCGTCCGGGGTCAGCAGCCGGTATGCAAAAATTCCCAATTCTTAAGGAGGCGCCTCAGGGGCTCTCCCCCGGTGTGGCGGGTGCCCATGTTGCGAATTGGCTGTTACTAATTCGTCCCCAGCTCTAAATGGGGAGTCCCCAGTGATTTGTAGGGATGCCCAATCTCAAGAACGGACCCAAATCAAATATTTAATCCTGTCTGCCTGATAAGAAGCCCAAAGTGCCAGTGGGGGCGTTTGGTGGCTTCTCCTCAGACCGGCAGTTCTCACAGAAGACCCCAAACGAGCCAGGGAGGGGCTGTGCCTGGATGGGGAGCGGCAAGCGTTGCCCAGGGGGAGGGACGTCAGGGACGACAACAGAGCAGACGCGCCGCGGCCCTTCCGTCAGGGCTAAAACGCAGGGGAGGCGCGAGGACACCAGAGGGCGCCGCCATCCAGCAGATGATTACGGCACATTCACTCGCAGACCGAGAGATTCCCAGAGAAATTCCAACCCCAGGGTTCGTGAGAGTTTTCCTCCAGACAGGCCCCCTATTCTCCCACCAAATGGGAGACCCTCCCCCAGACAAGACTTTCCTCTTTTCTTTAAGAGGAAAGACAACCGAGACCCTCAAAAGGCCACAAAGCCTCCACCAGAGGCTAACAGTCAGGAGAAGGGGGAAGGGTGCCGGGCGCACCTGGAATACTCACCAGAGGCGTGTTTTTCAGTCCCAGGAACGGTTTCTCTGCTGCAAGCCAAGTTCCTAAGAGCCATGGGTTGAAAAGGTCGTGTGGACAGAGATGGTCCCAGAGGTGACCCACTGTCCAAAAAGGACAAGGGGACACCGCTAAGTCCACCGGTGAGAGGCTGCCAAACCATGTGCAAGTGCCTAAAAACGGCAATTCCAAATGAGCCCCCAGTTTTGTTACAGCCCAATCAGGCCCTTTGCCCACTGCCCAGTAAAGGCCAATATACTGAGACAGCAGGTGTTGCAGCAGAGAAAGTTTTATTTCACAAGGCAAGGGGATGGGTGTAATTTCTCAAATCCATCTCTCGAGAATTTGGGGACTAAGGTTTTTAAAGGTGGTTTGTGAACAAAGGGCTAGGAAATTGGTTCTGCTGATTGGCTGGGGATGAACTCATAAGGTTGGGAAGCAGAAATTATCTTCTCAGTTGGGATATTTCCAGGGTAGGGGTGTCTCAAGGCTTGTTGGATCCATTCCCACGCCTGTCCACAGGTCTAGATGATGTCAGTGGGTCCCCACCGAATGCAGAGTCTGAAAAATATCTCAAAGACCAGTCTTGGGCTTTTGAAAGGTGGCCTTACAACCTATCTAACAGAGGAAAAATAAACTATCAAACAGAAACTAAGAGAAATAAACTCACAGCACATAATTGCCCCTTTGAAAAGGAAACTCACAACACAACTACCCCCTTTGTTTTGTTTTAATTAAAACACCTGTGGCCTAACTTGTTCTCTCTAAGAGTTCTCTCTCAGCCTTGAAGAGCCCTAAGCGGACAGTAGGGGTGCAAGCTCCCCACTTCAGTTCTCACCAGCACCAGATTCCAAGGACTCAGATAAAGTCAGCCTCACAGAGAAAAACAAAAAATAAAAATAAAGAGCACTCGCAACTGCTTCACCACCACCACATCTGTTACCAGTCTGCTGAAGCAGAGGGGGAAAAAAGCCACTTTTACCCTTTAGAAGCACCAAGCAACTTTCCCTCAGCTGCCGGCACTTCCCTTCTTCCTCTGTGTGCTGGGGCCTCTCTCTCTCTCTCTTTCTTGGGGAAATAAATAAACTTTTACTTCTGTATATCCTAATCGCTATGTGAGAATTCTTTCTCATCCCAAGTACGAACTTCACACTCTAACAGCTTTACGATAGCAATGTTATTATATCTATAGAAACAGTTGGGGAAGTCACAATTTTTCACCTATCCAGGAGGATACGTGCCATTAAGCAGTAAGCACTTACAGCAGGAAGGAAGTTAGAGAAAAATGGCTGGTTAACTTCTGGCTGTATCTATACTTTTATAAAAATCAGACTTTGGTTACTATTTATACCTTATGGCTTTACATTATTTTAATATAGGCAGTTTCAGGACCAGTATCTGGAGTTACTATATCCAATTTTCAACTAAAAATTATGAGACTTGCAAAGGAACTGGGAAGTATGATGCGTGGTGTACACAAAGGAAAAAGCAGGGAGAGAAACAGTGAAGGCAGCGCCTGCTCCGAGTTACTTCTCCAAACTCACTCCTCAGCCTGCTCCCTTCTCTCTGGGAACGATGGAGGGAGGGGCAGGAGAGAGCCCACGGCCGAGAACAGACCTGAGGTTCTCACTCTTAACATTGATTGAGGAGCCCAAAGAACTTTTGTTGATGGGGGTTAGATCTTTCCATATTTACTGTATTAGGAATTGTAACTCAGACATTGTATTAGAAATGTAACTGCTTTTGGCTGGGTGCGATGGCTCACGCCTATAATCCCAGCACTATGGGAGGCCGAGGCGGGAGAATCGCTTGAGGCCAAGAGTTCCAGACCAGCCTGAGCGAGAGTGAGACCCTGTCTCTACAAAAATAAAAATTAGCCAGGTGTGGTGGTGTGTGCCTGTAATCCCAGCTACTGGGGAGGCTGAGGCAGGAGGATGCTTTTGTCCAGGAGTTTGAGGCTGCAGTGAGCCGTGATGACACCACTGCACTCCAGCATGAGACACAGAGCGAGACCCCGTCTAAAAAAGAAAAAGACATGTAATGGCCTCTGGATGACAATGATACGCCTGGCCCCTGTTGACATGAAGTACACAGGCTTTGTGAGAACTAGCTCTGTTTTCCTTACAAAGGGACATTAGTGAGAGGAGCATTTTTGCAAACCACTTTGATGCCTGGCTTCACAGGCCTGAGCTGGGCACTCGGGGCTGCTTGTGCATGGAGAGGGCGGCTCCATCCCACGTCAGGAAGCATCTGGAAATCTCCACTCTTCCCCCCTGAGAGGAGGGAGGGGCGTGAGAAACACAGGTAATGTCTGGGCATTCTCTGAAGATAATTTTGGCCTCTCCTCCCCTAGAAGGGTCTCGGAGACCACCTGTCAAGAATCACTGCCCTGGGGCGTCCCCACCTGGAAGTAAGGCCTGAGGGGTGGAGGCGACCACCCACCCCCATGGGCTCCCTGCTGGGGGCTTTCTACTTAGGGGTCCTCAGCACTTACCCTGCAGGAGGCAGGGCTGTGGCTGCACATCCTGGGAAGGGACCCACAGATGATGAGGATCGAGCTGCTCCCGCCTGGGGAGCTGTTCCCCGGGACCACCCATCGTGCTCTGGGGAGTCTTCTGCCCCTTTGAGGGGCACTCAAGGCTTGGCCATCACAGGCCCTGCAGGGGCAGTAAGGATGTGTATCGTGATTTCCTGCATCCTGATGCTCTGACGTGAAGCCAGGGGATTTTAATGACTGTGAATGGGTCACATCATGACCCTCCTCAGCCTAAGCCAGAGGCCCCTCAGCCCACTCAGCTGGCAGCTGTCCAATGGCCCCTGCTCATTATAACACACGTGATCTCCCCCACTGCTCTGCTCCTGGGTTAGAGGTCATGTTGGCCTCATGCGGCTCTGTCTCTGGGCCTCTGGCCTATTTATCTACCTTGGGCAACACCACGCTCCATGGAGTTACCACATCTTTATCACACACGTCTGTGCCCAGGAAACCCGGTCCTCCTGCAGGCAGCCGGAGAAGAAAAAGACACACGCGCACAGAGAATCAAACACAAGGATGAAGCAGACTTCTTGTTGGAAAGATGCAAGTTGTATGACAGTGGGGAAAATTCTTTAGAGTATTAAAAGAAAAAAATTGTCAACCTAAAATTCATGACATGGTCAAAATATTTCCCAGTAAGAAGGCAAAATAGAGAGGTTTTCAGATTTACAAAAGATGAAAGAAATCATCACTGAGAGATACGCAGCTTGGTGAATGGTACGGGACATCCATCCAGCAGGAGAGTAATGACACCAGACGGAGACCTGGGTGTGCTCCAGGAGTGAAGACCTCGGCACGGCGGGACTGTCCGTAGCAGGCCGAACGGAGGAGGAGAGCGCCCACATCCCTGCTGTGTTCCTCATCTGGGTGAAAGCTCTCAGCCTATCACTGTTAAAGGTAATATCCACTAAATATCAGATATAGGTTCTTAGTAGACACCTTTATCAGTTTAAAGAAATTCACTTCTATTTCTAGTTTGCTGGAAGTTTTAAAGGATGTTGGATTTTGTCTAATGCTTTTTCTGAATCTACTAAAATGATGATGTGTTTTTGTCTTTTAATCTGTTCATATAGTGGATCGCATAGGCTTGTTTTTCATGTTGAGCCTGCCTTGCATTCCTGGAATAAATTTCACTTGGTCACGTTGTGCCTGTGTTCCCACTGGTGCTGCACATGTATGCATGCTCGTGGTCACATGTTTCGGCAAGTGGCAACTCAGTGGACCTTGAAGGGTCAAAACCACTTCGAAAAAGAACAAACAAGTGAAAGAGCTTCCAAGACCTGACTTCAAGACAGTATAAAGGTTCAGAAATCCAGACAGTGTAGTATTGGTGACAAGACAGACAAATGGATCAGTAGAACAGACGAGAGTCCAGAGCAGACCCTCACGTATACGTTCAATGGATTGTGACAAAGTTGTAAAGCAAATTCAGGGGAGACAGGACAGTCTTAGCACAAATAGTACTAGAAGGATCGGATATGTATAGTAAGAAAAACTTCATTCTGTTCATGGCATCATATACACCAATTAATTCGATATTTATCCTAAACAAAAATGGAAGACCTGAAACTATAAAAGTTGTTTTATAGTTTCAAACTATTAAAAAAAGGGGATATGAGTGTGACTTTGAGGTAGACAAAGATTTCTTAGATAAACACCAAACGCGTGATGCATAAAAGACAAAAATTGATAAATTGGACTTGATCCAAATGAAGAAGGTGTGCACTTAGAAAGGCTGTGCAGATGGCATGAAGGCATGAGCCCCCAGCCAGAGGAAGTTTTGCAAGTCTCACCTCTGATGAAGGACTCCTAAGCAGGATGTATAAAGAACTCTTAGGACTGGGCTCCCAAGGTCTTCAGGAGTCACTCGGGTGCTGAGCTCTGGGCAGACTCAGGAGACGCCTCCCACCTGCCATTCCTGTCCCTGAGCAGTGGTACCCAAAGTCCCATACCAGTGCCTCCACCTCAGCCCACAAACCCTCCCCTCCCCACATCTGCACCCACAGAGCAGGCGCTGGGGTCCTCTCGGGACACGGCCCCTCCTCCAGGACACAGGGAGGGACAGTCAGTCTCAGGCTCCAGGTGCCCAGCTTCATGCTTAACCCCCAATGTCCTCTGGGCCTGTCCCAAGGGTACAATGAGGTGGCCTGGCACTGCCCAGACACTCCGTAGGGGCCTATTTCTGAGTTGCAGAGCCACAGCAATGTGGGATATTTGCCAGGCCAGCCACCTGTTCTGCTGGGTCCCACAGGGCCCTTCCCACCAAGCTCTGGCTCTAGTGATGTGGCACAGAGGCTGCGGGGTGCCCGGCCCAGCACCCGCCAGCTGGGGCTGTCCCCAGACACCCAGAAGAGCCTTTGGTGTTTCTCGGGACCCCTGTCTTACCAGCAACATTTCCCCCATCAAGAACCCACTGTGCAAATCCGGTAAGAGGAGGAAGGTCAGTAAAAGAGGCCATGGAAGGAAAATAAATCTGTATCTTCTTCACCTTCTTTGTAAACCTGCTGTTCTCCCAGATTAGGCCTCTCTTATTTTGTCTTCTGCTTGCTGACGCTTCTTGCTGGCTACAACTGAGTAATTTGGTACAACTCTTTTGGAGAACCAGTTTTGTCCTGTGTCTAGAGACCTTCAAAAATGCTCATATTCTGACACAGCAGTTTGACTTCTGCTAAGGAAATGATTCTTATCTGGAGGAGACGTCATGCATGATGATATTTACCCTGCAACTTGTACATCTGCATTTTTTTATTGGTTAGACAGCGACAGGAGTTACAGTATAATACGCGTAAAGTGAACTGGCGCTGCACTGGGGTTGAGCGTCTCTACTGCATTCCTGCCTTGCCCATCTCCCCTCTGCTTTTAGCGTCACTGCGAGAGGCACACGGGGTGGTCTGAATGGGCTCACCTGGCTGAGGTGGAGATCGCAGACCCCTCCCCCGGCTCTCTCTGCAATTGCTTGTTCCCCAGTGACTTTCCACCAACTAGTTTTAGCCTCCATTGGTGTTCTCTGCCCAAATTAATTCTGATGTTGAAAGTTGCAAAGTGGTGATTTTTCCAACTCTCTGTCCTTCTACCTAAAGAAGAGCATTCTCCTTAGTTCCCTTTCTGTCTTTCTCAATCACTGTAGACACTTGGATGTGTATTAATTCAGTGTATTACAATCAGTCATCATTCCTTGGATGTTCATACTGTCCCCTTCAGATTGGGTCCTGTGTCCCTTTGCCAAGACCCCATTAGTTTTGAGTGCTTCATTACTTTCTGGCACAAAAATCTGTCCCAGGCCCACTTTGTGCCTTTCCTGCCTCAGATCTGAAATCATTTCTCTAGAGAGCCCTGGTTCCTCTCAGTGGGAAAGTGATATTTAGAAATCAGTGACAGGACGGCTTTGCTAATAAACTATCTGACAGAAAAGATAAACTATCTAACAGAGGAGGAAAAAAAGGAGAAAAGTCAGAGCACATAATTGCTCCTTTGAAGGGAAAGATCACAACAGCCCCTTGTTTGATTAACCACCTGCGGCTTAACCGGCTGTCTTTAAGATTAACCACCTGCGCGATGTTTGTTTTCACAGCACTTGAAAGGAACTGAGCAGACAGAAGCTGTGTGATGCTCCCCAGCTCCCGCTCCTGCCAGACCACATTCCAAGGACCCTGATAGCCTCACAGAGAAGACAGAGGGAAAAAAGGAAAAACAGATGCAGCCCATTCACAGTCTGTGGGGCGCAAGTGCCTCGGCCAGCGAGGGCACCGGAGCGGGTTCCGGGAATTGGAAGAAGAGGCGAGCAGTGGCAGGCAAATGAGACACGCTCTTTATTGTCAGGGCGCAGCAACAACCGCTGCAGCCCAGGCCCACCCACACGGTAGCAGGTAACACAGCAGCAAGCCCCACAGCAGCGCCGTAACATGGGGAGCACTCGTTATACGGCTCAGGACAATGGTGGCAACGTGCCCAATCAAGGGGTGGGCATGTGGGTCTTATGTAAGAGATTGCATCATGGTTACATAAGCGTGCTGACTCATGGCTTACCGGAAGGCGGGGCTGGAAAGCACGCCGGCAGTCCTCTTGTTTTGGTCTAAGAAACCTTGGCCTGTGCAGACGGGCTTCCCTTACACAGCCGCCCCTGCTGTCAGCTGCCAGCACCCACTGTTCTCCTTTCTCTTCATCCCCGTAAAAACCCCAAACCCCTTACCCTCGACGCTGGCACGTCTCCTTTCTTTCTCTTGTGCCACGCACTTCCCTCCCTTTGGGAAGTAAAATAAACCTTCTTTCTTAAAACTATTCTAAACTTTGTGTTAAGAATTCTTTCTCATCCCTTGCCACGAGTTCCCACCCTAACAATCAGTATTTGGGAGCTGGATGTGCTCGTTGTCACGGGAGTTGATGTCTGTCATTGGACAGAGCTAGAAAAAATTCATAGAAAGAAAAACTCCAACTTCATATTGATATTCCTTTATAAATTAAAACTAAGACTTAAGTTTTTTCTTAATTATTTTATGTTTATATTTATTTTCTTACACTGATCTTGATTTCAAATGATATTAACATTATTTTCTTTATCCTATGATATACATAAAGTGGTTTCAACATTTTGATACCCTGTTGTTCCTATAATCTACCTTTTGAATGAAGTTTTAGGATTTCTTAGCAATTCTTTTGGACCTTGGAATAAATATGTCTCAAGAATATGCAGTTAGATAAATGAGTTTTCAAGCAACTTGATATAACCACACAGATAAAGTAATTATCAGTCTGATATACAATTAGGTTCACTGGTTTCTATTTATTCTTATGTTCAGGGTTTGCATTTTTCCATTTTGCAAAGGCCGCTTCCCCACAGTCCTTAACTGAATGTGACCTCTGTTCTGTGGTCCAGGCACTACTGTGCTATTCCCTCCTTCCTGAGAAAGAATTGCGGGCTGGGGTGGGGGGTGGAGTGGGGGGTTTCTTGCCCAGGCTACAAAGTGGGAGAACTGGCGGTGGCAGGGAGAAACTGAAGGACTCTGACCCAGCTTTACTGGGGGTTGCGTTTGCTCCATGCACAGGGGCTTCCCCCTGGTCTGGCAGCTGCAGCCCCTGGGCAGTGAGAGGACCATACTCTCTGCCCCCTCCCCTGCTGGTATTGTCACTAACCGCAAATTCATGCAACCGCACTGGATGGAGTGGCATCCGAGGAGGGCGGGGACAATAGCTGCTTCCGGGGCAAAGGTCATCCACCGACTTTGTTCTCAGGCCCACCCCCTTTCCAAGACCTTCCTTGGTCCCCACCCAGGGCTGCTTCTACAAGGAGCGGAAGCACAGGCCCTTCTACCAGTTGGAGGAAAACCTCATGGTGACCCCGGCCCCATAAGCAGCTACATCCCCTTCTTCAGAGATAGGATCGGGACCAAGGACCTCACTGTGGGGGTGGGTGGGGGTATGGACATGTCTCCATGGTAGTAGAGAGACGCTTTCCCAAGACCCCCCCTGCTCTGTCCTGTGAGGGTTTGAAGCAGGCCTTGAGGTCCCTATGCTCAGTGCCGTGGAGACAACGCTGCACGAGGAAGTGGACTCAAGCATGAGGGACAGAGAAGGCAGGCACGGGGCAGCCAGACAGAGCCCTCTGCCTGGTCACTGCAGGACCGGCTGGCACAGGCTAGGCAGATGAGCCAGGTGTGTCTTCCTCTTAGGCCGAGGGATATTCCCGGCCCAGACCTGGAATCCCGTGGATCTCCCTTGACACAGATCACTTTCCTCCTCTGCTGATTCTCCCAGCTCAGGATCCTCATGAGACTTAATTTAAATGAGGGAAGAGTCATTCGCTAACTGAGGAACAGAGGGTGCTGGGAACTGCCGGCCTGTCTTGAAGCCCCAGATCTGAACCACCCTCGCTCCACCCTGGGGTCCCAGCTCTTGTCACTGACCTGGTTGCAGCCCCAGTGAAGCCTGGAGCAGCTCTGTCGCCTTCACACTTCCTCCCCACATGGGGCCAGCAAAGCAGGTGCAACAGTTCACGCGCATCCATGAAGGCCTGTCGGAGAGCTACAGAAGTCAGGTGCTTCCATAACCCAAGACTAGCTGGCAGTGCTCTCCTGGAGGGTGCACATGGGTCAGAGAGACATGTGTGCTCCCTCCTCTGCGTGGGTTAGGGTGGGGAAGAGCCAGCGCCTGCCTTCTGTTAGGGAATGAATGTCTGGCCCCTCAGAGTTCATATGGTGAAGCCCCACCGCCAGCAGGATGCTTTTTAGAGGTGGGGCCTATGAGAGGCGACATGGGCTGGATGAGGTCATAAGGGTGGGGCCCTCATGGGGGCCTTATTGGCCTTATAAGGAGAAGAGACAGAGATACCACCACCCTGCCCCGTGCATACACCGAGGAAAGGCCTGTGAGGACGCAGCGAGAAGGCACCCTCTGCAAGCCAGGAAGGGACTCTCACCAGGACCCAACCCTGCTGGCTACCTGGTCTTGTTGCCACCCAACCAGGCTCATTTGCCCACTGCCCAAGAGGAAGCCAATGCACTGAGACAGCAGGGTTTGCAGCAGAGAAAGAGTTTAATCCACATAGTGCTAAGCAGGGAGATGGGAGGAATTTCTTAAATCCGCCTCCCCAAGAATTTGGGAGACAAGGTCTTTAAAGACAGTTTGGTGTAGGCAACTGAATCCACTGGTTGGCTGGGTTCGGGGTGGAACCACAGGGTTGTAGAAATTGTCTTTTTTGCTGACCAGGTTCTTGGGTGGGGGTCACAAGACCAGTTGAGTCAGTTCCTTGGTATGGGCCACTGGTCGGGGTAGGTGCATTCCACTGGAATGCAGGACCTGGAAGATATCTCAGAAACCACCCCTAGGTTTCAAAAAGGTAATGTTATCTATGGAGAAAGCTAAGAGTCTTGATAACCACCAACTACGTGGCTCCAGAGTGGCAATTATAGAGAAGCAAACAGGGGGACAGTGGCTAATTATTATCATTATTTTTAGCTAGGCCTGTGAGTTATTTTTAGCTAGGCCCTTACCACAGTTCTTGCCTTGCACCCCTTTATCAATTTGTAAAGGTGTTTCAATCTTAGACCTCCAGAACTCCAGAACTGTAGGAAAATAAATTTCTATTAAATCAGCCTATCTGGGGTGTTTTGTGAGGCAGCCCGAGCTGAGACACCCTGCCCTGATATTTTCTCTGCCTTCTGCACAGCCACCTTTAGCAATGAGAGGCTGTCTGCATAGAATTCACTCGCCCTTTTGGCTCCGTGCTCCATCCTGCCCACCCTGCTCCGTGCCCCGGGAGGATGGCACTCGTGGCTCCCTTGTCCTCTGGCTTCTGGATGGGAGGACCTGGCAGGGGATCAAAGGGCAGAGGAGAGAGGTCAGGGGATCTGTTCCCCAGCACCTCCCTGCCTGGCCACGAGCTGGCAATGGCTGTGTCCCGTGCCAGAGTCCTGGCGCCTGCCTGGCAGCCCTCCTGTTCTCCAGGTCTCCCCTTGGCCTTTCAGACTCAGGAGCAGCCACGGCCTCCCTGTTGGTGGCCTTGGGGTGTGGCCATCTCTGTGCTTGCTTGGCTTCACCCATGGGCTTATAAATCGCCCCTTCGTTAACCTCCTCCATTTGAATGGGCTGTGTATTTCCTGGGGGGACACTGGTGGGGATGCCTGCCTTCCCCTGTGCCATTCCAGTCCATTAGTTCCAATGGTTCTGGAACTCAGCTTGGCACTGTTTACCTCAGTCCTGCTAGCCTTCTCCACATCCATTTAGATAATGGGAGGAAAAGGATTTTAAAAATAGTGAGGCCCAATTATGTAGCTGCACCTCCACCCCCATCGCTCCCTGCCCATGCTTCCAAAGCCTGGCTGTGACCACAATTGCCCGAGGAAAGCATTTTTAATGGAGAGCCTTCACTCACTACTGGCTAGATATTTGATCATAGTAAGGAATTTTTGATGATTTTTAGGTGTGATAATGGTGTTTTTCCAAGAGTCCTTCTGTTTAGAGATGCATACTGAAATACGTATAAATTAAATGATATTATACCTGGGAGTTGCTTTGAAGAAATGCTGAAGTGAAGGAAGTGGTTGGGGGTATAGTTAGAGCTGGCGATGAGTATACAGGTTCATTATGCTGCTCCAGCTAGACTTACACATTTAAAATTTTTTTCACAATAAAAAGCTTTTAAAAAGGATGATTTTATTCAATTAAGCTTAGCTTTTATGGGGAAAAAATGTTATATATACTTGAAGGAAGAAAAAAAGATTCATTGGGCCCACACCAGATCTAACAAATCAAAATATGTAGAAGCTAGTTCTGGAGAGCTGATTTTTTCAAATTCATGGATAATTAATTCATTTATTTTTTAAAATATGTGTTGACACTTCCTCTTCTGGTTCTGATAAAATAGCTTGTATCCATGGAACTGAATCACTGAGAACAAGCAGAAAAGCTAGAAAAACTTACACAAATCAGCTCTTGGAAGCACTGGAGAGATGCCCAGGTAGCCAGGACAGGAGGTGCCGAGGTCCCGGGGAGAAGGGAAGCGTCAGGTGCCAACTCATTCCACTGCTTTCCCCTGGGGCATGCGCCCACTTGTTAGGGGCAAAGGGAGCCAGAGGACAAGCAGAAAGCAGCTGCTTAGGTATTTCTGCAGTTCCTTGGGTCTGGAGAGCAAAAATTAGACTTTAGGGTCACCGAAGCAGCCAGAGCTCGCAGGCAAAGATTCCAGAGGAAAGCGGACCTCAGAGAAGTAAGTCTCATGTTCTGCAGCACATTTCCCCCCATGAAGTGTTGCTGATTAAACAGCTTGGAGCAAGAGGACAAGCAGACAAACAAAAAGTATCAACTAAGATCCTGAAGAGCAAGACTGAGCGTGTGGCAGCTCTGCCGCCTGGAAAATAAACACTTAACTTTAGCATTATGAAGGAGGAGGGGATTGGTAAAAAGTCCAGGCTTTCTATTGAGACCCCTAAAGGGCTCTGTTCTAGGAGAAAGTGCAGGCCAGAGCGAGAGACCCCTTCCTAGGGAGGACAGCCCTGCCTCTGTGGTCTTAATGCCTCGCTGGACCAATGGATCTACCCCTACTCTAGCTGTTTGATGGAAGAAAAATAAATCATCTCGGCAGGAAAATAACATCACTGAAAACCTTCCTCAAGTTTTTATACCCTATATCTGACATCCAATCAAAAATTACTAGGGAATCTATAAAAATATATTTAAAATGTAATATTTAATAATTTATATTTTTCAAAATCTCTTTAAAATATCAAACCTAACGCAGGCAGAAGGAAGGAAATAATCAAGATAAGAGCAAAAGTCAATGAGATCAAAAACAAAAAGCAGAGAAAATAAATGAGACAAAAAGCTGATTCTTTGAAAAGATCAATAAATTGGCAAACCTCTAGCCTGACTGGCAGAGAAAAAGGGAGAAGCTGCAAACTGCCAGTTTCAGGAATGCGTGCCAGGTTGAGGGTATCACGACAGACCACAGGCATCAAAAGGACAGTGAGGGGACGTTATAAACAACTCGACGCGCACGCATTCAACACATTATGTGAAAGTGACCGATTTTTCAAAAAGCACAAACTGCCAACACTCACCCAAGACAAAATACACAATTTGGATAGCTCTATAATTACTGAAGAAGTTGAATGTGTAGTTTTAAAACTCCAGATGCAGAGCATTTTACCAAATATTTAAAGAAGAATTAACACCAATTCTACACAATCTCACCCAAAACATAGAGCAGAAGGGAACTCTTCCACATTCATTCTGTGGGGCCAGGATCACCATGGCAGCAAAACCAGAGACAGCACAAGACAAGAACCTTCCACCCTCGTGGACACAGACACGAACCCTCAGCAAAAGATAGCAAATAGAATCCAGCAGTATGTTAAAGAATTATACACTATGACCAAGTGGAGTTTGTTCCAAGAACGTAAGACTGGTTCCACCTTCGACAGTCAAGCAATGTCATCCGCCTTGTTGACAAGCTGTAGAAGAAAAATCACAGGATCACATTGACTGACACAAAAAAGGAGTTTGAAAATTTTCACCACCTTTTCATGATAAGATTGGAGGGTAACTTCCTCACCTACAAAAAACCTGTAGCTAATATTATGCTTAATGGTGACAACTGAATGTTTTCCCCTAATATTAGGCGCAAAGTCCACCACACGCCAGCATTCTCTGGCTTTCACATCACTGAGTCCATAGGTGAAATGGGATCCTTGAGGCCCAGAAAA
The DNA here is from genome assembly GCA_023783475.1 of Daubentonia madagascariensis. Classification (NCBI taxonomy): domain Eukaryota; kingdom Metazoa; phylum Chordata; class Mammalia; order Primates; family Daubentoniidae; genus Daubentonia; species Daubentonia madagascariensis. The sequence goes on along the minus strand of JAKFHU010001716.1, from coordinate 1,172,987 downwards.
TATTTGCTGAGCTCCTAGAGACATTCGCAGGAGCAAATCCTCAGAACCGGGCCCAGAAAACCACATCTGGGCAAAGGGTGTCTTAACTTGGGCTCCTCCTGAAACAAGGATCTAGGTGGCAGGAATTTATTTAGGAGGTGACCCTGGGAAGCAGAGGTGAGGGACTGGGGAGCGTGGAACAAGGAGGTTCATACTAGGGAGAGAAATCAAGCTGGTCACTGCTGTGGGAAACTGGGTCTGGGTCCCACCAGAACCTTCTGAGGAGTATACAGAAATCCTCTCTGAACTGTCCACCAGAGGACAGCCAGGAAGAAATATTTACCCATAGGCTCCAGTCACCCACTGCTTGAGGGTTGCCAGGGTGTATTGACCCTTCCATGACACCAGGCTGCCTATGCATGCCCCGTGGGCTCCTCCGGCCTCCCACTCGTGGTGTCAGAAGAGCTATGGAGCAGAAAGGTACAGATGTGGAGCTCCTCCTGCGCAGGCACTGGGGACACAGTGAGTCAGAGCCTGTCTGCACCTGGAATGCGAGGGGAAGCCAAGAAGATACATGGTGGGGCAGAGGAGGTTTCTGACACAGCCCACCCCTCACACTCTCAGACCCACTGGTGTTGTGTTAAGTCTGGTCCCTCACTGGGACTCCACAGCAGTGGCCCACCGTGATCTACACAGTGGACCAGCTCCCCAAGGCTGTCATTAATCGTCACATTTCCCTCATCCACCGCTCATTCCAGATGTCTTGTGCCCGCTGCTGGCACTCCATGTACGGCAGGGTGCTTGCTCGGTGCAGTGACCCAGACCTCCATCTGGAGGAGTCTGAACCCTCTGGGGGCCACGCTTGCTGTGATGGTCTGTTCACCATCCCTCAATCTTGTTCCTTCCAAGACCCTGGCTGCTGGCCACGCTGCTTGCCACTGTCCAAGAGTCCATGTACAGGCACACCTCATTTTATTGTACTTTGCTTTATTGCTCTTCACAGATACTGCATTGTTTATAAATCGAAGGCGTTTGGCAACCTTGCATCGAGCAAGTCTGTTGGCACTATTTTCCCAACAGCATATGCTCACTTTGTGTCTCTGTGTCACATTTTGGGAATCCTTGCAACATGTCCAACTTTGTCATTATTATTATATCTGTTATAGTGATCTGTGATCAGTGATCTTTGATATTACCATTGTAATTGTTTTAGAGTGCCACAAACAAACCCCACCCACATAAGATGGGGAATTTAATCTATGAACTTGTGTGCTCTGACTATTCCACCCACGAGCTGTTCCCCTGTCTCTCTCCCTCTCCTCGGGCCTCCCTATTTCCTGAGACACAACAATATTGATATTAGGCCAACTAATAACCCTACAACGGCTTCTAAGTGCTCAAGTGAAAGGAAGAGTCACATATCTCTCACATTAAATCAAAAGCTAGAAATGATTAAACTTAGTGAGGAAGGCATGTTGAAAGCCAAGGTAGTGAAAGCTGGGCCTCTTGTGCCAAACAGCCAAGTTGTGAATGCAGAGGAAAAGTTTGCGTTGCATAGAGGAAATTAAAGTGCTACTCCAGTGAACACACGAGGGGTAAGAAAACAAAACAGCCTTATTGCTGATATGGAGAAAGTTTGAGTGGTCTGGATAGAAGATCAGACCAGCCACAACCTTCCCTTAAACCAAAGCCCAATCCAGAGCCAGGCCCTGACACTCTTCAATTCTATGAAGGCTGAGAGAGGTGAGGAAGCCACACAAGAAAAGTTTGAAGCCAGTACATGTTGTTTCATGAGGTTTAAAGAACGAAGCTGTCTCCATAACATAAAAGTACAAGGTGAAGCAGCAAGTGCTGATGGGGAAGCTGCAGCAGGTTATCCAGAAGACCTAGCTAAGACCGTTGTTGTTTAGTGATTACACTAAACAACAGAATTTCAATGCAGATGAAACAGCTTTCTATTGAAAGAAGATGCCATCTAGGACTTTCATAGCTAAAGAGGAGAAGTCGATGCCTGGCTTCAAATCTTCAAAGGACAGGCTGACTCTCTTGTTAGGGGCTAATCCAGCTGGTGACTTCGTTTGCCATTCCAAAAATCCTAGGGCCCTTAATAATTATAGTGAATCTACTCTGCCTCTGCTCTACAAATGGGATAATAAAGCCTGGATGACAGCTTATCTCTTTACAATAGGGTTTACTGAATATTTTAAGCTCACTGTTGAGAACTGCTTAGAAAAAAAGATTCCTTTCAAAATATTACTGCTCTTTGACAATGCACCTGGTCACCCAAGAGCTCTGATGGAGATACACCAGGAGATTGATGTTGATTTCATGTCTGCTGACACAGCATCCGTTCTGCAGCCCATGGATCAAGGGGCAATTTTGACTTTCAAGTCTTATGATTTAAGAAACACTTTTCATAAGGCTACAGCTGCCATAGACAGTGATTTCTCTGATGGATCTGGACAAAGTAAATTGAAAACCTTCTGGAAAGGATTCCCCCCTCTAGATGCCATTAAGAACATTCGTGATTCATGGGAGGGGATCAAAATGTCAACATTAACAGGAGTTTGGAAGAAGTTGATTCCAATCCTCCTGAATAACTCCGAGGGGCTCAAGACTTCAGTGGAGAAAAGTCACTGTGGATGTGGTGGAAATGGCGAGAGAACTAGGATTAGAAGTGGAGCCTGAAGATGTGCCTGAGTTGCTGCAGTCTCACGATCAAACTTTAGTGGATGAGGAGTTGCTTCTTATGGATGAGCAAAGAATGGTTTCTAAGGATAGAATCTACTCCTGGTGAAGTTACTGTGATCATTGAAATGACGACAAAGAATTTAGAAGATTACATAAACTTAGTCAATAAAGCAGCGGCAGGGTTTGAGAGGATTGACTTCACTTTTGAAAGTTCTGCTGTGGGTAAAATTCTATCAAACCACACAGAGAAAGCTTTCATGAAAGGAAGAGGCAATTTATGCAACAGACGTCATCATTGTCGTATTTTAAGAAATTGCTGCAGCCACCCCAGCCTGCAGCAACCACCACCCTGATCAGTCAGCAGCCACAGCACGGAGGGAAGACCCTCCATCAGCAAAAAGATTGCAACTCGCTGAAGGCTCAGATAGTCATTAGCATTTTTTAGCAAGAAAGTATTTTTAAATTAAGATATGTATAGACTTTTTTTTAGACAGAATGCTATTGCACATTTAACAGACTACAGTATAGTGTAAACATAACTTTTATATGCACTGGGAAACCAAAAAATTGTGTGACTTGCTTTATTGCAATATTTGCTTTAGTGTATTGGTCTGGAATGGGACCCTCAGTATCTCCGAGGTGCGCTGTGCACCCTTACTTCAGAGCACTTTTCTTCCACAGAAAGTGAAGAACAAGATGCTGGCAGCTCTGGCCACTGTGAGGATTCCCCTCACCACTGTACTTTAGGGGAACCCTTTAGTAGGACTATGGTGGGGAGCAGTTCATTTTAAGCTTGGAGCAACATATCAACCTATCCAGGAACAAGACCCAAGGGTTCACCTCCTCATTAGCTGATCTGGAGGACCTTCTTTGAGCCTTGAAGTGTGAGCTAAATTAGAAGTTTTGATGGCATGGTGGTCTGGGCCACCTGTTCATGGACATGCTGGACTTGCTCAGGCCCAATCCCAAATGTGCCCTTTGCACTGATGATGGATTGCTGCTGTGTCTGACCGACATTGTGGCCTGGAGGGTCTGACAGTCCCCCGTCAGGATGGGCAGCTCTAGCCACAGGCCACTTGATATCCTATGGACAGACTCTCAGTCTCTACCAGGGCCCAGGAGCCCCTGGGAGCTGCTTTTCAATGCTGATAGCTCCTGCCGCAGAAGGCATGGCCTGGCTCCAAAACCTCAGGGCTCTGCCTGCAATTTCCTGCCTGGCCCCTGCCTGATACGATAAGAAGAAGTGATTGCTGAGTCATGGGGCATTGCATCTTTAGCTTTGCCAGAAGAAAATAGACAGAGGAATGTCTTTGTGGCCTCAGGATAGAGAAGACAGATCTATTAGGCAAGTCACAAAAAAAACGTTGGAAAAGATTCATAATATCAACTGCATTAAAAACAACAACAAACTTCTGTTTATCAAAAACCACCAATAAAAAACAAAAAGTCAAGCTGCTGACGGGGAGAAGAGATTTACAGTAAATATAATCAACAATGGATTATATAAGAAAAAAGACAACTCAATAGGAAAATGCTCTCCAAAGTGGCCGTACTAATTTCCGCTCCCACCGCTGCTGTTCTCTGTCTTCCCTGAGACTTGGATTCGAGGGACAATTTGTTTCCAAAACATGTGACTACGAAAGGAGGGCTGTAGTTTGCAGCTACCAGAGTGCAAGAGAGGCGGAGCACTTCCATGGTAACTGACTGTTTGGGTTTCCTTTTCTGTGAATATTTTGTATACTTTGGCCCCTCAGTCTTTTCCTATATTTTATTATTTTTTGTGACTTACCTAACAGATCTGTCTTTCTTATCCTGAGGCTGCATCTATAGATTCTCCCCAAAATTTTAGTTTTGCTCCTCACATTCAGGTCTGCAATGCAGCACAGTTGGTACAGAGTGAGGCACAGAGGAAGGTTGTTTTTCCCAAATGGCTAACCATGGGTGCAGTGGATGGTGTCCCCATCGCGTTGAGTAGCCCTTCCTTTCCCCCGGATCTGCCCTCCGCCCCTGCACAATACCTTCCGTGTATGAGGGGTGTCCTGTTCTGTTGGTCTTTTCTCTATTCCTGCTGCAGCAGGAATTCCTGCTGATTAATACAGCCCTGTATCAAGTCCTGAAGGATCCATGGATTCTAGATCTGCAGGCATCTACCCCTGGCCGAGATGCAGCATCCAGCCATGGCAGCCAGATATGAACAAGGACATGAAAAACACTGCCACTGATGCCTAGAATATACCCCAAAGTATCCCCTACCTGAAACCCTGCTGCCACACTGGAACAGCTGCCCACCTGAGGGGCATGGACAAGAGTGAAAATCTGTCACATCAGATCTGCACTGTCCAGTTCTCCAGCTCCAGTTTCCTGTCACTGTGTAACAAACACTCCAAACAGTGGCATAAAACAACTGAACTGCTCTGTTATGCTCATGAATTCTGTTGTTTAGGAGAACAGGTAGGTCCCAGCAAGGAAGGACTGACTCTGCCTCACCATGTCTGTGGCCTCAGCTGGAGAGACCCAAGTGCTTTAGCACTGATGCCCCCCGCAAGCCGGAATCATCTGGAAGCCTCCTCACTCATGTGTCTGATGCTTGGGCTGGGACCCCCAAAAGGCTTGGCTCAGCTGGGATGGTCAACCAGCATGCCTGCACATAGCCTGTCCATGTGGCTTGGGCTTCCTCACAGCATGGAAGCCTCGAGGTGGCTGGACTCCTAACATGGTGGCTCAGGGCTCCAAGAGCAAGTGTCACACCAAACAAGGAGGGAACTATGCAGCCTTTCATGACCTATCTTCAGAAACCCTGTAGCATCATTTCTGCCATACTCTATAGGTCAAAGCCACCCAGATTCAAGGGTAGGAGGTGTATACCCCATCTCTTGATAGCAGTGTCAAAAAATCTGCAGCATGTTTTCAAATCACCACACCTCCACATGAGGTCTTTGTCTTTGTTAGTAGTGGACAGACAAATAATATACAATAATTGAAAATATGCTTTTTTCTATCCAGAAGGAAAAAGCAGAACTACTATGAAGCACCTATAGATGTTTCTTACCAGGAGTGTGCTTACTTAACCTTATGGAATCAAGTTGACATGCCGCTTTCAATTCCCTATGATAGATAAATAGTAGAAAAGAGGAAAAAAATGACCATTGCATATTGTCTGTAACCTTTAATCTTCCAAGAAAATGAAGCAGATGAATCAGACTTTCAGAGAAAAACTCTTTGTTTGTTTGTTTGAGACAGGGTTTCACTCTCTTGTCCAGGCTAGAGTGCAGTGGGGTCATCACAGCTCACTGCAGCCTCCAACTCTTGGCCTCAAGTGATCCTCCCGCCTCAGCCTCCTGAGTAGCTGGGATTACAGGAGCATGCCACCACATCCGGGTAATATTTCTTTTCTTTTTTTCTTTTTTTCTTTTTTTTTTTTTGTAGAGATGGGGTCTTGCTCTTGCTCAGGCTGGTCTGGAACTCCTGGGCTCAAGCAATCCTCCTACCTCGGCCTCCCAGAGTACTGGGATTATAGGCGTGAGCCATTGCGCCCGGCCTGAAAAACTTTTCTTTTGCCAAAATCAGATCTAATTGGGCCAAGATCCTACATGTTGTGATTTTGTGACCACAAAAGCGGAAGTCACACACCTCCTGTTTCTTGTCATACGAAGTGACATGCAATGGCACAGTGAGGCCAAACTGAGAGAAACACAAAGACACAAGCAGAGAGGGAGTGATCCGAATGGGCTGGAGCCACAGCAACCACTGGGAAGGAATCTCCTAGATCACCACTTAAAGAAGGCCACAGTCCAAGCTTCCCTTGGGCAGGGAACAAAGCACTTCCAGGATCCACAGACCAGGACTCGCTGTGCTCCCCAGATGCCCTGGGGGGACTGTGTATGGCGATTCGTAGAAGAGGGATGGTGACTGTGGATGGGTGATGGACGTGAGAAACCACGGACGGTCCAGGCCAGTCAATAAGATGCTCAAAGTTGAGGGTAAGTTCTACTGATGCAGGGCCAGATTGTGGCACTTAGTTACGAACGCTCATTTCAATCCCTGAGCAGGGAGATGAGGACACAGCTCCAACCCTCCCTGTTTCTTGGGTTCCTGTGTGACTGCCAGCCTCTGCACCATCTGGGGGGGCCTGGGCTAGGATAGTGACCTTGCTGTCCTTGAGATGCTTGCACAGCAATGATCCATTAGAATGTGCTGTCCAGTTAGAGTGACTACTACAATTGCTAAGTCGGTTTCAGATGGATTCAGCACATGTAACACAAACAGGATACCATACTAGTTTGAATTTTGCAATGCATAATGTTCTGGTTTGTACTCAAGATACACAAAATGTAGGCCACTTTGGTGATTGTAAAGGATAATAACCCTTAAAGATGGTCCCTGTGCTTTCGGTTACTGATTTGTAAAGTAAGGTGAATAATGCTGTTATAACTCAGCCAGTCACAGGGTATAAGCACTGGTGTTCTACAATGAATAATAATTCCACCCATCTCTTCCCTACTAATTTATGGAAGCTTCAGATGGGCATAATTATTTGGAATTGTGGAGCATTTTGAGGACCTAAGGACATTTGTCACATCTTGCTGGCCTTAGCACCTTTTCCCACCCCTTCCCACCCAGAGCAACAAGTGCCTCAGCTTGCCAGTGAGAGTTCGCTCATCTCCATGCACTTGGGGAGTCACCTAGGGCTGCGTTCCTTATCAGTGCCTTTGGAATCAGTGTTGTCTACCAGGGCAAACTGCGCCTCATGTCCATGGGTAGTGGGGTGAAAGGTGGCCCCCAAGATGATATAACCATATTCCAGAAACTGCAAATGTGACTTTATCTGGGAAAAGGATCTTTGCAGATGTAAGTAAGTGACAGATCTTGAGATGAGATCATCCTGCATTATCCTGGTGGCTCCTAAAGACAATGACCAGTCTCCTCATGAGAGACAGAAAACAGACACGCAGGACAAGCCACGTGAAGACAGAGGCAGAGACAGGAAAGATGTGCCCACACGCCAAGGAATGCCTGGAGCCCCCAGAAGCTGGAAAGGGTAGGAAGCGTCCTCTCCTGGAGCCTTCCCAGGGAGTGCAGCCCTGCTGACACCTTGATTTCTGATTTCTGACTTCCTGAACTGTAAGAGAATACAATGCTGTTGTTTTAAGCCATCAAGTTTGTGGCAATTTTTTGCTGCAGCCACAAGAAACTAGTACGCCCTGAAAAGGAAAGGGAGGGAGGTGTCATGGCGTCTCTGCTCCTCTAGAGAACTCAGACCCCAACACTGGAAGGTAACCCTGTTCCCATCCACCTAGACTCTATTTCTTAACTTTTAAATGTCTATGATGAAGTATTTTACAGATACTAAAGAATACGCAGAACCATACGTAAGGTATGAAGAGTGTAGTGGATGCCCATGATCCCTCCACCTCGCTTGAGAAACTGACCCTCAGAGACTCTGCTGGAGCCTCTACCCGCAGAGGAGCCAGTAGCCTAAGTGCCAAGCTGGCCTTGCTCCATAATTCTACTATGTACACAGACAGCCTTTAAAAATACATTATTGGGCTGTGCATGTTTTCTAATTTTATGTAAATATTAATAGTAGCATAACTCAATGCATGCATCCTTCTAAAGCTTGTTTTGTTTTTCACTCGGTATCATGGTCATGATATTTATTCATTTCACCACTGTAGAGTATTCAGGGGCAAGAATCCACCACAACTCAGATGTCCATTTCCTGCTCATTAACATTTGGACTTTAAAAATACTTTTCTTTTCTTTAGAAATTCTTCAATGCTTCTTTTTATTATGAAATGTTTCAAGCATACAGAGAAGCATTTTAAAAAATGGACACCCGTGCATGCACCTTGGTTCAGCCAAATCCCAGTGCTTTCTCGCAACCCGAGAACTCTGGTAACTGAACAACAAAATCAAAATTCAAAAAAGTCCTTCCCTCTGGAAATTTAAAAACTCTACTAAACAATTCTTGAGTGAAAGGGGAAATGCAAGTCCAAATTTCAGGATTTCTGAAAAAAAAACACCACCCTACATCAGAATCTATGGGATATATTCAAAGCAGGGGAAAGAGGAAAATTCAGGCCTTACAAATGTGTAGTAAGATAAGAGAATAAAAACCAATGAATTAAATTCCACACTCAAAATGCTTGGGGGAAAAACAGCAATGTAAGTCAAAAGAAAGTACAATGAAGTAAGCAGTAATAATAAAAGCATAAAATAATGAGGTAGAAGACACAAAAAACTAATTAATAACTTGCTGGTTCTTTGAAAAAATAATAGCAAAACAAAAAAAATTTCCTAATCAAGAATAACAGGAAGAAGCCACAATATGCCACAATATGCAAAATAACACATAGCAAGGGTAAACTCCACCAGATTAGGGGAAAGACCACCAGATTGGGGTAAACACCACCAGATTAAGGGAAACAGCAACAAAAAGAATACTTTGTGCAACTTTATGCAAATACATTTGAAAACTTAGGTGAAATGGATATTTTTCTAGAAAACAATGCCAAAATTGACATCAATGAAAAAAAGAAAAAGTAAATAAACCAAGTAAACAACTTCTACTGAAGAAATACAGAAAGTTTTCAAGGAAATACCCCACCAAAGCACCAGACTCAGACACCTCAGAAGGCAACTCCACCAGACCTTCCACGATCAGGGTTCCAAAATTGTTAAAGAGCACAGAAAAGGAAGTAAAACTTCCAAGACAGTTTTACATAGCATGCCTAGAATCAGTATCATAACACAAATAAACAAATGAAAACTACTGGCCAATCTCACTTATATGTGTTGAGGCAAAACTCCTAAATAAAACATTAACAAATCAAATCCAACTCCACATCAGGAGAGTCAGTCATTGTGACCCTGTGAAGATCCCTCTAGGAATGTAAGTTATTCCACATTAGGAGGTCCATTCGTGTGTGTCACTATGTTAACTGACCAGTTGTGTTCAGCCCCCTTGTTCATGGCTAATTGTGACGTCACTGGGAGTTTGGGGAGGGAAGTATGATGATTTTACAAAGCCATGAATTACATTACAAGAATAAGGCTGTATGTTGGTGTGAAGCCACCACACGGATGTTGATGTCCTTTCATGTTTAATATTCTCTGTAGAGGGGCAAATGTAGGGGCAGAATTCAGAGCTCAGAAGGTCCTGGCGGGTGGGGGGGTCTGCTGTTGACAATCAGCCCTTTGTTCAAGGCCATGAGGCTCAAATTCATGGAAGAGTCCCCCACAAAGGCCCCACCCTTGCTTCAGGCTCTCCTGGAGTCCCCGCCCACCCCCATTCACTTTCCCCGGCCAAGAGCCTTGCAAAGAGCTTCAGAAGAGCTGGCCACCACTGGTGTCTTTGGATGTCAAAGGCGAACTGCCCTGGGTGGGCAGAGAGGCCACACTTCTGCTTTGGGCCCCTCGAAATAACCTTTCCCAAGGCAAGGAGGAAGAGGAGAAAAATCACACATTAATATCTCAGTAAATTCTCTTGCCACCAATATTAATGTAATGTCTGTAACAACGTTACAAAATGGAATGCTCCCATTGCACAGAGGAGAGCACTGAGGCTCGGAGGGGTTAAGCAAGACTGCACAGAAGGAGAGTGGCAGAGCCAGAAGTGATGCCCAGACCACTCTTCCTCTGCCACACCCTCTGTCTTGCCGGACCTGGGCCCAGCTGCCCTCAGCCCCTCACCCAAGACCGCTTTGCCCTGTCTGAGGCAGGAGCAGGTCAGGATGCTCACTCCCTGCCCCCCAAGAGTGCCCTCAGTGGACAGGAAAAGCTCCCTCTTCTCCCCTTCACATCTGGCCTCTTCTCCAGGGCCATCCAGCCTCGGCAACATTTTTCCACCCTGAGGGGGCACTGAGGAGGGACCCCCTGACACCCTGGGAAATGCCCAGGGCCAGGTTGAGCTCTCTGAGCCACGTCCTGGTCATGCTCCTCAAGTGCGTCTCTGGGAGGACAGAGCACTGCTCGCATCGCTCGAGCTGAGCTCAGACCTCACAGTGCCTGCTCCCCTGGGGCACTGACCGTCGGGTCTAGGCAAAGGCTGGCACTGGCCTTTAGTTCCAGAGGACCTGGGGTCTGGGGAGGGCTGTCCTCCGAGTGGGCAGTGGAGCTCCCTTCCAGGTTCCTGCCAGGCGAGCACAGCCTCGACTTCCCACCCGCCCCTGCCCCATCTGCACCTCCTTTTCTACCGGAGAGCCACAAGGCCCCACCCGTGGGTCCCCAGCCGCCTCGGCCCCAGACCTCACCCTGCAGGACCCTCAGGCCCAGGAAGGGAGCGGCCCGGGGGCCCAGGGGCACGTGGCCCGAGCGCAGAGCCAGGTCCCACTGGTGCTGCTCTGGGCAAGACAGAGTTCCCAGGAACAGGCAGGTCACTGCTCCCGAGACAGCCAAACATTCCAGGGAGCCTGTCACCAGCTCCCCTCTGCAGGCCCCGGGGGTGCTGTCTGGGCTCTGCGCCTGTGTTTGTGAGGAGCAGAGAGGGGGCCTGAGCCAGTGCCTGGAAGACGCCCACCCCCACCCCACCCCCACCCTACCCCAACTCGGCTTCACTGTGGGACGCCATGCTCATTCCTCAGCTATTTCATTATCTCAGAAGTTGGAAAACTACAACCAGATATCAGACCTTTAGGTCATGAAGTCTACTTTAGTTTTATGGTGTTCTTGGGAAATTGCATAATTCTCCCACAGCCCCTGATCCCTCATCTCTGAAACACCCCATCCACACCCCACCTGTCCTGTTGGTGCCCAGCCTGGGGGCCCAGCTCGAGAGGGGCAGGTCCTTGCTGCTGTTCCGGGCCTAGGGGTTCCCAGCCCCCGTCTGCTTACCCCCAGGCCCATGTGTGGTCATTAAGGTGAGTTGAGCTTGGTTATTTTAATGAAGGAGAATTTTTACAGAAAATCCTAATTCTGTAAAACTCTCTTTACTACTATCTACTATCAACTTTGGGTAGAGGTCTTTGGACCTTTTTTACTTGGGTAAATTCTGAGAAATGGGCTCTGGGTTGAATAGTAAGTGTAGATTTAATTTTATAAGAAACTGTCCAACTGATTCCCAAAAAGTTGTGCCATTTTACATTCCCAGCAGAGTATGAGAGTTCCACATCCTTGTCAAGAAATGGTGTGGTCAGTCTTTCTAATTTAACCATGTTAATGGGTGTGTAGTAATATTTCAATTTGCATTTTCATTATGACTCATGACATTGAGTGTCTTTGCATGTGCTTGTTGATGATTCTTTTATCTTCTCTGGGAAGTACCTATTCAGTATCTTGCCCATTTCTTATTAGGTTGTGTGTCTTCTTATTATTGAGTTGTAAGAATTCTTTATATATTCTGGATACAAGTCCTTCGTCAGATACATGTATCATGAATATTATCTCCTACACTTGGCCTTGCCTTTTCACTTTCTCAGCTATGTCTTTCAAGTATCCAAAGCTTTTAATTTTGGTGAGGTCCAATTTATGTATTTTTTTCACTTATGGTTCTTGCTATTTGTGTCACAAAGATATTCTGCCATGTGTTCTTCTAGAAGTATTTTTGTTTTGGATTTTATATCTAGGTCTAGCATCTGTTTTGCATTTGATTTTGTGTCCATGAGGTAAGGGTTAAACTTGTTTCCCATACAGATATCCAGTTGTTACATCAGCATTCAATTATTTAATTACACTATGGCACCTTGATCAAAAAATCAGTTACCATGTATATATGAATACATTTCTCTCTTTGTGTTCTACTGATCAATGTCTATTCGTGATTACAGTAACTTTACAAAAAGTCTTGAAACCAGTTTGTATAACTCCTACTTCTTAGTCTGTTCAGGCTGCTATAGCAAAATACCAAAAACTAAGTGGCTTATAAACAACAGAAATTTATTTCTCACAATTATGAAGGCTGGGAAGCCCCCAAGATTAAGGTACCTGCAGATTCGGTATCTGGTGAGGGCCCACTTTCTGGTTCCCAGATGGTACCTTCTTACTGTGTCCTCACATGGTGGAAGGAGCCAGGGTTCTTTCTGGAGTCTCTTCTATAATGGCACTAATCCCATTTGGGAGGGCTCCACCGTCATGATCTAATCACCTCCCAAGGGCCCAACCCCTAACACCCTCACCTTGAGTGTAGGGATTTCAACATATAAATTTGTGGGGGACACAAGCATTCACATCGTAGAATCCTCCAACTTTGTTCTTCTTTTTCAAAATTCATTTGGCTATTCTAGTTTTTTTTTTTGCATTGTCATATACATTTTAGAATCAGTATGACAATTTGTACTGAAAAACCTGATGCAATTTTGATTGGGAATACATTGTATCTGTGGGATAACTTTAGGAGAAATGATACCTTAACAATATTGAGCCTTCCAATATATAAAGATACTATATCTCTGCAGTTATTGCATCTTTAATTTTTCTCAGCAATATTTTGCAGTTTTGAAAGGACAGAAATTGCATATACTTTGTTAAATTTATCCCTAAGTATTTCATGGTTTTACTATTGTAAGTAGTATTTTTATATCAATTTCTACTTGTTTGTTGTTAGTATAAATAAATACAATTGATTTTGTATATTGACCTTTATCCTGGGATCTTACTAAACTAACTTATTAGGTCTCATAGCTTTTCTGTAGTTTCTTGATCTGCATGTCACTTATTTCTTTTCTTGCCTTATTGCATTGGCTAGGACCTCAAGCACCATGCTGAGTAGAGGTTAGAGTAGAGGTTTTTGTTTTGTTCCCAATCTTAGGGGGATAGAATTTAGTCTTTCACAACAAGCAGGATGTGTGTTGTGGGCTCCAGGCAGTTTTATTAAGTTGAAGGAGCACGGGCTTGGAGCAAGCCAGGCTTGGGTCAAACCGCGTCTCTGCCACTTGAACCTGTGTGACTTTGGGCAAATTCCTTTCCCTTTCTGAGCTTCCTCCTCCAAGGAGGAAGATGATGATCTTAGGATTAATAATAAACTGGAAATAAACTGGAAATCTCTTTATAAACATTACAGTGCTAGGAGGCTGTGTATTACCCAGTGGAATCACACCTTACCGGGGTGGTCGGGAGGTTTTACAGTCAAGGCAGGAAGTGAAACAGCACGTCATCAAGATTCCTTGGATGATCCCATAAAATTATGGCTAAACAGCCTGACACACAATTATGAGGCAATAGAGCTAGAAGTTACTAATGAAATGGAAGCAGAAAAAGGTCCTTGTCATGGAATTTTAAAACTCTATTAAACAGCTCTTGCGTGGAAGGGGGAGATAAGAACAAAACCTCAGGATTTCTGGGAGGTGGTGAGGATGACAGCACTGCGCGTGAGAGTTCACGGACTGCATTTAAGTCAGTGCAAACTATAGATTTTAGTATTTGTATCAGTAAAAAAAAAGTGAAAGAATAAAACCAATGAACCAAATTTTCAACTAAAAAACATGACAAAATAACAAAATAGTAACAAGGGAAAGCACCCCAAAAAAGAAAATACTAAATATAAAATCAGAAAGAATTTGGGGCAGCTGAGGTAATGGAGGCAACATAAATCTGGAAATCCCAGCAAATCCTCCAAAACCATAAAGAATTATAAAGTGAACAAGTAAAACTTCATCAAACCCACACCTGTGGCATACCTGGAAGGCAGCAAACATCAAACTTCAAAGTACCTGTAAGTAGAAAAATAAACTTGAGCCCTAGAGCGCTCTCTCCTCCGGGCTCCTTGCCCTTGTGGATGGCAAGGCCCGCCAGGAAAATCTGCACAGAAGAAACCAGAGAGTGAGTGATGAGCCTAAACTTTATCTAAAACCATGTAAAGGAAAATAAAAATTTCAGGACCCGCCCCCCCAATCCAACTCCTTGTGCAAAAGGGAAGGTCAAGCCTGGAAGCCGAGTCCCGCAACACCCGCCACGGGAACAGCTATTACTAACATCAAGCCGGTCCCCAGGGAAGGTGAAGGCCTCGGGCATCCACAAGGGCTGCCCAGGCAGGTCCTTCATAAGGAAATTCCTTGCTGGCCTCCCATAAACAAGGATATGCGAATTGTAACTTTGGGTCTGCAGGCTAAGTCTAGCTCCTCAAACTAAAGTCTGTTCAATTCTTCCCTAATAATGTTGACTGCAGGTTTATCTTCCCAGGGGCAGGAGGGAGGCAGGACAGGGACAGCGTAGTTGATTCTTCCTTCCCTCCTTTCTCTTCCAATATTCACCTTGCCTTATGTGAAATGCAGGTGTCCTGGCCTCGCAAGAATGAAACCACTTGCCTCCCTGCCCGCCCCCTCCTCCTTTTTCTTTCTGTAAGCCTCTCCCCTTAAATACTAACTTCCCAAATTCCTCTGTGGAGAAACAGGGACAGATGTGTCCATGGCTTGGGTTTTTCCCAGGCACGTCCTCAACTTCTGACTTAATAAACCTCCATTGATTGATTGACTGAGCTCTCTGCCTCGGTCACTTATTTTGGGTCGTCAACCTCTACCAGAAGGTCCATCATAAGTGTAAAAATACTGTAAAAATGTACACTGCTAGATCAGAGCAATGGCTAAACGGTCCCCAAACTGCTCGGGACAGGAGGGGGAAGTCTTGGAAACCTTTGGAAAGGCTCAAGAATAAGAGAGAAGTATTCTATGGAAACAACACAGTGCAGGAGAAGGGAGCAAGAGGAGGAAATTTAGTATTTTGCAAGACAAAAGAAAATCAAAAGGTTGAAAAACAAAAAACCTGTCCTCTTTACCCACAAAAATGCAGAGACATAGTCTTCATCTATATAAAACTTCTAGAAGAAAAAGCAGAAAAAAGTCCAAACAATTCAACTGATACAAATTCCCTCCCATCAAAAAAAAAGTGGTACCTTATAAATTCTTTATCATTCCTAAGACAAACTCAAATGGTTTATTATTCTTCTCAATGTTATACTAAGTATTTTGAGCCCATGCTCATGAGGATATTGGTCTGCAGTTTTCTGTTCCTTGAATGTCTTTGTCCAGCTTCCATGTCAGAACAATACGGACCTCCTAAAACGAATTGGGAAGTGTTCTTTCCTCTCTGTTTTCTAAGAGGGTTTTGCAAGGCTGGAATTATTTATTTCTTAGCTGTCTTATAGCTTTGCCAGCAAAGCCATTTGGGACTGGAGATTTCTTTGAGAGAAAGTGTTCAACTATGACCTTAATTTTTAAAATTGAGAACTATGTATGTTTTCATTTGTGTCTTTCAAGGAATTTGACCATTTCATCAAAGTTTTCAAAGTTATTGGCACACAGCTTATTTTTATATCCACCATTCCCTTTTAAGCACCTAGGATCAGTAGTGACATCTCTTCTCTCATCACCAATTTGGTGATTTGCATTTTCTCTTTTTTGTTTTCTTAATCAGTCTGGCTAAAGTTTTTCAATTTAAATAAAACAGCTTTGGCCGGGTGCGGTGGCTCATGCCTGTGAGCCTAGCAAACTGGGAGGCTGAGGCGGGAGGATCGATTGAACTCAGGAGTTTGAGACCAGCCTGAGCAAGAGCAAGACCCCATCTCTACTAAAAAAAAAAATAGAAAAATTAGCCAGGTGTCGTGGCACGCGCCTGTAGTCCCAGCTACTTGGGAGGCTGAGGCAGGAGGATTGCTTGAGCCCAGGAGTTTGAGGCTGCAGTGAGCTCTGATGATGCCACTGCCCTCCAGCCCGGGTGACAGAGGGAGCCTCTGTCTCAAACAAAACAAAACAAAAAAACCAGCTCTGGTTTCATTGATTTTTCTCTTTTTCTCAGACAAGGTTTGTCCCTTGTCTGGTCTTTTGATTACCAATCTTTATCGTTTGATCACAAATCTTATTTGGGATTTAATTTGCTGAGCTCCTGTGCTGCAGTCTGGATGTGACCTCCAGGCAGAAAGTCGAGGTGAGCACAGGACCTGCCCCACGACTTTCTGTTCTCTTAGGGATCACAGTCCTGCACTGCCCGTTGTCCAAGTCCACAAGCCGTGTTTTGGTTTCCTAGTTTTTAATAGTGGGAGGTGATCCCAGCTCCTATGGCTCCCTTACAGGCGGAGCTGGAGCCATCATTCTTTCTACAAACTCCAGTCCACTCAGAAGGAGCCATGCCACAGTCCTTGTGGCCCTCTTCTCTGCCATAACGACCAAGTCCACAGCCAAGTGGTCCCCCCAAGGCACTTAGTTCCGTCATAATCCATCCCACGTGCTCATCTGGTTAACGGCGATGTTGCAGCGTGGCATGGATCGCCAGCATCACCGGCAAGAAATTCATCACCACGGCCAAGGCCAAGGACATAACCAAACCAAGCCCAAATTACTATCTTTCTTCTGGAACTCCTTCTGGGACCAGTTTCAGTACCAGCAGGGACACAGTTAGGAGGCAAAAGCTCCATGTAATTTTGACGGGATGAATTTAAAGAATTGTTTACTGGAGATTGAAAAACCAAAAAGGTGAAAAGGGAATACTAAGGTGTTGCAGAAGTAACAACTGCAAGAAGTTATTGACACCCAAGTGCAAGACGACCTCCCCACTCCAGGGTGTGGGGAACAAAGGGAGGAAGTTAGAATTATTAAAATTTAGAACCTGTGGAAACCCACAGAGTTGCAAGTCAGGCCTGTGGGGAAGGAGCTCCCAGGCAGCCTGCGGCCAGTGTCTCCAGTGGGAAACAATGGATTTGTTTTATCAAGTGCCGGAAAAACTGCAAACTGGAATCAGCTGCTGCTACTAGGTGACAAAAGGAAGTGAAAGCAAGACCAGGAAACACAACTGAAGGAATGGGGTACCTCTCCTGCAGCCCTGCAGTCTCCTCTAGCACCCCCTCTCCGCAGAGCCTCACAGGCAGCGGCTGGCAAAGCCTGGTGTGGTTTGCAGAGCCCCAGCCCCAGCACCACAAAGGCCCCTAACGGATGGAGGGTTTGGAGATGAGAGACAAAATCATAACAATGACACAACCGTGTGTCAGATACCAGCATTGCACAGATGTCAAACATCCTGAGCATGCCATTGCCTTTTGGTTATGAAGGAGGATGCCAATGCCCTTGGGGTAAAATGCCAAGCATCAGAAACTTGCTCTCATGTGGCAAAAGACAGATAGAGAGCGTCGTGTGGGAAATGTCAGCCTTCAGCAAATCCTGTGCTTCCTTGCCACTCTTCTGTAGGTTGGAGATTTTTCAAAATACAAAGATAAGAATTGTTAGGACTTAGACTCTTGGAGGATCAAAAGCCAAAAGGTGACCTTGTTTTCTTTCTCTTTGCACGTCAGTTGCGATCTCCCTTAAGGCAGGGCACTGGAGGGCAAGGTGTAGTCTGAAAGGGGACTTTTTTCTCTTTTGAGACAAGCAGATGTAATAGAATTCACAAGATATCCTTGGGTCTGACACTGCTGTATGGGTTCGATTCTCCTCTGCCAGAGATTGAGCGGCAGCTGCCTGACACTGGCCATCCTCCGTCAGCCTGGGAACGAGCCCTGGGTGAGAGGGGCTGTCCCCGCTCACATCCTCCTCTCCTCCCGTAGGACCCGGTGCTCCCACAGTTCGGCTGCCCGGAGGAGCTCAGGTCCACAGCCTCTGCTCTCTGTGGTGACAGACACGTTTTTGTTACAAGGACAAGTCCCACTGGTAGCTGCACCCGGCTGACCCCTCTGAGTCACTAATGGAGAGAAGTGGTCCCTAAAGGTCCCCACGGGGTTGGTGTCTCTGAGCCAGGAGAGCCAGTGAGGTCACAGTCTGGCCCAGAGCCACCTGGAGATCTCGTGGCTTCTGCTGCCCGCCAGGCTTGTCTGGAAGGCTGCAGGGAGGGTCTGGGCTTCTCTCGCCGCCCACAGCTGGGCAGGAGCCAAGTAGAGGAGAAGGGGTCCCCAGAGAGACTGCTTCCCGTCTGGCCCCATCCCAGTCGGACACCATGTGACTCCGAGGAGCTGGTTGATGTGAGCAGGAGCCACCCAGAGGCTCTGGGGCCGCAGCCAGGACAGCGCCGAGGCCCAGGGACAGAGAGGCAGGACCCAGCCTGCTCTTCTGCCCAGAACGGTGAGCAGCACAGGAGGCCTGGGGCAGGGTGGGTCTCTGGGGCCAGCCTAGGCCCTGGGCACTTCCTGGGCACCGAGCTCTTCTGCTGGGCTGGGGCAGGGCGGGCCGGGGCAGGGCGGGCGGTGGTATGATGCTCCCAGGGCTCGGTCCTCCACCCTCGGACTTGGGCTGGGCCACCCAAATCAGCTCTGGGCTGAGTCCAGAAGGGGAGACTCGTGCGGGTAATGGTCCCCACACCGGTGGCTCTGTCTCACATCTGCCCCACTTCCCTCAGCTTCTAGCGTGTTCCATGCTGGTGGGGAGGAAAACCTGGCCCAACTCTCAAGGAGGGTCAAGGAGGCAGCACAGGAACGACCCCTCTCCTCCCGCTGCACCCGGGCACTGACCCGGGACTCTCATGGGTCCTCAGTCCTCACTGTCCCTGGCAGGGCGCAGGTCAGGCCAGGGGTCCCAAAGCCCATCCCCATGCCCACCCACCCCACGCCACCTGGAGTGGCGGCCGAAGGAGGGAGTGCTGTGCCTTCCCCCCACTCTCTTTCGCTGGTGTCCCCTCCCCTCCCCTCCCCCCTTCATCTTTCATGTCCTCTCTCCTCTCTCTTCCCTGGCAGCTTCTCTCCCCTGGGCCCTGTCCCCCAGCCCCCAGCCCAGGCAGCTGTGGGAAGCCCTCGGCAGTGCAGGCTCCTTTGGGTGTGGGAGGTGAGCAAGGAAGGCGTCTGCGGAGAGGAGGGAGGAGGGTCTGAGCCCCGCAGGAGGCCACAGGCCTGGAGAGACCCACCTGCTCCTTTGGGGCAGGAGCTTCTCTGGGGATCCTGGAGGCAGCTCCGTCCACCTGCGGGCAGCACGCGTGGCTGGGATGGGGGTACGGTGTCCATGGGCTTAAGACCTCCCAAACTCTTCTCTGCCTCTCTCCAGGCCTGAGTGTCGGGGACCCCACTTGGCCTTCCTGAGTGGGAGAGCATCTGTCCCCAGTCCCACCTGTGATGGCAGTGACAGCCCATCAGCCCCACTCAGGGTGTCGTCCCGATGCAGGCTGGGAGGGTGCGGCATCCCCACCCCTCCAATCCCCCTCCTATTGCCCGCCTTCCAGGGGCCTTAGGATGCAGCACGGGGACAGGAGGAAGAGCACTTTACCCCACCCCCGCGCCCACCCCGAGGCAGGGACTTGGTCAGATAGGAGACAGCAGAGAGCCCAGGTCTGAACAGAGGGAGACCAGTGCCTCTGTGCTCAGAGCACCACCCTGCCCCGGGGCCCAGCGTCCTGGCACCACGGCATCCTCCTGTGTGGCCAGTGGGCCTCCCATGCCTGAGGGGAGAGAGCAGGAGTTTTGAGCACAGCCTTGAGGTGCGAACAGGCCACTGACACCAGCCATCCCATGGGGTCTGCTTGCACCCACCACCAGCCACCCTCACCCACACCCCCGGCCCCTCCAGGAGACAAGAGGACCAGCCAAGGTGGGAGGGAGGCACCCGGTGCCGGCCCCTGACCAGAGCCAGTCTCAGGAGAGAGGCAAGGCCCCCATCCCATCTCCCCAACCCTCCAAGTAGGAGCTGCAGTCACCCAGCATTCAGGGACACACAACGGGGTCAGGTAACCTCAGGTGGCAGGATGGGACAGGTAACTGCAGGTGGGTCTCTGGCCCTGAATGCCAGGCAGTCCTGTGAGGTCTATTGCGTGAGGAAGAACCAGGCTCCAGCTTAGGGCCCAGTAGGATCTGCGCTGCCTCCCGGGGCTGAGCCCTCCACCTGGGGGGGGCCGGAGGGAGGGTGGGAGACAGACCTACAGAGGCCCAGGCCCCGCACAGCCTCATCATCACACAAGTCCCTCTTCTCCCCGTAGGGAAAGGGTGAGTGACTGGGGAGCAGGATGGAGCTTCTTGTTCCCCAGAGGGCTGGAGGCTCCTGTGGGACAGCAGGACCGTGGCCAGGGGGAAAGGGAGGTCCTGGGGTCCTGACATGGCCACATGGTGTAGCCAAGCTGAAGGGCTCATCCCAAGCCCACGGCAACCGCCCCTCGTGGGCTATCAAGGAAAGGCCTGAAAGAATTAAGAGTTGCTTTAAGGTGACAACCTGCTCAAGCACTGAGAGTTGTCCCTCTGTGGTCACTCCACTCACTAGGCATGGGCGGTGTGTCCTATGCCACCTTTGACTTTAAATCAAGGCTGTTCCAAGGATCAAGGACACCAGTAGCAACAGGGAGCCAGGGTAGCTGGGGGCGGCGGGGGGGGGGGGCTTCCCGCATGTCCTCCCGGTCCCTGCCTCTGCCCTGGCCCGCAGGGACCACCCCCCTGGAAGCCCTTGAGCCTTTCCAGCTGTGGCCTCTCTGCCCAGTGTCCAGACAGGCAAGGGAGGCTTGGGCTGGGCGACCGGGGCAGAAATTGGAGAGGCGTGTCCTTCTGGGGGTCCCACCATCCCCCTGTCACCCACCCAACCTTGGCTACTCCGTGTCCCCTGATGTGGGGGGAGGGCAGGGGACAGGGACTCCAGAGCCCCAAACTCAGCAGCTGTTGTGGTTGCAGGGGTGTCGGGGGAGAGAGCGAGCAGAACAAACTTCCTCAGCCCTCCTGGGCCCCAGCTGGTCTGCACTTTGCCGACCATGGAGTCCGGAGAAGCAGGACGGCACCCGGTGTCCCCTGACGGCATCCAGGACGATGTGACTTTCAACCTCGTCATCCTGTCCCTCACGGAGGGCCTCAGCCTGTGCGGCCTGCTGGGGAACGGGGTGGTCCTCTGGCTGCTGAGCTCCAACGTCTACGGGAACCCCTACGCCGTCTACCTCCTGGACGTGGCCTGCGCCGACCTCATCTTCCTCGGCTGCCACATGGTGGCCGTCATCCCCGACTTGCTGCGGGGCCGGCTGGACTTCCCAGTCTTGGTGCAGAGCAGCCTGGCCACCCTGAGGTTCTTCTGCTACCTCGTGGGCCTGAGCCTCCTGGCGGCCGTCAGCGTGGAGCAGTGCCTGGCCACCCTCTTCCCGGCCTGGTACCCGTGCCGCCGCCCGCGCCACCTCACCACCTGCGTGTGCGCCCTCGCCTGGGCCCTCGGCCTGCTGCTGCACCTGCTGCTCAGCGGCGCCTGCACCCAGCTCTTCGGGGAGCCCAGCCACCGCGTGTGCAGGACGCTGTGGCTGGTGGCGGCCGCCCTGCTGGCCGCCCTGTGCTGCGCCATGTGCGGGGCCAGCCTGCTCCTGCTGCTGCGGGTGGAGCGGGGCCCGCCGCGGCCCCAGCCGCGCGGCTTCTCCGCCCTGGTCCTGCTGGCCGTCCTCCTCTTCCTCTTCTGCGGCCTGCCCTTCGGCATCTACTGGCTGTGCCGGAACCTGCACTGGCACATCCCCCGCTCCTTCTACCACTTCAGCTTCCTCACGGCCGGCCTGCACAGCGCCGCCAAGCCCGCCGCCTACTTCTGCCTGGGCAGCGCCCGGGGCCGCCGGCCGCGCGAGCCCCTCCGCCTGGTCCTCCGGCGGGCGCTGGGGGACGAGGCGGAGCTGGGCGCCGGGAGGGAGACCTCCCGCCGGGGCCTCGTGGACGTGACCGCCTGAGCCCTGGGGGCCCGCCCGAAGCCCCAGCCCACCTTGGGGGAGGCGCGGAGCAGAAGCAGGGCCAGCAAGACCCCAGGAGGCCTTCGCTCCGCTGCGCCCTGGTCGGGGACGCCTGGGGCTCGCCTGGGAGGCGGCGGGAGGGCAGGTGCGCAGCTCGCCCAGGCAGGTGCCCGGTCTCCTCGGAACGTGCATTTTGAGGAAACCTCCCTGAAGGTCCTCGGCACAGGAACTCCTGGGCCGTAGCCCCGGCTTCAGCCCACAGCGACTCCCGCTCGGTTACGGCGAGGGGACCGGGAAGCAATGGGGCAAGGCCGGTCACGGGGCGAGGGACAGGCCCAGATGCTCTCCCACCATCTCCTCTCCCTCCCGCCTTCAGCCTCGTTGCTGCGGGCACACCCGCCAGAGAACAGAACCCAGAATGCCCCCACTGTGTGGGCTGCAATGACCCCAGAATGGAAGGCTGCCCAAAGCATGAACCTCCCCCTACCCAACTCTGTCCACAGTGGCCGGCAGCCTTCTTGCCTCTTGTTATTGCCCGCTTACGTTGTCAAGCAGAAAATGCGAGGATCTCAGAAAGCCATTCATTATATCTCGGAACAAAGCTGTACATTGATAAAAACCTTGTACCCTGACCCTAGCGCAGATGCGGATATTTGTTCATGTTTATTTCTTAATTTTTATTTATTTTATTTTATTTATTTATTTTGAGGCAGAGTCTTGCTCTGTCACCCTGGCTAGAGTGCAGTGGTGTCATCATAGCTCACTGCAGCCTCGAACTCCTGGGCTCAAGCAATCCTCCTGCCTCAGCCTCCCGAGTAGGTGGGCCTGTAGGCGGTGCCACAACACCCGGCTAATTTTTCTATTTTTAGTAGAGACAGGGTCTCGCTCTTGCTCAGGCTGGTCTCGAACTCCTGGACTCAAGCAATTCTCCTGCCTCGGCCTCCCAGAGTGCTGGGATCACAGGCGTGAGCCACTGCGCCCGGCCTCGTTCATGTTTAGTGTCTCCTTGTAGAAGAGGAAATGTCAGGGCTCAGACATGGGCTTCCAAGTCCGTGGGGCTGTTGATAGTTGGCCCATTGTTCAAAGCCGTGACACTGGGGCCTGGACAACGCAAACCTCACTCAGAGTTTCTGAAAAGTGGCCAACACTGGTGTCCCCAGATACCAGGGTGAAGCACCCTGGGAGGGTGGCAAGGCCCTTACAGCCCTGCCCACACCCAGAGCAGCACCCCCACCGGCATGGCTGGCCTCCTCTCAGGACCCCGACCTTTCCCCCTGATCAGCTCCCCACCTGCCCCACCCAGAGGCAGCGAGCCTTGCTCTGTCCTGGGCAGGTCCCACCATCGAAGTCCCTCTAAGGAGAAGGAAGCAGCCTGGGCTTGCTCCCACAGCAAGTTGCCCAGCTCCCCCTGAGTGTCGGGCCTGGGGGCTCAGAGACGACTCGAGCGCAGGCCTACCTGGGCACACCAGCTCACAGGGCTTAGGAGCAGGGGTCCTGGAGCCCCCTAGCCTGGCTGAACCTCTCGATGCCTCTGCGTCCTTACCTGTAAAAGATGAGGACCGAATGAGTCAATGCATACAAACTGCTTTGAGTCGTGTCCCATATCTCGTAGCCCAATCGGATCGTTCACCAATTTTATTGTCACCAGCCCACCACAGTGGAGCGCACGGTGTGAGTCAGCCAACAGACTAAGGTGTCTGGGAAGTGTCTCCTTTGGCTTCTGTGGGTACAGGCAACTCTGACTCTGAGCCTCTGTGCCTGGAGGTGGAGGGACAGTCTGCCTCGGCCATGGTTAAGCCCGGCTCTCCCGAGTCTGGGTGAGGGTTGCAGACTCCTACCCAGCATCCTGGAGTCGGGCTCCACCAATCTCATCACCACACACAGGCTGTGCTGGGCCCATCCAGCCAGCACAGCACCTTCACCCAGGCTCCCACACAGCCCTCACAGGTCCACCCTCCGAGAGCACCTCACGGGCAGCCCCCAGGGACCTACCTCCTCCCACTGCTGCCCGGGGCCCGGGTGTGGCCCTCTCTCTCCACCTCCAGGACACGATTATTAACTCAGTTACTCAGTTTGAGGAAACAAGAACAGAAAGAGAGGTGGCCTGTCCGCAAATTCTACATTCGGCCCTTGGACATACACGTCACCCAGACCAAGGAAGAACCTGGAGGACAAGCACAAATTAATCTCACAGTCATTTATGTGCTGTGGATATTAACATGGCGAATCCTTTTAATAATGCAGGAAAACACTCCCATTTAACGGATGAGAACACTGATGCTCAGAGGGGTTAAGTAACTGCTCAAATCCACTAAGAAAGTGGCAGAGCCGGAAAGTGATGCTCTAGCCCACTCCTCCACCCTCACACTCTCCGCCTCGCTGGATGGGGCTGGCTCAGGTGCCCTCAGCTCCATGCTGGCTGCCCCCGGGCCCACTCCCCAGCTTAGATACCTTTGCTGAATAAAGGTGCCGACAGGTCAGGGACTCTCAAGACCCTCACCCCCTCAAGACCCTCACCAGAGAGCCCGCCCTTGGCATCCAGGGGTTTGGGAGCAGCTTTAAATTCATCCTTATCAGGCTGGTGGGGCAGAGGCACCTTCCCCAGGAGTCACAGAGCACAGTCTCCTGAGGTCTCCATGGAAACAGCCTGGCCCTGCCCCCAGTGGTCCAGGGCATGGTGGCAGGTGCGTGGCCTGATGGCCAGGGTGGCTGGTGGGGTGTGCCCTCAACCCCAGATCTGAAGCTGAGCCCCCAGTCCTGTGGTCTGAGAGACCTCGTCATGCTGGGAGCAGGAGGCCCATCCTCCCGTGGTGGCAGAGCTCCCTTCCAAGTTCCTGCCAGGCGAGCACAGCCTCAACTTCCCACCTGCCCCTGCCCTGCCCACACCTCCTCTTCTGCCCGCAGAGCCACAAGGCCCCACCTGTGGGCCCCCAGCCAGCCTCGACCCAAGACCTCACCCTGCAGGACCCTGGGGCAGCCAAACATTCCAGGGAGCCTGTCACCAGCTCCCCTCTGCAGGCTCCAGGGAGAGCTGTCTGGGCTCTGCGCCTGTGTTTGTGAGGAGCAGAGAGGGGCCTGGGCCAATAACAGGAAGACGCCCACTCCCACCCCACCCCACCCCAACATGGCTTCATCGTGGGATGCCGTGCTCACTCCTCAGCTATTTCATTATCTCAGAAGTCAGAAAAATACAACCAAATATCAGACCTGAAACATGAAGTCTTAGTTTTATGCTGTTCTTAGGAAATTATGTAATTCTCCCATAGCCCCTGATCCCTCGTCTCTGAAATGCGCCCCACCCACACCCCACCTGCCCCCATCTGTGCCCGGCCTGGAGGCCCAGCTCAGTAGAGGCTGGTCCTCACTGCTCTGTGGGCCGGTGGGGGGGTGGAGGTTCCAGTCCCCGTCTGTCCCCATCTGCTTCCCCCCAGCCCCAGGTGTGGTCATTAAGGTGTGTCAGGCTTGGTTCTATGAACTAAACTTAAATCTTAAGCCCCCCAGCTGACTGAATGGGCCCCTTCTTGGCTAAGGAGACCCCAGAAATACCCTAAAGCTGAGTTGCTGGCCATGGGAAGGAGGCCAGACATGCCTTGCCATGCCCCCTCCCTTCTTGGAGATGTCCTTTGTGGCTCATTAACAAGGCCTAAGGCCACACAAGGCTAAGCTTAAACCACACCTGCAGGTCCTCAGTTTACTTAACAGATCACTTGAGTCTGGGTAAATGTTGGGTGGCTTGTCTCTGATTAACGGACTTCCTTATCTTAAAACATTCCAAGCCTGTAGACAAAGGTTCATTTCTTTAACCACTACAAATCAAAGAATCTTTAAACCCACCTATAACCTGTAATTCCCTGCTTCGAGCTGTCCTGCCTTTTCTGGCCAAACCAATGTATGCCTTCCATGTATTGATTTATGACTTTACATGTTATTCCTGTCTCCATGAAATGTATAAAACCAAACTGTAACCCCACCACAGCGGGACCACTTGCTCACAGCTTCTTGGGTGTGGCTGTCTGCACCATGGTCGCACATATTTGGCTCAGAATAAACCTCTTTAAATTATTTTGCAGAGTTTGGGTTATTTTCCATTAACAAAACTATTGGATCCCACTAGCAGCGGGAGCCAGAACACACCCAGTCTTTACTCTGCATTAGGCACTGGGAGTGTACCATGCATGATATCACAAACTTCCCAAGTAACCTCCAGGAAACTGAGGCTTCAAGAGAAGCAGTCCGGGCCGGGCACGATGGCTCATGGCTGTAATCCCAGCGCTCTGGGAGGCCGAGGTGGGAGGATGGCTTGAGGTCAGGAGTTCGAGACCAGCCTGAGCAAATGCAAGACCCCATCTCTACCAAAAATAGAAAAATTAGCCAGGCATGGTGCTGCACACCTGTAGTCCCAGCTACTCGGGAGGCTGAGGCGGGAGGATCACTTGAGCCCAGGAGTTGGAGGTTGCAATGAGCTATGATGACGCCACTGCACTCTCCCCAGGGTGACAAAGTGAGACTCTGTCTCAAAAAAAAGAAAAGAAAAAAGAGACCGAGTTGCAGAGCAGGAGCCAGGGCTCTGAGGCAGCAGGGCCTGGCGCTCGCCACCCAGGGAGCCTGGTTTCTCCCAACCCAGGATCTTCTGTCCCCTGGTGGCAGGAGGAAGCAGGCAGCCCCTGGGAGCCCCTCACTCCCTGCCATGCGAGACCCCAGCCTAGGAAGGAGGAGAGAGGGCGGCCTGGGACCTAGGTGCACGGCCCTGTGCCAGCTCACGGTACTCCCTCTATTAACCAGGTCTTGTTTTTTGCGTTCTGAAGCTCTGGCATCTGGAGCCTTTCTTACCCTGGAGGGACTGCCCTCCCAGGGCCACCAGCCAGTTCCTAGGGATAGTGAACCATGTGCTCAGGAGCTCACCTTTCAAAGGCAAACCAACTGCTGCAGAGTCCCCTCCCTGCCTTGTCTATTGGGCTGTCACACTCAGGGCCACTATTCCTTGCCCTAATTGCCCCAGGGCCAGGTACCAGACTGCCAGGGACAGCCCCCATGCCCAGAGCTCTGAAATTATTCAAACTAGCCCATCCTAAATGTGCTTATGCTGCCTCACCTGCTCCTTCCCTCTGAAACCACAACCAAGGCCCTGCCCACAGCCCCCAGCTCCCCCCACCTCCTGACCAACCTGGTGCTCCTCTGTGTGGCCATGGCCCCGTGGTGTGGCCTGCCCCCTCCTCTTGGGAGCTGTGCCGTCTCCTGATCTGGTGGCCTCTCCATGCCTGAATAATAATAAACCCTACACTAGAGCACGCCCACCACGGAGCCTCTCTGCAGACAGGCCAGGGGCCGGGGCAGCTGGGGCAACCCTGGCCCTGCCAGTCCCCCCTCCATCTGCCTCAGGGGGACCCCAGCAGCCTTGTGTCCCGCTAGGTGAAGAGTCAGGCCAATTTTGTCCTGAAGCTCAGACAGGATGGTGGTGTGGAAACTGCGTGAGTAGAGACGGGTTCCCGGGGCTGTTCCTGCTTCCTCATTTTCTCTGACACATGCTCATGACTGAGTCCCCACAACACACTCCAGAAGTGACAAAACCATTGCATGTCCCCTTAGACTAGGAATCTGTGCCCAAGGCTACAGACATGGTTTTAGGTTGGACTGTGTAAAATTTCCAACTTTCTAGGCCAAAAATTGTCAAATACCAGCCATTCCATGGAGTCAAGCCTCTGAGGTCAGGATTCGCACGCAGGCCATCCAGCTCCAGCAGGCAGCTCAGGAGGGATGTGTTTAAACAACCTACACTTGGGTGTTTGAGGTGACAGCTCAAGGCTTGGGGTTTAGCTGGGTTCCTATGGTCTGAGAATATCCCAAAGTCTCAGATCCGTGCATGTGCTGTGTGCTTTGGTGGGGAGAGACAGGAAGGGTGGCACCAGAATCATGCCACACACTGACAAATGGTTCAGATGGTACTTATCAGCCACTTGGGGCCGCATGGCCTTGGACAAGCTATTTAAGTTTCCTGCTCCTTAGTCTCCCCATCTGCAAGCAGGGATGACAATGTCACCCTGGCTCAGAAGGCAGTTGTGTGGAGCAAATGAGATGCTTCATAGAGGAGCTTGTACTCAGAATGTTCACCTGGAACAGCACCAGCATGTAACCTGCCTTACATCATTAATAGTTTCCTGTGGCAGCCATAACAAATATCCACAAACCGGGTGGCTTAACACAAACGGAGTCTGAGATCGAGGTGTCGGCAGGGCCACGCTCCCTCCAAAGGCTCTCAGGGAGGACCCTTCCTTGTCATTTCCAGCTCTTGGTGGCTCCAGGTATCCCTTGGCTTGTGGCCGCATCACTCCCACCTCTGCCTGCAGGCTCATGCAGCCTCGTCCTGCTCTCCCTGTGTCTCTCCTCTCTTCCCTTTTATGATGACATCTGTCATTGGATTTAGGGCCCACCCATATAATCCAGGATGACCTCATCTCAAAATCCATACTTACATCTGCAAAAACCCTTTATCCCAGTAAGTTCAGGTTCATAGGTTCCAGAGATTAGGACATGGACATGTCTTCTGGGGCCACGATGCAGCTCAGGACATGAACCCTGCAGGCCTTGCTGGCTGTCCTTATTGCCAACACTTGGAGTAGTGGCTCCTCCTGAGAGAGACAGGCCAGATCCCCTCACAGCAGGAACAGAAGAGACAGACAAAAGCCCTCTCCCAGGGGACAGATAATCTGCCACACAAGAAAGCAAAAGCAAGGCCTAGAAGAGGGGTGAGTGCGGGGAGGGCTGAGGGGAGGCATCTGGAGAGTGTTGGAGAAACCACAGTGGTCGCTGCCTGGGCCTGGCAAGGCTGACCGAGGACAGAAGTCCCCTAGTGAGCTTCACACCAACCTGCATCAAACTGCTCAGCTGCCCTCAATGCCGGAGTTGTTTAAAGTGCCCGACAGGAAGTAACCCTGGAAATTAGGCCACCTCACCCCAAATGGCCCTTAAGCAGGGGAGCCCTCTGCATGGGTGGTTGCTGTCGTGAGCCAGGACCTGGGATGAAGGACTGCTGCCCACCCCTCTCGAGTGGCCCTGCCTAGCTTGAGAGTCTGTAAGGAATAAAATCTCAAACTTCACGTTCTGGTTGAGTCATTGAAGCCATGCTTGCCTTCTGACCCCTGCCGGCGAGGCCGCCCAGAGGGACTCGAGCAGGTGGATCCCTGCGGTGCTCTCAGCCCAGGCCTCTGGTGGCTGCTGGGGACAGTGGCTGCCAGCTGAGTTCACAGAGACACCGGAGGAGAGGCCTGGAGGGAAGGAGGGGTAGGCACACAGGGTCTGGGAGGTGAACAAGGAGCAGCGAAGCTCCGGGCACCAGCATCTGAGGTGGAGCTGCAGGAAGGGGACAGGGACATTCGGGGTGCTGGGCTTGTGGGCCACACAGACTTTGCATCTTAAAATGAAGTGTGATAATGCTGGGGCTGGAGAATCTCACAGGCAGGATTGAAGAAACACTCGCCCAGGAGCCATGGTTTGTGTCATGGAAGTGATTTCCGAAGCCTAATTCATTTCTGAAATGTGAAGGCAGACGGCGTCTTTACGACATAATTTCTGGCCTGTTGAGCTAACGCATTCTGTATACCCAGGAACTAGAGAACACAGTCAGTGAAAAACAAAATTTCTCATCAGGAACATCTCGGGGTAGAAAATTTGGAAAAGTATCTTAACCCCAAAGAATCTGTTGAAGGCTCGGAGCCCAGGGCCTGAGGCAGCAGAGGGACAGTAAGGGGGCTCCTTAGGAAGGGGAGGCAACCTTTGCAGACCAGCCGCAGGAGCACTGGTTGGCCCACCCATCATGGGAGCCAGGCCCAAGCCTGGGCACCTGCTGTACCCAGGCACCAAGCTGTCCATAATGGTCAGTCCAGGGAGGGGGAAACTGAGGCACAGAGAGGCTAGGTCATTCTCTCAAGGCCACACAGCCAGAAAAGTTCAGGCCAGGAGCTGGAAGGTGTGGTGCAGCCCCACTGGACACAGAGAGTCCCAGCCTGCTGCTCCCTTCCTTGCACCAGACGCGGGGATGGGAGGCATGTGAGTGCCTTCAGTTTCCCCTGCCAGGAGGAAGGGGAAGGCCGGCCCACACTGACAACACCCCTGTTTTAGCTCATTTCTATGATTCCTGTGAAGGGAGACCACACCCTCCCACTTCTAGGGAACTGGCCCAGGGTGCCCTGGCCTGGCCAGCGGTGCCCCAGAGGACACGAGAGGATTTAGGGCCAGGGAGGAGCCCCAGGGCAGTGAGCACTGCTCTGAGCAGAGAAGGGCCAGGGAGAGCAGGGCAGCCAGGTCAGCAGGTAAGAAGGCTCTGCCACCCTCCCCCAGGTGGAGTGACACCCTCCCCTTCCCTCTGCAGAGTCCCTGCTCCCAGCTTGGGTCCCAGAGGGACACGCCAGCGGGAGGTGGGATTTCCTTTGGGAGGGACATGGTGGGGAAAGGAGGGTGAGCGGGATGGGCTGGGAAGCAGAGGCTGAGAGTGAAAGCATTTGGAACTGGAGCCCCAGGTCGCCGGAGTGCCCCGGGAAGGTGTGTCCACTCTGGCGACAAAGACGGTACCTCACCCCTGGCGTGCCCAGCCCTCTCTGCAGCTCCCTCCAGGAGCGCAGCCCACCCCGCCCCGCCACGGGGGCCAGAGCACAGCTGGGAGAGCCCGGTCAGCTCCCCCGTGAGCCTTGGGCCACCGAAGCCCAGAGAGCAGAGAGGTCTTGCCCCCGGGCCACCACCACGACAGGGAGCCCAGCCGAGGCCTCTGACTCCCGTGTCCTGAGGCCCCACACCCTGAGCCTGCCAGCTGGGCTCGGGGGACCAGACACCATCCCGGTGTGCCCAGCAGGGGTGCCCCCCGAACTACTGGGACAAGGACGGCCACAAAGAAGGGCGCCAGGCAAGCACACTTGGGAGTGAGGCAGGGAGGCTCAGAGTGGCTGAGGAAGATGCGGAAGGTTCTGGGCCCATGAGACGGAGCAAAGCCTTAAAGTAGGGTGAGACCAGGGTCAGGGAAGAGGTGACAAGTGTTGTGTGGGAGGGCACGGCCCAAGCAAAGTGCGAGAGGGGAAGGCAAGGTGTGTGCTGGGGCCTTGAGGACTCTTTCCCCCTACTACCCCCCTGTCTGTCTCTCTCCCTCTCTCTGTATCCTTTCCCTGTCTCTGCCTCTGTCTGTCTCTCTGTATCTCTCTGTGTGTGTCTCTGTCTCTCTGTCTCTCCCTCTCTCTCCCATTGTCTCCCGTCTGGCACCCCAGCACTGCCTGGGCCCTGACTCCCCTCAGCTGCATGTCCTGGGGCTAAGAAGAGGGGTGGCCAGCAGGGGAGGGGGCTGCTCTGAGACCCTGCCCACCACAGCACAGCTTCCCGTGGCCAGTCTCTCTCCCGCCCTGGGAACATCCCTGCGGTCGCATGGCCTCTCACTCCTCGAGGCTGGCAGCAGACTCTGTGTCCACTTCTCTGTGTTGGCGGCTCCCGGGAGGACCCCAGGGCCCTGCAACCCATCACCAAAGTCCCCCCCTGCGTTTGAGGCTTCAGAGCAGCATCCGACCTTGCTGCCCGCCTGCAGCATGAGGCCCGGTCTGCCCCTGCCAAGCTGGGGGGAGGGGTACTGGGATGCTGGGGTCTCCCTCCGCCTTCTCATGCTCCCACGTGACATCTTGCCTCCTCCTGAGGCCACCTGAAACTTCTGCCCAGTGCAGGACAGAGTGTCCTTGGGCTCTAGCACTGGACACCTCCAGAGACCCCCTGGGGTGGGGGACCCCGGCAGCAGCATGGTCCAGGCCCTCGGTTGGGGTGGGGGCCACACACATGGGGTTCCTGGTGGGGAACATTCTCTGCTGGAAAAGGAGGGAGGAGGACCCTGCACAAGGGGTCCCCACGAGCATTGCCTTTGCCTGCAGAGACCTGTCTAGCACAGGGCAGACCTCTGCAATGTTGCACCTCACCATGGAGGGACGTGGGACTCTTCTGTGCACGCCAGTCTACCCCCACAGAAAGCAGGGCGCCTGCCTGCAGGCCTGATGTGTTAGGCACGTCATACCTGAGGCTCAGAGGGCTGGGCACTGGTCGAGGTCACGCAGCTGGAAGGGTGGCCCTGGAGCTGTACCAGGATGACACCCAGGCACTCCCTGTGTCCCCATGTGGGTGCACATATGATGCCTGTGGCCAACATCTGTACCCCTTTCGCAGGTCCTTCACGAGCGCCCGCTGAGCCAGCCGGGATGTTCGGGGTGTTCGGCCTCTGGAAGACCTTCAACAGCGTCGTGTTCTACCTGACTCTCGTCATCGGCCTGGGGGGGCTGGTGGGCAATGGCTTCGTGCTCTGGCACCTCGGCCTGCACATCAAGAAGGGCCCCTTCTCCGTCTACCTGCTCCACCTGGCCGCCGCGGACTTCCTGTTCCTCTCCTGCCAGGTGGGCTTCTCCGTGGTCCAGGCTGCCCTGGGCTCCCAGGACGCGCTCTACTTCGTGCTCACCTTCCTGGGCTTCGCAGCGGGGCTCTGGCTGCTGGCGGCCTTCAGCGCCGAGCGCTGCCTCTCCGACATCTTCCCGACCTGCTACCAGAGCTGCCGGCCCAGATACGCCTCGGCCGTGCTCTGCGCCCTGGCCTGGGCCCTGACCCTGCCGGCCGTGCTGGTGCCCGCCCACGCCTGCGGCCTCCTGCACAGTCGCACGCGCCCACTGGCCTGCCTGCGGTACCACGCCGCCAGCGTCACCTGGCTCCTGGCCCCCCCTTCCCGGGTGGCCCTGCTCCCAGCGCCAGCGCCCCAGGTTCTACGGCATCGCGCTGGGCGCCGTGCTCCTGTTCCTCTTCTGCGGCCTGCCCTTCGTCCTCTACTGGAGCCTGCGGCCCCTCCTGAACTTCCTGCTGCCCGTGTTCCCCCCGCTGGCCACCCTCCTGGCCTGCGTCAACAGCAGCTCCAAGCCGCTCATCTACTTCGTGCTGGGCCAGCAGCCCGGGAAACGGGAGCCGCTGCGCGCCGTCCTGCAGAGGGCCTTGGGGGAGGCGGCCACGCCGGCTGTCGGGGGGGGGGGGGGGGGGGCTGTCGCTGGCCCTGGGCCCCCTGTAGGTGGGGGCCAGCCCCCAACCCCGCAGGGCCTGCCAGGAGACGCCCCCCTCGCCCCCACTGCCCAGACGCTCCCAGGACTAGGGTGACCCTGCCCACCGCCCAGCTCCTGCCCTGGGGACCCGAGGGCTGGACACAGCTGGAGTGACATGGTCCCAGCCACCCTTGTTGCCAAGCCTGCAGACCAGGGAAGCATGAAAACCAGGCTGAGACGGGCAAGGTCGGGGAAAGGATGCCCCCAGAAAACGGGTGAGGACGCGCACCCCACCCCGCAGCAAGCCCACGTCCCCGCTCCTGCCCCCTCCCCCCTCCCCACCCTAACACAGCCGTGTCGCACATGACAGAACAGGTGTGGGCTGGACAGATAGGACCCTG
The DNA here is from genome assembly GCA_023783475.1 of Daubentonia madagascariensis. Taxonomy (NCBI): domain Eukaryota; kingdom Metazoa; phylum Chordata; class Mammalia; order Primates; family Daubentoniidae; genus Daubentonia; species Daubentonia madagascariensis. Next base: position 1,139,374 of record JAKFHU010001716.1, on the reverse strand, counting down.
GCGTTGGTGCCCCTGAGCGTCCACAGATGCCTCCTGCCCGCCAAGGCCATGCTTTGACCCTTCCACTGAAGTCATGGTTAAACCATTCATTCCTCCCTCCCTCCCTCACCTACGCCTCCCCCAAAATGCCTGTCATCGTGCCCACCCTGTGGTGACCACCCCCAGGGCCCCCTCCCCAATCTCCAAGGACCAGGCTAGCGGCCTGGTGTCACCAGCAGGGGCCACCAGATGGCGCTGCTTCTGCACAGAGCAGACCCCACTGGGCCAGAGCCACGCGGGCGTGGCCTTGGGCTGGGCTGGGCCCTCCCGCCCTCCCCCTGCCGGCCCCCACCCAGGCCCCTCGGGTGCTCCCCGGGGTCTCCTGCTGCTGGAGGGCGCCCTGGCCTCCACCCCCGGCCCCAGCCTCCCTTCCCACCTGGCTCCCCTCACCTGAAGCCCCCCCCCCCAGCCTGGCCCCCAGGGTTGGCTTTGGAAAGGGAGGGAGGGAAGGGACGGGGGAGGGAAGGGTCAGGCAAGCTTCCCAGGCGCAAGGCGCCTTGCACAGAGCAAGTCATCGTGCGCCTTTTCTGATGATTAAAAATACTTCACGGTCATTAAAACATTCAAGCCCTACTGAAAATATTAAAAAGATAAATCACCAAAATTTTTTCTACCCAGATGGAGACATTTCTGGTGAAGATCGCTCCAGTCATGTATTTTTTCATAAAGACTCACAGAAATTTCCTTTTTTTAACCAAAATCAAGACATTCTGTACTTGCTATGTGAAACCTGGTACCACATTTTACAACTACCTGGGAATTGTTGAATAAAGTTGTTCCTCTTCCACTAGAAAAGGAATATGCTGCTCATTATGAAGATTTTGGAGAACATTAAAAAACAGAAAGAAGAAAAACTTCCTGGAGCCCCCAACCCAAGACACCCACCTTTGCTGGTTTTCCGTCCACCCAGGATGAACGTGGTTCTGGCCACACCAAGTCCCCTGTCCCCTGCCCGCTTTCCCCACACCGCCCCTCAGGACAGGGGACACTCCAACAGGGAGTGGAGGGGCGTGCTGCTGGTCCAAGGCCACCTGGTGGGCTCAGGAAGTGGGGGAGGCTTGGCTTTGGAGGTGGGGCGGGGAGGGATTGTCCATTCTGTGATGCTGCACACTAGACCCCAAGGAGCAAGGAGCGGTGTGGCCTCCTTCCTGGAAGGAAGACCTGCAAGTGGTGGGGGGGGGGGCAGTTTCAGAGCTGGGATGCCACAGGAGCAGCCCATCCTCCCAGCCCCGGGAAATAGCTGCGGAACCTCCCATGGGGCCGTCCATCTGTGTGCCAGCAGGGACAGGTGGGCAGCCAGCCGCTGACGGTGTCTGGGGTGCGTGATAAATAGCCCAGTCGAGACAGATGGGGAGTGTGGGGCCCTCTGCCCTCAGCACCCACTGCTGCACTGTGGGAACGCCAGCCTGAGTCCAGAGACGAGCAGGCCATGTCCCTGGTCCTGGAGAAGCACACGGCCAGATGAAAGGACACGGCTGTCCCAGGGCTGGTCTGAGTCCAGGCAGACACAGGAAGAAGCTGGACTCCAGCCCAGGAGGAGCTGGGACCCATCCCGTTGGCTCTTCTCTGGCTGGGTGACCTCCAGCGAGTCGCCTGACAGCTCCAGGTCTGCAAAAGGAGTCAGAACAAGGTCTCCTTGCCAGGACCGTAGGGAGCCAGGCGGTAGCAGAGGATGAGCCTGTTCTAACCTTCAAGGTCAGATGCATCACCCCTCGTGCTTCAGCAGAGCTCCAGGGTGTCCACCCACTCTGACCTTGGCACGCCTACCACACTGCCTTCTGGCATCCCTGCTTTTGGCACTGTCCCACCCAGCCACTGGGGGCCTGTCCTTGTGACTGTCTGTCCTATTCTGTGATACTGGGGGCTTCCTGGCAGGGGGGTGCTATGTTCTCCTCTCCTCTTGTACGCACCTGCCCTGTCTGAGCACCCGGGCTGACCCCCTTCCCGGAGCAGCCCCCTACCCCTGACCAGCACAGGCTAACACATCGAGCGCCTCCTTTCCCTTGTCATTCACTCATGTTTGCCTGTTTATCATCAGTTCTCTCTCCAGAAGGTGATCTCCGTGAGGGTGCAGAGCCAGCAGCCTGATCACCGCTGCCTCCCTGGGATTGGCCAGACGAAGGGGCTCGGCAAGTATTTGTCAAATGGACGGACAGGTGGATAGATGGATGAGGGGGTGAGGGAAGGAATGACATGGTCAAATGAATAAATGATATGGCTGAGATAGAGTGCAGTTAAATGGAGTCGGATCAGGCTGGTCCTGGGTTCTGGAAGCTTCCCGGACACCTACATCCTGACTGCTGACCTGAAGCCTGAGTGGGTGGTCAGACAAGGGGTCCAGGTCTGCTCAGAGCAGAGTCCAGCCACCCAGGCTCTCCCTGTCCCTTGGCCACACCCTGCTGTGAAGTCCAGAAATATCACAGAGCCAACTCCATGCTGGGCATTGGGCCTGGTGCTCAAGCTGTGGACCCACCATGGTATGGCCCTTGTCCCCAGGGAGCTTGGCATCTAGAGAAGGGACAGACACAAACACAATTAAAAGACAATGTGCTGAAGGTGCATGGAGGTGCACAAAAGGCTTAGACCTGCCCCTGACACTCCTAGCTCATGACCATTGCCCTGGTATCATTACTGCTCTCTTTCCTGGCAGGGGTCCCTGTTGAATGGCAAACAATCTGGTTGCCCTAATGTTTGGGGAGCACAGAAGAGGGTCATATATTCCCACTGAGAAAGCAGGGGAGGCTTCCTGGAGGAGGCAGTGGGGGTGAGGAGGAAGGGGTTATTGTCTCTAGCACAGTGAGGCTGGTCTGAAAAGAGCCTGGAAGGGAAGGTCGGACCCCTCCGGGGAAACAGAGGTCAGGGCGTCTAAGGCACGGAGGGGAGCAGCAGCACGAAGCATGAAGAACCCGGCCCCAGAGCACGATGAGGAGACCAAGGCAGGTCGGACACTCATCGTATCGCTACACATTGATACGATTCCCATCTCTTCCTGGTTTTCTTGGCCACACAGAGGTGTTGAATTGTATCAGCTGACTTCTTTCTTCATTTAAGATGACCATATGGCTGTTTTCCTTCCGCCGTGGATGGCATCACACTGGTTCTTAATCCCCACGGCCGCAGTGTGTTGTCCTTTGTCATACGCGGATGGATTTGATTTGCTACTATTTTGATGAGGGTATTTGCGTTTATGTTGATGGGAGATGCTGGTCTCTCACTTCTTTTCCCGCAGTGATCTCGTCCGGGTTTGGGCATCACAGTTACCCCTCGTGCACCGTTCTCTGGAAGAGTTCGGGTGAGACCAGTAGGTACTATTTCACCAGTGGCCAACTGGGTTTTTGTGAAAGGGTTTCAAAACACCATTTTGATTTCTTTAACGCATATAGGGCTATGCAGATTCTCATTTTCTTCTTGTGTCAGTTTCAGAAAGTTTTGTTTTTCAAGGAATTTGTCCGTTTCATCTAAGTTTGAATTTGTTGGCACAAAGTTGTGTACGCTATTCCCTACGGCCCTGTTATTGTCTGTCAAACCCCCATGGTGTCTGCTTCAGATTCCTACTACGGGTACTTTGTGTCTTCTCTTGATCATCCTTGTTAGGGCTTTATCAATTGTAGTGACCTTTTCAGAGAACCAACTTTTATTTTGTTGGTTTTTCTATATTATCCCTATTTTCTGTTTCACTGATTTCTGCCTGTCTTTATTGTCTCTCCTTCTACTTCAAGAAGGTTTAATTTGCTCTTCTTTTTCCAGTTTCTTGAGTTAAGTAGCTTAGATAATTTCTTTTAAATCTTCTCTTGTAGGATGAATAATGCCCCCCACAAAGATGTCCACACCCTTTGTAATATGTAAACACTCCATATGAAAGCACAGGTTACCAGAATGGATTTTTTAAAAATGATACTACTATATGCTGCCTACAAGAGACACACTTTAGATTCAAAGGCACATATAGGTTAAATGTAAAAAGACATAAAATGATATACCATGTAAACAATAACCAAAAGAGAGTTGGAGTGGCTATACAAACATCAGATCAAATAGATTTTAAGTAAAAAGTTGTTCTTAGCTGGACGCAGTGGCACGCGCCTATAGTCCCAGCTACCCAGGAGGCTGAGGCAGGAGGATCACTTGAGTCCAGGAGTTCTGGGCTGTAGTGCGCTGTGCTGATCAGGTGTCCACACTAAGTTTGGCATCAATATGGTGACCTCCCGGGAGCAGGGGACCACCAGGTTGCCTAAGGAGGGGTGAACTGGCCCAGGTTGGAAATGGAGCAGGTCAAAACTCCCATGCTGATCAGTAGTGGGATCGTGCCTGTGGATGGCCACTGCACTCCAGCCTGGGTGACACAGGGAGACCCCATCTTAAAAAAAAACTTTTTTTTCCTAGAGACAAAGACATTCTATGGTGATGAAAGGGTCACTCCATCAAGAAGGTACCACAACTATAAACATATATGCTGTGGTGGGCTAAAACAAACCCCCCACAACATACCCATGTCCTGATCCGTGTGACCTGGAATGTCACCTTACATGGCAAAGGGACCTTTGCGGGTGTGATTAAAGTAAGCATCTAGAGAGGGGACATCATCCTGGATTGTGCAGGTGGACCCAAGGTAGCTCCAAGGGTCCCGATGGGACAGTGGGGGAGATGGCAGTGGACAGAGGTGGGAGTAAGATGAGGAGGGGCCCCGAGCCAAGGACAGCAGGCGGCCTCTAGAGGCTTGAAAAGCAAAGAACAGATTCTCCCTAGAGCTGCCAGAGGGAGGGAGTGTGGCCCTGCCGACACCCTGACGTGGCCCAGTGAGACTGATTTCAGACTTCTGACCTCCAGAACTGTTAGATAATACATTCGTGTTGCGTTGAGCCACTGAGTTTGTAGTAATTTGTTACAGCAACCAAAGGAAACTAATACAGATTGTGTCTCCTCCAGTTTCTACCTGATTTTATTTACTCTCCTGTGTCTTCAAACAGCTGCTTTTTCTTCTTTCTGTCCACTGTCCCTGGACACCTTCCCGTGTGCTCCACCTTGTCAATGAGTGCCTCCTCCTCCAAGCAGCCACCCAGCTGAGTCAGTTTCTTCCTGCTGCGGGTACTGTACATGCGCACACTCCTGGCAGGAGCTGAGGTCTGTAGAATAAACAGATGCTGGATCCGGAGGAAAACTGCTCTGAGGTCCAGGGAGGCCCTGGGCTGTCCTCCCCCCTGCCCTTGAGCTGCACCCTTGAACCCCCACCCCCGCCAGCTGAACTTTGCCAGCCAGAGCTTCCCAGAGCCCATCTGTCTGCATCTCATCGCCCTGAGCAGCCACAGGCACAGCGCAGGGGGATTTGAGAAGAGGCCCACTCTCCCGGCCAGAGGACCTTCATGCCTCAAGACCACCCGGCATCTCTCACAGGTGTCAGAGACCGAGTTTGGCCGGAGAGCTCACCAGACGCATCACCACCAAGGGCAGGCCTTCGAGGGGCAACCTCAGGGTCAGCAACTGCTGACTTGCAGACAGAACCAACGGGGCCTGCAGATATGCTTCTTGGCTGGCATTCACAGTGATTAAAATCTTTTTGAATTAGTTGCCAGCACTGAACAGTTAGATTTCACATAAAAATCCAGATTTCTAGCCTCTCCTAAATGTCAGAGGCTGACATTGCCACCTGGCAACAAAGGAGGGGCTAGAGAGAGGCTGGGGCTTCGGGCAGGCATGCCCCCTCCCCACGGCCCCTTCTCTGCTGTCACCCTGAGTCCCCGCCACCCATCACTGCACTGTACTGTTGATTTCTAGGTTGAAGATGAAAGTGAATGGGTTTTTTGCTCCCATTTTTGGTAAGAATGGGTCAAACAGACCCTGGAGCCTCATGTTTCTGGAAAAATGGGAGAGCCTATTTCTTTGTGGAAGTGATGAATAGTCCTTCATGTTTAACACCTGGCCCTGAATTCCCTGCCAGGATAATAATTCAAACCCCCCTCTTCTAGTCTGGACCCCATCATTCTGCAGATGGAGAAACTGAGCCCAGGCAGTTGGGACCTACCTGAGGCCGTGCAGCTGTGCAGCAGAGCCATGCCCAGCAGTGCCTGGGGAGCCAGGCCATGGCTCTCGGCCTGCTCTGACAGATGTGACAGCACATCTGTGACTCGCAGGCCACATGCCCCAGGGACTCTGACCAGGACCTGCGTGTCTCAGCCTCATGGAGCCTGAGGAGCCGGGTGGGCTCAGTCTGCTAGAGAGGGACTCCACAGCCCTGACCCCAGACAAATGCATGGGCTCCCAGCAAGGGGGCGGCAGGTGCTCTGTGGCCAGGCTGATGGCCTGGAAGAGGCTGCTGCTCTGAAGGAGGAGGGCAGGCGGCTGCAGAGACGCAGAGTAAGGACATCTGGCAGCACCCTGTGGGGAGCCTGGAGCAGACAGACAGAGCCATCGCCTCCGGAGCCAGCAAGGCCAGCCTGGCAAGGCTGCCTCCTCATTAACGTCTCGATACAAGGCTGCCCAGTGTGTGCACAGGGAGAGGGGCCACACTTTTCACAGGGCTGCCTTTCCAGAGCAGATTTGGGGATGCGGCTACTCCCCAACCCAAAATACCACCTCCACTGCCCCTCACAGTATCTGAAATTCCACCATTAGTGGGATACACGTTGGAGGTAAGATGGGATAAACTGATCTACCAAGTTAGAGAGGGAAATGTTGGATCCTACATGTGGGCCGGGCCAGGGTGGGCCAGAAACCATGAAGTGTGAGGAGCAGGTTTTGGAGGTTAACCATGACCCCAGCTGCTTCTACAGGAGAAGGGGACACTGGCCTCCAGCAGACCCAGGTCAGATGCCACTCACACCAGTTCTGACACAGCACCGTTCGTTATTATTATCACACTCATACCATCACCTCATCACCATGATCACACCATCACCATCACCATCACCATCATCATCATCATCACCATCACCCTCATCACCATCATCATCATCACCATCACCATCACCATCACTCATCATCATCATCATCACCATCACCCTCATCACCACCACCATCATCACCATCACCATCACCACCACCACCATCACCATCATAATCACCATCATCACCACATCACCACCATCACACCACCATCATCCATCATCACCATGACCACCATCACCACCATCACCACCATCACCATCACCACCATCACCATCATCATCACCATCACCACCATCCATCACCATCACCATCATCACCATCATCACCCCATCATCATCACTCACCACCATTGTCACTCCTCCTCCTCCTCCTTCTCCACACTGCACACCTCACTCACCACCTGCCCTACACCACCCTCCATGCACCTCGGTGCCCTCCCCAGCCCCATGCACACAAGCAGCCTCCTCCACTGGGCAGGTCTCTAAACTCCCCAGATTTGACCTCGACATTCTCTACATCCTCCACTAGCCTCCTCAGTAGTGGACTCACTCATTTTCAAGTTCAGGTGGGCACGGGGGTCTGGCGCCATGTTCCTAACTTGGTATTCCCAGTACTGGACACAGGCCTGCTGGGCACTCAGTCAGTGGCCAATAGAAGAAAGGGGAGTAGGGAGGGGGAGAAAGGGAGGGAACAGGAGGGAGGGGAGGGAGCAAGGGAGATGATGAGGAAGTGGGGAGGATGGGAGGGGAGGGGAGAGAATCAGGAGGGAGGGAGGGAAGGAGGAGGGAGGAGGGGTTCCTGAAGAACAGATAGAATTTTTGCTCTTGGCTGAGACTCACAAATTCCCTGGAAAATGAAAATTTCCCAAGCCACATGCAACTTGATTAAGGGCCACTGCCAAACCCTGTGATTCTCTGAAGCAGGTTTTGTTCCCTCCCCCAGAAAGCAAAAAATGTGCCCATTTCAATATAAGGAAACCAGAATAACAATGGATGTCCTCATGCTCCCCTGTTCATCAGACTGGCAGGTTTTCTCTGTTCCTCCAGAAACTCAAGGTGTCTCAGGCTCCACCTGGCCATAAAGGCTCTGCGGTGGGCCCAACCCCACTGCAGCCAGCTCCCTGACTCTTGGAGCTTGGCCCAGCCAGCCCGGGGGAGGTGCACTACAACCAGTTCTCCGTCCCAGAACCCAATGGTTGGCGTGGGCTCGAGAAGACACAGAACCTGGTGGCCCCTCAAATCTGCCCGGACCACGACCCCAGCCCCTGTAGCTGGTGGACGGTGTCTCTCCAGCAGTCTTATCCTCTTCCCATGGGTGGGACATCAGTGGTGACCACACTCCACTTGGTAATGTTGGTGACATCTGGAAGGTTCCGACTGGCCCTCAGGCCTCTATTTAGTGGACAGGGCTTCATCCTGTCAGGGTTGTCTGTCTGTGCCAGATGGGGGAGAGGACGTGCAGGGATATACCAGGTATTCTCGGCAGCAAATGCTGGGAGCCCCTGTCCCTGGCTGGTGGGTGCAGAACGTCCTAGAACACCAGGTGAAAGTGGATAGGACAGATGACACCAAGTCGTGCTTGTCACCCAGCCCCCACAGAGTGGCCTCCTGCAGTCCCTCTCTCCCCCTAGTCTCGCTGTCCTCTGAGCCACCCTCCTGCAGTGACCTGAGGACAGTCGTTGGGCCTCAGTGACCACATCAGTAAGATGGGGAACATGCCACCTGCCAGGAAGCATTCTTGTGAGGGTCACTGTGTGTGTGTTGAGCACTGACCATGTGCCATGATATGGGCTACATCTCCTTACAGAAATCACCCCCCCGATCCCCAGGAGGTCAGGTAAACTGAGGCACAGAGAGGCCAAGTAGACTGTCCAGCAGGTGGCAAAGCATGTTGAACAAGCCCAGGCTGTGGTCTCCTTGATAGGAAAGGTCTGTGCAAAGTAGTGGCCAAGCATCACGTTTACATGGCTGTGCAGCTGGGTGGACAGGGCAGGGCACCCAGGCTGCCTCTTGGAACCCTCTACAGCCCAAATCCTGCGGCTGTGGCTACTCCCCACAGTGCTTTGAGGTTTCCCGCCCAGGAATCTGGGCCAGTAGCAGAGCTAAGTGTGTTAAGGAGAGGCTGGCCCTGTCCTGAGCTGGCACACGGGAGGCGGTGCTGCCCACAGTAGAGGCCAGGGACAGCACTGCTCACACATTCCAGGTACAAGAGAGGGGTACTCAGGAGGTCTGTCCACCTGCCCACATGCAATCTCCAGGATCCCCGAGTGTTGGCTACCTGGGCTCGCTCACCCAGCTTCAGTGGTCCTTCCTCCCCAAAGCTACAGGGGTTCCCTTGGGCAGGGCTGGGCTGAGCGTGGAGGGAACTGGGTGCCTGGGCAATGGGGAGAAACACACACAGGAAAACAGGGCTGAATCCCAGTGCCCCTCACCTGCTGTGTAACCCCAGGCTGTTGCCCTCTGTCTCTGTGCCTCAGGCTCTGCCCACCTCTCTTTGAGGTGAGGGGCCGTGGAAGGTCACGGGGGCTTCTTGGTATTTTGTGGGGAACCATTTGCTCCCCACTGAAATCCGTGAACAACCTGCCAGGCTACTCCGAGGAGTTAGGTAACACCCTAGGAGTTAGGCTGCACAGCAACTCCACCGCAGCTGCCTGCGGCTGCAGCCAGGTCTGCTAGGCACACCAGAGGCTGCAGGGGCGGGTCCTGCGGGAAGGGACAGCTGGCCGCTCCAAGCAAGCGTGCACCCGGGGCAGGTATGTATGCAGCTGGGATATGCGTCTCCTCAGCACCCCCCTGAGAGCCGCCTTCTCCTGCAGTGACTCCCCATTGCCCCATTGCCTGGCTGCACTACCTGGGACGTCTGGGATAGTCTGGAAACGTCTGGATCAGCCCATCAGCCTGGGAGGGTGGGGACAGCCAGGGTCTAAGCCCTTGGCTGAGCAGAGTTCGGCAGCACAGCCCACCAGGACAGCAGAGGCCAGCAGCACCGCAAGCACCAGCCTGGAGCAGGGACCCCAGCCTCGCTCCCATGCCCTGCTGCACGGTGAGTGCCATCCCACAGCAGTGCCCAGCCCACACCTGGAGCCTGGCACCTGAGACCATGGAGGCTGCACTGGGGGTCTGGAACTTCAGAGAAGGGGGCTGGGGAGCAGCCCCTGCCCGGGGCGTAGAGACTTCCCTAGGGGCTGGCAGCCTGGCCAGCCGGGCACTAGCTCTGCCCCAACACCCTGCTCACCCACCCGCCCCAGCAGTGCCCAGCCCGGAAGCCCCAGTGGTGGTCAGGGCAGGTCGTGGGCTCCAGGGCAGCACCGCGTGTCCACGGGGCTGGGATGCTGCATTGCACCCACATGCCAGTGCCCTGCTCCCTCCTCTGGTGCCCCAGGCTCCCACTACCGCTGCCACCACATGGTGAGGGGACTGCCCAGCCCCCCTCCAGGGGCAGGGAAGTCCAACAGGCAGATTGTGGGATGTTGGAGACTTAGGACCTGTGGACAGACATTTGCCCCTTGTGAGGTCACTTGTGAAGGATCCTCTCATCCTCCTCTGTGCCTTTGGCTTTTGGCTTCTCTCGCTCACAATTATTTTCTTTAAGAAACAGACTTGAAAGGGTATGTTTCTCAATTTCCGACCCGGTATCGCGCTGGCAGAATGGGGGAGAAAGCTGACAGCACGTTGGGGTAGCGATGCAGGAGCCTCCCTCAGTCTCTTACGCTGTCTGAGAACTTGGTCCACCTTTGGGTGCTGACGGGGGTGGGAGGGTCCTGGGAGCAGGATGTGGGGCAGCAGGGCCCAGCTCCCCAGGGCCTTGGAAAGAGCAGAGACCTCCGGACATGCCTTGAGGGAAGGCCAGCCTCAGGCCCGAGACCATGGCCGGGTGCTGACCCTCGGCCGAGGCCCGGGGTCTCTGCCGTCGCAAGGGGAGGAATAGTGTTGGCTCTTTGGACCCAGGCTCCTGAGAGAGGAAGGCCAACTCCCCACAGGGGCAGAGAGGCCAGGCCAGCCTCTGCCAGTCCCCACAGGTGTGGGGGAAGCTGCGGTCACATGTGCAGGTGCTGGGTGAGGGAGCAGGTGTAGGTGGGAACCCCAGCTCCCTCCTTCCAGCTCGCCTAGTTGTTCTGAGATCCTGCTTCTCCCAGTGTCAAGTGGGGAATGTGACCACTGCAGAGAGCTGTGACAATTAACATCCCCTCAGATGGGACAGTGCTGTCTGGGGGCTGGAGCACACTCACAGGTGCTGGAGAAGATCAGCCTTTGCCCCACGGTGGCCAGAGGCCGGGAGGAATGCCCATGGCAGCTGCCACATGCCCCACTGGCACTCATACAACGCGCCCTTGCAGGTTTAATCCACAAAATGAAACACCCACCCGCCCGGGGAGTGCTGGGCTTCTGGCCGCTGCTCTGAAGCCACTCTGAGCCCTGAACCCCAGCAGGTAGGGGTTAAGGGACCTAGCCATGGATGGCGGGATACCCCGGAGGCCAGCAGAGATGGCACCCAGACCTCCCCAGAGAAGCTTCCCCGCCGGCACAGGGAGCAGCAGCCCTTGTGCTCACACTCCCAAAGGACCCCTGGGCTGGGCCTGTGTCCTCCCAGGAGAGATGTCTGCTGTCCCAGGGAGGTTGGGCCCCACCACGCTGTCCCCCAGGGACCTCTGCTGTCAGTCCCTCAACACTCCCTCTGCCCGGCCGGCTCCTCACCAGGTAGGTGCAGAAGGGTGAAGACAGGAGTGGCCCTGGCGAGCAGACACCAGATACCTGAGCAGCTTGCCCAGAAGCCAGGGAAGGGGAGGGCCAGCAGCCCACGGGGGAGCCTGGTGCCCTGAGGGAGAAGACGGAAGGCAGGTGCATCTCCCGGTGCCCCAGACGCTGCCCTGCTGCAAGGAAAGGAGCAGGGCTTATGGGGGGAGAGGAGCATCCAGGCTGGGCTCCTGCCTCCCTTCACTGGCTCTGCATGTGTCCCTGACCCTGGACAAGCCAACGGGGTGCTCCAAATCACGTCCCCTTCCCCCAGTGCTGGGTTCCCTCCCCCAAGACACTGTAAGGCCTCCTCCCAGACCCTGGCCACCTCGGAGCCCCCCCCCCAAATGCCATGGATCAGACACCAAGCCGCCCCACTGCCTCCCAATCACACTCCTCAGGGTGAGGCTGGGACAGGGACAAGGACACCCCAGGCTCTGCCAGCCAGATGAGCATCCGTACCCACTGCCAGGGTGACCCTGGGGCTGGGGACACATCCAGCTGGCAAATTTCACATCTTGGCTGGCAGGCTGAGTCAGGAGCCAGCACTTTCGGGATGGCAGTCCTTGGCTGGCTGTAATTCCATCCTTGTCATCTGAGTGCCCATCCCTCCAGACCCCTGCCCCTCCTCGGGCCTCCCTGACTCTGGCACCCTCTTGGCACCATCTGTAGCCTACTGAGGCCCTGCCCAGGGATCCAAGGGCTGGCTTGGGCTGAAGCTTCCCTGTATCACATGAGGTGGTGAGAAAATCTGCCACTGCTGCTGCTCTGGAAGGTTGGGAGTGAGCAGGGAGGGGCTGCCAAGTGGGGGTCTCCAGGCTGGCATGACCTTGAACCTGCTGCCGTTACATCTGCGTGTCTGCTGTCTGTCCATCCGAACGGCAGCCCTGGGAGGTGGAACTGTCTTGGCTTGGCTCACCACCTGGCAGGGTTCCCACGGCGCATGTGGTGCCTTGTAGCAACATGTGGACACTGACCGGACTTGAGGCTGCTGCCTGCTGGCCCACCCAGAGAACAGACCAGCTCCCGGGGCCCCTCTGAGGCAGAGGAGAGCAAGCCGACAGGTCACCTGTGTCCTGGCCTGAGCTCCCATGGGCCCCCACACCCTGGGACGGTGGAGGCCACAGTCTGCAGAGCCTTGAGCCCTCTCCCCAGGGTCTGAGTACCTGACCCCATCACTGACACCCTGTAGCCCGCTCACCTGTGTCAGGTGCGTGAAGGAGAAGCCAGGTCAGGCAGGCCTCCCGGCACAGATGAGACCTGTCCAGCTAACTTAGGTCACAACTCACCCTACCCAGCCACTGCGCCTTCCCCCACGGATGAGGTAGGAGGGCTTAGCCCCACAGAGAGAAGGAGGGTGGGTCCCCATGGCAGAGCCGGATGTTGCCCCCTTTCTCCTGCACAGGCTTTGGTTTGACCAATCGCAAGCCATGTGGTCAACAGCTGGAGTCATTCTAGTGACCCCTGTCAATGTCCTTCCAATGCTGCTCTCTCTGCACCTGTCACCTAAGACCCTCGACATGGCCTTGGGTGCCTCAGAATGCAGTCAGCCAATACCAGTGGGCTGTGTGGTAGCTTCCTGGAGCTGCCATAACCAAGCACCACAGCCTGGGTGCTTCAATACCAGGAGCTCCAGGTGTCGGCAGGGCTGGTTCCTTCTGAGGCTGCGAGGGAGAATCCGTCCCAGGCCGGCCTGGAGACGGCCCCTTTGGCCACATGCACAAAGATAACAGGCTTGGGGAGCTGCCTCTGACCACCCAAGGTGGGCCCCCAGGCCACTTCGATCCCTTCCCATTGGCTACAGAGGAACTGAGGTTTGCTGCTCCCCACCCAAGGAGGGCCCCAGGGCAGGATGCAGAGGTGTCCTGGTGGCTGCTCCCTGCAGGACAGCTGAGCAAGCAGGTGCTCTGTGAGGGGGCTTCCTCTGTTGGACCCAGCCCTGCACCGACAGGGAGACTTCTGGCCGGTTACTGCAAACCCGAAGGTTGGGGCCGCTTGAGAAGTCTCTCAGCAGTCCAGGCTCGCACCACTGTGGAGCCAGGGTCTGGCCTGGCTTGCCCTGTCCCAGGTGACATGCCTGCGGTGAGTCTGCCCCGCTTCATTTTCCCCAGAGCAGCTTCCTCTCTTCCCGGCAGGGGTCAGTGTGGGGAAGAGGCCGTTGTTGCCAGAGGGCTGTCGGATCTTCACCCTTTTCATGCCACGCAGGGAGGCAGTGGGCTCGGGGACAGCAGGTGGGGGGAGAGCTGAGACATGAGCTGTGCTGTGGGTGGCCGGAGCCAGAAGGCCACCCCTGTCCATAGTGAGTGGCCACCCACGGGCAGGGGGCTGGGGTGACCTTGTGAGGCCAGGCTGTCAAAGAGCGTTTGCTGCAAATGTCCAGGGCCATCCCCAGCACTGGTACTTGCCCATCCTGACCACTGGGATTAATGGAGCATTAATGGAGCACCAATTGTGTACCAGGCACAGGGCCCTGACGTTCACAGGCATTCTCTCATCGATCCTGCAAAACCTGGCCAAGAAGGTGTTATTAAAATCTCCATTTTACAGATTAGAAAGGCTGAGGGTCAGAAAGGTTCAACAACCTGATGAGTTGTCTGCTAGACTGAGGCCTCAGAGAGATCCTCTGATGGATCTTCCTGACCCTTCTCCACCCCCTCCCTCCACAGCTATTCATTGGGGGACACGATTGTCACGTGTTCCTTTTGGATCAAGATGATGAAAGTTTTGTTTCTCGGTAAGAATGCAAAAGCCTCTCAAAAGAAAGACTCCAGAGAAGCAACTAGCAATCACTCACACTCTAGTATGAATTAGGGACAGCTGATGTGAGTAGTTCACAGCAGAACAGGATGCAGAGCAGTGGGTATCCAGAGAACATTAGGCATGAACAGAGAGTCTCCTCCTAGATTTTAGAGGGGTCTCCAGGTAAGGCGGTGCACCCTGCAAGAGAGTCCCAGGAGGTAGCAGAAGTGCAGCTGGCCCTGCAGGAAGAGGAATGTCCACCCTGACCCATCCCCACCTTGGGACCAGGGAGTACCCAGCAGGCCTGCAGAGATAGGGCCAGCCCTGGCTCCTGAGACAGCCACTTTCTGCCCTAATCATTCCCACACCCCTGTCTCAGGAAGGGCCTGGTCTGGGGCAAGCCCGGAGGGAGGGAGGAAGTTAGAGGGGCAGGGGAAGTAAGGGAAGGGAAGGGAAGGTGCTACAGAGAAGCCAGGCCCTTTCACAGACACACGGCCCCCACCCGAGGAGGCCATCTCCATGCCTAGAGGCCCCAGGGCTGGTATGCAGGTGCCCTGTGGGAGGTCTCCTTTCTGCTACATCTCTACTGGCCAGGAAAGTGGTGCCTAACCTGGCGCAGGCGGGTCCGGAGTGGGGGTACAGTTCCAAGACTTCCTCCCCCCCTCCCTCTTTCCTTCAGCCTCCTATTTGTCAGGAAGGATGTCACCATGGGCCCCTAAAGGTCTACCCTGGCTGGAAAGAGCCGGAAAGGGCCAGAAAAAGCAAGTGGGCCAAGTGAGAAGGGATAGAGCTGGCCACAGGCTTGGGGTCGCCCTCCCTTCTGGGTGTTGAGAGCCCCCGAAGTGTTGGGGCATGTCCCCGGGGAAGGGAGAAGCAGGGCCTGGCCTTGCCCAGAGCAGGTGCCCGACCACCAGCCGCCCCTCCGCCCAGGCCTCCGCCTCACTCCAAACACACCTCCAGCTGCTGCCTTCTCTGGAGCTCCAGGCCACAAAGCATCAAAGTGAGGGGAAGGGGCTCCCTGAGATTCCAGGGAAATGACTTCCTGAGGTGGCAGACCCCTGGCGGGCCCCCTCGTGCCTGGAGCTGGAGTCCCAGCGGCCCCCGGGGGAGGGGGGACTACCCATGTGCAGCTCTTTGCTCCAAGTGACCTATTTATAAACTCGAGAGGCGTTTGTGAGAGTGCTGGCTGTGTATTCACACTGCTGGACGTCCTGCCCTGAGAAAGGACAGTGACCAACTCCAGCTGGCCAGGACCTTTGGGATGCTACAGAGGGCTGAGTGGCCCTCTCTCCCGCACCCTCTATTCCCTGGCCCTTCGGAGGTTGGGGAGCTCTTCCCTTTGACCCCCTCTCCCCAACCTGAGTGTCTGGAGCTCGGTTCCCGGGGACCTGCTGGGCCCCAGCTCGGCCAGTGAGCTGACGTGAGCTGAGCCGTTTGTGGCCTCCCTGCCAGGTTTGGGGGCTTCCGGCAACCCCACAGGAACTGGTTCCTTCCAGGTTCTCAGCCTGGCTGTGTGCTAGCGTCACCCGGGAGCTCGTAGCACTCCTGAGGCCTGGACCCCACCTGCCCCATCACCAATGAAATAGGAGTCCGGAGGCTGGGAGGGGGACCCTCCCTCTGCGCACCGTGGCGGCCTGGAGCTGGTGTTGTACCAGGGACTGGGCTGCTTGGGGTGAGGGACTTTGTGGAAAGGGGGGACTCCTAGAGGCACAGGAGCCTGAATGACCCAGCTTGGAGGGAGGAAGGGGCAGAAGTGGCCACAGGAGAAGCTGTCTGGGGGGCGGTTGGGTCTGTCCCCATCATGACCTGCCCCTGCTACCGTCTCCACGAGGACAGGCCACCTCATGTCCACTTGCTCAAGGTCCAAAGACCACGGTCTGGCCGCCGAGCTACAGTCCTGAGCCGGCCCCAGGGAAGGAGGCGAGACCCAGGGCAGGCAGGGGCTGGGAGGAGAAAACTCACAAAAGCCTCCCTCCCGCGTGATCCGTGTGTGAGGATAACTACTCGTGCCAGCCCACCTGCAGCGGGTACGTTCACGCTTACACACGACACACGGATGAACCGAACAAAGAAACGTGTAAGGCCCAAGGACGTCAGCATCCGTCTAACCTCATCACTCCTCCTGGAGTCCTCTGGACCTGAGCCCTGCTAAGCGCCCTGGCATTCTGCAGACCCTGGTAGACAAACCCAGCCTGGGGTCTGTCCCCCCCGGGGCTCATTACCACATTCACACAGCCCCCAGAGGCTGCAGGGAGGTAAGCTGAACCGGGGGAGATCCAGGAGGGCTTCCAGGAGGAGGCAGGCAAGAGCCCAGAGCTGAAGGAGGAGCAAGCAGAAGGTGGGCAGCGCGGTCCAGCTGGCAGCTGTGTGTTCCTGTGCAGGAGGACGCCAGGCACAGGCCAGGCTGGAGGATGCTCCTTTCCACTGTTCTATGCTGTCTCCCTGGATCTTCCTGGCTCGCGGCCATCAGGCCCTCCCCTGCGGAGGCTCCCACATCCACACCCCCGGCTTCACTGTGCAACTTGCTGATTCCCAAACAGCTCCCGAATTCGTGACGCCTGCTCCCTGCCTCTCCCGGAGCCCCTCCATGCGGCCCTTTCAGAACCTTCCTTTTCTGGCTGGGCTGCCCCCTGGAGCAACAGTTCTCCAGTTAAATAAGCCCAAGACTCACCTGGCACCCTTCGTGAAAAAAATACTAATTCCCTGGCCCCCTCCAGACATTGGCGTGTCTGCCCTGGGGCACCGGAGTCTGTATCCAGTGGCTCTATGCAGTGGGTCCTTACCACTGAGGCTGTTTGTGATGAGCCCCTTGTTGGAGCATGTCTGGTGACCGACCAGGGCAGCTTTCTGATGGGGCCAGACCACACAGACCACAGCTTTTGCCCCACAGCCCTCTGCCCATGCACTAATATGTCCCACGTGCAAAGGCGCCACCCCTACAGCCAAGTATAGACACTTCCAACAGGGCCCGGGGCCTCTTCACGCCTTTCTTAGGTGAGGAAATCTGCCCTCACATAAAACCTCACGGAAGCAACTGGTGCTGACAACCACAGAAGATTGAGCTGTTCTGATTAAAACAAGGTGGAGGCCCAAGTCCCCAGCCCCGCCCCTCCCTCCTTCACTTCCACAGCCACAGCTGGACTACAAACGTAGCAGATGAAGTTCGTTTTCCGTGATTTGCCTGTTATTTTATAAAATCACCATCTACTCCAAAAATTGCATTTTTGCTGCAATTTTTCCCCATACTTAGTGCTACCATTTACTTTTAGATCAGCCACATCGTATAAACTTCGTAAATCTGAAGGCTTTAAAATCCGTGATTCCACTTTAAGCCAAGTCTATTTCATCAATTAAAATCTTCAATGGAGACACTCCCTGCTACGGTCTAAATGTGTCCCCCAAAATTCATGTGCTGGAAACTTCATGCCCCGAGCAACATGGGAGGTGGGGTCTTTGGGAGG
The DNA here is from genome assembly GCA_023783475.1 of Daubentonia madagascariensis. Classification (NCBI taxonomy): domain Eukaryota; kingdom Metazoa; phylum Chordata; class Mammalia; order Primates; family Daubentoniidae; genus Daubentonia; species Daubentonia madagascariensis. Next base: position 1,121,520 of record JAKFHU010001716.1, on the reverse strand, counting down.
AGTTTAGGTCATGAGGGCTCTGACCTCATAAATAGATTACTGCGGCTACAAAAGGGCTTGACGGACGGAGTTTGGCCCCCTTTTGCCCTTCTGTCCCTCTGCCATGTGAGGACACAGTGCTCCTCCCCTGCAGAGGTCACAGCATCAAGATGCCCTCTCCGAAGCAGAGACAGGGCCCTCACTAGGCACCAAATCTGCCAGCGCCTTGATCTTGGACTTCCCAGCCTCTAGAAATGCAAGAAATAAATTTCTATTGATTATAAATCACTCAGTCTCAGGTATTCTGTTATAGCCCCCACATTGGACTAAAACACTCCCCTTACATTATATATACCTTCCTCATCAAGTCTTAGAGCTGGGAGGACACAGATGTCCTGGCCTGTCTTCCCACCCAAGCAGGTGTGGCCCAGCAGTGCCTGCCCTCACCCACACAGACATCAGCATCCTACAGTGTTATTTAGAGGCTACACTGAGCTGGGGTGTAGCCTCTAAGTCCTCAAGAGAACACTTTAGGCCCAGTTCTGCCCCAGGGGTCCCTCAAAATAGGGCAGCACTTTCAAACACCTTATTTCCTTCATATTCCCCCCAAGACCTGATGGCCAGCCTACCCTATTCTGGGTTCACCCCTATTTATCTGTGTCTGTCTTTGGGCCCACTGCTGATCCCAGAACTCAGGTGTGGTTTAATGAGGTTACAACATCATCACCTCCTATGATATGCACACTATATCTCTGTTAATGTGACCTAAGAGTGAAATTATATATATGTGTGTACACACACACACGCACATATCTGCACCACATGCCCCAATAACAATTTAATGAGACTCACCTTCAGGCATTATTTGTATAAAGGGCCCTTGGCAGGTCCTGTCCTGAGGGTCAGTGTCTGGGGAATTTAGGAGTTTACTGGCACCAGTGCCTGGACTTCTCAGGCTTCTCACCTGTCTCCTTCATGACATTCACATTCACCTGTGCAAACAGGGTCGAGGACCCAGTGCCCAGGGACAGCACCCCCCAGACAAGTCTGCAGTTGAGCCCCTCCCTGCCATTTGGGGCTGTGGACCCTCATCCATAAAGTAGCAATGGCCACAGTGACCACGTGACAGCCCCAGCCAGGTGGGCGCACAGGATGCTGCGCTTAGTGCCCTGCCCTGCTGCCTCCCAAGCCGGGACACTCCTGTAGACCTGACCCCTCACGAACTCTCAGTGGCAGTGGGGTCCCAGGGACGGGCCAGCAGCAGGAAGGCCTCTGTCACCCCCGCCACGGGTGGAAACAGGACTTGTGAGAAAGATCTTGGACAGCTCGAGCGTTGGCTCCCGTGGGCACGAACACACACCTCCTGGAGCCGAGTTCACTGGGAACTTCCAAGCTGTGCAGTCATGTTCGTCTGGGCCGCAGTTAGCATTTAAATTGAATTTCAAAGCCAACCCCACCCCCACCAAGATGAACGGCCCTGCCTGGCCAGTGCCCAGTGACGGTGACAGGGAATCACTTACCCTGCTGATCAAAGGAAGAAAGCAATGGATGCAAAGCAGCGATAACGAAGGAGCCACAGCCACGTCCGTCCGGGACACTGGAGCAGCCTCTCCACCCTCTCTCCTACCAGAGGGCGTGTGACTGGGCCGCCAGGCTCAAGGCTGCCTCCGGGGAGCCCTGCAGGGACCTTGCCAAGGACCACCCTGCCAGACCTCCCCATCCAGGCCTAGGATCCTAGCGCAGGGGCGGGTTGCTTTGGGTGACCATGCTGGGCCCAAATGCCACCTCCCACGGAGCCTTTGTCCACCTCCTCAGGGATGCCTGGACCACCCGACTCGCTCACACCCTTGCTGTTATGAGCCTTTGTGAAAGATTTTTCTTCCCCAGCTGCCCCAGCCTAAGAGCGCCTTGGAGACCAAGCTGGGTCTCACTCCTGACTGTGTATACAGCGATGAACACACAAATGAACGGATCCATGAGTGTGAAGACACGGCAACAACGGTTAAATGCACCGGTGCCCTCCGCAGATGCTTCCCGGACTCGCTGCCAGCTGCCAGAGTGTGGACCGTCGGTGCCGTGTCCCTGAGGAGAGCCACCTGGGGGCAGGTGCTGTCTCACTGTGGTCTCACCTTGCATTTCCCTAATGGTGAGTGAAGTGGAGCATCTTTTCACGTGTTTCTTGTCCGTCTGTGTATCTTCTTTGAAGAAATGTCTATTCAAGTCTTTTGCCCACTAATGGATTGGTTGTTTGGTTTTTGTTGAACTGCAAGAGTTCTTTATATATTCTGGTATTAATCCCCTATCAGATGTGTGATTCGTGAATATTTTCTCCATCCCATGGGTTTCCTTTTCATTCTGGTGATAGTGACCTTTGATGCTCAAAGTATTTAGTGTGGATGTCGTCAATTTGTCTATTTGTTCTTTTGCCGCCTGTGTCTTTGGTGTCATATCCAGGAAATCATTGCCAAATCCAATGTCATAACACTTTCCTCCTATGTTTTCTTCTAAGAGCTTTATGGTTTTAGCTCTTATGTTTAGGACTTTGATCCCTTTTGAGTTAGTGCTTGCACATGGCGTATGGTAAGGGTTCAGCTTCATTCTTGTCAATACGGACATCCAGTTTTCCAGCACCGTGTGTTGAAAGGACTTCCTTTCCCTATTGAATGGTCCTGGCACCCGCCTCGAAGGTCATTTGACCGTATATGTGAGGGTTTATTTCTGGGCTCTCTGTTCTGGTCTATTTGTCTCTATGTCTGTCTTTGTGTCAGTACCACACTGTTTTGATGACTATAGCTTTGCAGTAGGTTTTGAAATCAGGAAATCTGAGTCCTCCAAATTTGTTCTTTTTCAAGATTGTTTTGGTTATTCGGGAACCCTTGAGATTTCATATGAATTTTAGGATGGGTTTTTTTATTTCTGCAAAAAATATCACTGGGACTTTGATAGGGATTGCATTGGATCTGTAGATTGGTTTGGGTAGTATTAGCAAGTCCTTTTACCCTGCGCCCTTCCCACCTACTAACTATGAATCCATGTCTAAAGGGAGAGAGGTCACAGCAGAAAAGCAGATAAACCACTTTTAAGAGTCTAGACCGGCACTGCCCATACTGCAGCCACTAGCCACATGGGGCTGTTTGACCTTAAAACTCATTAAAACCCAGTTCCTCAGGTGCACCAGCCACACCGCAAGTGCTCACTCAGTAACCATATGTAGCTGGTTCTTCCCACATCGAGCCTTGTAGCTTATGGGACATTTCAATTATTTCAGAACGTTCTGTTGGATGGTGTCATTCTAGACCATTTTTAGGTTGCAAGGGCCAGAATTGGAATGTAAAAATCCCAAATCCTTACAGGTCCTGAGTGGGCTAAGATTGTTTCTGCAAAACAGGGCCTCACGTAGAAATGAAAGTAATTATGGTCAGTTGTTGGAAGGCAGAGTTACAATTCTGTCCCCTAGAGGGTGTGGACTTTGAGAAGGACTGGAATCCACTAGGAAGAAGAGGGATGGACACTGGTGGGGCCTGGGCAGGGCCTTCCCTGGAGTCCACCTCCCACCCCAAGTAGGTCACGGCAAGGACGGGGAGCTGTGGGCCAGCCCAGCCCCGGTGCCACCAGGGTAGGACACCCAGGGCTTCCTCACAAAAGCTGTTCTTGACAACTCACCCTTGTGTCCTCTGCCCTCAGCAAATGCATGAGTGAGGACCCCTTCCTCCTGCAGCAGGGGAGATTGGCCCCAGGAGAGAGGCAGGGAGGGCCCCGCTAAAACTCATGTTGACATTTGATCCCCAACGTGGCAGTGGTAGGCGGTGTTGGGGTCATGGGGTGGATCCTTCATGAATAGATTAATGCCCGCACGTGGAGGTGAGTATGTTCTCATGGGAATGGATTCGTTCCGTGAAAGTGGATTGTTAAAAAGAGTCAGGCTCCCTTGGTTTCTCTCTCTTGTTTCCTCTCTTACCACATGACCTCTCTGCCCAGGTCCACCCCCTGCTCCACCTTCCACCATGAGTGGAGGCAGCCTGAGGCTCTCACCAGATGCAGCTGCCCAACCTTTGGCCTTCCAGCCACCAGAATCATGAGCCAATAAATCTCTTTTCTTTGCAAATTACCCAGCCTCAGGCATTCTGTTACAGCAACAGGAATGGACTAAGACAGAGGGTGACTGCACCCTGCCCCCTCCACGGCAGAGCCTCTGTCCCAGGCCCACCATCTACCACTTCCTCTTTGGCCAGAGCACAAGGTGTGAGCTGCTGAGTGATGCCACTGGCCTGCCACAGGGCACCGCCAGCACCCAATAGCTCAGGAAAGCAACCACTGGGCAGGGCCTGGCTGCCCAGCCTCCGTCTGTGCCTACCTGTGCCTGAGAACAGGCCAGACCCGAGCCAGGAGCTGCCCCTGTCTGGGAGGACCACCCTGTGCTCACTGCCCACCCTCGCCCTGCTCAGGACAAGGCTATGGTCATTTCCTCACTGGACACTCACTCAAAGCTCCAGGTTCACTTCCAGAGACCCTGAAGTGGCTGTGCCCATCCCCTCCTGCCTGTCCAGTGGAGCCCTTCAGGCTGCCCTCTGTGGCCTGTCGGCATCAATGGCCCCCTGGTTCTGAGCTGGCCTGACGGGGCTGTCCTGCCAGCCCTGGCTGTTGACCTCTGTGGCCCCGCCCCCTCAACCCAGGAGCCTTGGGGACCCCAGCCTGGCCCTGGCGACCAAACCCCAGGCACACCAGGACCGGAAGTGTCTCTTGAAAGGGCCAGGTCTCATCTGACACACGCTTGGCCTCCTCCAGCACATTTTCAAGGCTGCTGCTTGTCTCTGGTATTCAGGCCTGAGCCCACCCCATGCTCACATGCTGTTTAATTACAAACTGCATTTGCTTCCTTCCAACTTGTTGCTTATCACCTGCATATCCTTTGTTCACTGCTCCACTGATGTGCTTCTTTTGAGGGGTAATTATATTCTGTGTCCATCCTATTCCCAAAAGACACAATCCTGAACACCATAATCCTGAAAGATTAAAATCCCTAAAGTCTAAAATCTCTAAAGTCGAAAATCCCTAACATTTAAAATCCCAATAATTGCAATCCCAAAGGATTAAAATCCCAAATGATGAAATCCTGAAAGCTAAATTCTGGGGAAGGGATTGGTACGCTTTCTTTTGTGCACAGGAGAGTTGCATCATGTTAGGTGGAACTATCACCTTGTTTTGGTCTTTATTTGGAAATTGAGTATGAATACCTAGAAACCTGGCAAAGCCTCAGTGTGGGTGTGTCTGTGGGGTGTCTCCAGAGGCGATTAGGGTGTGAGTCTGAGTGGGCAAGGTGGGGAAGATCCGCCCTCACTGTGGACAGGTGCCATCCAATGGGCTGGGGCCGGGACAGAACAAACACCAAAGGTGCCTCGGTCTCTCTTGAGAGCTGGGACAGACTTTTCTTCTGCTGCCTTGGACTTCAGAAGTCCAGGCTCACCTGCCTTGGAACTCCGGGACCTACACCAGTGGGCCCTAGGTCCTGAGGCTTTTCTGGACTGAGAGTTAGACCATCTGCTTCCCTGCTCCTGAGGCCTTCGGGCTTAGACTAAGCCACACTACTGGCATCCCAGGGTCTCCAGCTTGCAGGCGGCCTGTCGTGGGACTTCTGAGCCACCATAATTGTGTGAGGCAATTTCCCTGATAAATCCCCTCTCACGTATCTATGTACATATGCTATTGGTTCTGTCTCTCTGGAGAACCCTGGCTAATAATACTTGGAATTGGGGGAGCTGAACATCATTCCTTTTTACTGTGTTCCTTATGACATAATGGAAGAGATCTGTGAAATTGCTCATTCGCAAAAAGGCCGTGACAAGTTAAGTGAGGTGGTGAAAGATAAAAATTTAAAAGCTAATTATTGGTGCTGTGAAAGCAGAAAATCTCTTAACTGCAATAGCTGAGTGATAACCAGACTTTGGAATGGACAGCACGTGCTTACGAAATGCAGACCACAGCCACTGTCCAGACACACGTGCAGCAAGTGTTTCGAAGGTCCTAGAAGAAGAGAAAACACAGGCAAAAAATACAAGAGATCTCTTCTGCCAAAGTATTCACTCGTGTAGGACTTCTGCCCCTCTGTGCATAGCGCCAATTCGTTGTGCTGTGTATTTCATCTTCACGGCATTTCCAACACTGCAGGTATAAATTGCATAGAGACTTTTAGAGAGTTCTGATTTATTTCATGCATTTTTTGCAAATTTGACTCCACAAAAGTGCATTATCACAAGATGGACTTTATGCATAAGCATTGCGCATGGACGTAAAAATGTTGAAACTTCCTCAATAAATGAAGAGATGTCTTTGTTTACATCTGCATTTGTGAAAGATAAACTTTCTTGAGATCTCGGCTCTTTGGGTAACTGCATGTGCAGCGTGATCTTGTCAAAAGATCGTCACTGTATGTCAGGTGGCTGCAGTTATAAAGCCAGTGCACACGGTTACCAACCATGGTGACAGGTGTTCATGCATTTATTTCCCTTTTTCACCTATTTCTTTATGAATGTGGTTCATCTGTTCATAACTGTTATACTGGTATACCTGTGGGACTGTTGTTAGTGTACCTGAGTGTTTATGCTTGCAAAAATATGTATGTTATTATAGCCTATTTTGTTGTGTAAAGTGGTCTATGAAGTGTTCTGTCATATTTTTATGTTTCTCAAATAAGTCCCCTTTTAACAATGTAAGCAAATGTCTTTTAAAGATTTTTAAATTATTTTTTCCAGAATTATGTTTTTGGGATTTTGATATTTCTGACATTCGGGATTATGGTGTTTGGGTTTGTGTCTTTTGTTGTAATGGCCCACACCCAATTATATTCTGTAAAATTCACCCTTTTTAGTGTATTAGCTGTATGAGTTTTAACAAATGCATGCATTTGTGAAACCACCACCACGGTCAAGACACGGACCATTTCCAACACTCCAAACATATCCTGGTGTCTCTCTGTGGCCGACCCACCTCCCCTCCCAGACCCCAGTCCCTGGCAAAACTGGTCTGTTTTCTATCCCTACATTTTTGCCTTTTCCAAAATGTCATAAGCATCATATGGTATGTAGACTTTGTGTCTGGCTTCTTTCACTTGGCAGGATGCATGTGAGATTCACCCATGCAGTTGCACAGATCAGTAGTTTGTTCCTCTGATTGCTGAGTAGTTTTCGTTGAATGGATGTACCACATCTTGTTTATCTATTCACACTGAAGGATGTTTGTTTTGTTACAGTCTTGGGCAATTATGAATGAAGCCCCTATAAACATTTACATGCACGTTTTTGTATGGATATGTGTTTTCATTTAACTTGGGTGACACCCAGCAGCACAACGGCTAAGTCCCATGGTCAATGTATGTTCTTCTTCACCAGAAGCTGCCAAATTGTCTTCCAAAGTGGCTGTAATCATTTTGCATCCCCCCAGCAACCTGTAAGGGTTCTGTTGCTCCACACCCTCACCGACTCTTGGTATTGTCGTCTGTGGTGGTGGTGGTTGTACCAGCCATTCTAATGGGTGTGTAGTATCATTTCAGTGTGGTTTTCTCTGCAGTTCTCCCGTGACTAGTGACGTTGCGCGTCACTTCGTGAGCTTATTTGCCACATGAATATCCTCTTCAGTGAAGTGGTTGTTCAAATCTTTAGCCAATTTTTTAATCATGTTGTTTTCTTATTATTGAGTTTTGAGAGTCCTTCATCTATTCTGGGTGTCAGATAAATGTTTTGCAAGGATTTCTCTCCCAGTGTGTGGCTGTCCTTTCATTCCCTTACCAGTGTCTTTCAAAGAGTTTTAAATTTTCATGAAGTCCAAGTTATCATTTTATTCTAGTATGGATTATGACATTATATGACTTTCAGTGTTATATCTAAGAGATCATTGTCTAGACCAAGGTCACAAAGATTTTCACCTATGTATTTTTCTGTAAGTTTTATAGTTTTAGGTTTCACATTTAGGTCTATGGTCCATTCTGAGATCATTTTTTTAGGGTGCAAGGTAGGGGTCAAGGTTTGTTTGTTTGCATAGGAGTTGTTACAAAGTGTTACAAAGTGTTACAAAGTGTTACAACACCATTTGTTGAAAAGATTATCCTTGCTCTGTTGAATCGCTGTTTGTATCTTTGCATCTTTGTAAAAATTCAATTGACCATATATTTCTGGGCTCTCCATTCTGTTCCATTAATCTACGTCTGTTGTTTTGCCAATACAAATACTGTGCTGTCTTGATTATGGTGACTTTATAGTAAGTCTTGAAATCAAGTGGTATAAGTCTTCCAACTTTTTTCTTTTTAAAATTTTTTTTGTCTGTTCTAGTCTCTTTGTCTTTCCATATAAATTTTAGAATTAGCCTGTCAATTTTTGCCTGAAAATTCCTACTAGGATTTTGATTGGGATTACATTGAACTACTAATCAGTCTGGAGCAAATTAACATCCTAACAATATTGATTTTGCCAACTCATGAACCTGATACAGCCCTATAGCTCATTGCTAGTACATAGAAATACAATTGATCTTTGTATATTGACCTTGTATCCTGAGCCCTTTTTCAACTCACTTACTAGCTCTAGTAGCTTTTTAATTTGTTCTTTGGGAATGTTTTACTTAGATAATTATGTCATTTGCAAACAAAGACCATTTTATTTCTTCCTTCCCAATCTATATACCTTTTTTGTCCTCTTCTTGTCCTATTGAGCTGTCTAGGACTTCCAGTATGCTGTTGAACAGAAGTGGTAAGAGTGGACATCTTTGCTTTGTTCCCAGTTTGAAGGGGAAAGCATTCCTTCACAACTAAGTATGATGTTAGCTCTAGGTTTTTTGTAGATGCTTTTTGTTAAGTTCTTATCCAGTACTAATTTTCTAAGAGTTGTTATCACAAATGAATCTTGAATTTTGTCAGATGCTTTTCCTACAACTATACAGATGATTGTATGATTTTTTTTCTTTGGTCTGTTGCTATGGTAAAATACACTGACTGATTTCCAGATGTTGAACCAGCCTTGCATTCCTGTGATAAATCCCATTTGGTCATGACGTATTATTCTTTTTATATATTGCTGGATTTTATTTGCAAATAGCTTGTTGAGGATTTTTGCATCTGTGCTCATGAGGGTTCATGGTCTGTAGTTTCACATTGACTTTTGAAGGAATCACCTTGAATGTGGCACAGCGGAGACCCACTGGGGAGGAGAATGGAGAATGGAGATTCTGATCCTGAGGAGCTTGTGTCCAACCACATTGCAGCAGGCAGTGTGTTTCAAACCAGGAAGTGTGTTTCCCATCTATTACCTGACTGGAGTCCCAGGGCTTCCTTGAGAGTTGGATGTGTATTATCATCTAAGGACAAGGGGGAAACTGAGGCCCATCTGGCTAGGGGTGAAGCCAGCTAGAACCCTAACTCCTGTCCCAGGCCTGTTGCCTTCCCTCCTTACAGTCACAGGCTTGGGTGGGTGTTAGCTCTGATAACTTCAAAATATGCCTGAATATGCTCACTTCTCCTGGCCTCCCATTCGAGCATCCTAAAACAAGCCTGGACAACACCAAATCCTTTTACAAGACTCCCTGCCTCCATTCTTGTCTGTCTACAGCAAAAATAAAGACCACACTATTCCCTTCTCAGAACCCTCTAAGTCTGTGGTCCCCAACTCCCTGGGCTGCGGCCCAGTACCAGTCAGCAGCCTGTTAGGATCCCAGCTGTGCATCACCAACTGATCTCCACCCCCGCCCCCAACCTGTGGAAAAATTGTCTTTCATGAAACTTAGGAACCAGGCCACACAGCAGTAGGTGAACAGCAGGCGAGCAAGCGAAGCTTCATCTGTATTTACAGCCGCTCCCCATCGCTGGCATCACCACCTGAGCTCCATCTCCCCCCCATCCCCCACCCCATCTGTGGAAAAATTGTCTTCCATGAAACCAGTCCCTGGTGCCAAAAAGTTGGGGACCGCTGCCCTAAGTGGTTTCCATCACAATCAAAATAAAATCAAACTCCATGCAGGGCCCAGGAAGCCATGTGCGGTGGCTCCCGAGGCCTCCCTAGGCTCCCTCCTGCCCCTTCTCCCTCACCTTCCCCACCCCTGCCACACTGGCCTCTGGCTGTTACATGAACACACCAAGCCCATGGCCACCGCATGCTGGGTGCTGGCAGCTTCCTCTGCCCCGGCAAGCTGAGCCCCAAGGTGCCATAGCTCACTTGTTCCTTCATTTCACGAGGTTCCTACTCACATGTCCTCTTCTGGGACAGCCTTCCCCAGTCACCCTCTCCCCATCTTCCAACCCCACTCAACACCCCGTGCCTCCTGCCCCAGCTCCCGGGTTGGCTTCCCTCATACCACTGCTAGGGGCCGTGTTTCTGCACTGGGTTTTTGTCTTTCCCACAAAAGTCTGCGAGCACCATGCAGGTAGGAGCCTTATTTGTCCCGTTCACAGCCATGTCCCCTGTGCCTGGGACGCCACCTAGCACCTAATAGGTGCTCCCTAAATACATAATTAGGGAGAGGAAGCATGGATGGACCCCAGCACAAGGAACAGAACAGAGCTGAGAGGTGGGGAGGCCACACCCTTACTAAATGCACCCCCCCGGGCCCCTCCCTCCACCATGCCATGCGCTGCCACGAGTGGGCTGGCCGCCTCCATGCAGTCTCACAGTTGGGCAACGCGCACACTCTGGGGCAGCTGTGACAATGGGGTGAGCATTTGCCCAGTGCCACACTGTGCTGGGCACTGGAGTCGATGCTTTTCACATGGGACTATCCCACCCCAAGATGGGTGTTACTCTAATGCCTGTTTTACATGACTAAGAGGATTCAGATAACGTGCACATGCATACAGCCCAGTGCCTGGGACTTAGTGGGTATCCAGTAATAGTAACTATTACGATTAGTACTACTCCCAACTGGCAACTGACAAACGGGGACAAAGCAAGCTTGAGTAACTTCCCAGGGTCAGAGAGCATAGAGCATGGAGCCAAATATCCATGGTGATGGTGGTGATAGCGGTGGTGATGGTGATGATGGTGGTGATGATGGTGGTGAGGGTGGTGGTGATGGTGGTGATGGTGGTGGTGATGGTGATGGTGTGATGGTGGTGGTGATGGTGATGATGGTGGTGAGGGTGGTGGTGATGGTGATGATGGTGCTGATGGTGTGGTGATGGTGGTGTTGGTGGTGATGGTAGTGGTGATGGTGTTGGGTGTGTGGTGGTGATGGTAGTTGGTGAGTGGTGGTGATGGTGATGATGGTGGTGATGATGGTGGTGAGGGTGGTGGTGATGGTGGTGATGGTGGTGATGGTGCTGATGGTGGTGATTGTGATGGTGGTGGTGATGATGGTGGTGATGGTAGTGGTGAAGGTGGTGGTGATGGTGATGGTGATGGTGGTGATGGTGGTGATGGTACTGGTGATGGTGGTGATGGTGGTGGTGATGATGGTGGTGATGGTAGTGGTGATGGTGGTGGTGATGGTGGTGGTGATGATGGTGGTGATGGTAGTGGTGATGGTGGTGGTGATGGTGATGATGGTGGTGATGGTAGTGGTGATGGTGGTGGTGATGATGGTAGTGGTGATGGTGGTGGTGGTGATGGTGATGATGGTGTTGATGGTGGTGGTGGTGGTGGTGATGGTGATGATGGTAGTAGAGGAACAGGTGAGGATGGCAAAGCCTATATTCACACCCTGTTCTGACTTCAAAGCCAAAGCCCTTTCTAGGACTCCATACAGGAATCTTTTTACTCTGCTTTCCGGTGACTTCTACATCCATGTTTTTCAAACCTTTTGTAGTCCTTTACATTCTTTAAAAATTACTGAGGACAAGTCTGCATGCAGTGGTTCACACCTGTAATCTTAGCACTTTGGGAGGCTGAGGTGGGAGGATTGTTTGAGGTCAGGAGTTTGAGACCAGCCTGGGCAACATAGAGAAATCCCGTCTCTACAAAAAATAGGAAGAAAGCCAGGTGTGGTGGTGCAAACCTGTAGTCCCAGCTACTCAGGAAGCTGAGGCAGGAGGATTGCTTGAGCCCAGGAGTTGGAGGCTGCAGTGTGCTATGATGATGCCACTGGACTCCAGCCCAGGCAACAGAGCTGAAAAAAAAAGAAAATTACTGAGGACCACAAAGAACATTTGTTTCTGTAGCTTATATTTGTCAATATTTACTCTAAGTTTTAAAAAATATTTAATTATTCATTTAAAAAGTAACAGTGATAAACCCATTAGGTTGTTAATGTAAATAACACATTATTTATGAAAACCAGCTATATTTTTCACAACAAAAATATTTAGTGAAAAGAGTGCATAGTTTTACATTTTTTGTGAGTGCCTTTAATGCCTGACTTAACAGGAGCCAGCTGGATTCTCACATCTGCTGCTGCACTCTGTCTATTGCACTATATCACACACATGTAGCCTACAGAAAACTCCACTATAAGTTATAAGGGAATAAAGGGGAAAAGAAGAACTAGCATCCTAGTATTAAAATGAAAATAGCTTGGACCTCTTGGACCTATGAAGGGGACTCAGGGTCCCCTAGAGGCCGAGTCTGACCCCTTGGGAGACCCCAGTCTCACACTTTGAAAACCACTGCTCCAGATTCCCCAAAGCAAGCACAGACATTTTCAGCTGCAGTGTGTCCTGGTGTTCCTGCAGGGCAACAGAAAAGCCCCCAAGTCCCCAGTACTGACTAGTCGTGTACCTGGATGATCTTCCCCCCAGAGGTCTCGGTCACCTGTGCATAAGGTTGCTGGGTTGGGGTCATGTTTGAGGGCCTCTCCATCTGCCTGCTAACCAAAGCCCAGCCCCACAAGAAAGTGCATGGTCGGCAGCGGTCCTACGAGTGGGAGGGGGTCTGCAGTGTTTGGGACCACGGGCAGACCCAGCCATGCAGATCCTCAGAGCCCTCTGCCATGGGTTCCCAGCTTCCCCCCAGGCCCATCACCTGGTGGCCACTCTGCATGTGGATCCCCTTGGACAGATCCCACCTTAGGACTTTTTCTTTCAGCCCCTACTCGCTGTGTCACCACAGGCCCTCCTCAGACTCGGGGAAGAGAGAACGTGCCAGATTCCCCATGGTCCTCCCAAAGGCAGGCTGAAGATCCCTGGTGGACAGCCAGCTTTCTTGCCAAATCCTGCCCCTCGGGTGTCCAGTTGTCCTGGCTGGCCAGCAAAGCCGGAAGGGTAGCCCCCCACAACAGCTCAGCCCTCTGCTGCTCTGGGGAGGTCCCTGGCCCCTCATTCGACCCTCTGTGAGTAAGGACAGGACAGCCTCTAGCAGAGGCACAGAGCCAGGGTCAGCCTCTTCAAGGCTGTCGGGCCCCTGGGGCTGTGTACTCAAAGGAAGACCCAGAACAAAAGCATTTAGAACAGGAGAGAAGTTCAACTTGCAAAGAAAGACCAGCTCACCCAAACTAAGGCCACAGTTATTCACAGGGAAAACAAGTGCAATCCCGCCAAGGTCACCTGTTGCAGTGAGTAAAATTGTGTCCCACAAAAGATACACCCACATCCAAATCCCCTGTACCTGTGAACGTGACCTTATTTGGAAACAGGGTCTTTGCAGATGTGATTAAGTGAAGGATTTTCAGATGAGATCATCCTGGATGATCCCACGACTGCTGTCTGCACGAGCAGGGAGAGATGGCGATTTTGAGACACAGACACACAGAGGGAAGCACACTGTGGCTGAGGATGGAGGCAGGGATTGGAGAGACATGTCCATATGCAAGGAGCAGCAAGGGTTGCAGCTGGCAGAATCCAGGAGAGAAGCAAGGAAGGGTCCTCCCTCACAGCCTCTAGAAGGATGTGGGGCTTCTGGCCTCCAGGGCTACGAGAGAATACATTCACATTGTGTTAAAACTCCGGGTGAATGGCAGGATTTTTGTCTTGGCAGCCCCGGGAAACATACACACCCTGTTTACAGATAGTCCATCAATGGAGAAATGCCGTCCTCGTCTGGCCTTCATGTCCCCCAAGGCCACTGTGTGTCTCCAGACACCAGCGTTCCAGAGTCAGGGCTGGAGCTGCCCTCATGGCAGTCAGCTCACCAGGAAGGCTCCAGGGCCCCTTTATTTTGGAGCCAGAACCAGACAAGGTGACCCTGTACATTTCTGGTTTATGCCAGGGTGGACAGTGTTGTTCCATCTCCCTGACGGCGGCTGTGACAAGCATCCGCACCATGTCAGAGGACACAGCCCTCTACCCATCCTCTGTGTCCTGCCCCAGCACGGGGCTTAGGACCCAGCTCCCGCCTGGGGAATCAACACCCATGACCCACCACCCGAGTGAGCAGGCCCCTCAAGGCCACCCCTCCATCTGAGGGCTTTGTGACTTCCCAAGTGAACAGACTGGGCTCCCCGGCAAGGACACGATCAGGATGTGCCTCCCTCTGAGATGTGCCCCTTCCAGGTGTCCCCTGGTCTGTGCTTTCGGGCACCAGCAGGGAGGAACCCTCTTCCCAGGCCCCAGCGCCTTGCAGGGGTCTCTCCTCACACGGGGCAGTGTCACCTCGTCCTCCTCAGAGGGGGGGACAGAAGCTTTCCCCAGAGCCCTGAGCCAGGAGCCCCTGCCACCCAGAACCGCCGCCACCCAGCCTCCCCCGACCCTGCCCTGCCTTGGCCACACCTCCAGCCCCATCGTGGGGACAGGAGGACCCCATGACTGTGGCAGACACAGCCCCACAAGCCAAGGGTGACAGGTGAGGAGCCACTTCAGCGCCTGAAACCAGCTTCTGAGTTGAACGTGGCTCTCGCCTGGACAGGAGACCGTTAAGGGGCAATAGGCCGGGCAAGGTGGCCATGCCTGCAACACCACCACTCGGGGCCGAGGCAGGAGGACCACTTGAGGCCAGGAGTTCAAGGTTATAGTGAGCTATGATCGCACCACTGCACTCTAGCCTTGGTGACAGAGCAAGACCCTGTCTCCACAAAAAATGGAAAAATTATCCGGGTGTGGTGGTGCGCCTGTAGTCCCAGCTACTCGGGAGGCTGAGGCGGGAGGATCCCTGAGCCCAGGAGTTTGAGGTTGCAGTGAGCTATGAGGATGCCACTGCACTCCAGCTGGGGCAACAGAGCAAGACCTGTCTCAAAAAAGACCAAAAAAACCCCAAAAGACCAGCCCCTGGCCAGCAGCTGCCCCTGCTGGGCTCGGCCTCTGGCCAGCATTCAGGAACTCTCGTGTGGTTTGTCAGGCACGTCATCAACCTCGCCTCAGTGCCCCCGGGAGCCCTCGCCCCCACAGCCAGGTGCTGCGGAGGGTGCTACAGGACAGGCCGCACACAGCAGGGCCGCAGGCAAGAGCCCAGGGACTGGCTTCGCACTCACGGTGACGTTCAGCAGCACACTCATCCCCGAGAGCCACCTCGGCCTCCCACGGAGTCCTGCAGAGCTTTCTGCCCTAGAAATAGCATCTTCTCGTCCTTTCAGGCAGGAGCCCAAATACTGTCACCAAGAGAGGTGGGGAAATTCCATGTCTTTATTATAATCGGGTGTCTGCCTGATTCAGGGGTTTAGATGTGTCTTTCTGGAAGACAGGTGTGTATGCATGTGTGTATGCGTGTGTGTGTGTGTGCGTGCACGCACAAGCGACCTAGAGACAGAGGCATAGAGCTGAGCCACCCAGCCGGCCGGCCTGCGCAGGGGCCCCAGCACTGCGGGCAGCGCGGCCCAGAACTGGGAAGGCAGGTTTCCCCGGAAGAGAACAGAGAACAGAGAACAGAGAACAGAGAACAGCCACTGCTCGCCCCGCCCCCAACACCTGGCTCCGTGACTCAGCCCAGGAAGATGCCACCACACAGTCTCCTCTGGGAGAGGTGGAAGAACACATTTGGAGACATGGAGCCTCCCTGCTCCTCCCCAGGCCCCCGCCCCCTGCACCACTGTGCGATCCAGGAACGGGAGGGACTGGGTGGTGAGTTGAGGCAAAGGAGGGCCCTTTCTTGTCACACCCTGCCGGAGGTGGGACGTGGCAAGGTCAGCCCACCTCCTGCAGCCCAAGCACTAGCTTGGATTCCAGGCCTGCCTTGGCCACTCTGCAGCTGCCCCGCCAGGAGCTGGGTGCTTCGCTGCCCCAAGCCTCACATCAGTGCCTGCACCATGGGGCTACTGGTGACGTGGAGCCTGCAGGTCACAGGGAGGATGCAATTGGTCAGGCATGTAAAGTTGGAGACTTAGCGCCAGGCACACTGCGAGCAGTCAGTACATGCTGTTGTGTCTTCATGATTAGCTATTATGCCCTGGGGAATATCCACGGGCTTTAAATTTTACCCAGGCGGAGAGGGGGAGTTATCTCATCCATTGCCCAGGTAAGGAACCTGGGACCCCAGCCAAGGCTCTCACAGCAGGTATGCCTGGGGTGGGTTTCCCTCAGGGCAGCTGGCCCAGACTCACCCACTGCTGCCAAGAGCAATGGGGCAGGTGCCCCATGAGGAGTCGGGGACCCAACCTAAGTCCAGCTGCACCCCCTACTACTCAGGCCTCAGTTTCCTCATCTGCAAAATGGGGAGAAATCATTATTGCTGCTACAGCTGGCTTGGCAAGGCCTAAATGAGGTGAAGGTACAAAAGCACCTAGCCCCACACCTGGCTCAGGGTCTCTCTCCCTTGTGACCACATCCAGCTACACTGGCTCCAAAAGCAGCTGGAGGCCTGAGGAAGGTATCCCTGGAGGGGCCTTCTCTGAAAGGGGTCCAGGCATGTTCCAACAAGTCCTGGCCATCCCAGCTCTTCCCAGGGAGGCAGCCAGGCATCGTGGGAGAGGCGGAGGCTTCCAGGGGTCTCCTCTGAGCCTGAGGGTCTTCATTATTAACGAGGCGGCAGAGCACAGCAGTTCAGAGCACAGCTCTGCAGCCCAAGCACTAGTGAACCAAGCCTTACTCACCTGCTGTGCCTCGGTTTCCCCACCTGTAAAAGGGAGCTGATTATGACAAAACCACCTTCATAGGATTGTTGGGCAGATTATATGAGTCCAGCATCTAAAGCCCTCAGAGAGGTGTCCAATGTGAGAAGGCGCCAACCGCTGTGTTATTAACCCCACAGGGTCAGGAGAAGATGAGATGTGTAGAACCTGGGAGTGGGTGGGGGCTCCGCCAACAGGAGGCCTCAGGGGACTCCCGTAACCCCCCCATAGACCAGCCACCCAGGGCTGGCGCGATCCCAACAGTTGCAAGTGTATTCATTTCTAGAGCAGGGCTTCTCAACCTCAGCGCTGCCAGCATTTGCCGCCACTTGTTCTTTGTCGTGGGGGCTGTGTGTGTGTTGTAGGGTGTGTAGCAGTATCCTTGGCCTCTGCCCACTAGATGTCATTAGCACTCCCCAATTACGACAGCCAAAACTGTGTCCAGACATTGCCCAGTGTCACCTGGATACGGGAGGCAACATCGCGCCCACCTGAGAACCACTGTTCTAGAGTTGGAGTGAAACAGTCCCGACTTCAGATTGTACTCTGCCTGCTCTAGAGTAAGACCCTCCATATGTGTGAAGATGTTTTAAAAAATCTTTTGTATCACAGACACATCTGTCTGGATTATAAATGTGGACTGAGCAGCCGGGCGGTGCAAGCCCTTCCTCCTCACAGCTGGCCCCATGGCCCCCAGGCTTTGCCCAAGGCCAGAGGCACAGGGAGTGGCACCAACCTGCCCGAGGCCCACCCCGTGTGCTCCCAAAGCTGGCACCATCAGCACCCGGCCCTGCTCATCTCTGAGACTCTCCGAGCTCCGTTTCCTGCGATGGCCACCAAGCACACGTGCAGGGTCTATTTGACAGCTCAGGAAGTGAAGGCCCAGAAGTCGCTGCCCAGTGATGAAGCCACTTTCTGGTGGCAGCAGGATTCACACCTACCTCTAGGCATCCTTTTCACTTCACTGCCTCTCCAAAACCAGGCAAGAGGCTGGCAGGGGCTTCCTGGAAGAGACAAGAGCTTGCTGTGCAGCTGGACAGACTCCTGACACCTGTTGCTGTCCCCAGCAGGTGGAACATTACTTATTTCTCGTGTGGCCATCTGGCTGTTGTCAGACTCAACCCAGAGAAGGGCTCAAACTTCGTCCAGACTCCACGCTGTGAGCCCCGCCCTGCTGTCATCTCTGGGCCCTTCCCACACTCGGCCAGGTGCCCCTTTGACCTTGGCCCTCAGTAGTGTCATTTCATGAAATCCAGGACCCAAATAGCCAGCATCAAGTGACTGGCAACTTTCCCTCCTTTGGCCCCTGAGACCTGCACCCCAGGGGATAGGGGCTTTGTTTTCCTCCCCAATTCCCTGCGGATTGGCCCCAGCAACCAGCAATTTACCAGGCTCCTGGCAGTGGCATCCAGCTTTGGGCAGAGGCTTTGAAGAGCAGACCTGGCTGATCTTTGTTGATTCCACACTGTGAAGACCCTCTCCTGGAGAGGTAGAGGCTGCCTGCCGCAGGTCACACGGAGAGGGGTCCCACCATGGCCCTGAGCATCTTGTCTGAGCAGTTCTGCATCCCAAGGCCTCGAAAGGTAACTGTGGGGTTGGACAAGGCTAGCCCTGGGGTAACCTTAGAGCAGGTCCAGGCAGCCCACCTACCTCCTTAACCTGTGCGCCCCCCCCCATGGGGCAGCTGGTGCTTCTGCCCCCAGGTGGAGACCCAGCCCTGAGTCTAACAGGCTGGGTGTGGTTGAGGCTCAGAGGGGAAGGGGTTTGGCTAGCTGGAGGCAGAGCTCCAGCTCCAGGGGCTGGAAGGAGCCTCCTGAGGCAGGCTCATCCCCATAGCTCTGCCTGGTGGTCTTGCATTATGTCCCTGATCCCCAGGCTTGGGGGCCCTGAATGCACCTGCAACCCAACAGAACATGAAGACGTGCAAATGCACGTGTTGGTAGCAGATCCAGACTGTGGGAAGGAGGCTGGGGCTCTTTGCTGCAGGTCAGTCCTGTCCCTTTTCCC
Source organism: Daubentonia madagascariensis (assembly GCA_023783475.1). Lineage (NCBI taxonomy): Eukaryota > Metazoa > Chordata > Mammalia > Primates > Daubentoniidae > Daubentonia > Daubentonia madagascariensis. The sequence goes on along the minus strand of JAKFHU010001716.1, from coordinate 1,102,650 downwards.
TTTTAAAGTTCTGTTTGGAAAAGGCTCCTTGCCCTCCCATATTCTGCCTATATCCGGGGATATGCCTGAGGAAGTGGGCCCAGCTCCCAGTCTGGCCACTTGGGGACAGACACTAGAAGAAGGACCTGGCAGGGTCCCAGAGCATCTCAGGCTTGGGGGCTACTGCTGGGGCCAACCAAGAGCTCACACCCACTTCAGGACCTACAGGCCAGGGGAGGTCTTCTCAGTTCCTATCTGGGGGCTGTTTACAGGAATTAGAATAAATGTGTTTAGTATGTAAGAGGACTGGGCGGGGGGGGGTGTCTAAAAAGGTCTCTGGGGGGCAGAAAGGGATGAGGGGAAAACACAGGAGGAAGTCCACCGGAGGGTGGATTCTTAGCAAAAGAGCCCTGAAGATGAGGTGCAGTTAGTAACATGGAGTGTGGCCCAGGGTCCTTAGCACACACAGGACAGGGACAATGGGCTCGGGTTTCTGGGTACCTCTTGTGTTCTGGTGGCCTCCGTGACTGGGGGAGAAAGTGTTCCAGGTTCCTGGGCTCAGGAGGGTAGAGGGGGCACCTCACTCTGGCTAGGGTGGGCTGGGGCGTGCACCCCTAAAGGCAAGAACCCCAGGAGGCTGAGCCCACTCGCCACCATACACCGCCCCCCCAGCCTCCTGGCCACTTGCAGCGGAGCGTCCCGACCTGTGGCCGTCTGGGCGCGCGGGACCCCGGAGAGCGCCAGGGGGAGGGCGACCCCGCACGGCCAGGACCGGGGTCCCCGCGGCGCCCGCTCCTGCGCGGCCGATCCGCCCGGGTTTTGCGGCCGCCGCGCCCTGCTCCCTCCGCCCCCTCGCCCGCTCGGCCTCCTCCCGCTCCCTCGCTCCGCCTCGCGCGGTCGGATCCGTCCTCTGGCATTTCCTGCAGCCGGGCCGCGCCGCCCGCGGAGCCCCCGCGCGCCCGGTCCGGAGCCCGGAGCTGGCTGCACGGTAGGCGCGCGGCGGCCCGGAGGGGCGGCGAGGGCCGGGGCGCGGCGGGAGGGGGCGTGCGGCGGGCCGCTGGGGGCCGGCTGCGGGGTCGCGGGAGCCCGCGCCGCAGCCCCCGCACCAGGGACGGGGAGCAGCCCGCGGGCCCTGCCGGTGCCAGTGGCGCCCGCCCGGGCCGGCCAGCCCGGGAGCTGGGGGCGCCTGCGGACGTCCCGGGCCGGGGCGGGTCGGCGCCGGGCGCGTTGGGGCGCGGGTGCGGCCCGCGGGTGGGGAGTGGCGCGCCCAGCCCGGCTCCCCACTTGGTGGGGCTTAAAGGAGCCGGGACGGGAAGGAGGGTGGCTGGGTCTGACCGCCACAGACCCTGACTAGTGGTGGGGTCTGTGTCCCCAGCTTAGCCGACCTGGGGTCTAGAAGGGGCGGGTGTTGGGGGTGCGTGCCTGGATCGGGGTCAGGGGTCTGGGGTCTGGCATCCCAGCTCCAGGCTTGGTTCAGAGGGCGGCTCTGTCTGGGTCCACAGAGTGGGGGTCTGCCTGGGCTATGGGCTGCGGGAAGACCCTTTCCCACAGCCTCCATCTCTAGGCCACTGGCCCCCTAAAGATACGGAGCCTCAAAAATTGTTGGAAGGACTTGAGTCTCCAAGAGGGTGTTGTGTGCTTGAGAAGTCCCCAGGGTGAGGGAGGGTGGGACATGCAAGTGAGAGGCTGGAGGTGGGCAGCCCCTCCCAGCACAGGCCCAGCCTGGGCTTCCCAGGCACTGCCCCCACCCCCGCCCCCACCCCAGACAGCTGGGCTGTCATCAGTCAGTCGCTGCCAGAGTTAGGGTTCTGATGGCTCCTATGGGTATGGACAGGTCCCTCCAGGGACAAGCCCCTCGCCCATCCTGGGGCTGAGCTGGTCTGGCCTTGCTGGAGCAGCTAGGTGGATTTCTACTCTTTGGACATCTCAGGGAATCACTAACTTGCTACTCTCTTGTCTATCTAAGATGTAACTTACATGTGTCTGTCCTTCTGCCTGAGCCCCCTCAGGTGTCTTTTATAGGCAGACTTCTATAACTATCCCCACCGGTTCAGCCCCAGCCAGAGGCAGGTGGCGCATCAGGGCCTGGAGAAGTGGGCACAGTCTTTGGGGTTGGATGGTTACGCTCTTGAGTCTGTCTGCACTGGGACAGATGCAGGTCCTGGACTGAGGAGAAACCCTGCCCCTCCAAGAATCATGGGCCACCTGTCTGTCTTTGCTGCGTTTTTACCCCACTTCCTTGTTTATGCAGGGCCTTGCTGTTCCTTGAACTTGACAGGGCAAGAAGAGCCGAGAGGGCTTTGCAGGTGCAAGGCAGGTGGGGTGGCCTGGGTGGCAGCAAGTGCCTGGCTGCTCCATTCAGGCTTCCAGCTCCAGAGCTGCAGATCCTATTGTCTGCCTGCACGTGTGTGAGGCCGGCCTGGGGTGCCAAGGAAGTAGGCACCGCATGTGTCTGTCTGGTCTGTCTTGCCAGGCTGTGTTTAGAAGAGGTGACAAAGCAAAGCAGATGGGCAGGGTGAGGCCCCTCCGCAGCCTGCAGTCCTGGGCCTCATCTCAGAGAGGCTGCTGTGCAGGCCTTGAACCCCATGCAGGCATCCTAGACGTCCAGTGGAGGCTCCTTCCTGGGCCCAAACTGGGTCATGCATCAGCCAAGATCTTCAGAGGGTGCTTCCTGTCTGCAGAATGCCGAATGCAACGGCCCCGCCCTGCCCAGCCCAGGATTGTACTGACTATGCTGAGAACGTCCGGGATCAGTTTGTCTTCTGCAATCGGGCTTTCTGAGCTCTGGTAGTAATCTGACATGCTACGCTTGGGGGAGGGAAGAAAAACTGCATGACAAGCCAGTGGTGTGAAGATGGTTGTGTCTGCAACGGCTTTTTTGGGGACTCATGTTCTCTGCTGATTTGGTGGTTAAGCCCTGCAGGCTCGTGCACGCACACACGCAACGTACAGGTGGAGAACTTGCCCAGGGTGATGGAAGTGTGACCTGCCCCCATTCCCACCTGTTCAAGGGAAAGGTGACTCTGTGTGTGTGGCCACAGCTGAGAAGTGGTGCAGACCCAGCTCTCGGTCCTCCCTGAGAGGCCTGGCAAGCACGAAGCTCTGTCCCCCGGGACAGGGGCTGTAGAGGGGCTGAGGTGCTAGGGGTGCACAGTGCCAGAAGGATCCTGGTCATTTGATATGAGGGGACCCCAGGTACAGATCCCACCATGGGGTCTGCGCTCAGGTGGGTGAAAGCGTCCACTGCTTACAGGGTTGGCAGGGGAGCCTAGGTGAGCGCTGTTGCATGCTGGGGGGCCAGATGTTGGGTGGTGCAGAAGGACAGTGCCGTGGCCTCCAGTGGCAACAGGCATGCTGCCCTGGGATGTCCTCATGCTGCTGAGTGCCACAAAGGAACAGAGGATTGCTCTTGGTGCCAGATTTGCCTCATGACTTACCGAACCTGCAGCTCAAGGAAGCAACACACAGCCTGAGCATTCAGTCCCTGGGCTAGTCAGCATCCCTGAGGGTTTTTGGGCCTTGGCTGCAGGGCCTTGGCCGTGGCTGGGTAACCGTAACTGCGGGGATGTGTGGGCAGAGAGTAACGCTTCTCGGGGGGGTGGGGGGGGTGTACCCGGGCTTTGGGTCGAGTTGTTCTCTAAGCATCACAGTTGTCCCCAGCCAGTCCCCTGGGGGCGTGTGCACGTGGGTGTGAGGTTGCCTTGTGCTGGCATCTAAGCTAAGGGGAATGGGCACCAGCTGTGTCCTTAGGACCAGGGCTTGAGATGGGGGGAGGAGGGAAGCGGCCCCTGCTTGGGGTTTTCTTCCCAGCAAAGAAACTGGGGAATTAGCCCGCCAAGACAAGGGATGTTGCAGGACCAAGACGTGGGGCAGCTGGAGCTTCTTCAGGGACCCGCCAAGGGGGAATGTCTGGGACAAGGACTACACACCTAAGGATACAGACAGGGGCTGTGGGACCATCCAGCCAGGCCCCTGGGGTGGCCTGGGGCCATCAGAGCCTTACCACAGTAGTCCAGGTTCTGAGCCAGTGAGAGCTCGTTCCTGCCACTGCAGACATGAGCCTGGGGGATCTAGAATACCCAAAGAGCCTTTGTTGGAAATCTCAGAGCCACCCAGGCTGAGAGCAGAGGCTTTGTTCGGACTCCCAGCCTACCTCACAGCCAGGTCTTCCCCCCGGGTCCGGCCTCCACTATCCCCGGGCCCCACTGGCCCTTGCCTGGAGCTCCACGTCAGCCACCCGGCAGCTTTCCCTTTCTTGCCCCACCTAGTCCTGCTGCTGCCAGCAGCCAGCATGATCTTTAAAAAGATAAACCACATCGTGTAATTTGCCGGCTTAGAGGCCTCCTCAGTAAGTCCAAGCCCTTTTCCAGGCCCACAGGGGCCGAAACACCCTGCCCCCTGCCCACCTCTCCCCTTTCCCCTCTCTCCACCTCCTTGCTGGCAAGGATATGGCCCCAGGCCCAGCTTTTCTTACCCCAGGGCCTTTGCATTTGCTGTACCCTGTGCTGGCAGCCCTTCCCCAGATCAGCACGCGGTGGGTTCCATCTAATTCAGGTTTCAACTCAGATGTCACTTCCCTGAGACTCTATTTCTGACCTAAAGTACCCACTCTAAAGTATGGTGCATTGCTGTGTTTTGATTTCTCTTTATTTATCTGAAATGAACTCAACCTTATGTTTGTTTAATTGAATGACTTAATATGGGAGGAAGCAGTTGGGCCAGAGCCGGGACCACGGAGGGTGCTGGTGGCGAACATCTGTCACCCTTCACTATTGCCTGAACGTCTGCTCGGGGCTCTGTTCCAGTGGCCTGGCACATAGTAGGTGCTCTACACTTGTGTGAGGTGCAAATGGAAAGCCGTCACACTGTCTTAACCCTGGCTCACCAGGACCTGACCGGCGAGTTTCCTCCAAGCCCTGGGATGGGAAGGGCATAGCTAGCGTGCGGCTCTACCCGGGGTCCGGTCATTTCTGAATTAGGAATGGAGCTTGTAGAGCAGCCTTACTTCCAGGGGATGCCTGATGTTTTTTGGTGAATGCAGGTGGACTGCAGTGGCTTAGGTAGCCCCTCTGACCCTGGCTGAAGTGAAGCAACCACTGAAGGGGGTAGTGGAGGCTCAAAAATTGAACAGTGTTCCCTCCAGTAATACAGAACTTTATAGAGCTTAAATGAGAAGGTAGGGAGGGGATTTGGGGGATATCCCACCCCTGCAGGCCGCTGGCCAGGCTGACCTTCGGGACCAGTGTGGGGTCACCTTCCCATCCTTGAAGGCCTAGGGAGTTTGGCCACCCGGTGTAGGCGGCGCCGTGCTCTTGCAGCAGAAGCACCGTCCAAGCCTGGGGAAGCCAGGCCCCTGACAAGGACAGAGCCCGCGTGCGCCCCAGCCAGGAGGGAGCGGGGCCTCCAGGCGTGTGGGGGCAGCACAGAGGGCACTCGGTGGCCCGTGCCTTCGTCCCTTCCCTCGCTGGCTGGGCGACAGCCCATTTCCAGCCTCTTTCACGGGAGGGGGACGGGTGCACAGCGGGCCCGGGCACGGCAGGATTAATGTGCTGGTCTATTGGGGTGAATACGGCGCGTGGTGGGCGGGGATCGTTGGGGGGGAAGGGCGGGGCTCCGCACCCCATTTGCTGAGTGCCTGCAGGATTTCCATGCCCAACTATTGGGGGGATTACCAAGGAGAATCAATTAAAGGGTGTGCTGCAGTGGGTGCCATTCACCAGGCTGCAGCCACTCCAGGGCAGCGGGATTTTTTACCATTCCTGCCTGCTGGGGTGAATGCAGCGTGGGGGTGGGGGTCACTTAAAAGGTCCCGCGTCCCACTCTCTGGGTTGCTGGGCAGCACCCGCGGCTGGGGGGCCGTGGCGCTGGCCCGTGGGCGCCTGAGCAGGGAGTGGGAAGGCCAGATTCCCTCTTACAGGGTGAGCCTCACTCCCCAAGCTCCCCCCACTGCATCAGAAGGTCACTAAATCCAGTGGGATTCAGGCCAGAGCGGGGCAGAGATAGGTGGGGCCCTGTTCTGGAGGGGAGCCCCTGGGTCCGGCCCGCCTGGGCTGGCTGGGCCAGGGCCGTCAAGTGCCACTCCTCAGTCCAGCGCATGCCAATTGTTGGATCCCTCAAGGCCTGGACACAGACCAGGGGGCTGTAGGTAGGGAGGGGCTGGGCAGGGAGGGGGACCTGAAGGCCTGACCAAGGGGGGAGCTGCAGGGATTTTTCACCCCGGGCCAGGAGTTTCTTTGCCCCCTAAACCTCTGTTTCTCTGTCTGTAAAATTGGGCTCACAGCCAGCATGAGAAGTCCTGAGATGGTTTTATAGGCAAGCGTTGGGTAACCATCATGCGTTGCCTGGGTGCTTGGTGTAGCTCTCTAGCCCACCCCGCAGCTGTCAGCCAAGGGTTTCCAGCTCCAGCCACCAGCTCCCCTGGCCCGGATAGTCTTGGGCCACCCCCGCCTGCTGTGGCCCTGGCCCTCCCCAGGTGTGGAACCCAGGTGGACCCTGCCTCTGGGAGACCCTCCCTGCACTGCTCCAGTCCCTTCCTCTGTCCCCAGCTTGGCTTTTGTCCCAGGCTGCCCTGAACTGTCTCCTCCATGAGCAGAACCCCCGACCTGTGAAGGGGCAGCCAGTCCGTGGGATGCAGTTAGCTTGTACCTGGGCTTCTCCTTGTACCTGGGCCCCTTGAGCCTACTGCCCTCACCTGTAGAGCAGGGATCATAGCACGTGGCATCCCCAAGCAGAGCAGATCCAATGAGACGCGTGGCCTGGGGCCTGGGGGAGCTGGGGCGCCTCTGTTTCTGATCCCCCCTCTTCACCCCCCATGCACCGTACCAGCCAGCGCCTTGTGGGTTAGGACTAGACCTTGTTAGTCCAAGGCCGAGTGCTGTGGGCAGGAGCCCTGGGGACTTAGCACTGAGGCTCAAAGATGAGCCACAGGTGTAGACTGTAGACCCCAGAGACCTGAGAGCTCCACCCGTAGCCCTCGGCTGACCGTTAGAATGTGCCCTGGCTCCTAGGTGAAAACTGACCCACAGAAAGGGCCCAGCTGAGCCTTGGTCCTGAGTGTTTCATTCTCTATGGCTTTGGAGTGCGTGCACACTCTGGCCTGTGCCCTCCTTCCCTCCCAGCCCTGGCCTGCCCCTCTGAACGCAGGCCAGTGGTTGCAGGTGGTCAGCCTGAGGGCTCACAGTGTCCACCAGGCTCCCATTGGAGAGGGAGGGAACAAGGCCCCGAGGATGGCAGAGTCATTGTGCTGTCACTCACTGGGCCTCCATCTCTAAGGCACCTCCATCGCTGACATTCTCCCCAGCCCCCAGCCAGCAGGTGCCAGGAGGCTCCTGCACACAGGCAATGGTGGGGCAGGAGCTTAGAGGGAAGCTTGGGCATCGGAGCTCCCTATTCATTCCCAAGGCCGAGATTCTCTGGGAACTCCGTCCTCTGCCCCTGCTCCTTGAGCTGTTTTATATCTTGAAGATTCACATCAAGTTTTATGCAGAAAATCTTTTTAGTGATTTAGTGATTAAAGTTTGAAATCTAAGAGTGTGATTGGAAATCTCTCTCCTCCTTCCTCCCTCCCTCTCTCATGCACCCACATGCAACCCCGAAGAGGTCTCCTTAGTGTCACTAAAGCACGTTGTGTCCGGCTTCTGCACGTGGTGCGTCCCAGAGGCAGGTCCTGGGGTGGTAGACCAGCCAGCTGCTGGAGAGAACGCCCCACTTTCCCACACAGCTCCACCCCCTGCTTTCCTGCTGTCCCGGGGCCAGGACAAGGAGAGGCCTTTTCAGACCTGAAAAGCAGGTGCCAATGTGGGCAGCAGGCCTGTTGTGCTTTGTAGGAGCACATGGCATCCTCTGATCTCCTTGGGGCAGAGGAAGAGAGCAGCCAGCTTTGAAGGGAACCCTCACCCACTCCAGCGCCCACGCTGGCTTCCACTTTGGGCTTGGCTCCCAGAGGAGAGCACAAATTCCCTCTTGCTCCAAGACCTAGATTCTGCCTCTGAATGTCACACCTGTCCCCAAAGGACAGGTCCTCAAAGGGCAGGCTGAGGCTGCTGGGAAGAGGCAGGTCACTTGGCAGCATGAGGCTGGGAGACTTTAGGGTATGAAGAAGACCTAGAAAAGTAAGAAGTTGGCCCCAATGTAGAAACCAGAGAGTGAGGCCCCTTGGGGACAGGGCCTGGTTGCTGGTCCTGTCTGAGTGGCCACTGTGGGTCATCCTTGCTGGCCTGGCAGCCAAGCTCTCATGGAGGGTCCCCAGAAGGGGGGACAGAGGTATTCCCTGTTGGTGACTGCCACCCGAGGGGCAATCTAGGGTGCTTGGCCTGGGTGTGCTGCTGAGAGCACGTGGCTGCCATGGCCAAGGCCACTGGGACCCCTGTCCTCCCTGTCTGCCCACCCAAGAGCAGTCTGCGGGTTCTCCTATGCAGACCCTCCCTGGTGGTGGGTGCCCATCAACAGCCGGCACCCGTCCTCCTGGGAGAACCTCCCGGCTGCTGCAAGCCTGGCAGGCTTGGCTGGTTCTTCTTTTGTCTCCTCTCCTGATGAGAGGAAGAAGAGCTACTCAGTCCTCAGCCAGCCAGGGGCAGGGCTGCCTCATCTCTGCTCTCTGGGGTTGCAGGGGAAGTGATGTGGAGCGGCAGGAAGTGTCCAAGTGGCCCCCCACCCAGCAGAGGGCTCACCTGTGGGGCCGCCTCAGATGTGGAGCCAAGCTGGCTGGGGCTGTCCATCGCCGGCACCTCCGTCTTGGCAGATGCCCTTCCCTGGCCTGGAAACCCTTCGTCTGTCTGCATCTGGGGCTCTGACTCAGTATCCCTGGCAGGGCCTGGCACCTTGTGGCATGCAGTGAATGCCAGATGGCTTGGCCTCCCCTGGGTCTCCTGGGGCCGGCACCTTCCCTTGGAGCCCTGTCTCTTCTGTGTAGCCTGTCATGAGTCGGGCCTCATCCCTTATCTGCGCCTCCCTTCCTTTTATGGCCCAGGATCTCTCTGCTGCTGGCCCCAACTCCCTTAGATCTGGGCGGGCAAAGCCCGCTTCTCCTTCCCATTTGCGTGGGTGGGAAGTGTCACTTGTTTTCTTCCCTGGGGGGCCAATGAGCCACTGTGTTTGTTTGGTTTGGGTGTTTTGCCAAGAGGATCTTTAGCTTACGATGCCCTGGGCTGTAAGCACTGTCCTGCAAAGGTGCTCCTCACTTTCCAACTTGCACGATTTGGGGGCTTCCTGCCCGTGGGGTCCCTGTGAAGTAACCCATCTGACCTCATGGATGCCAAGTGAAGTGGTAGTTAGAACATGGGCTCAGCAGTTGGCAAACCGGGTGGCAATCCCCACCCTGTGGGATCCTGGGCAAGTAAGCCCCTTAAGGTCCAGTCCTCAGTTTTCTCATCTCTCAAATGGGTCATTGTGGTGCTGGGGCTGCTGCAAGGATGTGGCAGGAGCATGGCCAGGCCCATGGTGGGTGGCAGACTCAGCCAGCCCTCGGCCTGTGTGGAGGAAGCATGTGCTCTCAGAGCAGGAAAGGACCACCTCCTATCATTAATGAAAATTGTGATTAATAATTAATTATTGTGAAAGCTTTAAACACAGGAACCATAAAAAAATAATAGAACCAATCCTAACCTTACCATGGTCCTAGAACTTGCCTGTGTTTGCTTCAGGTTTATTTTAAGACCTACAAGTTGCTGTGCCTCAGACGCCCTGGCACGCCATCCCTGAGCCTCTGGTCCTGCTCCTTCCCTGAGGGAGCCTCTATCCTGGATTTCCAAGTGAACATTCCCAGGCGGCTGTTATGCTTTACTATATATGGATGAATCCGTAAACACCCACAGGCTCCTTTGGCTTGATTCACAGATGTCACGTGACCACTGATGTTCTGCTTAACGTCCTCTCTTCTTTTTGATCGCTTTAGTCCCAGAGAAGTTTCAAACAGTAATCCACGGCCTTTTGCGGCCTCTTTTTACCTGAGTGGTTCCATATTCCTTGTTCATTTTCCTTGCTTTATATACATAAATCACAGTTTATTTCCATCCTGTGGAAGGACATTCCAGTTGTTTCCATTCGATCCCTGGAGCAAGTTCTGTGTTCAGGTCTCCTCGGGCACGTCTGAGAGACCTCCTCTGGGGTATGGGCCTTGAGCGGGGTCCCAGGGCCCGAGGGGTTGCATGTCAGTGGCCCAGCTGGATGTGGCCAATTCAGGGGCTGACTCTCCTGGCCTCGGGGGCCCCACTGTGTCTGCCTGTCTGTTGTCCAAAAAGATGGCAGGCTCCCTCTTCCCATCAGAGGGAGGGCTCTTCCCTTGCCCCCCCTTGCCTCAGAACAGGGCTGCAGGAGGAACAGTTATCCCCCAGGGGCACACGATGCAAAGATGTTTACCAGGGTCCCCCAGGGGTCTCTCAGCAACCAGCACGTTTTGTTAATTAAAAACAAAAGGCTGGGTGCCATGGCTCTCCCAGCACTTTGGGAGGCCAAGGCGGGAGGATCACTTGTGGTCAGGAGTTTGAGACCAGCCTGGGCAACATAGTGAGATCCCTGTCTCTACAAAAAAAAAAAATTCAAAAATTAGGCAGTGTGGTGGCACATACCTGTAGTCCCAGCTACTCAGGAGGCTGAAGTGGGAGGATCACTTGAGCCCAGTAGTTGGAAGTTGCACTGAGCTATGATCACACCACCGCACTCCAGCCCAGGCAACAGAGCAAGACCCTGTCACAAAAAATATATATATAGGCTTGAACCTGAGGCCGTGAGAACCCAGGAAGGGTGGGGTTGAAGCCAGTTATAGCGCGGCAGCCCCCATGTTAAAAACACATGCATTGCATAGCATATTGCCTTGCCAAAGATGGGGCTCAGGCTTATAGCGGACAAGTCCCAGGCCGACGGTATTTCCACACAGTTGGGTTAAGTGGAAACAGAACTGTTGGTGTAATGGTTACTGCCCTGGTCATCTGGTCCCTCTGGGCGTGGGCGCAGAGCACCGTTGAAGAAGCTGGGGCACCAGCTGGGAAGTGGCTGAGTCTGCCAGGCTGAGCCAGTGCCCTTCCTGGGAGAGGAACCTTATAGCACTTCCAGGTGAGGCCAGAGAGAAGTCCTTTTCACTCACAGTTGCTCGGGCTGACCCATCCCTCCAGGTGGCCTTGCTGCGTGGGTGCATCAGTCGCTGGGCTGACACGGTAAAGCACCAAGATGGGAGCTTCAGCAACAGACGTTTATTCTCTCTCAGTCTGAGACTAAGGTGGCGCAGGGCTGGTTCCTTCCAGGCCTTGCTCCTTGGCTTGTAGATGCATCTTCTCCCTGTGTCCTCACATGGCCGTCCCTCTGCGTGTCTGTGTCCTGACCTCCTCTTCTCACAAGGACCACAGTGCTATGGGTTAGGGCCACCCTCATGGCCTCATTTTAACTTAATCTCCTCTGTAAAGACCCATCTCCAAATACAGTCACATTCTGCAGTGCTGGGGGTTAGGGCTTCAACATATGGATTTGGTGGGACACAACTCAGCCCTTACAGTGGGCCGTGGAGCGCCACACTACCCACAGGCCCCAGCAAAGTGGGAAGACTCGTCAGTGGATTGTTTTTATTTCCTGTGGGGACTGAGCATTTGCAGGGTGTAAGATTTTGATGTGATCAGAGCCCTTCATGCCTGTGAATGAATGTGTGGAAATATTCTCAGATTTCACCCCTTTGAATCTTGACTGTTTTATGTCTCCCTCAGGAGCCCTGGCCCAGTGGGGACCTGGGTGAGCTTAGAGACCCACACTTGGTGGGCAAAGTGTCACAGAGGCACACTCACCCCCAAGGCCACATGCAGTCACTGTCCCTCTGCGGGGCGGGTCACCGGGCGCCTGCAGGGACGTCCGTTCTTGCCTGCAGGGTCACTCTCCCTGGGCCCCAGCATCGCGGGTGGGATCCGTGGGCTGGGGCTGCAGCGTGCTAGCCACCCCATCACCTGTGCCCTCTCGTTCAGTCCAGCAAAACCCCTCACAGTGGCCCTCTGGGCACCAAAGTGGCCTTTCCTCCCAGGGTGGGCGGAGAAAGGGGACGTACACCGGCAGGCCTTGGCTTTACTGCCTGCATGGTTCCCAGGCGCAGACCTTTCTGTGTGCGGAGAGGGCAACCAGGGGCACCTGGCTGGGGCCGCCTCGCCCGGGCGGGCTGCGCTTGTGGAGCCTCTGCTCTTCGGCACTGCTGAGCACAAGCGCAGCACAAAAGAATAGGCAAGACGTCTCCGAGCCACCGTAGTGGACACCTGTCCGCCACTCAGCCGGCCCGATGGGTCACTCGGGCGTTTTCCCGACGTGGGGCCGTGCCCCTGGCAGCTCGCGCTTGCTGGCAGTTTTCATGTCGCGGTTTAATGAGGACCACGGGCAATGACGGTTCTCCCGCCTGTTCATTATTTTTAAACTGTCTTCTGTTCAGTTTATTTTTCTCTCTAGTGTGCAGAGAACATGCCGTTTGTCTCTGGCGAACGCCTGTCTCCCGGCAGCACCATGCACCTTCCCTGGGGCCCAGCCGAGCGACGGTGCTGGTGTGCTGGCCCGCCCGGCGAACGGGCAGATCTTTAGAAACATTTACTGTGTTCAGTCGAAATCTTCCCAAAATGTGTGTTACACGTGCCCTTAAGGTATAATGAGAGACAGCTTAGCCCTTTTCCCGGTGATGTGGGTCATTATAACAATTAATTTTGGTAATTAAAATTTATTTTATTGAGGCTTTTTAAATGACATCTCCTTTAATCCTTAAAACAACCCTGCACCTTAAGTTCTATTATTATCCCCATTTTACAGATGGGGACACTGACGCCCAGAGCAGTAAGGAAACCTGCCCAGGCCTCCTCACTTGGGAGGCTGAGCCAAGACCCCTGTTGCCCAGAGGGTGTTGACTATGGGGCTATTTGTCCCTCTGCTAAATGGCACAAACTCCTCTTCTTCAGCTTCTTGCTGGGGGATCCTCAATTATCATTTCTTTTTTGAAAAACCTTGTTTCTCCTTCTAGTCCACTGTTGTCTAGGAAACCAGATGGATGAGACTGTTAGATGGGTGTGCAAACCAAGAGCGGGTGGTGCTGCGCTGCTGCAGGAGGCCTGGGATTCGTCAGTGGTTGTGAGCAAGACCCCTCGTGTAGGTATTTTATGAGGTTGAATTCGGCTGTTAAGAGGTGATTTTTCCTTCTTGTGTTCATGGCTGTTCAAAATCCAATGTGGAACATTATGGTATTGACAGCAGTCAACATGTACCGTGCGCTAACTCACACCCAGCCCTTCCTTCGGGTCTTGCAGGCATCTGCCCTGTTCAATTTAGGTGCTGTTTTCAGGTATGGAGCCGGGGCTTGGAGGCGTTGCCTCCCTTGCGTGAGACAGCCATCGAGCAGAGCCCATAAAGCCCTGCAGGTCAACAGTGGCTGCTATGGGTGAATTATAAGGGTGGGGGGAGAATGCAGATTAAGAGATTTAAAAGACGAAGGTTTCAAATGGGGCAGAGTTCATGTAGTGCCCTAGGGATACACCTCAGATGATGAAACCAGAGAGAAACAGGGAAGTGAGGACCACCAAACCAGGAAGGTGTGAGTCTGCTGGTGGGCAGGGCTGTGTTTCCACGTTGTGGACCCCGTGACAGTTACCCAGTGTTCATCTAGAACAGCTCGGGAAGCTCAGCATTTGTGTTGCCTTCTGTATTTACATTCTTTATTTTATAATAAAAGGAGTTCTGAAAAGAGGCCCACAGGCCCACACTGCTGCTCTGGGGGGGACCCCGGGAAGGGAAGCCCATGAAAACCAAGGCCCGGTGCCACCTTCAGTTGAAGGGAACACAGGGCCCCCGCTCAAGGAGGGGCCCCCACTCAGCAGCCTCAGGCACTTTCAGGATAGCTTTTGGAGTTTGCAGAGCACCTTTGCAAGCTTGTCTGTGTCCAATGCCACCTGGTCCTGTTATTTTAAAACTTGGTTCTTTAAATCAACTCACTTATTTTTACTTAAATATGTTTATACCTAAAAGACTCTCTAAATCATTGCTGCAGTTGGAAAATCGACATTACCTGTGATGAATAGCACAATGGACAGGGAACTCTGGCTAAATTTTAGCTCTGGATGCTCTGCCCACGTGAACTCAGTGTCTGCTGTAGGCTGTGCGCCCAAGCCACCCTGCCTCCCTTAAATAGATAAGTGGGAAGGAGGCACCCGGACTCTTGTCCCTTAATATAATTGGGAGGCTGGAAAGAGAATCAAAAAGGGCCCACAGTGGCTAAGGCCACCCGTGCCACACCAGCATCCCCAGAAGCAGGGGCGATGTGCACACCTCAAGCCTGGTTTTAGAGGCAGGGCAGGGGCTTCGGTGGCTGATTCTGGGGGATTTGAGCATGGGCAGAGGAGTGCTGGAGAGCCCGCCTGCCACACGGAAGCAGGAGCAGGTGACCCCAGCACTGAGGCCACCCAGGTGCCCTGCAGTGTTGCCACATTGCCTGGAGACCCCTCCCCAGGGGCAGGCCGGCATCTGCTGAGTCACAGCCATTCTGCAAGGAGCCACTGGCTTTCTCTCTTGGATTTACGCCAGGTGGTGTGCCCCACTGGGACCAGCTTTTCGCACCATGTAGGACATAAAGGGGTGTGAGGCTTCACCTCCAGCCCGCCTGGTGGGGGGAGGGCAGGGGACTGGTATGGATGCGCCCCAGATGGGCAGTGGGGGACAGCCAGGTCAGGGTGATCCTGGTCTGCCCGGTCGTCCCCCTGCTGTGTGGAGCAGGGCTTCCTGCAGCCCCGTCCATGCCCAGGGGCAGAGGGGCCTCCAGCGTGTCCCCGAGGGCTGAGGGAGGTTCCTCTACTCACCTCCAGTCAGGCTCTTCCCTGCCCCCAGCTCTGAATCCAGTGCACGAGTGTCCCAGGGCTGCCATAACAAATGACCACAAACCAGGTGGCTTAAAAGAACAGGGATTTATCCTCTCACAGCTCTGGAGCCCAGAAGTCTGAAATCCAGGTGTCGGCAGGGCTGCGCTCCCTCCCAAGGCTCCAGGGAGGGTCCTTGCTTGCCTGCTCCAGCTCCGGGGGCTGCAGACGTCCCTTGTCTGTGGCTGCATCACCCCGTGCCTCCGTCTTCACCTCACTTTCTCTGTCTGTGTCTGCTCTTCGTCCCTTATAAGGACACCAGTCACTGAATCAGGGCCCCCTACTCTAGCGTGCTGCGTCTTGACTTGACTACATCCACAAAGTCCCTCTTTTCCAAAGAAGGGCCCGTTGACAGGCTGGGCTCTGCTTGCCCAGTTGACTGGAACTAGTGGGAAGACAGGGGTGGTGTTCCGGGGCGTGGGGGCGACATCCCAGGTGCAGGCGCTGCGTGATCAGGGTCGTGTGGTCAGGGCCATGTTCCTGTGTTCCGTCTCCCCAGCAGCCCTGGGTGTGGGGGCCCTGGGGGCAGAGGGCTGCTTTATTTTACAGATGAGAATGTTGAGGCCTCGCTGTCCATGGTGAGCAGGGAATGGACGCTGGGTGTGGCTGCTGGGGAGACCCTCCATGGGAGGAGATCCTTGTATCCTGCTTCCCCCCTGGAGGAACGTTTGTCCAGGGAGCTCTCAGGACACGCATCCCACGGGGCACAGGCCACTAGCCTCGGTGTCCATGGGGCAAGAGACCTTGGTCCTGGGTTTCCTGACCCCGAGTCATGAGCAGGCCCCTCCTGGCCCATGGGTCCTGCATCTGGCTAACGTGGCCAGCCCAGCCTGGGTGAGTTGGACGTGCCCACCTGGGGCCCAGGTCATTGCTCCCGCCCGAGGGGCTGCAGGGTTCCTGCCTGGGCTGTGAGGCTCTCAGCCTGATCCCAGGCCCCAGAAGACAGCCTGGGAGAGAGGAGCTGTGGCTGCATCAGGCTTGTTTACCTGGGAACAAAACACAGTCTTCAAAAGGAGCTTAAAAAGAGCTCTCTAAAAGCGAAAGAGGAAAAAAGCCCCGTCTGTTCCTGCCCCTGCCTCCCCCTGGGCTCTGGCTCTCCAAGGGCAGCTCCTGCCTTTCCTCCACGGCAGCCCCTCCACGCAGGGCCACGCAGGCAGGCGAGACAGCAGCTGATTGGGTTCAGATACCCAGGGCACCTTGACTTGCTTTATGTGTATGTGTCCATGTCTGTCTGTGTGCCTGTGCACGCATATGTGTTTATGTGTATGCATGTGTGTCTGTGTCTGTGTATCTGTGTGTGCATCTGTGTGTGTGCATGTGGTCTGTGTCCATGTGTCTGTGTGTGTGCATGCAGTCTGTGTCCGTGTGTCTGTGCGTGTCTGTGTGTGTGTGTGTGTGTGTGCGGTCTGTGTCCGTGTGTGTGTGTGTGTGTGTGTGTCTGGGGAAGGGGCAGTGAGCAGTCAGCATGGAAGAGGAATGCAGGGCCGTTGTCCCACTGCCGTGTGTCAGCACCTGGTGCAGAGGTGACCGCAGCTGGCCCTTATGCCCCAGCCTGCCCGGTGCCTGCCATTGACAGGTCAGTGAGACCTATGGGTCATTTTACAACAAAGAGGAAGAAAGGACAGGCAGCAGGGGCTGCCTTGTCTTGGGGAGCACCCTGTGTGCTGTCCTGATGGGACCCGCCTCCCGGGACAACATGGGAACCAAATAAGATCAGATGAGACCGCAGCGGGGTGCGGCCCCTGCGGGTACCTGGTAGAAGTGTCTGCTGCTGCCGCTGTTGTTTGACACATGAACTGTCCCCACGGCCTGCAGGGGTGGCAGCATCCCTTCCACAGGTGCCGAGCTTGGGTACAGTCGAGCTTCAGCGCTCGCTGCCTGCCTCACCTGAGCTGAGCACCAGACCTCGCCCCTCTCCTGGCAGCCAGACAGGGTAAGGGCGCTTGGAGGGAGTGTTCTCCCAAAGGGTGGCTGCCCCTAACATGCCTGTGGGAAACCAGGACGGCACCTGGGGGCCTGGCTCAGGACCTCTGCTGCGTTCTGGCCTTGGGGGCTCCCGGTGGCGTAGTCCTGCGGGGGCTGTTACCAATCTGATGCACCCTGGACAGCTGGGGGAGCCATTCTTCTTCTAAGGCTGGAAGCCTCTGGAAAGGGCCCATGGCTAAGACACAG
Organism: Daubentonia madagascariensis; assembly: GCA_023783475.1. Classification (NCBI taxonomy): domain Eukaryota; kingdom Metazoa; phylum Chordata; class Mammalia; order Primates; family Daubentoniidae; genus Daubentonia; species Daubentonia madagascariensis. Next base: position 1,085,647 of record JAKFHU010001716.1, on the reverse strand, counting down.
GGCTAGAGGGTCCGGGTGGTGGCTTTGAAGGTGGTGACTAGAGGTGGCTCTGCAATGGGCCCAGTGGGGGGCCAGGGCTGGGGTGATTCCCAGCTGCTGGAGGTCTGTGCTCTTGGGAGGCCGCAACCCACTGGGCGCCTGCCAGCCCCTGGGGACCCACAGCAGCGGGCACTTGGCTCCTCTCCGGCTAGTTCACCAGCTGATTCTGAATCCCAGTTGCCTTGTCTTTCTAACCGTGTTATCTCATGGTGCTGACTTGATTCCTCACCTGGTTGAACGCTTACCCTGCTGGCTGTCACCTTCTCAGCCTTGCTTGGGGAGTGTGACTATATCATGCTAATTTCCTCTCTTGCTTTTAGGCTGTTACGAAATTCTCTTGCTTTAAAACTCCTCTGTGTAGTTGGTTTTCCCTTCTCCACTTTGACTTTGCACCTTCCAGAGAGCTTTAGCCTTTCCTTTTTGGCTTCATATTATAGAAAATGTCAAATACCTATGAAAGCGCAGGGGATCGTGGACCAAGCCCCCCACTGCGCTTTGTGGAAGCCAGTCCCAGACGGCACCGCTCTCCTGTCCGCCTCCTTTTTGCATGTTGTCACCCGCCTTCATGGCTGGAGGGGGCCCTTCCCCAGGTGGGGGTGGGGACTCCCCAAATTCACATGACAATTCTCAGTGACCCACCTGCCAACACTGGATAGCAGGAGTGGGGAAGGTTCTAGAAGGTCCCACCCCAGATGCTCCTTGTGATTTTGGGGAGTGCCAGGTGGGTCCCCCCACTCTCCAAAGAGACACCAAGAGAGATGGTAGGGGCTGCTCCTTGCGCATCCCCCTCCCTGCCTAGCCTCCACTGCCTGCAGTGGGTGACGCCCGGGGGCCGTGTCTCCAGCATGTCGTCCCCCTAGCCCCATCTCTTCCTGCCCACTGGGGCTGCCCAAGGAGCGGCTCTGAAGGTGAGAGGGAGCTCGCTTGCCCAGCCAACCCAATGTCATCTGGTCACTGAGCACCTAGTGTACACACAGCGTGGTCAGACTTGCCCAGGAAGCATTCGTTAGCACCTGCTTTGCGCTGGGGGCCCTGGGGGTGCAGGGAGGGTGTCTGCCCCCGCCCAGGGGTCCCTTCCCCCCTGGAGTGCTGGAGTGGATGGGCCTCTGCAGCAGAATGTGCTGGGGGTGGGAGGGGAGAGACTAGGAGGGAGCCTGGGGAGCAGCCCCAGGCCAGAGACCGGCCAACCCTGGGGTCCTGGTGGCCAAGGCAGCTCCCTGAGGCTGGGGCGAGGGTGGGAGCCAGAGAAGGGGGTGTGGGGGTTGCGGCCTAGGAACGGGGATGTTGGCTCCCAGAGAGGGGGCCCAGGCTGGACATGGGCCTCTCCCGCCCCCCAGCACAGGCTCCTTCGTCCCCTGCAGGCCCTGGTGCCTCTCACTTATTTCAGCCTGGTGACAGCTGGGCGTTTTCCCACAGTAGGTGCCATTGTGCAGACCCAGACCAGACGTTTGTGCGACACCCACTCACACACACTGATGCTGACACCATGCATCCAGTCCCTGTGGCCCACACTGGGTGGCAGCCTCACCCGGCGCCTTCTGAGCCCCCTCTGTGCCCGTGAACAGATCTCTGCACCTTTCCCACGGCCGCGCTCTGCATCCCACTGCGCCGACGTGCCTGCGCATCCATGGGCGCTCGTAATCCCAGAAATGACGCCGCAGAGCGTGTCCCCCTCTCTGCCCACAGGTGTGGATTATATGGGGTTGTATTCCTGAGGGTAAATTTCTGGAAGTCCATCCCTGGCTTAAAGGACACATGAGCACTTGACGTCCCGATGGAGTTTACAAACCGCCCTCCAGAGAGGTCTGTGCTGTGCCCACCTCCCTCCCGTCCCAGCTGGGCCAGCATACAGCTGTGTGCCCACAGCGGGGCTGACCAGGCTGACCCACAGCCCGGGGCATGAGGGGGCAGCCTGAAAATAGGCCTTTTCCCCGTGGCCGGCCTCAGTCTGTGGCTGTCCCTGTCCTGGCAGCTCAGGGTTAAGCCAGGTTGACCAGCCAAGGCGGGAGCTGTGCCCAGCCCCATGCCAGGCCCTTTGGGGGCACAGAGTGTAAGACATGTCCAACACCAGGGCTAGAGCCCCATGGCCTTCCTCCCAGGGCTCTGTCAGTGGCCACCTGGGCCCTTTAGGGCCAGATCGTGCAGGTCCTGACACTGGAGCAGGTGTCCCACATCGAGCCCTGGGGCCTCACGGAGGCCTCACAGCCCTACGAAGGCCAGGACCCTCCCCCCACCCCACCCCACCCCGTGGTGACCTGTGCCCACGGCTATGAGAGCCAGCCTACTCTCCTGCGCGCTGGGTTCTTTCTGCTCTCTCTGGAGTGAGAAGGAGGAGGTGAGCTTGTCAAGTCCAGCTCCCTGGTTTTGTCTCTGGGAAAACTGAAGCCAGGATGTGGAGTGACAGGGCAGGATCTGGGGGAGAGCTGGGCAGAACGGGCCTGAGCCCACCCCGGGCCAACAAGGTGCAGTGTGCACACCAGCGCTGGAGGGTCAGGGCGACTGCAGCACAGTAGTGGCTGTCCAGACCCCTGCCTCCAGTTGAGCTGCCTGGGAAAGCCCAGCCCCTCGACAAGACCAGCTGGGCATGCTGGGAAGGGGCACGAGGGCAGCTGCCTAATGAGAATGCCAGGTGTCGGCCGTGGGAAGGGCTCCTTGGCCCTGATACACCCGCCATCTGCACTGTGCCAGACCCTGTTCCAGAACAGGCTGTACAAAGGGCGAGTCCTCTCCCAAACCCTGGATGCTGTCTGCCCCCAGCCCCTTGGGGTCCCCGGGCACCCGGGCACAGCAGTGTGCGGGAGCAGCTTACCAGTTCTGCTGAAGGCAAGGAACTAAGTGCCAAAAGGACACTGGGACCCAAGCCCCAGGCATGCAGCCCCAGGGTCCAGGAGCCGTGCCTCCTTCAGGGGCCTTCTGGCCACCATGCCTTAGCCCAGCCTCTGCTCTCAAGGGTCCCCCAAATCCTGTAGAGGGCCCCTTTCCACCCTCGCACAAGTGCCCCTCTTTGCCCCTGCCCCTGAGTGAGCTCTGGCCCCTCAAAGGGACCCATACGCTGAGGGGATTTCCTGCAGGAGGGAACAGCCTTCCCCAGAGGTGGCTGGATGGCAGGCGGCTGCTGTCAAAGCTGCAGTTTGTCCATCCCGCTGGCCCCGTGCTGGCTGAGGAGCTTGGCGAGGCGGTGGGAACAGGCTGTTTATCCTGGCACCCCAGCGTCTGGCAAGATGAGTGGAAACCATGGTCGGCCTGTCTGGGCTCCTGGGGCCGAGGCCGTGGGTCTGGCTTGGCTGTCCGCAGGCAGAGCCGCCGTGGGCCTTATGTTCAGAGCGTGTTTGCCGAACTCAGCCCACCCAGCCTTGCCTGGGGGTAGCGTGTGATGGACGGCTGGGTGCGGCTGGGTGCGTGGGAGCCAGGTCAGACAGAGCCTCCCAGCTCTGAGCAGTTGGCCTGAGGTCCCCAGCTCTGAGGGGCGGGGCTGGGCTCTGAGCAGAACCGTGGGACCCTGAGGCTGGAACCCTTCGCCTCCAGGTGCTGTTCTGTCAACTCTGGACAACCCCACTCCAGGTCAGGCGTCTCCTCCAGGAGGCTGGGTGGCCTCCAGGCCAGAGCCTCTGGGTCTTTGAAGGGCCATCTGGAAAGCCAGAGGGGCTTCTCCAGGGAAAGGTGCCTCACGGGGCTTTGGGCTTTGGCTACCCTGGTGGACGCTGATGAGGGCAGGAGGCGGCAGGGCAGGGGGCACAGTGGCAGGGGAGTGGTCCTCGTGGGGCCTGGGAGTGAGGTGCTGCCGGCCTGCCCAGGGCCTGGCCGCAGGCCTGACCTCCACCCCGGGTGGGCTGCTTTGGCCTGGGCACACCGCGGGGAGCTGTCGGAGCTTCGTCAAGTGGGCTTGCAGGATTTATAAGGGGTGTATATTACTTTCATTATATCCCCAAGCGGCAACATAACATGGGGTGTCCCCGGTCAGACCGCCTATGTTTGGGGCTTGCTTGGCCAGTCCAGGTGGTGGGACTGGAGACTGTGCTGGCCAGAGGGGCAGGAGGCTCTGGAGGAAGGGGAGACGAGGTCAGCAGGGCAGGACGGCGTGTGGGCAGCTGGAGGTGCACAGCCCTGAGGACGGGAGTTGGAGTTGGCAGCAGAGGGTGGTCGTTGTGCTACGGAGACTTCTGACAACCAGTTTCCCCCTGAACTGTGGGAGGGGCCAGCAGAAGCCGGGACCATGGGCTACCAAGCCTGGCTGTCCCTGGAAGGCCCGGAGGCAGGACTTCCACCAACCACCTTGTCATCTGCTCAAACCCCAGCAGCTACCCCACCTGCAGGTCAGCTGGTGAACAGGCTGTGGGCTGGAGGCTGGGGGGAGGGGCCTGAGCCCCACCAGACCTGGGTGGCCTCAGCAGGGAGAAGTCCAGGTGACCCTCACCTGCACAGGAGATGAAAACCAGGTGGACAGGGCTGCAGGAAGGTGAGGCCAGCGGAGCACACTATAGGTACTCATCGGGCACGCCTGGCACTGGATCAGGTCGCAGGGGTCAGCTACACTTGGTTCTCACAGCCCAGCACTGACCCACTGTGTGCAGGTCCTGGGGGTGCAGGTGAGAGCGGCCTGTTTACCCACTGTGCGCAGGGTCTGGGGTGGCCCCTCAGCTCCACAGAGCTCCTCGGGGTGGGTGAAATTGTCCCTGTTTTAGGTATGAGGCTCCCTCACTGGGTCACTCGCGCTTGCCCCGCCAGGCTGGAGGAAGAGGAGGGGAGGTGGTTTGGAAGGTGGGCCTGTCCAGGTGGGGAGTGGGTGGGTGGCTTGGCTCCTGGAGGGGCTGTGACTGCCGGGCCGTGGGATGGCATCATCTGTTCTTCTCCCTGTACCTCAGCTTCCCCGTCTGTAGGGGCAGGGGCTTCCCGGCTGTATGGACCAGCAGCCCTGTCAGTGTTCTCTTGGACCAGCCAGGCACCCTGCTCCCCCCAGATGTGGGCAGCCCCCTCGACTTTGGGGAGCTGCTGGGGGCCCAGCACCTCCTGTCCTGGGCAAGGTAGGAGTCGGGGCCTGCACCAACCAGCCGTGTGGCCCTGGGCACGTCAGCTTGCTCTCGGGGCCACGGTTACTGCACTTGTAAAATGGAGAGAAAGTGGGAAAACGGGATGTTTAAACTCTTAGGGTCTATTTTCCTTCCAAGATATCGGATCCTTCCAGCCCCTGGACTGGGAGGGGGCACAGAAGGGGGAGGGGGTGTTCTGCCCACCACCTACCTGCCAACTCCTGCAGTGCCCTGTGCCCGGGGAGGATGCAAATGTAGCATGGCATGGGCACCTCAGTGGGGAGAACCATAACCTGGCACACCCATCAAGCAGGAGAGAGTTTGCAGTCTATGGAAGGATTCACCTTGAAGGTCAGTGAAACCGGGCTCCCCCAGCCTGCTCTGTGCCACTCAAGTTGTAATGAAACCCCTTAATCCCATTTCCTGAAAACCTTGGCGAGCCTCTCACTGCAGTGATATGTAAGAATGACCCAGGGCCCTCCTAGAAGCCCTGCTCTGAGGGGGCCCGAGGGGGCCGTGGGACTGGACCCGTGTTCTGGGTTGGGGAGGTTTCTGGGGTCCACATCCTCCCCCAGTGCAGGTTTGCATGAAGTATGCTGGACCTGTCGGGCCATTCCCAGGTGAGCAGAAAGCGCTTGGTCAGGAGAGATGTTCTGCAATGTCTGGGGCAGTCACGACTCGGTTGTGCTCTGCCTCCTAATAGTCCTGGGTGGAGAAACAGCCAGCCTTGCTGATCCGAAGGCTCAGCCGAAGGCGGAGGAAGCTGGGACACTGCTCTCCTGGGCACACAGCTGGGCTGGGTGCATGGAACAGGATTAAGGCTGACAGAGTCTGAAGGGGCCCTAGAGCTGTGTTAGTCTCAGTGGGGAGCAGAGGGACAGCTCCTGGGCCATTGCACGGCTGCTCCCCAGGTCTAGAAGAGGAGAGATTCTGAGGTGTTAGGAAAGGACTCTTCACCCCGACTGGAGACCAGGCCAGGGAGCAATTCTGCTGAGTCTGAAGCCAGGGGGGCTTGAAGGAAGGAACTGTAGAATTGGGTTACATGGGTTTGTCCTTGGAAGTTTGTCATATATTTTAAATAACTGGTTCTTGGTTTAAGTTCAATTATTTTAACCCAGACTTGCAAGCGTGCTTATGTCTACTCAGCACTCCTAGGGCTGGAACGTTGACACCAAATAGAAAGCACAGGAGCTGCACGCGGGAAGGCGGAGAGCGGGGGCACGGCAGCGCTGGGCAGTGTGAGGAGACTCCCAGACTGCGCCGGGGCAGGGACAGCCTGGAGTGTAATTACCACCCAGCGTCCACCAGCCCAGGTCACCTGGGCCACCGAGGGCCCACGCACGGACAGCAAACCTGAGCGCCTTCTGGGTCCATGGCCCTGGTGAGGTCACTTTGGTCCCTAACTCTGTCTGGAGCTCACCCCTCAGCCTCATTCCGAGAGAGGGTTTTTGTTTCCCAGTGGACAGGAAATATTAAACACATGCAAAAACACCCTCCCAGAAATACCAGAATAATGTCTGACTAAATATCTGGGCGTCTTGTAGCCCAGTCAAGTTGACACATAAAACCAGGTGAAGCCAGGTGGCCTAGGTGCAAATCCCACCTCCTCATTCAGTGGCTGTGTTACCTCAGACAGGTTACTCACACTCTCTGTGCCTCCACACCCTCCTCAGTCAGACAGGGGTGATGACGGTGCTGTCTGTGGATACAGGGAGGATTCAGCAGGCTAAGAGAGGCACAGCGCTCAGAACAGGGCTTGGGACAAAGTTTGCTGGATGGCTCTGTTGTTACTGTTGTTAGAGTTGTTTTGATTCTTGGTTTCGGGGCCTCTCTGCATGAGGCATGGGCTGACTGCCCCCACCCTCAAGGGGGCGTGCCCGGGGTCCTACATGCCAGGCTATGTCTTCTTTTCTGCAGTTTGTGACCCCTGACCCTTACAGATGGATTTGGGGAAAGAGTGACTCCCAGCTGTCTGTCTCCGGCAGCCACCTGGCCCCAGTGCCTGCTGGCAGGGCTGGGTTTCGTGGCTCTCACGCCTGTGGACTGACCACGGGACACAACTGCGTTGTGTGCGGGCAGGTGGCGGGCTCCTGGCCTCACCCTGGCTCCCCAAGTGCTGGGCCAGCCTGGCCTTGCTGCACCCAGGGGCCGACTTAGCCCCTGGACTCGAGGGGCTGCCCCAGGCACCCCCAGGTCCCAGGGAGGGGCTGGGATGGGAGGAGGTGTAGGCAGCAGGTAACCTTTTGACCTTTCTGGTCTCCAAAGCAAGGCTCCTACGGCCAGTCCTGGGCTGTGTGAGCCAGGGGAGAGGGTAGCCGGGTGGGTGGAGGGCACTGACACACACAGCTGAACCCAGCAGTCTGACCAGAGGGCTCCACAGGACTCGTCCCCTCCCTCCTTCTGAGGGCTCCACTTCTGTTAATACAGCCCAAGATGGTGGCTGCTATGTGGGGCACCCTGGCCGGGTTTTGTCTGTGGAGGGAGACCCTTGGCAGAGGTGCGGCTTGGTGGCCCCTGTGAGCGCCCACTCCTATGCTGCACAGCCGGGCAGTGGACACAGAGCTTGCGTGAGTGTTCTTGCAAGACTCCTCTGAGAGCAGGGCAGCTACCCCTGCAGGCCTGCCCAGAACTGCGGGGAAGAGCTCCCGCCAGAGCCCTTGGCTGTTACCCGAGCACAGAGGCACCAGCCCCAGACCAGGCCATTAGGGTCTCACCCAGCCTCCACCTTCGGCCTCAGTGACTGGACACACCCCAGGAGCTTGTGTTCCTTCGGGGTGCGTGGCTGGGCGACGCTGCAGCTCTGCCTGGGGTCTGCAGGGCAGGCTGGCTGCCTGGGAGAAGGGAGGCCTGGAGGGGGTCCAGGAGCCCGGAGAGGGGCACTGAGGGGCAGGGAGAGAGGAGGGGAGGCTGGCAGTGTCCTCAGGAGCCTCTGGCAGTGACTTCCCCCAAAAAATCAAGGCCTCCCTGGGGCAGGGGCATGGCCAAGCCCCAGGGGAAGGGCTACCTGCGGGCAGGGATGGGTGCCTGGGCTGGCGATAAATGCCTGCTGCTCGGCCACCTCTCCCACCTCAGTGGAGGCTGCTCCCCGCCTGTCCCAGGATGGGTGTGTCTCCAGCACTGGGGTCTGCCCCCCCCCCCCCCCCGGCGGATGCTCCTTCCCACCTCCCCCTGCAGGTTGCAGGTGGCCCCACACATGCTGGTGACAGCATGGCCTGGACCTTCACAGCTGATGCCCCCGGGACCCCAGCCCCACAGCTGCCTGCTGGCCTCTACTCCCTGTGTGCTGGCTAACTGCTGTGTCCCCACCTGGTTCTCAGGCTGCTCAATGCCAGCCTTGGGTCCATGCCTGATACCCACCCAGGGTGTCCTGACAGGAGCAGCTGTGGGAGGCCCACACGGAGGTGGCATTTGGGGAGACTGAGGCTGGAGGGGCCTGGGGCAGGGTCTGGGCTGCTCGAGCCCCCAGGCTCCTGTCCCCCATCAGCAATGACCTGGGGACTTGGGGAAACCCTGCTGGGCAGGGAGGAGCCAGACCTCGATCCAGGCCCACAGCCACTGTATTCCACTTTATTTTTCTCTGGCTTTTCAGCCTCGTGTCCCCAGGCAGCCACAGCTCAGCCACTTGTCCATCTGTCCCCGCACCCAGGCAGGCAGTGGCCTGCTGGGCATAGGAGCCCGAGTGGGAGAGCCAGGCAAGGGGGTAATGCCGGCACCCCAGGAGAGCCCCCCCAAGGTGTGCCAAGGGCGTTTGGAACAGAGGCCGGGCCCACAGCACAGCGGGTAATCATCTCCTCTGGAGTGGGTGTCTGGTTACCCCTGGAGCCCAGGTCCATGTCCTGTTTCAGTTGTGGACAGTGAGGCTCGTGTGGCAGGTCCGAGGGTGGGACAGGGCCCCGGCGCCAGCAGGACCCTGCCGCCTGGCCAAGCACCACCCCTCATATCCCCTGTCTACCCCCGCTGGCGTGCACATCAAGAGGCCTGCCCCCGGCTGCAATTTGCATCTGAAATCAAAGTCTCCTCTCAGTTGGAATGGGTGGGCAGGGTCTGGGGGGGGGGTCATACCAGGCCCAGTCCCATGGCGGGGACTTCCTAGGGCTGGCCAAGAAGTGGTCTGCTGCAGGGGAAGTGACGAGCAGGCATGCCCAGGCCAGTGGCCACAGTACAGAGGGACAGCACTGAGCCTGCAGCGGGCCTGGTGTCGGTCAGGAGGCCGGGGGAACGGGTGCAGCGGTATGGGCTGGGCCTGGCTGGGCCCACAGGCTCAGAACTCTGCTGAGTCGGCCCAGAGAACACCCAGGTATGCTTGACGCTGTGCCTTGAGCTGGGCAGGCCACTTCCTGCCCCCTCCTGAGGCTCAGCTACTCTGTGGCCACATCCTGGGGGAGGCCTGGCCCCCAACCCCTCCACCCAGGAGCCTGGCCCTCCCGTCTTCCTTTCTGGGCTTCCCTCGGCTATCTCCAAAGTGCAAAGGGTATTTGGGGCTTGAAGCCGTGCTCCCTTGAGGAGACCCTGAGCACGACTTGAGCCATGATGCCTCAGACTGGCCACTTCCCCTCTTGGGGCCTTGGTTTCTGCATCTTTAGGATGTGATGAGACCCAGTCCCCGCACTGTGCGAGTGTTACAAGAATCACATCAGACCTGACAGAATGTACAGAAGGGCCTGGGGGGCTTCAGGGTCTGTTGGCGCAGCAGACACACTGGGGCCAGCTCACACACCCGAGGTGCCTGCCAAGGCACTCTGAAGAGGCCGCTGCTCCCACAGGGGCTGCTCACGCTGCCCAAACTGAGCCCTAAGCAGTCGTCCAGCCTGGGGACAGCAGCCTGGCATGTTCTGGGCCCTTGTGCTGGTGTCTGCTCTCAGGGAGGGCAGCAGTTGCTGGGCCAGGGAATGTGGTGGTCTCCGTGGGGTGACTCGGGAGTCTAGGTGGCTTCCTCTCAGCAAGGTCCTCATGGTCACTGGCCTTGAGACCTTAGCAAGTTTCTGGAATTCAAGTATATGATGTTGACATGATAGCTGCTGTCCTTTAACTGATGGCTGCTATCTTTCCTCGGGACCTGCTGACCCCTTTATCAAGTGTTACGAGAGCTGAGCACGTGGGCTTACGTTGCTTCATCCCTGAGCTTGTCTGTGATTTCAGAGCTTCCCCCACCTCACAGCCGTGAACAAGAATCGTCTGGTTTATGCAGACGTATTAGTGCAGGGACGTTGGTGCTGGAGACTGGCTGCAAACTCCTGTTTTTATGGCCCTACCAATCGATGGAGCACCCAGCAGCCAAGCCTCATCTCCCCTCCCCAGGACCCTTGCCCACCTCCCCTGTGGCACAGCTGGGCCCAGCCCTGTCATGCTGGGCTGTGGGTGAGGAAGCTGCCCCGGTGCTGTGGGAGCTGGGGATGGGCTCACACCTGCCTCTGCAGGCACCTACCCCAGGGCCCCTGTGGGCCTGTGACTTCACCTCCCTGCTCAGAGCACGCCCCTGTTCACAAATAGAGGCTGAGAGAAGAATGTGGCTAGCTGAGGTCATACAGTTAGCGGCAGGGCTGGGCCCTTGCTCCAGCTCTGTGTGCTCCCCAGACTTCTGCAGGACAACAGGGAGGAACTTGGTGCAGGTGGGATGCAATGTGAGTCCAGGACTCTGTTGACCTCCCAGGTGTCCAGAGGCGAGCGTCCTAAGGGATACAGGTTGGCCAGGCGGGGGCCGACTGGGATGGGGCAGGGCCTGACCTGTCCCCCCAGCTGCCTCTGCTCTGGGCCTAAAATGTGGGACCCCATTTTAGGGGACTTTCGTGCCCCAGATGGGAAGCAGAAGCTGATGTACCTGCTCAAGCCTACACTGGGTGGGGGGCCCACTGACTCCCATCCTAACTCTCGCCCCGTCCCCTCCCCAACTCCCAGGCAGCTGTGTACCTCGGCAGGGCAGGAGGAATTGGGGAGCCCTGAGCAAGGGGACCAGAGGTGCCTGTGGTCATGGGAAGATGGTCAAACAGTGGCTCCTGGGCACAGGGTGGCAGGAGGACCCTGCTGTGGGCAGGGCTGCCCCCAGGTGCGACCGTGTGGCTATGTCTTCGCTATGGCTTCAGCAGAACAGCAGTTGCTGTAGGACACTGTCAGCCAGGGACAGTGCCCGAGAGCCCTGTGCACCCATCAGCCCTGGGCATTCTGCAGCCCTGGGCACAGACGGGTGTAGGAGTCTAGAGCCAGCCTGCAGGAGGGTGCCAGGGAGGGGTGTCCATCCCTGCCTTACCCAGTCAGCCACCACCATGCCCAGATGAGGCCTCAGGAGTGGCCTCTGCCCAGCGGCCATAGGTCTGGCTTTCTGTCCCACTTACTCTGGGCCCTCTAGGACATTCCCTAGCCCTCAGCAGCTCTGGCCTCTCCCAAGCCCCTTCCAGGCAGGAGCTGATTCATTCTGGAAATGCAGCATCGGCCCTGTGTGTGCCCAGCCTGGTGGGGTCCAGAGGAGCTCAAGCAGGTGAGGAAACCAGCAGGGCATGTGCCCTGCAGCGGAAGTCCAGCCCATCAGGGGAGATCCCACGTGGACCCAAGCGAAACACGGTGGGGGGTGGGGAGGTACGCAGGCCCCAGGACATGGCACATCACTGGCTCCTTAGGACAGGGAGCAGCGAAGGGGTTTTGTGGGCGAAGGGGCTGGGTCTTCGAGGAAAGGTGAAGGGCCTCCTGCACAAGGTCAGGCTGAAGCAAAGGCCCAGCTCAGGGGGCTGGGGTGGAGAGGAAAGGTGGGCTTCCGTGGGCTGAGCTTCTCCCACCGACCCCTCCAGCCTAGCGGGATAGCCCTCTGCCTCCTCCCCAGGCCCCACAAGCTGGCCACCAGCACTGCCCACAGGCCTGCCTGGCCTGCCCGTGCCCATGCCCACCCCTCCTGGACGCATGGGCTCACCCCCACCCCCACCCCAAGTCCCAACAAACCTCTGAAGGGGTCCACCCGGGATGCGAAGCCTGGCCCCGTGGGCTCCCTGGCCTGCCCCACCCTGGGGTGGCCCTGCTCAGAGCCGTGTTCTTTCCGTTGACTGCAAGTCTCCCCCTGAAGCCCAAGTTCTAAGTGTTCCCTTTTCTAAAAGTTGGGCCCTGCCCCTCCCTCCTTCCCAAGAGGCCCTACGAGGTCTGACTTTGGGCAAAGTAACAACTGAGAAGAGCGGCCAGGCCGGGCCAGGCAGCCACGTGGGAGGTGGGGTGGTGACCTGCCCTGCCTCACCCTGTGCCTTCCCAGGCCAAGGAGTAAGGGTGCCCCCTACTCCATCCCCCAACAGCGGAACACAACCTGGCACTCCCCAAGGCAGGGGCACCTGTGTATCCCGGCGCTGGGGAGGTAACCTGCTGGCCTGAGCAGAAACCATGGGGCCCTAATAGGAGAGCAGGAAGCCATCCTGGTCCTGCTTCTAGTGACCAGCAGGAGGGCCGGCAGGTGCTAAGAGAAAGCTTCCTGAGCCTTCCAGGAACAGAAGCTGATAGCACCATTGTCCCTGGCAGAGGAGGGTCATAGCCACATACCCTGGGGAGGAGGCTGGTTTGGACGGGTCGTCCAAGCAGGGGTACAGGACTGCTCGTGGCCTGCACTCTTTCCTGCTGAGCTCCAGCCCTGCAACCCCTCCCCCTCCCAGGCCAGAGCAGGGCAGGGTGGCCACACATCCAGTGACCCCCAGTGCCGCCCTTCCCCAGCCACCACCTCGCCCCCTGCCTCTGAGCCGGGGCCCACCAGGCAGAAACATGACCTTTCAGACTGGCACTGCCTGCAGCTTCCCCCTTAGCCCCGTGCGTGTGCAGGCATTTCCACACGAGTGCAGGCATTTCCACACGAGTGCTGTGCCGTGGACATCTCGCCAAGTATGGGGCACTCTGGGGCTCCTTCCTCCCAGGCCCTGGCAGCATCCCCTCTTGCACTTGGACTTTAGCATCATCAGGGCCAGGTGAAGCCTCAGCTGATTGTAAAAGGGGCATTGTGCCCGGCCACTGTGGGCCGAGGGCCAGCCGGGTACAGATGAGCACCGAGTCACTGGAGGACCCGGGGTGGCAGTGCTGCTGGTATCAGGGTCATGGAGGTCAATGAGTGACCCCCGCACTGGCCTCAAACAGCCTCGGGCTGGCAGAATCCAGGGCCCAGAGAGTCCACCTGCCCCCAGGGGCGTCCCAGGGGGCTTTGCAGCAGGCAGTTCAGGCTGTCGGGGAGTGCAGCCCTTTCGAGTTGCCCAGCGTAAGGGGCCCCAGGTCGCTGCTGCCTCAGCCAGCGGGGTCTGCCTCCTCATCCAGCCATCTTCCTTCCCTCCTTCCTCCCCTCATGGGGGGCCCCTGCGGTGGGTGGGGGGCTGTGCTCCCTGGGCTTGACGGCCTTCAGCTGTCATCACAGCCAGCACCATCAGGGCAGGGCCTTACTCCTCAGCCGCTCCCGCTCTCTGCAGATAATAACCCTGATGTGGTACCACCAGGTAACATCTGGTGTGGCAGAGGGCCAGGGGATGGGAACCTCACCAGGGTGGCAGTGGAAATCAGCCCCAAACTAACCCTGGTCACCTCTCTGAGGACCTGCCCCAACCTGGAGATTCAGAGGAATGGGGGCAGGGAGGCAGAGGATGCACCAGGGCATCTGCTCTGGGTGCCTTCACTGGGGAACACTTGCTGCACAACCCAGGTCCCCACCCTGGAGCCATGTGACAGCCTGTGTCTCTGCTGTGGGTGCTGGGACAAAGCAGTGAACAAGTTAGATATCGACCACCCCCCTCACCTACAGCTTGCACTTGGTGACAGGAAGAGAGTTCACAAAGAATAAAGAAATACAGGCCCGGTGCAGTGGCTCACGCCTATAATCCCAGCACTTTGGGAGACCAAGGTGGGAGGATTACTTGAGGCCAGGAGTTCAAGACCAGCCTGGGCAACATAGCAAGACCCCATCTCTACAAAAAATTTAAAAGTTAGCTGGGTGTGGTGGTGCACACCTGTAGCCCCATCTACTCGGGAGGCTGAGGCAGGAGGACCACTTGAGCCCAGGAGTTCAAGGCTGCAGTGAGCTATGATGACGCCACTGCGCTCCAGCCTGGGTGACAGGGTAAGACCCAGTCTCAAAAAAAAAAAGAAAGAAGAAACACCAAGGACAACTCTCCGAGAACTCCAAGTGCCATGTGGAGAATTTGCACTGTGCTGGCCTACAGGAGGGCCAAGCCCCCGGGAAGTGACATTTAAGCCGAATGTGGAATTCGAGAAGGACCCAGCCAAGCAGAGATGTGGGCGAGCACATTCCTGGCAGGGAGAAGGGTCAGTGCAGAGGCCCTGCAATGGGAACGGGCTTGGCATTTGCGGGGAACATAAAGGGGCCAGTGTGGCTGGAGCAGAGGTGGGGGGCCTGGGAGACAGAAACAAGAAGATGAGACCAGATTTGTTCTAAATGCCACGAGGGGCCCCCGGGGAGATGTGACCCAGATCTACCTTCAGAATGAACAACACAACCCCCAAGGTGACTGAGGACCATGGAGCACTCAGCAGGCACCTGTCGGCCTCGGGGCATCGGGAAGACTGAGGCAGGGGGTGTCTTCAGAAGACTGGCAGACCGTGAGGCCCAGTGACAAGAGATGCTGCCCTCCCTGTCCGAGGGGGTCAGAGGCGTCTGCAGGGCCTGGCCCTGGGCGTGGTGTGTGGTGTCGGCTCACAGAGCAGTGGTCACTGGTACACGCTGGTATGGCACCTGGTCAGTGGCGTCTGTTCCCTACCAGCAGTGCAGTGGTTGGATGCCACCTCTCGGGGGATCTGAGTGTGGGGTGAATGGGAAGGAAGGGGGACATGGGGCAGGACAGCTGACTGGCTAGAAAAATTCATGGAGGGGAAGAGAGGAAGGATGGGTGGGTGGTGGGCGGGTGGGTAAGTGGGTGGATGGATGGGTGGATGCGAGCCAGGGAGTGTGCAGTGTAGATGAGCGGGTGGCAGAGCTCACAGGCTGACGAGTCTCACTGGGTGTCAGCGCAGCAGGGAGAAGGCATGGGGGGTCTGAGAGGAATGGTGGCCGAGATCCCCATGCCCTCTCCAGCCTAGCCCAGGTAGAGCCGGGGCAGATGGCCAGATGGGGCAGCAGAGGCTGGGCTCTGAGTCAGTCTCAGGCTGTGCAGGCCAGAGCCCCTGTCCCCACCCCAGGAGGCTCCAGGTGAGGGAGATGTGCCCGTGTCCTCCTGCCTCCCCACACTGCCTGGGGTGGCCCCACGCTCCACTCCCTGTGGATCCGGAGGGCAGGATCGTGCCTCACTCACCTTGGCTGCCCGATGCCGGGTGCAGCCTGGCTGAGTGAGTGAGCCTATCCTCCTCTCAGGCGCTGACTCCTGGCCTGAGCCACACCTGGGCAGGCCAGACGTGTTGGCTGTGACTGTGGAGGAGGTGCAGGACCACCCGGCCCCCCAGGCTCCCTTCCCAGCAGCAGGTAGGCTGAGTCAGGCTGAGATAGTGAGAGGGCCGACACCCAGCTGCCAGGTTGTAGGATCGGTCCGACTTGGCTCAAGGACAAACACTGCCAGTTGTTAGCTGTGTGATCTGGGCCCCAAACCCCAACCTCTCTGAAACTGGCTTCCCAGTCTGTAAGGTGGCAAAGATAATGAGCTGATCCAGGTGCCAGGTGACAGGATAGTGATTAGGAAGGGAGGGACCAGCCCGGCTCAGCTGCAGCCCTAGAGCCCCTCACTCTGACCCCAGGCAGAGGGTACTGAGGGGGCTCTGGGGCCATGGAGAGAAGCCACCAGGACCACAGACACCCTGGGGCCAACCAGCCCACTCCTGAAGCTCCACCCGGTCCCTAAGCCACAGCAGGAATTGCTCTGCGTCCCCGCCCAGGAAGGCCCAAGGCTGTGGAGAAAGTGGGGCCTTTGTCTTGGGCTTGGCCGGAAGCATAAGCTGCCCAGAGAGGCGGCAGGCGGCAGCCCTGGGAAATTAGGAAAGGGGGAAAACTGGCCACATCTTTAAGGAGCTCATCCTTGGGGAGTGGCAGACGCGGGATTGGAAGCCAGAGTCTCCGCTCTGCTGGCACCTGCCAGGCCATGACTACGGGGCAAGGCCCTCTGTTCCCAGAGCCACGATCTTCTCATCCATGAAACGGGCTGAGACCTCGGTGGGTTCAGCGCCAACTTCAAAGTGCCTGGAAGAGGTGGCTGTGGTTGGAGTTATTCTCTCTGCTTGGGCTGGGGCTGTGAGGGGCACGGGAGAGGGGGCTGCCTCTTGCCCACAGCCGGCCTCCGGGCCAGGAAACGAAACCCCAGCTCCTGGGCTGACCAGGGACAGGCAAACTTGCCTGAGAGCGGCTGCAGCGCCTGGCGGACAGACGGTGGGGACTGGCTGTGCTCCCCCCTCGCGGCTGCTCTGGCTGGACAGGGGTGGGGGGCTGTTTCAGGGGCCGCGCTATGAGGCAGGGAGGACACTCCCACCAGGAATGTGACATCTTGGCCTGGGCATGAACTCCAGGGCACCTGGCCCTGAGCACACCTGAGCTGGCTTTCCTTGTTGAGGGGCGCTTGGGTGCAAGCAGCTGAAACCTGCCCGAAGCAAGAGGCAGACTTGACAGGAAGAGCTGGGGAGAGGGGGCGTCTCATGGGATCCTCAGCTGGCACAATTGCCCAACCCAGCGCCAGCTGCTGCCCGGCGCTCTAGGGCCATTTGGTCTCACCTCCCTGCATCCTCTGCCTGGAAGGCTGGGCTGTCAGCCCCTCCCTGCCACGGAGCACCCACACCCGGGAGGGAAATCTGGTGGCCCACTGTGGGCCAACTTGGGTCCGCTTGGCTGTGGCCAGGGTCCTACAGAACCTGGGGGTGGGGGGTTCTCAGAGAAAGAATCTGCTATACCCTGTGACAAGCCTCACTTCCGGCTTCACTGCCCAGCCTGGTGTGACCAGGGCTCCGGTACAGCCCTCCTGCCAGGCCTGGGAATGCCTAGTGTCGCTGAAGCCACGAGCCCGAGGTCGGCTGCGTGGCCCGCCCTGGCCAACTGCCCCGCCGGACCCCGGGCCCATCTCAGGAGTGCCCTGAGAGGAGACCTGGGTGTCAGGTGGGGCCACCCTGGCCACGTGGCTTGACTTACCTCTGGCCCCTTCCTGCCCCCGGCCTCCCGGCTGCCCTGGCCTCACATGAGGTGTAACCCCACGTCCCCCCCCCCCCGCTTCCAGAAGCCCCCGAGCGCCCACGCCATGAAGGAGGAGGCCTTTCTCCGGCGCCGCTTCTCTCTGTGTCCGCCTTCCTCCACCCCTCAGAAAGTGGAGCCCCGGAAACTCGCCCGGAACCTGCTCCTCAGCGGGGAGAATGAGCTGGACCCTCTCAGCCCAGGTGAGTGTCTACCGTGGCAGGGTGGAGCAGCCCTGTCCTCCCCAGCTTTGTGCCTGGCGGTGCGACCTCAGGTGGCCTGTCCCCTCTCTGTCCCTCGAGGTCAGGGGTTTGACACCCCTGCTGGCTCTCACCCCCCAACAACACTGGGGATTGTGCGGGTCTGATAAACAAAGGGTTTGCAGCTCCATAGCGGGCCGAGTAAGATGGCTTCTCGGTGTGACCTCAGGGCCGGGCGCAGCCTTTCAGCCGTGGTAGTCGAGGAGGAGGCTCCCACAGCCCAGCCTCGGGGGGTTGCTGGTCATCCTCAGAGAGGCAGTGTGGTGCAGTCTCCAGGGACAGGTGGCCTAAGCCCCAGCCCTACTGTCCTGGCTGGGTGACCCCAGGCCAGCTACTAGATCTCTCAGCCTCAGTTTACTCATCTGTAAAATGGAGACAATATTAGTACTACTCCCAGGATCCTGGCCTCTGGGAGGGAACAGTTGTGACCAAGCCTGCTCCTGTAGCTTCTGCTGAGCACAGAACGTGGGGGCCCTGGCATCCGCCTTCCCTGTCACCTAACCATCCACACCCCAGCCACGTCTGAGCTGCTTCTCCTGCCATGTGTGGCTGCAGTCTCCCAGCAAACTGAGCCTTTCCTTCCAGGTGCTCCTGAGGGGTGGGAGGTGGTGGCCGGTGCCAGCCCTGGAGGGCCTCTCCCTGGCTGTGCCCACATTCCTCCCACCACCTGCTCTGGGGTAAGCCTGAGCCCTCCTGGGCCTGCCCCTGGCCCCTGGGGGAGAGTGGGGGAGAATCAGTCTGGCCATGGCCCAGACTTGGGGGGCTTGGAGCCATCCCAGCCAAAGTCCCATCCAACAGATGGGGAAACCGAGGCCTAAAGCCAGGAGGACCTTGTTGAAAGTCACATAGAGGGCCAAGGATACAGGAAAACTCAACACCTGGGGAAGAAAATTCTACAGCTTTTGTCCTCTGCTGCCAGGATCACCCACCCAGGCCTGTGCAGTGCTCGTGGGGGGTGGGGGGAGGGCTAGTCTCAGCTGGCGATTCAGAGGGCTTTGGTCCCCAGAGCGGCTGGCCTGGGCAGTGCAGAGCCCAGCTGCCGGCTCTGGGGAGTGGACGGGGCCGCAGGCCCCAGGGCAGGGCAGGGCAGTGGACGTGGACAGGCTTCAAGGAGAACCAGGGCTGTGCTCTGGGTGCTCGGAGCAGCCCTGAGTCCTCCCAGCCCAGGAGACAGCACCACACGGGAGGCTGTCACGGTGACTCTCGGGAGTACCCAAGGAGAGGCCCCTTGAGGGTGGGGAAAGCCCTCTGGCCACACACACCCCTGCACCCCCCCCACCCCCCGTGCTGGGCTGGGGCACAGGGTGCTTTGCAGATGGGAAGCAGTGGGCGGAGCCACCGGCCAGGGGCAGTGATGTCCGGCAACCTTGAGCTGTTGCAGGGCCTACGGGCAGAACCACTTCCTCGGGTCACCCTGCCAGCTTTTCTGGTCCTCAGCCCCTGCCCAGGCCTCCGGGGAGGTGGGTCTACAGAGCCTGGGCTCTCCGGCTGGTCTGTGGGCATCCGTCCTCCCCGCTCCCACCCCCCCAGGGCGGGTCTCACACCCAGCCCTTACCACCTCCCCTGCCTCTCAGTGCCGAGGACCTGGGCGATACATCAGTGCACACGCGCACACATACACACTCACTCTCTCACACACACACACACGCACGCAAAAGCGCCCCACTGCAGGAAGCAGGCAGAGCGGTCCTGCCAGGCTTCAGGCCTCCCCTGCAGGCACTCCCCTCTTCCCCCTGCCCACAAGTGCAGCTTCCAAACAGATGGGGCCAGGACTGACCTCCTCCCTCCAAGGGTCCCAGCACTCTGGGTGATGGTCTCAGGCCAGAGGGACATGTGGTCCAGGTGCTCTGAACCCGCCATGTGCTTCTGTGCCTGGACATCACGTTCTTTGAAAACTGGGGGACCTAGCCTTACAGACCCCAAATGACACACCACACCAGGCCCAGGACACTGGCTTCCTGTCAGCTCCTGCCCCGGCTTCCTCCCTGTGGGTTTTAGAGGCCCGGCCAGAGCTCCTCAGTCCCTCCCAGTGGTGACGCTTGCTGGCACTTACTACACCTCTCAGGACACTGCCCTGCCTGCTGGCTTCCTGCCCCTCCCATGCTGCCTGCACCCACCCCCGCACACGCCACATACTAGGCAGCCCAGCCCCACCTGCCATGCGTGGGGCCTCACCCCGACCACTCTCTTGCAGGGAAGGACATGGAGCCCAACGGCCCATTGCTGCTGAGGGATGAAGTGCCCCTGACTCCAGGCTCCGCCATGAAGGTGCTAGCAGTAAGAGCCCGGTTGTGGGAGGACCAGTGGGCAGGGGGCCCGGCCCAGGGGACAGCAGGAAATGGCTGGGGACAGGGACAGCAGGGGTGCCGGCCAAGCCTGCCTTTCCTACCCATTCCAGCTGTGCTGCTCCAGGGAGGGCCACTGAGCAAGGAACGGAGTCACAAACACAGCTTTTTAGTTGTTCTGTTATTAAAGCCACCTTCTTGGCAAAATATGGGGGACCTGGGTAAGGACATGGGCTGCTAGGTGGTGTTCAGGGGCAGAAAATAAGACAAAAGGAGGCCCTGGAGCCCTCGGCCGTAGTGAGGCCCACGGAGACCACCTTGGTATGTGCCGGTCCTGCTTTTGCCTGTGCTGTGCCCTCTGTGGGGTCACCCTCCCCCGCGAGCCCTCCTGGCAGGACCTCGGGTGGCAGGGCCCCGGCACCACCCTCCCTCCCCATAGGGTCCCAGCCGAGGGAGCCACAGCCCCTAGACACTGACCGACGGTGGTGACCCCGGGTCCTGATGACAAGGCCCTCCCCCGCCCTGGCCACCTCACACGCCAGGTGACCTTGAGCAATGGCCTTGCTTCCTGGGCCCCATTTCCTCCCCTGTCAGACAAGGAGTTGGTGGTTGGATGGTCTGCCCCTGTGTCAGCCTCGAGAAGAAAAGGCCAGACCTTCACTGAGGCCCTGGAGTTGCCTGCTCCCCCTCGGCTCCAGGCTGCCAGGCTGCTGGGGTGCAGTCAGTGTCTCGCTCACCCCCACTCCCTGATTTATTGATTTATTTACTGGTTTGGATTGAAAATTTTTTTTATTGTGGTAGAATACACAGAATATAAAATTTAGTGCCTTAACCATTGTCAGGTGCGCAGTTCAGCAGCATTAAGCACATTCATTGTGCTGCTGTCACCACCCTCCGTGTCCAGAACTTTCTCATCTTCCCAAACTGAAGCTCTGTCCCCTTTAAACACTAAGTCCTCCTCCCCCACCCCTGGCACCCCCCCCTCCACTTTCTGACTTTATGAATCAGATGACTCTGGGGGCCTCACATAAGTGGAATCACACAGTCTGTGTCCTTCTGTGTCTGGATTATTTCGCTGAGCATCACATCTTCAAGGTTTACCCATGCTGTAGCGTGCATCAGGATTTCCTAACTTTTTAAAGTCTGTGTAATAATCCACTGAATGGATGGGCCACGTTTTGTTTATCCCTTCGTCGGTTGGTGGACATCATGTGGCTTGTTTGCTGTCTTTAGCTGCAGGGAAGAATGGTGCTGTGAACACACGTGCACGCACCTGACTGTCCGTTTTCACTTCCTTGGGGTGTCTACCTGAGCGTGGAATTGCCGGGCCATGTGGTAATTCTATGGTAATGTGGAATTCTAACTAATTCTACGTTTAACTTCTTGAGGAGCTGCCAAACTCCTTTCCACAGCGGCTGCACCATTTTGCACGACCACCCGCAGTGCACGTGGGTTCGTTTCTCACATCCTCACCAAAGCTTGTTACATTCTGTTTGGGGATTTTTTTTAGTTATTATTATAGCTGTCCTAGTGGGTGTGAAGCGGTATCTCCTGGTTTGGGTTTGCATTTCCCTAGTGACTAACAGCATCAAGCGTCTTCATGGGCTGATTGACAGTTTGTATATCCTCTTTGGAGGAATGTCTGTTCAAGTTCATTGCCCATTTTTGGATTGGGTTGTTTGTCTTTTTGTTGTTGAGTTGTAAGGGTTCTTCGTGTATTCCGAATACTAGGTCTTCATTAGATATATGATTTGCAACTACTTTCTCCCATTCTATAGGTTGTTCTGAATTGTATTTTCTAAGTAATTTTTATAGGTTGCAAAGTTCTGTCAGACTCTAAAATTCACAGCTCTGAGCAGCTTTTCTAATTTCTTGGGTGCTTCGTTATTGCACCAGACTTTGATATGCAGTAGCATGCAGGAGGGACCAGAGGGCCCTGGCATGTCTGGACAGGGCACCCAGCGTGGCCTTCAGGAAGGAGGAGTGGGCAGGCACTCCACAGTGTGGGGCAGGGGCTAAAGTGACCGGATGCCAAGTGGCCTTGCTCAGCTGGGGGCGGGGGATACAGGTGTCTTCATCCCCGAATCTTGCCTTCCCTCTTCCCCTGTTAGCTAAAGTGAGCACAGCTCCATTCAGCCACATCTGGTGGAAAGCTGGCGGGGGGTGCGGGGGAGTGGCAGCAAGTTCGTGCATGCATGCATTCATTCATTCATTTGAGATGCTTGCCAAGCCCCTATCTGCTGGGGCCAAGCAGGTGCTGGGATGTGACTGTCCCCTGGTGGGACTATGGACAATAAAAAGTTGACCATAGAAATGGCTGTGTGGCTGTAATTGCAGAAGTCCTGGGTGGGCCAAGGGTGCTATTTGTGTCACCAGGGCCAGCTGCCGAAGGATAGTTGAGCCATCCTCCTCCTGGGGAAGTGGCTCACAGGGCCTGAAGAAGGAGCAGGGGTTGCCTGGCGACAGGAAGAGCATTCTAAGCTGGGAGAACAGCATGTGCTCAGGTAGCTGAGGGCACCATGCATGAGAATCCCAGCTCAGGGGACTCCCAGGCAGGGAACTTGGGGCATCTTGTCTGTTGGCCTGGGCCCCGGAGGTCTGTCTTCTGGCCAAGGTCCGGCACACACATCACTCAGATCCGGCTCCTTCCCATCACTCATCCTCAGCCCAAAGACTGCTTCTGGGGCAGAGCCCCCCAGGCCCCTGTCTTGTGCCCTTTCTTGCTGTGATCCTGCGTGTTCTTACCTAGCTAAGAGAGTGCTGCTCTGGGGTGAGACTGCCTGGCTTCAGTCCCAGCTCTGCTTCTGTGAGCTGTGTGACTTTGGGCAGGTTTCTAAACCTCTCTGTGCCATAGTCTCCTCTGCAGAATGTGGATAATAACAATGACCCAAGCTGTCATATTTAACTTGCTTATGCCTGTGCACACAATCACAAAACGATGCACACAGCACTCCCTGCACCCTTACTCTTACAGCCTCCGTGCACTTGGGGATGGTCTGTCGCTCCCTCAAACAGTCAAGTCGTCTTTGCTTTCTCACCCCTGTGCCTAAAGCCAAAGCCTGGCACATAGTGCCGTTGGGACCGCCAGGCCATGGAACAGTTGGAGTCCCAGCCCTGCCGCTTGCTCTGCAACATTGGGAAGTTATTTCACCTCCCTGTGGCTTGCTCTCCTAGTCCATAAAATGGGGGTGATAATGGACCCACCTCATGGGTTTTTGGAGAATTAGGTGAGTGAATCGGGCAATGCGCCTACACAGGGCCTGGCGCCCCTGAGTGGACAAGGCTCTGGCTCTCCATGTACTGCCGTCATGATTAGGGTGGGTGGTGAGGCCCCCCAGCCCCCACTCCAGCCTGGACAGGCGTCTGTCCAGAGCAGAGCCATTCCTGGCCCCGCAGGATCTGTGGGGCTGTGGCAAGAGGCCTGAGGGCGTCCAGCCAGGAGAGCAGAGCCAGGAGGGCACACTTTCGCTGGAAAGGGGCAGACGACATATCAGGCACTGCCATGGCACAGGCTCTGTTCCACGTACCCAGCGCTGCCATTCAAGCGCGAAAGCGCCACAGACAACACGGCTGTGTGAATGGTGTGGCTATGTGCCAGGAAAACTTTATTCATGGGCACTGAAACTTGAATTTCATATGATATTCACATCTCACAAAATATTTTGATTTTTTTCCAACCACTTAAAAATGGGGAAGCTGTTCTTAGCTTGCAGGCCGCAAAGAAGCAGGTGGCAGGCAGGGTTCGGGCCGTAGCTTGCCATCCCCAGCCTGTAGCCTGTAGACCTGGTTCTGTGTCCTGACTAGACTCCTTGTGCCGCAGGCCTCAGTTTCTCCATCTGTAGAAGGACCGTGGCCCCTGCCAGCCCCAGGGCCAGGACTGCTACTCTCGACCGTGTAGTCAGCTGTGTGCTGGGCTCAGGCTCAGGAGGGGGCCTGGGCCTTGACCTCCATACGCAGCCCCCACAGGACAGGGTGGGCATCCCCACAGCACAGCCTGC
The DNA here is from genome assembly GCA_023783475.1 of Daubentonia madagascariensis. Classification (NCBI taxonomy): domain Eukaryota; kingdom Metazoa; phylum Chordata; class Mammalia; order Primates; family Daubentoniidae; genus Daubentonia; species Daubentonia madagascariensis. The sequence goes on along the minus strand of JAKFHU010001716.1, from coordinate 1,061,941 downwards.
ACCTGCACCTCGGCCCTGCCCAGAGCTGGACAGATGGCCATGGCCAAGAAGGAGACACCTGGGCCCATGGGAGATCAAGGGCGGGGAAGTTGTTCCTTTGTGTGGAAGCAGCGTGGTTCCCAGAAACCCAGCCCAAGGGCTTGTCACCATCCCACAGCTGCCACCAAACTCCCCCTCTGCAAGCTCTACCCTCTGGCACTCTGACCGCCTTCACTCAGGCCCCCTGAGTGCCCTCCCCCTGGGGCCTTATCCTCCCGACCTGCTGGAACTCAGCCCTGACACCCGATGGCCCTGTGTTTCCTTCCTGCCCTGACCACCTGCCTCGTCCCTGTATGTGCCCAGGGGAGGGCGGGTCCCCATCTCCTCATTGCTGTGTGCCCAGGGCAGGTACCCAGGGAAGGGGCTCCCTGCAGCCACCTTGTCCCTCCATCCTGCCACAGCACCCCTGGAAGTGTGGTGGACGGGACGGAGGGTACCGGGCAGGGTGGGTGCGGGGCGCCCTTCTCTGACCTCTGCCCCTCATACCTGTGGCATCGAGCCCACCCCCCGCCCTCTGCAGCCCCAGGCTATGGCCCGGCGCCCCGTCCCCCATCCCCGCATCTCTCTTTTGCAGGCAGAGTACAGGCTGTGCAATGGGTCCGACAAGGAGTGTGTGTCCCCGACAGCCAGGGTCACCAAGAAGGAGGCTCTCAAGGTGGGCCTGGGCCTGGGGAGGGGGTACAGCCGTGTCATTTGTCTGAGGAACGGGTAGCTGAGCCAGGATGCCACCCCTGCCTGCCAAAGGGAGGGGACAAACCCTGGGCTGGACGGCGGGAGGTGCTGGGGGCGGCTCAGGCCTCCTGCCTGACCCCCGCTCGGTTCCCCGCCAGGTGCAGAAGGAGAACTACAGGCAGCAGAAGCAGCGAGCCACGAGGCAGCTGCTCCGCGCCCTGACGGACCCCGGCGTGGCCATCATGGCCGACAGCCTGAAGGTAGGGCTGCGCCACCCCGGGCAGTGTCCCCGTGGTAGTTGCTGGGGGTCCGGATCCGATTTCTGGGGCTGCCGTCTCAAATGACCACGAGGCTTAAAACAACGGAAATGCGTTTCCTGCCCCCTGGCCCGTCCCTCCCGGCATGGCCTCGCCTCACATGGTCTCTCTCTGTCTCTCTCCCCTCTGGTGTGAGTAGCTGGGCCCACCCGCCCCCACGGGGCTGCCGCCACTTCACTGTGCCTGCGGAGACCCCGTTTGCAGGCAGGGCGGGGGCTGTGCGAGCTGGTGGAGGCATGGCAAGGGCGGCAGCACACGTGCAGCTGCCAGGAGCCACCCGGGTCGGGCCAGGAGGCCTGTGTCCAGCCCCTGAGCCTCGGTTTCCCCTCTGTGCAGTGGGGGTGAAACTGCCCGGCTCCATCGCTGCTGGGCAGAGCACAGCAGACGGTGCCAGGGCCTGGGCACCGGCAGAGCCTGGCCTGCGAGGGTCCCTTCCACCCACACGCCAAAGTCATGACTAGAAAATGACGTGCAAAAGTGAATATATGTTAACATTTAGCATAAGAAGAGAAACGAGAGCTAGTTTCAGAATTTACAAAGCACATGATGGCAACAGTCATCACTCATCCCTGGCCCCTCCCGGGACGCTGGATGGCCTTGACCTTGAGCTTGACCCTCATGAACCTCATTGGTAAATCTGTCCCTGGCTGCCATGTATTTCTTTGGATTCACCCTAATTTGGGGGCTCCTTTAAAGACCAAAATAGAACCCTGTGACCCAGAGTGGGCCCCAAGTGCTGCTCTGAGTCCCTGGGGCACTCGGCAGCGCCAGCCCCTGCCCTGCACACAGCAGGCTTGGGACACCACCCCAGGGCATGGGGGGCTGGTAAGGTGGAGAAGGGCCCCTCGGTGGGCCAGCCTTGACGGCAGTGCTGCTCCCTGCAGATCCGAGGGACCCTGAAGAGCTGGACCAAGCTGTGGTGTGTGCTCAAGCCAGGGGCGCTGCTCATCTACAAGACGCCCCCAGAGGGCCAGTGGGTGGGCACCGTGCTGCTGCACTGCTGCGAGCTCATCGAGCGGCCCTCCAAGAAGGATGGCTTCTGCTTCAAGCTGTTCCACCCGCTGGACCAGTCCGTGTGGGCCGTGAAGGTGCTGCAGGCCAGGGTGGAGGAGAGGGGGGTGCAGGGGTTCTGGGCCGTCCACTCCAACTGGGCCCTCACTGCCAGCTGCAGAGCCCCGGGCATGTCTCTTAACTTCCCTGAGCCCCCGTTGAGCACACAGCAGGCCACAGAGTGGGAGCAGTTCATGCTGTAGGCTCCTCACCCAGCTGCTGTCCAGGAGGGAGGACAGTGCTTCTCCCAGTGGAGACTGAGGAATAGGCTATGTGTCTGGCTGCCCCAAGCCCAGATCTCACCCCTCGTAACCCGGAAGCTGCCCTGCCCAGGACGAATTGGGGTAGGATGGCCAGGGAAAATCCAGGACACCCAGTTACGTTTGGATTTCAGAGAAATATCAAAGTTTCTTAGTATGAGTATGTCCCAAATATTGCATGGAACATTCTTATACTAAAAAGCTATTCGTTTTCTGTGGGATTTGAATGTAACTGGGCATCCTGGGTTTGCATTTGCTGATTCTGGCCACCCTGATTTGAGAGGCTCAGAGCTGGAAGCTGATGGCAGAGCCACCAGCTAAGAAGAGAAACAGAGAGCTCCCCACCTGCTCACCTCTCTCGCTGCCCACATGTCTGCCTGGCCAGGTGCCTGACCCCGCCTGGGGATCCTGAGGCCCCAGGGGGTCCATGTGGGTCTGAGTGTGGGTCTGCATGGTTCCACGTGGCCTGTCTGTGCAGCTGTCCCTGGGTGTTGACCTGGGTGACACTGAGCCTCTGCCTCTCCAGGGCCCCAGAGGTGAGAGTGTGGGCTCCATCACGCAGCCCCTGCCCAGCAGCTACCTGATCTTCAGGGCCGCCTCTGAGTCGGACGGTGAGTCCCCGCCAGCCCCTCCTGAAGTGGCCCCCTTCAGGGCTGCAGCCCAGATGCAGGTGGCCCCAGTTCAGGCCTTTCTGCTGCCACTCAAGGAGACAGCCTGAAGTCACAGGGCAAGCCCAGCATCCAGGCAGGCCTGTCACTCAAGGGGACCCCTCTCTGAGCCTCAGTTTCCCCAGGGGCAAAATGTGACTAATAACACCTGTCCTTCAGTGTTATGAGAATCCGGTGACCTTATAAAAGCAATCAGGTAACAATTACTGAGCTCGAACCACAAGCCAGGCAGCATTGAACCACCAGGTTCTACTGTTATTGTCCACATTTGACAGATAGGAGACTGAGGCACGGGCCACCACCAGGAAGAATGTGCTCGAGCCTGGGTATGAATCCAAATTTCCCTGACCCCCAAATGCACCGCGTGTTGTTGGTGTGCACTAAATAGCAGCTCCCGCCACTACGACAGTTATTCCATAACTGGTGTGATTCCTTCTTGAGGGTGCCGCCTTCTGACCGGGTGGCCTTGCCCCACATCGCCCTCCAGTAGCTGCTCCACCCCCTCCAACCCCCCCCCACCCCCGGCTGGCGCCTCCCAGAGCCCGGGGCGAAGGGCCTGCCCAAAGCAGCCCAGCTTGGAGCCTGGGCCAGCGCCGGTCCTGCTGGTGCCGCATCGCCCCCTGGTGGTCCAGCGCCACATCTGCACTCCCTTCCCCGCCATCCTGAGTCCTTTACTGTAAGGGTCATTCCCCAACTCTGGTGGGTCCCACGGGGCTGCGATGGACAGGGCAGCCCACAGCCTCTGTAGTCTGGCGGGAGACGAGCAGCAAGCCGTCAGACAAGGTGGATTCAAGGGGAGGGTGTCCACGGCCCCTGTGGGTATCAGGGTGGGCTTCCTGGAGGAGGAGGAGGAGGAGGCTTCAAAGGATGCGTAATAGTCAGCATGTCTAGTCCTCTGTGGCAACCACAGACACATGTGTTCAGGGCCCGAGGCCCAGTTCAGCAGCTGTGATCGCCCTCCTCAGCTGCACCCCTGCACGTGCTGCCTCCCGTGAGCCCCCGCCACCATGAATGTGCAGCCCAGACTGGGGCGCTCTGGTGCCAACCGAGCCTACAGCGAAGCCGGCAGGATCCCAGGTGTCCCCCCTGCCCCCAAGAGAGGGGCTGCTCCAGAGGCCCGGGAGCCACATCCGGCAGGCCCCTCCCTCAGCATGTCCCCCCAACGCCAGGGGTGCGCCACCGAGAGCAGGGCTCTGGCTTTCAAAGTTAGAGAAAAACTCGCTGTCTCCAAGAGCTTCACAATGTAAAGGCTCAGAGAAGCAAGGAAACTTCTTCAGTGTTCGCTAACCCCACGCACCACCTGTCTGACCCTGGAAGCCTCTCTTGGAATAACCCTTACTAGTAGCGTGATCCATCATTTATAGGCTACCCAAAGGCACTCTTGTGAGCGGAGGAGCCGCTGTTGGCAATCTCACCTGGCGGGACACTCAGGTGATGCTGGTCTAACCAGCAGGAAGGCAGCAGGCGGGGGCCAAAGGCAGGGGTTACAGGCGTCCAGCCCTGTTGTCTCCCCCCCACCCCCCACTGTCCACACAGCCAGGAGCTGCCTCTCCTCTCGGTGGCATGGGCAGCGGCCCCTCCCAGCCCCCCACCCACTCTCCGGCCCTGTGCTCCAGGCCAGCAGGGGCCCCAGGCACAGAGGGCCCCCTCCCCAGCTGCACACCCAGGGACCTGTGGGCCGGCTGTCTGTGTGGGAGTCCGGCTCTGAATCTTTTGGGCATGTGACCTTGAGGGGTCCCTTAGCATCCTGGCCCTCATGGGTAACATGGGTGGCCGAGGTGGATAAGCGTGTGCTGTGAGCGTCCTCTGAGGCCTCCCTGAAGGGCTGCCTCCTCCAGGCGCATCTGTCCCCAGTCAGGGCCTGCTCAAAAGGTCCTTGGTCCACACAGTGTTCCCAATGTTTGCCCCCACACCCCCGCTGGATGAGGTCTCCCTGGTGGGGTAGAGGACAGGATCCCTGAGGGGTCAGAGTGAGCAGGGGGCTTCCTGATGACTCCTTGGGGGCCTGTACAGAGGCGGGGGGGGGGGCCCCTGAGGCAGGGGTTGGCTCACCCCATGCCCCCCGCAGGCCGCTGCTGGCTGGATGCCCTGGAGCTGGCGCTGCGCTGCTCCAGCCTGCTGCGACCGAGCGCCTGCAAGCAGGTCCGCGACGGGGAGCCGGGGTCCTCGCCAGATGCATCGCCCTCGTCGCTCTATGGGCTGCCTGTCTCGGCCGCCCTCCACCCAGACCAGGACCTGTTCCCGTGAGCGAGGCAGGGTTGGCGCTGTCTTCCAGGGGGAGGGGGCAGAGGGCAGCCCCAGCCTCGGCTCAGGCAGGCCGCAGGGCTGGCAGCAGTGACTCGTTCACTGCTGTGGCTCTGGTAGCCTCTTGCTTTGCCTATAAAAGGGGCTGATGGCGTCAATGGCAGGTTATTGAGGTGGTTAAATGCGGAATGTGTGTGAAGCTCCCAGCCCACCGTAGGCTGCCCAGCCCTCAGACCCACAGGCGCCATCCGCCTTCCAGACTGAACCACCTGGAGAACGACGCGTTCTCAGACAAGTCGGAGAGAGAGAACCCCGAGGAGTCGGATACCGAGACCCAGGACCACAGCCGGAAGACGGAGAGCGGCAGTGACCAGTCGGAGACCCCCGGGGCCCCCGTGCGCAGAGGGACCACCTACGTGGAGCAGGTCCACGAGGAGCTCGGGGAGGTAAGAGCCCCCAGCCCGGAGCCCTAGGCAGCCCCTTGCCTCAGCCCCTCGTTCTAGAGGCAGAGGTAGCAATGCCAAGTCCCACGGAGGGCGGGGGGGCATGAGGGTCTAGGGGGTGGGTCTGATTGCCCTGTTCCATGGCAGCATGGCCGGGACGCTTAGGTGGACATGCTCCCCTCTTCCAAGAGAGGCTGCTCTCACTGTATGCCTGCCTGGCTGGCTGGCGTAGGGGTGTGGGATGGGACAGGGGTTCACCTGTATACGGGCAACTCCCCCAGGCTGGAATGCACTGTGACGGGAGAACCGGAGGCTCAGGAGGGCCCTGGACCCCATCTGGTGGATGGTCGGCTTCCGGGAGGAGCACAGAGGCTGAGGATGTGCAGGATGCAGGTCCCGTACTCACTGGGCACCTGCACACACCTGGCACTGCCCTGGGCCCGGGAGAGACAGCCATGAATGAGACAGACCTAGGCCCTGAGCATCTCAGGGGTCAGCGGGAAACAGACCACAGACTCAGAAACAGAAGGAGGAGGTCAGGGAGCCGTGAGGGAGGTGACTGGGCCGAGGCCTATGGCAGGCTGGAGGGGCTGTCCCGCATGCGGGTCGTGGGCCTCTCCAGACACTCTGAGGAGTGGGAGTCATTCAGGCAGAGGGACCACCGGTGCACAAGCCCAAGGCAGGGGCAGGCCCTGGGCCCCCAGGGCACACCTGTAGACCTACAGCCGGGGCGGCTGGCTCACTGCATCAAGGACATCTCTAGGGAAGGACATACAGAGTCTGGGCTTCTGTTAGGCCATTTGGGGGTGCGCTGAGGAAGCTGGGTTTTCCTCTGGATTAGGTGCTGTCAGCCACTGGAGGCTCTGTGACCCGGGATCTTGTCGTTTCCATCCAGAAGGTGGGGCTGAAGGAGCAAGACTCACGGTGTCCTTGGTGGAGAAGAGGCAGCCCCTGGTTTTAGCAGGAAAAGGGGATTTGGGTCCTTGCTGCTTGGGACAGCATCTTATCTGCCTCTTGCTCCACCAGGGGCGTGGAGTGGTCTTGTCTGGTGCTCTGCAAAATCCCTCTTGTTCAGTAGAATGCCCAGCCTTCCTGTGGGTGGCAGGCAGCCCCGGCTGTCGGGCCGCTGTCCTCACGGGGAGCGGGCCACTGTGTGTGCTTGAACGGGAGGTCAGGCTGAGGGGTGGGCATGGCCGCCAAGCCACTCCCAGGGAGGAGTTGTTGTCAGGAGGAAGCTGAGGTTGCCTTGGATCCAGGCATGATGGAGAAGGGGAAGTGGGCGGATTCAGGGCATTTTGAGGGTAGATTGGGCAGGTCCCAGCCAGAAGCCACTATGAGCTGGACAGGGCAGGGCTGAGGGACAGGACAGGGGAGATGCTGCTGCAGGTAAGAGTTTGGGGTTCAGGCAGAGGTCTGGGCACCAGGGCGTGGAGCAGGCACCCCAGCCTTCAGAGGCTAAGCACAGATGGCAGAGGACCCGGGAGGTGCTGCCTCGGGGCCGCCAAGAGGTGGGGCAGGGTAAGCAGCAGTGCCCGCTGCGTCAGGTGGAGGAAGACACCAGAGGGAGAGGGTGGGGGCGTGGGTAGAGCAGTATTGCTGACGGTGGTGGCTGCCTGTGTGAGTCTCAGAGGGGCCTGGAAATCGAGGCCAGGGAGCCACAGCTCAGGGCTCCATGTGGGCACTCCTGGGGGTTCCCTGGCCCCTAGGGGTGAAGTCTGCTGAGCCAATGCCATGGGACTTGTCCACGGCTCTGCATGCACAGAGGGGCAAAGCAACTTACCTGAGGCAGCCCAGTAGGGTGGAACCGGACCCTGACACAGGGCCTGCTGCCGGCTCCCCATCCTCTTGCCTCCTGGGGCAGTGCCATTGGGCTAAGAGTGCAGACGGCCCTCAGTTCAAATCCCGCCTCTGCTGCACACCAGTTGTGTGACCTTGGGCAAGTCACTGGTCCCCTCTGTGGCGGGGGCAGGACCACTGTTCCCGTGCGTGCTGTGGGGCTGCCACGAGGTGTGAGTCTAGGGCAAGAAAAGCAGGCCTAGTCCCTCTGCGGAGCGTATCTTGCGGCTGTGGAGAGGGTTAGGTGTCTCAGGAAAGAAGGGGGGTATCCAGGGTGGCCCTTCACTTCTAGCAAATGAGGGTACCTTTCTGAGGGGATGCAGGCCTGTGGAGGTGATGGGTGAGTTCACGGCATTGGCCCATGGTTTCATGGGCCTGCACTTATCAGCAAACTCATGAAGTGGTGTACATTCACTATCTACAACTTTCTATATACTGATCATACCTCAACAAAGTGGTTGAAAACAAAGAGAGACAAGAAATTGAAAAATAGTAATTATTTTTTTTTAAAAAGCAGAAGAGCAGGCCTCCACCTGCCTCACCAGGCAGAAGACAGGGTGGGCCGAAGCCCCCTGCCCCCTGAACACTGGCCCCAGAGCCACACAAGGTCCACGATGCGTTTCCATGGCCCCACCCTGGCCTCAGAGGGGGCCTGGTTGGCCAGCGGGAGAGGGGAGAGGGCAGGGCCCTGGGCGGGAAGCAGTGGCAGAGCGGGCCTGGGCTGGGCCTCAGATGCCCCCAGGCTGAGAAGAGCCAGGTCAGATGTAGCCCACATGGGCTCAGGAGGCCACAGGGCCAGGCCAGGGCTCTACACCTGGCAGAAGGTGGCAGGTGCCATCACCCCCAGGCCTCCTCCAGCCAGAGCAGCTGCTGCCATCCTGCCCACCCTCGGCCAGGGCCTGACTGTGGCCCCTCTGTGCAGCTGGGCGAGGCGTCCCAGGTGGAAACGGTGTCGGAGGAACACAAGAGTTTGATGTGGGTGCTGCTGAAGCAGCTGCGGCCAGGCATGGACCTGTCCCGTGTGGTGCTGCCCACCTTTGTACTGGAGCCACGCTCTTTCCTCAACAAGCTCTCCGACTACTACTACCATGCCGACCTGCTCTCCAGGTGAGTGCCCCGGGGGAGGGGGGCACCAAGACCCTGCAGCCCCTGCCAGCCCCATGGCGGTTTCCTCTGGCCGGGCTGAGCTCGGTCCACTGTCTCTGTGGCTCTGGCCTCCCGGGCACCCTGTCCCCGAGACCAGCCTGGGAGGAGCAGTTCTGAGGGCCGCGGCCGTTGGTGATGAGCATGGGGTCAGTGCCCAACACCTGCTGGGCGCCCTGAGCCCTGCGCCCTCAGGTGGGACAGGTGGGCTGCAGAGGTGGGAAAGGGGGCCAAGCAGAGGGAGCATCAGGGGCTTCCTGGAAGCGGAGGCAGCCTGGCAAACCCAAGCCAGCAGCACCGTCTCTGCCCCAGCACAAGAGCAGCCCTGGCCCTTTAGGAGAACCCACTTCCCTGGAGAAAACCCCCTGCCTCAGGGCTGCCTGGCAGGATGGGGCAGCGGATGTCCAGCACATCCGGGCCTGGTGGCCTGTTTCCAGCTGAGTGGATGGAGATTGGGTGGTAGGAGGAGGTCAGGGGCCCCGTCCTGGGGTCAGAGCTCTCCCGCCCCCTCGCAGGGCTGCGGTGGAGGAGGATGCCTACAGCCGCATCAAGCTCGTGCTGCGCTGGTACCTGTCGGGCTTCTACAAGAAGCCCAAGGTAAGAAGTGCCGGACAGGGCGGGGCTGTGGCCCGGGGTTCAGCCCTTCATCCCCTGGCCCCCACCCTGAGTCCCTGGCACCCCCGCTGCCCACAGCCTTGAAGGCTCCTGGTCATCCGCAGTGGGCCCTAACTTCCCATGGTGGGGCCCCTAGACAGCTCAGGACAGACCCCCAAGGGTGGCCCCGGTTCCCTGAAGGGCCCAAGCTGGACCCATTCCCCACCCCCAAGAGAACAGCCTCAGGCTTGTTAGAGATGCTGCCTCACACGCTGGTGCCAGGAATGGTGCTGTCCACCCTGAACCTCAAGGTGCCTTCCTGTGGTTTTCATCATTTTTTAGTCATAGAACCCATTTTTAGAGCCCCAAACCCAGGACTCAGATGACAGCAGGGCTGCTCTGGCTGTGGTGAGGGGGAGGGGCCTGCAGCCCCGCCCATGCCCTCTACCCTTCCATGGGGCCCTAGGGTTCCATGGACGCAAGTTTGGAAACCATGATTCTAGTTTCCACCCTTGTGCATTTGGGGAGACTGAGGCTCAGAGAGGGGAAGGGACGACCCAAGTCATACAGTAGGTTGGGGGTGGTGCCGGGTCTCCTGACTGCATGGTGCCTTCCACAGGCAGCTTTCAGAGAGTTGTGTGTGGGCTGCACCCAAAATCTGGGGAGAATGTGACCTGGTTGGGGCGTCATGTCCGCCTGTGAGCTGAGAAGTGGACAGGATGCCCCTAGGCTGCCCCCCAGAATGTAAACCACCAGCAAAGCATAGTCTCCCCAAAGCAGAAGTGGGGCACTGTTCCCAGATGCTGGCAGCAAACCAGGCCATCCCTTTTAGCAACTAAGGCGCAGGCAGCCCACCCACACCGGCCCTTAGTCCACATCATGCCCAGCACGGGGCCCGTGGCTGGGCCCTGCACAGTGAGCCCCTCCCCTCCTGTCTCCTCTAATGCATTTCTGTTCATTGCCTGCAGGGAATCAAGAAGCCCTACAACCCCATCCTGGGGGAGACCTTCCGCTGCCGCTGGTTCCACCCCCAGACCAACAGCCACACGTTCTACATAGCAGAGCAGGCAAGAGCCCCCGCTGCCCTGGGCTGGACTCTGGGCTCTGCCTGACTCTGGGCGGGGGGTGGGCCTGGCAGCAGACAGGAGCAAGCCTGACCCCAAGTGCACATTTCTTGGGGGCCTGCCCATAGGAAGGGCTCCAGACCCAGCCGTTCCCAACAAGGTATCTCCCAGAAGGTGCAGACACAGCCCAGCAGCTGTAGACAGCAGGCGGTGTCTCCCTAGGGAGAGGGATGGTGCATCCCACTCCCAAGGGGCGCTCTGGGCTGATTCAGGGATTTGAGGCTGTTCCCAGGCCCCAGGCCTCAGGCCTGGCTTCCTTGGGCATCGTGAGCGAGAACCGGGAAGGCCCGGAGTAGAGGAAGCACCGGGTCGCCAGGCCCTCACCTCCTGCCCCAGTGCCTCCTGGGGGTGCTCACCTCGGGGCCACTTCCAGAGCTGCGTCTCCGCACACAGGTGTCCCACCACCCGCCCGTGTCTGCCTTCCACGTCAGCAACCGGAAGGATGGCTTCTGCATCAGTGGCAGCATTACAGCCAAGTCTAGGTTCTACGGTGAGAGGCTCAGCCCGGGGAAGCCCAGACCTCAAGTGGTGGCCGTGTGCATGTCCCTGCTGGGTCAGGGACCATGTAGGTGGTAAAAGTGCTCAGACCCTGGCATTGGCAGAGCCAGTCTGAGCCCAGTGCCCCCCAGCAGCCCCCCAGCTGAGAGTGGACACCTTTTGCAGGGATGCCGTGAGCAGGCAAGGACTAGAGCTAAGCTGCCCCAGTCGGTAGCCTCTGGCCACGTGTGGCTGTTTAAAATGACTAAAATGAAATAAAACATAAGACATAGCCCCTTGGTTGCATGAGCCGCATCACATGGGTTCGGTGGCCACATGTGGCTGGTGCTCCTGAGTGGGACAGGCAGGATCGAATGTTCCCCTCTTCCCAGAAAGTTCTGTTGGGCAGCGCTGCTCTGGGCCCTGAGAACTGTGGGCACTCAGAAAATGCCCATTTCCATTTTTTCCCCATCAGGTATACCTTTTTTGTTGTTGTCATCTGTGGGCAGGTGTGTGCTGAGTACCCTGTGTGCCCAGCTGTCTGCAGGGTGCATGCAGAACACCCTGTGTGCTCAGAAGTCTGCAGGGGGTAAGGGGTGGCATCTGCCCACGGGCTCAGCCCATCTTTTCCAGCCCTGTGTTCCCTCACCGGCAGTGACTGCGATTCTCAGCCCAGAGTGGGGTGCACCCCCTCGACAGGGGTGTTTAAAATCCAGAGGGGCTCAGGCTAGTTCACAAACGTTTGTAGCCTCCACCCTGAGAATCCCTGGTTTAATAACTGAAATAAACCATTAACACATCAAAAGTCACATAACTTCTCAGGACAGATGCCATGTGCAAACTGGCCAGGGCTTTTACAGAATCCGAGGCTCAGCGGGGTTAAGGACACACCCAGAGTCACACAGCTGGAAGAAGCTCAGACCCTCACTTCACTGTCAGCGCTCACTGGTCCCGCCTTCTCCTGTCTCTGCAGGGAACTCGCTGTCAGCTCTTCTGGACGGCAGAGCCACGCTCACCTTCCTGAACCGAGGGGAGGATTACACCCTCACCATGCCTTACGCGCACTGCAAAGGTGAGAGGCCGGGCTGCCCCACCCCAGGAGAGCCAGGCTGGCCCTCAGTGAGAGCGTCCAGGTTCTAAATCCTTTTGGTTTTTATTTGTTTGAAGATATCTTTATTTTATCCTCACTTGTCAATGATTTTTTAAGGTGAATATGTAATTCCAGGTAGATTGCTGTTTTTCTCCCATCTGAACACGTTGCATGTTGGTTGGTGATCAGTCAGCTGTCAGCCTATTTGTTACAAAAGCTGCTTTTCTCTGTAGCTACTTTTAAGATAGTCTCTTTGTCTTTGGTGCTCTGCAGTCTCACTGTAGTGTGTCAAGGTTTGGATTTATTTTTTATTTTTTAATTAGTAGACTTTATTTTTTACAGCAGTTTTAGGTTTACAGAAAAACTGAGCAGAAAGTACAGAGACTTCCCATATTCCCCCTATGCAGGCACTGGGCACGGTTTCCCTGTTACTAACATCTCGCATTGGTGTGCTACATTTGGTACAATTGATGAGCCAATATTGATGCAATATTATGAACTAAAGTCCATAGTTTCCAGTATGGTTCCCTATCGGTGTCGTACATTTTATGGATTTTGACGGATACGTAATGACATGCATCCACCATTACAGTATCATATGGGATAGTTTCACCACCCTAAAAATCTCATGATTAGACAGGAATAGATGAATCCACCTCCTCATCCTTCCCTCCCCCAACCCCGGCAACCACTGATCCTTTTACTGTTTCCATAGTTTTGCCTTTTCCAGAATGTCGTGTAGTCGGAGCGTTCAGTGTGCACCTTTTCACTTTGCCTTCTTCACCTGTAATATGCATTTGAAGATTCCTCCATGTCTTTTTGCAGCTTGATAGCTCTGCATTTCTTTTATATTTTTACTGATTGAGGGTTTTCGTTTGTTTGTTCGAACTCTTTGAGGTTTCATGGCTTCAATCTGGAAATTTTTAGCCACTGTTCTGTCTGTTTGTTTTTTGAGACAGGGTCTCGCTCTGTCACCCAGGCTGGAGTGCAGTGGCACAAGCATAGCTCACCGCAGCCTCCCACTCCTGTACCTGTTATTTTTTTTTCTTACCGTTGAGTTCAAAGCCATTATTTTTTTAATATTGCCTCAATCCTATGAGGCAGTATTTTTCTAGAACTCCAGTGAGACATAAGTTAACCGTCTCCTTCCGTGCTCTGTATTTCGCAATGTTTCCATCATACCTTTTATCTCTTTGCATTCTAGATAATTTCTTTAGCTATATCTTTAACTCTGATTAACCTGATGTTTATTTAACTCATCCACCAAGTTTTCAATTTTGATGTTTTGTTTCCCTAGAAGTTCTGCTAGGTTCCGTTTCAAACCTGCCTGTTCTTTGGTACTTGAACCTGGTTCCTTGGTCATGTTTACAATCCCTTCTTATAAATCTTTAGACATCATAAACACTCTCTCTAGTAATTCTAATACTCTAATTTGTTTGCTACTGTATCCCCACTGCCCATAGCAGTGCCTTAGCAGATGCTCAATAAATATTCAATGAATGACTGTATTTAGTAAAACCTTGGGATTCTAATTTTTCTGGGAGGTTTTCTGGGCTCTCACAGAAAATGTGTGAATCCCAAACTCACCTTACAAATTCATTAACCCTCCCTCTGCAAGGATGGGCTTTCTGTAGCTCCTGCAGCTCTTCCTTTTGCTGAGGGTGTAGCCATGTGAGAGTCCCTCCTTTGTGGAGGTGTCTCTGAACATACTGTCCTGGCTACTCTGGCCCAAGGACCTGTCACTGCTCCCCACAGAAACCTCAGAAACGAAGATCTCAGACCAACAAGTGCTCTGCCCTCCTCCTCTCCTGTCCCTGTCCTCTTCCTCCCTCTCCCCTCCTCATCCCCCCTCCTCCTTATCCTGCCACCCCCCTTCTCGACTTCTTCCTCTTGTTTGTTTTCTCTTCCAGGGGATCTCCCTTATTTTCTTGTATGCACACCTGCTCATCCGTGCATTTAAAAGAACATTATTTTTTTTCAACCTTTTATTACAGCAACCTTCAAACATATACGGAAGTGCAGTGCGTGTACCCACAGAATGGCAAGCCACCTGTCATGTTGCCTGTGAACCCCACATACTCTCCCTCTGATTAATTGGAAGTTAATCCCAGACATCATGCCATGTCATCTACATATTGTATTGTGTATTGTGTATCCTAAAAGATAAGGATTTCCCTTTTTAAAAAAATTTTTTTCTATTTTTTTCTACATTTTTTTTAAAGCCAGTCAAATTTAGCAGTGGGGGTTTGTATATCAACTTTAGTGACACTAATGCTAATAAGTTCTGATAACCCACTACCATCGGACCAGCCCATGTGGAAATCTTAGCTTCCACCCTGAATCTAAGTTTCCTCCAGGGTTTCCCTTTTTACCCATAACCACGATGCTATCATCACACCAAAAATACCCAAAAAACTGAGGCTCTTTCCTTATCATCAGATACTCAGTCTGTGCCGAGAGTCGCCTGACTGCCATATGTGCGTATGTTGATACACACGCACGTGCACGCGCACATATTACAGCTCATCCATTTGAGTAGGATTCCACATCAGGCTCACGCTCTGTGCTTGGCTACTCTATCTTTTAAGTTTCCTCGACGTCTCTCCCACCGTTTTCCCCCTGGCATATTTGTTGAAGAAATGAGTCATTTTCTTGTAGTTCCCTCCAGGCTGGGTTTCGCTGGCTGTGTTCTCTGTCCTGGCTGTTTCCTATAAACCGTAAATTGACTTGGTCTATAGATGCTTGATCACATTCAGCACAATTTTGTCAACAAGACACTTAATAGGGGGCTTCACGTCTGTCCACGGCGGGGTGCGCAGTGCTGGTTGTTTTTTGTGACATTAGTGGACATTGATTCTCAGTACCTGATCTGTTAATTTATAAGGCATCGCAAGATGGGACATTCTGTCGCTCCTTGTTCACTTACTCAGCAGGAAGGCTTCTCTACGGAGAAACTTCCCCTTGTCTACTATGCAGTTACCCAGCAGGTTCAGTTGGGTTTAGGATAAATGCCAAGTTTTTTCAAAATGAGTCTTTCCCCTGCTGTCCACCAAAGGCGGTGGTGGTTCTGGTCGCCATTGCTGTGGTGTTATTAATATTTGACGAGAACATATCTGAGGGTTTCAGCCATTCCAGTTGCCATCCTGACTGATACTCACGTTGTCCCATCTTTGGCCAGTGGGGGCCACGGTTGGCTTCTGGGCCCTTCTACACACCCTGGTCACTTTGCCTCCTTCCTGCTGGTGTGACCACACGAGCACCTTGGACGCTTCCCGCACTGGACCTCAGGTCAGCCAGGGAGGCCCAGGTTCCTTCCAGTAGCAAATAAGATTTAGAGACCACAAGCTGGAGGTCAGATCTGTTTCTCCTTTTTGTCTCTTTTTTTTATAATGGAAAAATGCACATAACAAAATCTATCGTCTTAATCATTTTTAAGTGGCTGGTTCAGTGGTTAGTGGTATGAAACACATTCACAACGCTGCGTGACCATCACCACCGCCCCTCTCCAGGTCTGTTTCTTGTGAGCGGTTTGGTCATCGTCTCTAAGACTTCCCAGGGAGTTGAACAGAGAAATCTTTTATGTGGTCAGTTTAAAACAGATCATGAGTTTGTACTCATGCGTCTCATCCAGGCCCAGCATGGCAGGACCGTGGCCATCCCAGTGACCTGACATCTCAGTCTCTCCCCCACGCCAAAAGGCCCGGTTTTTAGCGACACACTCGCGGTGACTTCTGTTCATGTCCACATCACACATGAAGCGGCAGCTAGCCCTACCAGCCAGAGTACAAGGAGACAACAGTGTGCCGTTTGATTTGTGTGACCATTTTTGTCCTAAGTGTATCCCACTGGGATCTTTAAAGTCATCTCTGAGATTATGCCACCAACTGCTACCCAATTCAGATTTTTATTTCATTTTACTTTTGACTTATAGGAATTGCTTTTTAAAATTTTTTTATAATTATAATTTTTTAATAATTAAAATATTTAAGTTTATGGGAGGATGGGGGCCCATGCTGTTTATCGCTGGCCCTTCTCACTTCAGCCTGGAGACCCCTCAGCACAGCACACAGACCCTCCCCGTTCCTTCTAAGCTGCATATTTTCTGTTGCATACACGGGCCAGGGTGCATTTGACTGGCCCCCTGCAGAGGGATTTGGGGGTGTTTCAAGCCTTTGCTATTACAAATAGCTTGTCTTTTTATTTTCTTTCTTTCATTTTTGAAAGAGACATATTTTACCCCACATTTCTAAGTGTTTTAGTGTGGAAATACTTGGTTTTCTGATGGTGGTGCTGTTGGCTTCTTTGATTACGTTAAGGCCTCCATGTGGCCAGGAGTAGAAGATTATTCTTTCCCTCATTCATTGGAAAAAAGGCGTATTAATTTTTAAAACTGGGATGGGTGCTGTCCTGGGTACTAGTGCCCACTGTGTGTGGGGCACTGTCCTGGGACGCAGCAGGAGTGGGGAAGACGCCTGCCCTTAGGAGGAGACGTTGGAGCAGGAACTGCAGAGTCGGGGGAGCCTGCCTTGCATGTCTGGGGGCTGTGGGACTCCTGGGAGCCTGGGACAGTGGGCCCAGCAAAGGATGGCGGTGACTCCTGGCCATGAGCAAAGGCCCCAGTGAGGACGAAGAACCTCCTCTTGGGGGAGATGGTCACTGAGGGACCAGGCATGCCTCCCAGGCTCTGCTCCCTGCCACGAGTCCCTCCACGTGTGGCTCTGCTCCCGGGAGCTCCTGTCTTCTCCACTCTCCCTCCTCACCCTCCCGGGGTCTGACACAGGTCTCCCAGGGGTCGGTGCTGCTGGGTGAGGGTTCGCCAGGGCCCGGGACTCGGCAGGGCCGGGGTGGCCTGACCTGACACCGGCTACATTTCAGGAATCCTGTACGGCACAATGACCATGGAGCTGGGCGGGAAAGTGACTATCGAGTGTGTGAGGAACAACTTCCAAGCCGAACTAGACTTCAAGCTCAAGGTAGTGCTGGCTGCGGCCTGGCAGGGGCGAGGCCCAGAGCTCAGCCAGGGAAAGGATGAGGTCTTGGGGATCATCCTGCCACCTTCTTGCACCCCAGGGAAGGCTCCCCAAGCAAGTCACAGAAGGGGAGCAGCTCTTAGCATCCTTTCGTACAGATGGGGTCCCAAGAGGGGAAGGGGCTGCCTGTAGGCCATACAGCAGAACCAGGAGGGGCCCAGGCCCCTCTCCCTGGGGGCCTGCATCCCTGAGCTCAGGGAGGCACCAGGGGAGTGCGGCCTCCTCTGGCGTCGAGTCCTGTCCCAGCCGGGCTCCCAGGCACCCCATGAGAGTGACTGCTCCGTGTCCCCCGAGGATGTACCTTTGGAAGGGCCCCCTGGCCCCTCACTGGCCTCTGTCCTGGGTGGCCCTGCAGCCTTTCTTCGGGAGCAGCACAAGTATCAACCAGATCTCGGGGAAGATCACATCGGGGGATGATGTCCTGGCGAGTCTTACTGGACACTGGGTAAGGGGCCGTCCCTCGGGGCAAGTGTGGCTGGACAGTCCTCGCCCAGACCAGCACCTCTGACCCTGCCTGGCCGTCTGGGCAGGACAGCGATGTGTTTATCAAGGAGGAGGGAAGTGGCAACACTGAGCTCTTCTGGACCCCGAGCGGGCAGGTGCGCGGGCAGAGGCTGAAGCGGCACACAGTGCTGTTTGAGGAGCAAACAGAGCTGGAGTCTGAGAGGTGAGGCCTACCCAGCACCAGGGACCCTGCTGACCACGGCCAGGCAGGCAGGTCGGCAGGGTGGCTACAGTGCTGTGAGCATGTCCCCAGGATGTCCCTGGCAGGGAGGGCAGACCTCAGAGTGGCCCCTCATGGCAGATTACATGTCCTGGCAGGGCAGTGGAGGGAGGGGGTGATGTCTGGAGAAGAGCAGCCTCCCCACTGACCGCTGTCACTACGGGCAAGTGACCAATAGCTCTTCCAGGAGGTCCCTGAAGGCAGGAGGTGGGAGCTCAGTGTAGGTAAAAACCATCTCATGGTAAAAAACAGCACTGGGAGACACAGGCTCCCTGCAAGGTAGTGAGCTCCCTGTCACTGGAGGCAATCAGGCAGAGGTTGCTGTGAGCCTCCCTTCCAGGGCCAAGGGGCCCTGATTCCAAGCTGCCTCAGAGTCGGGACTGCCCGAGCCCACAGGTCAGGATGGGTCTGTTGGCCTGCAGGCTCTGGCAGCATGTCACCAAGGCCATCAGCGAAGGTGACCAGCACAAGGCCACGCAGGAGAAGTTTGTGCTGGAGGAGGCTCAGCGGCAGCGGACCCGCGAGCGCCAGCAGAGCCTCACACCCTGGAAGCCACAGCTGTTCCACCTGGACCCCGTCACTCAGGATTGGCGCTACCAATATGAGAAGTGAGAGCGGGCAGGTGGCAGCCCTGGGGGCCCACGCGGTGGGGCTGGACCTAGTGGACCGAGGAGGGCTGCAGGGGTCTCCCCTCCCCACCTTGAGCCCGTCCCCTGGAGGAGCCAGTGAGGGAGAGGGAGGGTCAGGCAGCCCCTCTCCACCAGCCCTTCTTGCAGGCCCTGCCCACGGCAGGTGGCAGTAGTTGCTCTCCTGGGGCTCTGGCCACCGTTGGGAGGCCGAGGGCTGCCTGGAACAGCCCCCTCTCCCCGAGGCCACTGCCTCTGCTGACAGGTGCCCTCTGGACCCTCCAGCCACAGACCCTGGGACCCCCTAAAGGACATCACCGAGTTTGAGGAAGACGGGATCCTGCACACCCTGCAGCGGGAGGCCGTGGCCCACCAGGCTCCCTTCCTGGGCAGCCCGGGGCCCAGGCACAAGGTCAGCATCCCCCCAGCCCGGCCTAGGGCTGTTCTCAGCTGCAGGTGTGGGGCCACCCACGCCCTTGCCACCCGGCCTCCCCCTCCCTGCGCCCCCTCGTCCCTCCCACCCCCCATCACGGGACCCAAGACACCTGTGTTTGTGGGATGCTCAGTTCCTGGCACCCCGATATGTGGGGCACTGAGCCAGGTCTCCTGGACGCTAGCCCATTGTCCCCAAAGTTGCCCTCCGCCAACTCAGTAGCCACATTAGCCCATCCTACTGATGAGGGGGCTGAGCCACAGGGCCTTGCCCAGGCAGGGAGTGGAGGAGCCAGCATTTGCACAGATTTTGGGCCCAGAAAAGGTGGGAGGGCAGGCAGGAGACTCTGGGGAGGAATACAGAGGGAAGGAGCAGCCTTGGCTGAGGTGTGGCTCTTGAGGGATGCTTGGGGTCCCCATGGCACCATGCTGGAACAGCCACCAGGTGGTACCCAACTCACATACTCGAGTCCACCACCAGTGCCCTCTGCATCCTCCTCCCTCTCCCCAGCCTCTGCCATTGGTCTCAGTCACCCCATGCCTCAAGGTCCCAGGGTGGTCACCACTGATCACTTTGTGGCCAAATCTACCTGCCCCATCTCTGACCCACCTGTCCCAGCTCAGATCCACCTGCCCCGGCTCTGGCCCCACCTGTCCTGGCTCTGGCCCTACCTGTCCCATCTCTGGCCCACCTGTCCCAGCTGTGACCCACCTGTCCCGGCTCTGACCCACCTGTCCCATCTCTGACCCACCTGCCCCTTCGCTGACCCACATCTGATGCCATGTGTCCCTGGTACCTCCTGGCCCCCTCTGGGCCCACAGGCCTGGTGTCACATAGGGGTACCCACAGTCCAGTCCTGCTGTTTCCCCCAACCCCTGAGCATTAACTCGTGTCTGTAGTTCCTTGTGAACTCAAGTTACTGCTGAGTGGATGAGCCTCACCTTGGCCACACTGTACTCCAGCGGGCTTGTTGGCAGCCGGTTGAACTGGGGATTCCCTCCAGAGATAGCCCCTCGGTGTGGGGGGAGCTCTAGCCATCCCAAGTTCCTATGGAGCCTGCCAGCTCACACAGCGGCCTGAGCTGCTGCCTTGCGCCTCACGGGTCAGAACCAGCCAGGGCCCCATGGCATCAGCCCTGCGTTTGTGGGGCACGAGCCTGTGATGGGGACAGGGCAGGCCAGTCCACACTACCTTGCAGGCCCTTGCCCCTACGGAGGGGTCAGCAGCCCCATGTCACCAATGGGAAATAGGGCCGGAGGAGCCATGACTACCAGGCCGTGCCAGGGTCCAGACTCAAACTGCCCTGGCCAACTACACAGCAGGCGGATGTGTTCCCTGCCTGTGGCCTTCTCTAGCACTGCCCTGGCACGAGTGTGCCACCCTGTCCCCGAGGGCCCAGGTTGGGGCTGGGATGGCTTCTGGCCACAGCAGCTCCACCTCTCTGCAGAGGCCTGGCCCAGACCGGCGGCTCCGCAAGGCCAGTGACCAGCCCTCTGGCCACAGCCAGGTCACCGAGAGCAGTGGCTCCACACCTGAGTCCTGCCCGGAGCTCTCAGATGAGGACCAGGATGGGAACTTTGTTCCAGGTGAGCCCTGACTGGTGGGCACCTCAGACACTGACCTGGCAAGAGGGCCTGACCCCACCTTCAGCCCCTCTGCAGGATGGGAAGGGCTAGAGAGGCACCTTCCCAGGGTGGGGGCGGCCTCCGAGGCAGGGACTCCTCTGCCTGCCCTGACTGTCCTTCCAGCAGGCTCTGCCCTCTCGGAGCCTTGGGGACAGCCCAGAGGCTGATGGGGCCATGGTGGGGGCAGGGGGGAAAGGGGGTGGGCCCAGGCCAGGACTCCCTAAGCTGGCCAGGTGGTGTCCACCTGCCCCAGCCCCTCTGGTCCTGCCCGCCTCTGTGTTCCTTCACTCTCACTGGGCAGCCTGTATCTCCCCAACTTTGTCCCTGCCTCCATGGGAACAAGCCACGCCTGTGCCACTTCTGTCTCTCAGGGCGAGTTAGGGGCCAGCTGAGCCTGGGGTTCCCTCAGTGCCCCTCCCTTGTCTCCCTGTGCCTGTGGCTTGGTCCGGCAGGTTTCCTTCCCGTGAGCTGGGGTGGGAGCCGAGCTGGGTGTACCCTGTGACCCATGTGCCAGCCTCCTGGGCCTGCAGCTCATCCTTGCTTCTCCCCTCCCCTCCTGTGTCTCCCCATCCCTTGGGCCAACCCAGGCAGCGAGAGCCCGTGCCCCCGGTGCAGGAAGGTGGCACGGCGGCTGCAGGCTCTGCACGAGGCTGTCTTCTCCATCCGTGAGGTCCAGCAGGAGCTGCACAGGTGGGCCTGGTGTAGGAGAGCTGGGGGTGCCAAGGGAGGCCATGGCCTAGACTGTCACTGGAGCCAGAACCTGAGGTTCTGGCTACAGGGCAGGGACAGGAAGAAAACCACCTGGGGTCCCCGCATGGGGAGCTAGGGTATGGAGCGGTGAGTGGCACAGGGCATTGTGTTTGAACGGGCTGAGTTAGCAATGCTCAGCAGACATTGAGCCAGAGACTTCAAGGAACCCAGAGGAAGGTGCCGGGCCCCGGCATAGGCCTGGGGATAGCCCCAAGAGAGACTCCAAGGTGCATGGAGCCAGGTGGCAGCCTGGGCTCACTGCTGCAGCCCTGCACATGCAGAGTGGACCCTCAGGAATGCCTGAGAGCCGCACTCCGTGACCTGGATGGGCGCGGGCCCGCAGGCATTTGCGAGATGCCTTCTCCTGTCCCCAACTCTGCTTTTTTGCCTAGCACCTCGTCAGCACCCAGGGGCACCCCTCTCAGCCTGTGGGAGATGGGCCATGGTGGCCCTAGCACAGTCCCCGTGACCTTCCTCTGTCATTGCAGGTACCTCTCGGCCATGCTGAGCTCCACGGCACAGGCCGCGCAGGTGCCAGCCCCGGGCCTCCTGCAGAGCCCCCGATCCTGGTTCCTGCTCTGCGTGTTCCTGGCATGTCAGCTGTTCATTAACTACATTCTCAAATAAGAGCCCGTGGGGGCAGTATGGGCATCGCCTGCAGAACTCCCAGCCAGCCCAAGCCTCCTTCCCAGGCACCCAGCACTTTAAGCGTGGAGGTGGAGGGGCCCAGCAAGCACAGCCACTGTGACGGGGCCCATGGAGCAGGGGGCTGCAGCAGGGGGACCTGGGGGCCTCAAGGGTGCTGCAGGTCCAGGCGTGCTAGGCCCCTCTCGGGGGAACTGGCCTCTCCTGCAGGGCTCCCTGCCCCACACCGGCCTTAACGCTAAAGCCAAATGCATCTTCCCTTGTGCAACATGCTCCTGGTCGTCTCGCCTTGTCATTCCCAGTCCAGCCTCCACTTGCCATGTGGGATCAATGGATTCTGGGGTGGGAGGTCCTGCCCAGGCATTGGACTGTCACACCCCAGCAGCAGTGAGGGGGAAGGTTTCAAGATAGAAGCTGGGAGCCCCGAGCAGGTCCAGAGTCCCTGGGGCTTCTACGCACTTATGCACAGAGCTTCCTTCCTGAGACCCTGCCCACGTTGCCAGGGTCGTCTGGAGGGGCCTCGGGTGGGCTCTGGGGCAGGCTGGCGCTGCTCTGGGGAGGACATTTTGGTTTTTTATTCTGCTATGTGCTATTTGGATGGGAGGCCAGTACAAGTAGGTCCTGAACCTCCCTGCACAGCCTGGACGCAGGCTGCCCGGGCAGGTGCGTGCCCAGGTGGGGGTGGATGTGAGTGCAGATGGGCGTGGGTGGGCCGCAGGGCACAGGGTCGTGGCTTAGCTGGCCCCGTGTCCCTGGGTCAGGGAAGCTCAAGTTCGCCACTTTGCTCAGACTGACACACAGTCTTCCCACTTCACACTTTTTTAGTAAACGTAACTGCAATATTCCTGGCAGGCTGCGAGCAGCGGTCAGCCTCTGGCGCCTGGCCTCAGTCCGTGTCGGTGCCGCCTGAGTGTGCGTGTGAGTGTGTCCGTGTGTGTAAGTGTCCACATACGGAGCCTTAAACTACGTTGTGGCGGTGCCATCTGAGCATAACTGATCGTTTTGTTCTCCAATTTTTGTACCCATGTCCTTGTCTCTCCCCTGTCTAATTTGGGGATATGTCTATGCTCCATGCCTTGAATAAACAGACACATATGTTTTGTGCTTTCTTCTTGGGGGACTTCTGGAAACAAGTGAGGGCTTCTCAGGGAGAGACTGAAAGCCAGCGGGGCCATCCGGGGCTGGAAGGAGAGAAGGAGGGCCAGGGAGGACGGTGGCTGCAGAGTTCGTGGGGAGTGGTGGGTGGCCGACCCACCCTAGAGAGCAAGTGCCAAGAGGCTGGGGTCCCGTTAACCATCAGAAGAGCCAGCTAAGGACACAGGAGGGGCACTGCCCACAGGGCACTCCAGGCAGCTGCCGGGCCTGGGTGGGTGGGTGGGACTGGCACAGCGCACGCCCCTGAGGCCCATTTTGCCCCGTCATTGCTCCTCCCCCGGGAAGGGGAAACCGCAGCTCGGGCTGCCTGACCCACTGCCCCCAGCCCACCCCTTGCTTCGCTTCCACTGCGGCCACTGTCCCTGGTACTCAGCCACCAAGGCCAAAGTAAATGGGCCTGCCCTGTGCTGGCACACCCAGGGATGCCCCTGAAGGAGCGGCAGGGGCACCTGACTACAGACCCCACACCACAGCAACAGGAGCATGTGAGCCCAGCCATCACTAGCTGGAGAAGTGCCTAGAAGTGATAGGGTTAGTCTAACAACATTTGTCTGTATAGATTTCCCTCGGCCTCAACTTCCTGCCCTGGGGCTTTGAGGGTATGTCGTGTGACACAAAGTTGCAAACATTGAGAAGCTGTGTTTCCCCTTTCTGCTTGCCAGGGGGATTTCACAGAGTCCCCTGGCTCGGGTTGGGCGCAGCCCTCCAGGGGAAAGCCCGGAAGAAAACAATCGGGCAGAGCACAGGTTCCCACGTCCTTGCCTGACTCAGGGCGTTTTTAGAAAAGATAAACTCGGGGATCCTTTGCTTCTTCCAGTACATAAGAACACTTGACGGATTAGCGATCCTGCCTCTGTGAGCTCCAGCCCGATAGACGCACCCTCCCACGCAAACCTTGATGAGATTTCGCTCCGATGCAACCTCCGGGGCCGCCTGTGCGTGAGCCGCGCCGACACGCTGCTGCGGAGCCCACGGAAGCTCCGAGAGACCGTCCCGGGTCGCCGTCCTCGGCAAGGCTCTTGAGTAAAACGAACCTTAATTCTTCAAAAGCCTGATTCCTCTTTAGTTGACAAACTTCAGATCTTTTTTTCTGTCCCGCAGGTAGTTGCTATCTTTCTATCTTCAAGTTCACGGAGTCTTTCTTTTGTCCCCTGCTGTGCTGTTGATTCCGTCTTTGAGTTCTTTGGAAATTTCAGTTACTGTGTTTCTCAATTCTATGCTCTCCATTTGGTTCCTGTTTATGTCTTCTATTTCTGTGCTGAGACTCCCGACTTTTTCATTTGTTGCCAGCACGCTCGTGCCTCCTCACCGAGGCGGCTTGAAGCTGTTTTAAAACCCCTGTCAGGCGATTCTAAGGCCCGTGTCACCGCACTGCGGCTGTCTGTTCATTTCCTGTCCTCATTCACGTTGAGATTTTCCTGGTTCTTGGTAGAAGTAATTTTCTTTTTATTGTATGCTGGACATTTTGGGTAAAATGTTTTGAGACTCAGTATTTTATTTAGATCTTGTGTTTTTGCAGCCTCCTCTGACACTGCTCACGGGAGTGTAGGGGGGGCACTGCCTCGTCACTGCCAGGTGGAGGTGGAAGTCCAGGTTCCCACGTGACCGCATCGACACCTGTGGGGGCAGAGGGGACCCTTCTCACTGCTGGGCAGGGTGGGGGTGGGGGCTCAGGCTGCCCATAGACGTCTGCTGACACCCCCCTGCCTGGGAGAGGGAGGGTCACCTCAACACCGGTCGGCACCTGGTCCCCACAGACACCTCATTAATGCCTGGCAGAAACAGAAGGACTCGCCCCCCCTTTTTCACACATCCTGCCCAGCTTAGGTGACGGGGTGATAGCAGGACCGCCCACCGTGTTTCTGTGGTTTGGGATGGTGGTTATTGTCGACAAGTTTTCTGTCTTCCCAGGCTGCCCCTTCCCTGGTCCTCTGGCTGGGGAGAAAAGGCTTTCCTTGGGTTTCTCTTTGTCTTTGCCTGTTGGTATCTCAGAGTTGCCAGCTCTGCTAGCACCCAGTACGGGATATATGAAGCAAAAACAAAACAAAAAACCCCACAGGAGCCCGTCCCGAATCTCTGCTGTCCGCCCAGCGTGCCCCAGCACCCCGGGTTCTCTGCCCCAGTGTGATGAGTGCCAGCCAGCCTCTGTGCTGTCCTGCCTGGCTCGAAAGGGCACACCACGAATAGTTGTATCCTGGGATCACAGCTCAGAATTTTCCCCACCTCCTTATACTATTTTACCAACTTTACTTAAAGTTCTACATGTTACCACCTGCCTGCGTGCACCTAGTATGCTTAGTTTTATCCTGATTGGTCTCCTTCCCTGATGTAGAGACTCATTTTCCTGCACTAATGGCCCCGAATCCCCGAAGTCCAGTCTGTGGGATTCCTGAAGGGAACCTGCTGTGCTGCCTCTTACTGCTGCCACATGGCCAAAGGCTATTGGCAAGTCAGGCAGACTGACTTCCCATTCCTCTCACTTCTGGTGACATGTGCTGGTGCTCTCAGGGGACGTTGCAGAGAAAGGCAGGGATATGGACGGGGCAGGGGGGCAGGGTGGGAGCAGCTACAGAGCTCAAGGCAGAGGGGCCTTCCTGCGCGGCCTTCTCTCTCTCTGCCCAGAAAAAAGAAGTGAGACTCAGTTTACACTCTGACTCCACAGCAAAGTGACTCCTGAACTCTCCAATCCTCAGTTTTCTCATCTGCAAAATTGGCAGAGAAGGACTCAGAAATTCTGGGTGATCACAGTGTCTTCTAGAGTTGGGGAGAGAGCATTGGTCAGGGAGACCCTGCCCAACCCCCCACCCCAGTGACCCCCACCCAGGCCTCAGACAGGATGGCAACAGCCTGGTTCCTTCTGTGTAAGTCCTGCCTGGCAGGCGTGGCTGGTGTGGCAGGCGTGGAAGACAAGAGCGCAGCACCCTGCCGAGGCTGTGCCCTGAGGACCTGGTCTTGCACTGCCTTAGGAGAGGCCCTCATTCCATTTTGAGCCTGCAAAAGCAGCTTCCTCAGTCAGTTTAAGCAGAAGAGTTCATGAAGGTGCTGCTGAGCAGTTGGCAGAACTGACGGGAGTTCAGACTTGGAGATTCTCCGTGATGGCAATGCTCAAGTTCACACCACAAAACAGGCTGGGTGTGGATAGCACGCCTGCATGTCGCCTGCATGCCACCTGCTGCGCCATACCCCAGGCCCTGCAGGGCACTCCCCTGACAGCAAGACTTAGGGCTTCACTACCTACCCTGACACCACCACCCACAGCCCCGGCGACCGGCTTGCAGAGAGCCCCTTGCAATGCCAGCTTCTGCACACAGCAGATGCCAGTTTCAAATCCAAGGCCAGGGCACCCGTCAGGGACCAACTCCCTGGCTTCTCCCAGGACTTTCTCAGTTTGGGCACTGAAAGTCCAGTGTCCCAGGCAAACCAGAACTGTGTGTGCATTTATTTCCTGTGGCTGCTATAGCCAAACACCGTGAACTAACTGGCTGACTTAAAGGCATAGGAATTTATTCTCAACTCTGCACAAGGCCGGTGATTCTGGGTGGGGCTCAATATCTCCCCAGCACTTGCTCCTGCCTGTGATGCCAGCTGTGCCCTGGCAGTCTGCCAGCCCTACCCATAGCTCCTTCACTTCTTGTGGTGTCTCCTCCACTCCCCATGGAGGCCAACCCTGCCTCTGCCACCCTTCAGCGTGCCCACTTACGTCCTCTCTGCCTCTGTCCTGTGGCTGCCTCGGGCTTCCAGGCCAGGAGCCCAAGACCCACCCCCCAGGCCCCCTCTTGCCTCAGCATTGTTCCCGCCCCTGCTCAGCCCTCAGCCCTGGGGCCAGCACTGGGCATGCTCTCTTACAGTCTCCTGGTCTCCCTCAGCCCCTTTTCATCCTCACATTGCATGGCCAAACCCACCCCTGGGGGATCCAAGCCAAAGTCTGCCACGCCCAGCTGGGCTGCTGCACACTGATGGGCATGTGCTTGGGGTAACTCCGGCTGACCCCAACACCACCTGGCCCCAACACTGCCTGGCAGTCACCTTGCCCTGCCTGTCTTGTCAGACTCTGCAACCAACTCCAGTACCCTCAGACCTCTCCACCACTCACTTTTGGGGGGGGAAGGGGGTATTAGTGTTCTCTAAAGAAAAAGAGACAGAGACAAAGAGAGACAGAGACACAGAGAGAGACAGAAAGACTGACTTATTTTAAGGAATTGGCTCACACGTTTGTGGGGGCAGGCCAGCAGGCAGGAAGCTCAGGCAGGTCTCCATGCTGTGGTCTCGAGGCCAGGTTCCTTCTTCTCCAGGAAGCCTCAGTTTTGCTCGTAAGGCCTTCACCTTGAGGCCCACACATTACGGAGGGTGACCTGTTTTACTCAGACTCCACGGATTTAAATGTTAATCACATCTGAAAAATACTTTCACAGCAGTGTCCAGACTGGTGTTTGACCAGAAAGCTGGGTACTGTGGCCCAGCCGAGTTGGCACATAGAATTGGCCATTGCAGGGGGCCGTCCTGGTTGTGGGGACAGCAGGTCTAACAACCATTCTGGCAGGGATTATGGGATATGGGCAACTCCCTCAGGGACTGTTGGCCCCAGAAGGACCGAGACTGGGCCGGACCTGCTCATTGCAGAACTTCGTTTCCTTGTAGAGTGTGTGGCTCGTGGGGGGCGCTCGATAAAGGAATGACCACATTGCTTTGGCCCCCAGCAGGGGAGCTCCTCCCCCACGGCAGGGCATGGAAGAAACAGAAGCCCCCAGTGGTAACTTCCCCCAACTCCTGCCTTAAAGCCTCAAATCTAAATTCATCCCTCACTCGTTCTCATAGGAGGGGGACACATCTGCGTCCTCCCTTCTGCTGCAGCTAAGGCCCCCCAACCCCTGTGCTCAAACATAGCCCCTCCTGCTTTCCTGATGAGCTGCGAGTCAGGCGTCTCCAGAGAGACAGAGCGAGAGATTTTAAGGAATCAGCTCAAGCGATTACTAGCATGTCTGCAGGGCGGTTGGGCAGGCGGAGACCCAGGAAAGAGCTACGGTGCAGTCGAGGCCAAAGGCTGTCTGCTGCAGAAGTCCCTCTTGCTCTGGGAGGTCAGTCTGTGTTCTTTATAGGCTTTCACCTGATTGGGCGAGGCCTCCATGTTGTGGAGGGCATGTGCTTTACCCAAAGCCCACCGATTTAAGTGTTAATCTCAGCCCAAAAAAAAAAAAAAATACCTTCACAGAACACCCAGAATAATGTTTGACCTCATACCTGGGCACCATGACCCAGCCACATGGACACATGCAATTAACGGTCACCCCTTCTCCCGACCAGGATCCACCCCTTCTGGAGAGGAGCAGGAAGGCAGAGGCGGGGTCTGCTCTGCCTTGAGAACCCTGAGCTCCACCTCCAGCCAGAGCCCTCCAGGGACCCTGACATGGCCTGGCAGGGTCCTGTAGCCCTTTGGACAAAGGTCAGTGTGCCCAAACCGTGTGCAGCAAGGGTGGCAGGAGAGAAGAAAGTTGGAGTTTTGAAGGCATCCCAGGGAGAGGCTACAGCTGCTTTGCATTCCCAGCTACACATCCACAGAAGTGGGAAGGGTGCTCCGCGCCACCCAAATGAGAGGGCCCCAAGAGAAGCACTGACTAGGATTGGGAAACCCTTCAAAGAAGGGGTGCTAAAATCTCAGGTGGGGCAGACCCTGCATCGTGTGTTAGAGAGTTCCTGGGAGACCTTGGCAAGTTGCCTAGATTTGCAGAGCAAAGTGAGCACAGAGACAGGTGCCTACCCCCTGCTGTGGGGGTGCGGCTGCCCCTTCCTGATGTTTCCTTTTGCCTGGAGGGCAGTGAAAGTAACCAGCGGGGCTCACTGCACCCTCCACAACTGCTTTCTAAGGCAGGCAGGGAGTCACCTGGTTGGCACATCTGGGGAGAAGAGACCAGGTGTGCTCAGAGCAGCTCGCCCCTTTTCTGCCCAGAGAGAACCCTGTCCCACTCTGCTGTCCCCACTGTAAGGACCTGCTGTCATGTAGAGAGGGCTGTGTGGCCCCCGTGGCCAAGCATGTCAATTCTGGGGTCCAGTCTCAGGAAGCCTCTTACCCCAGACAGAAGCCCCTTCATCCAGCACAGCCTTTCGTCAGTAACGAGGACCATGTTGGGCCCCGTCTGCCAGATCCTTTGTCTTATTTCTCAATCACTTCAGAACTCAGGTGGGGAAAGGGGTGTTATTTATAGAATTCCAACTCTGTCTTGTGAATATGGAAGGCAGGATTCTGGTGTCTGGTTGGAGCTGCAGAGGAGACAGGGTGTTGGGAGGAGGCAGGAGACCCCTGTGAACCAAGCAGATGCCATGGAAGGCATGGAGGACAGACCCCAAGGCAGCCATGGCCCCCACCTGTGGGGTTCATGCCCTCACGCAGTCCCCCCACCTAGAGTGCAGGTGACCAGTACAATACAGCAAGGGTACAGGACACAGGTGATTACATGTGATTGTAATCTTGCTAAGAGACCACTAGAGTTTGGATATGGTTTATTTGACCCTCAATTCCTCATGTTGAAATTTGATGCCTAATGTTGGAGGTGAGGCCTAAGGGGAGGTGTTTGAGTGCTGTCCTTGTCCTCAGGTAATGAATGAGTTCTCCCTCTATTAGTTCCCACAAGAGCTGATTGTTACAGAGAGTCTGGCACCTGTCCCCTCTCTTTCTCCCCCTCCCACCATGGAATCTCCACACACGTGGCTCCCCTTCTCTTTCCACCATGAGTGGAAGCTCCCTGAGGCCCTCACCAGAAGTAGATGCTGGCGCCATGCTTCTTGTGCAGCCTGCAGAACCGTAAGCCAAATAAACCTCTTTTCTTTATAAAATACCCATCCTCAGATGTTCCTTTATAGCAACACAGAATGGACTAAGACAGAGTCTCTCTCTCTCTCTCTCTCTCTCTCTGTCTCTCTCTTTCCCTTGCTGGCTTTGACAAAACAAGTAGCTGTAGTTGGGATGGCCCACATGGCAAGGAACCTCCAGCCAACAGCCAGCAAGAAACCGAGGCCTCCAGCCCAGCAGCCCACAAGGCACCGAGTGCTCCAACAGTCCCGTAAGCCTGGGAGTGGATCCTTCCCCCAGTGAGCCCTGGAGAGACTGCAGCCCCCACTTCGAGATGCTGAGCAGAAGACCAAGCTAAGCTGGGCCCCGATTCCTGACCCACAGATGCTGTGAGATAGGGAGGCACGTGTTTTAAGAGATGAAGTTTGTGGACATTTGTTACACGGCACTAGATCACTGATACAGAAAGCGACCAGCCCCTCTGGGCCCATCCTGGAACACAGCAGACTGAGGAGCTAAAGAGAGGCACAGGAAACCAGACGCACACAGCACCACACACCAGGAGCCAAGCGAGGCCCCATGGGGACCCCTGAAGGCCCCACACCCCCAGCCAACTGAGATAGGGCTGCAGCAGTCCTGGTGAAGGGAAGCCCCCCTAGCCTTTCTCCCCATCCCACCCTGGGAGAGCCAGCAGAATCTGCTGAGGGCCAAGAAAAGACCCCACTGCAGGACCCAGGTGGGAACTGAGTGTAGACTGAAATTTTGAGACTAGACTGGATGGATCTTTTAATTATCTTTTTATTGAGGTAAACTTCACATAACATAAAATTCACTTTTTTTTTTTTTTTTTTTTTGAGACAAGGTCTCACTCTATCACCCAGGCTGGAGTGCAGTGGTGTCATCACAGCTTGCTGTAGCCTCCAACTCCTGGGCTCAAGCAATCTTCCTGCCTCAGCCTCCCAGAGTGCTAGGATTACAGGCATGAGCCACCACTCCAGGCCAAAATTCACCATTTAACCATTTTAAAGTGAACATTTCAGTGGCTTTTAGTATGTTCACAATGTTGTATAATTATCACCACTACCTATTCCCAAAACATTGTTATCACCCCAAAAAGAAACCCTGTATCTGCTAAGCAGTCAGTCCCTGCTCCCCAGATCCACTCTCCCTGGCACCTCCAGCCCCTGGAAAATAACAATTCATCTACTCCGTGCCTGTTCTGGACAGTGCACATAAGCAGAATCATATTATACAGTATGTGGTGTTTTGGGGTCTCAGTGTGGCTTCTTCCACGGACCATAATGTTCTTAGGGCTCACGCACATGGTAGCATGGGTCGGTGTGCCGTTCCTTTTCATAGCTGAGTAGTATTCCACTGTGTGGACAGACCACGTCTTATTATCCATTATCAGGTGTTGGACATTTGGGTTGTTTCCACTTTTTGACTATGATGACTAATGATGCTATGAACCTTTGTGTACAAGTTTTTGCATGGATGTAGATTTTCATTTTTGCTAGATACATTTTTATCAACTTAAATTCTATATATAGGACTTTAAAAAAAATGCCTCTAATCCTATGTACCAACATACTTTTTCTGACTAAGACTTGTCAGAAAATGTCAAAATCAGAAAACCCATATTCCTCTACTGGATGGTTATAAGGTTGAGTTTTAGAGACTTTATTGGTAATTTTCTTTCAAGAGTTGAGAAAAATCATTCCGATAAATATGAAAATTCAGCAAGAGCCTTAACTTTACCCATATCAAAAGAGCTCTAACGTTTACACACGGGTGCTGAAAAGCCAGGGAATGACCTACAAAGCAGAAGGTGTGGTCACTGTGGTCCCCGCGTCCTCTGCCAAGTTGCATTGCTTCATCTCATGCACAGTAACACACGCTGGAGACACTGTCTCCGAGGATGGCGGGTGTCCGGGATCAAGCCTGGCCCGAGGATGCCTTAGTTATATCTTTTTAGCCTAATATTCAGAGTCACAGTATATCCTGTTCTCAGGCTGAGAACGCTCAACATTGATCACTGTTGCTGATACTCACGTGTATTGTTTTCCACTGAAGTCAGATTGTTTCCTTCAAGCTGTCCATTCTCTCTGCACAAAGAACTGTATTTAGTACGGCTGCCTGTGGCAGGGGTGGTCCCCATAATGACATCCTCAGTATATGGCAATGTCCTTGAGGTTTTGTTTGAGACTATCTGAGCTGAAATACAGTCCAGCCCAGAAGGACCCCAGCTGACCAGCCCTCAAAGCCCAGTGCCGCCCTCCTGTCCTGCCGAGCACTCAGGGCAGCAGCCCCAGGGAGCAGTGTGTCCGCCTGGTCCCTGCCAGGCCACCCTGGGACGTGGCGACCCATGGTGGGTGAGATCGGGGTTTCATTTCCCGGTATGATGGCCCCTCAATTAAGAGCGAACAGAAACATTGCTGTTAATGACGAGCAGGGGCTGCTGTCAAGCTGCATCCTTGACTGTTGGATAGTAACTTATCTGAAGTTTGTGAAGATGTTGGACTTGGGACTGGAGAACCACACCGTGGAGTCAGTCCCATTTGAAAGTGCTTATCAGAGAAAAATAAAAAGGCTCGAGCTAGTGACCCAGAATGTCAGCCCCGCCACTGAAGGGCGGGTCTGGAAAGGGCTGGAGGAGTTGTGGGCAGTGTTTCCGAGAGGAAACGGGCCAGTGCGTGTAACCACAGATCTCCCCGCGAACCGGCAGCTGCCCTCCTGGACGCGAGAGAGAGCGGGCCGGGGAGAAGGAAAGGGCAGCGTGATGCTAACCAGCCGGCCTGCCTGCCTTCTTCCTCTTCACCCGAGGTGTCCGGATTGACAACTCAGACCCATCAGCTGCCCACTGGGAAGACCACAGGGCTTTTCACCGAAGGGTGGCTGGCCTCGCGGGTGGGGCTGAGCCCAGCCAGACCATGCTTTGAAGCCTCCCTGGGCTACAGCAGCCCAGCAAGTGGCTCCCTGGAAGAGACACCAGAGCTGGGGGCAATCACACATGCCATGGCGACCCAGGAAACCATCAAAGGGACACAACAGAAAGCATTTCTGACACTTGCAGGGGAACAGAACACTGTCTTCATACCCATACTAGACTATATGGTAGTTACGATAGACACAATGCAGAGGTAGCGGCCTTTCATGTGGACGTTATCCTGGGTTTCTGCCAAGCCCCTTTGGTGGTTGACAGATTTGTACATCTGCATGCAGACAAGGGGCCAAGCAGCTGTCGAGCACCTTCCCAGCCACAGGGAACAATGCCTGTTTCTAGGGGAAGTGTTGCTACTGCTGGGAGACAGAGCTTATGCTGGCGGGGACGCGACGGAGGGTTCTGTCATGCTCCGGCCCCCAGACATATGGCTCCTGTGAAAACACTGGTGCCCGTGGGGCAGGACTCACGGAGAGGGCGATGGTCCAGGTGAGATTGTGACAAGAGCTGCAGCAATGAGGCCGTAGAAAGGGCCCCTCACGCGGGACTGGCCAGCACAGTGGCACAGCGCTCTTCTACCACCCGATGGGCATGCTGACCACCAACGAGGTCGCAGCATGCTCCTCCTTCCCCACGGGGCCCGAAGCCCTGGGACTCCCTGGAAGCTTTGGGACCTGGAGGAGAGAGGCATTCTTGCCCCTCTTGGTCAGTGCCACGTTATCCAGGTTTTCACCTGGAACTGACTGAACTACCTGAAGAATGGCGCACTCAAGTCTGCTTTAAAATCTGCCACGGCCCATGACTCCTTCTCCCCAGTGCACTCCAGTCCTTACCTGAACGCCATGGACCAGCAGCTCCTGAGTGTGCTGGCCCTGGTGAAGCTGTGCTTTGACCAGTTTGGAGTGACACTGTGCTAGAGGGAGATAGGACACACCCCTCCCACTCTCCAAAGATAGAGATACAGCACAAGCTATTCCCAATGGTATCAGATGGATTAGGAATGGCAACAGCCAAGTTCTGGTGATGGGGACAGGGTGGCCTTGGATTTGTTTGGTGTTTTTGTAGTAGAAGCTAGGAAAAAGACTACTAGTTTCGGAGCACAGAGGTGTCCTGCTGGAACACCAGATGTCCATGATATCTGCCCACTCAAGCAACGGTCATCAGGGTGGTCAGTCTTAACTCCCATGCCAGAGGACAAAGAGGAGTATGACAGGCAGGCAGGTGAGTGCAGGGACTGGTTCCAGAGGGTATGTGTGGAGCTGACCTGACAGTCTCTTCTCCATACCTGTGGATCTTCTGGAAACCCTTTGCCATCTATGGTGTTCTGGTATTCTTTTCTATCAGGACTTGTCAAATTGGAAAGCTGCTTCCCAAGGAGTGGCATCAAACCCACGCCTGCATCCATCCAGCCAGGAAGAGCAATCTCTGCTGGAGGGGATGTGCTTTCAAGATAGAATCGGAGAGAAAGGCAACAGCAGGAGAAATGTTTGGGCTTTTTTTTTCCTTTAAACAGCTTTATTGAGGTACAACTGACATATAATAAACTGCACATATTTAAAATATACAATTTCATAAGTTTTTTACCATCTTAAACATTTTGTAAGTGTACAGTTCAGTGGCATTAAATAGATTTACATTGTTGTGCAACTGTCACCACCATCCATCTCCAGAACTTGCTCATCTTCCCAAACTGAAGCTCTGTCCCCATGAAACACTAACTCCCCATCCCCTCCCCCAGCCCCCGGCACCCCCATTCTACTTTCTGTCTCTATGGATTTGATGACTCTGGGGACATTGTATAAGTGGAATCGCACAGTATTTGTCCTTTTGTGTCTGACTTCTTCCACTTTGCATAATGTCCTCAAGGTCCATCCATGCTGTAGCCTGTGTCAGGGCTTCATTCCTTTTTAAGGCCGAATAATATCCCACTGTGTGGACAGACCGCACTTTGTTTACCCACTCATCTGTCCACAGACATTGGGTTGTTTCTACCTTTGGCAATTGGGGACAACGCTGCTATGAGCACACATGTACAAATATCTCTTCCAGGCTCTCCTGTCAATTCTTTTGGGTATATACCTAGGAGTGGAATTGTTGGAGCAGATGGTAACTCTATGTTTAATTTTTTAAAGAACTGCCATGCTATTTTCCACAGTGGCTGTACCATATTACATTCTCACCAATAGTGCAGAAGAGTTCCAGTTTCTTCACATCCTCACCAACACTTGTTATTTTCTTTTTTTCCCTTTTTTGGATAGTATCCGTGCTAATGAGTATGAGGCAATATTCTCATTATGTTTTTGTTATTTATTTATTTATTTATTTGAGACAGGGTCTTACTCTGTCACCCAGGCTGGAGTGCATGGCACAATCATACCTAGCTCACTGCAGCCTCAAACTCCTGGGCTCAAGCGATCCTCCTGCCTCAGCCTCCCAAGTAGCTGGGGCTACAGGCGTGCACCACCATGCCCAGCTAAGTTTTCTAGTTTTTGTAGAAATGGGGTCTCACTCTTTCTCAGGCTGGTCTCAAACTCCTGACCTCAAGCAATCCTCCTGCCTGGGCCTCCCAAAGTGCTGGGATTACAGGCGTGAGCCACAACTCACTGTGGTCCTAATTTGCATTTCCCTAATGACTAGTGGTGTTGAACGTCTTTTCACGTGTGTGTTGGCCATTTGCACATCTTCATTGGAGAAATGTCTATGGAGTCCTTTGCCATTTTTGAATTAGGTTGTTTATTTTTACCGCTATAGGTTTTTAGAGAACTAAGGTGTTACAAACACAAAATGTGAGGGGAAAGGACCTACTGGGAAGCTAATTTATTTGCTTAAAAGGGAGACGTGATAGCCTTTATCCTCTGTTTTAATCTACCAAAGATTTCTTCTCAGAGATGCTGCACAAATAGAAGTTGTGTAAGATACTTGGTAAGATATCAAACAAGGCAGATGCAAACTTAAATTTCTAATAGGTTCTGTGGGTTTCAATCCTTTAAAAAAAATGAATAAAGAGTCCAGGCAAGATTGCTCACGCCTGTAATCCCACTACTTTGGGAGGTCAAAGCAGGACTATTGCTTGAGACCAGGGGCTTGAGACCAGCCTGGGCAACATAGCAAGACCCCATCTCTACAAAGAATTAAAAAAATTAGCCAGGCGTGGTGGCTTGTGCCTGTAGTCCCAGCTACTCAGGAAGCCGAGATGGGAGGATCACTGGAGGCCAGGAGTTCTAGGTTATAGTGAGTTATGATCATGCCACTGCCACTCCAGCCTGGGGGACAGAGCAAGACTCCGTCTCTTAAAAAAGAACAAAGATTTTAATAAATGTTGATGTTAAAAAGTTGTATCACAAAGAGACGTGCCTCTTAACCTGACCCGTGGATGGGACATCAGCTTTGCCACAGCAGGTCCTACCGAGGTCCTCAGACCCTTCTCCTTGGGAAACCAGCACCTCAACGACTTGTCATGGTGGAAATACATTCCCAGCTCCTGGCCTGTATCCTGAAGGTGATGGAGCTCTGATCTAGAATCCACGCGGGTTCAACTGTCAGCTCCAGCCGTGACACCACCAGGGCCACCTAAGTTCCTTTCTTTGTAGGCCTGTTTCAGCGCCTGTGTGATTCCCCAGGAGATGCATGAACCTCTCACCACCGCCAATGTCCGTGTTGCATGGAGACTTCAGGCATTAGTTATTTGGATGGTTTATGCAAAGTGCTTAGAACTGCACTTGGCAGGCAGGCGGCCTGATGCATGTTTGACCAAGGAACAAAATGCTCACTAGGGGCCCATTCATTCATTCATTCTTTTTTTTTTGGTAGAGGTAGGGTCTCCCATGTTGCCCAGGCTGGTCTGACTCCTCCAGACTCAGTAGCAGCTGCTTGCTGCGGTGTCACCAGATGACTCTGGGCCAGCCCCTCCGTGTTGTGGGTAGAATTCCGTCCCCTCTCCCAAATTCACGTATTGAAATTCCAACCTCTAGAACTTCGGAAAGTGCCTTATTCGGAAATGGGATCATCCCAGATGTGATCAGTTATGATGAGGGCGTAGTGGAGCAGGCGGTCCTAATCCAATATGGCTGGTGTCCTTAGAAAAGGGGGACTTTGGACACGGACAGGCACACCGGGAGGACGCTG
This sequence comes from Daubentonia madagascariensis, assembly GCA_023783475.1. Lineage (NCBI taxonomy): Eukaryota > Metazoa > Chordata > Mammalia > Primates > Daubentoniidae > Daubentonia > Daubentonia madagascariensis. Next base: position 1,025,146 of record JAKFHU010001716.1, on the reverse strand, counting down.
GGCGCACGCGAGGGCAGAGGTTGAGGAAATGCTCTAGGCCCGCGAGCGCCTGGCCGAGCGCCAGCCAGAGCGCAGCCCGGAGAGCGCTCTGCGCCCCGCGTCCCGGTGGGCCGGGCGCGCTGTCCCCGCCCTGCGTCGCGGTGGCCGGGCGCTCCGCCTCGCTTCCGCTCCCGTCCCTTAGCGGGTGGGAGCCATGGTGGCCCACGTGCTGCTGCTGCTGCTGCTGCTGTCGCCGGGGGCGGTGAGTGCGGTTGGGCCGCCTGGGCCGTGTGCGGGGCAGGGCGCGGGGCGCGAGCACGGAGCGCGACGAGCGGGCCGGGTCGCCTCCTCCGCGCAGCCTGGGCGGACGGCCTCCGGCCGCCGGTCCTGCCCGGCCCGAGGTGGGGAGGTGGGAGCAGCCTCCAGAGGGTAGCGCGGGCCCTGCCCGCGTCCCGGCCGCGGCGGGCGGCGTGGGCCCAGGCTGCGGCGCCCGCAGGAAGTGGAGGGAGGTGGTTTTTTTCATCCAAGTCCGGTGTTTTATTCGCACAAATCGACTCCTCTCTTTTTTTCCTGCTATATGGCATGCATATAGAAGTGGTTTCATACAGATAGACATTCTGTTTCACCATTTCCCGAATATCATCATTTTTCAAATGTCCTTACTCCCCAACATTACATTGTCACAGTGACTGATGTGTTTCTGAAAGCCGCAAGCCGAGGATGTGATTACTACATAACTGATTCCGTGTTAACCTCAAATCACGTAAGAGTGAAAGGCGGGTGTTCACCCCGGGTGCCTTGTTTGAGTTCTCTCCATTCACCTGGCACGTGAGCCCAGGGAGAGTCAGACTTTCCACCCCTCATGCACTGCTGAGTTTTCCTGAAGGCAGTTTGTTCACAGCACTGATGTTTTTCTCCCTTGAAAATGGTGCCTTTCCTGTTTTTTGCACTTTTAAATAGCTTCAGGTTTTTTGTGAAATTCCCAGTCTTGGTGTTTTTCTGCTTCAAGTGCGTTCATGCATGACACCTGAGAAGTGTCCTTGGCACTGTGGCTACCTGTGCCTAAAAAGGAAATAGTACGGGCAATGGAAAATGGAAGGTTAGAGAAATAGTTACCAGGCGTTTTCTCACCTAACAATAGCAGGAGTGGGTTTTCAAAGTCAGGTAAGAGAACTCCAGCTAGAAAGCGCTGGTAGGGAAAGGAACAAGCCACACAGAAGATGCCAGTTATTCTTGTATTTGAGGTACTTGTGTTCTATAAAACTGCTGGGCAATTATGTGGTCCCAATTTTTTATATATGTGTATGTGTATACACCCGTGCACATGTATGATGTATGCAAAATATATGCACACACGTACACATACACAAACTCACGGATCCCAGTTTCTGAATGATACATCATATACTTTCTTGATAAAGTGTATATGCAACTGCTGAAAAAATCAACTACATACTGCAACAAAACAAATGTTTACTAAATTCCAAAGGATCCCTGCCGCATAGTATGTGGTTCTGACCACGCAGATAGACTAGACAGCAACAGTGCAGAGTCAGTACAACCGCACACATTTGGAAACTGAAGAACATACTCCCCCATCTCACTACTAAGCACTCAAGCAAAAAGAAAAGGAAAAGTGGAAACAAAAAAGATCATATTCCCCCAAAGTGATACTTACCTGCTCCTTATTGCAAGTCGAACAATACAGAGGAATATGAGAGGAAGTTCCAGCATGTGCCTCCCCAGAGAAGGCCACCCCCGGAGGGGACCGGTGTTCCAGCTGGCAGGCGGCCAGCCACCTGCTGCTCTATGTTGAGACGCATATGGAGGATGGCTGCAGCTCCACCGGCCGCAGGCACGTCTCTCAATAATGCCTGTCTCCCCTTTCTTATTGAAGGTGACCTTGGCCACCCATGTGACCCCATGTGGCCCAGATATGTACCTGTTTGAGAACCTCTGCTGCAAACTCTGCCCAGCGGGTGAGTCCCAGGACACCTTCCAGAGCCTTCAGGCTGACCTTCCAACCTGGGAGAAGGGAGGCCTCAGGCACTTAGGGCATAACTGGAAACTGCCCTGGGGGGGACTTTGGCTGATTAGGGGTGGGTGGGCCCCTCCTCAGGAGGCCCCCTCTGTTCACCCTCCTACCCCACCTTGGAAGGGACTTTCCTCTGCCCCTGGGGGTGTGGGGAGTGCCTGGGTGAACTGAGAGGGGGTCAGTGTCTGCTCTGAGGTGGGCAGGCTGTGTTCTGTGGGGCTCAGAGGACAGAAGTGGGGGGCACAGGCCCAGGCTGGAGGCTCCCACCTGCCCTCCTGTTGGGAACAGCCCAGATGTGGCTGAGGATGGGAGGCTCCTAGTGAGCAGGTGGCTTAATTTCTCCTCATGAGGGTGCTCTGAGATTGAATTTGCCCCATAAAGCAGGTGAGGAGCCAGAGGCTCCACCCACCCCACCTCTCACCACTTGATGGCCAGTCACTGCCATCAGCACCTGGGCCTTCCTGGGAACCACTCAGAGGCCGGCTGCCATACTCATACTGCTCACCATTGCACCCTGCACAGGCCTGCACATGCACACATACACACACGCCCCACATTTTATCCACCAGCCCATGCCTTCACGAGGCTTCTGGTTCAGGGACCAAACACCCACACCTGGACCACTCACCCCACACCCTCCCACACACGTCTGCACACACACCTGTACGTGCACATACATCTACATGTACACACACCTGCATGCACACCTAAACACTCACCTGCACATGAGTCTGTATATGCACACATCAATACATACATGCACCTTTACACACCTATATGTACATGTCTGTAGACACATCTATACATATACACACCTGCACAAATGACATTTCAGGAATTGATGTGACATCATTGGCCCAGATGAAGCCCTCTGAATGCAGCGTGTGGGCAGGTGCAGGTGGTTAGGCCCTCTTCCCCAAGAGGTCGTGACTGGGCTCAGCTGCCAGCTTTGCTGTGGTTCTTTTGAAGCCCTTATGAGATGAGCACTGGACTCGAAGTCAGTCTGGGGCCTGGGCCAGACACTTGCCTTTTTACACCTTCAACCTTCCTCTATTAAATGGGGCCTCTGGGAGCCGTTCAGCCTGCCCCAGGTAGTTAGGAGCCTGGGGGAGGTGGGGATGGAGGAACAGGCACCTGTGAGCTCTCAGGTGGCTCACCGTGCAGGCTGGAAACCATCTGCTCATACGTGCTGCAGGACATGGGAAAAAGCCAAGGGGGGATTCAGGTTCTCAGTTCCTGGGATGCAGATGCATTAAGTTTATCACGGGGACTGTGGCTGGGCGTCAGTCTAGAATGTCCCAAAGATGTTGGAGGCCGAGGGGTGAGTGCTGTGCAGGGGGTCAGCAGCACAGTCCCCAGGTGGGTCTGTGCTGGAGCAGGGTTGCCCTGGTCCCCACCTCACCGCTGTCCCACCTCTCACGAAGGTCACCATGTCAGCAAACACTGCAGTACGAACCACAGCCTTGGAGACTGCACACCTTGTGGGCCTGACACCTTCATGGCCCACGACAATGACCAGCTTTTCTGCTCTCCATGTAACGAGTGCCGGGAAGGTAAGTGTGCAGCTGCAGTCAGGTGCAGTGGTTCTACTGAATGTTAAAACACACCCCCTTCTACCTGCCTTGTAATAATCTCTCCAGAGGAAATCACTACAGATATGCACAGAGATCGAGCCACCGCAGCATCTCTCACATGGTGTTTGGTTTTAAGAGGAAGAGTTGGTTAGGGTTTTTGCTTGTATCATGATGATACGTGTATATAGTTAAAGAATCAAGAATCAATCTACAAATTATTAGGGTTTTTTTTTTTTTTCTTAGAGACAGGGTCTCGCTCTGTCACCTAGGCTGAAGTGCAGTGGTGCAGTCATAGCTCACTGTAACCTCAAATTCCTAGGCTCAAACATTCTTCCTGCCTCAGCCTCCCAAGTAGCTGGGACTGCAGGTGCGCTCCACCACACCTGGCTAATTTTTTAATTTTTTGGAGAGACTCACTATGGGGTGTCGCTATGTTGCCCAGGCTGGTCTGGAACTCCTGGCCTCAAGTTATCCTCCTGCCTTGGCCTTCCAAAGTGCTGGGATTATAGGCGTGAGCCACCACACCCAGCCTTACAAATTATTAGGATTTTTAAGACCATTTAGTAAATGACTATATACACAATTAATATATAAAAGTTTGTGTAAGTTTCTATATACCAGCAACAAATTGTTTTTTAAAAATGTAATTTTTTGAAAAGATACCATTTGCATTAGCAAAAAATAATAAGATACTTCAGAATAAATCTAGCAAAAGATACATAAGATGTTTATGTGAACAAACCACATTTAAGAAGATCTAAATATGTAGAGAGATGTAACAAGCTTGTAGGTAAGAAAACTCAATGTTTTAAAGATATCAATTCTCCATGGAATGGTCCTCAGATTCAGTGCATTCCTAATGAAAATCCCAGCAGGAATTTTCTTGAAACTTGATAAGCTAACAACTTCCAAAACACTCCTGAAGAACAGAAACAAGATAGCACACTGGCCTCCCAGATATCAAGACTTGTATAAAGAGACAATTAAGATACCGTGATATCCACACAGGAAAAGGACAGGTGGACCCATGGGGCAGAGCAGAGAGCCCAGAAAGCCCCATAGGTGTGAACACGTGGTGAGTGACCTGTGGCCTCCCCCGCACAGGAGAAAGGGGAGAATCTTCAAACGGTGGACAATTCATTGTCCACATAGGAAAAGTCCCGGTGCAGGGCGGGATGTTTCCACTGTCCCTACCCCTCACCATACATGAAAATCAATTCCTAGTGCATTAAAATCCATATATGAGAAGTAAAACTGTACGAAGAAGATATAGAGAGTGTCTGTGACTTTAAGGCAGCAAAAACTTTTTTACGTAAATTATAAAAATCACAAACCATAAGGTAAAATTGATAGATGTGACTACATTAGAATTATACGCTTTGTTCATCAAAAGACACCCAAACTTGAAAACTTAAGCCACGAAATGGGATAATTGGTTTCTGATACTTATAACTTACACACAATCAGTATCCAGAACATATAAAGGATGCCTACTAATCAATAATAAAAAGGTTTGGAAAAAAAAATGTTTTAATGGGGAGAGACATAGACATTTCAAAGTGAAACATAAATGGTAACAAACATATAAAAGCATTGAGGTAGATGAATAGATAACCTGTTTTATATCTACCAGGGTGAGGAATTTAAAATGTTAATACCAAGTGTTCACAGAGACATAGGGCAGTGGAGGTTCGAAGTAACAGGAAAAGTGAGAATCGATACAGCCACTTTGGGAAACCTTTTTGGCGTAGTCAGTGAAACTGAAAATGTTCCTAAGCTACCACCCACCCCTTCCACGTCTCCATCCAGATTGGAACAGCTCTCGCCCACATGCGGGGAGAGGTGGGGAAGGGTGTGTAGTAACACAGGACCAGAAGCATCCCAAATGCCCATCGACAGAGGATTCCCACTGTGGCACACTGCACGGCAGTGAGAGTGAATGGGGGTCTCTGTGACAGCGTGAGACGACAGTGCACCGCAGAAGGCCATGCCCAGCGTGGCCCCTTTGTGTCTGCTCACGAGCACATCCTGCTGAACACACCTGGTTAAGGACGTTCAGAAGGGTGGCACGGTTCTAGAGAGAAGACGAGGCTGGACTCGGGGGGGGGGGTAGGGGACGCACGTTCTTGGTATCAAGCTTGGGTGCAGGTGTGAGGGTCCCATTTTATTTTTATTTATCTCTCACGTATAGTTATTTAAGTTTGTTCAAAGAGAAAGTGTGGCAGACGGCAAAGGCATCTGCTTTTGAAGCTCTTCACCCCAGTGTCGTTTAAACACTGCCATCTGAGACATTGGGTGGGTGTGGTGCCTCGACTCCGTGTCTCCCCAGGCACGTGTGTGTGCAGGATGGGCCGTCTGGGAGGGTGGCTATCGGTGTGACTGCAGGGGTTGTTGCCAGCAGGCAGGATTGCAAGGTGTCTCTGCTCACTGCCTTTCTGTGACATTTTGTTCACAGAACACAGTAGTGGTGTTCTTGTCTTTGAGGGAAAACAAGATGAAAGGAATGATTTGGGGCTGGTTTTGAGAGGCTGGCCCTGTTCCTCCCCCGCCCAGCTTGCAGGGGTACCCACTGGCCTCTCCACGGACACCCCAGATCGCACGGAAGCAGGTCTGGTCAGTACATGTTCATGGTCCCTGTGCTAAAAGATCAGGTAAGGGTAGACTCTGTGCCTAGGACTAAGAGCAGATGACAGTGACTTTGCCATATTGCAGCACGGTGCATGCCCAACCGGGGCATACCTCTGGTGACTGGTGACTAATCCTCAGCCTTCCCTCTTTGACAGACCAGGAGCAGGTGGCCGAGTGCTCTCTGACCAGTGACCGGCAATGCCAGTGCAAGCAGGGCAGCTTCTACTGTGACTCTGCAAACTGCGTGGAGAGCTGCTTCCGGTGTAGCAGGTGGGGGACATAGCGGGTAGGGGGTGGTCAGACCAGGGGGCGTGCGCATGGGTCCCCACTCCTCCACTCATTGCTTGTTTGGCTTTGGGTCACTTATATAGCACCCCCAGCTTCAGTTTCCCCATCTGTAACATGGGGCTATTAGGGTAGCACCTGTCCCATGGAGGTGTCCTGAAGATTAAATCAAACAAATTGGATGTTTCTGCCTGGTGTCCTGCCCGGAGTCGGTGCTCATTCCTTTATTCATTGACGAAATGATTGCTGCACCCTGCTGTGGCCTGCAGGTGGCATTGCAGGCCTTGGGCCCCTAGCAGTGGGGGACGAGGACAATCAAAACGCACATACGGTGACTAGCTGGTGGCATAGAAGGCCGTAGGGCCATTGTGGACTCAGCAGTCAGGGACGGTCTCTGCAGAGGTGGCCCTTAAGAAGAGGCCTGAGGGAGAGGGAGCCATAGAAAGTTCTGGGGGAAGAGAGCTCTAGGCAGAGAGAATGGCAGGACCGTGCCCTGTGGCCAGAGCAGAACGACTGACCACTGGTACAGTGTAAGTGTCCTGCAGCCGCCATAACACATGACCACAAACTGGGAGATTTAAAACAACAGGAATTTGTTCTTTCACGGTTCTGGAGACCAGAAGTCCGAAATCGAAGGTGTCAGCAGGGCCTCACTCCCTCCAGAGGCTCTAGGGGAGAGTCTTCCTTCACCTCTTCCAGCTTCTGCTGGTGGCCACAGTCTTTGGCTTGTAGACGCTTCTCTCGTCTCTGCCTCCACCGTCAGTGCCTCCTCTGCACGTCTGGGCCTCTCTGTCTTCACCTGGCCCTCTCCACTCTGTGTCCAGATTCCCTCTTACACGGACACCAGTCATTGGATCAGGGCCCACCCTACTACAGTGTGACCTCATCTTAATTATATCTACAAAGACCATATTTCCAAATAAGGTGACATTCTGAGGTCCCAGGTGGGCATGAATTTTGGGAGGACATTCTGGGGAGACATTTACAGTGACAAAGCCACTTGCAAATAGCTCTCATTAAACACAACTCAGACTACGTTGAACTGTTGGCTCATATACCTGACAAGTCCAAAGTAAGGACTGCCTTCAGTTCCGGTTTGATCAAGGCTCTGGTGTCTCTAGACTCACTTACCTTTACCCTTCTCCATGGCTGGCATCGTCTCTGGGCTGACTTCGCTCTTGGTAGAGATACGGCTTCAGCAGGTCCAGTCCTCGTAGCCAAATACTCCTCTACTCAGGAAAAGAGAGAGGAGAGATGTTCTTCCCCAAGATAGCACAGAGGATTCCCCAGCTTCACTCTCATTGACTAATTTGGGCCACATAGCCTGGGAAATGCCAGGCATTGATTGCCCAAAACGTGGCAGGGCCATCCCAGGACCCAGGCTGGTCCCTCCTAACCCTGCCCTGTGGGTGGTAATGAGGCCACTCTGGGTGGGGAGAGGTAACAGTTGGGGTTTCCTTTCAGGTGTCCTGGAGGCAGAGAGCCCCTTCAGCCATGTAATGCCACAGCGAACTCAGTATGTGCTGAGCCAGGTAAGGGGCTGATTCTGTCTCTTAAATCCAGGTGAGCAAACCTTTTCTGGAAAGGTGTGTATGTTAGGCTTTCCAGGCCACATGGCTGTCACTTGTCATCTCTGCCATGGTGGTAAAAACAACCAGAGACAATAAGTAAATGAATGTGCTTGGCTGTGTGGCAATAAAACTTTATTTACAAAAACAGGCAGTGGGCCGGATTTGGCCCATGGGCCCTCCTTCATAGACCCCTGCCTTAAGTAAACAAACAGAATCCTTGTGGACTCGCTGTGGCTGCCCCGTCCTTCTCCCTGAGTGGGGCTCGGCCTCCCCGCGCTGCCCAGGTGGCTCACTGGTGCCGCCTGCCTCACGCTCCAGGATGTGATGTCCTTGTCCCTTGGTGAGCGAGGAGAGGAGGCAGCTGCCTGTGTTCTCTCCGCTGGTGCTCTGCCCGTTTCCTTCTGTCCTTTCACGTAAGCTCCAGCGCCATCCCTGGCCCCTGCCCCACAGGGCTGTCAGATGTGACAGGGGGACCTAAGGAGGGCAAGGCTGTGCTCAGGGCAGAAGTGATTCCAGCAGCCTTGGCCCTCTGGTGTCATGCGCCTGTGTGAGACTCTGCCCGTTTTTATATCGGGTGGCCTGGGGTTTTTCTTTCTTTCTTATTTTTGATAATTATTTATAAACGTTGGTCATGATTTATGAACTTGGGATACAAGCCCTTGTGCTGCGGGCATCTCCTCTTCCTCTGCAGGCTGCTTGTTACCCACCCTTGGGTGTCTCAGTTCTAACGTGGCTCAGTTTGTCACCATTTCCCCATGTGGTTGCTGCTGTTTGTGTCCCACGTAAGAAATCTTTGCTCACACCGAGAAGATGCTCTCTCACGTGATCTGCCGGAAGGTTTACTGTGTTGCTTTTCTCATTTAATTCTGCAGTGAACCTGGAATTGGTTCTTTGTGTAGTGTGAGGAAGCGGCCAGGTCCATGCAAATGGCCCCACACCACGTGGGAGGAGTGAGGAGACAGTCTTCTCCCTGCTCTCTGCATCACCTTGGCCACAAATCAGGTGTCCGTGTAAGCCTGGGACTGTCTCTCTCTCTGTCCGAGGGCTGGAGCCACCCTTGCCTGCCTTCCGCAGTGCTGTCTGGGCTGCTCTTGGACCTTGGTGTGTCAATTTACATTTCAGAATCAGCTTGTCCGTTTCCACAAAAAAAATTTGATTAGAATAACACGTAAACACTTTTAAAGGCTATGTTAATACCAAAAACAAAACAAATGGGTCTAATCTGAGAATAAAGAAAGCCTTTCTATTGACTGATGGTACTAATGAACATGGCTCCACTGGCTATTCTTGCTCATGGGGGTAACTTGGAGGTGGCTGAGCATCCACATCTCTAGGTGGCCTGTCCCCATTCCCTGTGTGTCTATGTGTCCTGGCTCTGGCCATGCTATGATTTCACAAGGGGTGAAACCAGGATACCCAAGTGGTCTCACTAGTTATCTCCCCAGGGTGGGCCTGCCCTGTCCCTTGGGCCACGGTGGCTGGACTCTGCTCTGACCAGGACCGCATATCCTCTCCCACCTCCTGGCTCCCGGGCTTTGCCTCCTGGTGCCCAGGAGCAGATCCTGCAGCTGGGACCACCCACACAGGACCACTCCCGGGATGGCAGAGCCTCTTGCTGCCATTCTAGTGGGACAGACCTCCTACCCCTTCCCAGGACCTGAGTAAGACCCCACATACTCTGGGCTTTGGGACCTGGACAGACGGTGGTGGGGAATGGGGACTTTCTGTAGCATGTCACTCTGATGAAGAGAGCTGTGCTTAGCTCTGCCACAGCCTTCTCTGTTTTGCCTCCTTCTAGAAAACGTAAACTGGTGTTGGTTACTCCTCCTCCTGTTTGTGCCTGTTGTCATGGTCGTGGTCATGGTCATCTACTACAGAAACAAAGGTAAATCAGAGCTAGATTGATCAGCAAGAAAAACAGACCAGCAACCTCGTCAGTAGCTCAGGAATGGGGCAGTTTTGTGAGGTCCTCGCTTTCTAACTCGGGGCAGCTTGGAGGTCAGAGGTGGGCAGGCAGCCATCCCCTGAGAGTTCATACAGAGTCTTGCGGCACTGGAGACAGCCGTGGCCGTCGGGGTGCTGCTGCAGCCGGGCGCAGTGGCGGCGCTGGGTGGGCCATGGGCTGAGCTCACCCTCCTTTTTCCTCCCAGGAGAACACCATGTCCAGCAGTGGATTGCCAAGTTCTTCAAACGTAAGTACGCTTTCTTTGTTGTGGGTTTGAAGCATTTTTTTGCTCTCACAGAACTCATTGTCCTAGTTAATACGAATTGATTTCATGTCTCTTGTGTTTTATTTTCAGAAGAGTCAAATGAGCCAGGCGGCTCTGTAAGTATTGCACTGGGGTTTGGGCACATCCTTCCTGGAAATGCCTCATGGTGGCTTAGGGTCCCAGCCCAGTGCAGAGTGTTTAGGCCTTGGGGGCAGTAAGTTTCCAAAAACTTCCAGGAGTGGGTGTGGGGCAGCCCTAGGCCTTCCTGCCTGCCCTCATTTCAGTTTGTGCAGTGGTGTTTGCATCCATCTTATTAGAGCCCCAGCTGTCTGTGCCAGAATACTGAAATTCTGGTCATTTAGACCAGAGAAAACTGAGTCACAGAGGGGGGATTTTCAAATAAAGTCGCAATCATAGGTACCAGGGGTTAGGATACAGACGTATCTTTTTAGGGGCCACAGCTCAACCCACAACAGGTTTGTCTTGGGATTCCCCCCCGCCCCAAGGTGTTGGTAGCAGAGCTGGGCCCTCACTGTGTGTGGTATTCGTATCTAAACCTGCACAGCCCTGGCTTGCGGGCCACATGGCATTCCTTTCTCCAAAAGTGATTTGGGTAGGGCCTCTGCTGCCATCTCCTTTCACCGAAAAAAAATAACTTTGTGCTTTAGTCGGCTCGAAGCAGCAGGCCCAGTGAGACCCTGCGGCCCACGGATGCCGAGAGGGACCATCTAGCCCCTGGCACAGAAATGACAGTGCTGTTGGAGGAGGAGAACTCGGCCTTGGCTCCTGAGGCCAAGACCCGCCCTGCGTCCTTTGAGGACCCAGGGGAGAGCCCCATGGGGCAGGCGCAGGCCACTGAAGGAAGCGCAGCTACCGCAGAGCAGGCGCCACACACTCATCCTCCTGCTGCCCGCGGGCCCCAGGGCTGGACCAAGGCAGCAGCCCCCCTAGATGATCTGGAGCAGGTAAATGAAACTTCTGGGTGGGTCTGAATAACAACAAAGTCTGTGCTTATTGGATACTTGCTGTATACAGGGTTCTGTGTTAGGTGCTTAACATGCATGCTCTTGTGAAATCCTTGTATTAGTTTGCTAGGGCTGCCACAGCAAAGTTCACACGCTTGGTGGCTTAAACGGGAATTTATTTTCTCACAGTTCTGGAGGCCAAAGTCTGGGGTCAGGGTATTGGCAGAGCTGGTTCCTTCTGACACTGTGAGAGGGAATCTGTCCCAGGCTGTTCCCTAGCTGCTGGTGATGCTCTATAATCTCTGTGTCCTTGCTTGTGGAAGCATCGCCCTGATTTCTGCCTTTATCTGCACATGACATTCTCCTGGTGTGTGCCTGGATCTGTCCAAATTTCCCCTTTTTATAAGGACACCAGTCACATTGGATTAAGGCCCACCCTAACAACCTCATCTTATAACTTTATCCTCTGCAAATGTCCTATTTCCAAATGAGGCCCCAGCACAGGTGCTGGTGGTCAGGACTTCCACATCTTTTGGGAATGATTCAACCCACAGCAACCCCCAACCCAGTGTGCAGTCCCAGAGGACTGTGACACCCAGGGGCATGCTGGGGCTCAGTGTCTTCGCCCAGGTCCTGTGGCTGGGATGCAGCAGGACCAAGGAGGCAGGGCCCTGGGGTGCAGCACTCTTAGTTAGATGTGGCTCAGCCACCCGAGCATGGGATTGTCTCCGAGTTGGACTCGGCAGACCTTGGCTTAGTACCTCCTATGTACCAGGCACAGCATCTAGACAAGGCAGGCAGGGGGCAGGCTGGCGGGAGGGAGTGGGGAGTGGGCATGTCTGTCCATGGGAGGGCCGGGTAGGTGGGAAGCAGGCTCCATATCCAGCCCTGCACGGAGGAGAGCGACCATCTCCGTCCTCCATCGTGGGGCTGTGGGGGGCTGTCCCCAGCCTGTGATTCCTGAGTAGGGTTTGGCAAAATAAGCAGACACCTGCTGAGTAGCCCTGGGGAGGAGGGTCCTTTGGGCAGAGGGGACAGTGTATGCAGTGGCTCAGAAGCATTTGGAGAATGATGAGGAACCCCCTGTTTCTGGGTCCTAGAGGCACAGGAGGTCAGGAGTTGAGGAAATGGGGCCAGGGAGGAGATCGTGGGCCTTAAGCTGAAGGTCATGGACCCGTGGGACACCCCAGCACAGGCATCTAGGTTGAGAACTCTGGGAATTGGGCACCATGGGTCCCGGGCCTTTGTGTGTCATTTCTGCAACTTTCATCAGATTCTCCAAAGGGTCTTATTTAAGAAAGAGAGGTTAGGACCCCCAGCCCACGTCATCAAGAGGCACTGAAGGGGGCAGGGTGGTGTGCTGGGTGTCCCTCTCGGGCCGTGCTGTGAGGGTGGAACCGTTATTGCCCTTGTTTTACGGGTGAGGCAGCCGTGGCAGGGAGAGGGTAGTGTCGAGGCAGGCCAGCAGCTGCCAAGAGGCAGAGCTGAGATTTGAATCCATGAGGTCTGGCTCCAGGCCCTTAGTGATCCAAAGGGAACCCCTAACCTTACCCCAGGCCTTGGGAGCTGTCTCCAGGAACAGCCCAGGTAAATGGACAGTCAAGTCCAGGCCCTTCTCACCTAGGACACGCTCAGATTTCCCTGAACTAGAAAACCACATTTAAGTCAGTGATATTTCTTCATAATGCATCTCTCTGGACAAGTGTCCTCTCCATTGGTATTGTTGAAGTCCAGAGTAGAACACGTCACCCCCAGGTAACATCGTTCAACTGTTTACAGCAGGCCCCTGCCCAGGGCTGGGGGAGTGGGGCCTAGGTTGGGGAATGGATCAGAGGGCACATCAGAGCAGCTGTGCCCAGGACCCCTGCCCTGCCACCAAGCAGAGCAGCCCTGACAGCACAGGTGTCTGACACAGGTGTCCAACCCGGGCCCCAGCAGTGTCCCAGGGAAGTGTCACCTGGAGGACATGGGTGGGCTGTGAGCTGCCTGTAGTGGGGGCACAGTGGGGCGCTTCTCTGTAGGCAGCTCTGTTCCTGTGAGGCCCACCTGCCGCCACAAAAAATCAGACTCTGTTGTTCCAGAATTCCTCTAAGGGGCTACACAGATTTCTGCTCCAGGAATAATTTATTCTCTTCCCTCCACAGGAATATGCACAAAAGTATTTTTTGAAGGATATGTCCTATAACAGTGAGTAATTTGAATTCTTCATTTATAGCAACTGTTTAGAGTTAAATCTTTGGTGTGAATGTCAAGGTCTAATGTCTTTACTTCTGAGAAAGAATATCTGCCTCCCGCAACTATGAGCAATTTTCCTGCAGACTTGAGATTCACTTTTCCACATTCACTGATGACATCAGGGAAAACAGTCTGGTGTCAAATATTAAGTTTTGTGGGCTTAATCAAGAAACATTGGTGTTGCTTTTATTATATTTCCATGTTTTTATGAAAAAAGGTAAGTGGGTGGTAGAAATACTTGTGTAACCCTAGATGAGTAGGTCACCTGTTGGCTATGATGCTATATTTTCATGGCAGAAAAGTAAGGATTTATTGAGCACATGCTACAGGCCAGGTGCTTTTTCTGTCTCATCCTTACTAACGACTCTGCAAGACCAGCCCCATTTTGCAGATTTAAAAACAAGACAACCAAAGCTCAGAGAGGTTAAACTCGCTCCAGGTCTGTGCTCATCGTGCTGACTCACCTGACCTGCTGCCAGGGGGACTCCTCAATGGCAGGAAGGAAGGGTGGGGCAGGCCGCCACAGACTGTCTGTCCCCACGCGGCCTCTGACTTTCCTGGGAGCCTCTATTCCTCCTCCCAGGAAGGCCGGTAGCCATGCGGGGTTTGGGTGACCCCTGGTCCTAGAGTGGTGGATGGGCAGCAGGCAGGGTAAGGGGGGTGGGGGGGAGGTCCTGGCCCGAACGTGGTCTCCGAATCGCGGGGTCTGGTCCCTTCTTTGGGATTAGCTGGGGCCACACAGAGCCTTCCATGTCCTGGGCAGAAGAGTCACAGCAGATGCTACATGGTCTTCCCAGAAATGTAAACAAACTCTTCCTTCTTGTTTTTGTTTTTTTAGCCACCAATAGAATTTATTATGAAATTGGACATGAGGTTCCAAAAAGTAACTGGAAGATGTTTATGAGGTTTATTGGACTTGAAGAAAATGAAATCGAGATTTGTGAACATGAAAATCCAGGAAATGTGATGGAACAGCATTATAAGATGCTCCTCCGATGGAGAAATAACCTTGGAAGGCACAGTTCTGTTTTCAAACTCATGGCTGCCCTCCATAAAATGGAGTTAGATGTGCCTTTGCAAAATATTATAAACAAATTACTTGCTGAAAATATCTTAGGTAAGCATGCTGGGACCCCAAGTTAGAGTGAAGTCTTTTTTGGCACATTTGATGTTAAGCAGTGTCCTGGATGAACCGGATATGAGCTGCTTCTGTGAGCTCTGATGTTGTTGGAAACTTCATGAATCCCAGATACGGCTATGCTTTCTGTATAAGGCTTTTGATGGGGAGGTCAGTTCTGCGTACAGGCAAGGGTGCTTCTCCGCCAGAGAGCCATCCTTGGCCTGTGTGGCTGAAATGGGCTTACGGGGGTTCCAGAGGAACCAGCTGCCTGTGCCTGTTCAGTCCTGGAAGCCTCTTCCCCAGGAACTAAGGCTAGGAGGATTTGGTTGTTGTGATTCTGCCTTGACCATTGGTTCTCATATTCAGTGTAATGCTCCCATGGCCTAGAATAGGTGTGGTGCAGACTAGTTGCTCCCTAAATATGTATGAGTAAGTCAACCGCAAAGGCAGCTTGCTGGTCACTCTGAGCAGTTGTGGATGATGGTCTGCATCAAGCACTGGGATCAGAATCAGGCTGCCTCTGGGGTCTTCCTTCTGAGGATAAGATTGAATTTAGACTAGACTCCACCTTCTAAACCAACATTATCGAGGGTGGGGCATGGTGCCAAACACAGAGACCTCTTTAAGTGCCTTAAACTTTTTAAGTATTGATGCCAAAGATGCTCTTTCACCAAATATTGTACAATTTAGCAATATGTGCCTTAATAATTTTTTTTTCTTTTTTTCTGGAGACAGAGTCTTACTCTGTCACCCTGGCTAGAGTGCAGTGGTGTCATCACAGCTCACTGCAGCCTCTAACTCCTGGGCTCAAGCAATCCTCCTGCCTCAGCCTCCCCAGTAGTTGGGACTACAGGTGTGTACCACCATGCCCGGCCAATTTTTATATTTTTTGTAGAATTGGGGTCATGATCTTGCTCAGGCTGGTCTTGAACTCAAGCAATCCTCCCTCCTTGGCCTCCCAGATTGCTAGGATTGCAGGCGTGAGCCACTGTGTCTGACCAATAATTTTTCTTTACATAATAAAATTGTTTCTGAAATAGTATTTCCTCTCATTTGGGTGGGTGCACAAACCTTGGGTGGGATATCCTTCGAAGGTGACATCATACACAGAGAAGGCAGGAGCCCTAAGCAGCCTGATGTGATTGGGGGGTGGGGGAGAACTCTGGAATGGGGGTCTGAGAAGGAGATGGAAAAGCCTGCTCTCCTCCTGACTTGTAGGTCGTCCCAGGGGTCTCTGCCCCCAGGGATTGACAGCATCGCCCACCTGTTGCTCAGGTCAGAATGTGAGCCCCTCCCTGCCCCTCCCTCTCCCTCACCCCAAACATCAAATCTAGCAGCAGTCCTTGGAAATATTCACAAATCAGCCTGCTTGTTTGCATCCAGCACCAACCATCTTCAACTTCTGGGTTCATCATTAAAGCAAATGCCACAGCCACCCAACCAGTCTCTCTCAGTCCAGAAACTTGGGTGTCATCCCGGACTCCACCATCTCCCTTATCCCCCGAGCCTCCATGGACCCCTCAGATCCGTCTGCCCACCTCACGAGTCCAGGCTACCCTTTCCTCGCCTGTAGATGATCGAAACCGCTTCCTACCAAAGAGCCCTTCTGCCTTCAATCGGGTTTTCCCGAACCCACGCCCCTGCACTCAGCAGCTGTGAACGACGGCTGCAAAGCACCATCTCCTGGCTGCTCTAAGCCCTTCGGGGTGTCTCTGCCATCCTTGCCTTTGCTTATGAGGGTCTTCCAGAAGCCCCATCTTGCCACGGGCCTCGCCACCGCGCCCTGCGGCCGCCCGCGTTCTCCCGGTGGCTCGCTGTCTGCTGGGGTCATCTGCAGGACGGTCCCCTCGCCTGGAGCGCGTTTCCCACCCATCCCGGCCCCTTCCCGCCCGAGGCCGGCTCTGACCGCCAGGCTGCGTCTGGGGCCCACGGCGCTTGCTGCAGTCGTGACCGAACACCTGCGCCTGGGACGCTGTCCCCCGCGGCCGGACCGCAAGCTCCGAGCGCCCGCACGGACCGCGCGGCCGGGGACGCCCCGGGGCGCCGGTCCCCGCGGAGGTGGACCACAACTCCCAGCGTGCCCCGGGCCGACGGCGCCGGAGCGCGCGGCGGTTGCCTAGCGACCGGGCGCCTCCCGGAAGGCGGGTCCGGCGCGGGGCGGGACTTCCGGGGCGGTGGTTGCATCAGATTCTGGTAAATGTCTGTCGCCGCAGCCGCGGGTCCCGGCTTCCCAGCGATGGCAGGTTCCTCCGCGGAGCAGGGTGAGCGGCGCGGCCGGACGGGGCCCTGACTGGGGGTCGGGGCCGGAGCGGAAGGCTGCGGGGCATCGCGCGCCCTGGGGTCCGAGGGGCGGCGGGGACTCGGCTCCAAGGGGCGGCCACCGGGTGCTGGGGTCCGAGGGGCGGTCCCGGTGCGAGGGGCAGCAGGGGCACGGGGCGGAGGGCAGCCACCGGGACCCCTGCGCGAGGAGCTGTCGAGAGCCCCGCGGGATGGAGCGCGGACCCCGCAGGGACCCGACCCTGGCCTGGACCCTGCCGAGGCCACCCCCTCCCCAACCTCAGTTTCCTCATTGGGTTTCAGCGCAGGTTCCTTCCGCTCCCACCCCGGGAGGTGGCCCAGCGTCAAACGGCCCCTCCCCAACCGGTGCCTGGGCCTGGCCTTGCCCCCTTATGCCCCCGCTGAACTTTGGGGGAGAAGCAAAGTCCCAAGCGTTGTTTTGATTTTCTGCTTAAACCGGGCAGCACCCCGGGGGTGGGCAGAGGGCACCTGAGGTTGGTGCTTAGGGAAATGGGGCAGAGGAAGCCAGGGGTACGCGTCCACACACATAAAAGGGCTTGGGGTTTTGCGAAGGCTTTTATCTCCGGTTCCGCCAACAGTCACCCTTGGGATCTGCCCTGTCAGAGCATTACTGCCCCACTTTACTGCCAACCCGGGAGGTTCCCGTAGGAGGCAGCTGTGGCAGCTGCCCCGGTCACTCGTGTCTCCAGCTGGTAGACCTCCAAAGAGCAATGGGTCTTTTTTACTGTCCCTTCAGCAAGATTTTAGGTGCTGGAAAGGCCAGAGACTCCTAACAGTCTGAGCACTTCCCAAAGGAAACATTCTCAGTATCTATTGTAGTTTTTAATTCTCTTGGCTGGCCAGGAACTGGATATGAGTTCTTCTAAGACACCTCCACTCGCTGCCCCAGTTTAGGTTGTATTAAGATTTCCTTGGCATTCTGTGGTGCCCCTTGCTCCTGAGGGCTCGCTGGGTTCCAGGTAGGTAGGTCTGACCACCTGGGTAACCTAGTTACGTGGGGGCACCCAGATGACAGGGCTGCTTGTCATGGCATAGGGGTACACTCCTATGGCAGTGGTAATCACCTTCCAGGCACGCTGCATTCCACCCTACCTGCGTGCCTGGATTCCAGCACCATCTCCACCCGCCCCAGAGCCAGGCAGCCCTCAGAAGTCCACCCAGACTCCTGTAAAGTGGCAGTGAGGCTACCAGTCCCAACTCCAGAGCCAGCCTGGCAGGGCCAGGAGCCAAGATCTGCTCCTTCCTCCCAACAAAATGGAAGTAATGGTTCCTACCTTGGAGGATGCTGTGAGCATAAATGAGTTAATAGATGAAAAGAACTTAGAACAGTGCCTGGCATGTAATAAGCACCATGGCCGTATTGAAAACTAGAGCCTGTTTCTTTGTTTTTTAAAATAAAAGTGTTTTTGGTTTGTTTTTGAACATAAATGACATACTGGGTTTCTTTTTGTTTGTTTGTTTATTTCTTGTTCTTTAAAATTGCTTCAGGACTTTAGGTGTTCAGAGCCTTATCAGAATTGGCTTATTTTTGGAGCTCGCTGTGTAGGTTGGGCTAAACCCTGGGCTCTCTGGGCAGCAGGCAGATTTCCCAGTCCTGAGCCTGAGCGCTGAGTCTCCAGGCAGTGCTCTTCGGCCCGGCCCCTGCTCGTTCCTTTCCTGCCCTTTCCCCCCAGCCGTGCACACACTGTCCCTAGGCTCACCCTCAAAGGTGAGAACATAGTCCGTCCTCTGAGGAGACAGAAAATAAAATGAAATCTCTACTAGAGTTTTTCTAGATATTCTTGGTTTCCAGTTTCTGAATGTTATTTATTCCCAAAGTTAGATTCCTCAAAAGTGACCATCTTCCCAGGTTTTTCAAGAGGAGTCCCCATTTCCAGATCATCTTCCCTAAGTCAACTCAGAACATCTATTTCTTCTTCATGATCTCATTGGGTTTACAGCTTCTCCCTTGTAGTCTTGAAGGTGCACAGGCTCAGTGCCTGTCCTGGGGCCCAATTGTCTTGGAAGGATGAGTTTCATTTCTGAGACTTCTAGGATAGGTGGCACTTACCCCAGGGGCCTTTCCCTACAGATTGGGACACCACTTGGTGGCTGCTTCTTAGGTCAGACTTATAGTTTAATTGTTTAATACAACTTAATTCAAGGGTCTTCATAATAATACAGCCAGCATTTTTTCAGCACAAGTGTGTCCCAAGCACTGCTCTAAATACTTTACATCTGTATCTCCTATAATCCTCAGAGTAGCCCTTTGGGGTAGACCCTGCCGACATCTTCCTGTGCAGGTGAGAACCCTGAGGTTCAGCGAAGTCAAGCAGTTTGTCCAGTGTCACAATTAGCCAGAGGCAGAGGTGGGCTTCCAACCTTGGGAGTTTGACTGCAGTGGGAACCTTAACCACTGTGCTGTGTTGCCTTTGATGCTTCTATTCAGAATAACCAAAAGGTTCCTTAGTGAGTTCAGGCATTCAGGAGAATAAAACTGATGCACTTTAATATGTTCCCCAGAGCAAATTGAAATGTACCTATTTATAGACTACAAATGTTTACTCATCTATGAACTCTGGTACCATGTTTCCAGGTATTTACTTTTAAGAGTCTTGGCTGGGTGTGGAGGTTCACACCTGTAATCCCAGCATTTTGGGAAGCCAAGGCAAGAGGATCACTTGAGGCCAGGAGTTTGAGACCAGCCTGGGCAACATAGTGAGTCTATTTTTATAGACCCTGTGTCTATAAAAATCTTAAAAATTAGCTGGGCCTGGTGGTGTACACCTGTAGCCCTAGCCACTCGGGAGGCAGGGCCATTGGGGTGGAGATTAAGCCATTTCCAGTGGCGGTGGTGGTGCCCTGTGATCACACCCACGTGTCTCAGTTTGTGAGGGACATTGGATACTCCCAATAACCAATAACTTCCCAGTAAGGAAGAAGGTGGGAGTGCTATCCCAGGGCAAGAGATGAAGCCTGGGGGCGCCCTGTGGATGAGTGACAGCTGGACTTCATGGGCAGGTGCTCAGGAGGGAGGTGGGGGCCCTGGGTCTGTGGGAGGCAGCTTTGGACTCTTGAGAAATGGGCAGTGTTGCCTCCAGGATGGTGAGGACAGGCTTGCACACACCTCTCTCCTCCCCAAGGTTTCGTGTGGGGGAGCGTTTTCCAGTCCCCTTTCTGAAAGCTACTTGGGCTGGGGGTGGGGCTTGGGTGGGGTGGGCCCAGGAGGAACAGCTATGGAAGGCAGCGGGGCCAGGGGGCCTGGGGGAGCCTTTGCAGAAAGGGAACAGTGTGCAGGGCAGGTGTTGCTGGGACACCCACAAAATGAGGACCCCAGTGGGACCTTAGTAGGAGTAGGGTCAGTGGGCAGAAGGTTGGGGCAAATGAGGGGTGCAGACCCCTGCCGAACTGAGGAGCTTGTTGGGAGCACCTTGTCACCTGTGGTGCAGGGGTCTGCATGTTGGCGAGCTGCTCACCCCTCTGGGGGATTCTTACCACGCTGAAGTTTGAAAGCCCTGGTACAACACGAGAATCCCCCGGAGGCTGGCTTAAACCCCACGTGCTGGGCCCACCCTAGAGATTCTGATTTGGCAGGTCTCAGGTGGGCCCAAGAACGTGGCTTCTAAGGAGCTCCCAGGTGCTGCTGATGCACCAGGCCATGGCCACACTTGAGTGGTGCTGGGAGATCCTCTGGGGAAGCGGGAAGAGGAGTGGGTGGCGAGAGGTTGAAATTCTGATGGGAGGGAGCCAGAGAGGGGAATGTGGTTCATTTGGTGTGGGTTTGGCTCCACAGCTGTGCTGAGCCTTTGCCTGGTTTTTACATCTGATTTCAGTAGAAGTTTTGTAAAGACTCCAGCTTCGTAGGTTGTGACAGTCACTGTCCACCTCTGGACCATTCCCACAATCAGAGGGTGTTTGTCTTTTGGTGACATGAGCCGCAAAGTCACCTGGCAGTGGAGGCAGAGCAGGAGTGTCGGTGGGGTGTGCAGACCCCGCGGTGAGGGCAGCCTCACAGAGCAGGTCCCTGGGAGGTCGTCTGCCTGCTCGGAAGTGTTCTTGTCTAGTGTCAGTGTCAGACCAATAGGCCACGGTCTGGTTCAAACCCATGACCACTTGAAAGCTGACATATTTTTGTTTCCTTGAGACACACGTAAACGCAGCTACCACAATTACCCCAATGACTGCCTCTGTCTCAGGGAGGCCTGTTGCCCACCCGTGCTTCTCTGGGCACCAGCACCTTCCCATCCCGAGCATGGGCTTTGTTCGATAGCCAGGGCTGCTCCGGTCGGTACATTTAAAAATGAGCATGTGATTGCTGGGTGAACTCCTCCCAGGGAAGCTCTGGGAGTAACACGGGGCTGTTATAATAATACTAATTATACAGGAGCAATTACAGTAATAATACCGGCAAGCGGGGCACTGGGGCTGTGCCAGGTGGCTTTTAAACATTTTACGAGTGTAATTGCACGTAATGGTCCACAGCTTTACGAGGCGGATGTTGTTATGAGTGTGTTTCACGCGAGGAGAGGCGGGCCGCGTGAGTGCCGGCGTCGGTGCTCGGCCCTGGGGGATGGCGGGGGCCTGGGCTGCTGGGGGCTGCGCCAGCCTCCCAGAGAGCTTATCCCCGAGTGCGTTAAGTTCTCAGACTGCTTATTCAGCCCTTGAAAAATGTTGCAGTCATTAGAACATTTTGTATTTTTCTCATTTTAAAAATAGCATGTGCTTGTTGTGGAGAATGTGAGCAGTGAGGAAAAAGGGGGAACTGAAATCACACCTGTGACCTTGCTTATCAAAGATGGCCACTGTCGGTGTCCCTGGCCGTCTCCCCGTGCGTCAGGACCATTCTGAGTGTGAGGCACATTTCTGTCTCCTTGTTAACGGGTGAGGGGTGGTGGCGGCGTCTGGAAGCCGATGCAACGTCGCTGTTGCTGGGAGCCGCCATCTCTCTCCCTCCTCCTTGCTGCCGTGGAGCAGTTGCATGAGAGCAAGGCTGCTGGGGCAGCATGGGGGGACAGCTTCCAGATGACAGCCTCACCTGCGGGGGGACGTGGCTCACCTTCTGCTCTGTCCATGGCTCTGGCACGTTCTCTAATGTATCTTTAGTGGACTTCATTTTCTTCATCATAAAGTAGGACTGCTGCTGGCAGCCACCTGCAGGCTGCTGAGCTGTTGGAGGAAAATATCCAGGCAAAATAGAAGTTTTCTGGAAGGAAGTTGCTCTATGGAAGAGTTTTTAAAGAAGTCTGATATTTATTTAGTCTCCCGGGACCTGGCTTAGCGGTGCTCAGAACTGCCGGCAGCCACTCAGGGGCCTGCGACACCCCCAGCACCTTCAGCAGGGACAGGGTCTGCCTTTGTGCCCTCTTTGCTTCATTTGATTGTTGCAAGGACTGAAGGGGAGAGTGACTTGCTCTGGTGTCTCTAGCATCTGTGGGCATCAGGGCTGCAGCCCAGCAAGCCCTTGGAGGTTAAAAGCAGCAGAGAACTTGTCCAGCTACAGCCCTGGTTCCTGTGCGTGGCGTCCTTCCTGAGAAAGGCGACTGGGGCCAAAACGATAGGTGGATGTCAGCCCTGTCGCCAGCCAGCTGCTCACTCATCCATTCGCTCAGCAACTTGAGTGAGTGTCCAGACTGTTCCAGGCTCTGCTTAGAGGCTGAAGATAGAGCAGTGAGTAAAGTGGACAGGGTGGTGGGGCAGGAGAGGAAGTGAGCGCCTGTGGAGAGTAGCAGCAGGAGGGCTGGCCTGGGGTGGGTGCCCACCTGCAGTGAGCCCTCAAGGGCTGAGTGGGGATGCTGGCCCCCTGCAGAGCCATGAAGGAATGAGGAGCTGGTGGGGTCTGGGAGCATTCCCCCCTCCAAAAAAAAGCAGGGGGTGGGGGGCCATGTGACTAGGGTGGCGTGAGCCAGGTGGGGTGAGCCAGGTGGGGTGGCCGGTCCAAGGCCAGCAGGAGGACAAGCCTGTGCTGCTGGGGAGGGAGGCTAGGGAACAGCGATGTGAGCCTGCACTTCTCAGCAGGGCCCCAAGAGCTGGCTGGGGTGGGAAAGGGCTGGGCCAGGTTGGGCTATGGTGGCAGTGGCAGTGTCTGCCTTGCAGGAATCCACGAGTGAGGGGCTGGGGCTGGGGACAGCGCCTGATCCCCAACCCCCATGTTGAAGGTGATCACAGCAGACACTCGTCGGAGAGTGAGACAGTGGGGAAAGAGCTGAGCTTGTCCTGGTTGACAGGGTCACCGACACAGGGATTTGAAGAGCAAAGGAGGGAGGAGGCGGGAGCAGAGCCTGGGATTGTGCGTGGCGAGGCAGTGCCACTGGGCTGGGGAGTTCTGCCTGTCCTCCTGGTGATGGCCTTGCAGCAGGATGGCTCTTGAGAGGCGCTCCTGAGCAGTGGGAATGCGCAAGCACCTGTAAGCCCTTTTATCAAATGCTCGAAGGAAGGTTGTTGGGCCTGTGGTTGTTCTCCTGGTAGCCTGGAGCCTTCTCAGGCTGGTGCGTTAAGGCGGGCTGGGGTCCACCTGGGGCCTTGAGCTGCTGGAAGCCATGCTAGAATCTGGGTGTCTCTCCATGCAGGGGTGTGGGCGGTGTCTGCTGTCATGTGCCAAGAGTTCTATGGTTGTCCCCCACCCTCATCCCCTAGTGTTCGGAGAGAGAGGGGCATGGGGTTGGTTTAGTTTTTGGCTTTTTTTGTTGTGAGTTTTTTTAATTGAGGTAAAATTCATGTAACGATTCTTACTGGCAGGGGAGATACCATGATGATGAAGGTGGTTTTCCCAGAGCTGGTCTTATCCACTCGCTGCACTCCAATGTGCAGACCCCCACGATGTCCCCAGGTGTGGGAAACTGGACTGCATAATTTGTGGTAGTGGGGGAAAGTCACATAACATGAAATTAACTGTTTTAAAGTGCACAGTTCAGTGGCATTTAGTGCGTTCATGATGTTGTCAGCCATCACTTCTACCCCTTCTTGAACATCTCCATCACCCCAAAGGAAACCCATGCCCGTGAAGCACAGTCCCCGATCCCCCTGACAACCACCGATCTACATACCGTCTCTGTGGCTTTGCCTGTTCTGGATGTTTTCACACCTCTTTTCTTTGTCCCATGCATTCCCCCAGCACCCCCGTGTCTCTCTGAATTCTCCCAGTGGCCTGTCTGATGCCCTGTGCTCTGTCTTTGCAGCTCCCGACTACAGGTCCATTCTGAGCATTAGTGACGTGGCAGCCAGGGCACAAGCCCTAAACGAGCACCTCAGCACGCGTAGCTATGTCCAGGGGTACTCACTGTCCCAGGCAGACGTGGACGTGTTCAGGCAGCTCTCGGCCCTGCCTGCTGACCCCCAGCTCTTCCACGTGGCTCGGTGGTTCAGGCACATAGAAGCGGTCCTGGGTGGCCTCTGTGAAAAAGGCGGGCCCTGCAGGCTCCAAGCAAGTGAGTAACAGTGGGTTCCCTAGCCATTAGAATGTCTGCCCAAGGTCAGAGCTTTCTCCATCACCTCCTCAGGTATCTGGCATTGCTTGGCAGTGGATACTAGCATGCCCAGGCCACAGGCCCTGTCCTTGTGATTTTCAGCTAAAGCCTTGCCTAGCTCTGATTTGACTTGGTTCTTTTTCTTTATTTTTTCCATAAGATTGCAGTGTGTTTGTCCTCCGGTTTTATAATCTTTAAGTCTGAAAGTGTTGTTAATTGGCATTGAACTTTTTAAAATTCAGAAATAAGTCATTTTTCCTCTTTGAGATGAAATCAGTCTCATAGATTCAGCTCCTGCCTGTTAGTGCTGGTTATGTCTATGGAGTGTGGCTGCAGATGTCTGGGGAACACACTTCTGGAGGGTCTCAGGGGCTCGAGTATATGTGTGGTTTGTTGCTTCCCTGGGGTGGATCCAGGAGTGCTCTGTTCCGTCACCACCGGCTGCCCGTGAGTGGCTTGGCTGTGGGCACCCCTCTACCTCCATGTGGGGTGGGTGTTGTGCTGTCTTCTGGTGGCACCCACTCTGCCTGGGAGGCGTTTCCAGACTCCTCTGGGGCAGAGAATTTGGAACAAGCTACCCTGACCCTGCCACAGGTCAGGCCTCTGCTAGGTACACTGTTTCCACCGAGGTGGAGGTGGGGATGTCTGATCTCCTAGGGGAGGGGCGTGTTCAGTGTTTCTGAATAACCCTGTAGCAAACGGTGCAGGTCGTTTCTTCCCCTGTGCAGCTGTTCCTGCCTGTGAATCCAGTGTGGTCACCCAGATGACGTATGCGCTGTTAGGTGCCTCCTCCCCAGGGTTTGAGTGTCAGGTTGTGCCCCTGCCATGCCCCATTCTGAGGCTCAGCCAGTGGGGGCTGGGATCAGTGAGGGTTGAGTGGGTGTGGTACCCCCAACCTGAGCGGTTGCCTGTCCAGTCCTCTATTGTGGGGACTTGTTAGAAGAGCAATGCAGACACACACCGTCATCCACACTGTGAGGTAAAGGAGGGGTTTTGCTGCTGCAAACACCTTTTAACCCACAGAGAGGAGAGTCCCTCAAGGCGGAGAGCCGGTCTGCCACGTATCAAGGATGGGGAAGAGCCATGGGCCATGGACAGCACTAACAGGGTTGTCCTGCCGCCTCCAGGTTCCAGGTCCCCTGATCACCCCGGCTGCCTAAGAGGCTACCAGGGACTGCGTGTGCCCGGGAACGGTGAGTGTTAGGCCCAGGGGCCCACAGGTCAGTGCACAGTGAGCCGGGCCTGGAGGTGAAGGCGGGGGCTGGGGCTGGGGCTTGGGGCCGCCGCTTGTCATCTGGTGGCCTCGGGCGGGACCCAGACCCCTCAGAGTCCAGTGTCCTTGCCTGCGTCCCTGGGACAACAGTAGCTGTGGGGATCAGAGCTGCTGCTGGGTGGGAGTGGTGTCCCCTGCCCACGCCCACTCCATGCGCGGTGGGACTCGCATCCCTCCTCCCACTTGCCCTTCCACCTGTGCTGGCCGTTCCCTTGGCGTTAGACGTGCCCACGTCCAGCCCTCAGCGCACTGCCTGTCACCTGCTTCTCCTGTGTGTCCTCTGTGTCCTCTCTCTGAGACCATGGGCCTCTGCAGCCCAAGGGATCTGCTCAGACACGGCCGGTCAGCAGGGCTCTGCTTAAGCCTCGGGGACTGTTCCTGTGCAGCCAGACCCTTCCCGGGGCGTGGGCCTCCTCCTGCCTGGCCTGGCCTCTGTTCTTTCTCCTACCCCATCTCGCCAGCCTTCTCTCTGTGGCTCCAGCACAGAGGTCCACTAGGTCGCAGGGCCTTGAACTTGGTGGGCGTTTCTAATCCCGAGCTGGGGTTCAGCCCAGCAGGAAGGAGCATCAGGTATACTCTTCACTAAGGAAAGTGGGTCTGTCGGATGCCGAGCCGTGGTTTTAGGAATATGAAAGTTTAGTCTTGCTCCCTCCTCTCAGGCAGATGCCCCTTAACTTCCATATGAAATATTTCTCTTCGTGAGCCCCCTTGGTGGGGTGCCTGTCCCGGGTGGAGTGCTTGACGCTTGCTGGTGTCTCTCCTTCCATCCTCTTATCTTCAGTCTCCCCAGACCCCCATTTTAAGGTGTGTCTCGTAAGTGATGCATAATTATTCTGTTGTTGGTTTTCTGGGGTCAGGGACTTAATTTCTCCGTGGTATCCCTGTGCCCAGGACAATGCCTGGCCCAAAGTGGGACCAGATGTGTGTCTGTGGAGTGAATGGCTGTTCACTGATTCGGAAGAAACCAAAGCAGAAACGTAGAGTGGTGCAGTGTGCTGGCTGCTCTTCTTGGAGGCTTGTGGGAAGCACTATGAGAACACTGTACAATTGTCAGGCTGTAGGGTGTTACCCAAGGGTAGAGAACTCTTGCTAAAGGTGAGCCCAGTTAACTCAAGAGGCGGCAGTCTCTTGTGAAAAACAAGGGCTCTGTGTGATATCTCCCAGTCCTTCCCTTGTGCAAGTGTGAATTTGTAAATGCCAGATTTCCTCAGAACCCATCACTAGCTATGTGTGTGCCAGTAGCAGCCTCTACGGGAGCTGGAAAGCCAGTGCATGGCCTGGCTTAAGGCTGAGTTGTCAGTCCCGTGAACCCTGGGCCCTTCCTGCCTGGAAAGGCAAGCACCATGATTGCATGGCCTCACCTTGGCTGCAGCTGTGGGCAGCATCCCCCGTCATCTGAGGTGGCAGCAACGTCCCTGTTGCAGGAGCTCCAGGGTCTTCCCGAGGGAGGTGGAACACCATCAATTCATTAAGTGAGATTTTCCTTCAGGGGCATATGATGCATCTAAAGTGAACCCATGGCTGGGGGCAGTGGTCACGTCTGTGATCCCAGCACTTTGGGAGGCCAAGGCGGGAGGATCGCTTAAGCCTAGGAGTTGGAGACCAGCCTGGGCAACATAGTGAGGCCCTTTCTCTACAAAAAGAAATTTAAGAAAATTAGCCGGGCGTGGTGGTGCACACCTGTGGTCCCAGCTACTCGGGAGGCTGAGTCGGGAGGATTGATTAAGCCCGGAGTTGGAGGCTGCAGTGAGCTATGATTGCACAACTGCACTCCAGCCTGGGCGACAGAAAAAGACCCAGTCTTTTAAAGAAAAAAAGAGAGAAAGGATGAGAACCCATGAGGCTGCACTTGGCTTTCGTGAGCATTGATGTTGGATTAGGATTTGGGATTTTCCACGTATTAGAATCTGTAACCACCTGTGACTGCTCCTGCTTAGCTCTGTCCGTCTGTCTCCCTCCCCATCTCCCATCCCAGACACACACACAGTGCAGCCACCTCCCTTCTTCCCCTCAGCCTGTTAGTCACCAGCGTCCTCCATCCTGGCTCACGTGGCCTGGGCAAGAGTGGCGAGACTAGGAAGTGGCTGGCACCCAGGACCAACTTCCCCATTACTCTGGCAGTGGCATCTGTATGTGGTGGTCTGGCCAAGTTTAACAGACATTTGAGTGAGGTCTGTGCAGGGTCTCACCTGTTGGCAGACCCTCTGGCACAGGCACCATAGACGGGGAGGAGGCAGGAAGCAAGCACCCTCATGAGCTGCCAGAGGACTGCTAGGGAAGACAGGGTGGGAACAGGTCAGTGCCAAGAGCTTCCATCTTGGAGGCCCGTTGAAGCCCTTCCTGGGCCAGATGCTGTGCGCCGGGGTCAGAGGTGTATAGCAGAGTGTGGTGCAGAGCCTGGCTCTGGGCAAGGACTAGGGAGCAGAGTGGATTTGGCTGAGGAGGGTCGCAGCCAGCAGGGCTAGGGGGCCTCGGTGGTTAGAAAATCATCAGGTGCCCTTGAGGTGCTTACCTTTGCAGGACGGAGGCTGCGGGTGTGAATAATCACCCTTGTGACTACTGCAGGCCCCAGGGCTGGCACCGTGCCCCTCAGGGGTCTCAGAAATGCAGAGTGTGCAAGGACAGCCTCTTGCTGAGCTGGAAGCTGGGCCTGGAAGCAGGAAGGGCCTCGGGTGGATATGATCGGAGGCTCGGGGGCAAGTTTGTTGGGTGGGGAGCAGCCAGGATGCACTGAGGGGGGCACCTAGGTGGTGGCAGGAGCAGGGAGCAGGGGACTGTCCAGGAGGAAGTGCCTGGATGGAGGGGCCAGGTGGGCCAGCGAGGACCTGCTTGAGGGCTGGGGAGGAGCTCAGGGTTGTCTCTGAGATGGACAGTGGGACAGAAGCAATGTGGAGCTCAGAGCCAGAGTGTCTGGATCAGAGTCTGTCGGGGTGTGGGGACCAGAGCTGGGAGCCAGCCACTCACTTCCCCAGCCTTTAGATGAGGAGGGGCTGGGCTGGAGCCATTCTTGCCCTGCCTCCTGTGGCCATGGGGTGTAGCTGTTTCTGAACTGACCCCTGGCCTCTATTGTCAGGGCTTGGAGGTGGCCTGTGTCCCACAAAGAGTCCCCAAAACCTGCACCTTGCCCAGGTAAAGGATCCTGGGAGGGGAGGTTTCCGGGGCTACAGCAGCACAGAATGTCCCAGTCAGGCTGCGTGCGGGGCGGTTAGCACCGCGGCCCCGCCTGACTCACAAGCCATGGGTGGTGGTATGCATACAGCCTGCAAGAGGCACACATTTGAAGAGCAGTGGCATGTGCTTGGGAGCATCGTTCAGTGCTTCTCAGCCCTGCTGGGGCTGTTAGGGTTTGCTGGGATACGCCACCGCACAGAGTGTGAGCAGAGCAAAAGAAAGAAGCAGTTGTACTTGATATGGAGACTGTGGTTTAACATTGTTTCACGTTTCACTGAAGATAGTAGTCCGTAGTAAAAACAAAGTCTCCAGATGAAGCGGCCACTTCGATTTCCTGGTGCCCCCGACCTTAACCCTGCTCTTTCTTCCTCCCAGGTAAAGGCCGTTGTGTGCAGCCTCAGTGGTCCCCTCCCACTGGGACCGAACCGTGTAAGCTCCGCCTGTACAACAGCCTCACCCGGAACAAGGCAAGTAGGGCTCAGACAGCCATGGTGTGTACCCACAGAGGGGGCAGGGACGGCCCGTGGGCCTTAGACAGTAAACCACTGTCTGTTCATTGTGTCGGGCGCTGGAGTTCCATAAATCCGGGTTTAAGACCCTTCAGTTACTTACTGTGTTGTAATCTCTGTAGCCCGGGGAGGCAGAGCTGTCCTCTGACACTCAGACACGTCACATACCAGGCCTGCTGTGGCTTCCAGGCGTGGATCACCCTGAGTCGTCTCTCAGGCTCTGCCCAAGTGTGAACGCACGCAGTCATCCACAACCCAGCCAAGTGTTGGCATGCTTTCAAGAGGGCACATGTTTGCAGCCAGGGTCACTGTGCTGGCTGAGCAGCAGCACAGAGTGGCGGCCTGCTGGGTGTTGTTGGGAGCCCAGCAGGTTTCCAGAAGGCAGAATTGGTTCCTGCCTGAACGGGGTTTGCCTGGTTTGTGCTGCTCAGGGCGTAGCCGGTGGCTCCAGAGATTTCAGAAAGGGCTCGGTCATGGGTTGATGAGATTTTTCATCAGCGAGCACACTTAGGAGATGGGGAGAGAGGTGTGGGCAGTTCATGGTCTTCCTTATGGAACTAGTTGACAACACCCCCTGAAGAGGTCTGAGAGTGTTCGGACATGGGGGGTGCATGCCAGAGCACCTGCGAGCAGGGCTTCGATTCAGGGGTCCTGGCTGCTGTGCCAGGCTCCTCCAGCAGAGACAGACCCTGGCCAGTGCTCTCAGCCTAAGTCTCTTCAGCTGTGAAAAGACACTAAGAATGGCGACCTCCTAAAGGTGTTGCATGGAGCAGGCGTGACTCATTTTGAGGGCTTAGCTCATGCCTGGCACGTCACAGGTGCTCAATAAATATGAGCTGCAATTGTAGTCAAATAAGCAGCATTTCAACCAAAAATAAGAGTGTTTGTTCTCTTTATCACCTCCCTCTATAGAGGAGTAGATCCCAGGGAGGACGAAGCTCGAACCACCTAGGGCTCGCAGTCAGTGGGAAGCTGACTGAAATAGTCTCATGGTCCCTGCCAAGACCCTTGTGACTTTTCACAGTAAAACAAAATGGTCCTTGCTGGATTTGTTTATACAAAACAAAAGAAACCACACTGTGATACTTGTTGCTACTTTGGTGATCCCGTGTAGTGTTTTTGCATTGCTTGTGATCATTATTCCTTAATTCCTAACCAAGGACGTGTTTATACCTCAAGATGGCAGAAAGGTGACATGGTACTGCTGTGGGCCAACTGTCTATGACGCATCTCACATGGGGCATGCCAGGTAAGGTCCACATCAGCCTGTGGTCTGCTACAGCACCTGAGCTTTGGAAGGAAGATCAACCCTGGACTTTCCTTATTTTTAGATGAAAATTTTAATTCCATAAGTAATCCATATTCACTGCAGAAGGAGTAAAGGTCACCAAAAAGAAAAATGCCCATAGCCCCATGGTTAATATCCTGGACTCTACCCAGACACTTTCCCCTGTACCTTAAAGTTTGTCCTTATCCTTTGAGTTTCCGTGATGCTCAGGCCTGAGGGTGAGTCAGCTGGGAGCCCCCATTGGATGGTCACGGGTATAGCTCATGGAGAGTAGCCAGCTGTTGGGGTGAATGCCCCAGAATTCTTTTGCTTGTACGTGTTTTAGTTGCAATGCCAAGATGCCACGCAGTTGACCCTTGAACAACACAGGGGTCGGGACACCAGCCCCCATGCAGTCGAAAATCCATGTATAACTTTTGACTCCCCCAAAACTTGACTCCTTATAGTCTAGTGCTGACTGGCAGCCTTGCTGTTGTCATAAACAGTCGATGAACACATATTTCTGTGTTATATGTGTTATGTACTATATTCTTACAATAAAGTAAGCTGGAGAAAAGAAAATGTTATTAAGAAAATCATAAGGAAGAGAGAATATATTTACTATTCACTAAGTGGAAGTGGATCATCATTAAGGTCTTCATCCTTGTCATCTTCACATGGAGTAAGCAGAGGAGGAGGAAGAGGAGGAGGAGGGGTGGGTCTTGCTGTCTCAGGGGTGGCAGAGGCAGAAGAAAATCCATGTATAAGTATAAGTGGACCCACACGGTTCAGACCTGTGATATTCAAGGCTCAGCTGTACATATTGTACAGTTTGGAAATGTTTGTTTTTTCGTTCCTTTAGGTCTTACATCTCTTTTGATATCCTGAGAAGAGTGTTGAAGGATTACTTCAAATTTGATGTCTTTTATTGCATGAACATCACAGATATTGATGATAAGGTAAAGGCGTTTTCAAGATTGGGTTTTAAATACATTGGATGATGTGAAGGAAGACAGGACTTTCTGATAAGTAAATAAATAACATAGGCTTGAGCTAACTGAGATCTTGACCTAATAAACATTATTTGAATCCTCTCGATGAATTAGTGTTACAATTTATGCTACTGATATAATCATATATACAAATGTTTAGATGTTGTTAGAAACCTGTGTGTTCAGGGACCGAGTTAGTTAAGTGTCAATAACCCATGGTGCTTTATGGAAGGAAGAGCTGCTAGGACATGTACTTCTGTGTGTAGCTCTGCCTAGGAAGCTGGGGGCCCTCAGGGCCTGTTTCCTGAAGCGTTGGAAAGATCACATCAGACCTTGGCACTATGTGGCAGGTGGGAGGGAGGGCAGTGTTCGTGTTCAGTGACGCCATGCACGTACGGGACCCACAGCTGTCTCCACACCACCCTGCCTCCCTTAGTGTTTGCCCAGTGTGGAGTGGCCTGTGGCATATGGGTGGAGCTGGGCTCTGAGCACAACCCCAGTGTCTGCTTCCCTCTGCAGATCATCAGGAGAGCCCGGCAGAACCACTTGTTTGAGCAGTACCGAGAGAAGAAGCCCCAGGCTGCACAGCTCCTGGAGGACGTGCAAGCAGCCCTCAAGGTGGGCCCCTCGCTACCTGCTCTGGGCGAGGCCCTCGAGTCCTTTGTAGGTCACTGTCCCTAGGGTAGTGTCGGTCTCAGCAGACATTTTGTGAATGGTACTAAAGCCAGTTCCATCAGGGGCACTGATGGCCCCTTGGCCTGTGAGGAAGTCACCAGGAAAGACACACTGGGATAGAGTGGAAAGTAGGTGATGTTCCTACCACTTGAGGGAAAACACCTGAATTTATCACAGTGCCACTAATTACACTTGCTTGTAAAAATGCTTACTGATACTGCTCTCTAATCCACAACATCAAGGTCACAACTAAATCAAAAACTTCTGACTGAGATGCAGAAGCTATGCTAAACTTCTTAAATTGGTAATACTGGAAATTTTCAGAAAAAATCTGTTCTCTCCAATTTAACATTTTCATTCTGAGTAAACATTATTATAAATGTATAGTTATTTGCATCATGTAATAAGGTTAGAATAAGTTTTGGCTGGGCACGGTGGTTCCTGCCTGTAGTCCCAGCACTTTGGGAGGCTGAAATGGGAGGATCCCTTGAGCCCAGGAATTGGAGGCTGCAGTGAGCTGTGATGATGCCTCTGCTGTCTACCCAGGGCGACAGTGTGAGACCCTGTTTTAAAAAAAAAAAAAAAAAAATTAGAGCTTAGCGATCTTTTATGCCAACGAGGCACTTGACGCTCAAGTGCTGTCGTGATGGAGGTGCTGCCGGCACATCTCAGAGCTCCCTGGGTGACCGCTTTGTTTTATCCCCCTGAAGTGTAACCCTGGAGTACTGTTCTCACACTCAGTTTGCATCAGAGAAACTGAGGCACGGAGAGGTTTAGCGCCTTGTTCAAAGTCTCACATGGGGAGGGGCAGTGCCAGGAGTGCCCAGGCCAGGGGCTTCGGAGTCTCTTGGTTACCGCTCTGCTGCTTGGGGTGCAAACTTCTTTATTGCCACAGGGCAGTGGGGAAAAGTAGCCTCTTTCCTACCTTGAATCACCTTTGTGAACTCGGGGTTTTGCTGAGTGCTATCTAATAAGTTCGACATCTCCTTATGGTTGTAGCCATTTTCAGTAAAATTAAATGAGACCACAGACCCCAGTAAAAAGCAGATGCTAGAACGGATTCAGCACGCAGTGAAGCTGGCCGCAGAACCGCTGGAGAAAGCTGTGCAGTCCAGACTCACGGGAGAGGACATCGACATGTGTGTGGAGGTGAGATGTAATTGCGCCCCGGAGGTAAAATGGCATGCCGCGCGCAGCATCGATCTGCATCTCCCTGGGCCCCGACTCTCGTAGCTCTGCCGGGGCGGATGGCCCAGTTCTGTGGCGGCTGAGTCGGCGCCGCCTTCCATTCTGCACCCTTTTGCCCCATTTCCTGGGTGCAGAGCCCTGTGCCACTGCAGTGAGACTTGGGATCCGCTAGAAATCTGCCCTGGCCCCACTCCCCTCCCGCCACTTCCAGCAGACGAGCAGGAGGCACACTTGGGACGTGGGGGACAGCCTTAGGTGGGAGTTATTCCCAGAGTGTGCAGTGGACTCTCCTGGCATGTCTCAGTGGCAGCTGAACAAAGAGGAACCGGGATTAGGGTTGCAGTGAGCCTTGGGGCCTTCACGCTGGCTGGCAGCTCCCCCAGCCCCCCTCAGGGCCTGCCCCTGTGGCGCCGCCCTGGACAGTCAGGCGGCCCTTCTCCTGCGTGCTGGCGCCCTCTGCCAGTCACCCTTCCAGAAACCCCGCGGGAGTCAGAGAGCAAAGGTGGATGGAGGCTGTAGGAGGAAATGCGCCATGAGAGACGCTCCCGCTCCCAGCTGTGGTCAGAGCAGCCCTCACCACTGCCCGGGGCCTGAATTCCGTGTCTGCCCTTCACTCGCATGTTTCTTTTTAGTTTTATTTCTTCTGTGCCCCACACACCAGACTGCTTGGTGGTGCCTGTTTCGAGCTTTATGAAAATGAGTCGTGCGTGTGTGGCCATGCGTCTGGGGACCCACATGTAGCTGTCGCCCCTTGGCGCATGCCTGGGCTGAGCTGTTTGTTCTCCTGGGACCCGCAGTTAGGTTTCCTCGTTACCAAAAATGCTGCCATAATATTTTTCGTCAGTTTTTCCACTTTTTAAAAATTGTGGCAAATTACACATAAAGTTTACTATCTTAACCATTTTTAAATGCACAGTTCAGTGGCATTAACTGCATTCACACTGTTGTGCAGCCATCACCACCATTCATTTCCAGGACTTTTTCATCCTCCCAAATGGAAACTCTGTCCCCATTAAACACTAATTCCCCAACCCCTAGGGGTCCCCATCTACTTTCTGTCCCTGAATCTGACTACTCCTGGGACCCCATGTGTGTGGGATCCTACAGTATTTGTCCTTTTTGTGTCTGGCTTATTTCACTCAGCACAGTGTCCTCAAGGGTCACCCATGTTACACCGTGTGTTAGGATTTCCTTCCTTTTTATGGTTGAATAATATTCCATTGTATATCTATAGACCACATTTAGTTCATTTGCCTGTCGATGAACACATGGGTTGTTTCCACCTTTTAGCTATTGTGAATAATGCTGCTATGAATGTGGGTGTACAAATATCTGTTCAAGTCCCTGCTTTTACTTCTTTTGGAAATGGACCCAGAGGTGGAATTGCTGGGTAATATGATAATTATATTTTTAATATTCTGAGTAACCGCTCTACTGTTCCCACGATGGCTGCACCATGGTACATTCCCACCAGCAGCGCATGAGGGTTCGACTTCCTTCACGTCTTTGCCACCACTTGCCATTCTCCGTCCATTTGATAGTAGCCACTCTGGTGGACACGAGGTGGTGTCTCCCTGTGGTTCTGGCTTGCATTTCCCTGGTAGATGGTGACGTGGAGGTCTCTCTCCAAGCTGTGGGTTGTTCTGTATTGTCTCTGGGGATACATTTGCAAGAGTTTCTTCGGGTTGCATACCTGGGAGTGGAATTGCAGGGCTGCAGGGGATGTATCTGGCTGACTGTTGGGGCTCCCAATACCACCTGCATGTTCTGGGATCCTCTGGAAGGACTCAGAGGACTGGGCACAGAGTGGTCCTCTTGTCTGAGATTTATCGTGGCCACACAGCAAGGGCACAGCAGGGGAAGAGGCTCAGGCAGGGTCTGCAGGAATCTATGAGCAGGCTTCCGAAGCTCCCCTGTGCAGAGGACACGGCATGGAAAAAATGCAGCCACAGGTGTGAGATGTTTATCCCTAGGAAGCCCGTGAGGGACTCAGTGCCCAGGCTTCGATGGGCACCATCACATAGGTACCCTCTGCCTGCAGGCAAAGCTGGGGTTCTGTCGGCATAAACCACAATGTATGCTCAGTGGCCCACGGCAGCTCCTGTGGTAGGGCAGGGTGTCCCAGCCTCTCAGCGTAGGGGACATTTCAGCTTGACACCAGCCCGGGCGACCCTGTAGGCAGGCCTTCCTCAGGGTGGCAGCCGCGGGCCTGCTGTGCTTGCTCTTTTCTGCAAAGTAACCATGTCAGAAACGTCTATGCGTATCCCCCTCCATTACCATGCTGGGTGTGCTGTTTGTCTGCTCATGCAACCCGAGCTTGTATTGTCAGGTTCTTCCTTTTCATCCATCACTTGAGTGCGAAGTGGTGATTGTTGTGGTTTGAACGTGCCTTTCTCCGACCTCTCCTGAGCCTGCGCATCTTGTCACATGCTGTTCCAGCTGTGATTCTGTGCACCCGTCTTCCACCCCTCTCCCATGGGGTTATTGGTCTTTCTCTTATTGCTTTGTAAGCATTCTTCTGTCTCCCAGATACTAATTGCTATGGTTTGAATGTTTGTCCCCTCCAAAACTCATGTTGAAACTTAATCCCCAATATGGCAGTATTGAGACCTCATGAATGGATTAGTCCATTCAAGGAATAATGGGTTATCATGAGAGTGGGTCTGTGATGAAAGCCAGTTTGGCTGTCAGTGAGCCCCCTGCCATGTAATGCCCTGCGCTGCCTTGGGACTGCAGAG
This sequence comes from Daubentonia madagascariensis, assembly GCA_023783475.1. Lineage (NCBI taxonomy): Eukaryota > Metazoa > Chordata > Mammalia > Primates > Daubentoniidae > Daubentonia > Daubentonia madagascariensis. The sequence continues at coordinate 988,991 of JAKFHU010001716.1, read as the reverse complement.
AGTCTCCCCCAGCAAGAAGGCCCTCCCAGATGTGGCCCCTTGACTTTGGACTTCCCAGGCTGTAAGAAATAAATCCCTTTTCTTTGTAAATCATCCAGCCTCAGGTATTCTGTTGTAGCAGCACAAAATGGACTGACACACTAACCCCTCTCCGATAACCTGTTGAGTCTCTGTGTGTGTCTCTCAGTTCTGTTCCATTGGCCACGTTGACCAGCCCTGCATGATTATGTCCAGCCCTGTCTGTCACAGGTGTCTGGTGGGGAAAGACACTCCATCTTGGTTTTATTCCTCAGGTGTGGTTTGAAGCCCCAGCTTGTGGAGTTCCATGCAAGACACTGTTAGAATTTTAAATATTGTATCTAAAACCATCTCAGAGGTCAAGCTGGGCTGTGCAGATCCTCTCTGGTCCATCTGTTTCATCAGTTTTGGTCCATTCTTTATGGTTACTGCTTTTTTCTTCAGATTTATTCTGCTCTTTTTTCTCTCACTTCTTAGCAGTTTAGCTCATTTTCTGGTTTAAGAATTTAAGGCCATGCTATATAACCCCCCATTGCTAAATTTGACTGGCTTTAAAAAAAATAAAATAAAGAATTTAAGTCCATAAATTTTCCTTTGAGTGTCATTTTTGCTACAAATTTCAACATCATTTACTTTTAATATCCGTTTTGATTTTTTTAACGAAGGAATTGTCTAGAAGTATGTTTTAAATTTCCAAATAAATGGTATTTTTCAGATTAACTTACTGTTATTGACTTATACCTTAATTACCCCATGCTGGTCTATCCCATGCTGGATCTGTGAACGAGAGACTCATGTTGTAGCCTGCTGTGTGCACTGGTTTTTGAATGTTCTTTCTTGAGATTTTTTTGTCATTTCTCTTTTCATTTGGTACAGAATTCTACGTGCTATCCAATTAGTTATGCTTGTAAATGTGTTGTTGATATTGTGTATTTTTTCTGCTGCTTTAGCCTATTCATACAGAGTTTGTTAAACACAAACAAAACTCCCCCTCTGATGGTGAATTTGTCTGTTTCCACCTGTTTTATCATCACTTTTTTTTTTAAAAGACCATACATTTTATAGAGCAGATTCTGGTTCACATCAAAATTGAGAGGCTGTTTGTACCCCCTGCCCACAAACACACAATGCCCCCACCATCTACACCTCCACCGAAGCAGTACATTTGCTAGAATCAGTGAGCCTGCACTGACACCCAGAGTCCGTGTTTACACTGGGGCTCACTTTCAGTGATGTACATCTGTGGGTGTGGACAAATACATATTGTCCTGTATCCACCATTGCAGCATGTATAGAGTAGATTCACTGCCCTGAACATCCTCTGTGCTCCGTTTATTAATCCTTCCCTCCCTCACCTGAACTCCTGACAATGGCTGATGTTTTTACTGTCTCCATAGTTTTGCCTTTTCCAGAATGTCATAGAGTTGGAATCATACATATGCAGCCTTTTCAGATTGGCTTATATTTGAGATGAGAAAAAGCCAAAGTGTTTTTCATGGTCTCACTCTCGATATGGAATGCTTAACCTCTGGTCACCAAAGTATGTGGGGGTTTCTCCCCGACCCCTGCCCTGACAGCAATCGGTTCTGTAGCAGGCACTGACTGGGTGTCTTGTAATTGAGTTCAGCTTTGACCCTCTCTACCTGGAGATAGCATCAGATCCGGGGGTTGAGGGCTCATTGCCACAGACTGCCCCACTGTGGATGCCATTTGAAAGTGGTAGGTTGCCACTTATACTTTGGTATTTGGGGATTTTCCAGTTATCTTTGTGTTATTGATTTCTAGTTTAATTCCATTGTGGTCTTAGAGCAGATGTTACTGTTCATTGCTGATAGAAAGTGTTAAAGTCTCCGACTGTGATAGTGGATTTATCTACTTCTGCTTGAGGTTCTGTCAGGTTTTGGCTCACATATTTTGATGCTCACTGTCTTCTTGGAGAACTGACTCCCTTATTGTTATGTGATGCCCGTCTTTATCCCTGATAACTTTTCTGCTCTGGATTCTGCTCTGTCTGGAATTATGAATAGTATAGCTCCTCCTGCTGCCTTTTGACTGGCGTTAGCCTGGGATGTCTTTCTCCATCCTTTTGGCCTGTGTCTTCATATTAAAGTGCGTTTCTTATAGACAACGTAGAGTTGGACCTTGTTTTTTTGATCCATTCTGATAATCTTTTTTACCTGGTGCATTTATACCATTGGCATTCAGAGTGATTATTGGCATAGTCAGATTAACATCTACCGTGCTTGTCACTGGTTTCTATTTTTGCTCTTGTTTTTGTTCCTATTTTTTTCTTCCACTCTTTTTTTTTGCCTTTTGTGATTTTAACTTTTTTTTTTTTTTTTTTACTATTTTTAGTGGTTGCCCTGGAGTTTACAGCCAACCTCAGTCCACTTTCACGTGACATTGCATGACTCCCCAGTAGTGTGAGCACCTTGTTAACGACAGAACGGTCTTATCCCCTCTCGTCCCTCACAGCGGGCTGTCGCTCCTTTACTTACACAGCAGCACGTGCAGAGCATGCGCGGCTGAACACACTGTTGCTGCTGCTGTTCTGAGCGGGTTGTCTGTTAGGTCAATTAAGAGTAAAAAGTGACAGCGTTTCACCGACTGCACCTTCGCTGTCCTTCAGTGCTCTTCCCTTCTTCACGGAGACCCGGGTTTCGGGCCGTCGTCACGTTCCTTCTAAGAACATTCTTTCGCGTTTCTTGCAAGGCAGGTCTCCCAGCGACAGATTCCCTCAGTTTTGTTTTTCTGAGAAGGTCTTTATTTATTCTTCATTTTTGAAGGATAATTTTCAGGCTACAGAATTCTAGGCTGGTGGGTATTCTCTCTCAATACCTTAAATATTCTACTCCACTTTCTTCTTGCTTACGTGGTTTCTGTGGTGAAGTAGGATATAATTCTGGTTTTTTTCCCATTGAGATGGGGGTTTTACTCTGTCACCCAGGCTGATCTCGGACTCCTGGACTCCAGCAATCCCCCCGCCCCTCTGCCCCCAGCCTCCTGAGTAGCTGGAGCTACAGGTGCACACCATCAGATGTCAGTCTCACCTTGCTCTTCTCTGGGTAAGCCCCTCTGGCTTCTTTTAGAATTTTTTTCTTTATCTTTGAGTTTTTGCATTTTGCAAATGAAACACCTAAGTGGTTGTTGGCATTTATCCTGCTTGGTGTGAGCTTCCTGGAACTGTGGTTTGGTCTGTGACATTAATGTGGGGAAATTCTTAGTCATGATTGTTTCAGATGTTTCTTCTGTTCCTTTCTTTCTTTCTTCTCTTTCTGGGTTTCCTATTACACCTTTTGTGGTTGTCCCACGGTTCTTAAATATTCTGTTTTTTCAGTCTTCATTCTCTTTGGTCTTCAGTTTGGGTGGTTTCTGTTGAGAGGCCCCCCAGCTCAGAGACTCCTTCCTCAGCCCTGTCCAGTTCCTCATGAGCCCGTCCAAGGCTGTGTCATCTGTAACAGTGTTTTTCATCTCTAGTGTTTCTTTTTGGTTCTTTTTAGGATTTCCATCTCTCTGCTTAAATTGCCCATCTGTTCTGCATGTTGTCTGCTTTATCCACTAGAGCCCTTAGCATACTAATCACGGTTGTTTTAAATTCCAGATCTGATGACCCCAGCACACCTGCCTTGTCTGGTGCTGATGCTTGCTCTCTGTCTTCAGACTGTGTTTTTTGCCTTTTCATGTATCTTGTGATTTTTTTCTTTTTTTCTTTTACTTTTCTCCTTAGATCCAGGGAGACAGACTGATCATGATGTTTTTCTTGCTAGCTGGACATAATGTACCGCATCAAAGAGCCAGCTGTAAGTGGCTCTTAGTAGTGTGGTGGTCGTGTGTGGGGGAGGGGGTGTCCTCTGTAGACCCATGGTTAGGTCTGTCTTTTAGTGAGCCTGTGACGGGGGCTGTGAACTGTGTAGGTGTTCCTCAGCTTCCCCCCATTTATCTGGAACAGGATGGCTAGGGCTGGCTGGAGTTGGAGATTTCCCTTCTCCCACGGGTAAGGCTAGATCCCATTAGGTTTGGGTGTTTCCCTTCCTTCAGGTGAATCTGCTTGGATAAAACCGCAGCAGGTTAGGTGCTGGTTCAGTGGTTGTCCTTAGGGCACTTTGTTAGGAAGAACAGAGCGCTCCTGTGGTTCCTTTTTCCTTGTTAATGCTGAAGCACCAGGAGATTTTTCTCCAACATTCACTGTGAGGACCTGGTCGAGTTCTGGAGGGAAAACCCACAAGTGTGGGGGCCCCCCTGTGACTGGGTCACCTTGGAGTTTTTAACTCTGAGACTTCTCTACACTGAGCCTACAGCAGCTTGTTGGTTATGGTTCCCGCAGAGGTTTCAGCTTGTGAGTCTGCTTTGGTGATTAGGACTCTCTGTACCCTCCTGATGGTCTCCAGTTTGGGGGGCAGCAGTTTTCCCTATGACTTCACTTCTCTTATGGGTCTAAGAAAAGTTGTTAGTTTTTCGGTTTTTTCAGCCTTTTACCTGTTGTTAGTAGCAACTTCCAAGCTTCTTGCACGTAAGGAACTGGAAACCGTCAGTCTCTGGCACTTTGTACATTTTGATTGGCAATCTGTATGCTTGACCAGCAACTTGGAGCGCTCTTATCTTCAGGCACGTTATAGAAACACTGTTTTAGAAGGATCAGTGGGACTCGGCTTTTGCACATGTTGAGGTACGTGTACTTCACCGTGTCTGTTGAAGTTGGCTTTGCTGGGTGTGTGGTTAAGGTTTGTGGGTCTTTTCTCTGAGTACTTTGGGGATTATTCTGCTGTCTTCTGGCTTCCATTGTTGGCTCTTATTGAGAATGGTTGGCTGCCCTTAGAATTGCCTTTCTTCTGTAGGTAAATATGTCTTTTCTGCCTGGCTTCTTATAAAAATATTCTCTCTTTTTGGTTTTCTACAGTTTCACTAAAACATCATAAAAGATTTTTTTCTTTTTTTGAGTCAGGGTCTTGCTCTGTCACCCAGGCTGGAGTGCAGTGGTGTGATCACAGCTCACTGCAGCCTCAAAGTGCTGGGATTACAGGCATGAGCCACCATGCTTAGCCTAAGAGATTTATTTTTACTTGTCCTGTCAGGTACTTTTTGTGCTTCCCAAGTCTGTAGGTTGTTGTATCAGTTCTGAGAAATTCTCAGATGTGTCTTCAGGCATCACCTCTGCTCTATTCCCTCTCTCTTCTCCCCTGGGATTCTGATTAGAAGTGAGTCACATCTTTTTGTCCCATATTCTATGTCTAGTAACCTGTCTTTCATATGTCCCTTCTTATTTCTATTTCATTTGGGATGACTTCTTTAGTTCTTTCTTCCCATTCACTAATACTCTCTCCAGCTATCTTAGTTATCCTATTGAGTGTTTTATTTCATCAGTGGATATGTTTCATCTCTAAAAGTTCTATTCCTTTGTATTTTCAAATCTGCCTGGGCCATTTTGATAGCATTTTATTGCCTGCTATTGCTTATCCTCTTATGATACTACCTTTATTTCCTTAAACATTTAATACTTACTGTTTTTTATTGTGTACTTGATAACTGTAGTATCTGAAGCCCTTGCAAGTGCCAATCTGTTGTTTGTCCTCTCTGTTGACTCCCATTCACTGTTGCTCATGTCCTTGGGTGTTTGGCGACCTTGATTAGGATCTCATTCTTGCTGGGTCGTGATCTGTGGGGATCCTCAGAGCCAGAATGCAGATGCTTCCCTGAGAGCGAGGGGCACCACCAACTTGGGGGCGCCACGGCCCCCTTGGAGGTTCTGTCACTGCACTTGTGGCAGCCCCAGTGTTTGCGTTCTGGGCAGCAGACCTGACAGCCTTTGCCTCCTCAGGGCACATGCCCTGCCTTTGATGCTTGTCTGCCCCGTATGCCCCACTGTGATGGGGAGGGCATGAGCATGCTTGCAGATTTGCTTGCCACTTGGCAAGCCCAGCAACACAAGTCTGTTTTATCCAGGAGCTGTTGGCAGGGTGTGGAGAGCCTAGCCCACATGGGGCCCTATGCCCCTTCTCTGTCATGTTGTGGGTACTCTGTCCACCTGGTGTGTCCTTGCTCTCTGCCAGGTCATTTTTCTATAGTGACTCTCTCCAACCTTCATTCTTTGCCTCCTGCTCCCATAGTAGACCATGGCCGCCTGCTTGGCACCACAGCCCTGCCCCTGTTCCAAGTCACCATGCTGGGAACACTAAATTCCTCCAGGGCAGGTCGAGGATGGACATTTCTGCCTTCTGATGTGAGTGCAGTGAGGACGTGTCTCACACCAACAGTGTGTGTGGTCATGGGGCACTGGTCACACAAATGCCATGTTGTGGTGGACTGGTGGATTTTCCTCCTGTTCCGTGGTGTGTGAGGTGGGACAGGTATCTTCAGTCAATGGCATCTGGGAGATGGGGCCTTCGAGACCTCCAGGTCCAGGGCCCTGCCTGTCTCTCCCGACCTTTGGCTTTCTCCATCCTGAATCTTTTTGGAGTGCACCAAGTGTCTGTGCTGTAGGGGACACACTGCGTGCACTCCTGCCCCGCCTCTGTCCACAACCCCACCTTGCAGGAGCCCAGGTTGCATATCCTACCCAAGCCGACCCTGGCCCTCTGACTCCCTGTGCCTCCGAACCCACAGCCCCTCTTGAGTCTGCTCTTCCATGTTCACCTGAGAACTGCCCGCCTGTGGAGTCTCGTATTTGAGCATCACTGTCTCCCAGAAGACTGTGCACGGCTCATCTTCAAATTCAGGGCACTGATTGGCTCACACCGACTGCACAAGGTGTGCTTGCATGAAATATGCAGCCTATTTGTAGATGTCTGTTTCTTTTGCCAGGTATTGCTGGAAGAAGCCAAGGATTTGCTTTCTGACTGGCTGGATTCCACGTTCGGCAGCGAGGTGACTGACAATTCCATTTTCTCCAAACTGCCCAAGTTCTGGGAAGGAGAGTTCCACAGAGACATGGCAGCTCTGAACGTAAGTGTCGCAATTGTCTTGTCCTTGCTCTCAGGCTGGGGGCCCTGATTTCTAAATTTCTGTTGTGGTGAAACCGAGAGGACTTGCGTGATTCTCACCTTCTTCGCTTTGCAGCTTAAGTGGCCAAGTCAACGTTGAACTTGAGCCAAGGGGCATAAGGTGGTGCTTGGGTTTGTTTTTTCCTTTTTCTGTGTGTTGTTTGTATGATGTTAAGGGCTTCTTGTTTTACAAATTGGTGACGTTGTTTTCATGGAGCGTGTTTGTCTGAGGCTGCAGTTTTTGGAAGGGAGAATCCAGGGACTTTCTCTTGCCACGGACAGGTTCTCCCTCCAGATGTCCTGACCCGGGTTAGTGAGTATGTGCCAGAAATCGTGAACTTTGTCCAGAAGATTGTGGACAACGGTTACGGGTAAGCACTAGGGCCCTCCCTGGGGCTTTGACACATTCCAAGGTTCGGGGAGCAGGAGGGCTAGTGTTCCAGAGCTGCTGGGCCAGACCAGCAGCCCCTCTGCGCTCATCCTCACAGCATGGCACTTTCTTCTGGCTGCTTAGTTCCCACTTCTGCTGCTTTATAATTAAAGCCTTCTGGGATTTTTATTTCATATTAGCTACCATCGTAGTAGTTATCTAACTACTAACTACAGACACCACCTCTTTTTTCGAGGCAGGGAGCAAGAGGGGGAGAGGGTGTCGTCTGCACTCACGCCAATCCCTGAAGCCTCTCGAAGGCTTCCTCTTACAGCTCCGGGCCCAGCCCAAGACCTGGGTCACTGCACCCCTGGGGCTGAGAGTGTGGGTCTGGCTAGTCAGCCCCTTTAGGCAGGCCCAGTGGCCTGCCCTGGGGGCTGTGGTGAGGACCCAGCCCAACGTCTACCAGGAAGCAGTTAAGACCACTGGTCACGGGGGCCCCAGAGCTGTGTGGTGGTGGTGTGAACACTGCCAGGTCTTTGGACACATAAGCACCATGGCATGGACACTGAGAGGGCTCTTCCTGGTGTCTTACCCAAGGGAGGGTGCATTTCATCAGTATCTTGGCTGAGATTTTAGCGACTTTTTGTTGGTGATCCCATTATGTGCTGCCCTGCCACAGCTGTACCATTCTAGTGCTGTCTGACTACAGGAAACACTTTCCTAATCTCTGAAGTTAGCATTTTCAGAAATACCCAACAAATGGAAGGGCAGATGGGAACCAAGTGTCTGCAGTGCTTGGCACCATTTGCTACACGCCTACTTTGGGAGAGCTGCTCTGTGGGGCAACGGTGGAGCCCTGTGCCCAGCCTCAGGTTACCACCCCCCCGCACCTGGCGGGAGCCTCACAGGCTAGACAGAGGAGGAGCGAGAGGCTGCACGCACTGTGCCTACAGCAGCCCAGGCTCTTAAAAAGCGATAATGCCACCCCTCTCCCCACTGAACACAAACCCGTATGGCGCAGCACGAGATAGTGTGCCAACCTGAGGGGCATGGGCAAGCCCAAGCTCAGAGAAGCCAGGTCATTCCAGGCTGGAGTAATCTGGAGTCCTTCCTGGAGGCTGAGAGCCTCGTCTGGGCCCAACAGGCAGGTAGGCTGTGGACAAGGAGAGGCAAGGGTGTGCCACTCGAGGACTGTGCCAGCACTGGCAGGGTGAGGGGTGCCAGGCAGGGGCAGGCCATCCGGGGCAGTGAGGGGCTGCTTCTGCCATGGGACACGCCCTGTCAACATTCTGCTCAGTGCACACAGCCAGTGTGGTTTTGAGTTGCAATTGTGGAGAGCGGGGAGGAGCAGAGATTTGAGCAGGCCACAGATTTCACAATTTTATAACTTCCTGGTGTTCCAGTTGTTGTCCTGTGAAGTGTCTTTGGAACTGTTAGACCCTCTGCCCCCAATTCCATTTTTGTTTTCCAGCTATGCTTCCAATGGGTCTGTCTACTTTGATACAGTGAAGTTTGCATCTAGTGAGAAACACTCCTACGGGAAGCTGGTGCCTGAAGCTGTGGGGGATCAGAAAGCTCTTCAGGAGGGGGAAGGTAAGAGAAGGAAAGAATGGATAAAGGAACAGGAGAAAGAAGCTTGGGCTCTCCCGCCTGTGCACAATCCAGACTGTGTTTACCCTCGTGGTCACAGTGGGATGTTCTGAGCCCACCACTCAGACTCAAGGGAACAGTGTGTTTTCACCTAAAGGAATTTTAGGAGTGTTCTACATAAGACCATGAAATGCATTTTTAAAAATTGATACATAATAATTGTACGTATTTATGGGGTTACATGTGATATTTTGGTACATACGTATGATACGTAGTGATCAAATCAGGGTAATTAGGCTGTCTATCACCTCAAACATTTATCATTTCTTTGTGTTGGGAACATTCCAGATCTTCTCTTCTGGTTGTTTTGAAATATGTGATAAGTTATTGATGATTAGCCAGGTGAGGTGGAGCACTCTGGGACGCCAAGGAAAGAGGATCCATTGAGCCCAGGAGTTCGAGACCAACCTGAGCAACATAGCAAGGCTCAGTCTGTACAAAGTAGTTTTTTTAAAAATTAGCCAGGTGTGGTGCGTTCCTGTAGTCCCAGCTACTTGGGAAGCTGAGAGAAGAGGATAGCTTGAGCCCGGGAGTTGGAGGCTGTGGCGAGCTATGATTGTGCTACTGCACTCCAGCCTGGGTGACAGAGCAAGACCGTGCCTCCAAAAATAAATAAGTAAATAAATTATTGATAACTATAGTCACCCTACTCTGTTATCAAACACAAGAACTTATTCCTGCTGTCTGACTGTATATTTATACCCAGAAACCAGCCTTTTTTCACTCCCTGAACCTCCCACCCTTCCCAGCCTCTGGTAACCACCATTCCACTCTCTGTCTCCTTGGTATCTGATTTTTTAGCTGCCATATATGACTGAGAATATGTGATATTTGTCTTTCTGTGCCTGGCTTATTTCACCTAACATAATGACCTCCAGTTCCATCCATGTTGCTGCAAATGACAGGAATTTCCTTCTTTTTTATGGTGAGTTATTTTTTAAGGAAAAAAAAGTAAGTAAACACAGTGCTGTCTTGAGAAGCGTGGTGGCCCCTAGGCCCTGATTCTCGGGGCTGGTGTTTGCTGACTGAGTATGCAAGGTTTAGGGTGGGTCGGGGGAGACTGGGACAGATGCCAAGGGACGTGTGTGTCCTGATGGCCCTGTACCCATCTGGCCCAAATTCTTAAAACACAGACATCGAGCTTTTTCTAGACCAGGCAGAATTATATTCGAAACACTTCCATAGTGTTTTCTCCATGCTTATTCCATAAGTGAATCTGGGGACATGCCCACGAGAGCCAGGATTTGGCATGTTCCTGCAGAGTAGGGATGGCTCTGTCATGCCAGGATACTTTCTGTATCTTCGCTCCCACCCCCACCCCAGTATTTCTAGAAGGCAATTTGGCCATAAACATGTTCATACTTCTTGATCAAGTAATTTTACCTTCAGGGCTGTGTTCTAAAGAAATATCAGAACCTAAAACAAAACAAGACAACACAGATTGAGAAAAGATACACTAAGCCAGACAGACAAATAACATCAACATCAGACCCCGTGGCATATAAGGCTATAGCATTCGTAGGAGTAGAGGGGGCACGGTATTAACAGGCTTGACGTAAGAGATGGGAAGTTTGCCTCGGAAATGAAAGAACATCCATTTTTAAAATTTATTTTTATTTTTAATTTTATTTATTTATTTTTGTAGAGATGGGGGGTCTTGCTATGTTGCCCAGGCTGGTCTCGAACTCCTGGCCTCAAGCGATCCTCCCACCTCGGCCTCCCAAAGTGCTGGGATCACAGGCGTGAGCCACGCCCACCCTCAACCATTCTTTTAAACGCGCAGAACCACACGCCAGGCTGCAAAAGGAAGTCTTCACAAATCCCAAAGAACAGCTTTCATGGAGCCCTGTTCCCTGACCACAGTGCAGTTGTGTTAGGATCAACACTAAAGGGACAGTGGACGTTTATGAGCCCATGTGCAGGCTTGAAGTCACGCTCCTGAATCACTCACAGGGAAGGAAGCCACAGTGGGATGGAGGAAGCATTTAAAACTGAATGGCAGCAGAAGTGCCTCATTCTGAGACTTGGAGAATGCCCCTATAGTGCCAATTGAAGGAAATTATGTTTTTAAATGTAGCTGTTAAAAAACAAAGATTGGAAATACGAGCGTGAAGCATTCAACAAGCTGGAAAAGGAACAGTAAATAACAGTAAATAGTAATGAAATAGAGGAGGAAAGGAAGTCGAAGAGGCAGAAGCTGGCCCTTCACGAAAATTGATAATATGGGAAGACGCTCAGCAAGGCTGACTAATAAAAGTAGAAGATTTAAAAATATATTAGGACGAAAACTGAGCATAACCACAGACACAGTAGAGAATTTTAGAAAGTCCTTAGAGGAAACCGTGAGCCACTCGCGCTGCATTTGACACTAAGACGAAGGAGAAAAGGGCAGAGCATGGGGGGTGGGCAGGGGGAGGCCCAGTGAGGGGAAGTGGGGGCCACATTCACGTAGCAAAGAAGCGTTGGCGGGGGGCAAGAGCACGCAGGGACTCACCGTAGCTTTAGGATAAGTCTTGCTATGTGGCCCTGTCTGGGTTCTTTTTCTTAAATATCATTTATTCTTGGACTTGTTTTCTTCCAGCCTGATTTTAGAATTGGTTTAAACTCCAGGAAAAACGGGAGTAGAATCCAGCAGCACTTAGGAGGGGGGAAGAGGGGCATGCCCCCCCATCAAGGACACTGGGCTGTCGCGTGCCCACATCTCCCTGTAGGGAGGCCTGGGAAGTGTCGTCTTTCCTCTATGCAACTGTGTGCCCACTACCGTGGAGGGCTCTAACAGCAGAGTAGGGGAGAGGGGACTTGGGACCCGTGTGGTCTCATGTGATGGCCCCCCAACGTCATTCCACCAAGTCAAACGACGCATCAGAGGCAGGTGGGCCATGCAGACCGTTCCAGAAGGCACCTGGTGGGAAAGCCAAGTTGCAGGGAAGCTCTCCTGGTTGGAGGCGGACTGTGTAGGGAGTAGGGCCTGCTGTGGGGTGGGTGTGCCTCTAGGATCAAGGCTGGGAACACTTGCTCTGGCCCTGGGGAGGGACGAGACAGGAAACTGGGAAGAACTAGGGGGATTATGGGATTTATTTCTCTTAAAAAAATTTGAAGCTTGTAACTTTCACGTAAAATTTTTTTAAAAAATCTGAAGCAAATAATGGGCATTACCAAATAATGACATTTGTTGGGGATAGAGGGTATATGTGTGAGAGAGAGGAACCTGTGTTCTCTGTTATAAATTTTTTCAAAGTATATTTTAAAAAATGATCAGACATAAATTTTCATAACTGTTCATAATAATGAAAAATTGAAAACGTAGATGTACATTTTCTGTCACATCAAGGGTAGCTAAAAGAGAATGTCATACAGCCATGTCAAATCGTGCTTTTGAATAACTGCTGATGGCAGGACAGTAAGAAGATAGAAACTAGAACGGAGTCTTGCCTTCTTCATTGGATGTGTGTGTATCTTGCTTGCAGACTTTTTTTAAATCTGCAAATTAAGAGACCAAAATGTTAATAGTACTTATTCCTAGGTTAAAAGATTATGCCAATTTTTTCCTGTTTTTTTAATTTTCCGAAGTGTTCTACATTTAGTACATGTTTTATAATCATAAAGTTGGTGTTTTTAAAAATATCTTTAGCAGGGCTTTCCCTCTTCACTGTGTTTCTCAGGGCAGCTGAGGTCTGTTGTCTGATTAGTTATAAATCTGAAAGTGGATTTGTTGCCTGAAAAGGTCACACTGCGTTTGCATCCTCTGAGGCCACCTGAGTTAGGACCCTAGGACGGAGTCTGTTGTCCACGAGGGGGCGACGGCACCCAGGAAAAGGCAGCCCTTAGACCGGGCACCAGGAAGGGACGCAGGGTCCGGGTGAGATCCTCTGGGGCCTGGGCACCCTCGTGCCTGGAACCAAGGGCCCTGGCTCTCTGCCTGCTCCAAATGCAGGGTGATTCTCCCTGCATGAAGTTTTCACTGACTTGAGGCAGCTACGATTTTCCGTCAGTCATGCAGTTCCTTTTCTGGAGACTCTGAGCAGCTTGTCCTCCAGCTGGCCAGGAGTCACCAGGGTGATGCCTGGAGTTCACCAAGAGTGCTGGTTCTCATCCCTTTTGCAGGACACACTGGCTTGTCTTTGTTGGCCAGGTGATGGTTGGCTTTGTCCGGGAAATGGAACTTGCACGGAGCAGTGCTCCCCTTTGCTTGTGGCCTTTCTGGACTATTCTTTCACTTTCTTCACCCTTTTCCCTCGTGAACACAAGAGGAACAGTGAGTGTCCCCTTCACCACCATCCCTCCTCCAGGTCCATGTGGAGCACACCTCGCCCGCCGGCCTCTGGGAATCCACAAGCTGATGGCTGTGCAGGCCACTGACACACTGAGCCCACCTGCACGAGCCAGGGTCCCTGAGCCGCGCCCCAGTGGGCTGTGCTGCTACAGCACCTCCTAGACGTAGCCCAGAGCACCTCGCTCACGCTAGACACAGGGCCGAGGGTGCAAGAGGCAGTGGGGGATGAGCTTACAAATGGTGTTTCATAACTCCAGACGTCGGGTCAGCACCACAATCTGGTCACACACAGAAACTTGAAGAGGTGCTTGAGCTAAGTTAATAAACAAATTAGCAGCATTGGCCACTAGACACCCAGAGTGGGCTTGAAGTGAGATGCTTTGGTCTGTGGGTGCTGCTGAGTGACCTCTGCCTCCCTTGTACTTCCAGGTGACCTGAGTGTCTCTGCAGACCGCCTGAGTGAAAAACGCTCTCCCAACGACTTCGCCCTGTGGAAGGCCTCCAAGCCGGGAGAACCGTCCTGGCCGTGCCCTTGGGGGAAGGTGAGTGAGCGGCCTAGGAGGTCGGGGTCTGGGGGCGGCGGGAAGGGGCGCTGGCAGCAGCCAAGCCCTCAGTCCCCCACAAGAGGTAGCTCTGCATGTGAAGGGCATTGTCACTGGGGCCAGAGTCTGGTGCTGGTGAAGGACAGAAGTGCCTGGTCCTAGGGACTTGGACCTCACAGAGATGCCCTGGGTCTCTTCCCAGGACTTCTGTTTTTTGGTCTGTGAATGGGGGTGCAATCAGACCACCTCAGAGGCTCTGGTTCTGATGTTCTGTGACTCTAAGTTGAGTATTCCAAGACAGCTCTCTGATATTCCCTGTGACAGTTCTCACATTGGGGTACCCCGGGAAGGGGGTGTGGTCTGCTATTGTCAAGAGCTGGGGGGATTCTGGAAGTAATTCACAGATGTCAGCAAAGCCTCAGCCCACATGAGGCTGGTTTTGAACTTTACGAAAGAAGGCTACCCATATTCTTTTCATGTGTGAAGTTTGACACCTATTCCAATAAAGTTCAGAGGGTTTAAGAACCATTAACTTGAGTGTTAAAGGCCTGGACCAGCGGTTGGGCTGCTCCGTCACTGGGTCTCTGGATCTCTCCAGGGCCGTCCGGGATGGCACATCGAGTGCTCTGCCATGGCGAGTACCCTCCTGGGAGCCTCGATGGATGTTCATGGAGGTGGGTTCGACCTCCGGTTTCCCCACCACGACAATGAGCTGGCGCAGTCAGAGGTAGGCAGAGAAAGCAGTTGCCTTCTAGATGGGACAGCATGGTTGCTTGTTGCAGTGGTAGAAAAAGTCAGCCCGGGGCCCTCAGGAAGGGCCTTTCTCACTAAACTTGACACCCTCATCAGGGTTTGTCAGTAGAATTGAACCCTAATCATTTAGTCTGGTTTCCCTGGTCTTTGCAAACAGGCCTACATTTGAACCAGTTGTGTTATCTGCCTGCTTGTTAACCCAAGTCCCTCCGAGTTCCTGTTGCCCCACGTAGAAAGTGTAGCATCCACCTGTGGATGGCACAGACAAGTGAACTAAGAACACAGGCGGCGTCCGGCACCCTCCCTGCAGGCGAGGCCCCATAACATGTAGCTGTCACGGTCCTTCCCTCTTTCCATGCAGGCCTACTTTGAAAACGACTGCTGGGTCAGGTATTTCCTCCACACAGGCCACCTGACAATCGCAGGCTGCAAGATGTCAAAGTCACTAAAAAACTTCATCACCATTAAAGATGCCTTGAAAAAGCATTCAGGTAAACCTTGGTTTCTCCCGCAGACCCCACACACGTTCTTGTAGATGTGCAATGGCCATAGCACTTGGGAGGTTAAGGGCGTGGCCGTCCTGTTTTCTCCCCCAGCGCGGCAGTTGCGGCTGGCCTTCCTCATGCACTCCTGGAAAGACACACTGGACTATTCGAGCAACACCATGGAGTCAGCGCTTCAGTACGAGAAGTTCATGAGCGTGAGTCCCCTGTCCCTTCCCCGCGGTCATGGAGCAGCCGCCCCAGCACAGTGGGCACCTTGCAGTCAGCTGCGACGGGTGGAGGCAGCTCCGCTCCAGCCTGGCCTCGTTCTTCTTGGTCACTGTGGTGCGCGTCGTCCTGGCTTGTACTTTCTGCCAAACAAGTGTCTCTAAGGCTAAAACAGCAACACGTTTCTGTCTCAAAGAGACATCTTTCACTTTCTTTCTGACCACTTGTGTAATGTCAGCGCGTTCTGGCTTTTCAGATTTTACCTAAAGTAAAATCACATCAGTAGGACAGTTTATCAGATATTTCTGGATGAAAAAGTTGCCTACACACTGTTTTCTCACTTTAGGAGTTTTTCTTAAATGTGAAGGACATCCTTCGAGCTCCCATCGATGTCACTGGTCAGTTTGAGAAGTGGGAAGATGAAGAAGCAGAGCTGAACAAAAAGTAAGAGCGGCCTCTTCTCTGGGGTCATGAGCCTGCCTGTATCCGGTGCCTGGCGCATGTCTTGCCGCGGTCTGTGTCCTGGACCGCCCAGGAGCAGGTGGTGACACCGACACACACCACTCAGAGCTCACTCAGGCAGGACACACAGCCCCGAGGATGGGGACTACTCTGGTTGTTGACCCTCATGGAGAGTTTTCATAGTACTTCCTCGTGTCTGACTTCGTGTTCCTTCGTCTTTCCTGCTCAGCTTTTATGACAAGAAGACAGCGGTTCATGAAGCCCTTTGTGATAACATTGACACCCGCACGGTCATGGAAGAAATGCGGGCCTTGGTCAGCCAGTGCAACCTCTACATGGCAGCCCGGAAGGCTGAGAGGAGGAAGCCCAACCGGGCTCTGCTGGAGAATATCGGCCTGTACCTCACCCACATGCTGAAGGTAAGCCAGGCCCCAGCCGGACGTTCCTCAGCTTGTGTGGCCCAGTGGCAGTGAGAACAGAGGCCAGGTGGTGCCCAGGTCTGCTGCACGGTGCCCAGCGCCTCTTAGACACAGAGTCACGCAACTGTGCTCCTTGCTTCCTGCTGTACTTTCTGTGCGTTAGAAGTAGCCCCCTGTACGGCCATTCCCTATCCTGAGCTGCTGCTTCTCCTTGCCTTCGCTTCCTCTCCTCCGTCTGGACTCTGAACACATCCCACGCAGGACCCTTTCCCGTCAGTGTACTGTGCTGTGAAGTGACTCTCTAGAGGCCAGCAGGGCGTCAGGGTGACTTGCCTGCCTCATCCTTCTGCTTCCTGTTGTGGGGCTCCAGAGGCTTTGGCTGACAAAAGGGCCAAGAGAGCAGCTCTGAGCCAAGACTGTCCTGGAGTGGAGGGGAGGGCACCTCAGGCTTGAGTTTAGGGCCCTTGAAGCAGCTCCTCCCATCTCTTTCCCCGTCATGGAGCCCACCCCGAAGGACTCCCCCCACCTTCCCCTCCCACAGACGCTAGAACACAGTTGATGGCCCTCTCACCATATGTGGCCACTTGGGACCTCTTCATCTTGTCGTGGCTTATGTCCTATCTTTTCCTAGATCTTTGGGGCCATAGAAGAGGAAAGCTCCCTGGGTTTCCCGGTTGGAGGGCCTGGAACCAGCCTGAATGTGAGTAGAGCACACCTCGGCCCAGGGAGTCTCCCTCTGGGGCCTCAGGTCAGCCGCCACCCTCTCAACCTGCCAGACGCTCACTCCTTAAGGTCACCTGTCCCATGGGGTGCACTCTGAGGGCACCGTCCTGCCTTCCACACCACTCCCTTCCTGCCCGTGTTCCTCTGGAACCTGGATTCAGCCTGCAGGTTGAATCTCAGATCTGACTCTGAGAGTGTCTCACATGGCCGGGCTGCCCCTCCTGTGTGGAGGCCAGCCTCAGCCGTGACAACCTCTGTCGCAGACTGTTAGTTAGGGGTACTTTGCTGCTGCACCGTTGCATGAGCTCTGTCTCAGCATTCCCAGCAGACAGGTTGCATTTAGCCACAACCACATGGCATCAGGACTCTCCAGCTGGGATCTCCTCGCGGATACTGGCTGGCATTCAGTGAGAGCGTCACTGAAAGACCACAGCGTTTACGGTGACTGGGGCAATACTCCACTGTCAGTCTCTGTGGAGAGGTCTGGGTAGAAACCGATGCCAGACTAGGTCCAGTCCTGACACCAAGACCAGGTCCGTCTGTATGGCCTGAGCCAGAGCCCCCTCCCCCAACAGCTGCTGCCTGCATGTAGGGAGGTGGTCACTAGCTGGTGCCACACACCCTCTGTTGTCTGTGTGTGAGGAATCCACGCGGAACAGACTGCCTGTCCACTGCTGGCTGCTCTGTTTGCAGGTGGCACATGGCACACACGTGTTCAATTATAATACCTTCCTCTGCTGCGTCATGACCGTCCCATTAGACAAGTGCATGTTTAGGCTTAAGACATATTTCCACCCTCTTCCCTGGCCAAGAATGCTCTTTAATTATTTGATTAGAATGTATAACTTAATGTTTAAATATGACAGCTGCCATTTTAATAAAAACAGGAGCTTAGTACAAAGTAAAAAGGCAAAGTCTTTTTAAAAGACCGTTCCCTAATGATGAGTGGTATGCAGAGCTCTCTTCTGCAGATGGAATTTATTGATATTCCCCCAAGAACCAGAAGAGCAAAAGGGCCTGTTGTGAGAAGTCTTGCCAGAGCGCCTTGCCCCAGGCCTGGTGCCTTTCATCAGCCTCAGAACTAGGTGTTGGTGCGGTATTTTTCAGAGTTCCCGTATATGAACCTTCTTTGGTGCTTTTGAGAAAAATCCCACATAGCTCATTTGTTCTCTTGAGCAAATGATATTAAGATACTTATTTTCTTTAAAAACAAAAAACAAAAACATATCTCCTGTGTTAAAGTCAGTCTGCCTTTGAACTTAAATGTTTTTAATCTTAAGTGCCACTGTGGTTGTGGGGGGTGCCCTCAAATGTACTGAGGGCATGCACCCTGCACCCCCTACCCCCCAGGTGGCTTCATTAGGCCCTTTGAAGTCAGCTAATTGGAAATATGCACCATGAATGTGGTAAGCCTGCTAGGCTAAACATCCTGCGACCCACAGTTCATGGCCATTTGAAGTTCATGGATTAACTTTCAGATAGAAATTGTTTTAGGAGCAGGAGAGGTAGCTCCTAAGTCTTGCTCTGCCTCAGTGTTCCCTGCTCAGCTACGTGCTAGTGTGCTCAGCTGGACCACTTGGGGTTGCTGGCCCTTTGAGACAGACCCCTGCAGCCATCCCAAGAGCCCTCTCAGGCGCCCATGGGGCTGAGGCTGGCGGTGGGTTGGACCACCTCCCTCCCTGCCCTGCACGGAGGCTCGTCTGGGCTGTCTCTGTGGCCGGTGGAGATCCAGACCTAAAACTCCGTAAGAGTTTCCACCACAAGGAGTCATCCTCAGCCCAGAAGCAGGATCGGGCCTAAAGAAGTGTAGCTCTGCCGAGCACGGTGGTATACACCTATAGTCTCAGCAACCTGGGAGACTGAGGCAGGAGGATCGCTTGAGGCCAGGAGTTCAAGGTTGGAGTGAGCTATGGTCATGCCACTGCACCACAGTCTGGGCAACAGGGCAAGCCCTCGTCTCTACAAAAAATAAAATTTAGGAAGTTTAGCTTAGACTCAATGGCTTCTTAGCCAGTGTTTGCATTTGTTAATATTTTCATTTTGCTTGTTGAGCTGCTGAATAACTTCCCTGAGAGGCAGGTAGAGACCTTGCTCCAAAGCCTAAAACCTTTTTTGTCCTGTTGGAAAAATAAGAGGAATGTAATGTAAAGGTGTTTCCTGGATTCATGCTCCTGTTTGGACCCTGCCTTCCTCAGCTTGCCTTTCCCAGCGTGGTCTGACATTCCGCGGCCACCTCGGTGTTGCTGCAGGTGGTTAATAGCAGGGTAGGTGCTAACGTGCACGTGGACAGAAGGTAGCCAAGGAGATTGTTAACCTTGAACAAAACGTGTGTGACTACAGGTTGGACCTGCGCACGGCCTCAGCGCAGGTAAGGCCCCAGCCTGGGGAATGATGCCATCCGGCCCCCAAGAAAACATTCCCTCCCAGAAACAGCCCGTTTGTGACTGCGAAGACAGGCTTTTTAACAACTGCATGTTTGACCTGAGAAAATCATGTCATAGAGCGGCTGCTGGGCTCTCTTTACTGGAAGTAGAAAGGAAGCTGTCTGCAAGCTCTCTGGCCCCAGTGTCCCTGTGACTCGTAATCTAGCAGGGACCATGTGGGAGTGACGAGGCCTCTGTGCTTTGGGATGCTGGTCACAGCGGTGCCTGTCCCAGCCCCATGGTGTGTCTGCCACACTGTTATCAGTTGCAAACATGAGGACGAGCTTCTCGAAGTGAACCAAACCTTTCTCCCCCACAGCTCGAGGCCACAGTCATGCCCTACCTTCAGGTGTTATCGGAATTCCGAGAAGGAGTGCGGAAGATCGCCCGAGAGAAGAAAGGTGAGAGCCAGGCGCTAGAGCTGGCGTGAGGGGGTCCTCCCCAGCACTGCCGGCGTAGGCCGGGCCATTCTCTGAGGGCTGCCCTGGCCTGGGCCTGCTGGATCCGTTAGCACCACGCCCCAGTCAGGACAACCACAAGTGTCCCTGCAGGGCAGAATCGCTCCTGTGAGAACCACTGGGCGGGGGCCCGGGTTTATTTGCCTCTTGTTCTCTGAGCAGAGGCAGAACGAGGGGTCCTCTGCCCTGCCCCGCCTCATATCTGCCCTTCAGTGCGCACTGGGGCTCACGCCTGCTCCTGCTGACTCAGCGAGCTGGGTGCACTGGCATGTGCCTTGTTCCTGCTGTGCAGTCTAGCTGTGTGGGTGCAGCCTTTTGCTGGGAGCCAACACTCCCAGAGTTACTGTTCTGCTTGGGGCATGGCAGGCGAATGCCATGAACTTGGGGTTCACCCAGTGGCCCCTTGCTGTCCATGCACAGCCATTTCTTCCGTCTTTTGACATTCCAGAGGTATGTGTGGGTGATTTAAGACTCGGAAAATGCTGGATCTGAGCATTTCATTTTGGGGGGCAGTTCTTAAAAATTGTTAAACACAGCAATAAGCAACATCAGGCATTCGTTTGCTTCTTGCTGTGAGCGGCTCTGAACTGGCAATAGCACAGCTGCAAACACATGCTGAGGACTGGGAGGTGCCGGGCCCAGGTCAGCTGCTTTCCTCACCTTGCCTGTTCAACCCTCCTGATTTTACAAAAGATGAAAGCAGAGTCTCAGGAAGTTAGAGACCTACCTAGGCCACACTGACCTGCCTCCTCCCTGAGGGCTCTCTGTGTGGTGCGAAGTTGCCCCTGGCGTTCATGTAGCCCCCATCTGTGCAGAGCCCTTGGGAGGTGGGAGGTCGGAGGTCACGGTGGGGCGGCATCCAGGCAGGGCTGAAAGCAGAGCCTCTGGGAGAAGCTGTGCCTTGAGGAGGGATAAGTAGGCCTGGGCGGCTGGAAGTGTCCAGAGGCGTGGGAGCTGGCCTGCCCTGTCTCGGGAGGGGATGGAAGAGCCAAGGGCAGGAGGGCAGGCAGGAAAAAGCCTCAGGCCGTGAGGACCCTGGGCTCGGAGCTCCACAGGCTTGGGGGAAAGTGCAGGGTGCCGGGCCTGTGAAGAGGTGGCTGGATTTCGGGGCTGCAGCACGTGTTCTGCAGAGGGGCCTGGGCCAGACTGCACAGTTATTGGCCATGGTGGGCATTTGTTCTGACTGGATCAGCGCACTCCCCTCTCTAACACCCAATACCTCAGCATTTTGAAGCACTTGAACCAAACTTAAGAAGAGCCTGGACCAATCAGTCCATTCAGGACCAGTGCAGAGCTCTCCAACAATTTTGGTAGCACCAACTTAGCAACTTCACTGGGGTTGGGGTGACTGTTCCCCAGGGCAGCCTGGGCATTTCCACCTGTTAGGGCCCCAACTCCCTGAGGTCACACAAGGCGGTGTGCATGAAGCATTGGCGTCTCTGGCAGCCACAGCCCTAGGAGGAATGCAGGCAGGCCAGGAGGGCTCTGAAGGGGACTGGCCGGGTGCTGACTAGGCAGGGGCTTGCTCAGGCCTGGAGAACAACTCCAGCCAGTTGGCCTTGGAAGTAGTTTGGTTTTGCTTTTTCTTTGCTCGTTTTTCACTTTGTTTTGTTGCTCAGAGCCAAGTGGACAGGAGTGATGTGGGCCCTCGGTAGGGTGGTGAGGATCACTGCCCTACGCACCCATCCTACACGTGCCTTGTGGACGAGGACTCACTCGAGCTGAGCCAGAGACCCTGGGGCTCCCTGGGCCTCAGACCTTCAGATAGGAAGACCTTCGGGGCTGCAGGCAGCATAGTAATGCCTTCCTCTCCCCAAGAGCAACAGACAATGTTTGTCGTTTTATTAATTATTCAACTGTCAACCTACTGGCTGTTCACGTGGCCTCGGACTGAGTGAGGAGGGAGGGAGTGAGTAACAGCTCCAGGGCAGCCCTCAGGTCGCTGGTGTCTGCTCAGCCCAGGTGCTCCACAGATGTGAGGAAGAAGCCGTTTCCCCAGAAATGTCCACAATCCAGCCAGAAAGCACAGGCTGGCCAGGAGGGCAGTGGGGTTCAGGGGTTTGACCAGGAGGGGCGTTGGAAAGAACTGAGAGGGGCAGAGGCTAGGCCAGAGCCCTCTGTGCTGGGGAGACGGTGGCCATTTCCTCATCACCATTTTCTGTTTTCGTTGTGGGAAAATACACATAACACAAAATTTACCGTCTTAAGCATTTTTCAGTACACAGTTCAGAGGCTTTTTTTTTTTTTTTTTTTTGAGACAGAGTTTTGCTCTGTCACCCCGGCCGGAGTGCAGTGGCGTCACCATAGCTCACTGCAGCCTCAAGCTTCTGGGCTCAAGGGGTCTTCCTGCCTCAGCCTCCCAAGCAGCTGGGACTACAGGTGCCACCACACCCAGCTAACTTTCCTATTTTTAGGAGAGACGGGGTCTCGCTCTTGCTCAGGCTGACCGCACCTGGCCTCAGTGGCGTTAAGTACGTTCTCATTGCTGTGCAACCATCACCACCATCCGTCTCCAGAACTTTCTTATCTTCCCAAACTGAGGGTCTGTCCCCATAAGACACGAGCTCCCTGTGCCCCTGCCCCGACGCTCTCTGTGTCTGGGAGTTGACGACTCTGGGGTCTGCAACAGTGGACTCACAGTGCTTGTCCTTCTGCGTCGGGCTCGCTTCGCTCGGCACCGTGTCCTCAGGGTTCGTGCGTGTTTCGCCTGTCAGAACCCCTCCGTGGGGCCGAGTGCTGTTCCACGCGTGGCCAGCTGCGCTCTATCCAGCCCTCTCTGGTGCGGTCTCATCTCCTCTCACGTCGTCTCCTCAGCCCACGTTGCTCTTCCCTAAATTCCTGGCGGTGGCATCTGTTTTCTGCCCCTGTTCCCCGTCTCTGCTGGCAGAAGCCAACTCCGGCCTGTCTGCCCCATGCCTGGTGCGCTGTGCTGTACTTGAGCTCTGTGAACGCTCTTTTTGGAACAGCACAGAGTGCCCAGGATATGCCAGGCGCTGGGTCTCGGGGGGGGCAGTCGTGGTGTGCGGTGTCAAGGCACTGCCAGTCTGTACGCAGTGCTTCCGAGGAGCTGCTCGCCAGCAGATGGCCTCCGTGGGCCTCTCCGTCCAGAGCGTACGGAGACGGAGCCTCTTCCGGTCCACAGGACTGTGAGGCCCTGGCAGCTGGCACAGATGCCCGCAGGAGTCACCCTCTCTGGGGGACCGTGTCCAGGGGAAGCCCATTTTCCTTTGCTGGGTGCCACAGTGGTTATGAAGCTTCTTCCTTATCTTGGGAAAAACTCTGCCGGCCAGTGACAGCCATGCCTGTGTCGTCTGCCTCCCCGGGCTCAGCTCCATCCTGGTCCCGCCAGGAGGTTTCTGTCCTGCTCCCACACTTGGCAGCCAGAGTGTTAGACCTGAATCTGCCTAGCTCCGGAAAGCTCCAGAAACCTTAGATGCAGCTGGTGTCAGCAGTGCAGGCAACAGAGCCAGTCCTCCCTGGACAGCCTTACCCCATGGGAGGGGCTTGGCGGGCGAGGACTCCTTCTGTTCCCACACACTTGGTCCCTTGCTTCTGCCCCCACCCGGGGAGTAGCTCCCTTCTGTGCCGTTGTCCTAGGTTCCATTAGTGATTCTGAGACCTCATCCTTCCATATACTGAAGAATTTATTTATTGAGTTTCTCAAAAATATCAAACTGAATTTTGCCCTTTTTAAAAGGTATATATTGAGGTGAAATTCACATAAAATTAACCATTTTAAAGTGAACAATTCAATGGCATTTAGCACATTCACAGTGTTGCAGCCCCTGGAAACCCCAGTTTGCTTTCTGTCTATGGATTTACCTATTCTGGACCTTTGACGTAAATGGAATCATACACCATGGGACCTTCTATGTCTGGCTTCTTTCACTCAGCATCATGTTTTCACAGTCTGTCCATGTTGTAGCATGTGTCAGAACTTTGTTCCTCTTTAGGGCTGAGTAGATTCCATTCACTGTATGTGTACACCACGTTTTGTGGATCCATTCATCAGCTGATGGACATTTGAGTTGTTTCCACCTGTTGACTGTTGTGAATAGTGCTGCTGTGAACATGGGTGTATGTGTATTCATTTGAGTACCTATTTTCAGTTCTTTGGGGTATATACCTAGGAGTGGAATTGTGGGGTCATATGATAATTCCATGTTTAAGTTTTGAAGGAACTGCCAAAGCATTTTCCACAGGGGCTGAATCATGTTATCTTCCTACCAGCAGCACACAGGGTTGCAGTTTCTCTGTATCTTTACCAACAGGTATTGTCCGTTGTCTTGTCCTACCAGGCATAAGGTAGTATCAGGCAGTTTTGGTTTGCATTTCCCTAATGACTAATAACATTGAGCCTCTTGTCATGTGCTATTGACCATATCATCTCTGGAGAAATATCCATCCAAGTCCTTTACTCACTTTTTAATTGGGTTGTTTGTTTTTTTATTGTCAAGTTGCAGGAGTTCTTTTTGTTTTTTTGTTTGTTTGTTTTTGTTTGTTTTTGATCGTGAGACAAGGTCTCGCTCTGTCACTCAGGCTGGAGTGCACTGGTGTGATGACAGCTCAGTGCAGCTTCCAACTCCTGGGCTCGAGACATCCTCCTGCCTCAGCCTCCCAAAGTGCTGGGATTACAGGTGTGAGCCATCGTGCCCAATCAGGAGTTCTTTATATATTCTGGATACGAGACTCTTATCTAGGTCAGGCGCAGTGGCTCACGCCTGCAATCCCAGCACTGTGGAAGGCTGAGGCCGGAGGACCACTTGAGCCCAGGAGTTTTGAGACCAGCCTGAGCAACCTAGTGAGACCCTGTGTACGAAAAATCTTTTAAAAATTAGCCAGGCTTTGTGGTATGCGCCCTATAGTCCCAGCTACCCGGGAGGCTGAGGCAGGGGGATCGCTTGAACCTGGGAATTGGAGGTTGCGGTGATCTGTGATGATACCACTGCACTCTACCTGGGGTGACAGAGTGAGGCTCTGTCTCAAAAAAAAAAAAAAAGACTCTTATCAGATATATATGATTTGTAAGACGGGAGAGAAAGCCAGGCCCCAAAGTTCTCAAGTGATTTGAAAAGAGCCTAGAGGAAGTTGTAAGCTAAGTGGACAAGAGCAGGTCTGAGCATGGCAAGGAAGTGACAAGTCCGCGTCCAGACCCAGAGGACAGCGAGGGCCTGAGGAGACACTGGGCAGGGGCATGTGTCCCTTTCCCCCAGCGAGGTGGCCGGGGGGGCTTTGAGGTGCCTGTTCTGATGATCATGTCACTCGTGGAGGCTGGGCCTCGCGGCCTCCCAGGACACCCATGACGGTGGCTGTGGTGCGGGTTTGTTTTCCCTCGTGAGCGTGTTGTCCAGGGCGGTTTCCTAAGGCTGCAGGGCAGGCACTTACCTTGGCTCATGCCCCAGAGTCTGCCCTTGGGTGGCTGCAGAGTGCCCACTCCCAAGAATGACACCTAAGGGGCAGATATAAAGAGCATCATTCTATTAGGGCTTTGCGTGGGGAGGCTGACACTCAGGGGACCGCCCAGGGTGCTGTGCCTATGGGCGGGGTCTCGGAAGCCCCCTGGATGCGCGCATTGCCGTTCTTCCATCTGACAGTGAATGAACTTGTGGGGTGCCCACAAGTGGCTGTGGTGGTCTCTGTCATGGGAACCACAGCAGAAAAAGGACAGACAAGCAACTGCAACATGTGCATGGTCAGTGCTGCCCAGAGATGGTGCAGGTGGGAGGACCGGGGGTGGGGATATGGGCAGGAGTGAGGGGAGCTGGCTGTGCTATGCACTGAGGATGGGGTCCCAATGGGGCACAGGTGGGCACAGCAAGCTGAAGGGCTAGAACGAAGGTCATGGATGTGGTGAGTCCAGCAAAACCAATGTCAAGTTTCAGAGTTAGGAGTTTTAACTTGGAGAGTAGCAAGTATCAGTCCTATTGATCCAGCTTACAAAAAATTTTGTTTCACAATTTGATCCTCATAAGTCTTTCTGAGATAGATTGGCATCCCATTTGCCCTGTACCCCAGACTCCATACATCGTGTTCCCCATATAGATGTTTAGCGTGGGCAGGGGACAGGAGGACTCAGGCGCCTCCTCTTGCCTTGCTGGCAGACAACTAGCTGGGCCCCAAGTGTCTGTGTGGGCTGGAAGTGTCACTATGAAGCCAACAGGTGCTTTCTCCTGCTGGCCCAGTCTGGGGTGGCCACCTCCCTTGGGGACTGGGGCCAGCCAGTGCTGACGTCCAGCTGGTGCCAGCAGCAGAGGGTTGCTGAGGTGGTACGTGGGTCATGTTCCCCGGGGCCCTGGCCCCTCTGTATGCTGCGGCCTAATGGTTGGGCTGGGCTGGCATCTGAGGTGAGAGACCCTGGCAGCAGCTGTGGGGGTCACCCCGCCTTCCAGACCTAACATCTGTTCCTGGACGCCGTTTGCTGTGGCTGAGCTCTGGCTCTCTCGGGGCATTCAGAGACATGGGCGTACTAGGCTTACCCTGGCACTGAGCCCCTGGGAGCTCTTAGCCCCAACAACATGTGGTGGAGGCTGCTGTGACGCCCCAGGAGGGCCAGGCTACAGCGTGAGGAGAGAGGAGCCCTGCCAGGACTTAGGGTGACAGCAGGGTACCGGCCGAGAGCAGGTGTGGCTGTGCGCCCCTGGGCCCTGGGCTGCGGGACGTGACTGGCTCTTTCAGAATCTCCGTGCAAGGACGGTGGAGGCTCAGAGTTCCAGGACTCCTTCCGGAGGGACCAAGGTGCTTGGGGCAGTTTCTGAGCCTCATTGCTGTGCAATAAAAACCTGTTTCCAGGAAACTAGCTCAGCCCCTGGCCCTGGCTCTGGGTGGCCCTGACCTTCCCCTCAGCACCCTGAGACCCGTGTGTCTAGCGTCCTCAGACACCCTGCCTCCTGCGTGAGAGCCGCTGCCCCTCTCTGGGGTAAGGGCCCAGGTCAGGCTCTGAGGGCTCCTGGGGTGGCTCCTGGGCCTGTGGTCTCACTGCACTCCGGAAGCAGTGCCCCTGGGCTCACCGGCGTGGCACTGGTGGTTTTGGCTTCTGCTGGCCTTCTGCAGCCAGTCAGGCAGTCGGCACCTGCCCTCCCGAGCGCCGGGGAAGGCACGTGTTTTGTGGGACCCGGGTCCCCCTCATGTGTCTAACAGAACTGCCTTTCTTTGCCAACAGTCCCTGAGGTCCTGCAGCTCAGCGACAGCCTGCGGGACGACATCCTGCCCGAGCTCGGGGTGCGGTTTGAAGACCACGAAGGTGGGTGAGCCCCTCACTGTTGGCTGGGAAGTCACAGGAGCTCCACGGAGACGGGGGAGGAGGGAAGAAGCTGGGGGGAGCCCCACAGGGGAGTTCTGGGGCTGGGCCGAAGGCCCATGTGCTTGTGGGTTGATGAGGAACCCTGCAGTGGTGCCACACAGGTCTCCCAAGCGTGCCCCACGCTCGCTGACTGCAGGGCAGGGGGTTGCCAGCACCTCTGCCGGGGTTCTGGTGTGTTCATTTCCACTCGGGGACTGGCCGTCCGCTGCCTATGTCGCTGCAGGCTGCTGGCCGCCCTTTCTCACGTTCTCTCAGTAACGGAAATGACTTTGCATCCTGAGGGTTGTTCGCAAGTTTCACACTTGTCCTCTGACTTTGTGGAGTTTTTTTGCTGGACCGAAAATTATTAATATTTTTATTTTTAATTTGGATATATAATAATTGTACCTATTTACGGGGTCCGTGTGATGTTTTGATACGTGCATCCAATGTGTAATGATCAAATCAGGGCAGCTGGGGTGTCCACCTCAACGTTGGTCATTTCTTTGTGTTCCCCAGTCACTCTTCTGGTCTTTTGAAATATGGACTGAATTATTGTTGACTGGAGTAGCCCTGTCGTGCTCCCAAACGCTGGCTCCTCCTGCATCTCCCTTTCTGTCTGTGCTGCAGACAGTCCTTCCCAAACCACCCCGCTACCCTTCCGGCCTCGGGTAATTTCAGTCCTTGAGCGACTGGGCTTGTTTTCTGGCTCCTGGCTGGCGGGACCTTCCTACCTCACAATTTGCAGAGTCCTCTCCTGCTTGGTACTTCACTGCTTTCGTGGACAATTCAGTTTTCTGTTTTTAATGTTTACCAGTTTGATCCACCAGAATTAACTTTGCCTTGTGAGCAGTAAGGGAGGGCCCCGCCATGTCTTTCTCTGGTGGGCCCTTGGCCTGACGGGCAGTGCAGGGTGGCCGGCAGGAGGGATGGCCCACAGCCCAGCTGCTTCTCACAGACTGTTTGCTTTTCAGGACTGCCGACGGTGGTCAAGTTGGTGGACAGAGACACCTTACTAAAAGAGAGAGAAGAAAAGAAAAGGGTTAGTAAAATTAAATGACTTGAGCTTGACATTTGTAGAAAGTGTAAAAACCATTGCGGTTTTTGTATAGTTTACTTTTAAAGAATTGATGTTTTATACTTTTATTAAAATCACAATATTGGTCAGGATTTTAATAAATCCCGGCACTTTGGGAGGCCGAGGCAGGAGGATCTCTTGAGGTCAGGAGTTCAAGACCAGCCTGGGCAAGAAAGCGAGACCCTGTCTCTACCAAAAATTTAAAAATTAGCCAGGCATGGTGGCTCTTGCCTGTAGTCCCAGCTACTCAGGAGGCTGAGGCGGGAGGATCACTTGAGCCCAGGAGTTTGAAGTTACAATGAGCTGTGATCGTGCCACTGCACTCCAGCCTGGACAATAGAGCAAGGCCTTGTCTCTTAAAAAAAAAAAAAAAAATCATACTGGTTTTATGAAAGAAAAAAAAAATCCCAGTATTTATAAATGTCAGAAAGAAAAATTAACTAGGATAGGTAACTACTTAACAATTTGGTAACCAAAAAAGAAAAATGTATCTTCTAATGAAGGACTTCTTTTTAAAAAATTAGTGGAAGTCAAAATTAACCACTTTGAAGCTGACGTCATGTTTAGGTGCTACCTTGCCCTTACCTGGGGGGTACATCTGTCTCCCCCACATCCTCCGTCATGAGTTCCCTTTAGACGTCTTGGCTTTCAGAGGCTTCCTAGCCAAGCGGGGCTATTGGGTAGGTAGGCAGCTGGGCACAGGAGCCCGGGCACTAGCAAGTTTGGGGGCCATAGAATACATGACAGGTGGTGGAGAAGCTGTCTCCCCCACCTCTCCCTGGCACTGCCCCCCATGTGCCAACACACCGACACACCCTCCACGTGCCTCCCTCCACACGTTCCCAGGTGTAGGGATAGGCCGTGCGTTCAAGGACCTCGGTGCCTAGTAGGAGAGAAGACAGAGGCGCTGCGCGTGGGGCACGGGGAACCCTCGGGACCTCTGTACCTGTACTCCCTGGCCGTGCACCATGAGAGGTGGGCCTCGGGGACTGCTGCCTCCAGGGGTGAGGGGCCCCAGGAGGCCTGAGGGAGGAGACCACTATGGAGAGAGTCTCTTCGAGAAACTCAGGAAGTTGAGTCAGCAGGGTGGGATATGCAGGGCCAGGGGCAGCGAGGCCCTAGGCACAGGAAGAGAGCTAGCGCCAGAGACCAGGGTGGGTGTCTTGAGTTTGCAGTGCCCTGGAGGTTTAGCGCGCTGGAGCTCCAGGACAGGTGCGGGGTGGGGTGTGGTCTGCAGGTCTGAAGGAGCTGGGCTTGCCCCGCCAGGTCTGCTGGTTTGACCTCCCCACTAAGGCCCCGACTCACCTCCCCCGTTCCCTCACATTTGTTCACCCCAGCCTGGGGCCTGCCGTGGCTCTGCCAGGAGGTGCCCTGGAGCTGGCTATGTGGACACAGACACTCCCGTTTGCCACCTTCCCCGGCAGAGCGCTCAGCAGCAGGCAGTAGACAGGAAGAGCTCTCTTGTGGCTTCTTATAGTTCATGTTTCCTGACCAAGGGACTCTCATCACAACCAAACCGCTCCCAGGAGGCGCCCCAGGGCCAAGGTGCTGCTGTGGGGGCAGGGGTCACGCCAGCACTTGCGTTGTCCCACCTCTCCCTGGAACACTCCCGCCAGCACACAAGCACATTCTGTCCTGACTGTAAAATGGAAAAAGCAGAAACCTGAGCGCCGTGTGTCTGTGCCCAGGCCTCCCCCCACCTCGGCCTCTTCCCCTCGGCCGGCTCTGCCCTCCCTGCCGGAGCCGCTCAGGAGCTCTTGACCCTGCTGGCCCAGCCCCTCCTGGGTCTCTGGGACCCTCATGCCTTCCTGCGTCCTTTTTCCCAGCTCTTCGTGGGCGACACCAGCCCCTCCCTCCCCAGGTGACCTCACGCAGTCCTCCGGCTTCTCCACCGCCTGTCATGTATTCTCTGGCCCCCGACTTGCTTGTGCCTGGGCTCCTGTGCCCAACTGCCTACCTGATAGCTCCAGTTGGCTAGGAAGCCTCTGAAAGCCAAGACGTCTAAAGGGAACTCGTGGCTTCCAACTCCCCAAACCTGTTCATCTTTCCTGGCAGTGGAGGGACACTATTCATGCAGTGGCTCAAGCCAGAAGCTCCCAAGGCAGCCTCGGGCCTCCCTCACTGGCGCCCAGCCTGCTGGCTCCACCACCCAGCCCAGGCTGGGACTGGCCCTTCCCAGTTCCTCCCCGCCAGTGCCAGGCCGCCCTCGCCCCTGCCCAGATGCTGCCTACTGGGTTGGAGCAGGCTCCTGTCTCCTCACCTGCCCCCCAAGGCTGGCCACCGTGCCTTGGCACCTGCTGGCCTCTGCCCTCCTTTCCCCATCCTACCTTGGGCCCGTGCTCCTTGCCTGCTCAGGGTTGGCCCTCATGGTGTTGTCCCTGGTCTCACCACCCAGTGGAGCTCCGTCCTGGTCCGTTTCTTCCTATTAGTCGTGCCTGGGTCTTTTAACGTTGGTTCTGTCTGTTCACTGCACACCCCTTGTATCTAGAGCAGGGCCAGGCACCCAGAGGTGCCCACCGAGGGTCCCCAGAGGGAAGGGACGAGGGTCTGTGTGCTGCCTGAGCACGCACCACCCAGCACACAGGCTCGTGCCCGCCGTGGGGTGGGCTGGTTTTGCTGGACCTAGGGCAGCCCTGTGTCACCGGGCTCTGTGCTGTTCCTCTAGGTTGAAGAGGAGAAGAGGAAGAAGAAAGAAGCGGTGGCCCGGAGAAAACAAGAGCAAGAAGTAATGCACGTGTGTTCGTGTTGGCGGGGGCTCTGCTGGGCGGGATGCACGCCGACCCCGTGCCCCGCGTGTGGTTCCCGGCGCCTCTGGGCTCGGACAGGCACCCCCACAGAAGGAGCTCTGTTCTCTGCCACCACCACCCGAGGCCCACCCAGGCCCTTCTCACACGGTGCACAGGGCAGGCCTGGCAGCGGGAAGGCTGTGCCCTTTGGCCACAGGCTCTGAGACAGCTTTTAGGAACTTACTACTGTGTGATTATTTTTAGCAACCTTCCCTCTATTCCCATAGATAAAGATCTAGTTTAAATTGTCCCTCCTTTAAATTCCCACTGCCCTGGCTGCTGCTTCCCCATCTTTTGTAGCTCTCTGAATCTGAGGGCTTGGAAGCAAGTTGGGGGCTGGAGGTGGGAGTGGACATTGTGGTGTCGAGTATGAAGCTGCCACATGCCACTCAGTGGCCGTGACGTGTTGTGTGTCATGTGTTACAGGCGGCAAAGCTGGCCAGGATGAAGGTTCCCCCCAGCGAGATGTTCTTGTCAGAGAGTGACAAATATTCCAAGTTTGATGAAAATGTAAGAATTGTTTCTTTTTTTCTCAGAACCTTATTAGACCACATTAAATTGGGGTGATAAGAACTTCCAACCTGGGGCAAGTGGATTTTCTGTCTGGAGTAAAATTTTAAGATACGCTGGGATCGTCTGGCACCTGCTTTAGGTCTAGGCCTCCTGCCCCGAGTGCCAAGGGCCTCCAGCTCCCAGCAGCCTGTCCAGCTGGGCAAGCCGCTGCCAGGGCTGCCTCCATCATGGTGTGGCTGAGCTCCGGCCCCAGCAGTGGGAGTTGTGGCCCAGGCTGAGTCTGGAACAGCTAAGAATGGGTCTGCAGGCTCTGCAGGGCCTCACAAGCCAGCTGAGGTGCCATGGCTTAGAAGTGACTCAGTTCCCAGCTCTTTATCATGCCATCCGCGGCCGTGGCCCCTGGACCCTTAGGCCTCTCCCTGCTGGCTGTCGGATGTATGTGCTACATACCTCTGTGCCACATCAGAACTGAGCCATGGGGGCCCTGGTGGGAAGAGTGCCTCCATCCCAGGAGGGAGGCTCCCCAGACTCCGGCTGCTCCTCTCCTGTCTTAGCTGTGTCGAGCCCTTAGCTGACTAAATGCCGAAGCGAGAGGGTGTGGTTGCTTGTCCCTGAGTCAGATGTGGCTGCACTGGGGAGATGAGCGCCTTGAGACAGAGGAGGGGAGGCAGGGCCCCCGATCACTTGGTGGGGCAGGGGAGACTGATGGTCTCTGTGCTCTGGCGTTTCAGGGTCTTCCCACACATGACACGGAAGGCAAAGAACTGAGCAAAGGGCAAGCCAAGAAGCTGAAGAAGCTCTTCGAAGCTCAGGAAAAGCTGCACAAGGAGTATTTGCAGATGGTTCAGAATGGAAGCTTCCCATGAGGAGGTGCAGGACTGACTTTTAAACTAAGACATCATGGACTGGCGGCGGCTCTCTGCCTTGGTGACGATGTCCCAGTGCTCCGATCATGTTTACAGTTGTCCACGGGTCCTAAATTAAGAGTTGTGTTCATGTAGGTTCATGTCGTCGGCAGCTCTGAGACACTAACAATAAATTCTTCTAAACAGTGAGACCCGTGCTGCCCTCTCTGCCTCACCCTGCACGCTCAGCACTTGGCGGGGGGCCCAGTGGCCAACCAGGGCTGCTTGGTCAGCAGGTCACAACTTAGGTGCTCGGGTCAGTTGAGCCGCTTCAGCCAGCCAAGGACTTTCTCCCCCACGATGATGGCTATCTGCTAATCTCTGGTGTGTGGGCGCATTTGGAGGTATTTGAGTAGGAAAGACAGGCTCAGACTGGCAGAACCCACTGATCTCTGGACAAAGGCTGCTCAGCCTGCCCCAGGCCCGGATGAGTGAGCACACTGGGGGCTTCCCAGAGCTGGGCACTCTCAGGCAGTGGCAAAGCAGGAGGCTCAGCAGGTGGCCCATGAGCTGCCCAGGACTGGAGATGGCAAGTCCAGGATCCACACGGCTGACAGTTGAGATAAAGGGGGGGCAGTGTCTCAGCACAGCAGGGGGCTGTTTGTCCCCAGGGCTCAGTGTTGGGGAGTGCCTCTGCCATGGTGCCCACGCACTTGTACTCACAGGACTGGGAATCAACACCCAGATATGGACATGCTTCACCATCCCTGATTGAGGAGGGTGTGAGCAGAAGCCGGTGCCAGGCCAGATCCATCGGGACAAAAGACAGTCTTTGGTGCTGGGGATGGCCAGGCGGGGCACACCATCCAGTGCACATCGAGGATGGCAGCGAACCCGGTGTGGGGAGTGTGGTGTGTCTGCTTGCAGGGGTGCAGATTCCTTGTTCCTGCAATCCCGCTTGCAGGACACTGTCCTGAAAGCATGCTGTACCTGTCTGGAATGTCACGTGCATGTGCTGTTTGCTGCAGCAGCCTCTGGCATAGCGAAGGTTGGAGCCAACCTGTGTGTGTATTAGGAGGAGCATCCATTCAGTCATGCAGGGAGCACTGGCTGTGACTCAGTGAGGACAGGCTCTAGGTGTCTTGATGTGTCTGACTTTTGAACCTTGTCAATGTTACATACCAAAAAAAAAAGATTAAACACGTAAAAAAATAAGTCTCCAGAGCAAAGTGAAACAAACTTGTTCCGGTTGTCTGTTGCTGCATAACAAATCGCCCCCAAAATCCACAGCTGAAAACGACGAGCATCTTACGAACCGTCGCAGGTCTGGGTTGCCCAGGCTCAGCTGGCCGGCTCTTGGTCACGTCTCTCCCATGACCGCAGGCAGACAGGGCCATCCGAAGGTTGTGCCTGGGCCCAGGCTGGGGCTGCTTGCTCACCTCCTATCGCTAAGTGGTCTCTCAGCTTGGCGGCTTCGGGGTTGGCTGCGTTTCTCTCCACAGGTTGAGCCCTGTGAGAGAGAAGCTCTGTGTCTTTTTAGATTCTAACCTTGGAAGGCATGGTCTGACTTCCACAAAGCCCCGCCCCATCCAAGGGCATGGCCGGGTTCCAGAAGAGCATGAGGGACGGGAAATGTTGCCGCTGTTTCAGAAAGTACCATCTGCCACAAAACCATAAATCCAACTGGCAACCTCAGAGAAAAGAACAACTCAACTGATCTGAGAATTGGCCACTTGTGCTACACATCTTTAGTGGGGCACCTTCTAAGGTCAAAAAACATACAGAGAAATCAAACTTAGTTTTGTTGTTAGTAGTAACATTGGCATTGTTACTTTCAAACTCTATATTCCAGGACAAAGCAAATAAGAACATTGATGTCAGCAACCAAAGTTCGTTCTTTTTTTTTTTTTTTTTTTAAGAGACAGGGTCTCGCTCTGTTACTTGGGCTGGAGTGCAGTGGTGTCATCACAGCTCGCTGCAACCTCGAACTCCTGGGCTCAAGCGATCCTCCTGCCTCAGCCTCCCCAGTAGCTGGGGCTATAGGCATGCACCACCACGCCTGGCAAATTTTTAATGTAAGAGAAAAAATACAAGTATAAAATCAAAAAGTTAAAGAAAGTCACTATACTGTTAAATATGAATTGGAAAATGCAACATGAACTAATTTAAAAAATAGATTGTTTCCTGGCTATGTAGACGGGAAAGGTGCAGGAACAAGTCAATCCTGGTTGCAGTGAGCACCCTGGTCCCCAGATTTGGGGCTCTAAAAGCTATCCCTCCCCCTGGAGCAGAAGTAGGAGAGCCCAGGCCCTCTTGTGCCCAAAAAGGGATGCTTCTAACAACCAAGGGAGTAATGTCAGAGGGACACAGGACGTGCTAGTGACACACAGCAAATGGTGGGTGTTAAGGGCATTCTGCTGAGTGGAAAAGCCACCCTCAAAAGGTCACTTACTGTGTGATTCCGTGAAGACAACATTCTCAAATTCCAAATTGTAGGGATGGAGAACAGGTGGTCAGTGCCCAGGGTTAGGGGTGGGACTGGGGTGACTGCACAGCGTCAGCAGGGGGTCTTGGTGGTGAGGGGACGCTTCTGCATCCTCATTGTGGTGGTGATCAGCAAGTCTGCACGTGTGATAACACAGCATAAACCCCACATGCACTCTAGCCACAAAAGGTGCACCCATCGGGAAACCTGGGTGAAGGGCTCACAGGACCTCAGTACTGCTTTTGCAACTTCCTGGGAATCTATAATTATTAATATTTTGAAATAAAAAGCCTTCAGGAGCTCCTAGTGGCCAAGTTGGGACAACCTGAGCATTGAAAAGAATGGTTAATTAAAATCCAGACATCTATTATACTTACGCTCAAAAACAGAAAGCCAAGAAATATTAATCTGTCACCACTGGAGGTGGCTCTTGCATCAGCTCCTTTCTCTACAAACTTAGTGACAGACTTAAGCATTTCTCCTTTCTCGAGTCTCCCCAGGCCGAATCAAGGGATGCCCAGGAGAGCCGGGGGCGGCTTCCTCTCCCAGCCCAGGCACCTCCCTGCCCTGCACTCTCTTGCCCTCAAGCTGCAGCAGAACAAGATGGGGTGGAAAATTTTCTTAACTTGTATAATTTTAATTTGCCAGTAATATTTTCTTTTGTGTGCATGAAAGCTCTGTTCAAGAGTCAGATTCACGTCTTCCTACCAATCTTTGGTGTTTTTACTATAAAAAAATCACATATTTATTATTTAAAAATCAAACAACACAGAAAATTACTAATTAAAATAGAAACTGAAAAGCCCTGTACCCCCACCTCTCAGGGAGCACCAGGTAAGAGTTTGGGGCACAGTCTTCTGGCTTATTCTTTCTGAGGGTGAGGCTCAAAAATCCACTTCCTGTCATGCATCCCTCTTCTGCAGGGAATGACTGGATGTTTGCTGGCATCCGTGTCCTATGAGACCTGCCTCACCCCCATCTGAGCCACCACCTGCTGAGGAAGATTTGGGGCGTTTCTGAGGCCCAGTGCTCTGGCTGGGGGTCATTTGGAGAGCAATGTCTCACAGGCAAAGGGCAGGACCTGCTCCAGGGCCAGGAGCCACCTAGTCGGGGGGCTGCAGGGGGTCCTCTCTTTCCTCCTCTGTAGAATGGGGACAGTGATCCCTACCTGCTGCCACCACCAGGCCAAGGCATTGCCATTGTAAGTAGCGCCCAGGTAATGGCACAGCTTGCCAAGTGCCAAGTGCTTTCCTAGGCACTGGTGATGCAAAAGAGAAAGACAGAGTCTGGAGCTGTCTTGGGGAGAGGCAGCCTCTGGAGAGGACCCCTGAGCTCCAAGTGTCGGGGGGCAGAGGAGACAGAGGGGCTGTTGACAGGTACATACAGGCCAGGGGCCAGCAGGACCCTGGGGGACGAAACTCTCAGAGTGCCGAGGGGCCTGGGACTGCCCGGAGTTCTGAGCCCAGCAGCCCTCAGCCCTGGTTGCACTGTGGCATCATCTGGGGACTTTTAAACCAGTGCCTGCCCTGCCTGTCCCCTATTCCGATTCCCTGGTGG
Organism: Daubentonia madagascariensis; assembly: GCA_023783475.1. NCBI lineage: Eukaryota > Metazoa > Chordata > Mammalia > Primates > Daubentoniidae > Daubentonia > Daubentonia madagascariensis. The sequence continues at coordinate 952,667 of JAKFHU010001716.1, read as the reverse complement.
GCAGTGGGGAGCCACAGAGGGAGACCAGCAGCAGGGCAGCTGGTCAGAGCTCACTGGAACGCAGGTGGGCAGAGGACAGGACCCCCTGGGCAGCAAGACTGTTCTGTGACAGAGAGCTGACTCCTGAAGAGCGGGGCCCTCCTGGCTACAGAGGAACCCAGCCCAGGGCAGATCTGTGCACTGGTGTTTCTGCCGGGGGCAGTGGTTACTCAGAAAGGATCCCGCCGATAGCATAACTAAGACCCAACACAAGGCTTTGGCATCACAGAAGCCTGTGCTTTTGTTCAAGGGGACAGGGACAGCAGTGAGTAGGCCTCTCAGAATTCAAGTGTCTTTAGGGAGGAGCTAAAACTTCAGGGAGGAGATGGCAGCCTGTTCCCATCTTCCTGTTGGGTTAGAAATGGAAGCCACCCTCGGGGCCTTAGTCCAGGGCGGCTCCTTCAGCCTTAAGGGCCCAAGATGCTGGGAACCGGCTTTTAAAGCTGAGGTGAGACAGGGACACACTGTCCCCAAGCAGCCAGAGAAGTGCCACCGGGGTGGGCATCTCGCTTCAGGTCCCTGGGGACTGCACCAGGCCCTGCCAGGGTGAGGGCAGGTCAGGGGCCCTAGGTGGGAGGTGGGCAGTGGGAGGCCTGCCCCCAGCCCTCAGCCACAGCACAGCTTGGAGCACTGGGTATAGAGTGTCCAAGGACTCCAGGCCACCTGGAGCAGTCGCCCACTGGGAAGCAGAGGGAGGCCGCCCCACAGGGCCACATCTCGAGAGGACAGGAAGCTAGCACATTCCAGGACAGAGGACGAACTGGATTGAATAGTGTCCCCCCCAAAAGTTTGTCCTCCTGGGACCTGTGAATGTGACCTTATTTGGAAATAAGGTCTTTGCAGATGTAGTTAGGTGAACACGAGGTCATCCTGGAGTAAGATGGTCCCTAAATCCAATATGACTGGTGTCTTTACCAGTCATAAGGACCCAGGAAGAAGAGAGACGCAGAGATCCAGACACACAAGGAGGAAGACCAGGTGACCATGGAGGCAGAGACTGGAGTGATGTGGCCACATGCCAGGGAATGCCTGGGGCCCCCAGGAGCTGGAAGGGGTAAGAAAGAATTCTCCCGAGAGCCTTCAGAGGAAGCACAGCTCCACTGACCCCTTGATTTCTGACTTCTGGCCAAGAGAACTTCAGAGAATGAATTGTAATTGCTTTCAGCCCCCAGGAAACAGTGACGCTGGTTCTCCTGCCTTTGCTCTCTGTAACAGAAATGCACATTTGATACAACTTAGTGCTTTATTTAAATAAATCCAGTCAAGGCTATAATGGAGAACAGAAAATACAGCCACAGTGCAGGCAAGTGAGGAATGTTACTTAATTTCATAGTAGACATTTAATTTCATAATCAGATATTTTGCACTCCACAAGAGGCCAACTACATGGGGTTCTTACCCCCATTTCTGCTGGAGAATTCCAGACCCAGTAAGCCCAAGATCCAAGGAAGTGCCAGGTCCAGGTGGAGAGTGCTTGGGATGGTGTGGGCGCCCCACCTGCCAGTGAGGTCCCTGGGGGGGTCACAGCATGCCCCAGGCATTGCCTACTCCCAACCCCAATCTCTGTCACACAGGTGAACACCAGTGGCACCTGCTAGCGCTATCTTTGGGGACCCCTGCTACCCTAAACTATTTGTAGGTCCTGGAAAGTGCTGTGCCACTGGCTGCCCAGCCTCTGCACATGCCTGCCCACTAGCCACTCCTGTTGGTCCTGGGTATTAGCTAGCAGCAGTCTCCAACCTTTCTGGCACCAGGGACCAGTTTCATGGAAGACAATTTTTTCACGGACAGGGGTGGGGAGACGCTAGGGATGGGGAGCAATGATGTTTTGCTTGCCTCCTGCTGTGCGCCCCCTCCCCTTTTCCTAAGTTTCATGGAAGACAATTTTTCCACAGACAGGGGTGGGGGAGTGGGGGGCAGCGGAGCTCTCTGGCCTGGTCCCTAACAGGCTAAAGACTGGTACCAGCCCGGCCCAGGGATTGGGGACCACAGAGCTAGAGCACCACTTCCTCCCAGAAGCCTGCCTGGTGCTCTTCCGTCTGGTGCGGGGCGGGGCAGGAGGTGGGGAGAGACAGCGAGTAATCCAGTGAGCAGGGCCGACCAGGCAGGCAGTGGGTGCCATGACGGGAGGAAAGCGAGGGAGGTGACTGTCCAGTTGGGACCCAAATGACAGGAGGGAGCTGATGAGGGCAGAGAGGACTTAGACATCATTCACAGCCTTTGTCCAAATCCTTGAGAGCCCAGAGGGCAAGGCTGGGGGGCCTGGACAACTGCAGGTGGGAACAGGTGGACTCTACCATTCCAGGCCTGGCCTACTTTCTCCAGGCAGCATCCAGCTGCAAGCTGACGCCTCCTCAGCCTAGGGCTCAGTGTGCAGGTCCTCGGGTCGCTGCTCCCAGATGCAGGGGGTCCACCTGGGAGGGGCATTCATACTGAGCACAGGGCCTGTGAGGGACCAGATGTCACCTGAGGGGACACAATGCAGGCTAAGCCGCTGAGCAGGGATTAAAGGCAAGCGCTGGGCTCCAGCTCTGAACCTCACGAAGTCCTTGGGCAATTAATGTCCTTCCCTTCTGCCTGCCCTCTGTACACACAGGCGGCGTGTGACAAGACAGCCACATCAAGCTGACCTTTCACCCGGTGTTGTTCTGACCTTCCCCAAAGCCCTGTAGCTATTATTAGTATACTATTATACAAATATACTAGTGTATATTAGTGTAGTATTATACAAATGCCATTTGACAAATGGGGAAACAGAGGCACAGGTACTTGCCCAAGTTACCCAGCTAGAATTTGGCCTCCGGGGTCTCACCCAGGAATCCCTGCCCTATAACCCCCACTACTTTATACACAGCCTGCTGTGGCCTCCAAAAGTTATGTTGAAGTCCTCCCTGGTGCCTGTGCATGTGACATTTGGAAATAAGCTGGAAATAGGGTCTTTGTAGATATAATCATGTCAAGATGAAGTCATTAGGATGGGCCCTAATCTAGTGATTGGAGTCCTTAAAGAAAGAGGAGAGACAATCCAGCTTGGGCAACAGTGAGATCCATCCCTACAAAAATTAAAAGAAATTAGCTGGGCGTGGTGGTGCGTGCTAGGTAGTCCCAGCTACTCAGGAGGCTGAGGCGGGAGGATCGCTTAAGCCCAGGAGTTCAAGGAGGCAGTGAGCTATGATTGAGCCACTGTACTCCAGCCTAGATAACAGTGAGAGCTTGTCTCTAAAAATAAATAAAAATAAAAAAGAGGAGAAGACACAGAAACACACAAAAAGGAAAGCCATGTGAAGACAGAAGCAGAGATTGGAATGGTGTGGCCACAAGCCAAGGAACGCCTGGAGCCTCCAGAAGCTGGGAGAGGCTGGACACATCCTCCCCTGGAGCTTTCGGAGGGAGCGTGGCCCTGCTGATACCTTCTAGCCTCCAGAACTGTAAAGAATGCATTTCTGGTTTTTCAGCCACCCAGTTTGGGGTACTGTGCTGCGGCAGGCACAGGAAACTGATACCACATTCTCAGCACCACCCCAGATGGAAAGGCTTTGGGTGGATGTCACCCCCATTCCCAGGAATCACTGAAGCGACCCTAGGGAAAGATGCCACCACAGTCAATTCCACCTCCAGCAGGTGCCCCAAGGACCAAGCCCAGCTGCCCTCTGGGCTGCACCCACCGAAATGCTGCCCACATCCAGGCACAGCCAGACCCACTGACTGCAAATGGACTTGGGCTTTATCAAATAGGAAGAACGACCCTCAAACTTGGAAATGCTGATTCCTTTCTTTTGTAGTTTATCCCCGCCCCCAAAAGCAAACTGCGGTCATTATAGAAAAGTCAGAAAAGCTCAATAAGGAAACCAGGGAATTGGGAGGACACAGCCCCTCTCCTAGAGCAGGTGGCCGGGTGGGCTGCGCCGCGGGCACACGCTGGTCACCCCGAGGTCCGTGGCCTTTAGATGGTTTCACACTTTACAACTGCATGGAACAGGAATACTCTGCCAAAAAATGACTTCAGTTTCCAAAGTGATCTCACCCAGGGAAAGGGACCCTTTCCTAAAAACTGCACAGAAATCAAAAAGACCCACTGCGACACTGCTGAGCACGGAAACGACCCGGCCTCGGGGGCCCGGGCCCGGGGTGCCATTTCCCCCCACGCCGGGGGTGCTTTTCCGACTGCGATGCGCGCAGCCGGCCGGCACCCGCCTGCCCCCCGCCCGCCGCGGGCCGCGGGGAGGTCGGCGGGGAGGGCGCGGCCGGGAGGCGGCGGGAGGAGCGCGCGGCGCGCACGCCGGCGACGCCACGCTCTCATCTGCATACGGCCCGGCGCCTGAGCGCGGCGCGGTCGGCGCCCCCTCGGAGGCCTCTGATTGGTCGCCGCTAGCGCCGCGGAGGCGCAGTTGACTTGCGCCGTGCTCGCCCAACCGCAGCCCGCCTTGCTCGTGGAGGGAGGAGCCAGGGCGCTCGACCAATGGGAGGTGGTGTTGTTGGCGGCCACGGCGGCGCAGCCCCGAAGTAGGCGAAGCCACCGTCGCCGCCACTGCCGCAGGAGGCGTAAGGTGCGGGGATGCGGGCGCTCGGCCGGTAACGGCGCGCTGGGGCGGGCGGCCGGGCCGGGGCCGGCGAGAGAGCTACGGGGTTGGGGCCCGGGGTGGGGGCGGGGGGGGCGGGGGGGCGGCCGCCATCTGGGGTGGCCGCAGGCCCGCGGGCAGCCGGGCGGGGCGGGGCCGCGTCCTGCTCGGCCTGGGCTGCGGCGGCGGCGGGCCCGCGGGCCGGGGCGCGGGGCGGGCGGGTGGGCCGGGCGTCCTCCCCGCCGGCCCTGAAGGTCAGGGCCGCTTTGTTCTGCGCCGCGGGCAGCCGCGGTCCCGACGCGGGGCGGGGCGTGCGGGCCTGCAGGGCGTCGGCCCCCGGAGGTGAGGACGGCGGGCGGCCGAGGCAAGACCGGCCCTGCGTGCGCTCAAATCTCCCGCGGGCCGCCGGCGGCCCACGTGCTGTGACTCGGGGGCGAGGCCCGGGAGCTTGAGCCCGGCGGTTGCCCGGTGAGACGGGCCGAGGCTCCCGTTCGTAAGGTGGACACGGTCCGGGACTTTTCGTGTTCGGAACTGGAGTTTTCCGTGGGGCGATGGTCATCGTGAGCCCTTCGGGTTTTATTTCTAAAATTCGTGTGGCCGAGGGCGTCTCTGACAGGGAAAAAAGACCTTTGTGGTGTTTCTTAGCTGTTGGGAGCTGTGCAGTGAGAGCGACGTGGTGGCGACGTGGGCTCCCCAAGGCAGAGGACTGGGCTTAAGTGGCCTTAGACTAAGGTGCTGAGGGGACTTGGTTTACCCAGTCAAGGTGGGCATCAGGTCCGCTTTACTATTTAAAACCGTCTTTCAAAAGAGAAAAATAGACTCTTTAGAAGAATTCAGTAATCTGTACAGGTTAGGGATGAGAGAATCCCGTGCATTCCATTCAGTTCAGAGGTGGTGAGAGAAGTTACATTTGTATATCTTTTATATTTTTACCTACTAAGCGCCCCCCCCTCCTTTTTTTAAATCCCTCCCTTTTCTGAATGCTTTATGTTCATCCCAGCAAAGGATTGCTTGGTCATGATAAGACTGTCCACCGTCCACAGTTCACTGCCTAAGCCTGATTAGGGTGAGAGAGGCAGGCAAAGTTTTGGGTCCAGTCATGTGGATTCCAACCGTGGAAACTTTAGACCCCTAACATGTGTCAGGTCGCCTGTCTGGGTGACAGCAAGAAGGTCCACCATTTCTTCACATTCTCAAAGGAATCCTTGGGACGCATTAGTCCCTTCACATGTGCACTCTGCTTTACTTTCTCTTATAGTAATCCCTGCTCCATCTTCCTGCATTTAGGTATATGGTATAAAAATTGACTTGTGAAAATTCTCTTTAAAAATGTACAAGTGTATAGTTTAGGTTGCTGGGCCTAAAAGTTAAGTATTTTTATACTGCCTTCCTGCAATAGTAACTATACCTCTAAATGACTAATATCTGTTTGCTACACACCAGGGGTTCCTTTTAACCTCTTCACATGTAATAACTCATTTCATGATCTAATAACCTATGAGATAGATTCTGTTGTTTTTCCATTTAACTCCTCAGGAAACTAAGGCCCTGGGAGGTTAAGTATAAAGACGTGTTTGAGGCAACAAAGCTTGGACTAAAACCCAAATCAGTGCAATTTTAACCTTGCTCAGATTTACTGCTTCTGTAGAGGGAATGAAAGAAGTTTTAATGAAAAATTATGTTTTCATCATCACAATAAGCCTAACTAAACTCTAGTTTATGAGGATTTGAGCTGGTTGGTCATTTCCATCTCAAAATTCTGTTATTCCACAGAATGCCAAATGCTTCCCCTAGTAGAATCTTGAGATTATTTTAGACTGGGATGAGCAATTGCTAGTGGAGTAAATAATATGCAAATGTAAGATGAACCTCAGAGAAAGGAAGAGTGGTGATGGACCTGGGATATACTTCAAAAATTAAATGAGTGACTGAAGAAGAGGGAGATGATTTAAAGATTAGTTATTTAGTAGTAGGTCATTTGTTGAGGTGGAGTTGGCAGGAAAAAGGAATCCCAAGAAATGAATTTTCTCGGTTTATTACCTGCTTCCTCACTTGTGGTACAAGTGAAAGTTTTTCTTTGATCTTGAGAAGGTAAATGACTGTATTTTTTTTGAGATTTGGAAGGATCAATTGAATAAGACTTTTTTGGTCAGTAAATATACTGCTGTAAAACTTAATTTTTATAGAGCTATAGTTATAAAAGGGACTTATTTGATAGATGAAATAGATACAGGAATTATAACCTTTTTAAGTTTACTTAGAGATTTTTTTTTTTTTTTGGATGCACAGTCTCCATACGTTGCCCAGGCTGGTCCTGAACTCCTGAGCTCAGGCAGTCCTCTCTCAGGCTCCTCAGTAGCTGGGACTACAGGCACCCACCACTGCTGTACCCAGTTTAGAGATATTTTGACTAGAATTTTAAGACCTCTTCTCATGGTGTGATTTTATGAACCATTCCAACACTTTGCTGTCTTAAATAGCTGTTATTACACATGCATTTGCAGTCTTCCCCCCACCCCCACCCCGGTTGAGCAGTGTTACTGATTCGGAATGTCTGTAGTTAATTTGTGCACAAGAGCACAAACATCTAAACACTTACTTTGTGAATTTTGTGGTATAAGCTTTGAATCATGTACTGTTTTTCAAAATGAATGAGTAGTAATTGGATTAATTGGTTGAATTCTTTGCAATAGCAAAGAAATGATTTTATCATTTTTGTGTTTGATAGCCTTGGTAAACTGAACGCTAAAAAGGCTACATATATTTTGGGATATTGTCCTCAAAATATACTAGGCATTGTATTTTGTGAACTAGCCATTGAGATTATCAGACTCTTCTGTGGAATTCTGAGTTTAGAAATTTTTACCTGTATGAGATAGTTCATATTTTTATACAGATTAAGTACTTAGTGATGGGATGTGTTCATTACCATTTTACAGTCTGAATTTGTACTTGAATCTTAAATTAATACACTTCCATTACCTGTCAGGTTTTTAGTAGCCTCTTGTTATTGAGAGCGTATTAATACCTCGTGTGAGCCATTCCCGTCTACGTGTTGGGATTGAAATCTTGCTTCCATTTTTCTTCTTTTGAGCAGTTGATAGTCTCTAGCATCAGGAAGAGGTGACTTCAAATATGTTATATATTTTAAAAATGGCATAATGGAGTTCAAAATTGCTTATTTTAAGAGGTGCATTTCTTCCTTTTGTTTTGTTGTCTGCAGTTTAAAAACTGTTTTGATAAGTTTATGTTGTAATTCCAAAAATTTAGCCAGAGAACCTAAAGTTTTTGGTTTGTTTTGGAAGAAAAATATCTTAAGGGCAAGAGGGTGATTTAAATTCCTGAAGGCCTAAGGCCATCAGCTGTATGTCATTACTGCTTGGAACCAATCCTCCTGGTGATGGCCTATTCTTGAGTAATAAGGCAGCCACAATGAGCTTGTTGGAAGCTTGGTCTGAGATTGCTAGCTAAGGAGTGCTTACTCTTTTATTTGTTTAAAGAAAAATGTGTTTTAGGCATCCAGAGTAAAAGGCTGATGCTACTTAGTTTGACTCTTCTACTACCACTGTGGTGATAGGAAGTAGCTGATGCGGAATCTCTGCAGGAAACCATTCTCATCCGGCCTCAGCTTACTTTTCCTGGGACCTCCCAGGTGAGCAAATTTGTGCTTCCCTGAACTACAGTTGTGAGATTTGTCTTTTGAGTGCGTAGTAATGGAAAACTCATATTGATAGGTAGATAGTAAAGAATTTTGTATTTGTGATGAAATCTTTAAGAAATAATTTGTGGCCTGGTGTGGTGGCTCACACCTATAATCCCAGCACTTTGGGAGGCCAAGGCTGGAGGCCAGGAGTTCAAGACCGGCCTGGGCAACATAACAAGACCCTGTCTCTACAAAAAAATTAAAAAGTTGGCGTGGTGGTGCACACCTGTAGTAGTCCTAGCTACTCGGAAGGCTGAGGTGGGAGGATCACTGGAGCTGAGGAGTGTGAAGCTGCAGGGCTATGATCACGACACTGCACTTCAGCCTGGGAGACAGAGTGAGACCCTGTCTCTAAAAGAAAAAAAAATTTTTTTTAAAATAAAAATAGTTCGTGATGATTTTCATTTGAACAGCCATTGTTTTTCTACCCTGCCCTCTTAAGAGAAAGCAGAGCTTTGCTTCTCCTTGGGAATTAAAAAAAAAGAGAAAGCAGAGCTGCTTTACTTTGCCATTGGATTTAAAATTTTGTATTTAGTAACAGGAAAGGCACTGTATTTTTGCTGTATGAAAACTACAAAAGATCACTTTGTGAACTTTACCTTTTGATCTTGACCACTCTATATAGCCTTAGACTTCCTCTTATAAGTATACTGTGTCAGCTGTTAGAACTAAATGTGCTTCCCTTCCATGTCCTTGGGACTTTTTTTTTTTTTTTTTAACATACTGTGCATTTTATCATTATCCGAAAAAGCCTGTTCAAAAACAAGATGAGGCTGGACATGGTGGCTCACACCTGTAATCCCAAGCACTTTGGGAGGCAGAGGCAGGAGGATCACTTGAGCCCAGGATTTCCATGCTGCCTTGGGCTGTGAAGATGGCACTGCACTCCCAGCCTGGGCAACAGATGGAGACCGTGTCTCTAAATTTAAAAAAAAAATGTAAAAAACCAAGATGAGGTGATTTCTGTTTAATAGTTTTGTGGTAGAAAGAACGACTGTATGCTTTATGTACAAAGGGTATAGGTGTCATAATTTAAAATAGTGCTTGTTTACCCAGTTATCATGAAGTAGATTTCAGTGCTTTGCATGTATTGTTTATTTTTATTTATTCCTTCCTGAGCACCTTCTAGGTGCTAGGATTTCGCACTGAATAAAACAGGCACAAGGCCTTGCTCTGCAGTGGGAGACAGACAAACAAGTTAGATGGTGGTAGGTGCTTTTGAGAAAAAAAGTAGCGAGGATTGGGGACTTCGGCGGTTGCAATTTGAAATAGATGGAGAGGGCAATGCCTTGCTGACGAGGTAAGGAGATCTTTAAATATGTACTGGATTAAGCAAACTTCCAGATACACTGATCAGTCATACCCTAATGAAGTGCCTGCCGAGAGGGGACGGAGGAGATGGGAGCTCAGCTGCGAAGACCACTGTGCCTGGAGTAAAAGTGGAGTGTTTCGGCGAAGGAAAGGAAATCATTTTTTACTTTCTTCCTGAAATCTGGGGGCTTGGCCTCTAGCTGGTCTCTGAAGAGATGGCCCACTGTTGTCTGGTGGTAATAATTTATGTAGATCTTGTAAGCAAAAATGATTGAGGAAATGTTTTTACCCTGTGTCTTCAGAAACTGCTTGGGACAGGCTAAGGTGTGTGTGGGGTCCCTGGCGCTGTGCTTTATACAGGTGACACACAGGTAAACTGTCACTCAACAACAATGAATTAATGAAGCAGAGATTTCCTGCAACCTATCTCAAGCCAAGTGCTGTGCTGGGCCCCTGGGATTGTTGTATTGAGCAAATAGACAGGGTTCCTGCCCTCGTGGAACTTGTTCTTTAGTGCTGTCGTCCCCAACCCGTGGGCCGAAGACCCGTACCAGTCCGTGGCCTGTTGGGGACTGGGCTGGAGAGCTCTGCCAAGTTCCCCACCTCCCCCATCTGTGAAAATTGTCTTCCGTGAAACTGGTTCCTTGTGCCAAAAAGGTTGGGGACCGCTGCTTTAGTGGGAAGAGAAACATGTATTTTTCATTCCTTGTTTTTAAACATTACAATAAAAAGTTAAACAACACAATTAACTTCTGATAGTAGGGAGTGGTAATGATAGGCTGAATAAGGAGTCTCCTGGCCAGGGGCAATATAAATGAAATCTGGAGTGTCTCAGAGCTTCGTATATTTTCCAGGTTTTGTAGGTGGGGACCTTGGGATGTCCCATTATTTATTTGTTTTTTAGAGAGAGGGTTTCGCTCAGTCACCCAGGCTGGAATGCAGTGGCGCCATCATAGCTCACTGCGGCCTTGAACTCCTGGGCTCAAGGGATCCTCCCGCCTCAGCCTCCTGTGTAGCTGTGACTACAGGTATGAGTCATCACACCTGACCCCCAAATTTTTATACGTATGTTTTCTGTCTTAATAAAGTCACAGGTCCTCAATGTCCACATGAGATAACCAAGGCTGGGCACGGTGGCTCATGCCTGTAATCCTAATACTTTGGAGGGCTGAGGCAGGAGGATTGCTTGAGTCCAGGAGTGTACTCCTGCCTGGGCAACAGAATGAGACCCTGTCTTTTAAGAAAAATATAAAAATTTTAAAATTTTGGTTTTGTGAAGGGTGATCATACTCTCCGGCTTACTCCTCCTTTCTCTCTCAAGTGGCCCAATTCTGGCAGGGCATGGTGGTTCATGCCTGTAATCCTAGCACTCTGGGAGGCTGAGGCAGGAGGATTGCTTGATCCCAGGAGTTTGAGGTTGCAGTGAACTATGATGATGCCACTGCACTTTACCTGGGGTGGACAGAGCAAGACTCTGTCTCCCAAAAAAAAAAAAAGTGGCCGGCCCAATTTTAACACATTAACTGCCATGTGAGTTGTATGTAACTCACACTAGTTTTGAGCCTGGGGTCTTGTGAAGCATATGTAACTCACATGTCTCCTCACCTTGGGAGCCGGGAGAACTATTTTTCAAGTTGCATATAACTCGCTCACAGAAAACAATAAAAAATAACAAATTTTTCATTAAATTAGAAAGGGTTGTTTTGTTTTCAAAGTTTTTATTCTATTTTCATGATAAAACCATGGCCTCAAGGAAGAAAATTTTTTTTCTAGTGTGGCAGTCAATGTGTTAAATTATATAGTTAGGCTAGCTATAGACTAAATGTTTTCAGTTAAAAATTAGAAACTTAAGGTTTATTAGATAATGTGCTGCAAAAATTAAAAAATAATTCCCCGTGAAAACAGGGGTTTTTTTTGTTTAAGGTAAAAAGAAATTAATCCATAAATAGGATTGTTGCAGTGTCTTACATAAATAAAGGTAGAACATTTATTTGTGTAATCATGGAAATTTGCTTGCCAATCCAAATTTGGAATTGTAGACATTAAAGGTTTTGACCCTGGGAGGGAAACTGAACTACTGCATTCTTTTGAAAATTTAAAATATTCTTTAGCCTGGTATCCCTTTCATAATTTAACTTGATTGCCTTTTAATTATTTTTTAAGTGGACAAAAATTATATATATTTATGGTGTACAACGTGATGTTTTGAAATAAGTATACATTGTGGAATGGCTAAATCAAACTAATTAGCATATTTATCATTTTTTGTGGTGAGAGCACTTGAAATCTACTCTCAACGATTTTCAAGTATACAATACATTGTTATTAGTTACAGTCACCATGTTGTGCAGTAGATCTCTTGATTGCCTTCTAAAAATGGGAGAACCTTCCTGATGAGCTTTGGACTATGGTTTCATAAAACTAACATTTAACTGAGCATACCAACATTTCAAACAAATGGATGTTTATTTTTCTCAAACCTGTAAATTAGATAGTTCCTTATAACTTTCTATTTTAACAGTTTTAGGGATTGCTAAACAAAAAGAAATAATTTTTGTTTATTTATGGTGGTGTTTATTATGGTGGTGATGAAACTGGACTAATTGAACTCTAGCTTGTTTATAATGTCACCACTCTGCCTTGTTTTTCCTTATATAGGTGGGCGTTCCTAACCCAAAATCTGAAATCCAAAACTTTCTGAGCACTGACATGATGCCACAAGTGGAAAATTTCACATCTAACATTATGTGAAGGGTCACAGTCAAAACTTTGTTTCATGCACAAAATTATTAAAAATATTGTACAAAATTATCTTCAGTTTGTATATATAAGGTATATGTGAAACATAAATGAATTTCATGTTCAGACTTGGATCCCATCCCCTGGTATCTCTTTATGTATATGCAAATATTCCAGAATCCAGAATAATCCAGAGTCCAGAATAATCTGAAATCTGAGACAATTCTGGTCCCAAGCATTTTGAATAAGGGATACTCAACCTGTATAAAGGGTGCAGCGTTTACAGTAACTCGATTTGTTGGTTTCCTGTCAAGCAGTACATGGAATAGTATATATGCATGTTACAGTTGTAGAAGTGGAAAGAGACCTGGTATACTGTTTTGTTCTAGGCATTTAGTACCTGAGAGGTACCTACTATCTTCTGGTTTATGGATGGTGAAACTGGGGAGCAGAGGAAGGTTGTGCAGCTAGGAAATGGTAGGAGTAGGGTTCAAACCCAGATCAAAACCACATGGTCCATTGTGTGTTACTTTGTTCTAGGCATTGAGTTCTGGGTTGATTTGTTGTTTTTTAGTCCACAAAATTATTTTCTTCACCATTGTTTAAATTCATTATTTTGTTTGTTTTTCTATTCTTGATTTAGCACTTTTTTTTAAAGAGACTCTCACTCTGTAGCCCAGGCTGGAGTACAGTGGTCCAATCACAGCTCACTGCAACCTTGAACTCCTGGCCTCAAGCCATCCTCCCGCCACAGCCTCCGAGTTGCTGGGACTACAGGCACGTGCCACCCCACCCAGCTAATTTTTTAAAAATTTTTTTGTAGAGACAGGGTGTCATTACATTATCCAGGCTAGTCTCAAACTTCTGGCTTCCAGCCATCCTCCTGCCTTGGCCTCCCGAAGTGCTGGGGTCACAGGTTCGAGCCACTGTGCCTGGCCTCTTTTTTTTTTTTGAGAATATTGTGTTGGGTTTAACTTAACTACCTTGTCATCATGTCACCAAAAATAGTATTAAACTGGGCATGCCTTCACATAAATGAAAATTAAGTGAATCGTTGTATCAATGGAATCTGTTAAGTTAGAATATGTGTCACTCTATGGAAAGGTAAGCCTCTTTAGCTTATGTCCTGAGATAGGTTTGTGGATTCAGCAGATACTGTGCCAGGAGCTATGCTGGGCTCTGGGACTGTGTAGTGACCAGGGTGGGAAGGGAGTGTTTTCACACTCCATTTCCACAAACAGAATTTCTTGGAATGCTGCTGCATAGCAGGACTGTGCCCCGTGAGCTGTTGCTTGTCATGCGTCCCAGCACCAGCAACAGAATCTGTAACTGAGCAGGTAGAAGCAGCAAGAAGTGCAGTGGCTGGTGGTGGTAGGGAAAGGTTGAAAGGCTCTGGATCTGAGACCCAAATGCAGCTTTTCCTAGCTGTGTGACCTGGGAATGGATACCTCACCCTTCCAGGCCTTAGCTTCCTCTCCTGTAAACTGAGGCTAGTCCATCTCTGGGAGAGTTGATGTGAGTATAAAATGTATACATAGGTCCTTTGTCAATATAGGAGGTGCTGTAAATTAAAAGTGTGGCTTTATTAGGAATTACTGATTGAGTAGTGAAAGCGAGAGTTGCCCATTGAACTGACAGCAATGGCTGCTTCCAGGATAGTGGGCTTCTTTCAGCAATTGCTGTGTCTGTGTGTGTCTAGGGAAGGTGCTGTTAGATATATTTGTTAGGCAATGGAGAGCTTTAATTAAGTAGCCAAAATATACTTGATGTCAGTGTGTAACTAGTTTGGCAGTATGTATTAGGATCCATTCATATTCTTTGACCCAGAAATCCTACTATGGCAATCCTATTGCCATGTAAATTAACAATGAATGAAGGGTGGGAAACTATATAAACTAAGAGGTTCATGGAGACATTATCAAAGGTATATAATAGAAAAAACCCACCTTGGTGTTTAACAACTGGTAAATGGTAAGTGTGTTTGCTGTTAGATTATTGTCATCAGACAATTACTGTGAAGCCTGCCTGCCTGCCTCACACCTCATGTTTACAATATGAGGAAAAGCAGACTGTAAACTCCAGAGGGCTGTGGTTGCAGCAAACTTGGCAAAGGAGAGTGAGCTGGGAGTAAGGGTGGTGGGGCAGGCAGGGATAGAGCGGGTAGGAATTGGGATTCTGCAGAAGGTGATGGGAACCATTGGAGGGTTTTTAAAACAAGGTCACTGGCGTGGGCTGGGTTTGGTAACTGGTGGTGGGTGTGGGATTTGCTGCATTATTTTTTTCCTTCTGGTTTTTATCTACCTCATTAAAGCAAATAGTTTAGTTTTTCGGGGAAAAAAATGTGATACCTGTTAGTATTTTGAATTTTAAAAATAATTAGCACATTTTATTTTGAAACAATAAAAATCTAATAAAGAAAAATGCAGTTGAGTTAAATACAAAACAATTGTAGATCATAAATTCTAATTGGAGCTATTTTTCTTAAATACAAAGTTTATTTTGTTGTTTTTTTTTACCCTAAAAATTTGTGATTGAGTTGTCTGGATGTTGCTCAAATACCTAAGAATGGAACATTAACGAGTTTCCAGCTGGAGCAAACCTTCAGAGAGGCTCTCAAGTGTATTTATATCTGGTAGTTGAAGGAACTTTATCACCGCACTTCAGTTTTATTTTACATTTAAGGACCCTTTTAAGCTATGTGTTTAGATGTTACTATGAATGCATTTAGATTGGGTTTTGAAATTTTATTTATTTATTTTATTAATATCAAGTTCTTTTATTTAAGAAGAGAACCCCCTAGAACCCATCTTTAATATTCACTGATACAAATTCACCCAGTTCTGCCATCTAGAGATAATCATTTTTATTGTGTCTTATAAAAGGGGGATCATACTATATTATACTTAATACAGTGTTTTCACACAAGCAATATATGTTCATTGTAGAAGTAATAGAAGATACAGAATTTTAAAAATCATCTTGTGAATTAGTTTGATTTTTAATTTTTTTTTTTTTTTTTGGAGACAGTCTCGCCCTGTCGCCCCAGGTAGAGTGCCGTGGCATCATCACAGCTCACAGCAACCTCAAACTCCTGGGCTCAAGCGATCCTCCTGCCTTAGCCTCCTGAGCAGCTGGGACTACAGGGACCCACCACCATGCCCCGGCTAATTTTTCTATTTTTAGTAGAGACGGGGTCTTGCTTTTGCTCAGGCTGGTCTCAAACTCCTGAGCTAAAGTGATCGTCCCTCCTCAGCCTCCCAGAGTGCTGGGATTACAGGCGTGAGCCACCGAACCCGGCAATCTTGAGAATTAGTTTGAAAGACAATGTAAACACTAGTAAATGCTTGGAATTACTGTAAAATAATTTGGCTAGCATTAATATATGTTCCTGTTGCTAATTTTATTATAGAGATAAGGCAAGTTAGAATTGATCTTATTCTGAAGTCTGGTCATTTTAGTGCCAATAAGAGTAATTTTTATGAGTAAAATCTGAATGTAATGAAATGCACAGATCTTGAGTGCATAATTTAATGAGTATTGACAAATATATACACCCAGGTAACCTCGGTCAAGACCTAGAACATTTCTATCACTCCAGAAAGTTCCCTCCTGTCCCTTTTGGTGGATCTCCATCCCATAGACAGTCACTGTTAAAGATTACATTTGAACAAATGGTTTTGTTTGTGAATGTTATAATTATTATAATTCTTTTTAATTTGTAGGGGATAAAAACATTCAGATGGCAGATAACAGGTAAGCCAAAATGGACTTTTTGTTTATTAAAGTTTAAAATATAGTTGGTGGGCACCAGCCATGTCCCGGTAACACCATTAGATCAGATGTGTTCAGGCTCTGTCTGATGGGTCACGGGCTGTGTGTGTTTGAGCCTGCAAAGAAATTGCTTCAGACATGAACAGTGTCTTATATTGATACTACAAACATATTGTGTCTAATATTACAAACTTTTATGGAAAGCAATCATTTTGCTCCCCAGGCTTTAACACTCTTGGGATGAAGTTGTATAATTGACTTTACGCCATCCTAACATTGTGTAGCCACCAGTGGTCAAGGGGAAGATTGTGTTTTGTGGATTGTTTGAGGGTTACTTTTTGTTGTGTTTATTTTTGATGAGGGAGGTGCGTCCAGGCATCTTTGAAAGCTGTTAGACCTATTTTCATGAAGTTCTATTGTTTTTAGAGACATTGCATAGTTAGCTTTACAGAGCCACTTTGAGCCGTGTCTTAACTTGGTAAGACTGCTTTGCTTTGGTTATGTGAGCAGCTGACCGACCAGTAGCATCTGGTTGGTTGGTTTGGTTTGAGGGCTGGGAGCAGGTTTTTTGAGGAAATAAGCTGTAGAAAGGAAAGCTATCTAAGAAGCTTTGCCTAGGGTTGGAAATTAGAACTATGTAGGGTGGCATGTGGAACAAGGTGGTGTTAGGTGGTAGAATTTTTTTTCAATAACAGAGAGTAAAGCATCTCTTAGTTAACACATATACACAGCAGTAGTGCTTTCCTGCCCAAATCCGAAGTCACTGCAGAGACATCTCTTAATATGTGGAAATAAGAAAAATGCCCGTTTGTGCCATTTATCTTGAGAACTTTCTTTATAATCATACTTTTTAAACATACTGTTTTAGTTTTTCAGATGGGGTTCCTTCAGATTCCATGGAAGCTGATAAAAATGCAAGTACTACAGGTCAGTTTGCTGCATGTGAAAAATTAAGTAAAGGATTACTATACTTCAGTGATTTTTAGGGAAGCTAGAGTAATTAAAATGAATATTGGTACCTTATTTAAAAATTTTTTATTGTAGTAAGTTCAGACTCTACAGAAGTAAAGAGAATAGTACGGTGTACCCTCCTGTACCCATCATCACTCAGCTTTAGTATTAATAAATGACCAGTCTTTTTTCTTGTTTTATTTTATATTTTGAGACAGGGTCTTGGTCTTAGTGTGTTGCCCAGGCTGGTCTCAAACTTCTGGGCCCAAGTGATCCTCCTGCCTGAGCCTCCTGAGTAGCTGGGACTACAGGCGCACGCCATCATCTGTACTGTTAACTTTACTTCCCCTGGTGGTTTTGAAATCCATATACATCATTTTGTCTATAAATTCACAGAGGTGATACCTTTCCCCCACTTAAAAAAAACAATATATACATACTCCTCCCCTTTCCAAACTATTTGAAAGCAGGTTATGGATACTCTCTTCCTTCTTAAAAGAATTTAGTGTAAGTTTCCTAAAAACTAGAATGAATTTTTAGAACCACAGTGCCATTACTGCAACCAAGAAACTTAACATTGATACAATGCTGTTCTCTAACATACAGTCGTGTTCATATTTCCCTGGTGTTCTCAGCAGTTTTTTCTACCTGACACCCACGTCTAGGACCTAGTAGAGGATCCTGCATTATGTTTAACAGTTTCCATTGCTCTTCAGTCATCTCCCTGCCTTTTTTATCTTTCATCACATTGACACATCAGGGCACTCTGGGCCGCAGTTGTCTTGCAGAATGCCCACACTCTGGATTTACCTGGTTGTTTCCTCCTGATGAGATTCAGGATGAACATTTTTGGTAAGAATGGCACATAGGTGACTTGATTCAGTGGGCATCGTGTGTTGTGTCAGGTGGGCGCCTGCCTGGGGATGCTGAGATTGAGGACTTGGTTGAGATGGTATCTGCCAGACTTCTGTCGTCTTGGGAGCAGTCTTTGGGCACATGTGGATGTCTTACTTCTCCTTTAGAGTTTCCCACAGTGCCTTCAGCACACGTGGATGATCCCTGCCTCGTCAGGTAATCACATTGGTGGTTGCAAACAGGTGTTTTTCTAATTCTGCCAAACCATGGTAGACATCACATATTAAAGAAGAAGTTTTGTTCCCCTTATTTTAGTGTCACTTCAGACTTGTGGGTTATTGCTTTATTCAGTGTGTTATCACTTGCCATCATTTTTCCTTTTGGTGTGCAAAAGGGACTCCATTTGGCCATTTGGAGTCCCTTCAGGCTGGCTTCTAAGTCCTTTTGGCATGTCCTTGTTGGTTTTTGAGTACTTCTAGCTTTTAGCACAATGTGGTATTCCATTTTACCTTGAGCTTTTCTTACCCTAGTCCTGGCATCCATGATTTTTCCAAGGGACCTTGTTCCTTTTAGTGAGGAAATATACCTAGAAACCAAAATGTAGATGCTAAGTACCATTGTTTCTAGGCCCTGTCAGTGGACAGAGTGAGAGGACATGTAAATTTATACAGACATACACACCCCTGTAGTATTTACATATTATACACAAATTATATACATTAAATACACATACACAATGCTTCATGTTAGTGGTTGTGTTTGCCGTTCTAAATGTTAAATTGAACACCTGCTTGGTGTGTTTGGCTTGCCCACATCATGGGAGAACGCTCAAGTATGTACTGCCTTTTGAGTAAGGGAAGGGTGCTATGGTTGGACTTCTGTATTATGTCATTAAGAGGGAAACTGTGAGGGGTCGAACCACTCCGTAGTCACAGCTCAGTGAAAGGACAGTCACTACCTGCTCCGGGTCTCATTTGTTTATTGGGAAATGGGCTTCTAAATCCAGACAGCCCAGGATTGTAAATTCATGCAAACGTGGGTAATTGGGAAGGGAGTGGGGTGGCCAACAGTGCTCCCCAGAGGAGTGGGTTTGGGCGGAGGAGCGCTTGAGGCAGAGGCAAGCAGGACGTGCAAGGGAGACTTCAGAGTGCAGTGCCGCCAGGGAACAAGTGAGAGGTGGGCTCTCCTGGACCATGTGGTCCATGGCACCATAGCAAGTGAGGGCACCAGTGGATGCTGTTTTACTTTGAGGAACAGATCTCATCCCTGTCCTTGACTTCTGGACACCACTGTGGGACTTGGGTGAAGAGGTGAGGTAACTGGAGGTAGACCATCTCAACATAGCAGTTAGTGATGTCCTCAGTTGTGAGGTTGGGGCTTAAACAGCCACAGGTGAGAACTGGGAATTTAGGTTCTAGGTATTTCTTCAGTAGGTTTGTAACCACCCATCAGGTGATTAACAGAGTACTAAAAGCTTTTAAAATAAGTTTTAGTTATTTTCAAAACCGATGTTTTTAAGAAGTCACTTGGTATATGTATTTAGAAATAAGGGTAGCTCAGCAAAGCTATGGAGATATATGTTGATAATTTTTTACTCTTGGCTGTTGTGTGCTGGGCATATTTTAATATTTTTGGCCTTGTTTTCAACTCTTCATAGAAAAGCTCACAGATCAGGTGATGCAGAATCCTCAAGTTTTAGCAGCTTTACAGGAGCGACTTGACAATGTCTCTCACACCCCTTCGAGCTACATTGAAACGTAAGTGTGCTGCGGATAAGGCCTGGTGCAACTTGAAGAAACAAAAGGAGAACAAGGAAAAAACCATTTTCCAGTTCCTCAGAGTAGCAATAAATGTGTTTTTCATTCCATAGACATTGCCTGCTGAGAGCTGGGCACTGGGATCAGAGATGAGTGACCCTGCTCTGTGCTTGGGTTCAGAGTCTGTCTGGTGGAGGGAATGACGTAGCATGTGGAGTTGTCTGATAGGCAGTGTACAGTGCCATCCTGTGGAGGTTTAGAGGACTTCACAGGTCATCTGAGTCGGGCAGGACAAGGCGGAGTTGGCCAAGGACAGCTGGGGCCTCTTAAGCTAGCTAAGAAAACCACTCCTCCTTGGCTCGAGACATGAGCCTGCAACACCAACACCTTTGCTTTTTTACAAGAGGCCTGTGTCCTAGATGTGTGTATTGCACGGTGGAAATAATAAGGGTCCCCATCCTGGGATCCCGGGACTGCTCTTCTCAGGGCCTGCCTGTCTTCGTCCTAGAAGGGATGAGCCGATGCTGGGCTCCCTTCTGCAGCCAGGTCAGGCGTGGTCTCATGGGCGGTCCCATGCTCTACACTCCTTCCCCACACTGGGCTGTTGATGTCCCCCAGGGCTGCTATAATGGGGAGGGGACATTTGGCATTTGCTTTGCCCTTTTAGAAGGTTCTCTGGGAATTACTTGGTAAGGTTTTTGATATTTTTTTGCAGATTAAATCCATGGAATGTAGTGGTACTGAGTGGAAACAGCAAGAGTTGAGAATGAGTAATGGCTTCTAGTTTTCTGGCTTTAGAAGCTGGGTGAGTGGGATGGCATTCACAGAGAGAAACTGCAGGAATGGGAACAAGTTTTTGTGGAACTAGAATTGGTTCCACATTGGCCATATTACAGGAGAAGTGCTGGGGGTGAATGGGGTGTGGTTGGTGTGAATGACGGAAGACAGCTAGGGGGACACCAGGGTCAAGTTTGTTTGGCATCCTTTGTCATTGAAAAGCTAAAATTGTATAATTAATGCAAGAAAGAGGAATAAATGTCAATCTGTGTCTACCATTAAATTCTTACTCTGCTTTTCCCTTGTTCTCCTCTACTAGCAGTAATTCTAGAATGTTAAACATTAGTTGAGAGTCTTTGCTTAAGGACCTTTAGCTTGAGGTAGCCATGGATAGGATTAACCCAGGACAATGGTCCTTTGTGATTTAAGGCAGTTGTTCCAGTACTTTCCAAACAGTAGTGTATATGTGAGTTGCCTGAACTCTGTGCTGTGTATTGTTGGAGGATAAGTAAAAGTGCTTAGACTAGTGCTGGCATTGCGCTTCAGGACTCAGTGGGAATGAACGAGTATTCATTCAGTCTGCCCCAGGGTGGTTATTGGGTCTGTGATGAGGCCAGGAATCTGCTCTTTGTTCCACATGATTGTGACCCAGGGCTTTATTTTAAACAAATAGTTTTGATGGGTTAAAAACGGTTTTTTTTCCTGATTCATAAAAGTAATGCATAAAAACTAAACTATTTTTTAAAAATACAGAACAATTAAAAGGCAAAGAAGCTCATAGTTGATCTAACTCTAGAGGAGAACAAACTTCTGTGTCTGCTTCTCAAATTTTTTTCCTCGGTGTGTTAATATGCCTGGACAACATGATTATGAACAGACCATGTTTGAATGCTATTCAACTTGCTATTGTTTCCAGTTTTTTACTTTTATAAATAATCTGTCAGTGGACACTCCAGCATAAATAGTTTATTATTTCCTTAGGATAAATTCTTTTTTTTTTTTTTTTAAAGACAGAGTCTCACTCTGTCGCCCTGGGTAGAGTACAGTGGCGTCATCATAGCTCACTGCAGCCTCAAACCTCCTGGTCTCAAGCGATCCTCCTGCCTCAGCCTCCCGAGTAGCTGGGACTACAGGCACATGCCACAACACCTGGCTAATTTTTGTATTTTTAGTAAAGACGGGGTCTCGCTCTTGCTCAGGGTGGTCTCGAGCTGCTGAACCCAAGTGGTTCAGCCTCAGCCTCCCAGAGTGTTGGGATCACAGGTGTGAGCCACCGCGCCCAGCCAGGATAAATTCTTAGAAGTAGAATTATTGGATCCAGAGAACATTTCCAGTGTTACTGTCTGCCCTTAGGGAAGATAAGTCAATCAGAGGCAGCTTTGCCCTCAGCCTCATAGAACTTCAGTGTTTTGTTTTAGTTTTTAATTGCCAGCTTGGTAAGGAAAAGATGAGAGTTCTTATAAGTTTGCATTCTTTTGGATACTGTGTGAGATTGGACCTTTCTTCATGTTTGATAATTTGTGTTTTTTCTTTTGTGAATTATCTTTAATGATTTTTAGGAGCTCTTTTTCATACTGAGTGTTAATTCTATGCTAACCTAACTTTATGCTAATAAGATTAAAAAGCATCCTGCCTTATTTTATTTACTCTTCTCTCTTTTAGTTTACCTAAAGCAGTAAAAAGAAGAATTAATGCATTGAAACAGCTTCAGGTGAGATGTGCTCATATAGAAGCCAAGTTCTATGAAGAAGTTCATGACTTGGAAAGAAAGTATGCAGCATTATACCAGCCTCTCTTTGACAAGGTGGGGAGTTCTGTTAATAAATATAATATGCAGATGCTCACTGACTTACCATGGTGCTGTGTCCCAGTAAACTTATTATAGGGTGAAGATACCCTGAATCAAA
Organism: Daubentonia madagascariensis; assembly: GCA_023783475.1. Lineage (NCBI taxonomy): Eukaryota > Metazoa > Chordata > Mammalia > Primates > Daubentoniidae > Daubentonia > Daubentonia madagascariensis. Next base: position 930,298 of record JAKFHU010001716.1, on the reverse strand, counting down.
ATGCACACAGTGCACCTAACCTACCAAACGTCATATCTAAGGCTAGCCTGTCTCAAACATGCTCAAAACACTTCATTAGCCTACAGTTGGACAGAATCACTTAACATGATGCGTATTTTATAATAAAGTGTCGAGTATCTCATGTAATTTATTGAATACTATACTGAAAGTGAAAAACAGAATTGGTTGTATGGGTACCTGAAGTGTGGTGATTTCTATTGAATACATGTGGCTTTTGCACCATCCTAAAGTCGAAAATCTTAAGTTGAACCATCATAAATCATGTATTTTAAATCTTTCTTTAGCTGAAACTTCCAGATTTACCCAGTGAATCATTTAATGTTTTTCTTTACTCCCTAATACTTAGAATCTTAATTCAGTTACAGAAATCTCCAGTTTTCAAAGTCTTTTCGTAGACATTATTTATAAGCTCATCTTAACTCTTGAGTTTACAGATAACCTAACAATTCTAATAAGGTCTTATTTTTATATAGAGAAGAGAATTCATCACTGGTGATGTTGAGCCAACAGATGCAGAATCAGAATGGCACAGTGAAAATGAAGAGGAGGATAAATTGGCTGTAAGCTTTTTTTTTAATGAGCATAACTTGTGTTCTATTTTAACTGTTAGAAATAAGAAACATTTTTTGATGTTTTTTAATCATCGATAGAAAGCACTTCTGCCAGTGGTGTTCCTTCATCATTGGGTTGGGGTGTTTAGATTTCTTTATGGTGTAGATCTGGCATCTGACACAGTAATGTCAGATAATATGTGAAGACACAATCCCCCTCCTTGATGATCTGTGTACAGTAGTGAATTGAAATAAGGGATCAGACCAAAAAAGATTAAAACATCAGTATAAGTCTTAGTCAAGAGAAAGCAAATGTCAACAAGGGGAGATGTACACCTTGTTCTCAGTCCCTGGGAGGCTGCGAGAGTTGTGGTGAGGAGGGTGTCTTGGAAACATTGATGCCATCCTGCTCAGTGACATGACGTACTGTCTTCATGAGAGATACTTAGTCAAAGTGTGGCCCTGGGCTGATCAGTTACAGGTCGTTGTGCTGTAGTACTTTGTGTCACCTGCTCACAGCCTTTTTCTGGTGACATGTCCCATTCTAGTGCCATGGAAAGTCCAACATGCCACAGCTTAACTTTGTCATCCTGATTTTATGTTTGGAAGATAAGCAGGTTTTATCCTGTAGCATTAACTTTTAGGAATTTCTTGAAGTATGTGTTAATTTTTGTAACCATATATGTTTTTGAGTTTTTAAAAATATGCGGAGCCTGGCCTAGTTGAAGCTGTGGCTGTGGATTAATATAGTTGTGAATCAGTTTCTTATAGCTCAAAAGAATCTGCCTTTGATAATTTAAAAAGCCCACAACCCCATTTGACAAAGCATTCAGAATATCACATAGTTCCATTTAGAGTTGTGTTTAACCTCCCTTGGTGTCCATTTTCCCTGGGGCCAACATGGCCTCCGTGTTGCCATGTGGCCTTTCTGGTCACCACCCTGATGTTTGCATGGTGCCTAAGAACTGACATTTATAGCTACCTCCTTATAGCTGGACATGCAAGTTACTGAGCAGTTTCTTACTGCTGCAGCAAACATTTTAAACTTCACCTTACTTTCCCCCACACATACATTTTAACCAGAGGTCAAGGCTCTTAGTTTAAGTGAGCTTATTTATCCTTGAACTGGATTTTCTTCACCCTAACAGTAATGGATGTCGTACACATTTGTTTTGCATCTCCTCGAGGTTGATGCAGTCTTCCGAGCTACATTCGGTGGTGGGTGATTGCCCCAAGGTGAGCACCCCACAAAGCCAGCCTGGATGGTCTTTCCCAAAGCTGGTGTCACTTTGCTGTTTCTTCCACTTTTTACCCCCCTTGATGTGAAATTACATCATGGAATTACGTATGGATATAATGCCTTGAATGCTTTTTCCCTTAGAAACATTTGGAAAGTGTCATGTGCACAGTGGTTTTAGAGATGTGGACTCTGAAAGAAGGGTTTTTGGTAGAAGTTTGTACGTGATTCTGAAATTATTTTCTGTGTTAAGCCATTGAGTAAGCCATTGAAGCCATTTGTAAATTTTTTTTTTTTGTGATAAGTGTTCTATTTTACGTCTTTATTTTTTAGGGAGACATGAAAAATAAAGTTGTCATAGCAGAAAAAGAAATAGCAACTGCTGAAGAGCCAAACCCCAAAGGAATCCCAGAGTTCTGGTTCACCATCTTTAGAAATGTAGACATGTTGAGTGAGTTAGTCCAGGTAAGCAGATTTCTGCCTTGTAGACAGATTTTATGGTGGTCTTGTAAAATTACTCACCTGTAGTGTTACTTAAGCACTGCTTAACTGGGTATTGGGAGGTTGTTCATAGAGGGTGGAGAGGCACTTTCCGTGACCAGGAACTCAGGCAAGGAGTCCTGATCACACAGGAAGGTTTATCCACTGCAAGGCTTCCTGCTGTCTTCTGCAGTTCTTGGGGGGAAGGTGGGCAACTCTGAGCCTGAGCCAAAACTTGTGAATCCGGTCATTTTACCTCCTGTAAAGGTCTGTTGCCTCGCTCTCAGAGGCCTACAGATAGACTCAAGACCCCATCTCCATCTTTCTGTGGTATGGATGAACAAGAAAGGATGAGGGCAGGAGACAAGAGTAGAAGAATTAATTTTGAAGCGATGTGCTGTGTGTGTGTGTGTGTGTGTGTGTCTATGTGTGTATGTATGTATATGGACACACAGGTGCACACTTAATACTTCTTGGTGTGTTTTTGAAATTTGAAATGGGCCTGTTGTACAACCTTGCTAGTTGCATAAATGTACAACAAGTTGCTGATATTTTCTAATCATTTCCCTTGAAAAAGTCTCTATTAAAAACAAACACAGGTTCATCTGCAAAATGAAGAGTTTAAAAAAAAGAAGAGATAGCCAACCTTTCTGGGTTTTTTGTCTTGCCTTGTCATCCTTTCTGTAATGAAATGGTGAACCAATTAAAAGGTAACAAATTTGACTTTCCCTGAAATGAGTTGTAGTAGAAATTTTTAAATACAGAAACAAGTTCTGCCTTAGGTCTTACTGACTGACTTGCTGTCTGGGTTTTCATTGCTCCAGAGTCCCCACAGACAGCCACATCTGCATTCAGACTTGGCTTGGGACAGCCCTGAGCTCTGTGCCTGTGTCTGCACAGTGCTTCTTGTGTCACAGAGCACAGCCTTTGTCCCTTGTAATTTGCACAGGATTTTACAAATACATTTTCAATGGTTTTCAGAAATTTACCACAATGCTGCCTCTGCTACATTGCTTATTTAATGCTTATCTTCTTTCCTAAGCTGAAACTTAAGATGGAAAGTATGATGCATTTCGTATTCTTGTTCTAAAATAGCATCTAAAATAGAACAGCCTCAGTTTTCCTGATCTGAGCTTCCTTTTCATATGGAGTGGTGGAATTTAAGAAGACTAGACTACACTTTTAAAAGAATGCCATGAGCCAGAATTTCATTGGAAAAATTGAATAGTATCTACCAGAGCCATATTTACACCCTGACTATATTAGAATCATCTGGGCAACTTACCCTGAATAGCCACATCAGTTCCCTGTCTGGTTAGGGAGAGTGTGAAGGGCTTTAGAAGGCCCTCACATGATTCTCATGTGCCCCGAGAGTTGAGAGCCTCCATGGCAGGGGAGCAGGTGGAGAGACTGGTGCAGACATGGGGAGGGGCTCATAGAAATGTACATTTCTGATTCCAGGGGCCTGGGTGGGGCCTGAGGGTCTACATTTCTAACATGCCCCCAGGCGGTGCTCACGCTGCTGGGTGGGCACACTTTGAGGGTCAGCAAGGTTGTGGTGGTGTGGGGTTTTTGGTGCCAGAGTGAAGTGACTTGATTGGGTAGCTGGCTCCTGGTGTCACTCTTCATCTGCACATGTGACCCCCTGGCCAACTATTTAGTAATTGAGGCGTCAGTGTGGTTGCACACTCAGCATTGCTCTGGTTTTTGAGAGTGGTGACACAGTTAGCCGTGTTTTAACAGGATGCCACTTTCCATCCTTCCCAGCACCTCTGTATTGGTGTCAGTGCTTCAGTATTTAAGTCATGAGGTGTCTTGCTGCTTTTTGCTTTAAAAGCTATAAAAAATTATATTGGGATTCATAGAGTACTCGTTTAATGTGCAGACATGATGACGTATGGTTTGTAATTTGATAGCAGATGGTTTGTATGGTTTGTAATTTGATAGCAGATGATGGTATCAGGTTTCGTGTTGGTCAAAAAAAATTTTTTTAATGTCTGCTTTTGAAGTCTACTGTTACTCCTTTATTCTTTTTCTTCTTTTTTCTTTTCTTTTTTTTTTTTTTTTTTTTGAGAAAGGGTCTCACTCTGTCACCCGGGCCAGCTTGCAGTGGCGTGATCATAGCTCACTGCAACCTCAAACTCCTGGGCTCAAGCGATCCTCCTGCCTCAGCCTCCTGAGTAGCAGGGACTACAGGCACATGCCATGACGCCTGGCTAATTTTTCTATTTTTAGTAGAGACGGGGTCTCACTCTTGCTCAGGCTGGTCTCGAACTCCTGAGTGCAAGCGATCCTCCTGCCTCGGTCTCCCAGAGTGCTAGGATTATGGGCCTGGCCTTTTTTGTTTAAATTCAGGGTCTTGCTCTGTCATCCGGGTTAGAGTGCAGTGGTGTCACCACAGCTCATTGCAACCTCAAACTTCTGGGCTCAAATGTTCCTCCTGCCTCAGCCTCCTGAGTAGCTAGGATTACAGGCGTGCGCCACCACACCTGGCTTGGGTTATTTTTTTGTCTAGAGACTTGCTAGGTGACTTCTTCTTGTTGCTGTTTTTGTTTTGTTCTGTAATGTCAGATGATTTAACATCAGGAATTTAAAATTGGGACTTAATTCTTTAGAACTTAATGGAAAGCCAGGCACAGAAAGATAAATACCACGTGTTCTAACTCAAAATGTGGGAGGCTGAAAAAGAAATTGAGCTCACAGAAGTAGAGGGAATATTGGTTATTAGAGTCTGGGAAGGGGAGAGGGAGGGAAGGATAGGGAGAGGTTGGTTAACAGATACAAAGTTACAGCCTAGGAGGAATAAGTGCTGGTGTTCTATAGCACTGTTGGGTGAACGTGGTTAACGGTAATTTAGTGTATATTTTCAAAAAACTAGAGAGGTTTTGAATGTTCACACCGCACATGGTAAGTTCAAGGACGTTGTATACATGTATCAAAATATCACTCTGTATTCTGTAAATATGGACAGTTATTACGTGTCAACTAAAAGTAAAAGTGAAAAAAATGGTTTTAAAAACAAACAGAACCTCAAGAAATCCCTAGGTTCAGTCTCCATACTTTAGGGATAAAGAAGTAGCTCCCATGTTACAAGCGAAGCACCTATTGCTACTGTCTGATCCAATTCTTAGAATTATTCTGATTTTTCTTACTTGGACTTTCTAAAATAACAGGTATTGGTAAACTCTGGGTTTAAAGAATGATCGATTGTAAAGTCATTCAGCCGTATATAAGAATTTTAAACTCTTCTGTGGTACCTGCAGGTCAGTTCTCAGACTTGCTTTGTAAGTGTTCTTGAAGCAGTGACTGTGTATTATTTGGATTTTGGATACAGTCACGTGCCACATAGACTGTTTGGTCAATGACAGATTGCATATACAACGATGGTTCCATAAGATTGTAATACTGTATTTTTACTTTACCTTCTCTGTGTTTAGACTTTTTTTTTTTTTTTTAAGAGACAGAATCTTACTCTGTCACGCAGGCTGGGGTGCCCATCATAGGTCACTATAACCTCAAACTCTTGGGCTCAAGGGATCCTCCTACCTCAGCCTCCCAAGTAGCTGGGACTACAGGTGTGTGCCACGACACCCGGCTATTTTTCTTATTTTTTTTAGAGATGGGGTCTCATTGTGTTGCCCAGGCTGGTCTCAAGCTATCCTCCTACTTCATCCTCCCAAAGTGCTGGGATTACAGGCGTGAGCCACCGTGCCTGTGCCTGACCTAGATATGTTTAGATAAGCGAATACTCACCATTGTGTTACAGCTGCCTGCAGCATTCTGTACAGTAACAACGCTGTACAGGTTTATAGCCTGGGGGCAGTAGACTACATGGCCTACATGTGTAGTGGGCTGTGCCATTTAGGTTTGTGTAAGTGCACTCTGTGATGCTCGTATAATGACAAAATCGCCTAACAGCGAGCTTCTTAGGAAGTATCCCTGCTGTTAATTGACATATGACTATTTATTGCTATAGGCAAGGAAATTGGCCGCCAAGGCCTTGCTGATGTAGCCGTCTCTTCTGATTTCCAGCGTCCTGCTCTGCCTCCTCAGAGATGCTGGGGACCAGCAGTCTTGGTTGGTAGCATTTCTGATCTCCGTGTGCAGTGGCACCTGGTAGCAGGAAAGCAGTGAGGGCCCATGCCCTGGCATTGCAGGCAGGTTGGTGTTGGAGGCACTGCTCTTTGCTGGCAGTGACAGCCTCCGTTGCTCCAAGCCAGGGAAAAGTGGCACCTCTGTGCTGCCCCTCTGTGACTGGAGTCAGTGAACAAATCTGGGTTGCTTCCTGGAAGTTACTACTTGAACAGGACAGTTCCAGTAGGGCTAATTATCCAGCATCTGGGAGCCTATGAAACTGAATCTGAGGAGAGAGGTGTGTTGTTTTTTAAAAGCCCACTGGAAATTTTTTTTCCCTTTTTGATTAGGAATATGATGAACCAATCTTGAAACACCTGCAGGATATTAAAGTGAAGTTTTCCGACCCTGGACAGCCTATGGTGAGTACTGACTTTGAGCTCTGGTGGTGTCAGACAGGGTCAGGCCACAGAGGCTGAGGGACTTGGAGCTGGGCAAGAAACCCACACCCACTTGGCATGTACTGGGCAGCCCTGAGCAAGACGCTCCCCAGGAATTAGACTTGGTACCACATTGCCTTTCTGTGCCTTGTCCAGCACTGTGGTTGGGAGTCTGAGCTAGGTGGGTGACAAATAATGCAGACCACATAGTGCCCCAAGGCCACGGAGCTGAGTGGTGGCCAATGCAAGGGTCAGACAGGTTGCGACTCCTATAGGCTGTGGTGGTGTCCACCATGCCAGGCCTCAGTCTTCTAGTGTGTTTGTTTCCTGTGTCAGGTGAGGATGATACCGTACTTTGCTGTGTGGATCTCATGTGTGTTTTAAAATGTTTAAAAGATTGGGGTATACGTATACAAATATGAGCAGCCCTTATGTAGAAATCCAAGATACTAATGAAAGAAACCTACTAAGGTTGTACTCTAAAAGTAATTACAGATATGACTGAAAATATTTTCCTGTTTGATTTCTCCTGAAATATATCTTTCCAAAAGGCTTGCTGTAGTGTATCATTACACTAGTGATGTTAGTGGTGTGAATCAGCCTGCCAGTGAGTCAGACAAGCTTGGTCTAGGCCAGCCTTTACTTTCATCTAAAGTAATGTTGCACTAATCTTGAGATGATGCCTTCTTAACCCAGCCTGGTCCTCCCAGAGAGCACTGTTCGTAACCTGTTAACCTGGCTGTAGCTAACGGGTTCCATTCCAGTGCAACAGCATTTCCAGGGACACATGACTGACTGACTGGTGGCTTTCAGTTTCAGGTCTTGGAGACACACGTTGTGTGAGGGGCTGTGGGTTCCGGATCTTGGGGGCAGGGACTAGGGATCTGGGACCAGTCACCAACCTCTTTGTCCCTCCTCATCTCAGAGCTGGGTCCCACGTTAGTGGATGAGGGCCAGTGGGACACACCTGTATCTGTCTCTTCTACTACTTCCTGTCTGTGTTCCAGTATGGGACGTGACATTTACCTGTCCTTCCGTAGGTGAGGGCATGGGCCCAGGGAGCCAGGAGTGATGCCTGCTCACAGGCTGAGGGGCTGTGCTCTGGATGGGCACCCCTCTCATGGGTTATTGCTGGTCCTTGCTCTGGGTGCCTTCTTCCTGGTGTTCTCGCTTTGCTGTGCTTAGGCTTTACCTCAGTGTCCCCAGAGGCCTTTAGGTGGTTCTGCCTGGTTTGCTAGGATTGGCATGAATTCCCTTACCCGTTGTGTGTGCATGGGCTGTTTTTTAAGATTCTGTGTTTTTTCCCCTCGCACTTCTTTCTTACCTGTGGTTCGTCCAGACTCAGTTTACTTTTTCCCCCTTTGGGTCATTTCCCTTTTTTCCTTCCTTTGCTCCTACTGGACACCTGTTTGATGATCCTGGGTCCACTTTCTTTCTTAGCACATTGTCCGGCCTTCCTCCACCTTGAGCGTCCCCTAGGCTAGGGTCTGGCTGTGGAGGCCAGTCACCTGCTTTCCTCTCCGTTTGTCCCGCTATCAGTGAGCACTTAGAAAATCCAGGCAAGTGTGAAGGACACTACGCAAATTTCCATCTTCTACAAATAACTGTCAGCAGCTTAATGAATTTCCCAATAGTCTTTTTTGTTTTTAAAATTATTATGAAATGTCTAAGGCATTAGAGTTACAAAGAAAAATGAAATCACCTAGCTTCAGAATGAAGCCTGGCTGCTGTGTTTGCAGCCCGCCTGCCGCCCTGTGCCTCCCCTACCCCGGTACACTTGCTTGGCTGGGGGGATAGTTATCATTGCAGCCACTGGCTATAATGTGGTTTGTTTCTGCCACCACCTCCCCCATTCTAAATTGTTGCAGTGGCATCATCACAGGTCACTGCAACCTCAAACTCCTGGCCTCAAGTGATCCTTCTGCCTCAGCCTCCCAAGTAGCTGGGACTACAGGCATACGATACCATACCCGGCTAATTTTTGTAGAGACAAGGTCTTGTTATGTTGCTTGGGCTTAAATTGTTGCATTATGATCGGCATACTTGAACCCAAATCTGTGTTTTAATTTTTGATTATTTCCTTGGGTTAGCTTCTTTTGGTGTAATTAGCTGGTCAAAGGAGATGAAGCTTTAGAAGGCCCGAAGGGCATTCAGTCTACATTCCTGCCCATCGGTATTTTTTTACACTTACTTAATTGTAATAATCTCTCTTTTTCACTTTGTATTTTGATATAATTTCAAACTTAGAGCAGAGTTGCAACAGCTGTGCAGACACTTTCCATCTGTCCTTCACCCAGACTCCCACTTGGCAGCTTTGGCCACATGGGCAGTGTTTGGGGGGGCTACACCCTTCTCTGCATGAGTATCAACCATGTTTACTCTGCTAGGCAGAAAAAAAGATCTAATTTTACATTTCTTTATTTCTTTAATTGCTGGTGTGATTGGGTGGTTTGGTGTATTTGTGGCTGGCTTGGCTGTGGTGTGTGTGTGTGTGAGTGAGGCAGTCTTAGGCCATTTTTCTGTTGGGTGGTTAAACAACTTCTTTAATTCATACTTAGTTGTGTTTGGGCTCTTGACTGACCAAAGGCAAAGGGGAGGGGAAAAACAGGAAAATGTTAATATGAAGAAATATGGTTTGGAGAAAATGATGAAGGGAATAGTAGGAGAAAGAAGGAAATAAATAATTCTGTCTGTGCAAAAGTAGGGTGTGATGAAGGACCGGAGTACAATGGCACCGTTTGTTAGGCCCCCTTTCCATCCCCCTGCTTGGCTGGCTGCACTGTGGCTGCAGCCTTAAACAGTTCTGGAAGAATAGCACTCAGGAGCACCCTGTCTATCGACCTCACCTTCAGCTTGGTTTCTATGCACTTGCAGGCTGGGAGAGGGACAGGGAGGGGTTTCACTGGCGTATGATGCCCTGTGGCTGCCTTCCTTGCCTTGTTCACAGTCCCTCTCCCTGCCCTTGCCTCTGTGTGCTTCCTGACAGCCGACGCCCTTCCCCTCCTCTCTTGCACAGGTCAGTAGATCCTGCTGCCATCCCATCTGGAAACCAGCTGCACTGTCTCCCTGGTGCTGGCTTCTGAGCCCTCCTGGCCCCTTCTTTGGAGAGTTCTTCTTTCACTTCCTTCTTTGTGCAAGTGGTTTGTTTGAATGTGTACACATGGGTTGTGTTGTTTTGTTTTGAGGAAATTTTTGCTGTTTGCATTTTTTTAGTCTTTTTGATTTTCCCCTCAATTGGTGGTTTTACCATTAAAATAAATACAGGAATAGCTGACCTTTAGCAAGCCTTGCCTGTAAACCTGGCTCTGTTCTAAGTGCTTCTGTAGATTAACCCTCAGAGGAAGTCTTGGAGAGATGGAGTGTTGTTATTTCCAATGTACAGATGAGAAACTAGAACACAGAGACATTGAGTAACCTCCCAAAATCACACAGCACTATGGGCAGAGATGGGATTTGAACCCAGGCTGTCTGAATCCAGAGTTGGGTCAGGGAATATGCTTTTTTATTTTATTAATTTCTTGATATTGGCAAATTGTTCTTCATAAATCTGTTTACAGTTTATGAGTATGCCCAGTATCCCAAAACACTGGCCAGACTAATTATTTTTTGTACATTTTGCCCCAAAGAAGGGCATCTCATTTTATTTTTCATTTATTGTGTTACTTGCGAGTGTGAATATCTTTCTTGTTGGCAGTTCGATTTTGATCGTGTCTCCTTTCTTACACACGTCCTTTCTTCCTGTTGTGCTCATCCTTGCAGATCTGCAGAGCGCTCTGTAAGTGAGCTTCCTGTGCTTGTGGAGGTTTGTCCTCCTCCGCCCTACCCTCCGTGCCTCCCGGTGGGTCGCTGCTTTCCCTGCGCAGCCCGGGATGCAGAGCCCGGCTTCTGCCAGCAGAGGGCGCGGAGGCCACGGAAGGGGCGAGGGGCGGTGCTCCCGCCCACGAGGCACCGCTCCGTGCCCCGGAAGCGGAAGCGAGGGGCGGGGGCAGCAGAGAGAAGCTAGGATTTCTCAGGAGAGCGTCCCCTCCGTTGGGAAGGAGCCATGGGGGGGGCGTGGACAGCACAGAGATCCCCCCCACCCCCCGCCATTTATTTTTTAACTTCTTACTGGTCTTTTTGGAAATAAAGTAGTTTTTCCCGTTACATAGTCACGCCCGTTGCGCTTTTCAGTAACGGTTTCTGCCTGTGGCGTCCGCTTAGAGAGCGGCTGATTTCTGGTACGTGCTGTGTGGTCCGGAAAATCTGTCGCTAGTTATTTTTGGATTCTAAATGGCGCTTACTCTGCGTTTCTGCTTTTAGTCTTTTGTATTAGAGTTCCACTTTGAACCCAACGACTACTTTACCAACTCAGTCCTGACGAAAACGTACAAGATGAAGTCCGAGCCCGATAAGGCCGACCCCTTTTCCTTTGAAGGCCCTGAAATCGTTGACTGCGATGGGTAAGAAAATGTCGCTCTGACTTCCTCTTCTGCAGCAAAAGCAGATGGTTTTAGAACCTGACGGTAAGACAGAAATTAGGAATAAAGTAAAATGTCTTGAGTTTGTTTAAGAGCCTGACGGGCCGGGCGGGGTGGCTCAGCCTATGATCCCAGCACTGCGGGAGGGTCGCTTGAGCTCGGGAGTTTGAGACCAGCCTGAGCAAGAGTGAGACCCCGTCTCTATACAAAAATTAAAATTAAAATTAAAAAATATATAAAATAAAAAGCCTGGTAGACAAAGATTTAAATTAAGCAGTCTTTCAGTTTGGGAATACCAGTAGTGGGGAGCTTGGACATGATGCAAAGCTAGAAAACTACCTCGTGGTCACAGGTGCAGACGGCTGGGTTAGTGCCCAGTTCCGCGTCTTAGTGAGAGGATGGGGTTCTCTAGACACCGTAAATTGAAGTTCTTAAAATTGAAGTGATAACTTTAACCTCAGCAAGTATTTGCTGAGTGAATGAGTCTCAGTGCAGGGCAGTATCGATCAGTTGATTGCTTTGGAAATTGGTGGGGAACAGCATAGTCGCTTTTGACCCATGTTGATCTCAGTCTCTGTGGATCACCAAGGAGAGGATTTGGTTTAGAATTAATTTCTCCTGGTTGGTTTGACTGTTTGGGAAATTGTTCTATTCTTGAATTGAAACAATTACCCTTCTAAGTATTTACTGTTACGAACCTCCCATGTAGTGCTAGATGGGAATAGCTGGAGTAATTTAGAAGGATCATTTTCCAGGGCCAGGCCATGGTGTGAGAAAAAGGCCTGGCCTTTCCGAGCATGTTCTCGAGCAGACATTACTCAGATGCTGTCAGGTGTTACCTGCGTCTTAGGTGATTGAGAAAGCATGCCGTGCTCAGCCCTCACTAGGTGTCCCTGGGGCTGGTGTGGTCTGCACTGGTCATTAGTATTCACAGTGGCTACCTGTTTCCTTTCTCCAGCGTGTCCCGCTCACTTAGTTGCCTTGAGAATTCAGGTTCGTCACTGGGTGACTGCAAGTGTGCTCTGGGCATGGGGCAACAGGTGATGAGTTCTTGTGCATTGTGCAGGCTTGACTGGGCTTTGCCACAGAAAACACGTTTCAGAGTTCTTATGAAATGTCTTGGGAAAATAATGCCATTGTTTCAGAAGTCTGAAGCTTGAGGCAGTGGTCACACCCAGATGAAAGAGGGCCAGCCATTTCTCTTTTGTTAGCCTTTGGATGAACTTCATAGGCCTTTGTAGTACTTGGCTTGCAGATTGGTTTTGTTAAAATTTCCAGGTTTAGCATAGAGCTATAGTTTGCTTTCTGTCTGCGTGTGTGATTGATTTTTCTTGTGGCGTGTGTGTTTGTGACAGTTGTCTTGTCCCTGTAGGTGTACTATTGACTGGAAGAAAGGAAAGAATGTTACAGTCAAAACCATCAAGAAAAAGCAGAAGCATAAGGGTCGAGGCACCGTGAGAACAATTACTAAACAAGTACCCAATGAGTCATTTTTCAACTTCTTCAATCCACTGAAAGGTAAGTTAGTTGGGTTGTTAGAATTTGTCATGTACTTGTATACAATAATTTTGTTAACCTGATACGTTCCTAACGATCACTAGGGGAGCAGTTACTGTGTCCAGGGCCATTGTGTCGGTGCACAGGCACGTTTTTCTAGGTTGGAGCTGGGACAGCAAGAGTAGGATTGTCACCTTCCACAGGAAAGGGAAGAGCCTTTCTTAGTTGGCTCGGCTGTTGCCCAGGCAAAAACTCGAAGCTCCATTTTAAGAAAACTGAAAGGAGTGCCCGCATTTGGGCTGCTTCCTCACCTGAGCGCCCGGGCAGCCCTCCCTCAGCCAGGGTTTCTGCCCTCTGCTGTGGCGTCTGTTCTGTACCCCAGGACTGCTCCCTGCCCACCTGTGGAGCTGGTGAGTTTGTTCTCCGGTATCCAGTACTGGTTTTATACTGGTTACAGTTGCACAGCTTTTGAATCATCTGCTCAGTTCCTCTTTTCTCATAAATTCAGTTTTATTTTTATGCACAATTTGATAGCTCACAAGGTTTTTTGGAACTAATAGTGATAAACACAAGTAGTTGGATTTCCATTTTTGAAAGACATGGGCAGAATCACAGCTTGGAAGCCGCTTTTTTTTTTTTTTTTTTTTTTAACTTTCCTAAGTCATAAAATAAAGATGGGACCTTTGAGCTAATAAAGGTTGAGCAATTGATTTTGAGTAAATTTCTTGGAAGTCTTAATATAATTTCCTAATCATGAAAGAATGCGAAAGTCAGACTACTTGGCATTGTTAAAATATTGATAGGAGGAAAAAACATTGTCTATTTTCCGTGAGCAGAAACATACTTTGAAGTCCATGCAGCTCACCAGTGAATGGCTCTGTTGTTTGTGCAGCCGCAGGGCGGCGCTGTTCTTGAGTGTGCGTGCTTCATTCTCTGGCTTTGTCTCTGTGCTTAGCTCCCTTATTTATTAAGCTGCCCTTCATGGTTTGGTCCATTCCGTTTTATTTTAGTGGCTGTTGTCTGGATTTTTTTTTGAGACTGGGTCTTGCTCTGTGCAGTGGGGTCTTCACAGCTCACTGCAACCTCAAACTCCTGGGCTCAAGCGATTCTCCTGCCTCGGCCTCCCGGGTAGCTGAGACTACAGGCATGTCCCACCACACCCAGCTAATTGTTTTCTGTGTTGCGACTTTAAACTTAGAAGATAAAAATGTATATTGGTTTGGGGGATGAGAAGAGCCATAAATTTAGTTCTTAAATTTCCTTTTTTGGGAAGATCCCTTTTAGAATCTTGCATTAGGCATATTGGAGGATATCTGTATGACTTCACCATAAAGCGGAGGAGCTTAGATTCCTGGAATCAGTGGCTTTGTGGGAAGTTGTCTTAAAACTGATTTAAAAATAATTTTTAGAGTAAAAATGGAATTGATAGCAGACCCAAGGGAATTTTTCAGTGATTTTTGGTTTTCTAAAGCTGTTTTATGATGTAATGGTTGCTGTACAACTCTAAAACTAGTGTACTAAAAGTCATTAAATTGTACATTTAAAGTGGATGCACTTTATGGTATGTAAATTGTACCTCATAAAGCTGTTTTTAAAATAAACACATAATGTGATATAAAGTAATAAGTGCTATGCAGAAGAATAGAGAGGATGGTGGGAGAGGGGTGATGGGTAGTCAAGGACAAAGCAGAATTGATGACCTTTTTTTTTTTTTGGCAATGAAGGAAACACTGGAGAGCTAGTGCAGCTCCTTCTCCATCCTTAAACCTACAAAACAGTCCAGAAGCCAGGTGCTGAGAGTCCTTGTGTTGATTCATGACCCACTGGGCCAGAGTCCCCTAGGGAGAAGGCTGGTCTGGCCTTGCCCCAAACCAGTGCCCTAAGCTCCTAGGTGATGCTGGCATGCTGAGGCTTGGGATCTGTGCCTCATGGATGGTGTGTGGCTCACCCAGCACTCATGTCTCAGCAGTAAACAGTGAGTGCTGCCAAACTGTGATAGCTTTGTGGGGAAAGAGACATCAAATGAGGGAGTGACCCCAGTGAAAATTGGAGAGGCAGGTTTGGGACTAAACAGAGTGAACATTCAACTTCTGATGCAAGTCAAGACCTTGTAACAAAAATTTCTAAAATCAGGGATTTGAATTATTGACCATTTGAATGTTGCTCAGCCTCACTGAGTGTGGTTAGCAGTCCCTGTGTTTTCTGCCATATTTAGGTCAGTGTCAGCACCAACATCTACATGGTCTTGCGTGTGTTGAGCTTGTGTCTAAGTATCAGCTTTCAGTGAGGAGCTGTGTCACTCTGCAGTGGGGCCCCGATGGCCATTTCAACACTTTCTCCTCACCTTTCTTCTTTGCAAATAAACAGAAATGCAACTTCTACCCAGCTGAGATGCTGCAGTGCTTCCTAGCACTCGGGGCTTGTAGGGCTTAAGGGCTTTCCTCTGTCTCCTGCATTATCATGTACAATTTTACAGGGCATAAATTGAATCAGCACAAATGCACTGAATGGCCATAGGCTGGGGCCATTTGATATGCCTTTCCTCCTGTTAATACTTTAAACTTCTCTAAATGTTTTTCTCAAACTTGGCCCTCTCTAGCTGTGTCTGTAAGCAAGCGAGGGCGCCAGCCCACGGCACATGGTCGAGGTGTAGAAGGAAGGGGGCGTGGAGGTGCTCGGACCTGCTTCGGTATGAAGTGGTAGAGGGAGTTTGTGAAGATGTCCATAAGGAGGTGCAAAAGTTGGGTGATTTCTAGTGAAAAACCTCGAGTTGTAAAGTGTTCTATTTTGTCTGCCAGTGGAGCTTCCTCCTGTGTGGGCTTTAAAGATTTTTTTGGTTGTCAATGTAATGTAAATGTGTTTTGTCTTTTCTTTTTCTAGCATCTGGTGATGGGGAATCACTGGTAAGATTGTGTTGTTGTTAAAAGTCGTGGTTGCCTGCTTTCTTTTTAATCCATTCCTATTCCCTAAAACCCTGGAATTAATTTGAAATCATTACACTTTGGGGTTGGAAATAAGTATGTATTTGCTATGTTGCCTTTAGTAGTAGACGTTTAGTCCTTTAATCTTGCTCGTTTCACGTATCTGGGACTCTGGCATCCCCTTCTGGGTGACACCTGGGTGAATGTGGAGCTGTGGGCCCGCACTTCTGCCTTCTCTGCCATTTTGCTACAGTTGCTCTTCAAAGCTACTTCGTGTTGTTTTTTAGCAGCTTTGAATATGTAGTGACTGTCACCCAGGGTGCAGCACTTTGGTTTTTAAGTCAGGTAAATCAAAAGTGAGGGGTGAGGTTTGGGAGAGGGTGGTTAAGCAGATGTGTTTATCCCATTAAAATGAGTTAACCTACATGTTTTTCCTTCTCAGGATGAGGATTCTGAATTCACACTGGCCTCTGATTTTGAAATTGGACATTTCTTCCGTGAGAGGATTGTCCCCCGGGCGGTGCTCTACTTCACCGGGGAGGCTGTTGAGGATGACGACAACGTAAGAGGCTTGGGGTGGGGCAGTGCTACGCCTGGGGCTACGTCTGTAGGTGCAGGTGGCCCTGAGCTGTGACTTGGGAGACCCTGAAGCCTAAAGTTTTTATTACATCGTCAACCAGATAACAGTCCAAGCTGCTGTCCTGTGTTTGGGGGGAAAATAGAGTAGGGAGAGGAGAAACCGTAGAAACAGAAGCAGAAAGGACAGCTGTCTGTGAGGCAGTCTTAGAGTCAGTACCAGTTACTTGTGTGGGCCCATCTAGTGACACATCTCACAGTGCCCTCTAAAGACCCTAGGGCCTCACCATGTCCCATGTGAGGTCTATAAGCTTTGGGGAACTTCTTACCACGAGGAAAATCTCATTTGTGGAGGTCTGGCCACACCAAATGATTATCGACAGTGGGCTCATGCTAGCCTATGTCTTATCAACCTAAAAGAAGTAGAAACCCATGTTCCACAAGAAAACGGCAAAACTGGGCGTGTCGCTTTTCTCTCTGGGCTTGAGGGAAACTGGCTCTTCCATGGTCAGAACTTGTGGAAGGCACAGCCCTGAACACTGCTTAGCAAACGCCATCATAACCAAGGCTCAGGTTGCCACAAGTCTTCTTCTATGGAAAATATAAAGTTTCCATGTTATCAGAAGTATGTTTTATATAGTATTCTCTTGCCGGTAGAGCTCTTAGGTCTCATGGTTACATTAGGTTTCCTTTCTTAAGTCTGTTGGGGCTTCAGATGGGCTGCAGAAGCTTGGGCAAGTCTGAGGAGCTTACTCTCTGAGGTAGTGAGGCCTGCTTTTCCTCATGCCCCTCCCATCCTACTGCGCTCCCCCAGTGGCGGGAGAATGGGCCTATCTGCCATATGTCAGCTCTGAGGTCTTAGGCTAGTCGTTTGACTCTGAAGTGCAGCTTGCTTGCCCGTGCCTAGGCTGGGAGGTGTGGGGGGACGTGGACACACAGAACGTGGCATAGTGCCTGCTGGGTCATTTAAGCACCTCAGTAGTTGCTGAGACTTAAGTTTTACAGATTCTAGATCAGCACTTTCCAGTAGAACTTTCTCTGATGGTGGAACTGTCCTGTGTCTGCCCTGTCCAGTGCAGTAGGACTGACCTCATGTGCCACTTGAGGACTTGAAATGTGACTGTTGTGACTAAGGAACTGAATGTTTCATTTAAGTTAGTTTAAGTTTAAATAGTCAGTCAAGGGCTAGTGGCTAACACATTGGAAAGCTCATCTCTAGACCAGTGGTTTTCAAACTTTTTTGATCATATACCCATCAACTTATAAGACTTGAATATGCAGTGTATGCATATTTATTTACTTGCAGTATGTGTGATGTCAGTACTACTGGTGACCACTGTGGTGCATCTGCTTGCAGTAAATGTGTACTTGTTCAGCCATAATACATTCAGTGCAGATGCCACTGGTGCGCAGTGTAGTTTAGAGGTTAGAAGTGTGAGCGCAAGTGAGACTGCTTAGCCCTGAGTCCTAATTCTGCCGCTAGTAGCTGTGTGACCTCTTTGTGCTTCAGTTTCCTCCTCTGTAAAGTGGAGCTAATGGTAAAGACTCTAGTCACTTGTCAAGCACTTAGAATAGTGCCCAGCATAGAACAGTTACTCAGTAAGCGTTGGTATAAAAAGTACTTTTACTAATGCTAGGTGCATTGTAAACTGTACACCAATACTAGAGAGTTGTTGGAGGAGGAAGGGAATGCGGGACCCCTGGCCCTGCCTTCTGTGAGCTCTTGCACACGGTGGCCACTGCTGTGCACCAGTGGGAGATGCATTGGAAGCAGCCCCTGCTGGAGTATCTCGAGGGTGAAGTGCTGTGCTTGGAACTTTAGAGAATAGACACCTGTGCCAGTTTGAGACTAGTTATGATCTGACCTATAAAATGTAAGACTGTTGAAGAGTCATTCCCTGTCTGAGGCCAGTTAGGATACTTAGAATGAAAGGGTGTTGCCCATCCTGCTGCTGCATGGTGCTGGGAGGGTATACAGGCCATGAGCTCTGTGTAGGATCCTTCAGAGTTCCACTTAAGTTGTCTCAAAAACAAAAAAAGGAAATGTTATAAATGAAGCTACGTTTTCATGTACCCTGGTTATGCAGCCAGTAGTTACAAGGTTTATTTTACTTTTGGTTTAAGTCTTATGTTCAAAACTTGATTCTGAGTCTGACCAGTGATGTCTTTGGTATAGGAGAAATTGATTCCAACTGACAATAATGTTGGAAGTTCTTTGAGCACTTAAGTTTTGGCTTATTTTGGAGATTAAACACCAAGGTTTGAATATATTTCTACTAAAGTTTCTTTTCCTCTTGTATGAGATGTAAAATGATACCCAAATTCCTGTATGCAATAAAATTATGCTCCTGGTTAGGTCAGCCTTGTAGAAAATTCAAAGAAAACAAATTCATTAGTTTGCAAAAATCATCTCCGTGTGCCCACTTTCAGTCTGAAAATAGGCAGTCGGAGCAGAACTGTGGTGCCACGTTCCCAGCTGTACCCAGTGCATGCCCAGGCTGACTAGCTAGCTACTTTGTCCTCTTATCCTGGTCCCTACTCCTTGTTTTGTGTGGCTTTCAGTTTCCTGGCATCCTGTTAAAATGCCACGCTCACAAGCTCATAAGCTTAGCCAGGCCCATAGTGTCTGTGCCCAGAGGCCCCTTAGCAGCACTCTGCCCCTGGGGGCTTGGATTGGGGCCACCCTCTGCCCAGCAGACAGCCGCTGAACTTTCTCTTCTCCTTACCCTGACTGGGGACACTTGACAGGTCTGATGTCTGAGGGCCGCTGCTGCCATGTTTTACAAACCTAAAAATGTTTTTCTATTTTCTTTCAGTTTGAAGAGGGTGAAGAAGGAGAAGAGGAGGTAAGAACAGGTTATATGAAACATCATTTCCCTGAAGTTGCATTTTCTTTGGCTTTTTGTGCTTGAAGGTTGTGAAATCATAGGACCATGTTATATCTGTTTCGTGTGAAGTTGCCTTTGACTCTTGGAACGCTGTTAAAGTATTGTACAGAAATACAGAGCAAATGCTGCAACAGTTCCCGCAGTTTTTGACCCTGCAATTGGCTTATGAAAATGTATCTTGGAACATAATCATTTAACAAACAAAATCTACTTTTTCAGAAATATGTTTATTTTAGGGTTATCTGTGAGAACAAAAAGATACCCAGAGAAAATGTTAAGTGTCCAAAGGAAGTGATGTAATCATTTGTGGATAGCAATGATTGATTTCCTTCTAAATCAAAGTATTGTTTTCATTTGTTTGGATAGTGAATTCCACAAGAATTTAAATCTTGTCTTTCCAGCTAATTCTCACTCCTTTTAATATAGGAATTAGAAGGTGATGAGGAGGGAGAAGATGAGGATGATGCCGAAATTAACCCCAAGGTTAGTTATTTTGGGGCTACTCAAACCTATGTATGGTACACTGTTAGACTTCTTTAAATGTTCCCCACTTTGAGGCGGTGATGTTAAGAACATGTATTCCTTTTTCTCTAATTATAACATTTAAAATTTATCAGAAAAATACTGGAATGAGGAACTATTCAGATACCTTATGATTTGAGTTATAGATATTCAGTTAAATGCTTTTCCAACTCTTTCTTAAGTTGTATCTTATTTACATAGACTTATTCTATAGAGCAACTCTGTTTTCCAGATCTTTAATTCTTTTAAGGTAAGGTGATGATTTAACTGACAACATAAGCAAACTTATTTGTGTGTGTTTAGAAAAGATGCAAAGAAGAGACTTGGGGAGGGTATTTTTTTGTTAATGAATAGACTAATAGATTTTTAGGCATCATTTTACAACTACACTTGGGCTGAGAATACTCAGAAGATGTGTCTAGATAGCTCATGTATCTTGGATAATTTAAAATAAATTGAGAAGATTTGCTAAAGAAAACCGAGATTTAAAAGAAAAATGAATGGGCAACCCCATTAATTTTACCTGTAATTTTTTTTTTTTTTGAGATGGGTTCTCACTATATTGCCCGGTCTGGTGTCAAACTCCTGGGCTCAATCAATCCCCCTGCCCTCAGCCTCATGAGTAGCTGGGACTATAGCGCATGCCACTGTACCCGACTAATTTTATCTGCAAATTTGGATTTTTATTTATGGTCTCAGATTATCTTAAATCAAGGTACTTTGACATTTGACGCAAAACTGCTTTAAGGTAGTCCAAAGCTGCAGTAAGAATTTACTTTTTCTAAAGCATGAAATTTATAGCTTACCTGCCTCTTAGAATTAAATACATTATGGGCTGTCAGAATACTAACATTACCTGGCATTTTTGTGATATGCACCTCTGTCTGACTAGATGTTTTTTGTTTGTTTTTGTCCTTGTTTTTGCCCAAAGTGGAATGTGCACTAAAAGCTGTCAGTATAATAACCTGGTTCTGTAATTAGTTCGTTAACACCAGATATTTCCATAAGTGCATGCTCACATGCTCACAGTCATTCCTTCAGGGAAAGGATGGGAGAAGAGCTTAAAACTTTTTAAAATGTGCCTTCTAAATACTACTCTGGGAGTAGGCTCATGGAATTGTTCACCTTTTAAAGGTTGGCCTGTTGATCATGGGGTGACTGAGCTGAAAGTGCCTGTGCTCAGCACAGTGGTGGTGGGTGGTGAGGTGTTGTGGGAGGGCAGAGGCCTGGGTCTCTGCCTTACATGGATTACAGGGGGAGGGTGGGGTTATCAGTTAGTGAACAGTGTTGGGTGAATAATTGACACCCATCACTGCTCTTCCGGTATCTGGTGGTCAGGCATGTATCAGGCTGTGTTTCTGCCCTGTGGGCACTGAATGACCACATTTGTAGTGGTGATGGTAAAGCAGGGCCTGGGACAGTTTGCAGCGTCCACTCCCTAGGTGCCAGCAACACCACTGGCCACTGTGTGCCTTGCTTGTCTCATTGGCTTCTCCCTGTGCTCTGTGCCTCAGTTTCTTCTCTCCCCACCGCCTGTTGTCCGTCCTGCTCCCTTCTGTTGCCTTTCGGAACTTTGTCTCCTTTCACGTCCCAGTTTGCTAAAAGAGCATTCTCACCAAGTGATTATAGATAACTTAAAGTAGTGAATCACACATACTAACAGCTGGTGGAGCCTTTGATTTGTTTTGTTTTGTTGGTTGGGGGTGGGGGAGAAACGACTTAAAAACATGTTTGGGGCCAAGCCTGCTGTCCTTGGGGCTGGGGTGCAACGTTGCTGTACCTTCACATGCACCTCTCCAAAGTTACTGGCAAAGTTAGCGCCTGTACAGCAAAAGAAAACAAGGAAGGAAAGAACATTTTGGTATTGAGAATAGTTTTATAAGTGAAAATAATGTTTTCTGACCTTTTTGAAGGTATAGATCAGGTATGTTGAAGTTGCTCATCCCAAGTTCAGTATTTTGCAGCCCTTTTGTATCATGAGAAATTGTGGCTGTTTCCTCCTGTATAATTTTGTGCATTTCATTTTCTTCATGCTGACAGTTCCTTTTAATTTTTTTCCCCATTTAGGTGTAATTTTTGTCTGTTAATCATTCATACGTTTCTAGGTAAGGTGGAATTCCATTCATACCTAACTTCCGAACTTCTGATCTATACTTTATACAATGCATTGTTTTGATTTTGAATAAAGAGGAAGTTGCTATCCAAGCACACTCAGCATGTAATAGGTTTGACACAGGGCTTTCTAAAGAGCAATGTTTTCGTACAAGTGTCTGTGTACTTTTAAAACCAACGAGCAAAAACTAGATTTGGCTCTGGCTTTCTGAGCCCAGTGTTCCTTGCTAACCACGCAGCAGTGGTGAAATCAGGTGGCATTTCTGTTACTGAAGGTGCTGCGTTCCAGGAGGAGGACAGAACAGGAGGACTCTGGAGGTCAGTGGCTTGCAGGGTGGCACACTTAAGTCACCGTAGACAGGCAGTCATTTAGGGACTGTAAAGCACTTAGCTGTCCTGCTGGGCTGCACCGTAATGGGATCAGACACACTCTGGCAGTAGAATCAGCCCAGTATAATTTCTCAGAATGTGTCTGTTGAATGTTTATACTTTTTGAATTCAGGTGTTTTGCATACCAATAGGTATACAAAGAGGAAATTGAATTTTCAATGTGCCAGCAGTTTTTATCTTAAAAAGTTCTGGTATCAGCAGTATGAGGTGCTGTTGTGAGGTTGGTGGAGAGTGTTCTGATTGAGTAAGAAGAGACCCCGTTGTAGATTAAAGTGAGTGGCAGTGAGCCTGGGGAGCTGCCATCCGCCCTGCTGGGTTCAGTCTTCATGGCTCTGTCCTGGGATGGGCTGACAGCAGGCCATGAGGAGAGGGGCTGTCGCCAAGACCCCTTCACTCCTGCAACACTGTTGATTGTCGGCAGGGCGTGCGAATGCAGTGGGAGGAAGAACGGCCGCAGTCATCTCTTACACAGCAGGGTCTCCACATGTCGGGACAAGCAGGCACCCAGTTTGTAAGGGCATCACCCGGAATGGCAACGTGGTCCTGGCGGTCCTTTGAGGGTTTTAATGGCATCGGTGTCCTGTCTTTCTTGCAGGCTTCCCTCACAGAAAACTACTGAGCACATAGGCACATCCAGGTTCATGGAGCCATTTTAATTAGCTGCAGTTTACATATGCCTGTGATCTTTCAGCGTGTCTTCAAGAGAGCTAGGACTGATCATTTGCCTGTATACGTAAAATGACGTCCGGCTGCTATTAATTCCTGCTGTCCCCGTGTCTGAAGAGCTTAGCCACTCTTGTCGCACCTGCACCCCCACCCCCTCCTCCCGCCCCCCGCCCCCCAGTTACTCCGAAGTGAATCCTCAGTGCATGTCACCCATAAATATCTCAGCATGTGTCTCTAGAAGAGAAGGGACTCTGCTCTAGCAGAACCGCAGGAGCAGCCTCACCTGAGAAGCAGCAGCGTCCCTGGTCAGCATTCAGGTTTCTCCAGTGGGGAGACATTGCCTCTTTGGCTGGGCACTCTGGGCACTGGAGCTTCTTGTTCACTCGTGCAGCTCTTGCAGCTTAGTGTTTTAGTGGCCTGTTTTTGCACCCTTTCTCAGGTCAGTTGTGACCATTTAAAACCCCGTCTTTTAAATGGTCCCATGAGAGGCAAGGTTTTTGCCATTACTTGTTTCCTTTTAAAATGCCAACTCCCCCTTCCTTGATAGGTTAGTTTTGATTAATGACAAACTGTTGTGAAAATCTGTGACATGATGCTCCAGTTGCAGTTTTATTTTGGCCTGTATCATAGGCCAAATTTGTAAAGTTCATTTTAAAACTCTAATCACTCACATGCAGAATCTCCAGTGTGCTGGGTCAGTCCCATAGCCTGGCAAAGGTGGGGCCATGTGCTGCCCTCCTGCCCAGGGCCTCTCAGGCCCTCTGCCGTCAATTCTTCATCGTGGCTCTGCCGCAGTTCTCACCCGGTTACTGGTTTTCTTCAACATGATCCTCTGTTGTTGTAATTATTGCATCTTTTGCATTAGGATAATTTATTGTCAGTTGTGACCATATTTACAAAATCCTTGGGTCTAAATGTTCCCATGGGGTTAGGTTTCGTTTTTTTGGCATTATTGTTTGTTTTAAATGCGCTCAAATCCAATCTTTCCTGATGATTCTTTGTCATTTGGATTCAAAACTTGGCTTTGAGCATCTCAGATTTTGGATTTGGGATGCTCGACCTGTAGTGGGATAAATTATGAATACTGGTATTACTGGCATTTAGTTATTCTTAGTAGAATAAGAGGAGAGAGTCTCTCATGTCCCCAGTTCTCCCTTTTACAAAACCCTACAAAACCCTTTTACTGGCTTCCCATTTTCTAGCCCAGTCCCTCTGGCCTCATGCACACTGCTCCTGCACACACTGCTTGTCCCACTTCCTGCCTCACTGTGCCTGCCCGGGGCGCCCCATACTCTTGATGCCCTCAGCCACTGCATTGGGCCACCTCCAGGCCCACCCTCAGATGGCAGGTGGACAGGACTAGGTCAGCGTCTTTTTGGCCAGGGTTTGGTCAGCTTCATTGCCTTGGGGCCGGGCTCCTTGGGTAGCCTGTGGAGCAGCAGAAGCTCAGGCAGGGGGCTCCCTCCCAGAGTGGCTGCCACTCTGGTGGGCAGAGACCTGGGCCCAACCCCAAGGATTCAGGCTTATTCCTGGGCTCTTTCCATTACACTTAACAGATAAAGAGCTTAGACCAGGGTCCAAGGTTACTTGATGTTTTTTATGTATCCTTTATACATAATATTTTTTCATCCCTTAAATGTGATTTTCCAAAAAATGAACTGTAGCCCCAGCTTATACACAGAAGGAGTTAGGTGTGTTACCCCAGGTGTTCTTTTGAACCATATAGTGAAGGTTTTTCTTAGACTCCTTAGGTGTGCCAGATTACATTCAGAGTAATTTATAATCTTAGCAGGCAGAAATCATAGGTCACAGATCAGTAAATTTATTAGATCAGAAGTATTAGTGAGATCATTATCTATTCTCAGGCTTTTCTTGGCCTCCACAAAATTCATGGGGTTGCTGGGAGTGGTTTTAAAGGTACGAGATCTATAACTTAGATTACATTGAAGTTAATCTGCTCCTCTGAGAGGGGAATGGAATTTTGCACTTGGTGAGACCCTTAGGGGGAGGATGGGTGACTTGTTTGTGGAGCTCTTAGTAGTGTCCTCTCATCGTTTGTTGATGCAGTATAGGCCACCAGAGTGTGCATTTGCTTGGGTGCTCTTCCCCACTAATACAAAGAGCAAGTCCTCACCCGAAGAGATGCTTCCCCTCCATGAGCATCTGTCCCGGCCTACCCAGGGACGATGTGCACCTCAGAGATCAGGACTGTTGCAGGAGCAGGGGTTGCTTCCACATCAGCCTGCCTGGGCAGAGCCTCCTGGTGTCGAGTATGCTCTGCTTCCCACGGCAGGTGCAGGCTGCCTGGGAGCCCCTCCCTTGTCCCTGAGACCCTCCTGCTGGATATACCATGAATTTGAATGCTTCACAAGCATATCTTTAAAAACAGAAAAGGCAGCCCTGCTCTGACTTCTTTCCTGGGAAATTAGCTTTGTGTTTTGTCACGTTTTTAAAAGTACAATTTGTGGTTACCATTTTTTCAATAAGAATGAATTAACTAATTGAGTCTTGGTTTTCATTGTTGGTTGGAGGTAGGTGGTGAGTGACGTTGGTTTTGTTCTCTACAAGTCTTATTTTCTTTCATTGACAGAAAGAAGCCAGCCAGCCAGCAGAATGCAAACAGCAGTGAGAGGCGATGGCCCTGCTCCAGGTGCTCACCTTGCACGCTGGCTGTCAGGACTCCGGGCCCACAGGCAGGGGCCTCGGTCCTGTCCGCACCGTCCTGTCGACAGTGCTAATTACATCTAACTCGTTTTCAAGTGCATGATTTTCACTTTACTTTTCCTTTTTCCTTATTATTTTGCTTAACTTGTACAGTGGCAACTGAAATGCATTTCAGAAATAGGAGGTTTAGTTCCAGCACGCTGTACAGCCTTGGTGCCTGTAGCTCCGGACTTTCCCAGGCCCCGCCCTTTGGGGGGCCCCACAGACAACGTGGGGAGGAGTGGGAGGTCACTCAGCGAAAGGGCCGAGGTCTGGTGACGCTCCAGGGCACCTAGAGCCTCTTCTACCCCTCCTGCAAGCGGACGGAACTCTTCCCTTTCATTTGAGGAAAACCACACGCTATTTCCAGCCACTTAATCTGCTGCGTGTGAAGGCTGCTTCAACTGTTGCATTCTAATCATCTCAGAAGAGCTATGTAGAATAAGGTCATGTTCTTAGGATGTTGTTTCCTTGCGTTTTATTTTTCTAGGGGTAGGGGTGGGGTTGTGGCACACACCAACTCTGAGGTGAGCGCTGCAGGGGTTGTCGTCATATTTATTTATTCATCACGCTGTGAGGACTCTGAACTCACGCTGTCACTCATCCTTGCAACTTTGGAACCATGTTGGTGACTTGAGCAGGAAGGCGTGCCGTCTCCTAGTGGGAGCGAGGCCTGTGTAGAAGAAACTAGCTGCTGCCTGCTGCTGAGGGCAGGAGCCTGTTCTCATGACATGCAGACCACATGTTGCTGGTCAGGAACGCAGTTGTAGGCAGAGTGCCAGCGGTCCTCAGTCTCCCCCAGATAGGGGCTGGACTGCCCCGTACAGCTTTTCAGTTCAGTGTAAGCGTCAGGTGTCGCTTTCTCGGTAACTCCATTTCTGGGCCCCATCGTTCATCCTGTCTTGAAAGCCTTGGGTTTGGCGTGACTGGTTGGCAGCTGGCGTTGTGGGGTTTCCACGTGTGTGACAGCAGTCCCTGGCAGCCGGACCACTGTGTCCACACTGTGACCAGGCCTGTAGGACAGTGCTCAGCCTTACCTTGTAACACATTTGTAACTGAATACGGTGTTTTCAATTTGTACAGAATAGTTAGAATATTCTATTAAAGTTGTGAAACATGAAGCCATCGCTGTGCTTTGTGGGGGAGTCTGGTGGGAGAAGTGGGTGGGCGGGTGCCATGGTCTCCTCTCCCAGTGGCTCACAGATGTCGCTGCATACCCAGCTGGACTCTTCCTGTCCAGCTATGGGTGTTGGTAGATCCAGGGCTTCCGGTCTTCTGGTTTTACATTTTGTTTCTGAGGCTTTGAAAGCACATTTTTAGGAAGGGGCTCAGTGTGGTTGCCTGTCAGACCCGCAGTCTTCTGCTCTGTGCAGGTCCCTTCACTGTGGAATGGGGGCCCTCAGGCGGGCCCTTTGCTACCATGGAAAAGACTTTGGGGGAGGTTGTTCTCAAGAGTTGATGGGGTTGTGCCTTGTAGATCCAGAAGACTTCCAGAGGGAAACTTACTGCATAAAGCCCACGTTTGATCTTTGTTCTCATACTTTTCTGATGCCTCCTACATCCTTAATGAGGAGGGAGGAGCTCCACCCAGAAACACCTGCTGCACCAGCTCTTGATTACCTGACCGTGGGAATCCCAGCCTTGGCAGCACTGCCTGACTGAGACAAGACAGCAGCCCAGAAAAGGCAGGCGTGCTGTGGCTCACTCTTCATGAGGCCAGCTGGGTCCTGCCACCTCCAGCTCACTGTGGCCTGCCTGCATGGCTGCCTTCTCCCTGGCAGTGGCAGGAAAGGAGAGGGCCCTGGTGGCCATGAGAAGGCACAGAAATGGCCAGGCATAGGCTTAGAAGGGAATGTGCATCTGCTGTGTCCCCAGGATCTGTAGAGCCGGTGTCCGTGCTGCACCCCTTCCTCCTCCCAGCCCCGGGGAGGCCCTGTGGGTATTACCCAGGCCTAATGGGGCAGGTGCCATTTCATAGTGACCCATCCTGAGCTCCAGAGATGACAGCCCTGCTTGGTGCCCCGGGCATCTCTTCGGAAGGGCCCTGCTCCCCAGGAGCTACAACTGACTGCCTCACTGGGGTGGGCTGTTGGCTGAACCAGAAGTCAGTTTTGTGGAAGGCTCCACAAGCTATCCAAATGCCAGGTTCCCCTGGGGCGTTTAAAATGAGCCTGTATATAAAAATGGAGTTCACAAGTTATTTAAAGATCAGAAATGATTGCACAAAATGATGTGCATGGGTAACTTGCAGGAAATCAATAGGAACCATCTCAGCACTGGGGGAGCCTGGTGATGAGCTGGCCTGGGTCCTGGCTCTGCTGCAGGGCTGCTCTGAGTCTGGCCTGGTAGGGGCGCTCCCCCAGTTCCTGACCACCATCATCCATGTCCACTCTCGCAGCCTCACTGAGGAAGAGAGAGTCTGGGGGAGGCCGTGCTCGCCTCAGGCGGGCGGGAACAGCCTGTGGCGCACACAGCCCTCCTCTCCCTATCCCGAGGTCCAGCTGCCATCACCGCAGGACGCCAGCCTTGCCTGCCTGGCCACTCCTTTGTCCCAGCTGACGCCTGGGCAGCCTCACGCTGGGGTATGGGGGGGTTCAACACCCAGGCCTCCCCAGTCCGGCCCCAGCCCCCTCGCAGCTCCCCTGGCCCAGGCCAGCATGACATCCTTTCCGAGGGTCCTCACCATTCCTGGTGGGTGTGAGAGCTACCTACAAGACTGCCTATGGCTCCTGCTGTCCCTGCCCTCCCTGTGGCCGTTCACCTTGTGCCACCGCCTAGTTTGGTGCTCCTCAGGGAAGGGACTCACTCAAAGCCAGGACTGAGCTGGCCGTGGTGGCTCCTGCCTGGAGTCCTAGCTACTTGGGAGGCTGAGACAGGAGGATTGCTTGAGATCAGCCTGGGCAACATAGCCAGACCCTGTCTCAAAAAATGAACCACCACCAGGACTAAGGGCCCAGCTTCCTCCTGGGCCTAGGAAGGGAGGAATGGGGGTACAGCCTGCCAGGTGGACAGGAGGCTGGGCCTGGGCCCTGGCTGCCCTTGTGACCCCCACAACCCTGCACAGTTCCAGTGCTGCCCTCAGCTGCCAACAGTTAGAACTGGGTGATGACAGTGGCTGTACCTTTGCACTGGGAGTACTCAGCAAGGAGAGGGTGAGGTGACCCAGCAAGCCAGCCAGACACCAGGTGGTCCCATTGGTGTGAAGTTCTAGAACTTGCCACAGGACAGTGGCTTCGGGCAGGGATCTGTGGGAGGGGGCTGGCCAGGGAGCTGTGGGGGGTGGAGGGGGATGGCAGATGGAGATGGGGGAGGGGAGGAATAAGTACTCGGTGTCTGTGAGTCACCTCAAATGGGTGTATTTGGTTGTGTGTAAATGGGACCTCAGTGAAGCTCGTTTTTCAAAAACTCGCCAAAATGGGGTGATTCCACTTGAAATTGTGGTTTTCCCCTTGAGTCAGGAACTGTACCCCCAACCCCCATCCCCGCCCAGGACCAGACATCCCCAACAGCCGCTGCCTCGGGCAGGGCCTGGCCCCTGTCCATGCTGCCAGTGTACGGCCCAGTGGTGGTGCATCCCAGACCTGGCCAGTCTGCTCTGTTGGCTTGAGGCCTGGTTTATGTGGGACAAAGGCCCAACTCCCCACGAGGCCAGGGCCCCCTTCCCCAGGTCCCAGGCCCAGGGCTTCCTGGCACCCCAACTGCCCCTCAGAATGCCCCAGGCCTGTCACTGCCAGCATGGGAGCTTGCCACCAAGGTGGGAGGGAGAGCCAAGGGGGAGCAGCCAGGAGGAGTAGGTGGGGCCTTGGCTTTGGTGGCTCGTCCAGGCACACCCTGGGTGGCGGTGCTGACCTCTGACCTGCCCTGGCGGGTCCTTCTCCCTGGCCCATCCTGGCCCTGACTTGTTTGGCTGTGTGTCTGGGCTTGTGTCTGGGCTCAGGGCTAGGCACCCAGTGGGTAACAGGGGACTTGGGGGGTGGGCTGCGAAGGAGCAGCCGGGGGCAGGTGGTGGGAGGAGTGACCATCCCTGATGTGGCCACCTCCAGCCGCAGCGCCCTGAGGGAGCCCCTGGCTCCTCGCCAGCTGACTGTGGCCTTTGGCCCCTGCCTTGTAGCCTTTCAGAGCAAGTGACTTCCCAGTTTCCTTCCCCTAGAGGCAGATACCTCCTCCCCACCCCAACCTCAGGGAGCCAACTAGGGTGGGGGACCCGAGGGACCCCAGACCCAGCCATCAACACTGGCAGGCAGTGGCCCCCAGTGGCAGGGGCTCCGGGACCCCTCCTCAGGCTGGCCCTGGCTGAGCTTTCGATCCCGCTGAATTTGATGAAGTTTTCCAGGCACCTTGTGCACCTGGGACCTTCCCCACTGGAGAGTCGCAGATCCTGAGGCTCAGAACAGAAGGCCCTGCCCCAGGTCACGCAGGGCTTAACTCAGCCAGGTGCCCACCGGGCCAGTGACCCTTGAGCCTCTCTGGGCCAGCAGGAGGGTGAGGCTGGACACACCCTGCAGGGGCCAAGTCACCTTGGTATGCCTGGGCGGAGGCTCCGCCTGCCAGGCTGTCCCCACTGCCAGTCACCGGCCCAGCCTGGCTATGCTGACTCACAGCTCTCCAGGGGAGGTGGCCGGATGTTACTTTCCATGACAACGCAACAGGCCTGGCTGCAGCTGCTTCCAGGACCCCACACGGGCAGAACCACACAGGTGCACCCTGCATGGGCTCTTCCCCGGGGATCCTTGAGAAGCCTGTGGTGTTGACCAAGTTTCCCAACCTCTCTGGGTCTCAGTGTCTGCTCCTGTGACATGGGAGAGGCCTCACCTCCTCTCCAGAGCCCAGACCCCAGGCTGCCCACATCAGTGCCTGCCTGGCTTGGAGCCAGTGTCGGTCCCGGTGCCTCAGCAAACAGGAAGGGGCAGTGCTGACAGGACAGGAGGGGATGGATGCCTGGGGACAACCTCGGGCACAGGTGCTGGGGCCACCAGGGAGCCCTGAAGAGGGCTTTGGGCCTCCACCTGCCTTATTTCCAGCAGGGGCTGCCCTCCCCAAGAACCGGGACCCCAGACCTTGTGTGGGGGACCTTCGCTCATCTCTTCCAGCTTCTGGGGGCTCCAGGTGTTCCTTGGCAGTGGCCGCATCACCCCAATCTCTGCCTCTGTCTTCGCACAGCCTCCTCCTCTCAGTGCCTTGTCCGAGTGTCTCGCCTGTAAGGGAACATGTGACGCACTTAGGTCCCACCTGGGTAGTGCAGGAAAAGCTCCTGTCAGGGTCCTCGCCTCAGTTGCGTCTTCTGCCAGTAAGGTAGTTTCACTTCTGCCACACAGGGTCACATTCACAGGTTTCAGGGATTAGGACATGGACGAGTCTTTTTGGCGTCCACCATTCGGCCCACAAAAGGAGCTTTTCAGGTAGACACAAGCACATGAGGAGGAGACAGCCATGCCAAGGCCCACAAGCAGCCAGAGAGATGGGCAGCGCCCCAGTGGGCAGAGAGATGCGTGTGGAGACACGACTCCAGTTTTTGGCCACCAGATTGGTAAAAACAAAACAAAAAGAAAAACCTACAGAGCTTCCATCGTTGGCCCTGCTGAGGGGAAATGGGCATCTGCAGCCTTCAGGTGGGGTGTGGGTGGGCAGGGCCCCACTGTCGGGCCATCTTCTCACAACGACCACACACCTGAGGGCCCCACTAACCCGGCAATGCCACCTCTCGCGCTCTGTCCTGGTGAAATGTTTGCGTACGTGCACGAAGGAAAAGGTGCATGGACGCTCACGCGGCGGCACTTGTGATGATCACAGCGTGGGAGCATCACAGGAGATGAAGCCGTGGAGCGTCCCGCGGCAGTGAGGGGAAGTGGCCAGGACACACGAGGAGACAGGCTCGTGTCCCTGCACACGTGGAGATTCGCATGTAAATGCACCGTTTACATTGTGGTAAGTACACATAACATAAATCTCACCACCTTAGCCATTTTTAAGTGAAACAGTTCAGCAGCATTGGGCATATTCATGTTGCTGTGCAGCCACTGCCACCATCCTGAACTTTCTCATATCCCACACTGAAGCTCTGTCCCCATTAGGCACTAACTCCCCAGCCCCTGGCACCCGCCATTCTGCTTTCTGTGGCCACGGGTCTGACGACGCCAGGGACCTCATGTAATCACTTGCACGAATCATACCATACCTACCCTTTTGTGTCTGGCTTACTCACTGAGCACGGTGTCCTTCAGGTTCATCCATGCCGCGGCTGGGGCCCGACTCTCCTTCCTGTGCAAGGCTGCGTGCAGTCCCCCTGCCTGCCAGACCACTCTGTTCACCCGCCCGTCTGCTGAGGCACACGTGGGGCCCCGGCTTGGTGAACACTGCTGTGGGCGTGGGTGTGCAAGGGTCTGTTGCAGACCCTGCTTTCAGGTCTTTTGAGACGTGAAGGAGAAGTGGAATTGTTGGGTCACGTGATAATCCCATACTTAATTTTTTAAAGAGATGTAAATACATTTTTAAAGGGGGTGAAAGGGCCACGCCTTATGTGGAGTGGCCCCTGGGTGGAGGCACGAGAGATGAGCACTCGGAACTCTGAAATCATTTCAGCCGATTTTTTTACTTCTTATGTCAACAATTGACTCCTATTTTTGGTAATTTCTTGAAGTAGGAAAGAACTAATGAAAATACACTCACAGGGTCCCCCGTCCCAGACCTGAATAAGCAGCTCGGGCCAGAGAGGCCGGGAAGCGGACGTACCTGCGCTGCGACAAGGCCGCCCGGTAACTCCGACAGCTAAGCGCGGTCTAGAGGGTCCTCTGCCCAGTCCCCTCGCTCCCCTCCTGTATTTTGTTCATTCGTTTATTCTTCCAAGCTCTGGAGAAGTCCCGGTCACCAGTCTGCTGAGTGACCGAGGACTGAGCTGGCTCCTCCTCCCCGTTCTGAGAGGTCCCTCCTCTGAGACCCTGGGCCTGGCTTGCTTCACTCAGCACGGTGTCCTCAGAGTCCGTCCATGTGGTAGACGCAGCCCCACCTCCCCAACCCCTGCAGGCTCAAAACACCCTGCAGAAACCCAGAACGCCCCCCCACTCCTTGGCCCCTGGTGAGCTCCTATTCCTCCCTCAGTACCCTGCTCAGAGGGGCATGGTGGGCCTGGCCCCACCTCCCCAACCCCTGCAGCCTCCAGGACCCCCCATTCAGCCACCAGGTGGCTCCACCCACACCAGCCTGACGGAGCCGGGAGCCCCCCAGCACCCCCCACACCACCGTGCCCCTTGGCTCTGTGCTCCTGCCCTCCACCCCAGTCTTACCCCGAGGCACCCCCGCAGGCTGATGTTCTGTCTTATAGGCGAGAAAATGCAGTGCCCACTAACTTCAGTTGTTCAGTACAGACAGCTGGGTCTCTGGGACAATGAGGTAGATGCTGTTTTAGCCATCTGTTCCCAAAATCATTTCCTGAGTGCCTAGGCTGGGCCCTGCAGGCCCTAAAGAATAAAACACTGTCACTGTATCCCAGGAGCTGATAGTAATTTCTGAGCAGGGTACTGAGGGATGAATAGGAGCTCACTAGGGGCCAAGGAGGGGAAGGCCGTTCTGGGTTTCTCATTCAATCCCCAATGCCTTGTGAGGTGAGGCCTGCCTGTCAGACTCCAGTGGAGGGGCTCAGGGAGCCAGAGGGACAGAGGATACAACCCCCAGAGGCCATGGCTAGGCTGACACCGAGTGCCTGCAACCAGGTGCCTCCTACCCCTAGGCCTCTCACTTTCCTCAGGCTTTGGCTGGGAGGAGACTGAGGGTGGGCCTGAGTCATAGGCCCTGGCCCATGGGCCATGCCAGGCTCAGGTCAGGTGACATCAGGGTCCCTCTCAGGTGCTGTGACTTCAGGTAGCCTGGGCCTCCCCCACCCTCCTCAGGCTCACGAGGGAGCAGGGTCAGGGACCCAAGGCCCAGTTGGATGGGAGACAGGCCTTAAGAGTGTGCCCTGGCAATCCAAGAGGGCTTCCTGGGGAGGCAAGGGAAGCAGATCTTCCAGGCAGGGGAGCAGGGGCCCCTCCTGAAGAAGGGGCTGTCCCTGCGCACCGGAAGAGGGTGGTATCGAGCCTCAGGCACCCAGGCCAGGCCCTATGACACATGGCAATCTCACAGGCTGGCCGGATGGCCGGGCCGGTCAGGCAAGTGCCTGGCGGGCTCAGCCTCGTCACCACATGGAAGTGACCTCACTCAGGGAGTTTCGGAGAGGTGCCTGCATTCCGCCTCAACTGCAGACAGCCTCACACAACTGGGCTCCAGTGCTGAGGGCCCAGAAAGCTGGACAGGACAGCGGGTGGGTGGGTGTCCCAGGCCGGATATTTGGGACCCAGACTGTCCCACCACTGCTTGCCTGGGGGTGAGGGCCCCTTGGCTCAGGCTCTGTGCAAATCCTAACATGGCCCCTCAGACAAATACTAGTAAACTTGGCTTGGACTGATGCTGCCTGATGCCACCATGAGGCAGAGCCCCTCCCTATTCTGGGAAGCAGCCGCCAGACGTCTCCACCCCGAGCCCTCTTAGCTGCCTGGGCGTCACAGTGCAGTAGAAGGGGGACAGTGATGGATTCGAGTCCCACTGGCCACTGTGACTTTGGACGAGTCACTTCACCCCTCTGAAACCAACACCCTGTGTTCCCTGCAAAGCCAAGAAAGCAACCCCAGCAGCCCCTGCCTCCTGGGCACCCTGAGAGGGAAGCGAGGCCACACGGGCTCCCACCAAGTGCCAGGCCTGGACATTTCTCTGGCCAGTGGCTCCCCTTTCTTCAGCACCGCATGGGCACAGCTCCCATGGGGTGCAGCCGGGATCCACACCGGGGTCCCCAGTACCAGGCAGGAAACTGGGAAAGGGGGGTTGTTCCAGTTGCTGTCCTGGAGGCTCCTCTGGGCTATTGGCTATCAAACAGCCCTGGGATGGGGGTCACCCCAAAAGATCCTTGCCTGGGGTTCCTATGTAAGCACTTTGCTTCCTCATTATTCCCCCCTCGCCACAGTCCCATCCTCCAGAGGGGACCCTCAGACAGGCCTGCTTGGGTGATGGAGACAGGGTCCCTTCTTGGCAGTCACCACACCTCTCTGAGCCACCATTTGGGCATCTGCAAATCGGGGCAATTGCTCCTCCCAGGGCATTACTAAGGTGGGAGGGTGCTCACCCCAGGTGCAGCCGGAGAAGGCTCCTGCTCAGTCCCAGGTGAGGAAGGCGGGACAGGTGGAGTTGGGCCCAGTGGGGCCAGTGGCGGAAGTGAAGCCCTGAGGGGGACTCAGGGGACAGCAGATCAGCCTGGCCTCTCCAGCATGGAGGTGAGAGGCAGGCAGGCACTCAGCTAGCTGGAGTGGCCGAGCCTGCAGTGGCCAGCTGTGGCCCCTGGGCAGCAACTGTTTGTGAGCAACTTGCCAGGTGGTGCGTGGTCTCCTCCAAACCTGCAGCC
Source organism: Daubentonia madagascariensis (assembly GCA_023783475.1). Classification (NCBI taxonomy): domain Eukaryota; kingdom Metazoa; phylum Chordata; class Mammalia; order Primates; family Daubentoniidae; genus Daubentonia; species Daubentonia madagascariensis. The sequence goes on along the minus strand of JAKFHU010001716.1, from coordinate 895,339 downwards.
CCCTGAGGCCATGGATTATTATTGCCCACCTCTATACAGAGGCCCTGAGGGCTCCTCAAGAAGTCCCATGCTGGTCCACAGCTGGCTCTCTTCAGCTCTCAACCAGATTCTTAACCAGGTTCATGCTGGTTTGGCCAAGCAGGAGCCCAGGATGTCTAGCAGCTGCTGCAGAGGCCCGGACCAACCTGCAGATAAGGGGCTCTGGCCCCTGGGGCAGGCGGTAAAGCTGCCCGGGTCCCCTCCAGGGCCCTGACCTATTCCTCGGCCTTAACCTTGTCTATGAGGGCAGCAGCAGAGAGGGGGCTGGCCGGCAGGAAGCCCCCTAGGGAGGGCAGGAGGGGAACCTGGAACCAGGGCTCCTACCCTCACCAGTCAGAGCCAGCCCTGGGCTGCAGGTTGCCCAGCCTCCCCTGAGAGCAGCTGGGGGGCCAAGAGAGGAGCTGGGCAAGGTGCAGGGAAGGACCTCACCTCTTCCTCCAACTCAGCCCTCTGTCTCTGTGCCTCCTCCAGGCCTCTCCTCCTGGACTTCTGTTTCCTCATCTGTGAAGTGGGGGTTGGAATACCCACTTTGGGGTGCCCTCGGGGCTAGTAGGTGGAGGCTGGGCACAGTGCCTGGCACACGGACACCGGCTGGCCCTTCAGGGTCTCCCTGGGACCCTTTCCTGGCAGTCCCACCCCAGAGTTCTCCAGGCTTTCCTCGGCCCCATGCCCACAAGCCGTGTACCTGCTGCACTCCTGAGGGCAAGTGGGGCTCCCTTCCTCCAGGGTCCCAGCACCAGCCAGGCCTGCAGGCACACAGTAGGTGCTTAAGCAATGCCCAGTGTCTGGGGTTTCCACTGACTGGCCCCTGGATGAGGGAGGCAAGCTGGTGGGCCTTGGAGGGCTTCCAGGCAGAGTGCTGGGCACCTGCAGGTCACAGCAGCTCCCTTGAGGCAGTGACAGAGCGCCCCACCCCTGGCCGGCTTTTCCTGGTCTCCTACTGCCCAGAAGGGCCTCTTTGCCAGGTCGCACTACCCAGCAGCCCAGGGCCCAGGCAGGACAGCGCAGGCCCATGGTGGTGGCAGAGTGGCTGGGGAAGGGACACCAGGGTGGGTTGGCATGTCTCCTGCAGTCTCACCCAGCCTGACGCTGCAATCCCCTCCACCCAGCAACTGGTCCACTCGGCTGGATGCCAGCTCTGATGGGGAGTTCATCACCTCTCCCAAGGGTCTGCCCTGCACCATCCTGAGGGGAGATCTCGCTATCCACCCTATGGCCTACTCCCTCCCTCACCCCACAGGCTGAGGGATTCCAGCCTCCCTGCAAGGACCGGCCCGTGGGGTGGCTGGGTGGACCTGCAGTCCGTGCTGGGGACAGCATCCTGGCACAGCCCATCTCTGCCCTCCCACATCAGGTGCCCTGGCCACACAGGTGGGACCTCTGGGTAGCTGCCACCTGGATGCCATCCACAGAAGCCTGGTCCCGGGGCCCTTGGCTGAGCCCGAAGTGCCTCTTTACTCCTCACATGACCCTGAAGGGCCAGGGTTCTGGGCTGCGTCAGAGGGTAGGGGACTTGCGAGGCTCATGGCAAGGGTGGGGGAGGGCTGGTCCCAGGACTGGGTTTGATGCTCTGGTATCCCCATCTTGAAATTTTTAATACTTTTTGAACCAAGGCACTCTCCTTTTCATTTTGCCCGGGCCCTGCAAATTGAGGCCCTCCTGGTTGGTTCTCACCCCAGCGGTGGGACTTCCTTGCAGTTGGGGTGCAGCTGGCTGGGGGCGCGGGAAGGTGGGGGCTCCAGAGCAGCCTGGCCCCCCAGGGGTCCCCTGGACCGGCTCCACCCCCACCCCTGGGAACCCGGGAGGAGCTGCTTTCGCTTCCGCCGCTATTAAACCCTTTAAAGGAAGAGGGTAAATAAAACCGCCCGTCTGCCCGGCTGGCAGGTGATGACTCAGCCGCCCCCGCCGCCCCTCGCCCTCGCGGCCAGCCCAGCCCTCCCCTGGGCTCCCGGGACCTCTCTCCGGCCCGGCTGTGTGGTCGCGGCCGGAGGAGTCCGTCCCCCGTTCGGGCACCTCGAGGGCCCGGGGAGCAGGGCGGGCTTCGCCTTCCCTCACACCGACTGCGCATCACGGGCGCCGTTGTAGCCCTTCGCGTGTGTTACCTGATCTAACGAAGGCCACTGTGCCATTTCACGGAAGGGAAAACCGAGGCTCAGAAGAGGGGAGGTCTTTCCAGGCGCTGCCCGTGGGTGGCAAGATGGGCGATAAGGCGACTAGGGCAGGGCCACTTCCAGAGAGGGTCTCTGGGTGCCCGGGGAGGGGCCCCGAGGCGGACGGGACGGCTGGGGAGCAACGAGGGGCACCGGAGCGGCAGGGCTGGACCTCGGGGCACCTGCAGCGTGGGCGTCTGGACCCTGCTGCCTCCCCGCCGCGGGCTGGCTCCGCGCCCACGGGCCTTCCCGGGGCTCCCCGGCGTGAGTCACCACTGGCAGGGCCGGCAGAGCGCATTCCTCCGCCGGGTCGCCTGCGAGCCGAGGGGGCCGGCGCCCGGGCGCGTGGGGACCGTGAGCCGACCCCGGGCCGGGCAGCTGGGGCAGCCGGGGCAGCCGGGGCAGCCGGGGCTGGAGGGGCGCGCGCCTCGGAACGGAGGACGGGGCGGCCTCGGGCGGCCTCGGGGGAGCGGCGGGCTGGGGCCGGGGGCGGGAGGGCCGCGGGCGGGGCGGGGCGGGGCGGGGTCGCTATAAAGGCCGCGCCGGCGCCACGAGGCGCAGAGCCGCCGCCGCCTGAGCGCCGTCGCCGCCGAGTCCCGCGCCCGGCCCGACATGAAGACCCCCGGCGAGGTGCTGCGCGAGGGCGAGCTGGAGAAGCGCAGCGACAGCCTGTTCCAGCTGTGGAAGAAGAAGCGCGGCGTGCTCACCCCCGACCGCCTGAGCCTGTTCCCCGCCGGCCCCGGCGCGCGCCCCAAGGAGCTGCGCTTCCACTCCATCCTCAAGGTGGACTGCGTGGAGCGCACGGGCAAGTACGTGTACTTCACCATCGTCACCACCGACCGCAAGGAGATCGACTTCCGCTGCGCGGGCGAGAGCTGCTGGAACGCGGCCATCACGCTGGCGCTCATCGACTTCCAGAACCGCCGCGCCCTGCAGGACTTCCGCAGCCGCCAGGAGCGCGCCGCGCCCGCCGCGCAGCCCGAGCCCCGCGCCGCCCGCGCGCCCTGAGCCGCCGCGCCCTCCGGGGAAGACGACGCGGACCGCGGACGTCGGGGCCGCGTCCTGCCCCGCCTGGGGGACGCTTTCGAGAGGGGACCTGGCGCCGCGCCGTCGCTTGCCCCTGCCCCTGTCGCGTCAGGGTCTCGGGGGACTCGCAGGCTGGACCCCGGCCCGCTCTGGCACAGCTCCCTGACCCGGTCCTCTCCCCACAGAGCCACACACTGCACGAGTCCGGCCCGACCGGCCGCATGGCCGCGCCGAGCAGGAGCCGGGCGGGCCGCCGCTCACCTGCGCCCACCTGCCCGGCAGAGGAGGACCTTCCCGTGCGCGCGGAGCCTGGCCCCGCTGCGCGGGCGCGTTAAGTTATTGGACTATCTATGTATTTATTTTGATGGGTCTTTGTCATAACACCGTTTTGTCTTAATATTTTGTTTTTACATCAGTGTGTCCATTCCAAATAAATTACTTGACCAGTTCTTTTTTTCTACCATCCGGCTGTGGCGCAGTGAGCTTCCTGCCGGGAGGGTGCCGGCGCTGGTCTGAAAGGCTCTGGGATCTGGCTTTGAATGAATGGTGTCATCTGGGCCCCGTCCACTCCTTCCTTTCCAAGCCGCCTCCCTAGAGGCCAGGACGTGCCTGGGGTTTGGCCCTAGCTACCTTCCCCTCCTGCGTGTGTCCTGGGGAGGACAGGGCCGCTGGCAATGCTAGCTCTGGAGTTCACTCACAAACGCCCCATCTGAACTGCTGCTACATGTGGTGGGGGTGACCTGTGACCACCCCTCCTGCCCACATACCTCCTGTCCAGCCACTGGCCGGAAGGAAGCCCTTAGCCCTCTGGCTGTCTGCTCCCGGCTGGACCATGGCAGCTCTGGAGTCCAGCTGCCAGCCTTTCTGGCCAGTGCCCGCAGCGTGGGGCCGGCAGGCTGGGTGTTGTTCCTTGGGGAATGGGACAAAGGTCTTGGGCTGTCTCCAGTGGCAGGACGCCGAGGCCTCTGAGTGTCCAGGGGCTGGCCCAGTGACAGTGGGGTGGAGAGGAAGCCCTCTGCCACTTCCTGAGATACCTGACCGGCTGGCCGCTTCTGTCTTCCCTGCCTGTCTGCGTCCCCTGTAAGACAGGGATGGACCGAGACAGTTTGCATCAGGGCTACCTGGCAGGCAGGACGCAGGAGGTGCGTCCCCCACCCAGAAGGTCTGTTGGTGAAGAACAAGCCCTCCGGATTAGAAGAGGGTTCACACACTGATTCTGCCCTGTGAGGGGCCTTCGTTTCTGGGCTGTTCTGGCTGGAGGTGGATGGGGAAGTGGAGGTGAGGTGTGAAGTCCCCAAACTGGGCCCTAATCTCTGTCACTTAGCCTTGGCCCAGCAGGGAGCCAACACAGGCTGGCAAGGGTACTGTCCCTTTGCTGGGTGGCCAGTGGGAGTCCAGGGTTGCTGGGTCCAAAGAGGAGACCTTCCCTGCAAGGAATTTTCTCCCAAACACTATTTGTGGAGCTTCTGTGTAAATGGGGGAGGGCCCCCCAAAGAGAGTAGAAAAGACCAGCCACAGACCCTGCACTGGCCCAGCTGAGGCCTCTCCCACCCACAACCTCACTTGGACCCTGTCCCTGGTGGGGCTCCAACAGAGGCCTGGTCTGGCCTGCACTCGAGCCAGGGTCCATGCGTCTCGACTCTTTGGGGCCACTTCCAGTTCGGGGCCCGTGGAATTCTAAGGTTTGGGGATTCCACTTTAATAACTTATTTTAAAGAAAGCCTGAGGGAGAAGGGGTGGCCTTCCTGGTCTCAGGGGCATCTACAGTCCCTGTCAAGGTTGTTCTCTCCAGATTGGCCACTGGGTCACAGCACCTGGGCTGGCCTCCTGCCCACTGCCCTCTCCCCCAGGAGCCCAGGGCCGGGGGTTGGGCAATAGGGAGGCAGCTGCGTGGGGCCTGCCCTACAAATCAGCTCCAGGATGAAGAGGCTGAAAGGGAGGGAGACCCCCAGGAGGCCTCTTAGGTGGCTGGGCCCGGGACATCAGGGTTTGTGTGCGGGGCTCCGCTGTGCAGTGAGGCCTTTCTACTAGATCTTCCCAGCTTTGCTCCCCGGGTCTTTTTTTAAATTGTTTTTTATTTTCCAGGAAACATAGATTCAAGTGGCCCTGAGTATACAATGCCCTGATCTCTTAAACCAACACGTTTCCACTGTCAGGCTGGCACCACTGCGGGCTGGGCTTGGGCAGGGAGCCCTCACCTCGGGTGTGGGCTGAGCTGTCTGCACAGCAGCAGGGGGGCTTGAGCTGGCTAATGGCTGGGAACAAACATGGGTGATTCTGTCTTCCCCAGAGCCGAAGGCCCAGCTGCAGGCCCCCTCCTCCAGGAAGCCCTCCAGTGCCTGAGGCTGCATTCCTCCCGGACAGACACAGGCAGGCCCTGTGGGAGCTGCAGAAATCAGGCCGGAAGAGATCCTGAGGGAGTTTATTGTCAGTCTGTGCTGGGCACCTTGGTCACAGGACTTTGTCTCTCTTCTGGGGCATAGGATCCCTCCAGAGGGTCAGGAGGACCAGGAAGTTGACAGCAGCCTGCACGTGGCCGAAGATGGAGACACCGAAGCTGTGGTACAGGAGGCCACCCAGGGTGGGCCCCAGGGCGCGGGTCAGTGGCTGCACAGAGGCGCAGAGGCCTAGCATGGTCCCTGGGGGACAGGGGTGAGGGGCGGCAGTCAGGCCCTGGGCAGGTCCCTGGCAGGATGCCCACTTCCTGTACCTAGCCTGGCCGCCCATCTCTCCTGACCCCCCCCACCCCCACCCCCACCCCCACCCCCACCCCAGTCTCTGGTCACAATAGTCTGAGTGAAATACTACCCAAAATGCCCCTGGGCATCTCCACCTGCCTGCTCTGAATCTTTGGTACCCCCTACCTTGGCCTTGGGAGCACAATGCAGCTCCCGCTCCCCACAGGGTCTGCTCCCTGTGGGCCACCCAGCCACGCAGGGGGCTGCACAGGGCACTTCCCTGATGTGGGACTGAGCCTCCTCCCTGCTCCAGAAAGTTCCCAAGCGCAAGAGGAGGCTGGGAATAGGGCCACAGGTCGTGGGCAGCAGGCCCCACCCTCCCAGGCCTGCCAAGGGAGGTGGCATCTGGCCTGGGGCCATCGGGGAGCTGGCTCTCAGGACGCTTTCCCAGGGCCCATACCGGCCAGCTGAGGGCTGGTGAGCAGGGTGGAGTCTGCTGAGACATGGTGGGGCTCTGGGGCCACAGCCTCCTGGCCATCAGCCCCTCCTCCAGCCACCAGCCCTGCTGCTCCCAGACACCTCCCTCTACAGGGTGGGGAGAGCCCCCGTCTGCCTCAGCCCCTGCGAGAACCAGCCCACTCCCCAGGCTCACCTGGCTGTCCCTGCCTGAGCATGAGGGTGGACATGTACATGGACACTACATGAGGCTGGGGGCAGCAGGCTCTGAGAAGACCCCGCAGCTCAGGACTCAAGGTGGAAGGATGTCCTCTTCCCAATTCCTAGCCCCCTAAAAGTGCCGAGCTGTGGCCCCATGCCCAGAGGGGATCCCCCAGGCCCCTCAGAGTTGGGGATCCCAGGCAGGTCCTGAGATGAGGGCATGGGGAAATTTAACAGCTGCCTCACCCCCTGCCCCTTGCCCCCCGCCCCCTCTGCCCTCTGGTTCCCAGGCTGGGGCTTGCTGCTCCTCCCAAGCTGAGGGTGGTGCCTCCAGCAAGACTGGCCTGGCCACATCTCTCCAGGCCTTACTCCCCAGCTCCCTCCTCTTGGGGCCCAGCCTGGCCCAGCCCATTTGGAGAGAGACCCTCTGTCCTCAGTCCTTGAAGGCCTTGGAGGCCCCAGGGCAGCCCTAAGAGGCCTGCCCCTTCCCACCGTTCCCACCTGGGCCTCTTGCCCTCCCGTGTGGGCAGGTAGATGGGGGTCAGCCAGGCCCCCTGAGTCCTGCAGCTGGGGAGGCCTGGAAGAACCCCGAGTCCTTGGACCTCAGCCAGCCCCCAGGAGCCCATTGAGCTAGTGTGCACCTGCAGTGTGCCTGAGGCAGGGCAGGGTCCAAGGGACCCCCATGCTGGAAGGGGAAACTCTCCCAGGCCTCCAGGAAGAAAGCCGGGCCCAGAGTGGGGGCTGAGAGGTGTCTGTCTGGGGGCACCTGTGTCCCCCCTCCCCAGGAGCCTAGGGGCTTCCTAATGTGCATTCACTCACTCACTTATTCATTCAGGAAACACTTGAGCACTTCTGTGTGCTGCTTGTGCTGGGGGAGGGGAACAGAAGCCCCTGGGCCTTGGAGCCCACAGGTGCAGCCCTCAGGTACTGCCCACATCCTTGCCGGCCCTCCACCCATTCTCTGGCCTACTGCGCTGTCTTCCAAAGGGCCTCTGCAGAAGCCGTTCAGTCCACACCTCCACACCTCTGTTCAGCCGGCCCCTGCCTGGAACGCCAACTTCCCATTCTCCTTTTTAGTGAAACCCTGCCTGTGGGCCAGAGCCAAGCCAAATGCCACCTCTGGTCAGCCCTCCTCCCACAGCACCGGGCACCACCCAGCCCACCACTCAGACCCCAGGCCACCCAGCCCACCCACACCCTCTGGGCTGTTGGGCAAGCTTCCTGGAGGGAGGGCCTGGCCCCAGATGTGTTGCTCACCTGTGTCCGTGGCCGAGACAGCCTTGGTCAACATGCTGTCGGTGACCACGTTGAGGGTGCAGAGGCTGAAGACCAAGCCGGGCATCAGCAGGCAGAAGTGGAAGACGTTGGACATCATAGCCTGGCATGGGGCAGGGAGCAGGGGCCACACTGGGCGGGGGCTGCACAGGACCAGGGGCTCATCCCTGCAGCCCCACCCACTCCTCTCACCCTGACAGCTGCCCCTCCTCGGGGCTGGCCCTGGCTGGGGGTGGAGGGTCAAGGGGGGGCCAGTGGGATGTGGCCTGAGGTGCCATGCCCATGGCAGAGGTCAGGGGAGTGGGCCTGGGACCCCTTATTCATGGGGGCAACCTGCGGCAGGGAGTACTCACCATGGCCAGCCCCACCATGATGAAGACCAGCACACTGGCCTGGAGTAGCGCTTCCTCCGAGAAGTGGCTGCTCAGTCGCCCGATGACTAGGCCCTGGGTCACCTAGGCCAGGGCGAGAGGGCAGAGGCGAGTGTCGGGGAGGGTCTGGACTGTAGCCAGCCCTCCCACAGCTGCTCCTCCTCAGACAAGGCCCCGCACCATCTGCAGCCCTTGCCAGGACGGCTCTGAGGTCCCTGGGGAGATAGAGGTGGAAGGACAGACCCACACCAGGGACATCAGAGACACCAGGGACTTGGAGATGACTCAGAGAACAGGCCCAGCCTGCAGGTTGCTCCCAGGCTGGTGAAGCTCCTGTCTGGTCATCTCACCTCCTCCACCAAGCAGGAAGTGCCCAGGACCACACTAGGGGGTAGCTGGGGGGATGTCTGCTGGGGCTGGAGCCTCCCACCCAGCTCACCTCACCCACTGGCAGTGGATGGCTGCTGTGGCCCCCCTGGGAAGCAGGCTGCAGGGGTGCACCCAGGCTGGGCCAGGAAATGGTTTGCCGGGGAGATAGCAGGTGCAAGACCAGCTGTGGGGACCGGCTTGGGGGCTGCTTCTAGGACCCTCCAGGACCCTCCAGGACCACGCCCACCCTGGGGGGGTGGGGAGCTGCCTGGTGAAGGTGGCTGTAGGCCCCTTTCTTTCTTTTTTCTCTGAGACAGGGTCTTGCTCTGTCACCCAGGCTGGAGGGCAGTGGCATCATCACAGCCTCGAACTCCTGGGCTCGAGCGATCCTCCCGCCCCAGCCTCCCGAGTGCTGGCATTGCACCATGCCTGGCTGCAGGCCTCCTTCTGCTGACACGAAACCCAGCCCTCAATCCCTGCCCTCCACCCACGGTTCCAGACAGAGCTCGGCTCCATCCTGGCTGGACTTGGGGCCCGGGGCTCCAGCACACCCTGCCCCTCCCCCTCCCCGTCTCCAGCCTCCTCCTCCGCCACTCAGCCTGTGCTGGGGTCGCTAGGCCCGTCCCCTGCAAGGTTTCCCCCAAGGTGCTGGTAGGGTCACCACTGCAGCCATGGCAGGCCTGACCCCTCCCCCAGTGCAGGCCGGAGGCTACCAGCGTCCATCCCGGGGTCTCAAGGGTCTGCAGACCTCAGCCAGGGTCAGTGGGCGGCACGTGCAGCGCTGGCCCTGCGTCTGCCAGCTGTGGATTGTTACTATCAGTGTTTTTCTTTATCTCTTTTTTCCCCACCAGGGTGGCCCCTGTCTACACACGGGGGGTGGAGGGGGGTGGGGAGGGTGCCCCTCCCAGGAGTGGCTATTTTAGCACCAGGGTCTAGTCCTGGGCCTGAGACTCGGGGGACAGATGGCTCGGAGGTGCCAGGAATGCTATGCGCTTCTGGAGAGGTCGAGAGCACCCCGGCCCTCCCACCCCCGTCCCAAAACAGCCCCTTCTGCACTCCAGCTGTCAGGCAGCCGTCCTGGGTGGCGGCACGTTGCCACCTGTCCCCGCCACCCCAGGGTCTGGTCCAGCTTCCCGGGAGGAACTGGGGGTGGGGGTGGCTGGGCTTGGGCAGGGCTCGCCCTGGGCTGGGAGCTGGGGGCCCTGGGGGCTGGCAGATGGGACACCTGCCCCACCCGAGCTGCCAGAGACATCCCACAGCGACAGCGTGACATCAGAGCGCTAGCATCTCGCCACTGCAGAGCCTGCAGAGGCACCCAGCCCTGTCACAAACACGTTGCCACGTTAGGTTGTGTAACCTGCCCGACAGCCCTGTGAGGTGGGCAGGGTAGTCAGCCTCACTGGACAGGTGAGAAATGGAGACTTGGAGGGTTTGGGAAACTTGCTCTGGTCACACGGCTGGCAGGCAGGTGGGCGGATGCAGACCCCAGCTGACTGCCCACTGGAGGCCAGAGGCCAGCATCCTCACAACGTACCCCGTACCCCACTGCTGGGGGCGGCCCTCTCTCCCTGTCCTGCCCCTGCCAGGCACACAGATGTGCATGCGGCTTCCTGTGGACTCCCGACCTGCTTCCTGACAGGAGGCCGAGGGCTCACCAGCCTCCACTGGGGACACACCTCCCCTCTCAGACAGGACCTCCAGGCGACAGGTGGTCCCTGGGTGCGCAGCCTTGGGGCTGGGCAGGGGCCTGAGTGCAGGCCCAGGCACGAGGGCTGAGACCACGCGCAGGGGTGAGCAGGAACAAGGGAGAGCTGAGCTTCCAGCTTCAAGGAGGGAGGGGGTCGAGGCTTGGAGGGAGGCAGAAGAGGGGCAAGAGGGGCCTGGAGCCAGCCATGCAGGGACCCAGGGAGGGCAGAGAATGGCATGGACAGCGCTGGGAAACCGAGCCAGCCAGGCCCCATGTGCCGGCACCCACTCACCATCTGGAGGACCCCAAAGAAGGACATGAGGTAGCCGGCCTGGGCAGCCTCCAGCTGGAAGAAGTCCATGGAGACGATGGAAAACATGACCATGAAGAGCCCTGGGCAGAAGCGGGGATCAGGGCACGAGCTCACCCTCCCCTGGCTGCAGTGCCCACCCCCCGGGGGGGTGGGTATCCCTGGCCTGGGCCCTCAGGCTCTCCGTGCCTGGCCAGTGCCTGGTTCAGGGAGGGGCACGTGGCCAAGGAGACCCTTCTGTGGGATTCTGTTGGACCTCTGGTGCACAAAGCACCTCCCCTGGGGGCTGCTACGGTGTAGACTGTGAGCAGGAAGCTGCTGGAAGGGGGGACCCAAGGCTGACCACATGGGAGGATTTGGCCCCAAGACCCACCTGTGGCCCTCTGTGCTATGAGCCCTCAGAGGCCCCACCACTGAAGCTGGTGGCTTGGGTGGGCTGGGGGAGAAAGAGCGCAGGGCAGGACCCCTCACGGCCTTAGCCGAGTGTCGCACAAGGCACATGAGGGATTAACCCTTTGGCATCTGAGGACCATTGCAAGTGGTTTCACCAGTTTGTTCTCTGCCCTGCTTCCTGGCATCCCAGTTAGAGGATCCTAGACAGGGCCTCTGAGGGCCACGGGTCACTGCCAGGCACGTCCATGATCAGTGATGCCCTGGGGTGCACTGAGAGGGCCTGGGGCTGTCTGTCCCTCTACCAGGTGGCTGGGACAAGTGAGTCGTCAGAAGGCTTGTATTTACTTTCAGGCTGGTGGTCGTTGCCTCTCAGGTTGTCCCAAGAGGACTTGGAAGCCACAGAGCAGGTGTCAGAACGAATGGTAAAGTCGGAGTGTGTGGCCTCGAGCATGGCCGGCTCGCAGTGCAGTGAGCCCTTCCTTGGCTCCACAAGGGCCGTGCCTTGAAGGGGCTGGAGGTCAGTGGGAGACACTTCCTTTGCCTTCCTCCTCCTCACCTGCCTGCCACTTCTGCCTGAACCCCGGCCATCCCTCTTGCTGGGACATGGTGTGGGTCAGACCTGAAGAGAGGGCAGGTGAGGAGCACAGGGCGGCTCGACAGGCTGCTGGCGCAGTCCCTGCCCTGGGCACGCACCACCGGTGTGGGCCGCACACTGTGGGACACCAGGCAGTTGGGACACCAAAGGAACGTGGACACCCGTGAGAACACCGGAGCACCTGGCACAGCAGCGGGGGTCATGGACTCAGGTCAACACGCTGCCTGGGGCACCTGGTCCCGCAGGTCCCAGACTCCTGAGGTCTCAACCCCTGTGCCCTCGGGGCCATGGCTGCAGGATCCCCTCCCCGGCCCTGGTCTGGTGCTGCTGGGTACGGGGTGCCCATCCCTCCTGGCACGGAGTCCCTCCCTGCCCCTGTGGTTTGCCAGGCCTATCAGCACTCCTAGGAGGCACGATCCCTGGACCCCCTACTTCGCGCTGGGTGTGTGCAGGCAACCCATCACTCCCTAACCATGGGCCCTGGGCCCTGATTCTCGGGAGGTCTACGAGACCTGGCCACGACTGAGCCCTCGATCTCCAACCATGGGCCTGGCAGCTGCTCCCAGGTGGCCTCAAGTCACCGCCACACCCTGACCCACCAGATACTTTCAAGTGCTGTGTCCTGGGCCTCCCAGTGGGCTTGGCAGGTTCTCCTGCCCTTCCACCCCTCTCGGGACCTCCTGCCCCTCTGGCTCCCCCTCTGTCCCTGCGCAGGTCTGGCCCACACCCCAGCCCTGCCTCTGGACTCTCTCTGGATCATCCCATCACAGCCTCTGTCCCAGGATGTCCCTGGGGGGTGTCTCTCCATCCCAGACTGGGCGCTCAGTCCCTGGGCGAAGAAGCAGGGGGTCCGGCTGTGTGCCAGGCTTGTGAGGCTGGGGCTCAGCCGGGGCCATTCCAGAGAGGACCCCTCTGAGGTGCCCCGACCTCTCCTGGTGGGGCTGGCCTGGCCCGCCCACTGCCCCACACCCCCACCGCTCCCCCAAAGCTGGGCTGTGCACCCCCATATCACCCTGAACATGCTGTGTCTCTGGGGCCCACCCACCCTGAGGCCCCTCCTGGTCCTCCCCAGGCCTCCCTGGCCGCAGGCCTCGGACTGTCCGACGCCCACCTGCTCACTCTCAGTACCGCGCCGCTCGGCAGTGTGAGTGCCCCCAAATGCCCCTCCACACCCCTGTGCCCTCGGCTGGAGCACGACCCGCCTCAGTAGGCCTGACCCAGGGTTCCAGGTGCCGGCGGGCGGGCAGGGAGAAGCGTGTGCCTCCTGCTGGCTCCCACCTGGGTGGGGCTTACCTGGTGGCGCAGCCTGGGCATCGGCACTGGTGCACTTGGTGCTGGTGGGGATGCAGGTGACACTGAGCCCAGCTCCCAGGAGGTTGACCATGACAGCCACAACAGCAGGGCACTGAATCCTGGGGCGACAGCCTCGGCTGCACAGGGTGCCGGTCCCAGGGCTCGGGCATCCCCAGCAGCACCCACCACCTGCTCTCCAGTCACACTAAAGCCTCAATGGCTGAAAACAACTCAAACTCGACCACCCAGGTCCCCACAGCCTGTGACACTCAGTGACAGAGGAAGGAAGAACGAAGCCCCCAGCCAATCCCTGACCCTCACCTGTGTGTGGGCCCTGGCAGCCTTGGAGGTCGGGGGGGCTGGGGCAGAGCCTGGGGGTGGTGGATCCTCCCAGGGGATAGTCAGCTCCCAGGCTCCCAAAGGTCAGGGAAGACCCCAGAGGGCAGGCCTGGTGTGTGTGTATCCCTGGGGGGGAGTTTCAGAGACCTGGACACCTGCACTGTGTCGTGGGGACGGTCACACCACCTCCCTCATGGGTGAGGACAGGCCTGGCAATTCGTGGGCCCTCAGAAACCACTTCCCATCCCATCAGGAGTCCCCTCCCCACTTCCCAGAGGGGGGCGGGGCATGCTGGGCCTGGGGTGCTTTGACCTGGGGTCACAGCCCTACAAAGCCCCCAGATGTACCCCTCAGTGTGCCTCCTGCCCTGCCCAGGCCATCAACAAGGCTGACTCTGGCTCTCCCCTCAGTTTTCACTCGCTATGAGTCAACACACGGAACCTTGGCCTGTGACCCCTCCAGAAGGAGCAGGCAGGCCCTGCCACCTGGGGAACACAGGCCCTCAGAGGCTGGCCATTCTGACTGTCACCATTTCCTCCTGAGGACTGGCCTACCCCCTTCCCTGAGGGGGAGACAGGAGGAAATGGGGAACTTCTCACTAAGCGCAGCTGTGAGGCCTCCAGGCCCATGCATGGCCAGAACACCCTTCCTCTCAGCAGCTGAGCAAACTCCTATACATCCTGCAACAGCCCTTCTTGGTGAGGCCACGGCCCCCCTTCCCAGATGGGACACCATTTCAGGGCCCCTGGTCTGAGAAGGACTTGCTTTACCAGGTGGCCAGAATCTGGCGCCTGAGGGCAGGGGGGCCTGGGTTGGGGCCGTCCAGTGAAACTCCGGTGACTTTTAGATGATAGAACAAATGTGTGAGCCATTCACATGGACAGCAAAAATACTGCCCCAGACCTCACCAGAGTCCCTAAATCTGCCCTGGTCAGGGCCTCAGGGCATAGACACAAGTGTGGGTCAGAGTCCTGGCCAGCCACAAGCTGCCCATGCCCCCTCCAAAGAGTTCAAAGACAGGACTTCCTCTACCCCTCCCCGCCACAGCCACATGTGTGAGCATGCACACACATACGTACTTGCACACACACCCTGCCAGAGCTCTAGCAGAACTCACAGGCAGGAAGGGACTCGGTTCCACGCCGAGTCAAGGATGCTGGCTGGGCTACAGAGAGGCCAGACCTTGGCCACCCCTAGTCTCTCGGGTTGGGACCACAGACTCACATCAGGCAGTGGTGTGGCTGCACATAGCAGACCTGCCTGTGCCCCTGGCCACACGCCCCCACCAGTGCCTACTGCCCAGGATGCTGGATATTTCTGGCTGCTGGGGTTCCTCATGAACAGGCCCTTCCTTTGGCCGGTAGGCAGGGAGGGTCAGAGGGCACTGGATCCCACAGCGAGGTTCTGCTGGGGCCCCAGAGAAGGCATGAGGCTGGGCCCAGGCCCTCTTCCAGCTGGGATCCAGTGGAGCCCGAGTGGTCCCAGCCCGAGTGGCCCCAGCCCTAGTGGCCAGCCCCAGAGAGAAAGGTCCTTTCTTCAGGACTCTGGCCTCAGAGGCCCACACATCATTGCTCAGGGCCTGGCTGGGCAGGGAAAAAACCTGCTTTCTTCACCAGGTGCACCAGAAGTGCACAGGAGCAGAGGCGGCCACTTAGGTGGCTATTTTGCGAGGCTGGTGACTGGCAAGGCTTGGGTGGTAGGGAACCGGGCTCCTTCTCCTCAGATCTTGCTTGTCCCTTGAGTGTTGGCCAGTAGACCAAAGGCCAGTGCTGCCCTGGGGAATAGCGGAGCCTGGGAGGGAGTCGGAGCCCCCAGCTGCCCCGGGGGAGGCCGGGCCATCCTCCTCTTCCCTGCTCAGAGCTCTCTTCGTCCTCCCCAGACAAAACGCCAGGAAAGAAACTGGTGTGGAAAGGAAATCTATCAGGGCAGCCTCAGGCCTGGGCCTCTGCACAACCCACCGGATGCCCTGGGGGCCCCCAGGGCCTCGGGTCAAGGCCCCCCACCCGCTGTGCAGTGAGCATCCCGCTCCGCAGCTCCTCCCCAGGACCTAACAGATGCGGGCTCAGCTGGATGCGCTCGGTGGGCTCATTCCACACCTTTTTTATCAATGGGGCCTCAGCTAGGAAGGCATGGTGCAGTTCGGTTTGTCTTTGGCCACTCTCCCTTCTTTTGGTTGAATGGACAGATAGGAGGCTGGACAGATGGACACACTGATGCTGCTGAAAGGACACTGGGCAAGACTCGGGGGACATCTCTGTGGCCACCTTGCTGGGTGACCTCACTCTCTCATATGCAAATGAGGGCTGGGCTCACGGCTGCCCCCTCCCGGCCGACCTCTGGACCTGGGGGCCCAGCCCACCTCGCATCCTGCCCCACGGCCCAGGGGGGCCTTTGGAACCTGGCAGCCTGAACAGCATTGGCGACAAAGCTGCCTTCCATCCCTATCTCTAGGCCGGGGAGCCCATGTCATCATCCCCTCTGCCTGACCCCATCTGGGCTCCTGCCCAACTCAAAAGTGACAATTCTCTACCAAGGTGCTCACCCACCCTCCTTGCTCTGAGGCTCTGAGAGGTGACAGCAGGTACCAGGGTCACCTGCTGCTGGGAGCTAACCCACAGTGGGCAAGGCCTTTTGGGCTGTGCTCCCTTCTTGTCCACCCTGGAGGACAGTCTGTGTCAGCTGCAACCTGGCTTTACATGACACCTGCCTCACAAGGGTGTGGGGGCAAGGGCCCAGAGAGTCACTGGACCTCCACCATAAGGCTGGGAAGAAGCCATCCACCCCACCCCATCTATGCCCCATGACACTGGCCAGAACCACGTCTGAAAATGAAGATCTTGGGGGGCCACTCCTGACTCAGCTTGTCTCTGGCTTCCAGGCCCCCCCTCAAGAAGGTCTTAAAGCCCTTTCTGGCCTAACCCCCTTCCCAGTCCTCTGCACCCCCCAGCACCTGGACCACTGCTGGCCTCCAACCAGACCACAAGCTCCTTCCTGCCCCGGGGCCTTTGTACCGGCTTGTCCCTCGGCTGTGCCCCGTCCGCCTCACAGTGCCAGCACACCCAGGTTCTCTCTGTTTGGGGAGGCATCGGGCCCGCTGGGATGGTTCTACCCGGCCATCCCATGTCACAGGCCACCTGGCTGGCCTTGTGAGTCACTCCTGTCCCCGAGGCAGTCCAGGGCAGCCCTGAATGTCTACTCAGTAACTTCCAGGGGAAGGTGTCATCAGCGGGGGTGGGAACCTGTGGCAGCAGGGTAAGGGCTTCCCGTTGGCTCACCTAGGCTGAGGGCCCAGATAATTTCTCAGAGCCCTGGGGGGCCTGCGTTCCCAGGCCGCAGGGGCCAGATAAGGTTCACAGAAATATATGCCGACTCTCCGAGGACTCGAAGGGGGCAATGTGCTGCAAGAGCCAGAGCCTGGACCACTCACAGGCCAGCCAGTGCCTGGGAGGGCCAGCAGGGGACACCCGTGTCTCAGGAGGCACCCTGGCCTCTAGCACCTGTGGCTGGCTGGCTGGGCCCCTAGCCCAGCAATCAAACTCTCACCAGGCCTGGTGGGCATCTGTTCAAATCCAGGTCACTTCGGTGAGGGGAAGAGCCCTCCAGGGGGTGAAGAGCCAGGAGTCCTGGCTGTAGGTCCAGCTGTGCCTGTGACTTGCTGTGTGGCTGCAGCTGGGCTGCCTAGCCCTCCCTGGGCTGTGACCATCCACCCTGGAGATGAGGGTGGGTCTCCTCCAGCGCTGAATGTGAGGACCTGGGGAATCCCCCCCAACATGGGCCGCCTCTTTGGAGGCTTAATTGCCTCTCTTCAGCAGGGTCATCCTTGGGTCTAAGTGGTCCTCACCCCATGCCATCTGCTGCCATAGCACGGAGGCGCCATGGACCATATGTCAATGAATAGGTACGGCTGTGTACCAATAAAACTTTTTTGGCAAACACAGGCGGCAGCCTGAGCTGGCCTGTGGGCCAGTCTGCCAGTCCCTGTTCATGTGGTTACCTCCCAGGCTGACAGCCAGGCGTATTTACATATAGCCTGGGCCTTCCCTGACCTCAGAGCCCTCATCACTGACCTTGGACATCTGATGGCACCTCACACTCCACACGTCCAGCACTAGACTCCTGGCCATCCCCCACTCCTGCAAATTGCTCACCATGCAGAGGCCCCACCTTGGTGGCTGCATGGCCATCACCCTGGCCGCTCAGGCCGGAGAACTTGGGGTCCTCCCAACACCCCTCTGCCCTGCACTTCCCACACCATCCTCAGCAAATCCTGTTGGCTCCACCTTCAGGATGGGCCCCTCCCTAGGCCTGGGCTCCATGTCCACACAGCCTCAGCTGCCCCCCAGCCCCCATTCTGCACCTGCCCCAAGAGTCCACTCCACACCACAGGTCCCTTGTCACACATGCCCCTGTGGCCCCATCAGCCCTTTGCTCAGCACTCAGCGGTGGCCCTGGGACACTCGGGCAGAGGCTGAGTCCTTGCTGGCCCCCCCACTGCCTCACTGGGCTCTGGTCACCCTACCCTTGCTTTCTCTCCAATAAGCCAGGACGTCCTGTCTGCAGGGCCTGCGCACCCCCACCTCACACGTGTCATGGCTGGGGGCTGTGTGTCCACCTGAGAAAGTAAACCCTCAGGGGCTGGGATCTTCCTTGGTCTGGCTCTGTGCTGTGGTGCCCCACGTGCCCAGATCGGAGTTGGGTGAGGGAGCTCAGCAGCCGTGGCCTCTCCCCAGGCTGTGAGGTCCTGGGCTCAGGGACACGAGTCACAGAGGCTGGGCCCAAACCAGTTAGTCCACTGCGGGCCCCAGGCCCCAGGCCCCAAGTCTACTTCCTCTTCCCACCTGTACCTGGCCGGGTGGGGGTGGGGCACAACTGGGGCTTTCAGGGGATGGGGGCACCTGGGGTGGGCAGGGGGGGCAGCCAGGGAGCACACTTGCCATGCCCCAGTTTCCATCAAGGAAGGGGAAGGTTGGGGTGTGTGTGAGCAGCTGCCCCAGGCTCTTGCCCCAAGCTAAGCCAGGAGCCTCTGCAGCTGCAGGAGACGGGGAGAAAGATGGAGACGTCCCTCGCCAAGGGGCCTCCCCAGGCCTCCACATGAGGATGGGGTGGGGACCACAGGCCAGGCCAACACCCGGGCCCACTGCCCTCCAGCACGTGGACGACAAGGTGTACCCGCAGCTGTGTGGACGCCGCCCCATCTGGGTGGGATGATGGGGTGTCACTCTAACACCCTCCCCTGGTCCCACCACGCTCAGCAGCCAGCTGCAGAGGCTGGAGGGCCAGCCTGAGCCACAGCCTCCTCCAGCTCCCTGGGGAGTCCCCCAGCCCCACTCTGTGCAGCCCCAGCCCTGGGCCCTGGACAGGACTGGAGCTCCGTGGGGAGAGCCGCACCCTCTCCTGGGCCTCAGCTCCCCACCCATCAGAGGAGATGTCAAGGTCTGCCTCGGTACGTATAATGTCAAGGCTGAAAGCACCTCAGAAACTGGGATGAAAGGGGGCAGACAAGCTGATGGAATGTTCTGGAAGGTGTCAGCAGGGGTGGAGGCCATCTGGAGGGCTGCTGGGAGGGGGGGAAGTGAGTGTTGGCTTCGGGGTTGGCAGCTGGGAAAGGGGAAGGGCAGCTGGGGACAGGAGGGGCCATGTGGCTAGGCAGGCAGGGGACGCTTCTCACCACCCCGTGTGCCAAACCCCCCAGCAACCCTGTGGGTGAGCGCGGGCCCGTTCACAGGCGAGGAAATCAGGCAAACCCGCCTGCCTGGGCTGCAGCCCCCCCCAGCCACTCGCTCCCACCCCCAAATCGCCCCAGGCTGAGCTGTTCCTGTGAGCCCAGACACTCTCCAGGGACCTCCCCTCTCCTGTCCTTGTCCTTCCCATGGGCTCCTCCCACCCTGAACAAGGCCCACCTGGACCCTGTCTGCCCTCTCCAGCTCTCCCACCCAGCCCCCATCTACCCCACCTGGTTTCCCTCAGCCCTGCCGCAGAGGCAGCTCTCATCCAGGGCTGGAGATGACCTCCCTGTGACAGAGCCGAGGTCATGGGCCCCCCCTTCCTGGCTTACTCAGACATGGCAGTTCAGGTGCAGCGGGTCCCTGCCCTCCAGGAACCACACGGCCGGGCCCCTTCTCCCCACCGTACTTACTGCCTGTCCCCAATCCCCAAACATGAAGTGCCCAGGGGCGCGGGGCTCAGGCAGCCCCCATGCTGCCCCACCTGCAGACTCCCTCATCTTCTGCCTACTCCACAGTGCCCTCGATCGCCCAACAAGCACGGGGACTGGGCCTGAATAGGACCCCAGGCTGCTTGGGCCTCGGCGCAAGGCTACTCGGCAACCCCAGGCCCCCTAGTCAGGGCACAGACTTGACACCACTCTCTTGAGTTCACACCCACAGTCCACCCATTGGCAACATCAAGCCAGAATCTGCCCTCTGCCCTCTGCCCTCTCCTGGCACGGTCACCCCAGCTCAGACTGCCATCCTCTCCCACCTGGACTAGCACAGAGGCTGCCCCCCGGACTCCCTGAGGTGGTGCTCACCCCGACATTCTCAACACAGCAGCTGGTCACAGCCCCTGCTGGTGCCCACGTAGGGCTCCCTGGCCTGCCTGCTGTCCCTCCCCCATCCCTCCAGCCACACAGGCCCCTCATGTACCGCACCAGGGCCTTTGCACACACTGTTTCTAGGCCTCCCCTCACCTGCTTCAGGTCTCTGCTCACATGTCACCTCCTTAGAGAGTCCCTGGCGACCTCCGTCCATCTAACCTGATCCTGCTTATTACTTTTGCACCATGTCATTCAACCTGGTGCTATAGGAGCACACATGGTATTCATCTCCCAGGGGCTTGGCCTGTATTGCTCACTGCTGTATCCCAGAACCAGAATCCCCAGAGCCCTTACTAGATGTTAAATAAACATCCAGAAGTAAACAACCCCTGCTCACAGTAGTCAGCAGAGACGGGTGTCCTCAACCCAGGCTCTGATGAAAATGCTGGGAAGACACCCAGAGCCTTGAACAAGCCCTCCGGCGGGGGGCTGGGGGGTGTTGTAACAAGGCCACTGTACTCTCTTGTTGCCAGAACCCCTGGGGCTCAGCCATCACCCAGCTGCCTCCGACATTGCTGGGGTTTGTCTGGAGGCACTCGGGAAGCCTGGGCTGTAGTCCCTGGACAGTGCCTGGCCTAGGAAACTGAGGCCCCCAGAATTCCAAAGACTGGCATCGGGTCATCCAAGATTGGAGAGCCTGGTGTCAACAGAGGCTCCACACAGAGTGACACCCCCAGAGTGTGTGGGGGTTCAGACACCAGGAAGGTGCCACCCCAGAATGAAGTGTCTGGGAAGTTCACATGGGCTGCAGAGGGTGGGGGCCACCAGCCGGCACACAGCCTCTGGTCAGGGAGCAGGTAGGGGCCTCCACCCCAGCACCACCCCCAGACCCTGTGGAGGAAGCAGACTCTGAGGGGGTGGTGGGAGTTTCGGGGGAGGGAGGAATGCCGGTGCGGCCTCATGGGGAGCTGGTTTCCCAGCTGCAGAGAGGAGGTCTCTCCAGGCCCAGGTGTGCCGGGTCCGAGGTTAAGCTCTTCTCCCAAAAGGTACACTGAGAGCCACTGGTGTAGAAGCTCTGACCGGACCACTGCAGGGGGTTGGGGCAAGAAACCTGGCATAGGGCTCATCCTAGAGACCACCTGTGGGAGCTGCTGGCCCCGGGAAGCTGAATCATGCAGGACAGGGTCTGGGAAGACCTCGGGTGCACAAGGCTGGGGGAGTGGGCAAAGGTCTTCCTTGACACGCATGAGTTCATTTAACCGCCCGGGAGCATGCACGCCACTATCAGGATTCACATTTCAGAGGTGAGGAAACTGAGGCAGGGAGGCTGAGGGCAGGAGATAGCAGACCCAGGGATCCTGCCCATCCTCCCCTTTTGGAGCCCCCAGTCAAAGGAGTCCCTGCCACAGCACCCCTCTGAGCCTCCAGGGAGAGCTGGAAAGGGACTGTCCCCAATCAAAAGTTCCAAAAACTGAGGCTGCACATGTAGGCAGGAGCGCCCAGCCCCCCTCTCTCTGGGGCGTTCTGGGGCCCAGCGCAGGCCCCTCTGGGCATCCAGGACCCCGCCCCCCAGGGCCCTGCGGTCCGCCTTCGGTTAGGCCAAGCCTAATTTCCGCTGGCCGGGGCTCCTCCAGCCGGGCACAGCCCGGGGACCCCGCGGCTCTGCGGTCCCGGCCGGCGCTCCAGAGCGGACGACGGCGCCCCCTGCCGGCCACGCCACGCGGGGCCCGCCCGTGGGCTCCGGCCGCTCCGCCGGACCCAGCCCGCTCAGCTCGCAGACGGGGAAACCGAGGCCGGGGAGGGGCGGGGCTGGGCGCGGCGCGGAACCCACCCAGCCGCGGCCGTCCTGCCAAGTGGCCCGCGGCCGCCTCCCGCCCCGCCCCGGGCGAGGGTCCCCGGCCTGGCCACTCACCCATACGCGGTGCTCAGGGTCCCGCCGAGCAGGGAGCCGAGGATGACGCCGACGCCGAAGCAGAGGCCGAGCCGGCCCAGGGCCGCGGGCCGCTCCGCAGGCTCAGACAGGTCGGTGACCACCATCTGGGCGGCTGGGGGCGCGGGAGCCTGGCTGACCCCTCGCTGCCCCGGGCGCTGCCCCCGGGCCCAGGCCACCCCTACCTCGCCCCCTCCACCCTTGACTTAGCCGGGCCCCGCCCCGGCCACGCCCCCACGCCGATCTCCCCTCCCAGTGCCGCGCCCCAGTCCCTTCGCAGGCCGCCCTCCCGGCCCGGCCCCACCTGGCCCTACCTGGCAGCGTGTGCATGAGCGCCCCGGGCAGGCGCGAGGCGAAGAGCAGGTAGACCCCGGGCAGGGCCGGGCTGCAGGAGGCCGCCAGGAGCAGGTAGAGCGCGGAAGCCGCCAGGAAGGAGAGCGTGAGCGCCGCCCGCGCGCCGCGCTGGTCTGCGAACCTGGGGGCCGTGGCGCGGGTCAGCTCCTCACAGACAGCATCAGGTTCCCCCCGCAGCAGGGCTGACCAGAGAGGGTGGGGTGCTAGCGGGTGGGCGCCTGTGCGGCCGCTGGGCCTCCCAGGGCAGGCCTCTCTGCTCTGGGGGCCTCAGTTTCCCCATTGTCCCAGTGTGGCAGTGCAAGGGCAGCTTCGTGAGCTGGGGTAGTCTGACCCAGGGGACAGTCCAACTCCATGTGAAAATAAATGATGGAATCCTAAAGGACCAAGGGGATGTACCGGTGTTTTATGGAATTTTACAGAAAGCATTTACCAGGTTGGGTCCAATCAACTTTCTCCTGAGTGTCCCAGGCCTGGAGAACCCTCCCAAGACCCTGCTGGACCCTGCCGGACCCTGCCGGGCCCTACCTGCAGAACCCCTTCTTCTCTGCTTAAACGTTTCTCTGAAGGTGTGACTCCTGACACATCACCCTTGCTGCTCTGTCCACTGTGGTGGGAGGGTGTCCACCAGCATGGAGACCAGGGGTCCCTGGAGCTCCTGCCTGGGTCCCAGCAGGCCCTGGGCCCCAGAATCACCTTTTCAATAAAAGTTGATGGTGGGACTCCCAGCTTGGTGGGGCTGGGCATTTACAGCCACGAGCTGTTCACAATTAAACCCCTCCTCTGGCCACAACCAGTTGGCACAAGGCACAGGCTGGGATCCCTGGAGCCCAGCAGGGGCCAAAGCACCTCTGCAGCTTACCCTAGTGGGGGCCAGTGTGAGGTCAGGGAACTGGGCAGGACCCAGTCTGTTGTCTCTGAGGGGTAGGCCTGGGTCATCGTGGGGTGAAGTCCCCTCACACCCCCTGCACTCTGTACCTGCCAAACACAGGCCCACCGAGCAGCTGAAGCACGCCAAAGGTCGTTTGCAGGTAGCCAAAGAAGACAGAATCCAGGCCCAGCCTCCGGGACAGATACTGGAACACAGGAGGGAGTCCATGGGGAGAGTCTGGGAAGGACCCCAGGACCTAGGATCTGGGGTCCCTGGATGGGCCGGGGGTGGAGGGAAACAGAGGGCTTGGACTCTGATGACTCCACAGAGCAACCTGAGCTCTTAGGTGGGAGCCGTAGTGGCCTCTAGGGATGGCAGTGCTCGGCGAGGGCAGCCACTGGCTCTCCTTCCCCTCTGCGGGGTACACCTCAGGTGGAGCACAGAGAGGCACCTGCCCCACCATCTTGTCTTCATTCACTCAGAGCTTTGCAGGGATGACAGTAGCTCCTGAGCAGCGAGATTGTCCTAAAGCACCTTAGTGACCTCCAGGTGGTGGCCCATTGCCCAGCAGGGCACAGTCCACTCTGTGAGACCCCCAGCCCCTCAGGGAGGAACAGGTCCCTGACAGTGTCCCTCCAGGGGACCTGATGAGTCCCTGGGACCCCAAGGCCCCCATCCTCTCCTTCCCTAATTCTGTGACTTCAATGCCCCTGTAGCTGCTCCTGCCCCACCCTGGCTTCTGAGATCCTGACCCTCCCTCCAGTGATCCCACTTATTATGGGATGGATTGTGTCTCCCCACAATTCATATGTTGGGGTCTCACCCCTAGTTCCTCATACCTCCTTAGGAAATAGGAGGTATGATTGTCTTTCCAGAGACAATCAAGCTAAAGACAAGACATGGGGGTGGCCCCTGATCCAATATGACTAGTGTCCTTAGTAGGAGGGGGTTTTGGACACAGACACACACAGAGGGGCGACAGTGTGAAACACACGGGAAGATGGAGTCCAAGACTGGAGTTACACGGCCACAAGCCAAGGATGTCTGGGCTGCCAGGAGCTGGAGGCAGGAAGGCTCCTCCCTGCCGACACCTGGATCTCAGACTTCCGGCCTCCAGAGCTCTGAGATGACAAACTTCTGCTGCCCAAAGCCCCCCAGTCTTTGGTACTTTGTTACGGCAGCCCCAGACACGGACATACCGTCGCCTCGACTCTGACCCCGGGCCTCTCCCTAAGTGCAGACTTGGGACCTCACTCCCCTTCTTTCCTGCTGTCCCCCTTGGGCCATACGATCCTTCCCCGGTGGTTTCAGTCCCGAGGGCAGTCAGTAGTCCCCTCTACCCCCTGCCTCCTCTTCCTCAGCTCCATCTCCCAGGCCGGAGAAGCCGCTGTCCTCCAGGCCCCTTAATTGGCCATCACCCCCCATCCCCCTAGTAACCCCTGCTTCCTCCTTCCCTCCCCTCCCACCCCTGCTGCTGTGAGGAACCTAAACTCCCCACCCCCACGCCTGCCCACCTACCTGCCCTCACCCACCTGAGGCACCCTCCCCAGCCTCTGCCTCTGCAAGGACAGGGCTCCCGAAGCTCTTCTCGCCCCCTTTCTCTCCACAGGGCCCTCCTGGGAGGGGATCCCCTGGAGCCTGCGCTCATGCAATTGTTTCTCCCGCCTTCTCCGACTCCTCCCCTCCAGCTGCCCTTCCCAGTCACATGCCACCTGCAGCCTCGCCCTCCCTGAGGTCATCGCTGACCTCCAGCTGCTACCTCCAGCGCTCAGCTCCGGTACTCCTCCCCCCGAGTGGCACCTGCCCCGGTGGCTCCCTCCCTCCTCGAGGTGTGACCCTCTTTTGCTCTGGACTGCCTGGGTCCCCCGGCCCTTCTCAGCAGCGACTGCGGGTTCTTCTTCCTGCTGACCCGGCCTCCAAGCCTCCCTTCCCTCTGGGGGAGCTCATCCCATGACCACTGCCACGCTGCAGAGCCTCGGAGCGACCTGGACCCAGGACCTCGATCCTGAACGGCCGTGCGCTAGGTGTCGACAATCATCTCCAACTCAGTGTGCACTGAACTGGGCTCCTGTCTCCCCCGAAGGCTCCACCTGCTGCTTCACCTTCCAAGGGCTCAGGCCGGAACCCTTGGTGTCAGTCTTGGCCCCTTTCTCTTGCACGCACCCTCAATCCATCAGCAATAGCCCCGGGCTCCAGCCCTACTCTCCTCCTCCTCAGCCACCACCGCCCCGAGTCCTAGTGCGGGTAGGTGCGGCCCCGCCCCGGTCTCAACTCATTCTCCCCTTGGTGCCTCTCCTGCTTCCTTTAAGCCTGTGCTCCAACGCTGCCTTCCCAGCGAGGTGCTCCTTGCCCCCCAGCACTCGTCCCCCACCCTCCGTTTTCCTGCCTCACAATCTAGCTACGCCTTGCGCTTACTGTTGATGGCGATCACCGCCCACAGCAGCACACAGGTGACCACCCGCCAGCTGTGGGGGTGTGCATTGCTTAGTCTGTTTTGCACTCTCCCATGTTCCAAGTTCTCAGGACAGGGTCAGCTCGTCGGTGCTGAGCACAGATTGAGGGCACGGGAAGCCGGCAGCTGCTCTTCCACCCTTGCTCTGTGCCTGGCTGTCCTAACTTTTCACTCACTCCTCCCTGCACCAACCCTACGAGGAGGGACAGTCATGACCCATTTTATGATGAGGAAACCAAGGCTCCTGCCCAGGCTACTCCACTGCTAAGGAGGATATTCAGGGCCTGACCCCAGGCTCTTTAGTGTGAGTGAGGTGGGCTTGGGGGCATGGTGGGGAGGCGTCCGTAGGCTCGCCATTTGACTGGAAGCCCCTGCCATGCCCGGAATGGCGACAAAGGCCACTACCCACTGCCCTCAGAGCACTGCCACCCAGATTCCCAGGCCCAGGTGGTGAGGCCAGAGAGCAGGAGGGGAACGAGCGTGTGGAAGGCCCCAGGCTGGCCCAGACTCTGCCTGCGCTTCTTGGTGATGGGTGACTTTGGCCCCAAGTGTCTCTGAGCCTCAGGCTCCTGGGGTAATGTGAGTAGAGAACTGGCCTCAGTTAGGGCTGCCTCTGGCCCCGGCACCTTGGATCTGCCCAGCCTGGCCTGCTGACCGCATTGGGGCCAGGTCCTTCCTCTGAGTGGCCCCGGCGCTGCTGTGGCTTCAGCACAGAGCCAGTGCCAGCAGAGC
Source organism: Daubentonia madagascariensis (assembly GCA_023783475.1). Taxonomy (NCBI): domain Eukaryota; kingdom Metazoa; phylum Chordata; class Mammalia; order Primates; family Daubentoniidae; genus Daubentonia; species Daubentonia madagascariensis. The sequence goes on along the minus strand of JAKFHU010001716.1, from coordinate 869,286 downwards.
ACCTCTACAAGCCTGGACCCTGGCTGCTCGCGAAAATCTCCAGGGCAACTCTTAAAAGTGGCCACTGGCCACACTGGCCTCACCCAGGCCAGACAGAGAAGAACCTTTCGGGGCCCTGGGTTCTTCCAAACTCCCCTGACTGCTGTTGCCCTGGGAGGGTGAGACCCTGTGGGCCTGCTCCATAGAGGTTTGTTGAATGAATACACAAGAGTGAAAAGGGGACCGAAAGGAGGATGCGTGGCCAGGCACGGGGCTGAGCAGCCTGCCGTGAGCCAGGCGAGTTCCAGAGAGCAAGTGCCAGAGAACGGGGGGATCAGTCCTGCCCTCACGTCTGCTGGGGCAGAGAGGTCGCCGAGCACGCCTGGAACAGGCTGTCCCGTGTGGGCAAGCTGGAAGAGGATGCCAGGAAATGTGGGCGGGACGAGGGGATGGAGGGGCCAGGCAGGTGCAGGGAGGGCCTCCCCAACAGCTGATCTGCACAGAGGCCTGGGGCAGGGGATCGATAGGGCAAAGGCCGCCAGGTAGGAACAACAGTAAAGACAGCCTTGTGGAGGTGCTGCCACCAGCAGGACCATGGGCCTCGGGATGGTTCCCTGTGGCTTCTCCCCAAGGCTGGTGGTGCAGCCAGAGCACAGGCTGTGCTGATGGGGGGCCCATACTCAGCTCACGTGTGGCATGGGGTGCCAATCCGAAGGGGCCCTGGCAGCATCAAGCCCTACTCCCTGCCACTGCCCAGGCGGGAGGCAGGAAGGACAGTGAGAGCAGCTGCTGGTGCGGCTTCAGGGGGAGGGAGATTTACTCACCGGCAAGATGGAGAACTGCATGAAGAGACAGGTGAGCTCCAGGGTGGTCAGCAAATAGGTGAGTAGGATGAGCCAGGGCCGGCCCAGAGTGCCCAGCCTGCCTGGGGACTGGCCCTGGTCCCTGGGGGCCCCGGCTCCCTGCATCCCAGGCAGGTGCTGCAGGTAGACCTGGGAGAGATTGGAGCAAGCGGCTGGTGGGGCAGGGGCAAAAGTCCTGTTGATCTGGGCTCAGGTGCTGAGTCACCAGGCACAGTTGGGCGGCACCCAGCCTGGCCTCCCTGGTGGAGAGAATAGCACTTTAGGGTCCCCCAGTCAGGCTCTCCAGACACCTTGACCTTGGAGGATGCATCAGGTGGTCCTCCCCCTCCACATCTGACTGACAACTCCTGGCCTCCAGGCACACAGCCTCCATGGGAGGCGGACAGGGACCCCCAGCCCCTGCAGCATGGGCCCGGCTCAGTACCCCAGGTGCCTTACACAGGAAGGCATCATGCCCTGTTTTTGGAGGGAAACAGAGGCTCAGAGTGGCTGCCGACTGCAGCTAGGCTCAGGGCCTTCTGTGGGCAGCAGGCTGACTTGGGCCTCCCTAGGCCCACAGTGCACCTGCCCCCAACACAGGGCAGCTTAAGGCAGCGCAAGACCTACCTTCACCTAGGACCTCCAGCCGCAGCCCGCGGGCTTCTGGAGTGGCGTTGGGGGTGGAGGGAGACACAGCTCGGCCTGCAGGCCCCCCGCGGAGCAGCTCCGCCTCACCTCCGACAGCTCCCCGCCCTTCCCCCAAACCGGAAGAAACTGGATTTTGCAGCTGCACTGAGGCCTTCCCCACGTTTTGCCAAATTAACACCTGACTGTACAGTTGGGGCCCGAGGTACAGAGCCCGGGGTAGGGCGAGGTGATAGTGCTGAAGGCCCGGGAGCTGGGTCCTGCCGCCCTCCCATATCCGGGGTGCGGGGAGGTGGAGGTGGGGATGGGGGGGTGGGGAGGGGAGTGGGGCAGCCCCAGCAGGCAAGTCAGGGGCGCCTCGTTGGGCACAGGCTCGACGTTGCACGGGGGTTCGGATATCCCGGGCCTTCGCAGGGGTGAGCTTGAGTACTGGTCGGGTGGGGTGAGCTCCGCCTCGGATTTTGGGGCGACCTGGGACACCCGCCCTCCCGGGGTGATCCCCGCCTTGCCTTTTCGGGTGACCTGGGACACCCGCCTTCCCGGGGTGTGCTCCGCCCCGCCTTTTGGGGCGACCTGGGACAGGGACCCCCCCTCTAGGGCTGGGTCCCCACACCCCTTCCGCAACCTAGCATTCCGCGAGCGCCAGCGCGGCGGCCTTTGCGCTCTCATTGGCCGAGCCCGACACGCCCCGAGCGGGAGCCGCCCCGGCCCGGCCCCGCCCCGCCCCGCCCCCGGCTCGGCCCCGCCCCGCCCGGCTTTGCGGGAGGCCCGCCTCTTCCGGCTTCCACCGCGCTCTGGGCCGGCCCCGGGAGGCGGGAGCGCTGGCCCTGCCGCGGCGTGGGGCGTCCGTGCTGGGCAGCGTGGGCGGGAAGTGGCACCGAGAGGTGGAGGGGAGGGAATGGGCAGGAAAGCGGAAGGGTAGGGGTTAGGGGCTGGGGGGAAGTTAGGGGAGGGGACAGGAGGGCGTTGTCTGGCCTGGCCCTGCTTAGGGTCTGCGCAGACACCCAGGGGAGGGGCGGGGAGACCGGAGCATTTCTGGGAACAGCTCCCAGCCGCTCCGCACCTCCCTCTTCAGACCAGGAGGCTGCTCCGCAGCTTTTCCCCACTTCATCCTGCCTACCCTGCCCCACACCCTTGGCAGGGGCCACCAGAGGTGCAGGTACACAGATACACATAGCCTCCAGCCGTCCTCTGGCCGCTGGAGCCTGCAGGGGCTCTTGGCCTCCCCAGAGCACACTTGGCCCAGTCCTGCTGTTCTCCAGCTGGCTGACTGCTGCTAAGTAACCAGACGCTCCTCGGGACTCCTGCCCCACCCACCTGCCTTGCAGCCCAGGCGGGGGCCAGCCCGCAGGCCCAATGTCAAAACCAGTGTGCCCTCTGCCAGGTGTTGACCACAGCGCCACAGAGCAGAAAACTGCAGGGGGTTGAATCCTAGACAGGATGGGGCAGGCATCGCAGAGCCCCTCCTGAGTGACTGAGTAAGAGTGGCCAAAGTCCTGGCAGTGAAGGGTCAGAGCCAGGTAGCCCCGAGGGCTGCTGGTGGGGATATTTGAAGTCACCACAGGAGTGGGCCAGGCCACCTCTCAGTCAGCAGCACAGATGCATGCACTGTTTGAGGAAGGTTCCAGTCCAAACAGTGCAAATGGGGGAAATGTGTTTGTATCTGAGGTGGGTGTCCCCCAGGTCCTCTGCCAAACTCAGTTTCAAGAATAGTCACCACTGGCCTCCCTGGGGGACTTGGGGAGCCCAGAGCCAGGCAGGTCCAGCCAGAGTTGCTGGCCTGGCAGGAAGCTGGGTGACAGGAGTCTCAAGGGTGTCTTAGGTTCAGGAGTCCTGGGGAGGATTGGTGTCCAGGTGGTTCTGTGCTCCATGGGGTGGGGGTGAGGGAGTGTTCCCAGGAGGTTCCAGACTCCCCAGGACCTGGCAGGCTCCTGGCCTGCTTCTAAGTAACCTGGCCAGGAGGTTGGGCCATCATCCACCTCCTCCTGGTTTCTCTGGGCAGGGGTTGGAGGGTGAAGAGGCAGGAAGAGAGGGGGGTGAGTGTTCCCAAACTGCCCAGAGGCAGGTGGGGGAGGCTGAGGGTCCTCTGGAGTTTTGGGGGAGGGGCAGAAGGGGCTGACTACTTACTGCCCTCTTCCTCCAGCATCAGGCAGGGCCTATGGTGGCGGGAGAACTGGTTGAGCAGAGGTATTGGACCTGGAGCATAGGCTCAGTAGAGGTGGGGTGGTGGGGGGAGCTTCCTGGTTCTGAGGGAATGTGGGAAAATTGCCCTTCAGGCTGGATGAGGAAAGAGAAGGACATCCTCCTCCAGAGGAGGCAGCTGTGGCTGTGGGCCAGGGGGCCAGCCTCTCACTTAGCCACTCAACAAACACTCTGTCCTTGCCCAGCACCCCCCACCCCCACCCCCGGCGCTCACAGCCTCTGCCTGCCTGAGAGGAGCATGGTGGCTGTTCTGCCTGAGGAGGCTCCTCCTGGCTGACTGGTGGGAGAGCTTCACCTAATCCGGTGTCGGGTTTGGGAGGGAGGGCTTCTCAGAAGAGATAATGCCTCAGCTGATTCTTATGGCCAGGTGTGGGAAGGGCATTCCAGGCAGAGGGAACAGGGTGGACAAAGGCTTAGAGGTGAGCCCAGGCTTGGGGAATTTAGTAAGCTGAGAAGGTTTAATGGGGCTGGGGCAGTGGGGTGAGGGGCAAAAATGACTCGAGAGAGAGGGGAGGCCCCGGAAGTGCTGGGAGAGGGCAGGACTTAGCCAGCTGTGCCCTGGGAAGGGTCACTCCAACTGCTGTGCCCTAGAGGCAGGGACCCCGAGAGTCTCCCGGACAAGAGGATAGCCCGTAAGCTGACCCCAGTCCATACTGCCACCTGGACGTCTGAAATGATAGTGGACCTCGAAACTGGCCGCCTAGCTCAACCCAACAAGCATTTATGGAGCACCTCCTGCGTGCAGGCTCTGTGCCGGGTGTTTGAGATGCTCAGTACACAAGATGGACTGCACTTTTAGCTTGTGTTATTATAGGGCATGTGAGTGTTTGGGGGGCAGATGATACACGCCCCTGTGATGCATAAGTAAATCCTATGCTGCTTGTGAGCACTTTGGCTTTTCCTCTATGTGCAATGGGGACCGTTGCAGGTTTCTGACTTGCTTTATGTTCTGGAAGGATCCTCTGGCTGATGTGCTGATGAGGGATGGAGGGGGTGAGCCAGTGCAGGGAGGCTTCTGCCATGGTCCAGATGAGAGGTGACAGGGGCTTGGATGGTTGGTGGCAGCGGGAGGGAGGGGTGGGACTCTGCACATCTCTGGGAGGAAGGGCTGACAGGCTTTCCTGATCCGCCAGGCCTGGGCTGAGAGAGCCAACCCAGGGTGACTCTGCGGTGTTGGGCTGCTGGGGAAGGAGGACGTTTTGGAGAGGAGAGGTGGGAGCTCAGTGTTGGTCCATGGAGGGGAGAGGCCTGTGAATGGTCAGCAGAGGGGCAGAAGGGAGCAGTTTGCAGTGCTGGTCCGAGCTGGACGTGTGGATTAGGGTGTCGGCCACATCAAGATGGTATTAAGCACTCTGACCTGGAGGAGACACCCGGGAGTGGATGGGGATAGAGCGGGGAGGGGGCCAGAGCCAAGGCCAGACCCCAACACTGGGAGGAGGAGCCTCTGAGACTGACCACGGAGAGGGAGGGAAGCCGGGGGTGGGGCCTGGGCAGTAGAGAAGGTGAGTCAGGGCGTGGAGCGCCCGAGGTCGCTGGCTTTCACAGCAGCGTCCTTGGCGTGGGCCGGCCAGTGTGATTCAGGTGGGAGGAACAGGCACCAGCTCGGCCTGGACAGCGCTTTTGAGGGGTTTTGCTGCAAAAGGGAGCTAAGAGGGGGAAGTGGGATAAGAGAGAAAACATTTAAAAAAATTTTAAGATTAAAAAAAGTGATACTGCAGAGGAGGGAGGAGAGTGGAGGGACAGCCCTGGCACAGCACCAGACAGTCCCTGGAGGGCCAGCGGGGGAGCCGGGCCCCTTGATGGGTTGATGAGGACTCCTATGCGATGTGCGGGGGAATGTGTGCAACCCCCCCCCCACCCCCCGGCTGTTGTCACTCCTAGTGTTCCCCGAGGACCTACCTTCTTCAGGGACACCAACGAGGTTTTGGCTGGGTGGGACCACAGCCAAGGCAGGGTTCCATGCGGGTCCCCATTGTACCAGCCCTGGCCAGGGGGCCCCAGGGGAGGCATAGTTTCAGACCTTGGCTGGCAGGGGGTGCCCGGACCCTATAGCACTGTGGTCCCTAAGCCCCGGGCCTTGGACCAGTACCAGTCCGTGGCCTATTAGGAACTGGGCCGCACAGCAGGAGGTGAGCAGAGAGAGAGTGAAGCTTCATCTGTATTTACAGCCGCTCCCCATCACTGGCCTCACTGCCTGAGCTCCACCTTCTGTCAGATCAGCGGCGGCATTAGATTCTCATGAACCCTACTGCACACTGCACATGGATCTAGCTTGTGCGCTCCTTATGAGAATCTGATGCCTGATGATCTGAGGTGGAGCTGAGGCGGTGACGCTAGCGCTGGGGAGCGGCTGCAAATACAGATTATCATTAGCAGAGAGGTTGGACTGCACAATAAATGTAACGCGCTTGAATCATCCCAAAACCATCGCCCCACCCCTGGTCTGTGGAAAAACTGTCTTCCATGAAACCGGTCCCTGGTGCCAAAAATGTTGGGGACCACTGTCACAGCAGGATCTGTGCGCAGGCAGGCACCTCACCAGGGTTGGTCCCAGCATCCCAAGGCACAGCCGACTCTGGCTTGGTGGGCTGTCCTTGGAGTCACAGCCTTATGAGGGACCCCAAGCCTGCTATGGGCACTAGGGCTTGGCCCCAGGTGTCAGCTGCATCTCAGAGGTGGTCAGGTTAAGAGTCCAAAGGCTTCTCACCCCTGACCTGGTGTCCTTGGGCCCCAAGGGGACAGACCCCAGCCCAAGTGGGGTGGGCTTGTCAGGAAGCCCTGGGGAGGCCTGGTGGTGTCCACTCTGCCTCTGACCTGCTGGGCACCTCTGACCTGCTGGGCCATGAGGGGCTGGGCTGGCACATGCGGAAGAACCTTTTGGAACTGGAGTCTGTGAATATGCTCCTGGGATTGGAGTTTGGGCAGGGGCTTTTTAGGAGGAGGAGCAGGGGTGGACCTTGTCCAGGGCTGGTTCTCCAGTGGGCAGGTGTGTGGAACTGAGGTCTTTAGGCCATGGCAGGGCCATGCCCCTGGAGGAGGCTCTGCCGGCCGACAGGGGCTTCTCCACTGGCTTTTAGTGATCCAGGGACCCCAGATGGGCCCAGGCCAGCCCCGGTGCCAGCATCCCAGTGGAGGGATGGCAGCTGCTGTGGGCTCAGCGCAGCAGTCTGGGGTCCTGGGATGGGCGAGTTGCCACCCCTCACCCACGGAGCTCCACTGTGGGCCCAGATGTGGGGGTGCGACATGGGGGCATGTGGTTCACAGACTCCAGGGGCTCCTGCTTGCCACTGGCCACAACTGAGAGGGGTAAAGGCCTTTGTGGGGAAGCATGGCCGAAAGCTGCCTGGAGGAGGTGTCCACTGCGTGAGGACTGACTGCTGGAGGCCTCTGGGGCTTTGGAGGGAGAGCTGGGGAGTGGTCTGAGGTAGCCAGGGTCCCATGTCTCACGCCACGGGCCCAGGACTGAGGGTTTCAGGACAAGGGCTTCCCATGCTAAAATGGGCAGGCCAGGTCATCCTCACCTCATGGGTTTCTGGGGGCCAGACAGACTCTCCTTGGGCCTTGACCTAGAGGGAGGAAGGGAAGATGCTGGAGGTGGGGGAGGGACGTCTCGCCAGACTTCCATGCTCGGGAAGGAACAACAGCTCAAAGGAGGGGTGTCCATCCAGTGAGGCCAGAGGGGGAGGTGGCCAGCAGTTGGCAATGCTGGCCTAGCAAGGGCCTTAGTATATGTGTGTGTGAGGGGCAGCCTGGATCAGGAAGAGGCAGGCCTGTGAATGTCACAGGAAAGCAACCTCACATCTGTTCAGCAGGTCAGAGCTGGGGAAACCGAGGGAGGGTCGGTGGCATGTGCTCCCGGGGTCCCAGTCCCCAGACAGGCACGTGCCTGAGGGCCCAGGTTTGCAGCTGCCCATCTCGTAGGTCCTGCATCTCCCCTGAACACTGCCTCTTTTGGTCCTGGCACCTCTTCTCCCAGGTACAAGGGACAGCCACAAGCTCTGACCATCCAGACCACAAGCAGTATCTTTAGAAGCTCCACAGATTCAGAATTCAGTAGAGAAACCAGAGGAAGCAGGAAGAACTTCCAAGAAGCAAGAAGAGAAGTCACAAAACCCACGCACCCCTTCTTACCCTAGGGGTCTCCTCAGCCATCACCTGGTCTCCTCCCCAGACTTGGCAACCGTTCCAGGGAGCCTGGCCATCTGGCTTCTCATGGGGGCAGCCACACTAACATCTCAGTGGGGTGGAGCAGCCTCTCTGCTCTGCTCTGGGCACCCCAGACCTGGCTGAGTGAGTCCCTCAGCCAGGCCCCCTACTCCACTTGGCCCCGCTGGGTCTTGCACACATTTTGCAAACCAAGCAAGCACGAGAGCAAGCCCCAGCTGCAAGCCCTGCCTGAGGTGCCCACTGCGCTCTATCTTTGGAGAGGTCTGTACCCTTGTCTACCCGGCTGCCTACAGATCCCTTCCACCCACGGGTGTCTTCTCCCTGAAAATCCTTCCCGGTCCCCATCTCATCAGGCAGTTGGCACTCTGACCTCCTGCAGCTCAGGCCCTGCTTTCTGCTCCCTCTTGCCTGCCTGGAAGCCCCTGAGGGCACGGCCTCCCATGAGGTCCCAGGGAGATGCTGCCGAAGGGAGGGATAATAGAGAGATGAGGACACAGATCAGGCACCCCTAGTCCAGGCCCTGATTTGACATGTGAGGAGGAGGGGCCAGCTGGGACCAGGCCCCTAAGCCCCAGCACCCTCGGCAATGTCCACCCTCGGGTGTCTGCCGTGGCTGACATTCAAATACAGAGAAGGTCCACATTAGCTTGGTTCACTATTTGCTGCAAGTTAAAACCTGGCGCGACTCAGGGAGGGGGCAGCTGAAGTTGGGGCTCAGTGGTCAGCCCCGCCAGGCTGGCATCTCCACGATTTACCAGGCCTTGACAAGGGTCTTGAACTCTCCAGCCTCAGTTTCCCTATCTGTGAAATGAGGACAACACTAACGCCCGCCTCGTAGGATGCTTGTGAGGGTTGAATGAGATCATTTGCACATAAAGGGCATGCGTGGGCCTGCCTGGCACAGAGAGGGTGTGCTGTCAGTGGCTGCTGGGTACTGACCAGAATCCGGGGGGTGGGGACACTGCCGAGTACCGGGCACGTGTGCAGCACCTGGTGGAAGGGGCCTGAGTGCTCACTCAAGGCCTGGATGGTGACTCCTCAGAGTCCCAGTGATCTGGACTCCACAACCCCCCCCAACCCTGGCAGGGAGGGGCTCGCACTATCCAAGCTGCTTATAATGTAAATAACATTTCATCCCGCCGGGCAGTTTATTAGGGAACCATGTGATTGAGGGTCTATAAGTGCCTTTGTTGGTCTTAGTCTTCCCTGCCAGCCCACGTCCCTGTGTTCAGAGTGAATGTCCAGTTTCACTGCAAAATGGCTGGAGGGGGTCGTCGGTGTCGGGTCTGTGCCCTGCCCACCCCCTAGGTTGGGAGGGAGAGACTGATGGTGGTGAGGGTAGTGCGGCATCCTCAAGAGGAGGGCTGCTGTGCCAGGCACATACTGACTTGGACTCCAAACTTCATCAGGAGCCTTACAGATGAGACAGCAGAGGCACAGAGAGGTTAAATAACTCACCCAAGGACACACAGCCAGTAAGAGGTAGTCACTCTGCCTGACTCCAAAGCCTATAGTTTGCCCCTCGGCTGGGCAGTGCCTGCCCCCTGCTCCCTATCCCGTTCCCCTTGCTGAGTGAGGGCTTCGCTGCTGTATTTGGACAGCCTTCAAAGTGAAGGCAGCTCCTGGGAGCCCCAGGCACTGCAGGCCGGGCCCCTCCCCCAGCCCATTCTCTGCTAGCTGTCTGAGTGCGGCCTGTGCCCAGCCACCTCCCCAGCCAGGAGCTCCTGCCCGGAATGGCCTGCGTCTGTCCTGATTGCTGCCGGCCCCCAGCTCCCAGCCCAGAAATGGGAGTTATGATTACTGCTTTGGTTGTCATTGTTGTTCGGAAGCAGCCAGAGCACAGTTGTGCTTTATGACTGAAGGTGTGTGAGTGTGTGTCCCCACGTGGTCACCCAGCCCAGCGGAGAGGCTGGGGAGCAAAGGCAGAGGGCACTGGGACGCCGGCCGGCCTGTGGGAAGACAGGGCAGGAAGAGGAAGAGGAGGGGCTGGGGGTTAGGAGGAAGGGAGGGAGGAAGGAGGGGGGACGGGCGCAGGGAGCAGGCAGGGGGGAGGCTCTGTCTCCTTCTCCGCCCCTGCAGGTGGGAGAGACCAACGTGCTATTTCCCACTGAGGGGTGAGTGACAGCCCCCAGAGCACCTAGGGGTGTTGAGGCTTTTTTCAAAATGAACTTTGGCCTTTCAGGGGCCTGACTGGCCACGGGGGCAGAACCCCCATCTTAGGCTTGAGGGGTCTGCAGGTCACAGAGACTAGGGCCCTCGCCCAAGTCACCTGCAGCTGTGAGGCACGAGTGGGGTGGGCAGGGAGGCGGCAGGGCCGGGGGCTGCTCAGGCTCCTGGCAGCCATGCCGTCTCAGGACACCAGGGGGCAGCAGGCGCCCGGCTTTGGTCCTCAGGGCCGCCCGCTCCGCGGCGGGTGGCAGGGAGCGGCCGGTCTGCTGCCCCTGCTGGGGAAGAGGGCCCGGCACCCCGTCTGAGCAGCCCCCTGCAGGGTGTCGGGGAGGAGTGGCCAGGCTGAAGCCGTCCTGGGGCGCTGTGAGCTCCTGGCCTCACCTTGGAGCCTCAGCGGTGAGGAAGTGGGAGTGGACGCAGGAAGGAAGGGATGAAGCCCAGTGACGTGATGAGGCCCGCCTCCCTCCCTGATCCTGGGGACGGGGGAGGCAGGACGCCGGCCCCGGGCAGGGGTCAGCTTGGCGCCTCTGACTTGCTGTGGGACCATGGGCAGGTCACCTGGCCTCTCTGGGCCTCAGTTTCCTGCACAGGAATGTGACATGCTTAAGTGACACCTCAAGCAGTAGGCGCTCAGCTGATGTCTAAAGTAAAGTCTCTCCCAAGGCCGAGGAAGCCCCTTCACCTCTGACGTCCCAGTGGACCTGGGCTGGGGGCTGGGGCTTCTGCCTGGAGCTCCTCCTAACTGCAAGAGGAGGGATGGGGGGGTGCAGATGGGGCTCCTCGTGCCGCCTCTCTGCAGGCGCCCCCACTATCCCCTGGCATTTCAGGAGGCCCTGGGCTTCTCTGAACACTGAGGCATGGGCAGCTTGGAGAGGCCCTGGGGTCCCTGACGCAGCCCGTGGGCAGGAGACTCACAGTGGTCCCCGCTGGCTCCGACAGGAAGTTGAGGAGGCATGGTAGGGAGGGGGGATCTGCTCACACCAGATTTGTTTTTCTTGCTGTTTCCCTGGTAAAGTGAGCCTCTGGGCCAGGGCCCTGCAGTCTGTGTCCTGTGGGTGGGGAGAAGGGCAGGCCTGGTGGGCTCAGAGCTGGTCATAGAGGGTGTCTGACACAGGTCCCCACGTGCCCTTGAGATCTTCCTCCGCACCTGCCCCCTAGCCCGGGAGGGGCCCTGAGAGGGGCCGTCTGTAGGGGCCTAGGATGACCAGTGGTCCTAGGTTTCCTGGGACATTCTGTGTTGAAATCAGCAAGGGTTAGGGCCCTCCTGCAGACCCCAGAGGGAAGCAGTCCCTGGCCTGCTTGTGAGATGGCGGGGCGGGGTCTGGCCTGCTCTCTGTTCCTGCCAGTCCTCCCTGCATGGCCTGCCTAGCCCCTCCCACCGATTCCTGGGGAGTGCAGACCCCGGGCTGGGACCCCGAGCACAAGGCAGTCCCTGTAATCGGAGCTTGTGCGGCATGTGGCCGAGTCACAGGAGGGAGGCCGGTACCTGCGGAGGACGTGTCTGGCAGCCTCCCCAAGAACAGCCCGTCCTAGGGGGCGGGGCGAGCCCGCGGGAACTGGTGCGGCAGGAGCAGCTCCTGCGCCAGTGCTGGGCCCCCAAGTGTGCTGCCACACTGCCTACTGCTGGGGATTGGCTGGTTAATCTGTAACTCCCTGCTCCCCTGGGGCCTCGGGTCAGACTCCCCACCCCATCTTATGGAGGAGAAAGTGGAGGCTTGGGGACCGAGCTGGGCAAGCTCCTGCCCAGGGCTGGTCCAAGTGCCCGCTGCTGGGTGATGTGGCTGGAAGCCAGAGGGGTGGCCCTTCTGGGGTCCACCATCCCTGGTCAGGGTCAGAGCCTGCACAGATGCCCACCCCTGGCTCCAGGGCTTGGGGGGATGTCAGGGGAGACACACCGGGGCCCTGACTTCTTCCCTCTCCTGTTTTCACATGGTTGCCCTCGCAGAAGTCTACGGAGAGGCTCAGGGCTGGGTGAGAGGCTCAGCCAGCCTCAAGTCTTGGGGGTCACAGGCTCTGAGCAAAATTGGCAAAAAAACACTTCCCTGTCGGGGTCTTGGATCAGATGAGGCCATGAGCCCAGCTCCAGCGCAGGGCAGGGCATAAGATGGGGACAGCTAGCATCACCATTGTTTGTAACATCCCTCTGGCCTCCTCAGAAGGGGCGCCACCTGGATACCAGTTGGGGAGGTGCCTGGGAGGGGCACAGACACAGACACCCCTGGCAGGGTCCCCAGGAGTCCTGCAGGAGGTCACGTGGTTGGCCTCAGTCAACGATGTTGGGGGTGGCCCCGGGCACTCAGCTGCCCCAGTGGGCTCCAGAAGCAGCTACGTGTGACACCCAGCCCCCTCACTCCCTCTGCCCTGACCTGGAGCATGCATTCTCCAGCCTTCTGTGATCAATGGGTGACATGTGGCCCATGGCTCGATGGAAAATTCTTCCAGGCCTTAATGTATCTGAAAAGACAGCTTGGGGGCCTGGAACTGGCCTGAGGCAGGTTTGACCAAGGGGAGAAAGGAGCCCCAGGCCCATCCTGGGAGGGGTCATTGGTTCAGCCTTGTCCCTGCCCCAGGGCAGGTGCCCCATGTCCCAGACTTTGGGTTCCCAGGGGCTCTGGGTTGGGGGTGGGCCTGACCCAGGACAGCCATCCCTGTCCCTGGGAAGCCAACCCTGGCACACATTCCCAATGGGGTCTGTGACCGTGCCAGAGAAGCAGCTGTGCAGGCCCCACAGCCAGGAGAAGGGGGCCTGGGGTAGCCAGGTGAGGCACCAGAGTGGAGGTCAGCCACTAGGAGACAACATGTGGCTGAGGGCAGGGCTTCCTGGACCTACCCCGGCTCTGCTGCTCACTGGCCAGTGTGTTCGTCTCTGAAAGCCTCAGTCTCCTCAGCTGTAAAATGGGCCCACAACACTGACTGCCCAACCACGGGGGGCAGTGTGAGGACTGGCCAGTGGGAACTGAGAGCTGGTTTAACTACCCAGTCTCCCCCAAGAACTAAGCTTCGAGAGGGCTGTGGCCAAATCTGCTCTTGCTTCTGGTGTATTTCTAGCATTAGCGCATAGGAGTTAGGCCTGGGTATAGTCCTAGCATTGGAGCATAGTTCGGCCTGGGTGTGTTCCTAGCCTTGGAGCGTAGGAGTTAGGCCTGAGGACTGGGCTGAGGAGTCAGACTACACAGGTGAATCGTGTCTTGAGCACTTGTGAGCAGGAGCAAGTTTTTAATCTTCCTAAACCTCTGTTTCCTCATCTATAAAATGCCAATTGAAGTCTACCCATGCCATACATATATGTTAGAGTATGTAATGCTAGCCACTGTAACAGACAATCCCACATTTTTAGTGAGTTAAGATGCAATAAAGTTTATTCCTCACTCCCAACACAGGCAGCGTGGGTGTGCAGAGGGTGCTGGTGGGACTGGCTGTCCCTTGGCGTGGTCACTCGGGGGTCTTGTGGCCCTCTCCGATCCTCCATCTGGCCAGCAGAGGGCGGAGGAGGACTGCTCGGGCAGTCTGATGGTGCCCCTCGGGAAGTTGCGCACAGCCCTGCTAACAACCTTCCTTGGGCAAAACTAGTCCTACGGACCACCTGAATGCAAAGGGGCTGGAACATGTGGTCTTTGTGGGGGCTCAGAGGGAAGCAGAAGGCTGGGTGGACACACTGCCCTTCCTCTGTGGCTCCATCAGATGGGGCAGGGATTACAGGAGATAAACATGCACACCACTCGGCAGGGACCAGGCAGGAGAGCCCCCCACAAGCCCCACACTCCCGTGCATGCAGGATGCGGGCACTAGAGCAGCCCAGGAAGCCCATCTCGGCTGAGCACAGCCCACCCCTTGGGGATCAGCACCCCCTCCCCAGTTCTGCTCTCTGCAGCAACACAGAGTACAAATATTGTTCCCTTTGTTTCCTTTTTTCCTTTGGATATATTTTTAATTACAAAAGTAGAGCTCGGCTGTTGTACCCAGACAGATGTTTGCTTGCTTCCGGGCCCCTTGGGATGGAGGATTGGGCCTCCTCTCAGTCCTGGGCCCTGGGCTCCCAGGCCCCAGTTCCTGGGGTGCCCTCCTCCAGGTGTGTCCCTGGCTCAGCATGGGGGCCTCAGCCCCACTCCTGGGACCAGCAGGTTTTATAAGCTACCTGGTACCATCCTGGATTGAATTCAGAGTCACAGACTTCGAGAAAGTCACCTCCCAGGCTCTAATGAGGCCAAGGGAGGGGGAGTCTCCACAGCACCAGGTTTGACTCCGTAATTAAGCTGGTAAAGTGGAAAAATAAAAGTAGGAAGTCCAAGTGGAAACCAGACCTGAAAGCCAGGCAACTCGGGAGTGTCCGAGCTTGGCTTCCCCTGGCTGGGCAGCTGACCTAGAAGTCTCCTTGCTTCACTTATAAAACAGGGTGATAGTTGCTCCACCTGCTCGGGGTATCATGAAGGCCAAACGAGGGGGTGCACGAAAAACCACCCTCTGGCTCCTGGCATTGGCTGAGCGCTGGGGTGAGCACCTTGGCTGGTCCACTTTCCTGGGTGGCTGGAGCCTGGGCATCCTGTCACTGCCCCCTGTGGCTCTGTGCTCAGGGTCCCCTGGGGAGGCCATGAGTGGCACAGGGCCAGACAAGACTGCCCAGTGGATATCAGCCCTGCTAGAGGGTTCACGGTGCCTGGGGAGCCTTCTTCAGCATCTCTTTACTTTTCTGAAGGTAAGAATTGTGAAACCTGTGCTTGTTGTGGGAAATTTGGAATACAGCGTACAGAGAAAAATCAAGAAATCCACATGAGTCGTTGCCTCTGGTCCTGCCACCAAGAACAGCCCCCGCTCCGCCCCTCACCTGGGGTGATGCGTACTCTCGAGCAGGTTGCTCCCCTAACTTCAGACCTTCCCCCAGACCCAGAAGACCCCTGCGGGCCCACACGAGCCACTGGGGTGTCTGGGAACCCGCCAAACTGGGAGGGGGAGGCAGGCTGGTGGGGGTGGGTGGGCCTCACTTTCCCTCCCTCCCAGAGGCTGCTCTCGCTGGCTGGAGGCTTACCTGAGACAGGGACTGAGAGCTCAGGGCTGTGCTGGACTGTCTCAACAGGTGCCTGGCAGCCCCCTCCCCCCTGGGCTGCTCCTGGCTTGTGGAGGGGGCTACAGGCATTTCCTGGGCTCCCTGCCTCATGAACGGCTGGGCCAAAAGGAAGGCAGCAGAAAATAATGGCCTCTCTTGGTCTGGCCCTGCTAGGATAAGAACCACGGGGTGTGTGTGTGCCTGAGTGTGTGAAAGAGACAGACCAGGGTCTGCACCAAGAAGGGCTGCATGTGGGGGAGGGGCATGGTCCTTCACAGGCTTTCCTTGTGACCTCAGGCAGGTCCCTCCCTTTTATCCAGCACAACAGCCTCCAGCCAACCCGGGCAGGCAGTTCCCCGGCCTGGAGTGGCCTAGCCCAAGCCTGAGGCAGGTGGGCACCGGTCAGTGAGGTGACAGGCATAGCCCAGAATGGGCTTGGCATGTTTCCCATATACTGGCAGCGTGGGCCCCCGAAGATCGCGGTTCCAGACCCCGGCTCCGGGGGGCTGACAGCAGGCTCACAAGGTGTCCCCCACATCGCCCCTCGGGGAAACAGTGGAGCTGACCCCTGTGCCCCCCCTCGACTGCAGGGCTGGCAGGTGTGTGAAGGCTCCAGGTGCGCGGACCCCTCGCAGGGACACAAGCCCGGAGCAGCAGGCCGCGCGGGGGCAGCCGAAGACCCCGTCCCGCTCCGGCCAAGGACAAGCTGGCGGGTTAAAGCCCAGTCAGCTGGCGCAGGAAGCCCAATGGCGAGCGCGGGCGGCGGGGCTGGGCGTCCCGGGTCCGGCACAGGCCGGGGGCGAGTGGAGACTGGCGGGATGCCGGACTCGCCGAGAGCCGTCCCCGCCGCGCCAGGCAGAGGGGGGCGCCCGCGCCGCCGCCGCGCAGCCCCCGCCTGCAGACAAAGGAGCCCGCGGGGGGCGGGAGCGGGGGGGATGGGGCGAGGGGGCGGGGCGTCGCGGTGTCACGTTACCGCCCGCAGCGCCCTTTAACTCCCGCCCCGCCCCGCTCACCGCCCCCTTCCCCGGCTACAGCGCGCTCGCCGCGCGGCCGCCAATCAGTCGGTCGCCCCGGCCGCGCGCCCCGCCCCGCCCCGTGGGTGTGCGCGCGGCCAATGGGCGGTGCGCGGGGGCCGGGCGGCCGGCGGGGCGGGGGCAGCGCGGCGCCGGCCAATCGCCGCGGTGTTGTTGAAACTGAAAATACTACATTATGCTAATCGCCGCGGGGCCCGCGCGAGGGGGGGAGGTGGGGCCCGCGCGTATAAAGGGGGCTCAGGCGGGCTGGGCGTTCCACAGGCCGAGTGCGCTGTGCTCGAGGGGTGCCGGCTGGGCCAGAGGGAGCGAGCAGGCAGGCACCGAGGGGGCGCGGCTGCCGGCCGGACGAGACAGGCGAACCGGACGCGGGAGCAGTCTAGGACCAGACAGCCAGGTAGCCGCCGCGCCCGCCCTCCCGCCGCGTCCCTTTGCAAACGTAGAGTCTGGTTGCGCGGGGTCTCTCTTGCTCCCGGCCTCCGCCCTCCCCTTCTCTTCCTCTCTCTCGCTTTCCTCTCCTCTCTCGCTGCCCGGGTCCGCGCAGCCCCCAGCCATGTCCGACGCGTACCTCCGCAGCACATCCACGATGGAGCGCCTTGTGGCCCGTGGGACCTTCCCTGTACTTGCGCGCACCAGCGCCTGCCGCAGCCTCTTCGGGCCCGTGGATCACGAGGAGTTGAGCCGGGAGCTGCAGACCCGCCTGGCGGAGCTGAACGCCGAGGACCAGAACCGCTGGGACTACGACTTCCAGCAGGACGTGCCGCTGCGGGGCCCTGGACGCCTGCAGTGGACCGAGGTGGACAGCGACTCCGTGCCCGCATTCTACCGCGAGACGGTGCAGGTGGGGCGCTGCCGCCTGCTGCTGGCGCCCCGGCCGGTCCCGGTCGCCGTGGCTGTCAGCCCGCTCCCCGAGCCGCCAGCCGCTGAGTCCCTCGACGGCCTCGAGGAGGCGCCGGAGCAGTCGCCCAGCGACCCGGCCCCGGCGCCCACCCCGCCCCCGGCCCCAGCCCCGGCCCCGGCCCCGGCCCCGGCCCCGGCCTCGGCCCCCGCCCCGTCCCCAGATGCGGCGCCTCAAGACAGCGCCGAGCAGGGCGCGAACCAGGCGCAGCGCAGCCCGGAGCCTCTTGCCGACCAACTGCACTCGGGGATTTCGGGACGTCCCGCGGCCGGCACCGCTGCCGCCAGCGCCAACGGCGCCGCGATCAAGAAGCTGTCCGGGCCTCTCATCTCCGGTGAGCCCCGCACGGCCCCGCCCCGGCCCGGCCCGGCCCCGCTTTGTCCGGCCGGCCGGTCTCCCCAGCCCTCGGGGGCCTCGCTCGGTTCCCGCCTCCTCCCGTGGCATTAAAGGGCCCGCAGCGCTCAGGGCGCGGCTGCGCCCGCACCCGCCTCCCCGCCCCGCTGTTGTGCTCTCGAACGGCTCGCGCGGGAGGGATGGGAGAATGAGTCTCGACCGCGTCCCCCTCGGGGCGCGGTGTTCGCCCCGGGCCGCGGGAGACCCTCCCGGGGCGCGGCCCAGCGCGGTGAGCGCGGCGCGGAGGGGGTTAAGCGCGGCGGCAGCCCCGGGGGGCTTGGCCGCGGGACAAGGGGAAATGCTTACACAGCACATTGCGCGGCGACGTAAACAAAGCTGACCCGCCGCGGACCTCGGCGCGGGCGGGGACGGCGCCCCCACCCCGGCCGGCCCGCGCCCCGCGCCCTCTCCCGGCCCCTCTCGGGTCTCCCGGCCGGCCCCGCCCTGACCGGCCGCGCGCGCTGTCGCCCGCAGATTTCTTCGCCAAGCGCAAGAGATCTGCGCCTGAGACCAAGTCGTCGAGCGACGTCCCCGCGGGGTGTCCCTCTCCTAGCGCCGCTCCTGGGGTGGGCGCGGCGGAGCAGACCCCGCGCAAGAGGCTGCGATGAGCTAGGTGAGTACGTCGCATCTGGGGGCGCGGAGGGGCCAGCCCTCAGGGTCCCCGCTGTCTTTGCTTACCAAGTCCTCTCCCCGCAGTTTAGAGCCCAAAGAGCCCCGAGGGAACCTGCCGGGGCAGCGGACGTTGGAAGAGCGCTGGGCCTCGGCTGGGACCGTTCATGTAGCAGCAACCGGCGGCGGCTGCCGCAGAGCAGCGTTCGGTTTTGTGTTTAAAGTTTGAAAACTGTGCAATGTATTAATAACGTCTTTTTATATCTAAATGTATTCTGCACGAGGAGTACACTGGTCCCAAGGTGTAAAGCTTTAAGAGTCATTTATATAAAATGTTTAATCTCTGCTGAAACTCAGTGCAAAAAAAAAGAAAAAAGAAAAAAAAAAGGAAAAAAGAAAAAAACCATGTATATTTGTACAAAAAGTTTTTAAAGTTATACTAACTTATATTTTCTATTTATGTCCAGGCGTGGGCCGCTCTGCCACGCGATAGCTCGGTTATTGGTTATGCCAAAGGCACTATATATCACCCGCATCTGGTTATTGACAAATGTAAATTTATTTTTATAGCGGACTCTGGGGGAAGGGGTCGCTCACAAGCTGTAGCTGCCGTACATGCCCATCTAGCTTGCAGTCTCTTCGCGCTTTCGCTGTCTCTTTTATTATTATTGTGTTTATTTTAAACTTGAAGACAAATCTGTTAAAATGGTTCCTGAGCCGTCTGTACCACTGCCCCGGCCCCTCGTCCGCCGGGTTCTAAATAAAGAGGCCGAAAAATGCTGCAACACCCGTCTGTTTGTGCTTGTACACACCTCCAGCTCCCTTCCTCTGCACCCCCAAAGCTGGGGTGGTAGAACGCAGGGGAGAGCAGGCCACCCCAGCGTGCTTTCTATAGGGGTGGGGGCAGGGAGGTGAGGGGCTGCTTCTGGCCAGCCTGGCTACGCCCACATGCTCCAGGCCCCTCATCTAGTGGGGGGCACCCCACCCCACCTGCATTTGTCACCCCCACATGTGGGGCTTCCTGCAGCCCCTGACTTGCCCTTGTTCAAAGAAACCACCCACACCCTGGCCACCTCTGGCATAAGCCCTGGCCCCCATGGTTGAGGATGGGCATGGGGGGAGGGTAGGGAGCGGAACTCCAGGGGGTGCCTGCAGGGGCTGGACAAGGCAGACCTGCCCCTGCTGACTCCTTTAGGCCCTGCACAAGGTGCAGCCCCAACTGCTCCCGGGTGCCCAGCTTTGTGGGCCACCCGACCGCAGTGTTCAAGGCCTAGTTGCGCTTGCGGTGGGGGAGGGGCAGTCTCAAGGCCCCTGGGAGTGGGGAGAGTGAGGGGAAGGCCCCCTGGGATGGGGGGGGCAGTGGGCTCTGACACGGCTTGGTGGAAGAATTAGAGGCTGCATACACCCCTGCACTGGCCCTGTCACCACACCAGCCTCCTGGTTTCAAAGTGCTCCCTTTTAGTCAAAAAGGAGAGGTTTATTTTTTTTATAGCTGACCTATAAACCTCTGAAAATTATGGCTTACAATGGAAAGGGTGACGTAAAATAGCAAAAACAGAATGGCTGGCAGTACTTTTGCTAGTGCCTTGGGCCGGGAGAAGAGAACTGGTGGACCCTTATGGGGCCATACACAGCAGTCACTGACTTTCCCCACCCAGTCAGGGACAAAGCGGGGCTCAAGGCGAGATTTTCAAGATGTGTTTAGATGTATAATTAACTAAGCTCCTCCCAACTGCCTGAAAGGGCTGGGAGAGGAGAGAGCCAGGCATGGCCCCAAGGCCCTGCTGCCACCAGTGGCCCTCACCTGATGGTAACTGAGGAATTAGGCCTTCATGGGCCTGACTTCAGGCTTCAAACCTCTCCTCTTGGGGAGAAACTCCACTGCATCCACCTCTGTGACCAGGACAAAGTCCTTTCCTCTCTGAGATGGTGGAGGGTGGGTACCTTCTGCTGTGGACAGGGGAGGTGTGTGCCTAGCAAGCAGTCAGTGGGCATGCAAGGTGACTGAGTCTGACCGGGGCAGGTCCTTACCCCCCACAAACACACCTGCTGCAAAGGCCTTCTCCTGCGGGCGTGGCGGGCCAAGCGTCTCACAGGCTTGGTCTCTGGGCACAGAGACCTGGGGGGACGCCCCCCTGAGGATCCATGATAATACCTACAGCAACCAAGCACAGGGGTGGTGGGGGTGACATGGCGTTTCTTTGTGGCAGGCGTGTGCTGAGCAGGATTCATCTTCAATGAGACCCTACCAGCAAGGTGCCACTGTGTTCCTCATTTGTCTGAGGAGGAAACAGAGCAACCCACCTGAGGTCACGCCACTGACCTTGGCAAGGCTGAGGGGTTTTGGACTGGTGAGCTCTGGGGCCTGGCCTGGAAACCATTGCATAATTCTGTCCCATAGACCAGGCTGGGAAGACAAACGGTCACTCTGTTAACCTCCAAACCAACAAAGCAGTGACACGGAGGGTGATGCTGGGAAGGGATTGTCCTGGGCAGTGGTGGGTGCTCAGGGAAGCCAGAGAGCAGCCCAACAAGGGTCGTGAGGGAGGAAGCGTGAGTGTGCTGGAGCCAGAGGGTCAGAGTGAGGCAGAAGACATGAGGTCACAGGGTAGGGAGATGTTGGGGGTCTCCCCTAGTGCCAGGGGCCTTGGCTGGCCTGGGCTGCATGTCAGGCCAGCACACAGGCTTACACATTATTCCATGAAAGAGTGCTGTTTGGGGTGTGCCTGCCTGGCCTCTCCCTTCCCTGTCCTGTCCTACTGGGCCTGATGGACTGGGGTCAAAGTTTGACTTTTGTCTGCAGGCAGAGGGGCTCCTCCTGAGGGACTGAAGCAGGGAATGACAGGAGCTTCTTGAGGCTGCTGGATGGAGAGAGGAGGGCTGGGGAGAGGAAGGGGGCGAGGGGCCAGGAGGACGTGATGGTCCAGGCAGAGGTGCTGGGTTTTGCACATATTCCAAGAGCCTCTAGCATGCCAGACTGTGTTCTAGGCACCAGAGGCTCTGCAATGAATACAGACACCTGAGTCCCTGCTCCAGGGGCTTTCTCTGAGAGGTGACATAATTATACCTAGTAAGTGAGCTATAGCACACACATAGGTGGTGTTAGGGGTAAACAGAGCCGAGCAGTGGGCTACTGTTGAAAGCAGGACATGCCAGGAAGCCCCTCCTCCAGCTCCCAGTGGTGACAAGTGCGGACAAACTGGGTCTGGCAGTGGGAACAGCCAGTGCAAAGGCCCTGAGGTCAGGGGCATCCATGGGATAGTAAGCCAGGGGGCTGGAGGTGGGGTTGGGGGAACTATAAGGTATATTTAGTGGGAGGACTAGGGCCTGTGGATGGATTGAGGGAATAGGAATTGAGGGTATAGGAAGCAGGTATAGGAACTGAAGGGCCAGTGTAAAGGGGCCATTCTCAGAGCCGAGAAAGACTTCCCAGAGAAGGGGAGAGCAAAGGGTCAAAGCCCCTTCTTCTGCACATACATTGTAGTTCAACCTGCCCCCTGCCCTGATTTCCACTCTCAGCCAGGCCCCGCAGAAATCAGAACATGTGTTAATTCTCTCAACAGCCCTGCCAACAAGGCGTTACCACCCTCGTTGCAGAGGCTCTGAGAGGCAAAGCAACTTGCCCAGGGTCACTCCCTGGTAAAGCACCAGCCCAAGGTGAGCCCAGAGCCGCCAACCTCTCAGCCCTGGCTGGTTTCTCCAATGGTGTCTTAAGAGCACTGTTTTGTTTGTTTGTTTGTTATTTTTTGATTCAATATTATTAACTAAAGTCCATAGTTTACATTAGGGTTCACTCTTGGTCTTGTACATTCTGTGGGTTTGGACGAATACTGTCCTGTATCCACCATTACAGAGTCATACAGAAGAGTTTCATGGCCCTAAAAGCACTCTATGCTCTACCTATTCACTCCTCCCTCCCCCCAACCCCTGGCAATCCCTGATCCTTTTAAGGGTGAGTTTAGGCATAGTTTTGCCTTTCCTAGAATGTCATAGAGTTGCAATCATACAGCATGTAGCCTTTTCAGATTGGCTTCTTTCACTTAGCAATACATACTTAATATTCCTCCATGTCCTGTCATGGCTTGATAGCTCATTTCTTCTTAGCATTGAGCAATATTCCATTGTCTGATGTACCACAGTTTATTCACCTGTTGAAGGACATCTTAGTTGCTTCCAGGCTTGGGCAATTATAACTAAAACTGCTATGAGCATCCACGTGCAGGTTTTTGTGTGGATGCAAGTTCTCAACTCATTTGGGCAAAAAGAAGACAGTGCAACTGCTGGATCACATGCTAAGAGTGTTTTTAGTTTTGCAAGAAACCACCAAACTGTCTTCCAAAGCAGACATGCCATTTTGCATTCCCACCAGCCATGGCGAGAGTTCTGGCTGAAGAGCACTGTTTTTCAAATGTTTCTCATCTGTAGATCACACCAACCACCAAGTTCAGGTGAATTAAAAACCCAAAACCTCCTCACAGTTTGGACATGACAAGGACAAAACATAATTAAAAATGAACACTGCGACTGTGGCTTTTTCTCAGTGACCCAGCTGGTTTGACTGGGCTAGGGAAGAAGAACATGGGCCGTTGGTCAGTTTCTCGTCCAGCTGGCCCTGTGGCAGATTGCTTTAATGTCCAAATATTTGCTGCACTGCCTTGCAGGAGGATTCTGCATCTCCTGCTGGTTGACATCAGACTTGGCCACATGATTTGCTAGTGAAATGTGACTGAGGTGACACATGCCATTGCTGAGCAGAGTCTGTCTAAGCCAGCGTTCCACTGTTTTATCCCTTTGTGAGTGGCTGCTCTTTCCACAAAGATGGGGCACAGCCACAGCCACCAGTGATGGACTGTCATGGTAAGAGGGAAATACTCCACACTTGGTGTAAGCCTCTGAGAGTTTTAGGCTTGTTTGTTATACAGCATAATGTAAACTGAGCTGACAGGTACAGTTTCTTTGAAAATCCCAACTCACTGTTAGCAGTTTTCAGGAATGACAACAGGGCCTTGTGGCATTTTAAGTTGTTCTGGGTACTTGGACATGTGTCCAGAAAGTATGCAGAGACTCCTCCCTGAGAGCTGCTAAATTAAGCCTATCACATTTAAAGTCTGGCAGTCAGGGGTTTCCACCGGGCAGTGTGTGGGTGCTCCCTTTCTTTGGTTACCATCTGTTCTGCGGTAGTGTAGTATGGTATGTGCTTTAACAATAGTCCAGTGATACATCTCATTTTTTTCTTTGATGGGGAAAGAGAATTATTGTGATTTGGGAAAAGGTCAAAGTCTCAGAGATTGAGCTGTTTGCCCTACAGTTTGGCATACTTAGGAAATCCCAATTGCTTAATCTGAAAATTAAAAATTGTGTTATTTAGGCCCTGCAGTGAATGTTTCAAGGGCAGTAGAGATACTGATTACACCACCAGGATATGCTCCGTGGACGAGCCTCTTGGAGGCAAAAATGGAAATGGCCTCTGATGGCCTTATGATATCAGGAAGAAATGCTCTGCTCTTAGCTGTTGCTTGGAAGCCCCCGGCAGTGGGTCTTTCTCCTTAGGGCTGGCCTGCTTCAGCGTCAGATAGCTGTGTGCTCACCATCCCCCTCAGCCCCATGTCACGGCCACTACTGTACTGTTCAACACCAGGGCATGAAGTCAGGTGTGGACTGGCAGCAGTACCTTCTCTTCCGTTAGCGTGATAACACCTGTTCTAATTATCTCTTGCCAAGTAAAAAACGATCCCAGTACTTTGTGGCTTAAAACAATAGTTTCATTTATATCTATGATTACATGAGTCAGGAATTTGGGAAGAGTTGGCGAGGTATCTTGGCTCTGCATTATGGGGTGTCAGCTAGGGTAGTTGGATCAGGGTTGGAGGATCAACTTCTATGATGGCCCACTCCCATGCCTGGCAGAGCCCTGCAGGCTGCCACTGGGGGGCCTCATTTCCTATTCACATAGCTTCTTCCACAGGCTACTTGGGCTTCCTTACATCATGGCAGCTGGGTTCCAAGAGAAAGTGTTCCCGGAGACCCAGGAGGAAGCAGCAAGGCTTCTAAAAACCTGGCCTCGGAAGCTGTGACGCATCTGGTCTGCCTCATCTGATTAATTGAGTGAGCTACTGAGGTCACCCCAACTTCCACTGAGGGAACTTAGACTTTGCTTCTCAGTGGGGCATGTGGCAAAGAGCTTGCAGCCACGTGCCCAGCCCTGGTGACCATTGAAATCCAGCATTTTAGGATTCCCAGAACAATTGTTACCTAAATTCAAAAGAAAAACACTTTTTCCCTCTAGCATGGACTTTCAGTAATAAACAGAATAAGAAATCATTGAATACTTCTTGTGTTTGAACTGACCAAGTGCCAGGAGTGGCTTCCTGCTTGGCACATCAGGAAGATGTGGGTCCAGGTGAGGGCAGACAGCTGTGGGTACATGTCAGAAAGGACCCCTCACCCCCAAGGCCACTGAGATGGTGCCCTGGAAATACTTGATAAGGGTATTTGCCAACAGCCTTTCTGCCTTCTTTTATTGTATGTGTGTATATAATGTATATGTGTATTTAATACACATATATAATGTGTACATATATTATACACATAACACATATGTATACATGTGTGTATATGTGTATATTTCCCTCTTTTTGTTAACTTTGTATTCGGTATTAGATTTTCTCAGCAATAGTAATAGTGTCACTTATATTTCCTTAAAAACATTCTTGTGGAAATTTGCAAACATACACAAAATTTAATAGAACAGTACAATGAGCTCCATGTGTTCCCCAGGCAGCCTCAACAATCATTAACATTTTTCCAATCTTGTCCATCTATTTCCCACCCCAACTCTTACTTTTTATTTTTTTCTGGAGTGTTTTAAAGCAGCTCCCAGACCTCCCACCCACAAGTTCTCACTCTGTGCGACTCACGCAGACTTTATTCCCACAAGTGCATGGTGGACGCGAAGAGAAGCTGTGGCCTCTCCTCTGCCTTCGGTGCCATGCTTATCAGCCTTGTCCTGGAAAGCGTTCCTTTTCACTTATTCTGGAAGAATACTGTTGGTTTCCAGGGGAGGCCCTGGGCTATGTTTGAAAATGCCACAAAACCACTGCAGGCCTCATGCCACCATCTGGCCAAGTCTCTTAAGAGACCATGCACCCGGGACGAGTCCAGTAACATCCTGTGTCTAGTGTCACGCTTGGTGGATGGTCCCCACATGTAGGTGATGTCCCACATTCGCCCTGGAATCCTGACTGGTCGGTATGTCACTGCTTTGCTGAGCCTCTTTTGAGCCATTGGTCCATTTTGGGGACTGAAATAGGGAAATGCCACATATGCAAACAATAATACACAGGCAGCGGGATCCAGGCAGCTGAGGAGCACTGATAAGAACTGATCACAGCCCCTCAGTCATGCTGACTTCCCCTTTGGGAGCACAACGGGTTACACACTTGTGGTCTGTGTGTGAACAAAACTCACCTTTCCCCTTTCCCTTGAAACTGCCCTCTGCCTATGGCTACTTGCCGTGTGGTCTGATGGTCTGGGGGTGTCCGCAGGCAATCATTGGGTGGTCTTGGGGGCCTGTGGGCAGGAGCTTGGATCAGAGGGTGGTTGGCTTGTGGCTGACATGTAGAAAACACACAGGGATTTTGTACCAGCCCAGCTCATCCTGGGAAGGGTGGAGCCCAATTTGGAGCAGGGCATGGCAGGGTGTTGTGGCCAGCACTGGGGCCATCTTTCTGACTGTCTCCCATTCTAGACTTCTCCCTTATTGCTGGGGTCTGGCTCTCCCTCCACTGGCTGCTCCTATCCAGGGTAAGGAAGGCAAAGGACAAGTCTCTTCTGCTCTCTGGGCCTCGGTTTCCTCCTCTGAAGGGGGATCATAGGAGGCAGAGTCTCTGAGGGCCGGTCTGAGGGGCTCCAGCACGAACGTCCTTTGGGTTGACAAGGTTTGTCTGTGGGTTGAAACCTGCCGCTGGCCGCTTTCATTTGTCCAGATCCTGCTGCTCTTGCTTGGTGCTGACCTCCCTGCAGCCCTTCCTGGATTGAGGCTTGGAAGACAGGGTAGGAGGGAGCCCCTCTCCCTACCCCCCTGGTTCTCGGGGCTTTCATTTTGACGGTCACATGGGGTTTTATCAGCCAACCCCAGCACCTCACTGTCAGTCCCAGGAGAGAGCACGTGGTCAGTGGGTGGGGACTTAAACCTGAGGGATGTGGTGGAACTGGAACCACAGAGGCTGGAAGTAAGGATACCTGCAACCTGGTGCTCTGGTCTGAATGTGTCCCCTCCAAAATTCATGTGCTGAAACTTAATGGCCAATGTGACAGTATTAAGAGGTGGGGCCTTTAGGAGGTGATCGGGTCATGGGGGCTCTACTCCTTCCTGAGCGGGATTAAGGCCCTTAGAAAAGAGGCTTCACAAAGCTCATGTTTCTCACAAGAAGGTGCCATAATGGAAGCAGAGAAAAGCCCTCACTGACACCAACCATGCCTGCACCTTGACTTCGGACTTCTCAGTCTCCAGAACTGTGAGACATTAATCTCTGCTCTTTATAAATTACCTGGTCTCAGGTATTTTGTTATAGCAGCAGGAATGGACTAAGACATCTGCTGTCCACCGTCTGAGGCTACAGCCTGGTGTCTCTGTGCGGGGAGCCAGACTTTCTCCCAGGGAGCGCTGAGGTGGCGAGCTGACCTGCCCTGTGGCTGGATGGATGTTGCCAGGGGCCTGGTCCCCAAGGAGGAGTCTACTTGGGGGTTAAGACAAAGCCAGTGTCTGTCTCCTCTGTTTTCTTGTGCAACGTCTCTCAAAGCCGTTGCCTTCTGTGCACTTCTGGGTTCCGGCATCCAGTTCAGAGTCTGCTCTGAGGTGCTGCCATGAGCCCAGAGCCAGGTGCCTAAACTAAAAGGAGAAGGGAGAGCGGGAGATGGAGAGAATGGGGAGGGGAGCCGTGGGAGGAGGGAGGAAAGACATCCCAGTTGAATTCCGTCAAAGGACTCCACTCTCCACTCTCCTTTTTGTTCTCTTCCTTCGTTTTTCCTTTCAGTGGCTCAGTTAGGGGTTTTCGTCTTCGGTTTTCCATCTGCTGTTTTGGGGTCTCAAGAAGCCAGGCTTGGGGAGCCGACCCTGCCCCCTGCTCTGCTGGCCTCCTCTTGGCTTCTTCGTGCTCAGGTGCTGGGGCCCCTGTCCGCAGGCTCTCATACCTCCACTCCTCGCCCGCCAGGGGAGCAGAGTGAGCAGAACTAGCCTCTGAAAGGGGAAGAGCAACAGAAGAATAAAGAGCAGAAAGACCCACAGGAGGGCTGGGGCCTCCCGGTGAGCGAGGCTTCCTCGTGGGAACAGGGTTGAAGGCCTGACAGAGGCCTCCCCTTGGAGCCCCAGGAGAGAAGGTGGGAGGAAATTGAGTTGGTGGCGGCCGCCCAGGGAGGACCGAATCCTCTCAAACTGGCGTCTGGGCGGGGCACAGAGGAGCAGACCAGCCACACAGCCTCTGCGGGCTGGAGTCACTCGAGGTCAGAAATGCCCAAGCAGGAAATGAGATGCAACTTGTAAAAGACATCAAAGGAAATGGAAGAACATTCTTCTAATATGTCAGGGAGGCTAGAGGAAGGAGGGGGAATGCTCCCTTTATTAGGGGACCAGGGAGGGGGGTGATAAGAGATGGCACTAGAAGGCCAGAAATAATTAAAATCCACAGTTCCAGACACCTGGGAGTGGGAACAAGTACCCCCCTGCAGCCAAGAGGCCCAAGGAGCCGGCTGGGAGCCCTCCAGAGGAGCACCGGGGTCAGGGGTGCTCGAGGCTCAGCCTCTGGCCCCGCCTGTCACAGCAGCTTCTGCAGCCCTGGGTGTGGAGTGCTTCAGGGTGCACGCTGCAGGCAGCCAGCGCTGGCTGTGTTGGCAAAGACCTGGGAACTGAATGATGCCTTTTCTTGGAGGAAAATCCCAGCAGGATCAGTGTGCCAACACGTGAAGATCCCGGAGGGCACTGAGTTGCCAAACGGTCTGGGAGCCCGTTTGGCAGAGAGAAACAGCGCGTACAACCCAAGGGATGCCTCTGCAAAGGGAAGGGGTGGCCGTGAGTCCTCATCTGTAACCAGGGCTCGGCCTCCCTCTCTGCACACGTTGGGCCCATCTATGGTGCCTGCCTGGGGTTGGCTGTTGAAAGCGGGCCCTTCTCCCTGCCTCCCACTCCTCAGGAAACCTTCGGATGGGCTGCACCCCAAGGTGAGCCCTCTCCACCAGTCCGGGTGCACCCCAGGTGGCATCACAATGCCGTTGTCTCCTAGCAACTCTTGAGCACTTCCTGATGGCCCAGCCATCACTTCCACCCTTCAAGGGGGAGATTTCTTTATTCCAAGAGGAAAGTGGTGCTGGGCACGTGTGAGCATCCAGACAGTTGTGAATTCAGGACCCAGAGTGTGTGTTCCTTCCCGCTCAGCCCAGGCTCTGAAAGGGAAGTGGGTGGACGTGGAGGGGCCCTGGGCCTGGCACCCAGGACAGGGAGGGCTGGGTGTGGATTCCACTAGCAACAGTCGCCGCTGGGAAGTCCCTAACTGTGCTGGGCCTGAGTTGGGCAAATGGGGCTACCAGGAACCCAGTGGGCAGAGCGCGCAGCCCTGGGGGCGGAGGCGGGTTGTTTTTCCCAGGCCCTGGGGGAGCAAGGGCGAGCCTGTTCCTTGCAGAGCGGCGCTTTCCCGGGCTCCCAGCACTGTAAACAGCAGCAACAGTAACGACTGGGGTTCAAAAGTTCAAGACTCTGGTTCAAAGGCAGCCGGAGTGAACGCCCTGAGCCGAGAGGACGGGTGGGTGGGTGCGTACCCCGCAGGGGGCCTGGGGCGGCGGGCGCTGGCCACCCGAGGGAGGCCGGGCGCTGCTCAGTGGTCGTCGTCGCCGTCGTCGTCGTCGGGGCGCGCGGGCAGCTGCGCGCAGGCGGGAGGGAGCGCGGCGTCCCGGCGGCCCTGCCCGGCTGACGGCCGGAGCCTCCCCCTCCCGGCCGCGGCCGCGCTCGTCTCGCCGGTCCGTGGGGAGGGGCGGGAAGGCAGCTGGACGCGGCGGCGATTTATGGGCCTTTCAGGCGAGCAGGTGCCTCCTCGGGCCGCCCATTGTCTCGCCGGCCTCACAATGGGGCTGCTGCAGCCGCAGTGCCGGCCCCCGCCGCGGCCCGCGGCCCGCACGGGCGCCACGGCCCCGGGGCGACGCGAGAGCCGGCGGTCCGCGCGTCCGTCCGCGCGTCGGTCCTCGCCTGTCCGCGGGGAGCGGGCCCCGCGCGCCCTGCGCCAGTCCCTGCGCGCGCCGGGCCGGCTGGCCCGCGGGGACCCCGCGCCCGAGCGTGCGCCCGCGTCCTGCGCCGACGGGCACCTCGGCTCTGCCCGGCTGCCAGGGCCCGCGCCGCTGCGTCCCGGTCGCACACACAGGGGCCCATTCTTTCCGGCGCCGCGCAACCATATGGCAAATCCGCGTCGACACAGCAGCCCCCGCTCATTCAGGCGCAGAATGTCCCGCAACAGGGAACAATCACAACTCTGTTCGCGTCTATTATGGATGCGAACCGGGCGAGAAAAAAAATCGTTTAACTCCGAGAGATAGCCAGCTAATTAGCAACCATATGTGAGCCCGGATTCAAAGCGATGCCGAGGAGTTCATTCTGAGTCAGGCGACTTTATTAGGTATAGAAGACAGATGTCCCGACAGCCCACGCATCACAGAAAATCGTGTCGGGCAGTTCTTGAAATGTCCGGGAGAGCTCTTTAAATATTAAAGACCCAGCCCGCTGATGGACTGGGCCGGGGTCCTCTGGGATCCCCAGGCCTCAGGAGCAGGACTTAGCAACAGTGACTCTGGCAGACGCTGGCCCGACTGGCCCAGGGAGGGGTCCCTGCCCCTTCCCCCTTCCCCCTTCCCCTTTCCCCTTTCCCTCCGACTCAGAGCTTTCCACTCAGGTGCTCTGGGGGCCCCAAGGAGGAACAAAGGGAACTCTGCATGTATTGATGGCCCGTGATGCTTTATGGCGCCTCCAAGTGCCAGGGGATGGCTTTGTTGGGGCATCCAGTCCCTTGTTTGTCCCCAAGGAAAGAACTTAGACCCAAGCTGCCTTTGGGAGTGTCTGGTTACACTGGCCCAGCCTGAGCCCAGCCAGCGGTGCGTCCAGTAGGTCTTCCTTTGGAGTGGACAGAATGAGTGAATGGATGGTCCAGTGTGGCAGCCAACCCAATTATGAAAATCCCTTGGGGGTGAGTGGGAGTGGGGGCAACAGTGGAAGGGACACACTTGTGATTTCTGTACCAAGAAAATAGCCTCTGGCCGTGAGCCTCTGCTTCTTTGGGAAAGGAAAACGAGAAAGCTCGTTAGAGAGAGAGAAAAAAATCTTTCTGTTTTCCATGCAATGCAATTATGTTCCAGCTTTTTCTCCTTGTTATTCTTTTAAGCCAAATGTCTGAATAAAAGGATTATTCCCCAGCCCTCCCCCCCAGGACTGACTGTGCCGCTGTTAGCAGGCGGGGTGCTGCTGGTGAGATTAACTGCAGCCCATGGCTTCCGCATTTCTTCTATGAAAATAAGTGAGGTCAGCTGCCATTCAATTGTCGAAGCATATATATTTGAAAATTTAAATATTTGAATCAAAGGAAAAAGGGGGATTTGCATTTCTGCCCAACTCGACGAGTGCGTACCATGAACACTGCACAATGGGAACGTTTCAGTCCGAATGAATTGTCTCCTCGCAGGAGGATTCTGTATAAAGGCAGCCAGTGCTTTCTCTTTTGTTTGCTTTTGCTTTTGTTTTGTGTTGTGTGTTTTTCTTTCCTCTTACCCCCGCTCCAATCCGGGAGGGTGTTTTCTGAAACTTGGTGACTGACTTTGGTTTCGAGGACATAAAGAAACATGGAAAAACTCCCACGAAACATTCACATCAGAGGCTTCTCTGGCACAAAAGCGAAATTTAATTGAACATGTGCGGGTGAAAAAATAGATGGGGGGGTGGTCCCAGTGCCACTTAGAATGGGCTAATCAGCTGACTCCAGCTGGTCTGGATGAGGCTGTTAATGAAGCCCCTGGTGAGTGGGAGGGAGGCCCGGCTTGGTCCTTCAGGCAGGCCCTGGTTGTCCAGGGCGGGCACCAAACCTGCCTAGCCTCTGAAGCCAGCCGGACCCAAGTGCCCCTTGTCTCCAATTAGCATTGGGGGCACACAGACATCGACTCTGCACATGGCTTTTTTGTCTTGGCCCTTGGAAAATGGTATTTTTGGACACTCCCCACATTCATGGTGTGTCCCTAGGTGCTGGGGTGATGCTTCCAAAGGAAACTAGCTGGGAGCAGGCTTAGAGCATTAAGTCAGGAAGGTCTCTAAGCCAGGGGTGGGTGGGGTTTCTGCTGGTCTGGAGGTCTGGGGCGTGGTCTCTCCATCCACCCTGGCTGTGTGGGCCTGGACAGATATCTTCCCCTCTGTGGAGTTGGAGTAGGGTGAGTGCTGGGTGTGTTAGCTTCTTGGGGCTATCATGACAAAGTACCACAGGCTGGGTGGCTTAATCAACAGACATTTATTCTCTTACAGTCCTGGAGGCTGGAAGGCTGAGATCAAGGTGTCGCAGGGCTGGTTCCTCCTGAGGCCTCTCTCCTTGGCTTGCAGATGGCCACCTTCTCCCTGTGTCCTCACATGGTCTTCCCTCTGTGGGGTCTGTGTCCTAATCGCCTCTTCCTGGGGGGATACCAGTCCTATGGATTAGGGCCCACCCTAATCTCATTTTAGCTTAGTTACCTCTTTAAAGGCCTTATCTCCAAATACAGTCACATTCTGAGGTACTGGGGGTTAGGGCTTCAACATGTGACTTTTAGGGGTGGACACAATTCAGCCCATAACACTGGGCTTCCAGCTTGGGCCTCCTGCCCTGTGGCCTGGGATGCCCAAAGGCGAGCCTCGCTGTCCAGGCCTCTGGGGACCTGGTTCGGCAGGAGAGTGGGCTGGGCTGTGGCACCTGCTCATGAAGCTTGGTGACTGAGGTTCATGACTAATGCAGGTTCCAGGGCCTCCCACATTTCAGAGAGGCCTCTAGTGGCATTCGGGAACCCTGGTCCTTCCAAGCTCCCCCCCACCCCCAGGCTTAATATTCTCCCCAGAGAATGAGAATCCAGAAGCAGATACTCCCCCCTCAGTCCCCCAGAGAACGGAGGCTCCTTTAGAGCCAGCCGTGGTCTAGGGCTGTGAGAGGAAGGGCTGGTGGGCACCCTGTGAGTAGCAGGTGAGTTTCCTGCTGGGGGCTCTAAACAGCCACTCTGCCAGCCCCCACCCCAAGGTGCCCTTCGTTGCTCCATCTCTTGCGCCTGCTCTGCCTTTCTTTCCCTTCCCCCGCCTTCCTGCTTTATCTTCTCATTCCCAAATCTGTCCCCCCACATTCCTAAATCCAAATAAAAACCCAGCAGAGGCTGAAAAGTGAGATAAACCCCAGAGCTCTGCAAGATGACCTGGGGCTGAGCCCTCACATCTGTTCTTGCATCAGCCACTCTGTTGCTGTGCTACCCAGGCAGGTTGGTTGGCCTCTCTGAGCCTTGGCCGGCCTGCATCGCGGCAAACACAATGCTGACCTGTCTCTCGGGCAGAGTGAGAAGGAGCTGATGAAAATGGCTGTAAAAACACTCCAGGCATTTAAAAAATGTCACGTAATTGCAAAATAATAACGATAACAACAATATACTTTGGAATTTTGCTGGAACTGAGAAGAGGCCCGCGTGGAATTTGGCACTAAGTGGGTCTGCCCTGGCCTCCGTCCAAGGGGGTTTAGTTACTGAGGCGCCCCCAGGACTCCATTCTGAGGCGGCCCCTCTTGTAAGGTGGTCCTGCCTGCGGCTTCCCGTGCTGGGCTGGGGCTGGGGCTGGGCTCTCCCACAGGCCGGGCGCCAGCTCTGAGCAGTGTTGCTACAACCCCCAGGTCACAGGGCTGGCAAACCAATGGTGTTTTTTATTTCTTTTAATTCTCAAAATGAAAATAGCCTTATATTTCCCCCCGATTG
Source organism: Daubentonia madagascariensis (assembly GCA_023783475.1). Classification (NCBI taxonomy): domain Eukaryota; kingdom Metazoa; phylum Chordata; class Mammalia; order Primates; family Daubentoniidae; genus Daubentonia; species Daubentonia madagascariensis. Next base: position 836,316 of record JAKFHU010001716.1, on the reverse strand, counting down.
TAGAAATATCATATGCTCATTGTAAAAAAAATGCAAACAATACAGGAATGTATAAGAAAGAAAATAAAAGTTCTCCCAGATAGCTTCTCCCCTGGGAGATAACCACGGGTGGTATTTTGGGGCTCTGTCCCATTTCACATCACAGGGACCCACATATACTTTTTAGGTCTAAAGTAATTTTAATATTTTAAAGTATTAGAATATCTATCTATCTCTATATAAACATACACACACATATATACATATATTGTTTTAATTGAAAATATTTAACCGTAAGGAGAGGTTTAGGAGACCCATAATATGAATGTGATAAACCAAGTAACAGAGAGTGTGGAAGGGAGTTCAGTACACCCAGAAGCTGGTGACAGTACTACAACTGGAGAAGATGGCATATATCTCAGTAAATGTGCTGGAAAAAGGTCCTACTCCCCCAGGTTACAGGATTGGGAAGACGCCGTTGTTGAAAAGTGGCAAGGGGAGTACGAAGAAGACACAAATGCTGTGGGTGTGGATGTGGATGCGGTAACCAAAGCAGCGTGTCCAGCGTGGCTGGTGGGGCCCAGGCCAGGCTGCCTGTCCCAGGACAAGCTGCAGGGGCCGAGGCGAGCTCGGCTGGGCAGGCTTCCCCAGAGGAAGATGGAGGCCCCTGGTTAATGAAGAGACTGCAGGGGGTTAGGACGAAGAGATGTTTGTCTCAAACGGGTGTAAAAATCCCATTTGAACTGTTTCCTGGAAAGAAAAGAACGAGGGGGATCTGAGGGGGCACCTGTTATTTCCACATTGATAGGAAATGGTTTCCATTCCGTGACCATGGAAACTTCCATGGTGCATCCTGGCTGTGCATTTCCTATAAGCCGGGCTCCCCCTGCCCACAGCATGTCACTGCAGTGGCACAGACTGGACAGCGCCCTGCAGGATGGGCATGGAGGGCTGGCTGAGGCCTGGGTGTCTGCTGGGACCCCTGTGAGGTCCCCCAGACGGGCCCTGGGTACTGGCGAGGGTGCAGGCTGGGCCCTGTACTGGGCACTCAGAGGGAATTCCCTTCAAGGAGTATCTGCTCAGAGGAGCCAGGTGAGGGAGGTGTGGCCCAGGGCAGAGAGCGAGCAAGGTTCCTGGGGACTGTCTGTCCAGGGAAGAGCAGTCCCCCGAGTGGCCTGAGCAGGCAAGGTGCTCCGGGCAGAGGGCTCAGCCAGCACACGATGCAGTGGATTGGGGCTGGAGGGTGGGCACTGCAGCAGGGTGGGGGGTAGGGGGTGAGCCCGTGAAGGCCAGGCCAGGGTGCCAGGACCAGGCTGGTGGCAGTTGGACCAGATTCGCGGTGTTGGCTGACTTCAGTCCCAGCTGAAAGCTGAGGGGTCCTCCTGCCCGTTGACTGTCAGCCCTTTGCCTGAGCAAATTACGAAACCACACAGGAAATCTAAGGAACAGCTGATCCCCCTTTCCTTTTTAACGGTCTCTGCTGAGCCGTGTTTGGGAGCATCTACTCACCCAGAGAAAGGCCCTGTCTGATTCACAGCCGCTGGCGGGGCAAGTTAACCACTCACCAGTGCATAGGTTTTCTGAGTTTGTGGTTGACATTCTGCTAGTAAAGCGCACACACCCCTCCATTCTCTCATTTATTCGCTCTGTGCAGACACCTCAGCCCCCGCCCTGCTGCGGAGTCGGGCTGAGCCCGCACCCCAGGCACCTTCCCTCCCTCGCCTTTGGTGGCCGGGCCGCGGCCTGGCTCCCGCCGGGGCCAAAGGTGGGAGGTGGCCCGAGACTGTGCTGGCCCCGCCCAGCCTGGGAACCTGCTTCTGCCGGGAAAGGCGGAGGGTGACGGAGCCGGGCGGCGCGGACCCTCGGCCCGGTTACAGCAGACCCCACGTCTGCCGCGACTCGCCGCCGCCTGCGAGCGCCGCGGGCCTGGGGCTGGCAAGACGCGGCGCGGGAAGCGGGTGCGAGGGCCGGGGTCCCACCGCCACCCCCACTACCCAGGGCCGCCGGCCCGCGCCGCCGCCCCCACCGCGCCCGCGTCTGTTTGCAGAAGAAAGCGGCCCAATTTGTTTTCATTCAGAATCACTTAAGATCCCATTTCGGAGAAATGAACAGAGAAAAGCGCGCTCCCCGCGCCCGGCCCGCCGGGTGCCCGCCCGTGCCGGCGGCCTCCCCCCCGCGGCGCCCGCGCCCGCGCCCCCGCCCCGGCCGGGGCTCCCGCGCCGGCGTCCGAGCGGCGGCCCCGCAGGCCCGCGGCCCGGCCGCGCTCATCTGCATGAAGCGCACACTCGCGGCCCATCTGCAAAGGCGCAATTAAACGCGGGGGGCGGGGGCGCCCGAAATTAGCATTTCCGCGGCCATCTGGCGCGAGGAGCAGGCGCGGCCGGACAAAGGGCGCCGGGCGAGGGGAGAGGCGAGTGTGCCGCGGCATTGACCTGCAAATGAGGCTTTGTCCGCGCATTAAAGCTCGCCGGACCCCCGACCCCGGCCCCCGCCCCGCCCGCCGGCCCGCGGCCCCTGGCGGCCCAGGCCCGGACCGGTCCCCGGGCAGGCGTGGTGGCCGTGCGGGCCGCGCTGGCCCTGTGCGGGAGGCAGGCGGGGCCGGGCGGGACTTGGGGGGCGGGGTTGGAGGCCCCGCCCAGGCCTGGCCCTCGCGGGGCCTCCCGCAGAGCCCCTGGGACAAGGGCGGCTTGACCCCTGCCCCGCCCCCGCCCCTCCTCGCCCCTGGGGCCGTGTGTTGCCCAACCTAGCCTGGCAAGGTTTTCTCAGGATGCTAGAAGCCTGGGGGGGCGGCCGCAGGGGGCATGGACAGGTGGGTGGTGTGGGGAATTTTTATATTGGGAGATACTAAAACCGGCCACCTGGACAAGTTTTTGGTTTTTTCTATGGTCATTAATGCCCTAAATCTTTGAAATAGTGGTTTCACAGTGTTTTATGGGCCTTAAAAATCAGGGGACTCTTTGGAAGTGGACACGTTGCATTACAGTTTGGTGACATCCCATGTTGAGGGACGGAACCCTTGGAGAATGCCGACCATGTGGGGTGGCATCAGAGGAAGTCCGTGGCTCCTGAGCACGCAGGGCCAGGGGCCTGCAGGCAGGAGACTGGTACTGGAGCCCTGGAGGCAGCTGGTCCCTGTCAGGTGTCCAGGTCACTTGGGGGCCTCTATGAGGCCCCCTGGACTTTCTACAGCATTGCTCAGACTCTGGGCACCCACAAGCTGGAGCCCCCTGGGTGGGCTGCCCATGAGGGGCTGTGGCCCAAGTTGGACTGCAGTAGCAACCCCAGGACCCCTGTGAGGCACAGAGGACAGGGTGTGGCTGGCTGTCCTGGGTCTCAGTTTCCCCAGGTGGACGAGTGGGAGCCTTGGTGATGCTGTCTATGGTGTGAGTCTGTCGGTGGTTGTCGTCCTGCCTGGCCATTCAGCACCATCTCTTGGCATGGCTGAAGGGCCATGGGAGGAGGGGCCCCCAACCCAGCTGAGGGTGAGGAGGAGGTTTCCTGGAGGAGGAAGGCCTGAGCAGAGTCTTGAATGAGGCAGAAGGAGGGATCATGGCCTGTAGTGGGTCAGCAGGGTGGGGCTGGGACCTGGGAGTCTGTTCAGGGTACAGTGAAGGAGGATGCTACAGATGCAGGCAGGGACTGGGTCCTAAGGCCGTGAGTGTTAGACTGAGTCATGCTTTGTGGGGATCTTCAAATATCTCCCCATAGTAGGGGCCAGAATGTCTCAGATCTGCCCAGAAACCACCCACGGGCCTTGCATTTTTGCTTGTGTAAATGGGCAGAACACCACCTCCTTCCCCTATTACAAGGGTGCTGGGAGGGGTGGTGTCTGGGATGTGGTGGCCCCTGTCTGTGCTGGGTCTGTGCTGGGTCTGTGCTGGGGGCTGGGCCCATGGCCCCTGGTTCTCCCAGCATCCGCTGGGCCACCTGCAGAGAAGGGGGAGGCACCAAGGGTTTAAGAACCCCTCAATGCTGCCTTCAAAGTCATACAGACGTGGGATGTGGTGAGGAGGGTTCTGGAGCTGGGTAGGGTAGCAGGCACACACATGGGCTGGGGTCTGGGGCTTCTGCAGGGCTGTAGTTGGGCTGGCCTGGGGGGCCAGGTGCTGGAGGTAGGTACAATGGGGAGAACAGGAGGGGAGCCCCTCTTTTCCCCACATTGTTCCCGTTCTCCAGCACCAGGTCCCAGCCGTCAGCAGGCAGTGGAGCCCAGGGCCCGTGTTGGGAACAACCTCAGCCACTGCTCTTTGTCCTCAGGGGGTCACAGGTCCAGTCTGAGGTGGCTCCTTTCAGATCCCCATTTACTAACCCCCAAGGGCTCTCCCTGTCATGTGTCCCACCTGTGATCCCCTGGAGGGACTCTGGCCCATCTGAGGGGGAGATCGGCTGCAAGGACACAGACAGTGTCAGCAATGGGTGCCAAGTGCCACAAGGGGAAAGCCTGAGCCACATGTGGAAGGCATCGTGGAAGAGGAGCCCCTTGCTCTGGGCTTTGGAGGATGAGTAGGAGTTTGCTAAGTCCAGATGGGGAGGCAGGTGGTGGTGGCAGCCGTAGCATGCCAGGGGTGGTGTTTGGGAGGAGCTGGGCAGCTGCTGCAGAGTAGGCTGGGCCTGCAGACGCGCCTCCTCCTGCCTGGGTTTCCAGTTCTTGCTTCCTGAGCTGGGTTGGAGCCGATGTTCATGCCTCCTGGCCACAGGATGCTCTTTTCAGTGTGACCAATGGGGCAGAAGAGCTGAGTGACAGGCAGCTCGTGGACCTGCCTGTGTGGAAGGCAGGGCTGCTTTTGAGCCCCGGGGTGGGGGCCCGAGTCCTGGCCTGGGCCTGCCACTCAGGAGGGCAGCCTGGAAGGAACACCGGAGCCTGAGGCCTGGCTTCCAAGTCTGGGCGTGCCCTCTAGCGCTGAGGGCCTGGCTGGCCCCAGGGCTGACACTGGGCTGGGTGGGGACAGGCCTGTCAAGATGCCCAGTGGCCTAGCCCACCTTACTTCCCTGCCTGCTCCATCCCCTCCTCTCTTCCTGCTTGGCCCGTAAGCAGCTTGGGGAGACCTGAAGCTGGAGAACTGCTAAAGAGAAACGGCCTCTTTTTGCCTGCAGCTGGGACCCAGCCCCCTGTGGCCTCCGTGGGGCCCACCAGGCCACAGGCTCAGTCATTCTCTCTGGAGTCCTCAGCGGCTTTGGCTGAAGCCAGGGCGGAAAAGCCAATGCCCTTCCACCCCAGCCTTTGCCCAGATTCAGAGGCTGGGGCTGGGGTGGGGCGTGGGGCGATGAGAGGCCAGCAGGACCCCTGGGGCTGGTGGTCTCAGGACCCCAGGCCACTCTGGGTTTCTCTTGAAGGATGTTAAAGAGGGGAGGGGTGGGGTAGGACCTTCTGTCCTTGAAGCAACTCTCGGAGGGACTGAGCCAGCACCTTAGTATCCACTTGCTTCCTAGACTGCTGCCTCAGCTGCCCATCTGTGAAACGGGTCCAAGAATCTCCATGCCCTGGCCTGTCTCATGCTTCCCACAGGCTGTTGCCCGGCCCAGTGCTCCTTCCGGCCACCTTCTCCATCTGGCTCACAAGGTGGGCCAGGAGCAGGGCTGGCTCCACCCAGCTGGGCAGGGGTGTGAGCACTCCGCCTTAGGTTCCTCATCCATAAAATGGGAGCAGTAATACTTGCCTGACAAGTGTTGGGCTCAGGTGGGGGTGTCCCCATTAATGCTTGGCTTGGTGGGTCCCCTGAGCCTGCTCTGGGCTGCCTGCTGTCTGTGAGGTCCTGGAGGTAGGGCAGGGTCTCTGACATCTTCAGCACCTGTCCTCACACTTGTCCTGGGCAGCAGTGGCTCGGGAGGCCTGTGCTCGGGTGTGGGAGGTGGGGGAGGCAGCCGCAGGTCGAGCCAGGCTGTCTCCAGGGGAGGCTGAATGGGCACTCTGTCCTGCCACCCACGGCTGTCATCTGCCGCTGGGATTTGGTTTCCTGGACTGGTGCGGCTGCAGGTGGATTCTGCGAGGCCCGGTGACCTCACAACCTGGAGCCTGGGTGTCTCCTGAGCCAGGCGGTGGCCGGAGGGGTGGGGAACAATGGGGCCTTTTCCCTGGAGGAACAGGGCCTAGCCAGCATCAGGAAAGCAATCTGCTCGCACCGTGAGGCCTCTCGGGCTCGCTGGCAGGAAGAGGGGCCGCTGGGGGCAGTGGTGCCAGGCCTTGGCAGGGCTCTCTGGAGGCTGGGCCAGCCAGGCGCCAGGCAACTGAAGCTGCCCAGACACGCGTGCAAGGTTTGTGGAGCATTTTCAGGGCACAGCTCTGCCTGCTTCACCTTGAAGCTGGTGGCAGGAGGAGAGGAGTGTGTCAGTGGACACCAGGGGGCTGGGGGCTAACCGCCCCCTGTCTTCTCTGCTTCCTAGGGCAGCTCAGGCTCTGCAGGAGATGAGGGTGGGGCTGGTCCACTCTGTGCACTCTGGGGGAGGCACAGGGGCTCTGGGTGGTGTAGGAGTGTGAAAAATGGCTTCCTCTACCCATCTAGTTCTTGGGCTGGGCTACGAGTTAAACTGACATAAGGCAGATTAACAGGAGGAAAACCCATTTTCATTATGTACGTGTGAGGGAGTCCTACAAATGTGACACTCAAAGAGCGAGGTGATGGGAGCTCATACAGCATCTCGAGCAGCAGGGAGCAGGAGCTGGGCCTCCGGGGGGCGGGGGCAACTCGAGTTACCGGAGGGAGAGGGGAGGATGGGTTAGGTCCCTGTGGGCGCGTGTGTACCAGAAGGAGTGAGGCCCTCTGGCACCCTCAGCTTGAGGTGATCAGCACACCAAAGCAACTTGTCTTGGGGTGGTATTTCCCAGACTCCCACAGTGGCGAAGGGCCAGCGGGCTTCCTGCAGGTAAAGAGCTCCGAGTGTGGAGTCCGGCAGGTGCAACCGATCACTGTGTGGCCTTGGACAAGGGCCTGGGCTCTGGGGCCCCATTCCTGTCCCATCACACAGGGTTCAGGAGCACTGAGTAAGTGGTGTCCAGCCCTGGCACCTCGTGGCAAATGCTCAGACGTGAAGCCCTGTGGCGTGATTGCCCTCATTCCTTGTCACAAGGCCAGGGAAGGGCTGAGATGGGGCTAGGAGGAGCAGGAAGCCCCCTTTCTGGGAGTGTTTCTGGTGGATTCATTCATTCATTCCACCCACAGCCCTCACCTGGATGTGCCCACCTTGCTGCCTGGGGGCAGAGACCAGTGGTCACAGCCAGCAGAGTCAGAGGGTGGGTGGCCGGGCCTTGGAGCCCCAGGAGGAGGCCTTAACTGTTCCTTGCATGCCTGAAGGATCTTTCTGGAGTAGAGGGGCCAGCCTGCCCCACAGGGTGCTGGGAACAGCTCTGGGACAGTGATTTAGGTTCCCAGGGTGAGTGTGGATGTGTGTGTGTGTGTGGTTCCCTGCTCAACCCACAATGGCCACACCCTGGGAACCAGGGAATGTCCTCTGCAGGACAATGCTGAGCACAGTTAGGTCGCAGTCATCTGAGGAGCTCTATGCTGAAGGTCAGAACAATGAGAAGGTCCCCATAGGTGAGCTTGGCCTTGTCGTGCCCAGCGAGTGAGCACCACAGCTGCAGAACAGTTCAGATTGCAGGCCACTGCAGGTGGCTTCAGTGCCCTCGGCACCTGCCACTGCGGGTCAACCACCCAGGAAGGAGAGAGGTGTGTGGTGGTGATGGGGGGTGAACGGCTCTGCTTTTTCCAGCTTGTGGGCTGAGGGGTGTTTGGGAACATGCAATAAGAAGGTTTTGTTGTCTATACCTTGAAAACTAATGTCCAAGGCAGATGTGGGGCATCCAGAGGGGATTCCAAATGGCCCCAACAGGACCACTGGGGGCTTGGGCTTGAGGAGTTACTGTGGAACATTCAGGAAGCACCTGCCACATGTGCCACATTTTCTTGCTCACAGCCATGTGGGGTAGGATGTGGTCTCAGCCACATTTGATGGCTGGGGAAACCAAGGCACAGAGTATCCAGGCACCTGGCCCAAGTTCACAGGAAATTCAGGCTTCAGAAGCTCTGAAACCCCCTCTCCACCCTGTGGCTCACTTGTGCCGCAGTTTCCCCTTCTGTAAGTGGTGGCTCTCAGCAGCTGCGTTGTCAGTGGTTTGGAGGGAGTGCCCACGAGTGGTGGGATGGAGCATTTCCCTTGCTGACCCCTTGTGGGGTGGTACCTGCTCCCTGACTGGGTAGTGCGGGTCCGCCTGGGTGCCCTGAGAGACCAGATGGAGCCCCAGACAGGAGAGACAGGCCTGGCTTAGGGTCAAGAACAGAGTTTCTGGCGGAGCAAGAGCCAGGAGGCCCCCGTGCTGCGGGGCCAGCCAGTCAAGTGGAAGGCCCAAGCCGATTGTCTGCTGCCGGCTTCTCCTCTCCAAGGCCTTTGACACGCTCCCGTGGACGAGAGAGGGGATTTGATTAAGACCCTTTGAAATTACTTAATGACATTAACCACCATCCTGCCAACCCCTCTTTAGAAAGCCTCTCTGGTGGGGCCTCCTGCTCATCTCCAGGGCGGCTCTTCTTCCAGACCTTGCTGTGGTCCAACTCCCTGGGCTCTGCTGGGGTCCCCAGGGCCTGCCCAGGCCTGGCCCGTCAGCTCTCAGGGCCTGTGCATCTCCACCCCCAAGGGCCTTGGGGAGCCCTCGGGCTGTGGCCGCTCCCAGCGAGGGCCTCCTCTTCCCCAGACTGTTATGCCTGTGTTCCTTGGCCGAGGTGCTGCAGGGCCTTCCTGGGGAGGGCCGAGGGCACGGTTGGGGTGAGTGCTCCCTGTGTGCCCTCCTGAGGCCCCTCCGACAGGTCCTCTGGCCCCTTCTGATGCTGGGGCCACTCGGCCTTACTGTGGGGGCTACTCTCCCCCATGGAGTCGGGGCCACTGTTGACCTCCATTGACCATTCCAGGAGAACTGGGTGGAGTCTGAGGCCCTGGCCCCAGCAGTCACCTGTGCTGAGCCAGGCACTGCCCGGCAGCTATGCCAAGAGATGTCCCGTGAGACATCTGCCTCATGGGCTGTGTTTGTGTTAGGCTATACATACAGACATTGCTCTGCTGACCAGGACTAGTGTATGCATTTTTCCCCTAGCGCAGCAAGCTCTGGCATTGGCGCTTGGTCCTAATGGTTGCTGAGGCTTTCTCGAGGTCTTGCATTATGCTTCGTGCCCGCCATCAGCTCTGTGAAGCTGGGACTGCACTGACCAACTGAAACTCAGAGAAGTTCAAGGCCCTGCCCAGGGGCACACAGTGAGAGAGAATAGCTGAGCCAGGGTCGGAACAAGGAGATCCCTGGCTTCTGGCTCCAGTTCTCCCTTCACCCTGCTGCTGTCCTCCACATTCACAATGGCAGCGGTTCTTGTGTGTATGTGTGTGCGTGCTCGTGTGTGCATTTGTGTGTAGGAGGTGGCAGTGGGGTTTGGTGACTCTCAGCAGTGGTCAGGCTGTAAGAGTTTCTTGAGGATCCACCTGCAAAGTTTGGAATTTTCCCCGTGTGGTAGGTGCAATGGCAGCCTTCTTGGAACCACTGGGCATGTCCTGAAGGACCACCTGGCCTCAGCTGTATCAGGCAGGCACAGTGCTTGTGGCTTCTCAGCCTGCGTGGGCCAGCAGAGGAGCTGTGCTCAGACCACCTGGGAATTTGCTGTAGCTTTTCTTTAGATCCAGCCCGATCCTGAGATCCGGGAAAGTCAGCTATTGGTTTCAGCCAGTCTGCTCCTCCCTGCCCTCCGGCCCAGCAATGGACTTCTTTGTTGTTGGGAGTCCCATCTCTTCTCCAAGGCTTCTCCAATGCAAAGTCACACAAACAGGTGCTGCGTTGGGCCTGGCCCTGCCCTGGCCTTGGTCTCCCCATCTACACCAGGTGAGGGGACCCATGGGCTCTGAGGCTTTTCTGCTCTGGGCGTCTCTCTCCCCTCGGGCACCCTGTCACTGCCTCGCCATGGTTTTGCTGCTGCCACCAGCTTCCTGGGCGCAGGCCTGGCGGAGGATGAAGCTGCTGGCGTGACTGGTTCCGAGCAGCCTGCACCTCCCGCTTTGATGTTGCTCAGCTGTGATGCCCCAGAAAGATCACGCAATCCCTGCAGGCTAGAAACTTGGAGGATTTCACCGAGCAGGGTGTAGAGGGGGTGGGGTGGGGAGAGGAGGCAGTGGGCGTTTCCAGAGCCATGGGCAGGTGGCAGTCACTGTGGTCCCCAGGTGACAAGTTCTCAACTGGGTCCACACCCAGGAAATGAGAGGGGCTGGGTGCACGAGGCCCCGGAAGGGCGCTGGGATGCATTGCCTCCTCTGAGCCCAGCCTGGGCCACCTCTGGGCCCACTCATGTCTTCTCCAGCCGAGGGATCACTGCCTGGACACGGGTGAAACCCACGCCTGAGGAATATGTGATGGGCAGGGCTCAGCTTGGCCCTGGAAATTAAGGGCAGCCCTGTCCCCTCTGGGTGCCACAGTGTGGGGGTCTGAAGGGAAGCAGAGGCGAGAGGGGGCCTGAGTGTCCCCTGGGGTCCAGCAGGGCTGCCCTGGGCCAGCTGTCCACCTCCTCCATCTCCCACCTCACCCAGGCACCTCGGGGTGTGGGGCCTACAGGAGCAGGTAGGGTGTAGGGAGGCCCCATGCAGCCCCTGGCACCCCAGCTGCCTTGCAGGGATGCTGAGAGGAGGGCCGAGTGACAGAATCAGGGCCAAGAGGTCACAGAAGGACCTGCTGAGGGAGAAGGATCTGGGCCTCAGGGCAGACCCCTGCCTCTGCCACACAGCCAGGGTCTGTGGTCTGGAGGGCAGCAGCTGGTGCCCTGGCCTCAGAAGCCTTGGGATGGGGGTGGCAGGCCCCAGCCCTCGACAGGCCAGGACCCCATCTTTAGGGAAGACTTTTCTTGGGCGAATGTCTCTGGCCAGTGCCGAGATCCCCCCACCCCACTTTTGCCTAAGCCTGGTCTGTGGGAGCTGTAGGCAACTCCCCCCTCAAGCAGGTGAAGAAACAGCAGCCGGCTGGCGAGGTCGGAGGTCGTGACTCATGGGCTTCTATGCTGCCAGCCTCGGGCCCTCTCTGCTTTTTCACTGAGGCCCCACTGCACAATGGGGTTGGAAAGGGCCTGGGTGGGAGCTGTCAGCTTCCAGAGGGCCCTGGCCCCGGCCCCTGTGCTCAGAGGTCAATGGTGACTGAAGCTCTGTTTTTCTGGCTCTGGCCACCCTGAGCATGCTGCAGGTCTGGCTGCCTGGGACCCTGGTGGACCAGGTGGGGACCCACAGTGGCCAAGGACAGAAAGGGTCAGGGTGCTGAGTCTCAGGCCATAGGCCAACCTCCCCAACTTGCCAGACCCCTGGCCACAGGAATAGGGCCAGAGGCAGGAGCGGGGCTGAGAAAGGGAGGCGCAGATATGCTGAAAATCCCCATGGAGCTGCTGGGTCCAAGGAGCATACGGCCATGCTAGGTCTGGGGTGCTGGGGAAGGCAGCTTTTGGCCTGGCGAGGAAGGGTCCTCCAAGTCCACCTCCTCCACCTTGTGCCTCACTTGGGTGCCTTGGGTGGTAGGGGCTGCAGGAGGAGGTGTGGGGCTTGGGGCCGTGTGGGGGTGTCCCCAGGAGTGCTGGCCCTCATCTATGCCCCCAGCTGTCTGGCTGCTTGGCCTGATGTCCCCCTTTGGGGGCCCAGGGTGCAGACCCCCTCCGTGGGTGCCCATCAGGTAGTGCTTCCTGGTGGTGCCCTGCCTGGGCCCAGGTATGCCTCTCTTTAAACTCTCATTTTGTCTCTTAGTTTAACTGGCCCTTCCTGAGCACCCAGCTGGGGCCAGGCTTGTGCTGGGCACTCCTAGCTCCGGCCTTTCCCCGACTGGTGGGCTGGTGGGCACAGTGCCTGACCCCCCTTCCTGGTGGGGGCTGCCTGCTGAGATGGTGCTGAAAGGAGGTCCTGAGCAGGGAGGGGGCTGTGCCCGCAGGAAGCTTGGGGCACAGGTGCCGGGAGGGGGTGGGGGGAGGGGGTCGGCCTGGCTGGGGGAGTGGGCTCAGGTGAGAGACGCCCTGGGGCCTCACAGGCTGGCTTAGGCATGGCAGTGGGGAGGCAGAGCTGGTTTGGGAGCAGGATAGGGAGCAGCCAGCTTGGGTTTGGACAGCTCACTCTGGCCCTGAGGGGCAGGGGGCTCAGAGGGGTAAGGCTGGATGCAGGAGGGGCCGGGAAGGAGCTCCGAGGGGTCAAGCTAGCCAGGCTGCAGTGCAGCAAGGAGGTAGAGTCCAATGTCACCCCCAGGTGGCTTGTCTGGCTTCCTTTACTAAGTACCTACTGTGTGCCTGGCCGAGGCCCAGAGCTTACATGTCTTATTGCCCTCCACCACGCTTCTTTGAGGGGTGCTTTCACTGTTCCCCATTCCACAGCAGGGCAGGGGTGGACAGTGAGGGGTCACAGGCCTCCCTGCCCCTGTCTCCTCCTCCTGGCCCCCTGGCCCAAAGACGGGAGAACCTCTGCTCTGTCAGACGCCAGCCCCAGAAACTGGCTTGCCAGGGCCAAGCCCAGCACCAGCAAGGTGCCACCAAGGGCAGGCCATGGGGGTAGCAGGGAAGAGGAGGAGGGTGCCCCACAAAGCAGGAGCGGCCCCTCCATGGTCCCCCCAGCAGATGCTCCTGGCACCCACTGGACACTGAGGACCTCAATAAGGGAGCCCAATTTGGAGACAAAGGCCGGGCGCTGCGGACAAACACTCACGGATATTGTCAGCCCGAGCAGCCAGGCAGCCGCAGCACGGCCCACAAAGAGCCCGAAGAAAGGGGCCGAGGGAGGGGGCCGTGAATGGGCCGGGGCTGCACATGCCACCGTTGCCCAGGCGACGGCCCTCTCGCGGAGAGGTCTGCCGGGCCATTGTCCGGGGCCCACAGGACGTGTCACACACCAGATGGTCGTGTGCTGTCTAGGTCACTTATCGGGGGACAGAGTGAAGGAATGCGGCCGGCTCGGCGGGCCGGGGCGCCATCTGTTCCCTCAGACCGCGGGCACCGGCGAGCCTTGAGCGCCTGGCAGCCCGGCCCAGCCTCCACCGCGCTTTAATTAGCTAATTCCATAATTGGGCTTTATTTCAGGTAAATTGCATTTCACACCCGAAAGGGCTGCAATGGCCCATCCGGGAGTGAAGTACTGGGGCACTTTGTGTGCAGTCGATAATGCAGCCACGCGGGGCTGGGCGCAGGGGCCCGCCCCTGCCTGGAGGGCGCCCACCCGGCTCCCTGCGGCCAGGCGGGGCTGGGGCGCTGTGGAGGGCCCTGCTTTCCCCAGCGCATCCCAGGGTTTCCACAAATATTTACCCAACACGGAAACAACAGCTCCCGCCTTTCAGGGCAATGTTGCTCCCGCCCCCGAGGGTGCAGGCCGGGAAGCCTGGGCCGCCCCCTCCCCTCCCCTGCACTGGTCAGTGCCTGGCCGGCTGACTGCCAAGACCCTGTGGTGGGAGCCAGGGCCCCTTCGATGGGGCCCTCACTCTGCTCCCCACGGAGACCTGCATCCCTGGTCCCTGCCATTGGGCACCCGCTGCCTCCAGTGGACTTGGGACAGCCCCATTGTTGAAATCTCAGGTGCCCCCAGCCCTGATGGGGGTGATTTCAGGGTGTGCTCCAGAAGGAGGACAAGAGGGGGATGTAGTCTCAAAGGACTGAGAAACGGTCAAATAGCTGTGTGGTGTGTGGGTACAGGAGATGGACCCCCGTCCCGTCAGAGGGTCTGTCCTGTGAGCTGGGGCACCGTTTCCATTTGCAGGAGGGAGGGCCATGCACAGAACCATGGGTGCAGGGCGAGGGCTGGGGGAGTGGTGCCTACCTGGCATACGCCCCCTGCCCAGGGGACTGGACAGGCTCAGGAGCGTTGTGCTGACGGGGAAATTGAGGCCCCAGGAGCCCTGGCCCTTCCTGGCACTGCAACCCCTAGAGTCCAGTCCTCAGGAACCTGGAGGGTAGGCCTGGCCTGGGCAGGGGGGGTGGTGGAGAGGCTGAGTCTGTTCCTGGGGGACATTGCCCCAGCACCACAACCCCAACTAGAACAGGCCCCAACTGGGTCCGCCTGCTTCAGGGTCACAGGGTCTGCTGGAGACAGGCAGTGACCATGCTGTGACCACACACTGTAGCCAGGGCCACCCCAGGGCAAGTCCTGGGGCCATCAGAGCCCAGACCAGGAGGGACACAGAGCTGGGCTGGAGTCTCTTGCAGCCCCTCTGACCTCTTTGAATCCTGGCCCACTCCTCAGTGCACGGAGGTGGAGCTCCTGCTTGGTGGCTACTGGCACCCAGGGGTCCTGTCCACGAGGGGGGCCTTGGGGGTCAGGGATGCTCTGGGCAGGGCCTGTGGGGGAGGGAGCTGGGCCAGGGGGAAGCAGGCAGGGGGGGCAGAGGCTGAGCCTTGTGTTGTCACGAAGATGCGGTTGATGCCTCAGTAATCAAGGCAAGAGCAGTGCCCAGACCAACCTGTGATTCTTCATGTTTATTAGGAAAAGACTGTACGATTAATAACCAAAATCACACCGTGAAACTCACTAAAACAGATTCCAAATCACCACAAATTATTGATTTCTACGAGACATAATGCCCAGAAGGAACCCCTGTTCTGTGTAGAAATTGTGACTCCTCTCAGCTCAGCAGCTGGCCGGGGGTGGGGTGGGCATGCGGTGTCCCCTCTGTGTCTGTCCAGCTGCTTGGACTAGCAATTGGGGGGGGCTGCACACAGAGTGGGGCTCAGGGGGACCCTCCTTTCCAGCATGGTGAGAGAAGCTGCCAGTCCAAAGCAGGGGAGGTGGATGCCCTTTATTCTGACATGCCCTGGGGCAGTGGTGGCCCATCCCTCACCGGGACCTATGGCCTCAGGAGCAGCCCCGCAGTCCCCTGCTCATGGGGTCAGCATCTCTTGAGAGTGAGGGAACCAGGGCCCTCTGAGCGGGCTCCCGGATGCTCGTCGTAGCCGGCCTTTAGTCGGCTTGGGCTAGGCCTGGATTCGAGGACAGACCCTGTGCAGGCTGTTCCTCTGTCTCCCCTCAGGAAGACCCTGGGCCAACCAGGGTGGCCCTGCTCTCAGCCTGTGCTGCTTCCCGGCCAAACATGGACAGGGCCGGGCACCCTGGATGCCTGGCTCTGGGGAGGCCAGCCTGAACCCCCCCACTGTGTCCCAATCACCATGCAAGCAATGTCATCCTCAGGATGTGGGGGCTGGGCACTAGGGGTGACAGCTCAGACCTGAGAGGGGGCCCCACACCCAGCCAACTTCCACTATCCCCTGGCCGGGAAGAGGTGGCCTTGGTGGGCCCCCGAGCTCAGGCTGTGCCAGACAGCATGGCCCACAGGGGTTCGGAGCCTCCAGGAGGTGGCCATGGCCAGGTGGGTGCCCCCTGCCAAGAGGGCAGGGTGGGGCTACTCCAGGCCTCCCTCTCAGTTGCCGCCCAGCCCCCATCAGGACCCCTCATCGGGGCCCCTTTGGGGCACGGTCAGCTGCTCGTAGGTGGGTAGGGAGCCGCTGGGCAGGAAGAGCTGGGGGTCAATGGTGCCGCCGCTGCTGCAAGGCTGGACTGCTGGGACCCCACCCCCGCCAGGGGAGCCACCCAGGGGGCTGCCACGGTGCAAGGAGAGCAGCTGGTGAAGCATGTCCGTGATAAGCACCAGCCTCTGGTCCAGCTGCGTTACCTGCAGGGACAAAAGCAGATGTGAGCTGGTCGTGGGAGGCTGCCCAGGTGTGCAGCCAGCCCAGGGCCTGCACTCAGGAAGGCCTGGGGGAGGGGAGGGCAGGTGGCACACATGTGTGCACCTGTGTGCCTGTGCAAGGCCTTCGGTCACACCTGTGTGTTCAGACTGCATATATGTGCCCTCTGGGGCATGTGGTCTGTATGCTGAGATCCCATGTGTGTCCACACGTGTGTAGACCCTGGGTGGGGGAGATCTCCTCTCCTCCTTGGCCCTCAGCCTCCGACCTGGTGGGTGGAGGTTCCTTCTCAACACCTCTGGGCTTCATGGCCCCCTGCAGCCTCTGGCCAGGCCCTCCAGGTGGCATCCAGGCATTCAGGGTCTGCACCAGGGACAGGGCCCCAAAGGTTGCATTTGCTGCAAAATTTGGCTTCCTGGGGTCAGGCTTGGGGGGCCTTTAGGGTAAGGAGCCAAGAGAGGCTGGGGCTGTGTGTGCTCAGAGCACATAGGGGCAGAGCGTAGTGGGGCTGGCACACAGGAGGGTGAAGCAGAGGCCTTGGGCACTGCCTGGGGGGATGAGGGCTGCCTTTACTGGGCCACACCCAGGAGGGACTTGCAGGCCCCAGGGCTTGTGCCTCTGGGGTGCTTTCTGTTGGGACCCCCCAGGCACCACTCCCCTAACTTGGCAGGGACACCACCTTCTTCCCAGATCCCATCTGCACCAGCTCCCGTGGGGCAGCAAAGCGCCTAAAGCACTCTCCCAGGCCAGCCGCGTGGCCCCCACCTCACGTTTATCAAGAGCCGGTTCTGTGCTGGGGTGGCTGCTGTGCAAGGCTGGCAGGGAGGTAGAGGCAGGACAGGTCCTGAGATGCAAGTGGCCCAGAGGAGGTGCTCCACTGAGGCTGCGCCATGGCCATGAAGTCAACAGAGAAGCCCCAGATGTGCTGAGAGCTCCTGGGAAGGACTATACCGCCGGGGAGGGGCTGAGGCCCGCCCTGGGGCAGGGAGGGCAGGGAGGGAGTACAGGAGGGTGGGCCAGGAGGAGGTGCCAGCCCAGATGGCAGTCATGGGGTGGTCCTTCGGCCTGCAGGGTCCCCAGGGGTGATCCCTCAGGGTGCTCTGTCCGAGAATGAAGTAGACCCTACTGCCACCCCCACCACAGGTCCCTGGAGCACTGGAAAGACCAGAAAGGAGGCGACTAAGTCGGCACACAAGGGCAGAACAGCAGAGCTGCCTCAGGGAAGAGTGTGGCTTTGGGGTGAAAGCCACACAGATGACTCAGCCAGGTGTCAACCGCCGGCCCTGAGGACAGGCAGCAGGCAGGAGCCGAGGCCATCTGTTCACATGGACATGCACCAGTGGTACAGGACGTCTGTGCCCCAGGCTGCCTGGGGTGGACCTGCCCCCTTGGGCCCACCCAGGCCCCAATGCTGACTGGGCACACAGGCTGGGGCAGGGTGGCTGGGCTGGAGCTGGGGGGCTCAACTGTGGGAGGGAGATGGCCCCAGGGAAGATGCTGCTGGGTGAAGTGGGCACAATCCTGTGTTGGCCAGAGGCTGAGCAACCAGTTTGCCAGGTTCCCAGGCAGGTCCAGGCCAGCCCCAAAGGATGGGTGCCGTGGTCAGCAGCCCTTCCTCCTGCCACAGAGGCTGGGCACAGGGAAGGGGAGGGGAGAGGCGGCCAGGCAGGGCAGACCTGAGAGGCTGAGTTGAGGGGTGGGGTCTCCCCTAAGTAGGGACCGGAATACCTGTCCCAGCAGCCCAGGAGGGCCAGGCAGGCACCCTCAACCTGGGAGGTGGGGCCTGTGCCCTTCCCGGAGGAGAACCCCAGGGGACACACCTCCCTAGCCCTGAGTGGTGGTGGCTGTAGGTGGCCTGCCTGCCCCTGCCTGCCCCTGTCTTTCAGGTGTCAGCGCTGAGTCTGAGACCCAACCATCCTGGGCCCAGGGGTGGCTGCATGTCTTAGATCTCATCGCCCAGGCCAGAGGGGACCTAATCTTTTATTTTTCCCAGACAAATCTGCTGTGGAAGCCCAGGCTATAAAGGAAAGGCGTGCAGGTTTCTGTGGTTTGGCCTACATAGGGGCCTGGGGCCCTTCACTCAGCTCCCCCACTCAGGTGCCTGCCAACACCTTAGCTCTCTGCAAAGCCGTTTGGGAACCACCCAAAAGGTCTACGCCCACCCTACAGATGCAGACACTGAGGCCAGGAGAAGAAGGGCCTTGTTCAGGGTCACCGGCTGAGACTGCTGTGGCTGTCAACTTGCCCCCTGCAGCCCCCCACCCCAGGGCGCTGCCATGAGGGGAAGACCCAGCCCCTCTGTCCACCTGCACACCAGACTCCTGTGGCTCCTGCTTCTGGCAGGGCCAGCACCCTCATCCCACTGCCTGCTCATGCCCTAGGGGGCCATGGAGGTCACCCAGGCTTCAGGGTCTACGTGGGGAAATTGAGGTGGGGGGACCTGCAAGTGCATGGCAGATGGAAGCTGCAGCTGGGCTTGATCCCTGGGGTCCACCTTGGCTGCCCGTGCCTGCGTGCTGGTTGAACGAGGCTGGTCCCGCGTGGTTTAATGTCACTCTAAGTGTGCTTGGCTATCGATTGGTTTGGCATTAATTAAAGCACAGAATACATCACAGATGATAATTTGTGGTTTCATAAATTTTCCCTTTCTGGCACTGGAACATCTGTGAAGTTCCACATGTGGTAAGGGGCTTGCAGGACTTTGTCGGGAATTCTGGGGTAAAGAAGCAGAAGGGTGGCTGGCTGCAGGTGGGGTGCGGGGGCTGTGGGTGTGGCCAGGGAAGGGCCTAGTCGTGAGTCACCTGGGGCGACACTCCTGGCAGAGAGCTCTGCACTGTGTGGTGCTCAGCCTCCTGCTGCAGAGCGGGAGGGAGGTGGCCACTGGGCTGAGCTCGCCTCTGAGGGACACTGCAGAGTGTCCCTGAAGCTGCCCGGGCCAGTGCCAGCTCCTGCCCTGCTCTGCTCTGGCTGGTCCCTGAGCTCATCTTGGTGCTGCCCGTGGTCACTGGGGTTTTGAGGGGCTCATGAGGGTCTCTGGTTCCAGGGGCATGCTCCCAGTAGCCAGGCTGCTGGAGGCAGATGCCCTGGGGCTGTGCTGGGATGTGGGCCAGAATCCCAGAGTAGGTCCACAGTCCAGGGCCTGGTGTGGCCACATCCTCCTCACTTGGGGAGGGCAGGTCTGGGGAGGACAGGAGAGAAGGGGTATGATGGGGGCCCTCTAACCAGATGGGTAACTCCAAAGCCTCCAGCCACTTTTGGGGTCCTCTTGGTCAGCCACAAGGTCCTCCCAGGTCCTCCTCGCTGCCTATGGGGTCCTCTGGGTCCTCCTGGCTGCCTGCCCAGCCCCAGCCCAGCCCTGAGCCTGAGAGGCTCCTCTCCAGCAGGTGCCCGCTCAGCTGCCGGGCGTGGCGAGTGGTGAACAGCAGGTGGACTGAGTCCTGCGGGGCCTTCCCAGCCCGGTGTGGACACCCCTCACCCTGAGCTACACCCTTTCTCCTAGAGCTCAGTGGCTGACTTGGGTGCCAAGGCCCAAAGGCTGTCCCCCACGCCCCCGAGGGCCACCTGTTGCTCACCCTGGCTCTGTCCCCCACAACTGGTCAGATTGCCCGGTGGTATGGGCTGAGCTAGGCAGGGAGGGCTAGGAGGCTGCATCAGATCCTGCTGCTGAGACCTGGTGATGCGCTTTCCTGGAAAGTGGGTAACCCTGCTCCTGGCGCAGTGGTCCCGTGGAGGGAAAAGGTGCTCATGTGGTCCCTCCCCCTGTCTCCTTGGGTGGGGTGTGGGGGTGGCCTGTGGCGTGAGGGCTTGCGTTCCTGGGCCCTGCTGCTTGGTTGAAGGGGATCTCCCTTGCCCAGCCTGTGGGCAGCTCTGCATTTTTTTTTTTTTTGAGACAGAGTCTTGCTCTGTCGCCCTAGGTAGAGTGCTGCGGGGTCACCATAGCTCACTGCAACCCCAAACTCCTGGGCTCAAGCGATCCTCCCGCCTCAGACTCCCAAGTAGCTGGGACAACAGGCATGTGCCACCATGCCCGGCTAATTTTTTAACTTTTTCTAGAGACAGCATCTCGATATATTGCCCAGGCTGGTCTCAAACTCCTGGCCTCAAGTGATCCTCCTGCCTCGGACTCCCAAAGTGCTGAGACTACATGCAGGAGCCACCGTGCCCAGCCTAGCCCGGCATCTTCTGGCCACGGTGTGTCTCACAGAGACATACTGAAGCTGTCTTGCCCCATTTCCTCCCTCCATGCTGCGTGCAGAGTGGCTTTGTCTTGCGTCTGTGTTTGATGTGGGGGTGATGGAAGAGCCTGATGAACACCTCGACCAGCTGAAATCATGGCCTTGGCCACAGCCCCGCTGCAGGGAGGCCTGCCTGGCAGGTGCCCAGGGCAGAGCCGCCATCCCCAGGGGGAGGCAGTGCCCACTCTGGGCACTGGGGCAGGCTCCCCAAGAGCTGCTGGGACAGATCAGTCTTGGGGATCTGCGATCTCCCGTTATCTGCAATTTGATAGTGATTAAAAGGGCAAGGCAAACAAAAGCTGCTTTGTGCCCTGCCCGACTCACCAAATTAATAACCATAAGAGACTCAGGCAGCCCTTGAAGAGAGAAAAGCAATTAGAATAACAGCTCGTTAGAGAGCCCCGGGCACAGTGGTCACACCCAAGGCAACGGGCATTCCTGTTTGATGTGGTTATAAATTTGTTTTCAAAAGGAAATCTTGAAAAAGAGTCTTTCAAAGGAAATTTTTGCAGAACCTGCCCAGCCTTGATCCCTGCCTGGGACCGATGGAGGCCCCGGCCTCATGGATGCCTTGGGCTGTCTCGGCCAGACTGGCCGGAGACAGGCAGGAGAGGCCGGGCACACCAGGGCCTGGGCTTGAGGGGAGGGTGCCCTACATTCTGCCCAGCTGTAGCTCCCTGGGGGACCCTTGTTGGTCAGTGCCTAAAGGCAGGGTGGGGCTTCCTCTAGGGACAGCCCGGGGCCCTCTGTATGGTCATGGGGCAAAGTCACTTTGGCGGTCCTCCTGTCTGCCTTAAGGAACCAACAGTTACTGAGACATTCTCAGGTGCGGGATGGGCAATACTCAAATGGTTTAATACCAGGCACTGAGCGATCGGACGCCAGCCCTGGTTCCTGCTGGGACTGCAGACAGCTGGGGGGTGGGGCGCAGGGAAGCCTGGCACCCAGCTAGCTCTACCCTGGCTATGGTCACTTGGCCCAGATGGGGAGCTGACCGGTGGCACATCACTGTTGACCACGCCCTTAGACCTGTCCCAGGCCATCTGCCTTCCCCACCCCTCCTGCACGCCCCCATTCTCCCTGGTGCCCGACGCTCCCCACTGAGCCAGGCAGGGGTGGGCAGGCTAACACGGGCACCAGGCCCCCCAGCAGTGGTGCTGAGGCCCCTGGAGCTGTCCAGCCTGGGCCCATTTTGCACAGGAGGAAAACAAGGCTTAATGACAGGAGGAGGCCTGCCCAGGGCCACCTGGGGGACGCCTGCTGACCCAGGCCCACCGGGGCACAGGCACAGAGATAAGTTGGGGCAGAAATTGGAGGCTGGTGAGAGGGTCTTCCACGTGCTCAGGGCTTACATGCCTCACCTGACATCCTTTTGGAGGGGCAGTCCCCCCTTCTCAGACACCAGGGAGGTGGTAGGACAAAGGGCCACAGGAGGCGGGTGTGCATGGGCAGTGAGGCCACCGCTGGGCTCACTGCCTCCCGCTCGCCCTGGCTGGCGGCCTGCTGTGCCTGAACAGCCACCCGCCATCCGCCCCAGTTGGCAAGTGATACCTCCGAGGCCCAAGCAGGCCTCACATTCCTGGATGCAGCTGGAAGGGATGGTGTGAGCCGGCCCACCCTCCACAGCCCAGTCGGGCTGCTCTTCTCTCGCTGCCGGCCTCCCTGCCATGTGCTTCCTCCCGGCCATCCTTTCCAAACACAAGCCAGGCCACGTCACTGCCCTGCTGTCTCCCGTCTCTGTGGCCTCAAGGCCCCCAGACCACCCTCCTTAAAGGTGACGGCACATGCCTGCCTCAGGGCCTTTGCCCCTGCTGTTTCTACTCCCTGCACAGGTCACCCCCCTACCCCAGGTCTCACCAACATCACCTGGTCCGAGGCTGTCTCCCTCCCTCTGCCACGGCCGGGTCCATCCTCCAGCCCCAGCCTGTCTTTTCTCCAAGGCCACCTGCCTATCCTGCTGGAAGTCCAGCCTGCTGCTGCACCCTCAGCGTGAACGGGGTCCACGTGGAAGGACCCAGTTATCTTTGAGTGAACACGGCAGTCGCTGCAGAGCCCTCAGGGAGCCTCCCAGCCTAGAGTGAAGGGAGGGGAGGGTGAAGTGGGCAGGAGGTCCCAGCCTGGCCCAGAGCAGGTAGCCCGAGCCTTGTCCCTGGCCACCCCCCAAGGTGAGAATGGGGGAATACCACCCATAAATCACCCTCTGGTCAGGGCTCGTGGGCTGCCCGGTGTCTCAGAGCTGGGTACGAGTGGAAATAGATCACAGCATTTCATAACGTCGTAATTTATGGTGGGAGCTGGTGTAATTGTGTTTATGACTTTGTTTTAGTGCTTCAGCTCTTGGAGAAAAATCCACTGTGTTTCTGGCTGCTGAGGTTTTACTGCCAGTCCCCGGGGCAGCGCTCTGCTAGAACTTGCTGTCCTGCGGTCAGCCAGCCGGCGCGCACCCAACGAGCTGGAGAGACAGCCTCAGAGTCCGGCCCACCGCCTCCGGGCGCAGGAGCAGCCGGTGTCGGGACACCTCCTTAGGTGAGCGTGCACACGTGTGGTGCGGCCACAGGTCTGGATCTGTGGAGGACTTATGACACACAGAGGTTGCCTGGGTTCAGGTCCTGCCTCTGCTGCCTCCTGGCTGGGTGACCACGGGCAAGTCACTTTGCCTCTCTGAACCTCAACTTCCCCACCTGCAAATGGGGATGATGGTCATACATCCCTCAGTAGGATGTTGTGAGCATCAAGAATTAATGCATGCAGGCACCAGGAACAGAGCCTGGCACTTAGTACATGGTAGGTCTCCTGAGGACCACAGTATCAGGGACTACTTGGGTGCATGTACAATTGCACATGTGTGGTGCAGCCTGAGACTGAAGGAGGATTGCTGTGCATACCAGAGGTGTGCAGAGTGAGTCGGCACATGTATGTGCGAGCACATGTGTGCACTCACAGATTTGTAAGGGTGTAGGAGACTGTGTGTGCAAGGATGCACGAACTACCCTGGGTGTGATTTTGCACAGTTCCCTTCCCTTTCCACCAAATTGTTCCCTGAGCTGCCAAAGGGTTCCAGAGTATCTGCCTGGACCTCCAGGCCCCTGGGCCTTTGCACATGCCATGGTGGTGAGCACCGCCCCTCCTCCCATGAGTGTGTGGTACTGCTGGACCTGGCAGCTTGGAGGGTGAGCAGTGGGGTCCCACAGTGTGGGGGCTCTGTTGGGTGCCAGGGAGACAGATGCCACCATCTCTGGGACCCATGGTCACCAACATACCAGCTGCTCTGCCTCTCTGCCCTCTGCCCAGGCAGTGTCCAGGCTGGGCATGAGCCTCGGCCCAGAGAGGTGGGCAGCGTGGCAGCCACTTGTGCCTGGGCCCGGGGACTGGCATCCATGTGGGGCTGGTGAACTGGCACTTTGCCAACTAGGTGTGTCTGCTCAGAGACCAAGGGCTTTGTCCTAGTGACTTTCCCTTGTGTCCCTTGCTGTTCTGGCTGCTGGGTAGCTAGAGGTGGCCACACTACAGCAGGTGGCCTGAGCCACCACCACGATCGGTCATAGCCTTGGCAGGGTGCTCAGCACAGAACGACCAATGGCTGAAGGCCTGGTCAGTGCCGTCCCCAAGACCCTTCCTGGAGCCTGCCAGTGCCTGGCTGGCCATCACCGACCACCTCTCCGGAGCACAGGTCACTTCCCTCTGAGAGAGGTCCAGGATGGGAAAAGACCCTTCTACCGGCCCCACAGACACGCTTTGGCCAGTTCCTGCCCACTGACAGACCTGGGGCCCCCGTGGGGCCTCGCCAGTACCACGTGCCAGGCTGACTGCAGAGGGGGACTTGAGACCACCACCACAGCCCACCTTGCCCCTCCACGGCACCCGGTCCCTGGCTCTAGGCTCAGCTCTTTGCCCTCCCCGGGGCTCCAGGACCCTGTCTACAAGTCATGTGGGTCAACAGCACCTCAGCTTAGCAGGCCCTAGTGAGACTGGATGCCCCCCAGGCCTGCCGTAATCCTGTTCTCCCATCGCAGAAAATGGCACTGATGTCCACACAGCGCAACCAACTGCCCAGGCTCCCCGGCGCTCACCTCATATCCCGCTCCCTGGGGGGCTCGTGGCTGTCTGCAGCACATACTCTGAATCCACCCCTTCCAACGCCCCTGCTCAGGCCAGCGGCCTCCTCTGCCTGGACTGCCGCAATCGCCTTTCACCAATGTGGCTGCGTCTTTCACACTGGCTCCAGGTGGCAGCCAGGCTGAACTTCCCTTCCAGCCTGAGCTGCCTCCCTCTGCACACAAGGAATCCCTGTAGCAACTTCCCTGAGGTGTTGCCTCTGCCAGCCCCTCACTCAGTCCTCCCCACCCCCTTCTCTCAGGCCCTGAGTATATCCTGCCCCCGGGCTCCTGCCCCCGGGCCTTCACACTTGCCTTCCCTTTGCCTGGAAAACTGTCCTCCCCACTTTGTATAACCTCAGCTCAAAGTCCAGGGTGGCCTCCCCTGACCACTGTGGCTAACGCGCCTCCTTCCTTGTCTCTCCCAGTGCTCCCTGGAGCCCTCACCACATCTTAGATGTCCTAGTCTGTTGACTTTATTGCCTGGTGTCCCCTCCGCCAGCTGGAGGCTCCTGAGGCCAGGCTCTCTGCACTGTCGTGTCCCGACAGTTTCCTAGAGCCTGGAACCTAGTAGGCGCTCAGTAGACACATGTGGGCTAGAGCTGGTGCTTCACAAATATTTGCTGAATTAGTAAATGAGGCCCCATATGGGTGGGTGCCGGGCAGAGAAGCAGAGGCTGGGGCTGGCACCATGGCTGGGCCCCTTCATTTTCATTGATTTGTTAGGACTCTTTGTATACTAAGAAAGTTTGACCTTTGACATGTACATCGCAAATATTTTTTCCTAATGTGCTATTTGTCTTGTGAATGGATTTATGCTATTTACTGTCTTTTTGTTTTGCCATGCAGAAGTTTTAGTTTTCAGTTTTTCATGGAGCCCAAGCTATCCATTTTCTCCTGTATGGCTCCTAACTCTACGCATGCTTGGAGTGGCCTTCCCCCTTCCAATGCTGAAACACTTTTTCCTGGTACTTTTTTGATTTGTATTTTACCTTTAAGTCTTTGATTAGTGTGGGATTTATTTTGACCTGCAGACCTACATTTAGTGGTTGTCCCACTGATACCCCACCATTTACTCCATGATCGACCTTTCCCCCGGTGGCTTAGAATGTCCTCTTTATGCACAGCTGACCCTTGAACAACAGGGGTTGGCACTGACATGTGGATTCCCTCCTCTCCTCCTCCTCACCCACTCTACGTGAAGATGGCGAGGCTGGAGACCTCTGTGGTGACCTGCTGCCGCTTGATGAGGAGTGAACACATTTTCTCTTCCTTATGATCACAGTGCTTCCTGTTCTCTAGCTTGCTGTATTGTATGAACACGGTATACAACACGTGTGACATGCCAAATGGTGTGCTCATTGACTGTTTATGTCATCGGTAAGGCTTCCTGTCAACAGTAGGCTATTAGAGTCATTAGGTTTTCTGGGAGTCAAAAGTCATATGTGGATTTTTGACTATGTGGGGGCCAGCACTCCTAACCCCTGAGTTGTTCGAGGGTCGACCGCACCAAGTCTGCCACATGTCTGCCTTTACTTTGGAGTCTACACAAAACTGCTCTAATGATTGCTCTTGCAACATGCCTTGGTATGGGAAGGCAGGGCCTTCCCTTCTGGAGGTGAAAGGCAACAGTGGCTCTGTCCTGGGGTCCAGCAGGGAGGTGGCAAGGGGAGCTGGAACCAGCACCTCACCTGAGTGATCTCATGACTTCTGTTCTCGCCGCCCTAGTCGAGATCTGCCTAGAGCTCGAAGACCCTGCTTTGTACTGTGAGCAAAAGACAAAGTCCTCACTCTGGGTGTGGGGGCCGAGGCCCCGCTGCCGCCCCTCCACCAGCTGGCTCCAGCCCGGGGACCTCCTCCCTGTTCCCTCTCCTGTGGGAACATCTTCCTGGACTATCCCTCAGCTCAGCCCTCCCCTTGTCCATGGTCCACGGATTGTGTGTGCGCCTTGTTCACGGATGTGCCCAGCTGATGCCCTTGAGCTGGTGTCACGTGACCCCACCCTCCTGGACACTTAGCCACTTCCTCCCTCCCAGGCCGACATTTGTGCTGTTCACACCCATAGCCTCACCTAGCCCTGCTGAGGCTGCTCCGCGTGGACATTCATGTCAACTTCAGGGTGGGGTCAGAGGTTACAGAGGGGGTCAGTGGCAGAGTTAGGGGCCCATGAGCACACAGCTTCCTGGGTGGCGTAGAGCACCTTTGCCCTCCTCCCCTGGAAGGGGTCCTGGGCAGTGGGGCCCAGAGGCCCAGAGGCCAGGGAGCTGCCTCACCACCTGGCAGGTGGGCAGGGGTGGGGAAGACCCAGGCCTGGGATGGGGGCTCGAGCCTCCCCAGTGGGCTGGCCAGTCTCTAGCCGGCCACAGGAGTGTCCTGCCTGCAAGGGGCCAGGCAGGGGCGGCTCTGTGTCCAAGGGCCAGGGGCAGCTGCCCACCTGCCCACCTCGAGCAGTCCTAGGCCCGGCTGATTCCGCCGGCCTATTCAGGCCAGGCGAGTGGGAACATAGGGTAGGCTGGAAAAAGGCGCTGGAAGCTGAGAAGTGGTTTGTGTTGGCAGCAGGCAAAGCCCCACCTGCACTGGATTACTCTCCTGTGCTGCCCCCTCTGACGAGCTGACGGAGTCCCGGAAGCCAGGGGGACGCCAGGCAGAACACTCTGTACCGGGGGCCAGTGAGTGCTCCTCGGCCTCAGCCAAACCCTAGGCCTGGCGGGAGATCTCAGCCCCGCCACGGTGGCAGGTGGGCAGGGGCTGCCTTGTGGCTCCTGTGTCATTGTTCCAGTTTTGCCCACACCAGCCCTGCTGCTGGCTGCTCTCTGGCCAGACCCAGCCACCCCTACATCCCCCCACCTGGGGCCCTCAGCCAGGGAAAGGGCCATTCAGGAGCCCAGGGCACCAGCCCCAGGCCCCAGCAGTGCCCTCACAGGTGGCCCGGCCCCCCCAATCCCCTCACTGTTTCTGGAAGACCACGAGCAGAACCTGCTGCTGCTTCAGGCCCACGGACCCCCATCCTCACCTCCTTTCCTCCGTTCAGGACAAAGCCAGCCCCCTTCCCTTGCCTCCAGAGAGTCAAGGCTCATCCCTGCTGCCCCACGCTGGCATCCAGCTCCACCCTGCTGCTCTGTGCCCACCCAGCCCCGTGAACAAGCCCAGGCCTCTCTCAGCCCACTCCCACGTGTCTCCCTGTCCCCCTGACTGTCCATTCACACATCCACGCGACTGATGTCTCCCCAGTGGCTCCCTCAAGGTAAACACCAGGGCTCCCCACCCTGGCCCCCAAGTCTGACCCCGTCCCCCAGCCCCTGCTGTTTTCTTTTGGCGTGGTGTTTACGGTCCTTGGACACACTCCTCCAGGTACATGATAGGCCCGTGGACTGTTTCTCACCTGTCACTCCCCATTCCCCTCCCACAATGGACATGAGCCCCGTGAGCCCAGTCTGGTTTCCCAAAGTGGGTCCCACACCTGGAACTGCACCTGGTGAGTAGTAGGTGCACCCCAGATATCCCTGAATGTGGCCTGGATGTTTCTGGGCCAGCCCCTCAATCGGTCCAAGTTGCCACCATTTTCCTCCAAGACGACAGCAATGTCCCCGGCACCATGGGCCCCGTGATCCCCTCTCCTCCCTGCAGCCAGAGAGAGCATTTGCATCTGCTGAGCTGATCACGCCACCCCCACCCTGCGTGAGAACCCTGGGAGGTCTCCCCACTGTCCACTTCACCCCTGCCCTGGCTTTCTCCCATCCCTTCCTGCCTCAGGACCTTTGCATGAGCTGGCTGGCTTCCTGGAGCACCCAGTCCTCTCCTCAGCCCACAGGCCCAGCTAATTCTTTAGTCTCCTTGGCGAGCCCCTCCCTCCACTCCTGGTTTGGCTGTCATCATCCTCCTGCTGTCCTTCCAGGCACCTCTGTTTGCCCAGTCATCACTGGGATTGTTTGCTTCTCAAACGTCTGCCTCCTGGAAGCAGGGACTCTGCCAGGTCAACAGTGGCTCGGAGGCCTCCAGCCTCTCTGTGCGGCCCTGCTTAGCACAGGGCAGCCAGGGGCTCATGCTGGATCTCGCCTGAGAACAGAGGCTTGTGTGTGGGGCAGGCCCTCCTGGGGGCAGGTCCAGCCTCCCTGGACGGCTCCATGGGGCTGCGGGGAGGGCTTCAGGGAAAGGATGGGGCCCTGGCGTGTCCCCCAGCTCCCTGGACACCTCAGAGCTGCCTCTTACCACTCCCCTGTTCCCCAGCATCAGCCACACTGTAGCCAGCTGCGTTTTCTCCCCATGCCTCCCTCAGGCTACCCTTGGTTGTCTCAAGAGCGCGTTCTCTCACCGGACACTGGAAGCAGCTTCCTAGGCACTCCCTGACCTTGCCCACCCATGAGCCTCTTCCTCAGACCCCAACCCCACCTGCCCCACCTGCCCCACCCTGCCTGCCACCAGAAGGGTGCACCTTGTCTCCTAAAGCCTTTCTGTTCACTGCTCGAGTATTCATTTTAAAATTAGGCAGTTTACAGGGTTTTGCACGACCTAAGTACTCTAGGAAGACATTCTCCCCCACCAGATACAGACATTTCAAAGAAGCCTCCCTGTTTCACCTGCCCCGTCTCATGGGGTCCCGTCTCTACCACGTGGCTGTCTCAGGGAACTGACGTTTCTCCTTCCAGCTTTTTCAGAACACGGGCTCGCACGTGTGATACCGTATCCGTCAGTGGAGGCCTTTAATGTGAATGGTAACACGATATACGTGTGGCTCTCTACTTGCTTGTTTTCACTCAACACAGGTTTTGAGGCTGCCTGTTGAAACATGCAGACAGCGTTTGCTCCTCGGGGCAGCAGCGAGCCTTCCCGTGGGGATCTGCAAACGTCACGACGGGTCTCTGCCGGTGGAGGCGGAGGCAAGAGGCTGCACAGGCAACACCTTCGTGCCCACACGTGCTGGTGTCTGGGGGACATGGGGAGGGCACCCTCTCCAGGGAATGGGTGTTACTAGTGGCAAGGCCGTCTCTGGGTAGCCCTACCATGTGGCTCCCCTGCCAGCCCCCTCTGCACTCCTCTGTCCCCTGGGGCTCGTGGTCAGGCCTCCACCGAAGGCCCCCCTGCGCTCCTGGCTGGTTTCCCACCTCCTTGACTGAAATATGATAGGTCCTCCCCAGGACACAGCCCCTGGTTCTGCAGGTGGGTGTGTCCTGCCCTGCAGCACAGATTCCAGGCCATTCTCCCTGCCCTTTTCCCGAAGCCCCTGCTTTGAACCTGGGGTTGTAGGATGACACCTCCTTGCCCCTTGTGATCTACCCAACCAAGCCCCATTTCTGCAGATGTGAGCCTCTGGCCTCCTTGTCAGAACTCCAGCCACAATACCTGGCAACTTCCAAACCTTCCAGCCTCCTGCGGAGGTCCTGACCTCCATCCCTGGCACCCCGTGGGTCACTCCATGGTGGCCCCTCCTCAGGGAGCACTGTCCCTCTGCCACCATCCAGCTCCATGTGGTCTTAGCCCAAGCCTCCTGTGTGCCCTTGACCCCAAGACCACAGGCCAACCCCCAATCAAGCACCCTCTCACCATCTGTCACCTGTCCCCACCTGGCTCGGCCACCCCCTGCCCCAATCTGGCCATCTCCTCTCTATCCCCAGGCCTCTGTCTTTCCCGGATACTCCAGGCTGGGTCCTGCCATGGGCCCTTCGCACCAGCCGTACCTGTGAGGAGGGCTCTTCCCCCACGAGCCCTTGGCTGCCCCTGCTCTCCTTTAAGTATGTGCTCCTGTCCCTGCCCAAGGCCCTCCCCAGCACCCTTTCCACAAATGTGCCCCTGCCCTGGCATATTGCTATGGCACTAACTTTTCTTGCTTTCTCTCTGTCCGTGGCAGAGAGTTGGCTCCTTGGCAGTGGGGAAGGAGCTATACCAGTGCCTGTACACAGTGGGTACTCAGTAAATGCTTGCAGGGGGAGGTGAGTGAATAACAGTCATGAGACCAGAATTGTCTAGAACTCTGCTGCCAGGTGACTGGCAGAGGGGCTCGCCTGTGCGTGTGTGTGCAGGTGTGTGTGAGCACAGGGGTTTGCATGCAGGCTTCCGTCGGAGCCCTGCCGGGCCCTGTGCTGGGTGTGAGGACGCCGGGAGCAGGGACATGGAGCAGCATCTGGGTGGTGGCAGGGACTCAGGGCCGAAGTGCTTGGGCAGAGGCCGGCCACAGCCAGGTACTGCCAACCACCCTCAGTCCCAGGGGAGCCCTGCCTGCCCTCCAGGGGCCCGGATGTCCAGTCTCACTGCCGTTCCTGCCCTGGTCCTGGCCTGGAGACAGTGGCCCCATGACTCAGCCGGCCAGGGCTGGGCTGCAGCTGCGGCCGGCCTAGATGGGCGGGCAGCCCCCCGGCCCCTGGGCCCGCACCCAGGACAGGGCCGCTCTCCTTCCCTCCCCCACTTCCGGCTCCCGCCCCCAGGACAGGATTCCCTGAATTCAGCCCCCCTGAGAATGGAGCCAGGTTGGAGGCCAGGCCTGGGGGCTCTGGGCTGGGGTCCCAGATGGGGGCTGGGTGGCCAGGCCTGGAGTCTGGAATCCAGACCCTTTCCTGGCATCTGGAAGAACTTCGTGGGGAGGGAGATGCAGGATGGACCGAATGCTGAGGCTTGAATTCCCTCCATGGAATCTGCTTTCCCGGGGAAGCTGAGGGGATCCTTCCCACTGCTGGGCTGAGCCCAGCACCCTGCCCGGCATTTGAGGCCCAGCTGGGGGTTTGGGGTGTCTCCCCCACTTGTGGACATGATGCCGCCCTCCCAAGCGCGCCTCCCTCTCAGCTTTTGAGGCCCTGATGCCCCACTCCTGTCCTTCCTCAGCCCAACATTGGGCACCCTCCCTTGTCTCCACTTGCACAATCTTGGGACGGGGACTCAGGACCTCACAGCCGGGCCCAGCTCCCATGCTCTCTGTGTCGGGGGCGGGGAGGGCTTGGGGCAGCTCCAGGAGACAGGCCCCTGAGGCTGGGGCCAAGTGGGGCTGGCGGGATGCGGCAGCAAGGCCCAGGATCTCACCTCTTTTGGGCCCTTTGGCTGCTGAGAGCAACAAGACCCACCACACGGGTGGCCCCCTTTGCCCACATGCCCCTGCATGAGACTGTCCTTCTCAGGGTCCCAGCCATGTGCCTGTTGCCCCCATCTCCGCTCTGCCTGTGCTCTGTCCACCTTCCCCTGGCGAGTCCCCTCATCCTCCATAGCTCAGCTTGGGGTTTCCGAGCTGCTCTCTTGTCACTGCACCTGGGCGCCTCCTCTGTGGTCTGCCCTGCCTGGACGCTGGCCCTGAGGGAGCCGCCACACCACGCACCCAGCCATGCCACACACAGCAGATGCTCAGTGCCCGTCCCTGCATGAGCAGATCAGTGGGGGGGGTGGACAGAGGCCTCTGCCCATGCTGTCCTGGTGCCCACCCCCTACCTGAGCTCCCTGTGGCTAAGCAGGGTGCTGCTGCCCCACCCCCACTGCTGACCGGCTGTCGGGAAAGGGGTGAGGGGTGGGGGAGCAGGGTGGGCGGACAGGAAGTCGCTGGGGCTCCAGGCCAGGTCCTGAGCGCTCCAGCCCCATCTGCACATATTTGGCAGGTCCTACTCCCCTCTGCTCCCAGGCCTGCCTGAATGGTCCCCGGCACTGGACATGCCTAGCCCTCCCCAGCTGCCTGGCTCACCTTCCCCACTGTGGCCTCTGTCCCACCTCAGGACACTTGCCCCCTTTCCTGCTGCTGGGCCTCAGTCTCCTCCCCAGCAACACTGTCACTGGCAGGGTGCTGGTGGGGGTGCTGGGGGTCTTTGCCCTTGAGACTGGCTCCCAGGTCCATGTGTCCAGGGCAGACTTGGGGCATGATCACCGTGCCCACATGCCCGCCCTGAAGGCCCACGCCCCACCGCCCACATCTAGGTGGTCTTCAGAGAGGTCTCACAGGCCCCAGGTTCTGCCCAGGGGAGGGCTGGGCCTATGGGCAGGTGGGGGGGACTCAGCTCTGGACTCTGCCTCCCCCACCCCCGCCTGGGAGAGAGCCAGCCGCCTCACAGAAGGCAGAGCAGAAGGCTGCAGGTGAAGGACGGGGCCGCCTGGACTCAGAGAGACAGTCTCCAGACCCAGGGGCAAACTTCCACCAGCCCCCCAGGGCACCGCCCCGGCTTTGGAAGTCCGTGGGCCTCCTGCCCCTCAGGGAAGCAAGGAGGGGCTGTGTCCTCTGTCCTGCTGCATGGGCCCCTCTTGGGGCAGGGGCTCCTGCAGTGGGCTCCAGGAGCACTCACACGCGCCCTCACCCAGCATGTCCTTCCCACCACCAAGGGCCCGGGAGCCATCCCCACGGGCTTCCTGGCTGTGGGGTGGTCATGGACAGTGCTGTCAACTTCTCACCCCCGGGTCTGGCAGGCACACCAGGGTAGGGAACAGTGGCCACAGGCGTCTGTCTTCCATCAGCAGGAGGAGTGCGCGCTGGGGGCGCTGGCGGGTGAGAGGGTCTGGGGCCGAGATGGGAAGCGGAGGGCAGAGGCCCGGGCTGAGCAGGGCCTGTCCACCACATAGAGCCTCGGCCAGGCCCTACGGCAGCAGCACGCCTCCCTCCCGTGCCCCACGCTCTGTCTCCCACCGAAGCTCCAGTCTGACTGGGGTGTCTCCCCATCCCTTGACCCCAACCTTGCCCCTCAACCCACTGCAGGTCATTCAGCAGCGACTTGTCAGGAACCTTCTCCAGACAAACCCAGGGCAGGGCTGGCGGCCCTGAGGAGGGCTGGGTGCTGAGCTCCCCGACAGCGGGGTTGTGCTGCCTTGGCCTGCACTGGCTCCCAACCCTGCTGAGGGCCCTGGCCTGGCAGACCCTGGCATGGAAAGACCCTGGTGTAGAGGACCCTGGCATGGTGGGATCGTGCCCACTTCCCCCGGTTAGCAGTAGGGGAGGCAGGCTGTGGGGCAGATGTCCCAGAATGTCCACTGAACGGGCCCTTTGTGGATGTTTGTGGCTGATCTCATCCCCTATGACCCTGTGAGGTCAGGACTCTGGTTGGCCCCATTGCAACCTGGATGCCCCTGCCCAGGCCCTGTGCTGGGCACCTGGGTCTTCACGTCCCCTTTGCTACTGCAGCCCTCTGGGACTTCCACACACGGGCTGGGGCCCAAGCCTTCTGCCAAGACACCCGCTGTGCCCTGGTGCTGGCCAGGCCTTCCCTCAGGGATGCTGGGAGAGGGCAGGGTGGGGG
Source organism: Daubentonia madagascariensis (assembly GCA_023783475.1). Taxonomy (NCBI): domain Eukaryota; kingdom Metazoa; phylum Chordata; class Mammalia; order Primates; family Daubentoniidae; genus Daubentonia; species Daubentonia madagascariensis. Next base: position 803,170 of record JAKFHU010001716.1, on the reverse strand, counting down.
CCGGCTGGTGTGTGTCCTGGGAACAATGAAGCTGTCAGCCCATCAGCCAGGCCATGGGGTGGTCTCGGCAGTGGTCCAAGGCTCCCAGGCCCAACCGTAGACCTGCAGGGCTGCCCTGGAGGTGGAGGTCTGCCTGGGACCCTCACCCCCGGGGCAAAGGCTCCTGGTGAGCAGGAAGGGCTCCTTTCCTGTATCCCAGCAAGGGCACCTCCTCTTAGGCCCCTGCATGCCTGCTCTGTGCCAGGAGCTGTGTCAGGCACGTCCCGGGGACCCTGGACAGGTGAGGCTCCTGAGGCTCAGAGAAATGAAGTCACTAGGGTGACAGAGTGGCCACTTCTCAGCTGTACCTGGCCTCCCAGTGTTCTGGCAGAAGAGGGGGGAGGGCAGGAGGGGAGAGAAGAGAGAGGAAGGGACAACCAAGGCCCTGCCTTTGGGAGTATGTGAAGAGGAAGCAGACTCAAGTCCAGAGAAGTATCAGGAATAGATCTGGGCCCAGGGTAGGGGCTTTAGGGTGGAGAATGCCAGAGGGACCCCAAGAGCCTCTGGTGCCCCAGCAGTCTGGTAGGGCTTCCTGGAGGAGGAAGCACCTTGGACAGCCCCACACTGTTCTGGGCCCATGAGGTGCTCACCCCTCTCCTTCCCCCTTCCTGGGTTATCTCCAACCTTCCACCATCTAAGCACCTCCTGATCACGTAGGGTGGCTGAGCTGCACACGTGCTCTCGTGGCTTGAGTGTGGGCACCAGCAGCCCTCGGCTTATTCTGCCGTGCACCACATGGCCATGCTTGTAGTGCCAGCTGACCTTCGTAGAGAGTGTGTCCTGAGCACGCCCCATCCGTTGTTTCCTGTGGTCCTCACAAGGAAGCAGGCACCACTGCCCTCTGTGTGTTGGCGAATGGAGGCACATGGAGGTTGGGTAACTTCCCTCAGGTTGCCCAGCAGGCGGGTGCTGGAGCACAGCTGGGAACGCAGCCCCGCTGCTCCTGTAACAAGCACTGCCCTGTGCTGCCACACAAGGTCTGCACGAGGGTGGGGTGGGGGTCCCAAAGACACCCATGCAGCCAAAAAGAATCCCTGCTCAGCTCCTAACCCTTCATTTGCCTGATGGGAAAGCTGAGGCCTAGAGAGGGCCGGGCCTGTGCCGGGTTACCTGGTACACAGATGATGGGGGAGGGGAGGGCCCAGGTGTGTGGCCAGGGCACTGGTGGGGACAGAGACAAATGTGGGGTGCCCTTGGGGGGTTGGAGGTCTGAGGACAGTTGAGCCATGGGGGCTCCCAGGAAGGCCCACAATGCTTGGAAGGTGGGCGGAAGTGTGGGGAGGCCTCCACCCGGGAAGGAGGCCCTGGCCTGGCCCCTGGCCCGCCTGGCCCAGGCTGACCCTGTGGGCTGATGAGAGATTCAGGCCCCATCCTGCGGCTCCCAGCCCGCCCTTCCTGCTCCCAGGGCCGGATGGAAGAGGTTCTTGGGACACGAGGGTTGGGGTGGGGTGATACAGGCTGACAACACCGGGTGCGGTCTTCAGGCCTGGAGAGGACCTGGGTCCCCAACTGTCACAGCCTGTGGATTTCCCATGAAGCGATGTAGATCCTCGGGTTTTGGAGACCGTCTGAGGTAGCATTCATGTCACAGCTCTGGGAAGCCCAGATCCCTTTGTCAACCCTAGCTAAAAGTGGGGAGGGGGCGCCCACCCATAAGCCCTCCCCTCCCACCACGGCCCCAGCTGTTCAGAGGGCTGTTGTGTAGGGCCCAGCCAGCCACGAGGCTGCACATGCAGTGTAAAGGGCCCACCTGTCCTGCCTCTTCCCCACACACCTGCCATTCCCAGACCTGGCAGCGTGCCCTCACCTTTGCCCCGCAGAGGCCCCAGCTCCATGGCTGACCCCTCCTCACCAGGGCATTGGCAGAATCCCCCTTTCCCCAGAACCACCATTCCCTTCCTGCATTTTGGGGCCTTCTCACCATCAGCCAGTGAACCCGTATGAATCACTGCCATCTTTGAGCAGCCCTCCCTGGGTGCTATGTCCTCCGTCCCCAATTCCTGTTCCCTGAGGCAACCCCTCAACTCTCTCAGCTGCCTCTTGGCTTTACCTTGGTATTTCTAACCACACGCTCATATCGCTGTACCTTGCTTTTGCAGTTTTAGACGTTATCGGTGACTGCCTACCATGGAAGATGAGAGACCAGGATTTTGTTCTCACACCCCTGCCCCCAACTCCCTTATCTTCCCAGTATAGATACATGACAATTCTAGGCCAAATAAATATTGACTGTTTGCATTTTACATAAACATTATGTAACTCTTTACATCACTGTTTAAATACTGTTTTCAGCTGAGTCATGTGGTCTTCTATGATTACAACTTTTTGTTTTTTATGGGGTTAGGAATTGCCTTTAGGTTTTGCTTATTTTAATGCATCTGTCACTAATTCATTCTTGAACTTTCTGGCAAGAATTGTAAAACTTCTATTCATCCCGTTGAGAAGACTGGCAATCTATCAGCTTCATTAATTTTTGTTCTGAAAGTTTCTTCCTGGAGTCCTAGCAGGACAAGTTGCTCCTTAGGCCTGCAACCAGGTATAGTGCTAGAACTTCTTCCTATCATGCTGGGAATTTTGTTGGCTTTTTTTTTTTGTTTGTTTGTTTTAGTGTTGGATTCCTCCTGGTTCCTGAATTGTGTGTTTCTCTCTTTCTTGTTTTTTCCTCTCATTTTGCTGAAGCACATCCTCAAGTAACTTTCTGAGAAAAGGCATGTGGTAGGTAAAGCTTTTGGCTGTGCATGTCTGAAAAATGTCTTTATTCTACTCTTATACCTGAGAGTTTGGGTAGGAATTCTAGATTGGAAATAATTTTTTCCCTCAGAAGTTTGCAGGCATTTCTCCATTATGTGAATTGCTGTCAAGAAGTCTGGTACCATTTTGATTCTCTATTCTCTGTGTGACCAATTTTTCTCTCTGGAGACAGAGTGTCTGCTTTATTGCTACTGTTATGAAATCACAATGATGCGTCCCCTGGAGGCATTCTGGGAGTTGAGCAGGGAAGGGGGGGGGTCTTACTTTTTAGCATGAAAGCCTTCACTGAATCTTTGTCGTTTTCATCAGGATGGTTCATGCCCCACCCACAGCTGCTTCTGGTGTTCCCAAGTTCAGAACCTCTCAGGTTCCGCTTTTCCAGAGATTAAAAGCTCTGGGCTTTGGGGACAGACAGGCAGCACCTGGCTTCATGGGCTGGGGTGACACCTGAGAACATCTCCACTCAGACTGAGCTTCCATAGAAATCCTTTTTGCTGTCTCCCTACCCTCCAGCCAGTGCTGGAGCCTGTCCAGGGTCCTGGGCTGGGAACCCCCTTGCTCTCGGCAGCTCTTGCTCCTGCAGTGCTTGGTGTCTCCCTCTCCGGTCTCCTAGGTCATTGTCCACTGGTCTTTCGGCTTCCCAGTTTTCAAATTTTGTCAACATATTTTGGGTCTACTCTTGTCTTTCCTCCCAATCTGTTTACCCTTGTTGATTTATACCTTCACTTTCTTTTTTTGGTGGCTTTACTGTCATTTTAGTGGGGTTTGGAGGGAGCAGAAAAGCACGTGGCAATGTGCCACATTTGAGCAGAGGTATCCATGATTCCTCAGCCTCCTCATCTGGGCTTTCAGCCTTGGCACCCCACTGCTCTGGGTACCTATGGCCTCCCAGTAGCCACCTCATGCTGTCTTCTATCCTGACTTCTCAAAATTTTCCTCCCAGGGGGCCAGTCTTTTCCTGCTGAAGCCCTCTGGCTCCCAGGACCCACACTGCCATGGATTTCTCTCCTCCACATGGGCTGCCTCCTCTAAGCCCCTTCTGTGGCCCCCTTTCCCCGCTGGCCGTTGTATGGTGGCTGCCCAACCTTGGTCCTGCCCTCACCCCGCTGCAGGTGGGGGCCACCTCTGTGGCTGACCTCAGCACATCTGAGCTTTGACAGTCTCTACATGCCAATAGTGCCCAGTTTGGACTCTCAGGGCCAACCATGCCACGGTGTTCCGGCCCCAACCTCACCACTTTGGCATCTCAGAGGTGTCTTGAATTCAACGTGTCCCAAGCGAAGCTCTTGCTGTGTCCTGTCCACACACCATCCTTTTCAGCCCACAAAATGGCACCACACAGCTGGCTGCTGTGCCCTGGGCTCGGCCACACAGGTGTCCTTCCCTCTCCCCCTCGGGTGCAATTCCTACAGCTTCCTTCAGTCTGGCCTCCAAACCACATGTGGGATTCACCCTCCGGCAAAGACAGCTAATTGTCTCAATAGGTACTCTCTCCTTCTTTGTCAACACAACCCTGAATTAAGCCGAACTGCCGGCCTGGAACAGAGACTTCAACCCCAGGGGCCCTGGCAGTGACTGGGAGTGCACAGAAGGGGAGATGACACGGCTTCCTTGTAAGGCCTTACAGGGGAGGGGCCAGCCCTTCACATCCCTTTTCTGTCCTTCCTGCTGCTGGAATGCAGACGTGATGGCGGCCACAGGAGCAGCCCTTGGGGGCCACAGGACAGAAGCCCTGTGTTGTAGACAGCAAAGTGAACAGAAAGAGGAAGTCTGGGTCAGGCTGCCGTACCATGCACCTCAGCCCTGGAGCTTCTGCTAGGCTGGGACCCCATATGTGGCAAAACTCTTTCTCGACTGGGCCATCCCCTCTGTCCTGTCTCAGTAGCAGCTGAATCAAGAGCCTCTCCTCTTCCCACCCCAACCCTGACTTTAGCCACGGATTGTGGCAGCACATTGCCAACTGCTCTCTCCACCCCCCGCCACCCCTACCTGCTCTACACACAGCTCTGTGATAGCAGAGCATGTCACCTCTGCACCTTGAGCTTAAGGCCCTCCTATGCCTTCTGAGGGACTGAAAATAAGCCCAAACTCCTCAGGGCACTGCTCCAGTGCCCCCTCCCTGGAGACGCCCCCTCCCCTCCTGCCCCATTGCTCACTGGCCGCCCGCCCTGCTTCTCCTCCCTGTCCTTGTTGCTCTAGAAACCGGTGCCCAGTGGCTCCCAGGCTGCTAGCCTTCCTGCCTCCCCTGGGCTGCGAGCACCACAGGGAAGGGGTTTACGTGGTCTGGCCAGCTCCTGGTATGCCTCCCAGCGCACAGTAGGATCCTGGGTGCAGCCAGAGTCGGACCCCGAGACGAGGGGCGCCCAGTGGAGCCTGTTACCCGACTCCTTCCCAGCTCCTGGGACCCCTCTCTGTTCTGCCCCCAGGACCATGAGTGGCGCCAGGTGTGCTGGGCCAGCCCTCCTGAGCCCAGAGCCAAGCAGGGGCATTTCCCTGCCGTGGGTGCCCAGCGGCAGGTCTGCCAGGCGAGACCTCTGGGGGAGCAGGGCAGGAGGGGGTGGGAGACAGGGCTCGAAAGCCGGCCTGGCGCACCTGACAACCCTGGGTCTGCCTGAGTTTCCGTGACTGTCTGCGCGGAACCGCACGGCGGTTTCCATCAGCGCTGCCAAGTGGCGGCTGCAGGGCCTGGCCGCGGGTTCTGACCCCCGATGGGCGTGGACTCTGCCAGGCAACCTGGGAAGTACTGGGGGCCCAAAGGGTTAACCTGCCCTGACCCCCTCCCGGTCTCAATTTCTTCATTTTTCTAAGGCCGGGCCCTCTTTCCCTCCAAGTCACAGCTGACGTGAAATGTAGCCATGAAAAACAATAGCACTCCCTGGAGACGTCCTGCTGCGGCTGCCGGCCCGCCCCCGATAATTACTCAAGACATTGGCATGAGCCGGCCTGGTTAGGTAACAGGCTGCTCGCTGGGAGGCTTACAACTCACAGGCAGTTACACATAATCTCCACAGACGGCAGAATCATTTCCAGGGTGGCGGGGAGGACCAGCCTCAGGGAGAGGGCACTACGGGGCAGGAGGGTGCCAGGCTGTGCTGATCGGGGGGGCCTGAGGAGGGCGCTCGCTGCAGCCCTGGGGACACAGCCTGCAAACTTGGGGAGCTGGTGGAATGTCTATGGGAAAGAGTTGCCCCGCCCCTCTCTGCTCCAAACCCCACCGTCACCCCATCCCTGGAGTGGAGGCCACCGTGGTCCAGTCCGTTACTGAGCAAAGTACCAGAGGAACTCATTCATACTGAAGTGTGAATGACTAACTACTTTGGGAGAGCCCCCACCCCCCAACTCTGTGGAGGATAATTAATTAATTTTCTGTTTATTGTCCATGGCTCCACTGTACTGACTTCCTCGAGGGCAGGTCCACATACTTTCCCCCGTGTTCCCAGAGCCTACTACATAGCAGACATTCAGAAAATAGTTGTTGAAGATGATGACAGCATCCAACCCAAAGAAGGAAGCGACCGTGGTGTAACTTCAGGCACATGGGCGGGGCCCCCTGGCAGGAGGGCTGGAAGGGTGCTGGCAAGTGCAGGGGTGTGGGGGCACCTGCCTCCCCTCAGTGCCTGCTCTTCTGGCACCCGAGGCCCTGGCATCTTCCCACAGGACATGCCTGTTCCCTGGAGGGGTGCTGCGCTGAGGCAGGCTGAGGACTCGGGGGCCTGGGGTAGGAGCCGCTCCCTTGGCCTCCCCAGTGGTCTGGGTCTGCACCTTGGCAGCCAGCAGCCAAGCTGCGAAGGCACATGCTGCGGACAGCAGGGGCAGGGCCCAGCCCTGCCTCAGGGAAGTGGCACCTCCCCTGTGACACTGTCTTTTTCCTCTGTGACACTGTCTCTGGGCATGGGATATCCCTGTCCAGGCTGAGGCTAAGCATGCCACACCACCTGCATTGTCCTTGAGCACAGGACAACGCCTGGATGCAGGGTTGGACTGGCCTCCCCCATCAAAACGCCCACCCCCTAGTCTGGTCATTCAGGCCACAGATGCGCAGGGCACTGTGCCGACGGGGGCATGGCTGAGCTCGTATTCTTGATTAGCGCGTAGTCTCCAGCATGGTGGCAGGGTGGCCACTGCAAGGCACTGAGGCAGACCAAGAGCAGATCTCTATGGCGCAGGACCCAATTAGTGGTCCCCCTGCTTGAAGGTCTCACTGGGTGGGGACCCGAGCTCCTGGCTGTCTTCCTGCCACACCCGCCACTGCTTCCTGCACCAACTCAGCCCACTCGCAAGTCCAGTGGTGCATTCCCGCTGTTTCCTCTCCCTGCCATCTCTTGCCGGGTGACCTTGTCGTCACCCTTCTTCAGGTGCTGTCTCCATGCTGACAGCCCTGGAGCATCTACTTTCAGTTCCTATCTCTCCTCTGAGCCTTGCAGCCCAACTGCTAAGTGGGCGCCTCCACGTAGACGTCCCCAAACACGTCAGCCTCAGCATGTCATCCTCCACACTCCCATCGGGGTGAACCCCTGAGGCCCCCAACCACGTGGCCATGCACAGCCTGGGGGTCTTTCCTGGTGACTCCCTCCCTTGCCCCCACCCAGCCCACCGCAGGCTGGGGACTCTGCCTCTTACTCACGCCTTGCCTCTGCCCTTCTTTGAAGCCCATGGTCCTGCTGCCCTCTTCCCTGCAGGGCTTCCTCCCAGCCCCTTCCACCGCTGTACAGCACGTGACAAACTGTCCTCCCGGCACTCAGCCCACGTGCCCAGCCCCACGCCTGGTGCAGCCTTTCTGTGGCACCTTTGCCAGCCTCAATAACATGATGGCTGTATGGTTTCTTAATTTATCAGCCTCAGAATCTCTTACAAACGTCCCTCTGTGGAGGGTGAGGACCTCGCTCTTGTCCTGCTCCCTACACCCCCCTAAATGTCCTGTACAGCTTTCTTGTAATTGTCACAAAACCCATGCCCAGTACTCAGGTTCCCTGCAGGGCCACCCCTCCAGCCTGAGGTTCTGGTTCTCTGCTCTGCTCTCCAACAACACCTTCCTCAGGGTGACCCCCTGCTGTTCCAGAAGCCCTGTGGCAGCAGGTTTTCCTCTGGGTCCTACCTGTTTCCCTGGCCTGGGCCGGAGGCCTCCAGTTCTGGGCCAGCTGCAGGGCTTGGGCCTCCCCAAACTCTCTCCGCATAGGATACGCTGCCTCCAGTCTTCCGCGTCTTTTTCCCCGGTACGCCCGTTTTGCCGGAGCACATTCTCCGTGACCTTCTAAGCAAAGGTGTGAAAGGCAAATTTTGCAAGTTTTCTTTTCTCTTTTTAAAAAATTTCTGCAGTGGCTTGGAAAAATCTTACAAGTTCTTGAGTGTCTGAAAATATCTTTATTGTCTTCTCACACTTGATGCTACTTTGGCTGGGTATAGAATTCTGTTTTCCTTCGGAATTTTGAAGGCATCTGTCTTTACACGTCCTCTCCGCTGAAGGCCACACGGAAGCCCATGGCTCCGAAAGTTACCTGGCAGTTCTCCGGGCAGGTTCTTGGCACCTGCTGCTGTCCTGGGAGGACGTGATGACAAGGTGGCTGCTCTCTTCTGTGGAAGCTTTTGACAGGCCCTTCTCTGCATCTGTATTTCCCCTCACCTCCCTTCCTGGAACTGCAGTGGTTGCGTGTTGGATCTCCCTGGACTGAGTCTCCACGTTTCTTGGCTGTCCTCTCCAATTTTCCATCTCTTGGTTTTTATTCTACGTTTGGGGAGATTTACCTCAATCTTTTACTGATTTTTTTTACTCAGCAGCATATTTTACATTTCCAAGAGCTCGTTCTGGTTCTCTAATTGTTTCCTTTCCACCGCATCCTGCTCTGGCTTAACAATTACATTCTCTTCTGGAACTTCAGAGTGATTTTAAACACGTGAGTTCTTTTCAGATCGCCGCCTTGCTTTACGTGCTTGGGCCCCGCTGCTCTGAGGTTGGCGCCTGCCTAGTGCTGTGCCCTCCCTCACCCCACTTTCTCCCGGGGCCCAGGCTGAGCCCTCGGCATCCTCTCAGATCCATCAGCCAGGCACGTTCCTTCCTGCCTCGGGGCCTTTGCACACGCCAGCCCCATCCGGAAGCCTCTCTCCATCTCTCCACTTAGCTGAGCTCATTTCCACGCATCCTTTGGCCTTCAGCTCACAGGGTGCTCCCTTGGGACGCCTCTGCTAACATCCTGGGCGGAGTCGCAACTGTTATGTACCCCCTCAGCTCTCTTTACGGCACTTAGCACAATTCTGACCAAATCTTGTCATGGTGGTTTAACACCTGCCCCATTTCCCCACCCTCACCTCCCAGACGGACTCCCCCATGAGGGCAGGGTCCAGTCCACCTTGGCCACTGCTGTACCCCAGGGCCTGGCACTGAGCTGGTGCTGGGATCAGTGTCCTGTTGCTGCTCTAACAAGTTACCACAAACTTAGTGGTGCACACATTTGTCATCCTACAGTTCTGGAAGCCGGAAGCTTCACTGGGCTAAAATCAAGGTGTTGGCAGGGCTGGTTCCTTCTGGAGGCTCTAGGGGTGGATATGTTCCAGCCTTTTCCAGCTTCTAGATGCCGCCTGTGTTCCTTGGAGGTGGTCCCTCCTCCCTCTTCAGGGCCAGCAGCGGAGCGTCTCCCCCCTCTCTGAGCTCCGCAGCCGTGGTCACGTCTCCTTCTCTGACGCCTCCCTCTTGGAAGGACTCTTATGACCACAGTTAGGGCCCAGCCTGGACGACCCCGGGTCACCTCCCCCTCCAGATCCTCCACCTACTCACATCCACTAAGCCCATTTTGCCAGGTAAGGGCATGTGCGAAGGCTCTAAGGGTCAGGACGGGGACACCTCCAGGGGCCATGATGTGACCGCAGCACTCACACACACATGCTGAGTGGGGACAGGGTGGGGTATGGCTCTAGAGGAGGGTGATGGAGATGTCCTGGAAGAAGCACCATTTAAGGGCCACCTCAGGGACCAATGGGAGGCAGCCAGGAAAAGGGGAATCTGTCATGCGCACAGGGAACAAGGTGAACAAGGGCAGGGCCTCTGAGTAGCTGTGAGGACTTTTGGGGGCAGGGTGGTCTAGGGAGGCCACCCCAAAGGATTTGGAAGCCACCATGAACAGTCCCGAATTACAGTGAGGGGAGGGGATGTTGCTGGTAACTGTGGGGTCAGTGGGGCTCTGCCCTCACAAAACTTTTCTGCAGGCTACTTCCTGATGACCTCCCATCCCGTCTGAGCCCACCTAGCCAGTCCCCGTGGGTCACCCCGACTCCAACAGCCAGAACAATGATTCAGGACACACAGTGACCCCTATAGCCCCACTGAGAACCTTTTGAGGGCTTCTGTGCAGCCGATGTGAAGATCCGACAAGCATGACTCTCACCACACTCCCCCCACCCCCACTGCCAGCCCTTGGCCACCTGTCCATCCTCCCCTCACTGAGCGCCTGCCCTGCACAGGGCCTTTGCATGTGCTGTGCCCCTGGATTACAGTCACACAGCCAAGGAGCGAGGGAGCAGGCCACTCAGCTTTGGAGCTCACCTCTGGAGACCAGTGAGGAGTCTCCCCACACCCGGGCCTGCCCCCGCCCCCAGGATAAGAGCAGCAGGGACAGGGCCAGCCAGATCGGGCTTAGATTAGATCTGATGTCCTCAGAGATATTCGAAGGGCCAGTCATCTGCAAAGGGACAGAGATTAAAGACCCCTCACTGAGATGCCAAAAAGAAGCCTCCAGAGATGGTGGAGACACAGAATGGCCACAGGAGGAGTCCAGGAGCTGCACCAGGATGCAGCACGGCTGGGGAGAGAAGCGTAAGGGAGCGGGAAGAGCTGGGGACATGGGGGATGCAGTTTCCAGAACCTTCAGGAGGCATCCTAGGAGAGAAGGGAGGGAGGAGGTGCATGGACCCAAATCTCAAGAAGAGACCATTTCTCCAGACGTGAGGGAAGGACGGGTGTCCCCAGACTCCGAGGGCCCAGAAGGCCATGCAGGAAAAAAATCAACAAAACCAACAAGTCAAGAAATCCACAATATTATTGGCCACTCTAGCACCTCGCACAGAGACCGACTTGTCATGGTGAGGAAAACGAGCTCGCAAGCTCGGTGAGTGCGGAGGCGGAGGGACGGAATAGCTCTGCCGCAAGCTCCACGCGATTAACGGGAAAGATGCCACGGCCACCACACGTGTGTGAGAAAGTCACAAAAATGACCGTGTCAGGCTCCACAGAAAAATGCAGCAAATTTCAAAAAGTCCATACCTTAAAATAAAATTGGAAATTAGTAACAAAAAAAAAGCAACAAGACTGATATACTTGGACATTTAAAAAGTACACGTCTAATAACTTTCTGACTAAAGAGAAAAAACAACAGAAATTAAATCTATCTTAGGATGGATTCACAATGACATCATATTGTGCCAAAGGCTAAGGGATGCTGCCAAAGGTGTACTCACAGAAATATTTATAGCAGATTCAGAAAATCGAGAAAATTGAAAATAAACATGCTAAGCTTTCAACTGATGAAGCTAGAGAAGAACAGCAACCTGACAGGGAGAGGATGAGGAAGGAATTCGAAATGACACAGGAGGACATTAGCAAAAGAGAAAACATTTTTATGAAAATAGAATTGATCAATAAAACCAAATGCTGGTTGTCTGAAGAGCCAATAAAATAGATAAACTTTAAGCAAGTAAAATAACAAAGAATTAGTTGTGAAGAGGAAGAAATGACCATAGCTGCAGAGGGAACTGAATAATCATCAGTGATCACGACATACACTTTCACGTCAATAAAACTGAAAACATGATGTGATGGATAAGTTTCAAGGAAAACATTACCCAAAGTGGCTTATCCAGTAGAAAATCCTAATAAACACAAACCTAATGGAGAAATTGAAATGACAGCCACCTACCCTCCTCTCGATAGTTCCCAGCCCAGTTTTAGGGGGTAATTTCTACAATTTCTTCAAAAAGCAGATAACATCCATCTTGTACAATGTGTTTCTGGGCACAAGCCAAGGTGGGGAGTCTCCCAGCTCATCTTATGAGATAAAAACCAGGCACCAAAACTGGGCAAGGAAACACAAGAAAATTCTAGGCCCACACCAGGTATGAACACAGATGCCAAAATCCTAAAAAATACATTAGGGGACAGAACCGAGCATCAAGATTGAGTCAAGGTCATGCTGGGCCCGTCTCAGGAGTACAAGGAAGGTTCGATGTCCGAAGGCCCCAGGCTTGCGTCACTTGGCACTTGGGCCCCGCCGTGTCTGGTGTGTTTTCAGCGGGACTTAACTCTCACTTGGGGTGGGTGGGCGTGGTGTCTCCCATCCCCAAGTTCCCAGCTGGCTGCAAGGGCAAGGTGGGTTGGGCCTCACACCAGCCTTGCCTTCCCTTGCATCCCAGCACGCGGCCAGGCATGCAGCAGGCACTTGGTGTCACCATGAAACTATCTTGCTTGTTTTTTGTTTCCTTGGTCAACATCTGTCCTCTCCAAGGGGCCACAGCCTTTGGGTGCTGGGACTGCGGCAGTCTAGGAACCACTGCTGCTTGGAGCCTGAGCACAGGGGTGCTTGGCAAGTACTTGCTGAACGAATGAACAGGGGCCTGGTAAGGACGCCCTGGGTCCTGCAGGGCAGGGTCTCTCTGGGGAGGGTCTGATTGGTCTTTTCAGAGGGGCTGGAATTGGGGGCCGGAGGAAGGGTCCCCAGGCCTGGGTAACTGTGGGGGTGTGGCTGGGCCTCTCAAGCCACCTGCTTTCTGAGTGGCAAGTGGTCCCCCCATCTGATGTGACTACTGGCCTGGGGCAGTGGGGAGAGCTGCAAAGCCAGGCTGTCTCCCTGGCAGTTGTGGGGACACCTGTTGGGGAGGGTGGGGTAGGGCCATGCTGGCAGCTGAGAGTGGCCTGGCTGGCAGGGGGAGGGCCTGGAGATGGGGGTTCCGGGCAGCTGGCTCTGAGAACCTGACAGGTGGGCAGGGGTGAGGGGCCCAGCAGCTGAGACAGGGGCCGCATTCCAGGGTGCAGATCCAGCCTCTGAGCTGTGTGTGCATGTGTGTGTATATGGGGGTGGGGGTGGGCATAAGGCATCTGGTGCAGGACAAGGGACAATGGGGGAACTTTCTGTGCCCCTCACCCAGGGTAGCAAAGCCCTGTGACAGCTCCCAGCATTTGGCTCAGAAGTGCCAGTAGCATCTGCCCTGGCTTTTCTCCCTGAGAAAGGCCTCTTGGTGCTTTTCTGAGGACTTCTGGGCTTCCCTGGGATGTACAGACTGGGGGGCCTCAGCCACACTGGGATGGTGCCTCCAAGAATGTGGGGTGCAGCCTATGTGCATACATGGCCAAGGCTCAGGGTGCAGCCCCGTGGAGCCCCTTGAAGGGAAGCTGTGCACCCATGGGTGGTACAAGAGCACAGGGCACCATTCCTGACCCCACACTCTTGGGCCACCTGACACAGAGGGGAAGAGCAGGCAGACCCTCCCCCCAGGGCTGGGAAGTCAGGAGTGGCAAGGAGGGGTTCAGGGCACACTGTCCCACTCCGAGAGCCGGGAGACTCTGGGTTTTGACAGTGTGGAACTCGGCTGCAGAGGGGAGTGGCCATGAGTGTTTTTTAGACAATCCTGCCACTTCCTTGCTGGTGATGGGTTTTGGTGTTAATGCGTTTTCTTCCAGAATAAAAAAAAAAAGGCTTTGTAGATAGTAGTAGTATGGGAACTTCTGGGTTAAACAAAGTTAGGTTCTTTCATCTCAGGCCTTCTGGGGCTTTAAAATGCAAATGTGCACCATTTGCACAAAGATGGTGGCTGCTGGCTGGGGAGGGGGCAGTGTCTGTGAGAAGTTACTAAAATGTGTCTGACTGTGGATCCAGGGTCTGTCCTTGGGATTTGAGTTGCATCCCAAGGACTCTGTGTTTCTTCAAGTCTAATTAATGTTCTACCTTTGCCATGGAAGGAAGAGGTGTGACAGGGTGGGCCCCATGTGGAAAGGGGCCCCCTGATTGGGTCTGTGCCAACAGCCCCCCTGGCCCACGGTGGCTCCCTCAGGCTTTGTGGAGCTGGGACAGCCCCAAGTTAATGCCCAGGGCTCTGCCCAGCGCCAGGAGCCACACCAGCCTCTGTGCCTCCCTGGCCATGGACCACTGCTAAGCCTGCTGACAGCCCTGTCTCAGGTACCAGGAACCAAAACGAGGGATCCTGTCCTTCCACAGGGGGATGGCACACAGGGACGCCAAGGGACTCCCCTCAGGACCTGAACCACCCTGTGGGTCCTCCCCTGTCTGCCTGGTGGCTGCCACGATTGGCTGTCAGCTTTGTTCTGGGAGTATCAATGTGTGCACAGGAGGGGGAGCCGGGGGCACTGACATGACCCTCATCCTGGGGTGCAGCAGGGGTTCAAGGTAGCGCTCAGAAACTGGCTGAGGCCATGGAAAGGGCCGTTGTGGGTTCTGTCCAACGTAGTTAAAAACATCTGACTGTGACCACAAAAATGCTGGCATCTGGGCCTGCTGCAAAAACATTTTCATGTCAAATGCAAACGCACTGGTGCTATGAGGAGCTTGTGCCATTAACCCTTAGAAGACACGTGCACAGAGCCAGCCTGTGTAGCCGAGTGGGCCATGGGGCTAGAGCCATGGGCCTCGGTCACGGGCAGGGGGTGGCAGACTTGGGGGGCGGGTGGCTTCCCACGGTCTCCTGGGTAGTCAAGATCTCGGCTGGGCTCAGGTGGTCTGGGACCCACCTGCCGACCTTGGGCCCGACGCCCCCTGGGGAAGGAGACTCAGAGGGGCTCTCCAGAGACAGGGAGCAGCTACTTCCTGGGGGTGGGCCGTGGCTCACACACACGCGGATATTCGTTCAGGGAGCCCTGAGTCAGCACCAGGGGTTCAGGTGCTGGGGATGGGTGTGGGGCGAGCAGACAAGACCCTGCCCCCCCACAGAAGATGTCTGGGGTGGGGTGAGATGGCCACACATGAGGAAAGAAGCAAAGTCCACGTGGGGGCTGGGGGCTCAGGGAGGGCCTCCTTTGGGGTGTCAGGCTGGGGCAGCGCCTTGAGGTGGGAGCGTGCTGGAACGTCCCAGGTGCAGCAAGTGCTTTCCCACTTGATGAAACACCACGGCCACCCCTGGAGTCAAGGGGTCCCACTGAGCCTTTTTAGCTGCCACCAGCCCCTCGTCATGGTGTGGTTTTACCACGCTGTGGCCTCTGGGCCCCTCCTGGTGACAGGTAGTCTGCGTTCAGCTTCTCCCCCTCCCAGGGCACAGCCAGGAAGCCTTTCCACACCTAGGGGCTTTACCCGTCCAGGACACGCTCAGAAGGGTGATGGCTGCGCTGCAGGCTGAGCATGGTCTCACTCCTGATGGCCTATTTCCCCAAAAGGCTGTGGAAGTTCTCCCCAGGTGTGTGGGAGAGCCCTGTCTCCCCTGCTGTCACCAGCACTGAGCTTTACTCTGCTTTTTAATTTTGGCCAATCTGCCTTTAGCGTCCCCTCCTACACAGGAGTCGCTATAGCCTTCAACACCCATTTGTCTTTGGCACGGTGGGACTTTCTCACGCTGACCTGTAGGAGCTCGCTGCACACCATGGCTGGTAAACCCTCAACGCGACGCGCGCTCCAGCCAGCTTCCCAGAGTAGGGTGGAGGACCCTGGGTACTGTCCTCTTCCTTGGGGGCTGTGGATCTCCCAAGCCCAGGCCACCAGCTGTCCACGTTCATCTTGTGGAGCCCTAGCCTGGGGCTGTGTGCACATTTGGGCTCCCCAGTGCCTGGGGCCCGCCTGCCAGGGAACGCATCCAGTTGGCCAGGTCCCCCAAGTCCCCTGCCCCCACCACCCCAACAGGTGTGTGGTGACTCAGCGGCATTGAATTTTTCGGCAGAGGCAGCTGTTGGAGACACCCTAGAGACCCCCAAGCAGCCTCAGGCTGAGGGTGGGGCCTCAGAGCCAGGAGCCTGGGGAGGCTGGCAGGAAGGGGGGCAGCTCTGCACAGTGCCTCTGGGCCTGCCCCCAGGTCCCCTGGGTCCCCTGCTCTCCTCTCTTCCCCTACCCTCACTGGAACAGCGGCTCCAGCACCTCCCACCCTACCACTCTGCTTCACAGGGTGAGATAACCTGGGGAACAACAGTGCCAGCCGCCTGCAACTCTGCTGTCGGGTGTCCTGGGCACCCTCTCTTTCTTGGGGTTGGCAACTGCAACAGGACACCCTGTCCCCACTCTCAAAGGCTCTGGAAGGGGGCACTGGGGTGGGGGTCCTGAGCTGGTACCACTCATTTGGGTCTACAGAGAGGGAGGAGCTCCCAGAACTTCCTCTGACTCCACAGGGCCAGGAGAGGGGCCTTTGAGCTCAGAGCCATGCCGTGGGCCCTTGGCATCCACAGGTGGCCGTGAGCTCCCAGGGCCTGGGGTCCAGTGGGCCACCTGCTGTAGCATCCGTAAGACCCACATGGGCCTCTAGGGGGGAGCATGGGTGCTGCAGTAGTGGCTGGACCCCTCCAGGCTCCTGAGTAGCCTTTCAGCCAGGTGCCTGGAGACCAGTGGCTGCCCAGGTGTAAGCTGTGACCCAGATGCTCCGGGCTTGGGCCCTGCGCTAACCTGAGCATCGGGGCAAGGGGGGGGAGCGGCTAGTACTGACCACATGGGGCTGTTGAGAGCATGGAGGCGCCTGGCACAGGGCCTGACACGTCAGAGGTGCGTGGATGATCATTGCTATGATGACCCCTCCCCTACAGTCACAAGGCTGAGATGGGGAAAGCCAGATGTGCAGAGAGCTGGTGGCCTCAGGGGGTGCAGCGTCTGGCCCTCTACATAGGCACTTTCTCTCCAGGTCCCAGGCCAGGCCTGAGAGGCAGTGGCGCCAGGCTGACTGGGAAGTAGAGAGAGAGCCAGACTCCACGGCACCTTCTCACAAGCAGGAAAGAGTCTGGAAGGGAAATGGCACAAGACCTAGGCCTCGGCAGGACAATAGAGTGGTCCGACTGGCAGCCGGAGGAAGACAGGGCAAGAAGGGCTGCCAGCCTTGAGAGCTTGGGGCACACGCATTCCTAACGAAGGAATCCCTGCTCGAGGTCCTTTACTTACTCTTCCAAGCTTACTTGCTCATTCCCTGCTGTCCTTCCTTCCATATATCCATCTACCCTTCCTGCCTTCCTTTCCTCCTTCCAGCATCTACCCATCCACTATCCACCCATTTATCCATCATCTCTTCTTCCACCCACTCACCCGCCATCATCCATCCATCCATCCATCTATCCATCCATCATCCATCTCTTTATCCAGCCCTCCCTCCTCTCTCAGTCTTCCCATCCATCCATCTCTTCATTCATCCATCTACCCATCCAATTCTTTACCCATCCACCCATCTCTCTATCCATCCATCCACCCATGCATCCCTTTCTTCAGACCCCCTCTCCAGCCCCCATCCATCCATCATCCATCCATCCACCCATCATCCACCCACCATCCATCCATCCATCCATCATCCATCCATCCATCCATTATCCATCATCCATCATCCATCCATCCATCCTCCATCCATCCATCATCCATCATCCATCATCCATCCCCCATCCATCCATCCACATCCATCCATCATCCATCCATCCATCCATCCATCCATCATCCATCCATCCATCCATCATCCATCCATCCATCCATCCATCCATCCATCCATCCATCCATCCATCCCATCCATCCATCCATCCATCCATCATCCATCCATCCATCATCCATCCATCTCACTCGCGTTCACTCATGCCCCCGCCCCGAGGCCCATGTGCCCGCCTTCATTCTTTCCACAAGCAGCTAGCAGCTGCCTCCTGTGTGTCTCACGGCAACAATGAGAAGATCAAAAGACACTAATGACGCAGCCGCTGGCCTCCGGAGTGACAGCCTGCCACCAACTAAAAATAGACCAGGATCAACCAAGATGCCAGTCCTCCCTCTGTTCTTTCTCTCATCCTTTGAGTCCCTGCCCCCTCAACAGAGGACACACTCCATGTGGCCAAACAGTTCCAGATCAAAGAGGCGGTCATGGGGATGGGTTGGGGTGTTGTCAGGGCTTGGTGACCAGGCACAGGGTTGAGGAAGGGGGTAAGTTGGGATGATGTGGCTGGGGGGAGGGGCGTTTGCCAAGAGAGAGCCTGTGCGGAAGGCAGGCAGGTTTGGGGGAGGAAAAGGAGGCATCTGGTCTCAGCCCCAGGGACTGTGGGGAGCCTGAGACCCCTGAACAGAGATGCACCAGGACATGGCATGGCCAGGCTGTGGTCAGGGTCCTGGGCAGCAGGGCCCTGAGGTGGGCCCTAGGCATTTAAGGGCTTGCTGGCATCCTGGGGCCATCAGTGACCCCCACGGGCAGCCCCAGCACTTCGGGGCAAGGACAGAAAGCCCTCCGGCTCACCGCCCATCCCCTCACTTTGGCAGGTGACCCTGCAATGCTGACAGGGAGATGAGGGCTCACAGTTCCTTGGCATTTCCTCCAGGCCAGGCTCTGTTCTAGACACAGGACTCCAAAAGGGACAGTGCCTGGCTGGCCCTGCCTTCTCAGAGTTTCCATTCCAGTGGGACAGCCAGGCCATGATGGCCAGGCACAGGCACAGGGTGGAAAGATGATGAGGGATTGGGGTGCAGGGGCCCAAGGCTGTGAGGGGACACTGTGGCTGACAGGGAAGGGCAAGAACAGACAGCATCCCCAGGCATGGCTTGAGGGCTGGCCACAGCACAACCCCAGGGCACCGTGAGGCCTGGGTAAAGTAGGAGCTTGAGGAAGGTGACATGGGGGAGGCAGGCACAGGCCGCAGGGGCACAGGGTGTGCAGGCCTGGAAGGGTGCCTGGATTGCATCCCAGGGAAGAGGGAGGCCCCTGGGGGCTCGAGCAGGGAATGCTGTGGTCTGGTTTATGTTTTAGAGCCCCTCTGGCTGCTGCATGGAGACAGGAATGTGGGGGGAGAGAAAGCCAGGGCGCCCTTTGGGACGGGGCTGGTCCTCGACTTTGGGAAGGAACGCTGCCTGTGTACATGCTGTTCCTGTCTTCCAGAAATGCCCTTCTGGCCCTGGCAGAGGCTGCAGTGGGAACAGCAGGGGCCACAGAGTTGGACAGGCCTTGATACAAACGTGTCCCCCATCACTTTCGACCTGTACCTGTGTGTGTGTCGTCAGGTGGGTGGGCTGGGAATGGAACCCTTCCCCATCCCAGGTCACTGGGAAGGAGGTGGCAGGGAGGGTAGGGAGGACTTCTAGGAAGGGCTCTGGGGCTTTTCAGGTGTGAGTCAACACATTTCCTTCTTTGCTCAGACAGGTTTCAGGGGTGTTTCTGTTCCTTGAAACAGAAAGTGTGGGAGGATCACATTACTGGGCAAGCAGGAGCCAAAGCTGGCGAGGGGGTCAGTGCAGGGCCGGGGCTGCCCGGAGGCTTTCTGAAGAGGGAGCGACTTGGAGGGCTGTGAGGGGTGGGCTGGGGCCAGCAGGCGGCAGAGGGTCTGGGAGGGGGCAGCACGGCACAGGTACAGAGCAAGGGGGAGGTGCAGGGTGTGGGGTGCAGGCCCAAGTGTGAGGGGTGCGTGGGGTTTGCCTGGTGTGGGGCCTGAGCCACCGCCAGGCTCTGAAGGCCCACCCAAATCTGCAGCCACTCATGCTACAAGCGTGCACCCATGAGGGACTTCCCCTACCACCTGTTCATTTCCCACAACTGCTACCATGCTGGGACTCAGGACCCATTCTCTCCCCGTTTTGCAGATAAGGAAACGGAGGCTCAGAAAGCTCAGCCTGCTTGAGGTCTCACTTCAGGGGCGGAGCGGGGGCTCGAGCCCACAGGTGGCGGAGGCTGAGCTCACCCCTACAGAGTCTGGGCAGGAGGCTGTATGGGGGGGTGATGAGGGCTGCGTGGCCGGGAGGAACAGGGCCAGGGCACAGTGACACTGAGCCCCCCGAGGACAGAGGCCGGGGCACTGGTGTCATGAGAATGTGCCCAGCTTGGCCACTGGCCCAAAGGGATGAGAGACCCTGACTGATGGCGCCTCAGCACAGCCCAACCACCCCCAGCCATCCTGCAGACACCTGAGTGACCCTCAGTGTAAGGCAGTGAGATTTGGGGGCTTGCTTGTTACATGGCATAACTGACTGTTGCTTGGGGGTGGGCCCCAGTGGTTTCTCTAAACTTTGCAGAACACTTACGACCCTTCTTCCAATCACCATCACAATAAGGACAGGATTCTCAGTGATGCAGCTCCCCGCACCGTAGACTCAGGGCAAGGTGGAGCTCTGCTGACCCACTGCCCACCCCCATAGCCACCTCGCTGGGCAGGGCCCTGCTTTGTGTGCAGAAAGGCCCACCTGCAACCCAGCTAACGCAGCACCAGCTGCCAATGCGGGAGAGGGCCCGGTGGCCACATGACAGCTGTCAGTCTGCGGAGGAAGTCCTGCCATCTGATCTGCTTGGCTCCAGAACCCTGCCCGCCCATCAGGAGGCAGGCAGCTGGCCTGGCCTGTGCAAGCCTGGGGGGAGGGAGGTGACTGCGTTGCCTCTCTGGTCCTCAAAGCAGCCCTGCAGGCTGGTGTCACCACACCCAGCCAGCAGATGGGAAAAGTGAGGCTCAGGCAGGTCACACAGTTGGTGACCTCCTGAATCTGTCTGTCTCCAGGGAGCTTCCTTCTGTTCCCACTGTGTGTGCACAGGGTGTGGGTGGGGAAGAGAGACAGCAGGTTATGGCCCCAGGCCACATGCATGCCAGTCTCCCCAGCTCATGGGAGGACACTAACATCTGCGTGACGGCGTAAAGCATGCTGCTGCTAAAGGGACATGCTGATCTACGTATTTGCCCAGTGGTTTCTCATTCTGTTCTCGCTGCCTCAGAGGTCCAGGACCAGATGCTGAGATAGGGTCTCAAGTGCAAAGAGTATATGTGGGAGGCGAGGAAGGGGAAGTGGGAGGGAGGGGCCAGTCACAGAAGCTGCTGGCACCCAGGGTACTGAGGTCAGCCCCACTGGGGAGCCCTGCGGACCATGGGGAACTTTCCCACCACCTCTCCCTGGCTCTCCCTGGCTCTCCCTGGCTGGCAAATGCTTCCAGGCCTCTTTGTTGCTGTGGCTTGTCCTGCACTCGCGTGGCCATGGCCTAATGTGGTATGGCGTGAAAGGTATGGCCCCTGGCCTGTTCTACAGAAACGGAGGCTCCAGGTGGGGCTTGAACTTGGGCCCCACTGTGAGTCCACATGCTAATCTTTGCTGGACAATGTCACAGATTGGCAGAGCCACCCCCACCTCAGAAGCTCAGGAAACTGTGGAGCAGGAATGCTCCCGGAGGACCGTCTTCTGGGCCCCAGCCTGCCTGGAGTGGGGCTTTGGCCGGGCTCGCCTCCTGGCTGGCCTCTGTCCCTCCAGCCACCCTCACTCAGCTCCCAGGATGCCCTCCAGACAGTGGTCTGTCAACCCTCCTGGCACTACACCTACCCGGGACAGTGCTCAGGCCTGTGGCACCAAGAGGGCAGGAGTGGACCCAGGGCTGAGCATGGGGTCCTCATCCTGTTCCTCTGTCACATCAAAATGTCCTACCCAGTAGGACTCCCAGCCACCAGCCCGGTATCTCCAGACAAGCTCTTGGAAGTAGCGGCCTCGGTGCTAGAAGTATGGGGTCCCTCAGTGTAACGACAGGCACCTCCCCAATCACTGTCAACACATCCTAAATGCCAGCTAGCCTGCCCATGCACAGGTCCCAGGCAGACACTTGCAACATGAGAGAGGGAGAGGTGCCAGGCTGAGCACACGGAAACAGACGGTCGGGGCGCTAAGAAGATCTTAAGATATAAGATCACTGGGGAATTCAGACACCTGAGGCTAGAATGTACATACTAAAAACTTCCAGGGACAAAAAGAAAGACCCCTCACAAAGGTGTGAGAATTAAGCAAGCATCAGACTTCTCAAGACAAGGCTGGATGCTGGCAGACCATGGGACATGCTCTTCAAAATTCTGAAGGAAAATTGCTTTCCACTTGAAATTCTATACCCAGGGTGCAACGGTTGAATCGAGATGTTTTCACTGTGTGGGAACTCTGAACATGTACCTTCCACGTGCTACATGTTAGGAAGGCACTTGGGGTTCCCCGAGAAAACTGAGGAAACGGACAACAGGAAGGCATGAGCTCCAGGGGACAGTAAACCCAACCGAGGACACGCATGAAGGTAAGTTCCAGAGTGACTAGAGGCAGGCCTCAGGAGAGTCAGTCTCGACTACTGCAGGGAGGAAAGCACTCTGGACAGAAGGGGGTTTGGGAGAAGGGCACTGGCCTGGAAACCTGGGCATCTGGACAAGGTGCTAGAGCAGACAAGGCAAGGGGAGGACAGCAGGGAGGCAGCAAGAACCACTGGACCTTCCAGAATCAGTTACCCAAGGAAGAAATCCATCCAACCAGGAGATTATTTCAAATCAAAGTGGAGAACTAAGAAAGAGGCACCTGTAGGGAGAGGACTGCGGATGGCCGGGCTCTGTTTCATGTGGAACCAGGACAGAAGGATGGCTGGAAGCAGGGCCTCAGGACCACGAACGCTACCAGCCCCGACCAGCGCCACCGCAACTACAGCCGCGTCACGACCACGCACGGCGTGGCTGGCGGGCGGGGTTCCAGCATTGCTCAGTACCACATAAAGCTGGGAGAAGACCAAACAGACCCACAATGACTCCAGCTTCCCACGTTTTATGATATTTTTTTCCCTTAACCTAAAAGTGACCTTTAGAAATGAATTTCTCTTTTGGTGAAGAAACGTTTATCAGCATTCAGCATTTTTCCCCATTTCGCTTTGATTTTCTTCTCTTTGTTAAGAAAAATGCCAATTTAAAAGTCACGGGTATCATGTGATTCCTCATTTATAATAATTTCTGATGGTATGTCTGTTTGTCCGTTCACCCGTCTGTCCACTCACTCATCCACGCATCCATCCATTCACCCGTCCCTCCCTCCCTCCCTCTTCCCATGCATTCATCCAACTATTCATCTACCCGTGCACCCATCCGTCCATCTGTCCATCAGTCTGTCTACCCATCCATCCATCCATCCATCCACCTGTCCACACACCCTCCATACAACCATCTGTCCATCCATTCATCCACCCGTCTATCCACCCATCCTTTTCCTATGCAACACACAGAGAAATGTCTGGAATGCTGCTCCCCTCACACTGACGGTGGGTATTTCTGGGATAACAAGGGGATCCTTAGGGAGAAGGAGTCGTCATAGAAATTTTCACCTTTCATTTCAGACTTTTCTATAGTGTTTGAATTTTCTAGAAATTCAAATAGAACCAAGATTATCTATCAATAAATCAATCTACCTAAACATTTCCATTTAAAAAATTAATGATAATTATCTGTGGAGATATTATGGTCCTCTTTTTGTTTTCTTCCCTGTTCAGCTCTGCGTCGAAGACTATTAATAGCAACTCTGAACGCTATTTTCAGACACCCCTCCCTCGGAGGTCTTCCCTGACCACCCTCGGTCCTCTCCGGCACAGCGCCCTGCTCTGTTCCTGCACGGTAATTATCCTGGTCTGTAATTATGTGGTGTATTTTTGACTGGAGGCAGCTCTGTAATGCCAGGAACTCTGTCCTGTCCCTGCCCCGTCCGCTGTCTGGGATGTCACAGGGGCTTTAGCAGGTGCCTTGGGAGGGATGGGAACAGGGTCAGCCTGGATGGGCTCCTCCTCCACGTCCCGAGCAGACTGCGTCACATCTCGGTCTGGTGCTTGCCAGAGGGTGGGGAAGACAAGCCCACAACCGTGCCCACAGCAGTGCCCACGAGTGGGGGCGGGAAGCAGGCGCTTCCACTTGCCACGTGCCGGGCACCGGGCCAGGTGCTCAGCAGGGAGGGCTCCAGGGAATGCTGGCTCACGCCCAGGGTGAGCCTGCATCTCCTTCTTACAGGCATGGAAATGGAGGCTCAGAGGGGCTGTGCGGGGTGCCGGAACTCTCCGCTGCAATTCCACTGCTAGAGGTTGCCAGTGGGGGGGCGGGATGAGGCCGATGGGGTCTCAAGAAGGTGGCCTGGTCAGAAGTGAGAATGTGTCTGTTTGGGAGGAGATCAGTGGGTGGTGCCAGGTGGAGAGTTGGGGCAGAGGCGCCCAGAGGGCTGGGGAAAGGCTGGGGGCAGCCAGGCCGCTACACTGGGCCCCGTAGTGCCTGCGCGCTCCCTGGGGTTGACAGGGTTGCCTGTCTGTCTCAGCCGCACCATCCTGGCTGAGGTGACTCCGAGGCGGTGCCTGGCCGCTTCTCCACATAGCAAAATGCTGTGGCCCTGAACAGGCCCGGGTAGGGCCCCCCGAGCTGCCTCCCCCGCTCCTGCCTGCAGGGCCGGCGTCCCCTAGGCCTCAGCACGGCGGAGTCATTCGGGGAGGCGCCCAGGAGCTGCAGAGATGAGGGGCCCCCATCGCTTGTCTGTCCACTCGCCCCAGGCGTGGCGCTCCCGGAGGGGAGGGACCGCGTGCTTGGGTCCCCGGCGCAGGAGGTGGGGTGGGCAGGGGAGGTGGGCCTTGGGGGGGTGATGGAAGGAAATGGGCCAGAGAGAGGGTGAGGAGGCCAGGGGGCGCGAGGAGGCGCGGGAGAGAGCGTGGGAGAGGCAGGCGGCAGGAGCCGCGAAGGGGGCCGGGGGGCACGGCAGGGGGTGCCCCTCGCCCGCCCTGTGCCCACCGCCCGGCGGCGCATCCCTGGAACGGACCGCGTGCCAGCGCTGAGCAGGAAGGCCCGGTAGGCTGGGTGCGAGGAGAGCCCAGGCCCCGCAGAGCGTTCCAAGGAGAGATTTATTAGTGAAACAAAAGCATATTTTTTCAGGCAGGACTGTTTGTGCAGTTACCTCATGACATTGCCTTGGCCTCGGGCCCGGAGCGGGCGGCCGAGGAGGCCCCGTGCAGCGACCGCGGGCGGCACAGACCCACTCGTAGCCGCCTGGTCCCCTCCCGGCCTTATCTGGTCCTGGACATCAAAGCGGGGGCTTTTCATAAGCGAATTAAAATAGCACACAAACAGCACAGGGCCGGGAAGCCCCCGGGCCAATTAGCTCCAGGCAGAATAAGGGGCCTTTCAGACGTGCCACGCTCTTAAGGAGTCGCTGCGGCTTGTCAGGCTGGATGAAATATTTTGCCCAAAGCTCATTATAATAATGAACCTGCATTTCTTTCCTCAAGAGAATAATTAGCAGACTTCCAAACGGGTTAAAGCAGCAATTTAAACACTGCCCCCTTAATTGTCCCATTTACTTCATTCTGTGACAAGGAAACGTTGGCGCCTTCGGAAAGAGCCGAGACTCCCAGCGCCCTCCCAGCGCCGTCACAGAGCTGCGGGGCCTGCAGAGAGGGGCTGCGCCCCAGTCCCAGGGGCCCCCAGCCCCGCACCCTCTCGCTGTGCCACCGCGGGCACTGTCCCTCTGGCCAGTACCTAAACGGCGGGCTGGCCCGAGATGGAGCAGCAGAAGGCCTCCGAGGGCCTCGGGGCTGCGGGGGCGGCGCACACCAGGCTCCCGGGGCACGGGGGCGGGGGAAGGGGTCAGGCATGGGCCCGCAGGCCAGCCCGCGGCAGGGAGAACCGAAGGGCGACCCGAGCCCGGATATACTCACGGGCAGTGACCTGGCGCATCCGGGGCTCTGGCAATGCCCTCGCAGGAGATGGAGGGGCCGGGGTGGGGGATGGAGCACAGGGCTGAGCAAGCCAGAGAAGGGTGCGCTCGGGGAGTGGCCAGGGCCACAGCCCCACAGAAAGCTCCGCAATCACAGTGGCTCTGAATAAGCAGACACGGCCCAGCCGCCAGCGGCAGCACAGACAGGTCACCTGGTGTCCAGCCATTCGGCATGGGGCGTGGGGGCCAGGCGGGCCCGGGTCACACAGCCCACTCAGCTGTCCTGGCAGACGGGGTGGTCAGGCTTCACTGCGCAGTGGCCCGATGTGGCCCTGGATGGCCGGGCGGGACACATGAGTCCAAGCGGAGATGTGGCGGACGGGCCAGCGTCCTCCAGCAAGGAAGCCCGCTGATGCCTCCTGCTCCCTTCCTCCCATCTCCCGCCCTCTCTCCTTCTTCCTCATTCCATGTTTATTGTTTATTCTTTTTTCGATTATAAGAGTAAGAACCACTCACGGCAGAAATGTTGGAAGATAGAGAAAAATCTTTCAAAAACCCATCTCTAAGGCCACCCTCCAGAGAAAGATGGAATTCACGTTTTGGTGTGTTTTCTGCAAGCTGAAGTTTCCACTGCCTCTGCTGGGATCCTGTCTGTCTCCACGTAACCTTCTACCCTGGGCATTTTCCTGGGTCACCGAAAGATGTCTGAAAGCGGCATAATTGTCCCTAATGTGCATAACAAGCACCAACCATCCCGCAAACGTTGGACACGCGGTCTGTTTCCAATTTCTCACTATTATAAATAAGGCTGTGATTAACTTGTTTGTGTACAACTCTTTGCAGCAATTCTGATTTGTTCTTTAGGGATACAATCCTAGAAGGAGGCTGCCAGGGGGAGGGATGGTTTTCCATACCTGTGACCCCTTTCACCCATGCCCTCTGGAGCAGTGAGCCAGCCCACGGTCCCATCTTACTCAGCGTCACCACCATGGAACCATTTACGTTCATTTTGCCAATCTGGCATCTCTTCATTTAAACTCTTACAGCAAGGGCCAGCCAACTTTTCTGCAAAGGGCCAGACAGTAACTATTTCAGGCTTTGTTGGTCACATGATTTCTGTCACAACTATTCAACTCTGCCTTTGTAGCGTGAGAGCAGCCAGAGACGACATGTTCTCAAGTGGGAGTGGCTTTGTTCTAATAAAGCTTTATTTACAAAAACAGGCGGCAGGGCCAGACCAGGCCCACCAGCTGCGGTTTGCCAATAGCATCTTAGGGGATGGATGGGGTGAGCTATTTCCAGATTCTTTTGTGACTCGTCTTTCTGATTCTTTGCTCACTTTCCTACTGTTGGGGTGGTGCTTTTCTTGTAGATTTGGAGTCTTTACATAATAAAAATGGTCTCTCTCCATTGTGGGCTGCAGTTTTCTCCCCAGCGTGCTGTCTGGCAGCAGCCTTGGGCGGGAAGGGAGGGGCAGGGCAGCCTTTGCTCCCTGAGGCAAGGCTGGGGATGGGGGGAGGCTCTGTGGCCTGGCCCCCCAGGAGCCTGTGAACTCACCGTGTCTTTTAGAGACAGAGCCCTTGCATGTGGCTCTCAGCCCCATCTCCAAGTCTGGCTCAGCCTGACCCACTGAGGCCAGAGGACACGTCCACTTGCTGCCCGTGGGCAGGAGCTCAGCGCCCAGGGATGGTGGGACTCGCTCTTCCTGGCTATGCTTCCAAATGGCTCCATTCTTGCCCCATAGCTGTATTGCCTATGGAATTCTGTTTACTCTGGAAGTGAGTGGTCAGCCTTGTCTCTGGTTTGTGGTGCTGTCCCTCCCTGATCAGATGTGTTATTACATGTTCCAGGTGGAGCCACGTGGCCTGGGGACAAATGCCAGCTGCTTGACTGTGGGCCTGTCTGTGACTTAGGCTCCTCAGGCACAAAATGGGAGGAGCAGCAGCATTGATTTCACAGAGGGAATATGCATGCCTGAGGCCCCAGATGCTTGGCACAGGGTGAATGGCATCGGTGTTGGCATCAGGTGCCACAAAAATGCCAAAGATGGCGGCTGGTGCTTCAGTGTTGGGCAGGGCAACCCTATTCATTATTTTTTTTCCTCCAGAAATATCATAGCTAGTTTCATCTCTCTATGCTTCTGTGTGAGCTCTGGAACCATCCTGTTAAGTTAGAAATCTCACCAGTGCTCTGACTGGAGGCTGTGACAAACCTATAAATGCAGCTGGGGCATGGCTGCATCTTGGCGACACCTGGTCCTTCCGACAGGGGCGGCTGGCTCTGCTCCGGCCTTCATCCCTCACCTCATCTCTCTCCACACCGTTCTTGAGCTGTCCTTGTTTCTGCTCAGGGCAGCAGGTGTACCGGCTCATGGACCAGACAGCCTGGGTTAGAATCGCAGCACCACCACAGATGAGCCAGGTGGCTCCAAGGCACGAGAGTGCTTTGCACCTCAGTTTCTCTTCTGTAAAATGACATCATGGGAGGTGCCAGAGGCCTGGCTTGTGGATGTGAAGGAGGCACTTGCAGGGCTGGGGGGAGCTGCCACATGGCATGGGCATGCTGCAGTTATTCCCATCCCTGGGAACATTGCTGCCCCTGCAGCTTCTAGCAGGCTGCTGGCCACTGCAGAGAACCGTGGCCCCTGTGGCACTTCCTCTTTAGCATGCAGAAGGAGCTCCAGCTCTCAGACACCTGGGTGCACATGTGCTCCTATCCCTCCCCTTGGCCTTCAATGCCCCGAGACCTTGCCCTACACTTGGGGCTGTGGGCATGCGCTGGCCAAGGACTCTGTGTGAGATGAGTGGGACCTGCCAGGTGGCCAGAGCAGGTGACCCAAGGCAGCCCCAGCCAATGGCTTGTGTGGAGTGCCCTGCATGTGTGTGAGAGCTGACCCTGGGGTCCATGGAGGCAGCAGGGGGAGAGCAGCTAGGCCCAAGGTGGGGATGCAAGGAGAGGAGAGGCCGGGAGAGGAATCGGGAGCATCGCCACGAGGTCGGGAGACAAAAGGGCCCTGAGAGCTCCCTGAGCAAGTCTGGGCAGGTGGTGGCCCCAGGAATTTGGGGGTCAGGCTGGGAGTGGGCTGGCAAGAAAGGGGCCAGGAGATGGGGCTACAGTCGGCACAGGCCTAGGCTTGCGTCCCTGGTCCCAGCGGGCTCCTCCGAAGCTCCCTGCCCCCAGCCCTGCCAGGGCCTGCGGCGGGGGGGATATGCCAGCTCCTGCTCCCCACACCACATAGGCACCCCAAAAGCTCCTGGGACATAGGTGCACTGTCCAGAGCACAGAGGGAACGTCATTTTACAGGCACCACAAAAGCTCTGCAGACGCTCTCAAGACAAAAGCGCCTCCTTCTCCCAGTCCACCTGCAGGCCTCCTAGGCCAGTCCCCGACCCCCGCCAGAGCGCCCTGACCTTGCCAACCCCTGCCAGTGTCCAGGCTGACTTGGCGCCTCAGGAAGCCCTTGCCGACCCGAGGGTACTCCTCATTCCTTGCCTGGGAGTGGGTCCCCAGGGCGTGCTCTGCAAAGCCAGGCTCTGCCCCCTTGCTGACACTGTCTCTCACAGTGGCTCCCTTGGCCTTGGGTCTCGGCTAGGAGGCCACGCTGACCAACACGCCCACTCCGCTGGCCTCAGCACAGCCCCCACTTGGGTTCCCGTGCATATCTGCCCCCTGCTCCATGGGGGTGGCCAGGGAGGCCTCATCCAGGTGGCAAGGTGGGGGCTGAGGGGTGACCCTGTGGAGCCTGTGGGACCATCCGGCCTGCCTTCCTGGTCTGGCCTTCACAGGTAACGCTGAGGGGTCTGCAGAGGGCTGGGGGCTTCCTCAGCTCTGCTGCAAGGGCCCGACGTGGCAGGGCTTGGGGGTGGCTGGGGGCTCAGCTTCCTCTGCCCCGAGACTGCAGGTGAGGGGTGGGGGAGCCAGCAGAGGCTTCACCCGTCCAGACCGTGATCCTGAGTAGACGACCCCACTCTGCCAGCCCTGACTCTGGACCTGGTGCCTCCGAAGTGGCCATGGCAGGGACACTCAGGCACCCTCTGTCCCCTGGTGAGTGCCATGAGGGGATGAGGGGGAATGAGCATCTGCTGGACCTTGGGGTATGGCCCCACATCTTGGGGACCAAGAGGCAGGGTGGCTGCCAAAGCCACTGTCCCCAGAGAGGAGAACTTTAAGAGAGGGCACCAAACCGAGGCCCTGAGCTCCTGGAGCAGCGCCGTGACATGGCCGGTGTCTCCAGTGGATTTAATTAACAGCCCCTAGGAAGGCCCTTAAAGTGGCTGCCTGTGCCCAAGGACAGCACATTCCAGGGCCGGGCTGCTGGCCGCCACGATAGTCCCCTTGGGATGACAGTTAATCATGACAAGGTCTAGGAGGCTGTGCAGTGACCCCAGCCCCACCAGCCAGGGACAGGAAGGGGGATGGGCCTGGAGCTGGCGGCCCCTCCTGCTTCCTCTCTGCAGCAGACTGTGAAGGCCAGGAGGCTCCATGCGGCTCCCCACAGCCGGGGAGTGGCTTAGCTGGCCTCTCAGGTCCCTAGTCATAGGGCGGCCCCTGTCCCCCCAAGTGAGCTCCTGCAGCTTAGCCCTCTCACTGAGGCCCCTGCCCCTCCCCAGCAGGGTCTCTCATCACCCCCACTTTATAGATGGGGAAGTGAGGCTCAGGGCATGCGTGAGCTGCCCCAGGTCACATGGCAGGTAAGGGACGGAGTCACCCCAAATCTGGGGGGTGGGGAAGGTCGCAGGAAGGAGGGGCCCAGAGCTGTGATCGATCACCCCACCCTGGGTAGATGTGGTGGCCAGTCAGTTGCCACACGACAGAGCCCTGAGGTTCCCCAGAGAAGAGCCTCCCCCTAACCCCAGCTCCCCAGGGCTCTCGACCACAGACACTGGGCACCCTGCGGCCATCTGGAGAAGCCTCCCTGTTGTTCTTTCCTTCCCAGCAAAGCCTGAGCTTCCTATTCAAAGGGAAAGACCCTCAAAGGGATGCTGTGGATGGACAGGCTTCCCAGGTGGCAGGAGGGCAAAGGGGGGAGCCCGCAGGGTGCCTGCAGGCCGGATGCATCACACTTCTGGGCGAGTGGTCAGGTGGGTGGCTCTGGCTGGCTGAGGGCCTGGAGAGGGGCCTAAGGTCTGTGTGCTGCCGGGGAGGGCGCAGGAGGAGGCATAGGGTTGTATCCAGGCACTATGGACTGAATTGCGTCTCCCAGATCCACATGTTGAAGCCCTAACCCCCGACGTGGCTGTATTTGGAGATGAGGCCTTTAGGAGGTGATTAATATTACATGACATCATAAAGACAGGGCCCTGATCTGATAGGACTAGTGTCCTCATAAGAATAGCACACGACAGGGACGTGGGTGTGCAGAGGAAAGGCCACATGAGGACACGGTGAGAAGGCACTTCTGCAAACCAGGAAGTGGGCCCTTACCAGGAGCCGAACCCTGCCTGAAACTTGATCTTGGACTTTCCAGCTCCCAGAACTGGGAGAAAATAAATTCTGTTGCTTAAGCTCCCTGGTCTGTGGTCTTTGTGGCCCAACGGGCTGGCAGCAGGATGGGGTGCTGGGGCATGGCACCCACAGGTGTCAGGGAGGGGCTGAGCACCCACAGGAGGCAGGCGCAAGGCAGCCTACAGATGCCTCAACCATGAGACTTTGGCCGAGAGTCCTGCTGGGATGGAGGAACTGCTGCCCACCCTCCTCCGCCGACTGTCCTGCCCCACCTTGGCCACTGACCGCTGCCTGGCCCCAAGCCTGCCGCTCACCAGACACCACTGCCCTCACCTCTTACCAGCTCTCTCAAGCCTCCCCACTGCCAGTGCCCCCACCCTGGGCATGTTACTGACTCCCTACCTCCCCTGTCCATTCCGGAACATTCTCCAGAGTGGGCTCTGCAACCCTGCCCTCCACCACTTGGGCCCCCTCCCACGGCCAGAGCCTCTTCCCACTTGGACTCCCCACCACAGCTGAAGTGCCCAATAGCTTGGGAAAGCGTGACAGCAGATAGTCACTGAGTGGACGGTATGTGCCTGTTCTAGGTGCTGGACACGGAGCATCGGGGTCCTCAAGCAGCTCCCCGCTATGGGGCCCAGGCCACAGAGTCACAGTGACAGGCCAGGTTTCAGACCCTGCCCCGCCCCACCCAAGCCTTTCCTCCCCAGGCGCGGGGTCAGCGGCCACCCCCGGCCTCTCTCTGTCCTTCACAGCCACGTCCACTCTGGCTGTGGGTCCCATGAGCGCTGCCTTGACAGTGTGCTGGACCCAGGCCACTTCTCACCACCTCACTGGGCCATACCTGGCACCAGAGGGGATAAAGCCGTGCGGGGAGCACCCAGGCTCAGGCCGAGGCAGGCGGGGTGGGCTGGGGAGGAAGGCAGCTGCACTGGAGGGGGTGAGTGTGACACCCAGGAGAGCCTGGGGACTGGTCTTGGGCCTGGGCCAGTCTGGCCTCAGCTACCTGAACCCAAGGCCCTGGAAGCCTCCTCTACGGTCTCTGCCTCTGGCAGGAAGCAGAAACTACTGTTGGCCCTCTTTCCAGGGGTCACCCTGCCTGGGAGGCTGCTGTCCCTCCCACACCCTCAGGCCACTGGGACAGAGCAGGAAGTGGCCTTGCTCCCTTCTGGAAGGCAGCAGGAAGGGATACTAGCCCCATGACCTCCCGGGCCTCCTGGCCTGGGCTGTGGGCTCTGGGGACAGGGCAGGGCCTAAGCACTGGGAGCTGTGGGCATCTGTACTCTGGTCACAGCCTCTAGGTCCTGGCAGCCTTATCAGAGACCTGGTGGCTGGACCAGTGGTGTCACCCTAGGCTGAAAGCCTGGAGACCTAGTGAAGGCTCAGTTGGCCCCATACTTCTGCCCACCCTTGGGCAGCTATCCTGGCCTCCCTGGACCTCAGATCTTCATCTTCAAAATGAGGTCACCCAGGTGGACACAGGATTAATGGGCAGGTGTGGGACCCTTGGAGCTCAGGATGGCCAGCACAGAAAACACACTCCTTCATGGCCACGTCCCCTGCCCAGCTACTGGAACCCTTCGCACAGCCTGCCAAGAGGTCAGCTGGCCTTTGCTTGGCTACCTCCTGTGATGGGGAACTCATTTCCACTCTGTACAACTCTGACTATGGAGAAATTCTTCTAAATGTTCTGACTATGACCCAGAAATTCCATTCCTAGAAAATAAAACACAAAGGAAAAATGCATAGGAGGGTATTTGCCATAACAGGATGGATAATGGTGACAAACTGCACAGAGCTCAAATTCAGCACCCTAAATACTGAGTGTGCTAGTCCTTCTGAACTTCTCCGTCAGCTGTCATGGCCACAATGAACACACATCACACTCACATGAGCACACACCTTATACATCACATGTGACATATGCAAACATACATGGCACATACAAACATACCACACACGACATACGGCACATGCAAACACACACTCCACACTCACATACAAACACACCACATATATCACACGTGACGTATTCCACTCCATTCCAAAGAGCGCTATGGTTACCACTATAGTGACCTCCTGGTCTACCGTGGGTGACCACCCAGAGTCTGAGCACACTGCCCTCAAGGTGTGGCCCATCTGCCTCTCGCTCACTTTCATGCAGATGCGCTGGCTCCCTCTCTGCTCCAGGCTCTACTCGCCACAGGGCCTTTGCTCTGGTGTTGCCTCTGCCTGGAGCCTCCTTTCCAGTTACATGAGGGAGCTGCTTCCTCCCTCTGTACAGGTGTCCAGGTTTTACCTGTCCGGCAAGTGCTGCCCGATCCCCTGTACTCTTGTCTAATGCCCCCTTCCTGTGGGCTCCCTCACTTGCGGACCTTCCCTTTTCTTCCTCTGCTCACCCCTGCCCTGTTCCTGGCCCCTGTGGCCCCTTCCTCATCCCAAATTAGGCAAATGCACACGCACAAATCAACCCAGCCCCGTGATGCACAGGCGAGAGTTCAAACAACGCGACCAATTTATAAACAATTTTCTCTGCAACGATTAAGTTACATTTTCCCCAATAGCTGCTTCATTTTCTTGTCAAAAATACACAGTTTTCACATTTGTCTCGCTGCAAGGGTAATTAATTTCCAGACCATAAGTAAGAACTTAATTTGATACCTGCAAGGATTATAAACTATTTCAAGCTGTTGTTTACACCAAATCAAGAGAGATTCGTTCTGTTTGCAATTATGTTAATGAGGAAATAGAGTGGGTATTTCTTTTTTTCAGGGAACTCAGCATAATTTTGCCATTACCAATGAATTAGTCTAAAAAAGGCTACTGCTGCTGCAAATCCCTCGACAGCTATTCTTAAGGTGACCCTGGTGAGGGGCCCCACAGACGGCCGAGCACCCCAAGGAAGGCTCTTGTGGGAGCAGCTCAGATGCCCGTGGGCGGGTGAGTTCTGAGGACTGGGCGTGACCCCAGGTTGTTGGCAACTAGCCGGCCCGCAGGTGGGTCTGAGGAATGTCCTCTAAGCTCCCTCCTGGGGCTGAGCTGCAAGGAGTGATGGAGGAAGGTCCGGGTGGTGGGGAACTGGGGCACAGATGGGCCAGCCCCTTCTGCTCGGAGGGCCGTTCCCAGGCCCTGGCCGGTTTGCACAGTGCATGCTCACACAGGCTGCGACCCATCGGCCTGGGGCACAGCTGGGGTCACTGAGGGTGAGAAAAAAGGCTGCTCTGGGGGTGCAGGAGACCCCTGACTCAGAGCTCAGCGTCGCTCCAGGGTGGCCATGGATGGCTGTGCCATTGGGTCCTCTGTGGGGCAAGGAAACCGAACCTGGTATGGTCAGGGGCTGCGTCTGCCCAGCATGGTGCCCTGTGGGTTGGCCGTGGCCCTCAGCAGTTGGGGTGTATGGGCTGAACTGGAGGCCTGTGCAGTACGCACGGGCAGGTGTGCAGGAAGGATGCCAGGGAAACTCTGGCCAGGTGCTGAAGGCCTCCCAGGAGAAGGGCTCCACACAGGAAAGGCACAAGGGTGTGAGA
Source organism: Daubentonia madagascariensis (assembly GCA_023783475.1). Lineage (NCBI taxonomy): Eukaryota > Metazoa > Chordata > Mammalia > Primates > Daubentoniidae > Daubentonia > Daubentonia madagascariensis. The sequence goes on along the minus strand of JAKFHU010001716.1, from coordinate 768,834 downwards.
AGGTACCGTGCCGCCATGCACAGAGGGTGAGGGACCTTCTAGACACATGAGGAGGTGATTGGACACTCGTCGGTTAAAAATCCCCAGGTGCCAGAGTGAGGATGGCCAGGAGAGGGAGGGCTGGTACGGCTATGGGTGCTGGGGGGCTTTAGGGGGTCTGGAAGGCTGAGGGCCGGCTGGGCCTGGACCTTGACAGTGTAGCAGCTGGTGTCGGGTGTCACCAAAAGCCCACAGGAAGGTGGTCCCCAGGCTCCCGGTCCCCTGGCACAGTGCTGGCCGACTGGTGGGAGTGCAGGTGGGGTATGCTCATTCATGGTGTGACCTGCTTGTGCTGCAGGCATGTTAGGGCCTGTCCCTGGCTGGCTGTCACTGCGGGGGTGGGGGCTGGGGCCAGCATGCCACCTGGCCTGGCCCCCAGCTCAAGCCTCTTCCTCGCAGGGCCTCCCCTGTGCACCCCTCCTGAGCCTGCCCGGAGCAGCCGGCCACAAGGCTTTGGGCTGAGTCCTCGTAAATCCCGGGGTGATGGAGACAGCCTAGGTGAGGCCAAACAATGCCCCATTGTGGCCCCGTGGGGACAATTTGCCACCACTTGCCACTGGTGCGAATGTTGTAAAATCTCTCCCCACAGATCCAATTTTGCCTCTCTGGCCCTTGGGGAGTCAGGGCATGGTCTCGCTTGACACAGGACCCATCTACAGCTGGGATAAAGGCTGCCTTTGTTGGCACTGCAAGGCAGATGTTTCTCTGACCCATCGTTTGTTGCCTGTCACATTTGTTAGGTGGCACAGGTGGGACGGTGTAGCAGTGGGGGCCTGTGTGGGGAGGACCATAGGCCGGGAGGCCCGCGGCAGGGAAGAATGGATGACCTGCAGTCTCCATCTTCCTGGGAGACCTACAAGGTCATCTTGAGCCTTCCCGCCACCTTGCACCTCAGGGCAGCCACTACCTCTGGGGCCCAGCTCCGAGGCAGAGGGGTGCATGGCTGGAGGGGCCGAGTAGCGAGGCAGCTGGACAGAGGTCCACTTGGCGGACGTTCTCCTTCGCTATGGAGAGGGTTTGTGAGAGAAAACACATCAGTGAGAAAGAAGGAAACAAGGAATATTCTCAGGCTGGAGGAGAGGCCTGGTCTTGCCTGGCCTCGGGGTATGAAGGCTGAAGACAGAACCGCAGGAGAGGAGAGCAGAGGGTGCCTCCTGCCACCACACCATCAATTTCAGGGTCACCACCAGGCCTCTGTCCCATGCTGTCGAGTTTGAGAGGAGCAGTAAGAACTGACGTGGCCAGCTCTGCCTTAGCTGCTGTGACTGTCCAGCAGGGTCCCACCAGGACTGTGGCTGCCACGGGGCAGTGTCACCAGGCGGGAGCCAGGGCTGTGCTGGCTTCTGGCGGGAGACAGAATGACTTCAGGTAGTGCCTGAACAGTCACTCTATTTCAATATTGAGGCTTGTGTTTTAACGCATGCTAGGAAGGCGTGTTCCCGCCATAAAACAGTGGCTTCATGGGTGTCAGTTCTTGGGATGAGGCTACCATGGTATAAGCACTTAAGTTTACAAAGCTGAGTAGGCATCGAGAAAAACATCATGTAAGAAATATCAGTGGCTCACAGATGTGGACAAACGTAAAGGGAGCCCCCATGTGACCCGGGGCAGGAGATGGGAGACAGGCAGCCTCACCTCACGCTGGGGCCCTGCCTGGGGCTGAGCCTCTGCCTCCAGGCCCCGGCGTCAGGGTGCCAGCCACACCTGCCCCCCATCCTGTTCCCACTGGCGAGTGCCAGCCTGTGGAGGTGCTCAGGAGAGCAGCTGCAGAGAGACCAGGGCAAGGAACCCATGAGGGTCCTCATTGACTGGGGAAAAGACTGGGTCCTGCCAGGTTGGTGAAACAGAAAGATATTTTTCCTTGCAAAATGGCAGGGAAGATTTGGCAGGTTCTGTGGCTGGGGGCTGGATCACTGTGGCAACTGAAAGCTGAAAGCCAGCAGAATTAGGGGCAAAGTTCTTACTTTTTGGGACCCCAGGTGAGGCCAGTGGGTGTGGAGAGGGTGGGCTAGATCAGGGGTCTACTCAAGCCAGGTAGAAAGCCATGTTGGGCCAGGGAGCAGCCTGGTGGTATCCATGCTGTGCCCAAGGGTACCTGTTCCTTTATCTCTTGCTCTGTTGCTGGGTTTTGGATTTGAGGACAGTTGGGTCAGGGTGCTCAGGCTTGTTTTGGTCCAGAGCTCCACTTTTAGGGAAAGAGAGAAACGAAGTGGGACAGACAAGATGTTTCCCTTGAGGCCCTATTGGTGGCCTCCCCAGAAATTGTTGCCACCCACCACCTGCAGGCCCAGGAGCAGCAGGGCCCACTCTGAACCCCACTCTGAGCTCTAGCCGAGGGCAAGGCCACCCATTCATGGCCACCACTCCTACTTCATTCTCACAGCACTGAGGGGCAGGGAAGGGAGACGAGGAAACTGAGGCAGGGAGGGGTCGAGGGACCAGCCCCAGCCCCCCAGCTGGTGGGACGGCACAGGTGAGCAGGTTGTGGGAGGAGGTAGCCAGTGAGGTGGGACAATTCCTTGGGTGCCACCGACCACTGGCCAAGGATTCTGTGAGTCCGATTCAGACAACTTGGGTCTTGACCTGGCAAGCTGCCTTCCTCCCGCCCTCTGCAGCTTTGGAGGGTGCGGTGAGCCACACCCCCTCCCCTGCTCGGCCTGGTCTCCTGCCGTGCACTCGGCCCACTGGGGCCATCCTGCCTTCAAAGGACTAGGTAACGCATGAACTTTCCTGACTTTCCAGCCACCAGGAGGGGGGACCTCAGGAGGAACAGGCATGGGGTTGTGGGCAGCGGCATCAGAGCTGAAAGCTGGAAGGGGTCAGTGGAGGCCAGGAGGGCCCCTCCGTCTTAGGCTCCCTCCCCTGGCCCAGCCCAGTGGTCCACTGTGCTTTATCCCTGTCCTCCCAGGCGTGGCCAGCCCAGGACCTTCCACCCCTCTGGACACCCTCCCCGACACCCCTCCATGCAGTGTCTGCTCCCCTCTAACCCATGAACACGCCTGCCTTGCTCCTTTGTGTTTCTAAGGTCCTGTGTCCTCGGGTGCCTGGTGGGGCACAGGGCTGAGTCCCTCACTGTCCAGCTCCAACCTCCACCTTGCGCTGGCTGTGGCGGCCATCCTGTGTCCCAGCGCTCTCGCGCTCCCCTGTCCTTTTCACCCCCCCATCTTCTTCCTCATTCTTTTCCACCTGCCCCGTAGTATGGGGGTTCCAGCTGCCCACTTGACACGTTCAAAATGGGGTTGGAGATTCCCCCAACTTGCCCCCATCCAGGTGCTCACAGCAGAAGCCTGGGGCCCTTCTCAAGCCCCTTCCCCTCGGTCTGCTTGTCCAGCCAATCAATGGGGCCAGCAGGCTGGGAGCTGGCCCCCACGGGTCTCCGCCCTGGTCTGAGGTGCCCATGCCGTTTCTGACCCCACAGCGGCCCTTACCTCTCCTGGGGCTCCACGCTTCCTCTCACCCTCCTCCCACAGAGGCCAGAGCCCCCCTGGCCCCGGACCCTTGCACCCGGCCTGCCGGCTCCACCTTGGCCACACTCTGGCCTCAGGAGGCCGTGCCCTTGTGCCCCGGGACCTTTGCGAGGGCTGCTCATGCTGGACGCTCTTCCACCTGCACCACCCTCCCTCCTTCTCTCCCCCAGGCTCTGGACCCCTGCCCGGAGACAACCCTGCCTACCAGTACTCTCTGCTTCACGCCGGGAGATACGTGATGACGGGTCATTATGCGCGGCCCCCTCCCCTGCTGCCGGACTGTGTGTTCCAAGGGGCAGGGACCAGACCAGCCTGTCCTCTTCGCGGTGGTGGCCCTGGGTGCGGAGCTGGTGCCCAGGGGACGTAAGAGGAAGGAACGGTGGACTGAGCGAACGCGTGCGGTGCTTCCGAAGGATTTGTCCTTGTTTCTTTCCCTCCTGCTCCAACAGCTCCTGGTCACGTAGACCAGAAGGGCCTCCTTGTTGAGGATGCTCATGCTCACACGACCTGCCAGTGCCATTTTCACCCTTGTTATAGGATATGGCCCCTCTCGGCAAAACAGAATGTTGTAGAGCCTTAAACCAAGACTCCATCTCCTTGCTGGGTGCTCACAGTGGGCCCAAAATGGCACCTGTAAGACTGTGGGGTCCTCGCCATCCACGGGTGCCCAGCCGAGGGTGGCCAGGTGACACGGGGTGCCCAGGCATCAGTACCTCCTCAGAGGCCCCCGCCCCTGGGGGTGGGTGCCAGGGGTCGGATGGGGCGTCCTTTCTGCTGGATGGAACATCCCTGTGGAGGCAGCAGGCGGACCGGCCACCTCACTGCCCACACAGATGGCTGTTTATGTGTGGGACCTGCCCAGCAGCTCCTGGCTAGAGGGGAACAGAGGGGTGCTACGCACACTGACCAACCTGTGTCCAGGCGGGGGTGGCGGCAGTGGGCAGGGGGTGGGGGTGGGGGCTGTGTGCTGGCCCCAGCCCCCGCAGTCACACTGGACCTCTTCGGCCTCTCCTCACGTGCCAGAACGATGCTGCTACGAACTCGAGCTCCATCCTGGCCCTCCTCGGCCCAGCGCCCCCCCGTCTGCTCCATGTGAAGCCTCAAGTCCTTCAACAGCCCACGGTAGACCGTCCACCCCTGGACTCCTCCTCACGCATGGCTGTGGCCACGCTGCCTTCCTGCTGTCGTTCCGGGCACGGTCCCACCTCAGGGCCTCTGAGCCGGCTGTGCCCTCCGCCTGAACAGTCTTCCCCCGGACACCCGCATGGCTTGTCCCCCACTTCCCGAAGTCTGGCAGACCCCCACGCCCTCCAAACTATTTTTGAAAGGCCCAGACACACCTGGACGGAGAAGGCTGCTTCTGCGAGCAGCGAGGTGCAAGGCCCAGCCCTTTGTGCCAACCTGGTGACTTCTGCCTTCCTGAGAGCAGTGGCCACTGTGACAGAGGCCCTGTACTGGGCATTTTCTGGGTGCTGGACCCATGGGCACGCCCCACACACTGATTGCCTCATCCACACGCTGGCTGCCGTTTCACAGACGGAGATCTGGGGGTCAGGGGGCCCTGGAGGAGCAGCCTCTTCCTCATCCTGCAGCCTCTTCCACACATGGGGAGGGGCTCAGGCCTGCCCCGCTCTGGGCCCGCACAGAGGCCCCTCGAGGCCATGGGAGCGGGGGAGCGGGCTGGGGGAGGGGCCGGGCGGAGGCATGAATGGATGTGCTGGGCGGGCGGGAAGCAGCGGATGAGGAACGGGGTGGGGAGGGAGCACGCTGCCAACCCAAACAGCCCAGTGCGCCTCAGCCCCGTGTTTAATCCACAAAAATTTCCATCTGCCTCTGGAGCACTCGGAACCCGGGCAACGAAAGGCTGTTCGCTCGGCAAAATAAACACCAGCTCTGTGCAGTGACTCCCATGCATTTGCGTCCCACTTTTAAACGGCCGTGTCAGCCATTTTGTGCACACCGCTGCCGTCCAAAGCGAGGCGTGAGCCCCATGCATGGGTCCGGGATGGGAGCAGGGGGACCACCTGCTACTTGATGCATGTGGCTTTGTGGCAGCTGGGACCTGCTGGCATCCACCTGCCACCCAGTGCTGGCTGCACCCAACCTTGCGACAGAACCCCAGGCCCCATCAGGCCCAGCCCCAGGCCGCCCAGCCCCCAGCCCCTGGTGCTCCTTGGCATCCCCACCTGTCCCTGACCTGGCTTTGCAGATCCTGGAGGGAGGTGGCCCTGGAATGTGCTGGGCATGTCCTCCGCCCCCCCACCCCCGCCTCCCCTACCCTCTGTCCCCCCGCCCACTGCCCTACCTCCATGACCCACGGCTCCCTGAGCCGGCACAGCCAGGGTGGGGGAGATGGCCCAGGCTCTGGGCTGGGACATCTATTTTTGGTGGTGACCAAGCCACTGCTTAATATGCAGAACCAGCCAGGGACAGGCTGCGCCCTGACCCACAGGGTGACAAGTTTAAAAAGGGGCCCATTTTGACCAAAATACATGTTTTGCTGAGGTTGGCCAAGGCAGCCGGCAGGGTTCGCCACACAGATGAGGCTCTGCGCTGCCCTCACGCCCAGGCCCCCCGCAGACAGCCTGCCCAGCCCACCCTCCGCAGTGGATGCGGCGAATGCGGTTCCCCAAAGGGCTCCCATGACGGCTCATGGCCACACGTGCTGCCCGCTGCACCCAGACACGCACGCCTGCCTGCTGCCTGCTGCCCGTTCACAGCCTCTCTCAGAAGTCGTCGCACCCACAGAAGCTGACACGGACTTGAGCTGAATTTTTAAAAAATGTAAATTTCCTCTCTGGCCAATGTTTGAGGTCTATAAATAGAGTCACTCAGGAGAGTCTAGAGGGTGGGGACTGTCCCCCAGACAGCCTGGGAGGGACACTACCCAAGAGGGGGAAGTGTGGAAGGCAAGAAGGATTCTTCTGGGGCTGCTGAGGATGAGAAGAGCAGGAGGCCGCTGTGCAGCTGGGGAAACTGAGGCCAGATTCAGGAGGCTTGCTCAGGGCCCGACAGTGGGGTCGGGGCAGAACTGGGGCTCCCAGAAAAGCCCTGGCCGCCCTCTTTCCTGTCACGGGCCCATCCCCACGCCCATGCTCTCTGAGCTCTGCCACCAGCCATCCAGGCCTCCTGGCTCCAGGACCCGCCACACTGCCCACGCCCCAGGGCCTTTGCACGAGGCCCCTCAGGCCTGGGTGGGATCAGCTTGTGAATCCCCCAGCGAGACAGCTCCAGGCAGTGGGACATTGCGCAGCCTGCTGCTGAGCGCAGGCGAGCTTGCCGTTGTGCCTGTGTGCACACGTGGACACGATGTGGACAGGGCATGCCTGGCTAAGGACCCTGAGCAGAGCAATGACGACAATGACTTCTTCCATGGGGCTTGGGGGACTTGTGAGGGCCCAAAGGACAACTGGGGGTGGACAGGGTGAGACTGCTGGCAGGACAGGGCAGGAGGTGGGCCAGGCCAGGCCCCTGTGAGCACTACAGTGGAACCAGAGGTGGTGCCAACTCCTGGTGCCACTGAGACACCAGGTGCCACATAGACACCACCACCGGGGGACGAGGGAGGGAGCCACCTCAGGCAGGCTTGCCCCAGCCCCATCTTCCCAGTGACAGTCAGTGGTGGCCGACTCTGGCAGGTTTGAGGGTAATTTCAGCCCACAGTATAGCAGAGGATCCTGGGGGTCGGAGGGCATAAGCCATTCTCCAGGGTCTGGGGCAGGTCTGGCAGGACTGGGGTCTGTGGCAATAAGGTGGGACCCCCATGCCGGTTCTCTGCCAGCACTTGGCAGCCCCATGGCACCCACTTGAGGGTGGGCGGCCCAGAGAGGGGCCCTGAGGAGGGAGGCCTCACTGGACGCTGGGATTGGGGGATGGTCCTTCTGGCGGGAGAGCAGGCCAAGCAAAGCTGGGAAACCAGAAGACCAAAGCAGGAGGCTGGGTGGAAGGCGAGGCCTTGTTTACAAGGTGTCTTCACCAGTTGGACTCACCTCCACCTGAAATCACTGTACTGGGGGGAAAATAACACCCCAAAATATGCCCACCGACTATTCAATGCGTCCCAGTCTCAGAACCCAGCACATGCCTGCTCCGGTGTCCAGGAGCTGGGCCTAGAAAGGGAGGAGGCCGGTGCCCCGGCTCCTGCAGCATGGCTATGCTGTGTCCCTGCCCTCAAGCTCCATCTGGGCCACATGGTTCACAGACATGGATCATGTTTCTTGGCAACTTAGGTTTCTCGCTGAGCAATTCATCTAGGGTATCCCTCCCAAGCAACTGACGGGCAGCAAGCTCGTCTGCACTCGGCATCAGGCCGCACAATGTCACTGCCGGGAGCCATCCTGGTGTATACAGCCCTTCTCTCACCGACAGGCAAGAGGCTTCGAGCTTCTTGCAGTTACAGGCTAGAGCGTGACGGGTCTTCTCATGCACAAAACCTGCCCCTGGTGCTTTCCTTCTGGGAGTGAAGACGTCGGATCAAAGGGCACGTGTATTTTTAATTTTCACAGACATTGCTCGATTCCTTTCCAGAAGCTCTGTTACTATAGTAATTCCCATCCCCACCAGTGAGATAGAAGAATGTCTCTCCACACCATGCCAGCATGGGGTATTACCATTGCCTTACATTTTGACTTTAGTGTGCATTCCCCGGCCAGCATCTTCCCACATAAGGTCGTTGGCCAAGGCTGGGCCATCTTTCAGAGACACTTCCTGAGTCGGGCTCCAGGCATAGCCTTTGGGGGATGGCACATGGGCCTCGGCACCAGGCCAGGCGCACTGTGGTGGCCGTGAGAATGCCAGGCATGGCTTCCCAGGGGCCCTGAAGGTGGGCCAAGCCCGAAGGGCTCTGACCTCAGGCTTCCTTCAAGAGTGGCCTCAACCTGGCCCAGCGGCCCCAGCACATCTCCTCGGCGCTCGTGGGCACAGGGACTCCCAGGCAGACATGCCCACCCAGCACAGGCACGGGGTGGTGGTGCTCAGCGTCAAACGACGCTTTCATTATAGGTTTATCTTTGAAACCCTAGACAAAACAGGGTTTGTGTGGTTTGACTGAGGGGCAGCACCTCAGGCCTCCGCCATCCACTAAGACGGCTCCTCAGGAAAGAAAAAATACACTAACCTTAAAATAACCAGTTCCCAGAATAGCAAACTAATGACGGCTTCTAAAGGGAGCCCTTTGATCAGTCAGAGCCCCCGCCTTTGCCTATTTACAGCCCTGTCACTCAAGAGCAGCCCTGCAGCAGAGAAAAAAGTGTTGGGGGAAAGGGGGAGCTGGGCAGAGGAGAGGCAGGGCGCACGGCTGCTGGTGCCCGCTCCAGGCTGCCCGACGTTCTTTCTTTTTTTATTTTAGAGACAGGCTCTCGCTCTGTCATCCAGGCTGGAGTATGGTGGTGCAATCGTAGCTCACTGCAGCCTAGAACCTCTGGTCTCAAGTGATCCTCCCACCTCAGCCCCCAGATTCGCTGGGACTACAAGCGTGCGCCACCACACCCGGCCATGCTGCCTGGCTTTCTGATGCAACCAGCCCGTGCCAGTGGCAAGGTGCTCCCTGGCCTCTACAACAGCCTGGCACACCAGCAGGGCAGCCTGCATGCACCACAGGCCACTTCTCACAGCCTCCTAGTGTCACCTTCCAGGAGGGAAGCCAAGCCCCAGAGAGAGACACGACTGTAAAGAACAAGAATCCTGGGTGCTTAGTCCTCAGTGACATCAGAGAGGTGTGGGTCATGGACTCTGGGGGCTCAAGGGAGAGGAATTCAGGGAAGATTCTGTAGAGAGGGAGCCCAGGAGGGGTCTGCAAGGACGTATCTCTGTTGGGGGAAGGGGGTGGGGAGGAGGCGCTGGTGCCATAACATGCTGTGTAAGCTGCCACTCTCCTGCCTGGACACCCCTCCAACCACACTCACCACGTCCTACTGGTGTGCACCAAGACAGGCCTGGGTCACCTCCCCAACCATGAGGACACGGCCCAGCAGCCCAGCTGCCAGCCCTGTGTGGCTACAGAGCACTTGAAATGTGGCTACTGAGATCAAGGAACTGAATCTTAATTTTATTTAATTTTAATAAATTAAAGTTAAAATTTAAATACAGATCCTCAATTCAGTTATTAGAAAACTTTCAAGTATGTTGGAGATAACTTAGGCATGGGAATCTCTTTTTTCAACTGTAAACTTTATAAACTCTAAATACAGACTAAGTACTTCTCATGAAAACTCAGTGTCTGAATTGAGATGTACTTTAAGTGTAAAACATATACTGGCTTTTGAAGACCCAGCATGAAAAAAAAGAATATCAACTATTCCAGTGGTTTTTTTATATTGATTATATATATTGAAGTGATAATATTTTGGATCCATTGCATAAGATAAAATATCATTATAATTCATTTCACTTTTTTCTTTTGATTATTTTTTAAAGTGGCTGCTAGAAAATTTAAAATTATATCTGTGGCTAGCCCCAGTGAGCTGACCAGGCAGTAAAGAAGGTTAGAAGCTGAACTCGGTGAAGGTAGAGCCCCCAAAGGTAAGAGGGGCCCTGCGGGCCTTTGATGAAGGAGATGAACTTGAGCTTTGGTTTTCACAGTCTCACCAGGATGGACAATTAGGCATCAAAGCCTAGACCTGCCCCAGGTGGGAAGCTTCACAGCAGAGACTTACATAAAGCTGGGACCTTCAAAGGGCTCTATCTCCAGTGTGAGGGTCAGTGAGAAATAACCCAGTCCCTGAGAAGACTGCTGAGAAAATCGCTTTACTGCTAAGAGGAGAGGAACAATTTTTGTCCTGGGAAGTCAAATTCACAAGCTGGTCCATGCTCAGCTTGGAAGCTCAAATTCATACCACCTGGGTGGTCTGGAAAACTTTGAGCCTAAAATTTAAGTCCAGGTTGGTGGTACATCCATGTGTGCAGCAATGGAAGAGGTAAACATGAATCCTCCCTGAGGACCCCAATTTCACACCAGGCCTCAAAACTTCCCACAGATAAATTTTAGGATACGTGAGCTTATGATTAAAACAAAAAGCAAAGGAAATGAAACGCCATGAATGAGAGCCAGCAGAACAAAATAAATAAAATAAAACCAAACAGGGATGCAGACTTTAGATACTGGAGTTAAGAGAAACTAAATATAAAATGGCCATATGTAATACACTACAGGAGATTTTTAAACAGTTTGAATGCATAAGTGAAGAGGAAACTATGATAAAAATGAAGTACCAGGTATGAATAAGAATGAAACAAAATTTTTATAAATAAAAAATAGTAATTGAAATTTAAAAGTCGTTGGACAGGTTTAACTAGCAGATAAAACACAGTTGAAGAAACAGTTAGTGAACTGGAAGATGAATAAGAAGATTATTTAGAATACAGTACAGAGAGACAAAGTGATAAAACTTTTAGAAAGAGGTTAAGAGACATGAAAGAGAGGGAGATGGTCTACCACACATGTAATAAAAATTCCAAAAGGAGATAATGAGTCTGAAGCAAAACCTTAAGAGATACTGGCTGAAAATAATCCAGAACCTATGCAAGACACCAAACCACAGATTAAGGTAATCCAAGCAGAACAAACAAAAGAAACCTATCAACACATCCTAGTGAAAATGCAGAACACTATAGTCAAAGGAAAGATCTTAAAGGCAGCCAGAAGGAAAAGGCAGATTGGCTTCCAAGGAGCAACAATTCCTCTTCATCTTCATTCTCGACAGTAACAATGAAAATCAAAGGACAGTTCAACAATATTCTCAATGTGCTAAGAGAAAATAATTTTGGTAACCTAGGGCCTAGAATTTTATAACAGGTAGCAACATTTTTTAAGAATGACAGTAAAATGGTCATTTTCAAACAAATAAAATCTGAGAGATTTTGACGTTCACTGAAGGAAATTCTAATGAATACTTCAGCCAGAAAAAATGTGGTCCCAGATTTACGATCTGAGATGAAAAACAAATGACAAGTGACAAAGAGGCAAATGGGTTAAATTTAAACAAATATTGATTGTATAAAACACTACCAATTCATGGGTTAAAAAATAAACATGATTGAACTAAAACACACAAAAACAAAGCATATAAGTCAGGAGGAGAGTGAGTGAAGTTCAAGTGCAAAGTCTTTATTTTATTAAAGATATGGGTAAAGACAGACATTACCTCTGATATATATTTATTTAAAATGTTCTGGGTTGACCTCCACAAGAATGGCAACCGAATATATAACTTCAAAACCAGTAGAAGGAAAAGTAGAAGGAGAAATAATAATCAATCCTACAAGAGGCAAGAAAGCGGAAAAACAAACATTAAAAATTTAGTACAAATGGAAAGGACAAAATACATTGCTAGAAATAAATCCAAATATATTAGAAATTATGTTAAGTGTAAATTATTAAATGATTTTTTAAAACCCAGCAATATAGTGTTTACAAATAACAAACCTAGAACATATGGCTACAGGATTAAAAAGAAAAAGATTTAAAAATCTGACATCAAAGTCAGAAAAAAAATCACAAGAAAAGAAAACTATAGATCAAAATCCTTTATGAATACAGATACAAACTTTCTTAACAAAACATTAGCAAACCTAATCCAGCATTAGATAAAAAGGATCATACATCATGACCAAGTGGGACTTATCCCAAAATGTGAGGTTGGTTGAACACCTGATTATGGTGTAATCAATCAATGTGTTACACTGTATCAATAGAATAAGGGATAAAACCACACAATCATCTCAATAGATGCAGAAAGAGCATTTGAGGACACCCAATACCCATTCTTGACAAGAGCTTTCCACACACTAGGGCAGAAGGAAATATCCTCAACGCGATGAAAGCATCTATGGAGAACCCTTAGCTAACGTCACACTTAACCGCAAGTGCCTGAACACGTTTCCCCACAAGATCTGGCTCTGGTCACTTCTGGTCAATGTTTTACTGGAATTTCAAGCCAGTGCAATTAGGCAAAACAAAGATGTTAAAGCGTCTGACTGGAAGGGAAGGGGTGAAACTGTCTTTATTCGCACATGACGTGATCCTAAAAGTAGAAAATCATAAGGAAACAACAGCAACAACAGAAAGTGCTAAAACAGTAACAGCAAGGTCACAATTTATAACATCAATATAAAAAATTAATGGCATTTCTACATACTAGTAATGAACAATTAAAAATGAGATTAAGAAAATAATTCCATTAACAACAGCATGCCAAATAAAAATATTTAGGAGTAAATTTAACAAAAGAGGTATGAAATCTATACACCGAAAACTACAAAATATCACTGAAAGAAATTAAAGTAGATCAAATAAACAGAGGGATGTACCACGTTCATGGATTGCAAGATATAATTTTGTTAAGATGTCAATTTTCCCCAAATGGATCTACAGATTCAACATAATGCCTATCAAAATACCAGCAGGCTATATTTTTTTTACAAAAATTAACGAGTCGAATCTAAAATTTATATGAAAATTCAGGACACAGAATGGACAAAAACAATTTGAAAAAAGATGAACAAAATTAGAAGACTTGCACTACTTGATTTCAAAACTTACTGCAAAGCTACAATAATCAAGACAGTGTAATGCGGATTTATGGATAGGCATATAGACCAACAGAAGATAATTGAGAATCCAGAAATAAACCCATACATCTGTGGTCAACAGACTTTTGACAAAGATGCCATAATAACTCAATGGAGGAAAAAGAGTCTTTTCAACAAATGGTGCTGGGGCAGGTAGACATCCAGAAGTAAAAACAAAACAAAACAAACGTAGAGTTTACCTCATACCAAACCTCAAAATTACCTTAAAAAAAAAAAAGATCTAAAGGTAAGAGTTAATTCTATATAACTTCTAGAAGAAAAATTAGGAAAAAAGTGTTTATGACTTTGGATTAGGCAAAGAGGTCTTAGAACATCAAAAACATGAGCAACACAAGAAAAGACAAATTGGACTTAATTAAAATTAAAAACTTTTGTGATTTGAAAGACATGATTAAGAAAATGAAAAGACAGCCACAGAATAGGAGAAAATATTTGCAAGTCATATATCTGATAAAGGATTTGTATCCAGAACATGTAAAAAACCCTTACAACTCCATAATAGAACAGACTACTTAATTAGAAAACGAGCAAGAGAGTTGAATAAACATTTCACCAAAGAAGACTATGAATGGCTAATAAGCACATGAAAAGATGTTCAACATCATTAGTCATTAAGGAAATGCAAATCAAAACCACAATGAGATACCATTACATACTCACAAAAAGGGCTAAAATAAAAAAGACCATGTATTTACAAGGCTGTGGAACCTTTATACATTACTGATGGGAAAGCAAAATGGTACAAATCCTTTGGAAACAGTTTAGAAGTTAAACAAATTTACCCTATGCCTTCTCAGTAATGATAGATCAAGTAGATAAAAACATTCCCATGAGTATGTAGAAGATTTGAACAAGCCAACTAACAAGCTGGCTCTAGTGGACATAAACATAACACTGTACCCAGCAACGTCAGAGTAGACACTGTTTTCAAGTACAGAAGGTACATTTACAAAAATTGACCACGTATTTTGCCATAAATCATATATAAAAACATTCCAAAACACTGGCATCACACAGACTGATTTCTCTGACATTATAGAGCAATATTACTAGAAAGCCCTACCACAATTACAGCAGTGACAAAAATAACATTGCTAAATAACTCCTGAGATAAACAAGAGGTCATAGTGGAGATTAGAAAAATACAAAAGTAAATGAAAATTAAAATTAAATGCTACATACCAAAACATGGGGGATGCAGTTTGAGTGATATTTAGAGAAAAAATTTATAGCCTTAAATGCATACCTTAGAAATCTAGAAAACCTAAAAATTCATAATTATCCAACTTAAGAAGTTAGAGAAAGAACAGTATATTAAGGCCAAGTAAATAGAAGGAAGGAAATAAATGTTTTGAATGAAACAAAACGTACAATTGAGAGGATTAACAAAGCCAGTGTTTGTTTACAATATTAATAAAATTCATGAATACCTGGGGGAAAAAAGTGAAGGCACAAATAAACAATATTGGGAATAAAAAGGAGACTAAATGCTGATGCTACTGACATTAAAATAATCCTACGTGGCAATAAATTTGAAAACTAAGATGAAATGTATAAACTCCTAGAATATATAACTATATATCAAAACTGACACACACAAAAAAAGAAAACCCGAATACCTCCTCATTGTTAATGTCATTGAATCAGTAATTAAGAATCTTCCCACAAAGAAAACACCAGGCCTCGAAGGCTTTACCTTTTAAGTTCCACCAAACATTTGAGAGAAAAAGAAAACCACTAATCTCATACAAAATATCCCGTGTGTAGGAAAAGAGGGAACACTTCTCAACAGTCTGTGAAGTTCACGTTAATTTGATACCCAAACCTGATGAGGACAGTACGACGAAGGAAAATTATGTTATGTATGTATCTCACACATAAATATTGACACAAAAATTCTGAACAAAACATTAGCAAATGGATGTCAGCAGTGCTTAAGGAATAATATACAATGTGAAGGACTGGCCGGTGGGGGAGAGGCTGGGGACCACATAGGTGGCTGGAAAAACAATCCGAGCAAAGGATGGCTAAGGCCTGACCTCAGCAGGGCTGGGCTGCAGAGCAAGGATGACCTGCATTGGGCAGCTCTGGGGGCGGAGCTAAGGGGCGCTGCACAGGGTGACAAGGCCTTGGGGTGCAGCTTGTAGGTCTGGTGGATGGGGGTCCCTCTGGGATGAGGGACAGGGTGGCAGCATCTGGGGGTAGATGCCAAGTTCCGGGGAGCTGGGGCCTGTGTCCCAGTCCAGGAGCAGGTGAGGGCACTCTTGTCCAGGAGGCAGGTATGCCTGGCCTGGCTCCCGGGGCAGGAGGCAGTGGAAGGAGTATCAGGTGGGGGCCTCTTCCCACTCGGCGCCCTCTGACTGGGGCATGGAGACCTGGGACTTCCCTGTGTCCGGTTCTAAGCTGTGAACATTTCCGGCTGAAACAGAGAAGAAAGAAGCCCCCCAGCTCACTGTGCTCCTCCTATCAGCAAAAGCAGTGTGAGTTTAGCTTGCAAAATAAACAGGGCCCAACACAAACACCGCGGCAGGTCCTGGGGATGGAGCTGAGGACCCACACTCGGGAGGAAGGGTGGGACCGCCCTGCCATTGGCTCCTCCCGGGCAGCCCACGCTGCTGGCCCTGAGCCCCGTGTGGGACCTCGGGAAGCCCAGTGGGGCTGGGCAGGAGTGCTCAGGGCCAGCGTCCTCAGGACCCCTGGGGCAGGGACTGTCAGAATCGTCCACTCCCCGACGCCAAAGCCCCTGGACCTTGCTGGCCCTCCCCCAACCCCAGCCCACCGCCCTCTTTGCACACACATGCGCCGGATTATGAAACAGCTTCTTGTTTTCTCTGTCTCTCCCCACCTCCTCTGCCCCACCTGTCTGTGGCCACCTGGGGACGGGCCCTTCACCTAACCAGCTGTGTGGCCTCAGGAGACTGCTTAACCTCTCTGGGCCCCAGTTTCCCCACCCGTAAAAGAGGATTTATTTGGGCAAATAAGAGTCCTTTCCAGAACAAAGAAGACAATAATATAAGATGAATGCTGAAGAGTATGAGCACACAAAAAGGAGCTCAGACCCTCTCAGCTGACAGCGAAGGGAGGCCGGCAGGAACCAGACCCGCAATGCGCCTGAGAGTGACGTCTTTGGGGTGTGGGGTGTGGGGTGTGAGGCTGGGCTGGGAATGTGATCTCTGCTCTTCACACCCCAGAGTGAGGCAGAGCCTGAACGGCCAGGCCAGGCACGGCGGGAAGGTGTCCCAGGAATGGGGGGACACCCTGCAGGATGAGTGGGTGGCTCTGCTTGGAGCAAAGACATTGCATTGCCAAGCGAGAGTTTTGAGAAGGCTGCAGGACTTGGGCGAGAAGGGAGTCCATGTGTCCTTTTCCCCAGGGTGGGCACCTGGCCCAGACATAAAGGGAGGAGGGGGCTCCCTGCTAGGGAAACCAAGGCAAGCCCGAACAAGCTCAGCAGTAACTCCCTGCAAGTGGACATCCAGGCCTCTCTGACCACCTAGAAGGATCCCCTCCCAGGAGTGGTGGCCAGCCAGCTGTGCACCCCCAAGGCCTCTTCCTGCTCCTCTCTGGGCCCCTTGTCCTGTGGCTGGGTGAGCTGGCCTGGGATGGGACCCTCTGCACTGCCGAGGGGCTGGGCTGAGCTGAGAAAGCAGTTAGGAGCTGCAGCGTTGACTCCCTTCAGGCCCAGAGCCAGCCTGCCGGGGTCGTGGTGAGGGGAGGGTTCCTCCAGGGAGGGCCCAGGGGCTCTGGCTGGGCTGGCAGGCCGGCTGGCACTGGTAGTGCCGTGGGCCCGCTGGGCCTCCGCAGGCTGGTGGCTGCTGGACTTCCTGTCCCCTACTTCCCAAAGTCAGCAGGATTGCGCTTGGGTTGTTTGTGGTCCCGATGGCTGCGTTGATGACTGTGATAACATGGGTGCTGCCGTGCCCTCCGGCCCAGCGGCCTTTCCCAGGGACTGTCCCTGAGGGGCATCGGTCAGGGGAGGGGCTGGGCAGGCTGCCACCTGCCCGGGTCAGCACATCTCTGTCAACCCCTCGGTGGGCAGCCTGGTTCCAGGTCAGACCCCTCAGAGGGGCTGAGATTCAGTGTGGACCACGGGTGCTATTCACTAACTTGGGGACTCCAGGCCAGGGACGCAGTGACAGGGATGAGGACGGCGCAGGGCCAGGGCCACTAAGTGAGGTTTGTGCAGAATCTCCCAGCACCGCACAGCCCTGGCTCAGAGCCTAGTGGGGCTCCGCCACTCAGCCCGGCTTTGTTCTCAAACCTTGCCCCCAGGGATCAGGGACTCCGGAAAACGCTTGCCTTTGTTGTTCAGATCTGATGAAACGTGGGCACGTAATTCTTTACCCTCAAGGCCAGCGCTGGCCCCACCTCAGCCCACCACACTGACCTTGGTCACCCAAGGGCTGTGTCCACATCCTCAGACCCCCCCAGGCTGCTAGATGGCTGCTCTGTAAGCCTAGGAAAGGGGGTGCTGCCCTTCAGGAGACCCTGTCACCTGCTGTCACCCCAAAGGGCACCAGCCTCCTGGTCTGGGCTTAAAGGCGTGGCCTGTCTTGTGGAGCAGGAGGCAGCACCACAGGAAAGGCTTGGAACAGCAGGTGAGGGCAGAGGGGGGCTGGGGCAGGGGACTGTGGGGCAGGGAGGCTCACACCCAGCCTGTGCTGTCCAGGAAAGGCCTCCAGGACCCTGCTCGTGGTGGGAGCCAGGCCACAAAGGCTGCCTGGCTAGGGATATTCACAGGCTGCATGAGGAGTGAACGGGGGCTGGGTGCCCCCGCCCCCCGGCTCTAGCGTGGCTTCCTTTGGTGTCTGGAAACTCCCAGCCCTGCTCTCAACACAGGGTACCCGGCCTGCTGCACTGGGTGTGCCCTCGTGCAAAGAATAGGGAAAGCCAAGGAGACACCTCACTTGCCAGACAGCAGAGACCGGGGCTCCCGAGCCTCTGAGCCTGGCTGGTCTTGTGAGCAGACCTCTCCCAGGGCTCAGCTCCCACCCTGCCAGATGGGCACACCTTCCGCTGGGGCATCTGCCTGGCAAAGGCCATGCACAGCCCTGCTCAGGCCTGTGCTAACAAAGCATGGCCAGGCCCTCCGGCGGGGCTTAGTTTGCTGGGGCCACACAGCCCCAGCAGGCCAGGCCTAAAGCGAGTGTCCCAGTGGGCACCTGAACGCCAGCCCTCCCTCTGTCTGCCTAATCCCGTTCACTGGTCTCAGGGCCCCATGTCCACCCCAGGCCAGGGGCAAGTTGTGCCAGGTGGGCCCAGGACGGGGTGGGGCAGGACGGGGAGCCCGCTCGTCCCGGGAGCGTAGGCTGGGCTGGGCCCTGCCCCGCCTGCCTGGCTGTGGCCGAGGTGGACGTGGGCCAGGGCCAGGCGTTGCCGGGGAAACCGCGCGCAGCAGACGCACTCCCTGCCCAACCGAAATTCCTCTATTTTTAGCCTCTCAGCTACTTTCAGATAAAGTCCATGTAGACAGCAGAGCTGTTCGGCAAGATAACAGCCCGCTTCAAACCACAGAGACTTCAAAGGGCAGTGGCGGGCTCAGCCATGGGCCTGAGAATCCCCCACCCCCCTCAGCCCAGAATGTCCTGTGGCTTCCAGGCCACCCTGGGTGCTGGGCACGGATCCTGGTGGGGAGCAAGGCACTCTGGTGGCCCATCTGTCCGTGCTGAGGGCCCTGGTGTCTGGATTCATGGGGTCTTCGGTGGCCAGGGCACAGAGAAGGAGTCAAAGACCCTGCACCTCCCAGATGCCCAGGAGGGCTAGGACAGAGACGCTACCATAACCCAGGCAGGACCCTATCACAGAGGGTCGGGGAGATGCAGGGGCTGAAGGGCGCCTGGCCAGGCAGAGCTGAGTCCTCCCACAGCACACTTGGGTTCAGGACAAGTAGAAGATGCCTCTTCTCCCACAAGCCCACCCCAGGCAGGCGCTGCATCTCCCTGAGCCCTCACCCTACTCGAGCCAAGGCCCCAGACAGCTGGGCCAAGGGAAGTCCGGGACTTGAGGCCGGCCTCCACCACCCCTCCACTCAGGGTGCGGCCAGGAGCCTCCTGGAGCACAAAGCAGTCCGCGTGGGGTTGTGGGAAATAGCAGGGTCACTGTGAAGGCCCTGGTGTGTGCCCAACCCTGAGGTCCTGCTCCCTGCTCATAGGGCAGGGCCAGAGCCTCTGGCTTGGGGAAGCCATGGGGTAGCAATTGGCAGGAAGGGCCCTGGTTCCCCTGAGTGTGCGCGGGCTGGGGGCTGAGGGAGCCACGAGAAGCAGGGACCACACTGACCACCGTGTGATGGCAGCTCTTGGAAACTCCAGGGAAGAGCTGGTGGGCACTTGCTGCCATTTGTCAGAGAACTAGAAACCAGCTGGCCCATTCCACGGGGGTACTGATGCCTAGCTGGGTGTAGGGTGGACCTGAGCCCCATCTTGGAGCTGCCATGGTGCTGCAGTGAGCATGAGAAGGAGAGAGGAGGCAGGCCGGCAGCCCCCAGGCACTGTGTGGCTCCTGTGTGCTCACTCGGGACACAGCCGGGAGAGTGAGGCGCTACTGAGGTGCTGCTGTGGCGCTGTGCCAGCCCCAAGCACGCCAACCACCAGAGCTGCGGTGGGCCAGGCGCTCGAGCCTACCTTGTCTTCCACACGGTTCAGGCGGGCGCCGATCGTGTTGCTGCCGCGGTCCTTGCTCTTTTCTATGGGGTGAAGCACGGACATCAGGGACATGCACTGATAGGGGAGGGGAGGGGCAGGTGACCCTGGCTGGGCTTGTGGAGCAGGGGGCCAGGGGGCAGGAGGTAGCTGAGAGTCAAAACGCCTGCACCTACAGGGACATCTTTTAAAGTGCTCCTGTGGCGAGATCAGCAGGAGGTGGTGCAGTAGGCTGGGCAGGGCGCCAGCTGTGCCAGCCTGGACCTGGGCTCCATCCCTGCCCCACCCTTCCCGCTCCATGACCTCTGAGAACCTGTCAGGGGGACATGGGCTTGCCTTGCCCAGGGCTGCCGGGGCTGGGGTACGATGCCTATGTGCAAACCCATGACATTCTGCCCCCAGGGTGGCACTGGCCTCGATCCAGGCGGCAGGGGCTGGCGGGGATGGAAGGGGTGGGGGGTAGTGCCTGCTATTCCCACCACCCCCACTACACCAGCTATGCTGTGAGCTGTAGCTCCTGTTTGGACTTGGGCTAATGCAATCCCAAGGAGTGGGCCTGTCACCGTCCTTCCCTGGCATCTGTCCAGGGCACACAGCGAGTTGGCACAGAGCTGGAGAACTGGCACCCATGCTGCTGCTTCCTCCACCTGAGCCCAGGCGGAGTCCTGATGATGTGCCCTTGAGTCCTGTGTGGCAGCTCACTCAACCAAACCCCACCCGCAGGCCCTTGCATCACCAGGACCCCCTCTTGATAAGTTGCCCTGGGGTCACCTTTCCATAGCCAACTTCAATGCCCTGGAAGTTCGACATTCAAAGGGACCCAGGTGGGGTTCTTACACAAGCTGAAAAATCCTTTGTAAAGCACCCTTTGAAGCTACTTTGCTTAGGGTGGGGTCTACCTTACCCCCCTGTGACTTTCATTTCACGTCATGCACTTTGGAGGACCCATTCTGACTGTGGGGAGAGGCAGGCCGGGTGGGGGGTTGGGAAGAAGACTACAGCATGGGCTGCTACACCCAGGTGCCTCTATGCAGAAACCCACCTGAGACAGGTATGAACAGTGAGGGCTTCCCGATGGACTGGTCCAGCCTGGGAGAAAAGGAGACAGAGACCAGCTCACACTTTGCCTTGGCACCACGAGGACATCCAGCCTCCGGTGGAGCAGATGGGATGATGTGCCCAGCAAGACAGCGCACCACCCACCCACTCTGGGGGCACCCCCCCCACCACCCCAAGACCTGCCAGGAGCCTTCTGAGCCCCATGCTCCTGGGAGGTCAGGGGGGTGTTCAGAGAAGAGGGGCAGTAGCTGGGCTGCTCCTTACACTTCCTCAGCAATGAGGGAGGCAGCCTAAGCCCCTGGCCTCACTTCGGCCAGGAAAGACACATTCTTCCAACCACATCCCCTGTAACACATGGAGCTGGGTTCCCAGGCTAGCCCACCTTGGAGGGAAAGCTGGTCTGAGCCTGTGCAGGCCCTCATGGATGGCGCTGCTTCCATGGCAACAAGCTCTCTAGGATCCAAGCCAGAGTCCAGAACATGTTGATTCCCAACTTTCAGGGTCCCCAGCTCCAGGCCCCAGGGTGGGCAGCCCCAGGGAGGTCTTGTGCTAGGCAGCATCTCCTCCTGGGGCTGGGCCTGGCCTCTTGTTCAGAGGTGGTATGAAGCCGGGGGCCAGGCTGTGGAGTGACCTGAAGTTGCAGGGAGTGTGGAGCTCGCACTGCTGCTCCAGCAGGGAGGGAGACAGGTGTTTTCCTCTTGTGTCCCCCCCAATAACTTCTCCATCCTCTCAGATCCAGGAGGGACAGAAAAAGCAGAGATGCCCAGTGGGCTGGCTATAAACAGTGGCTATGGCCAGCTGCTCTCTCTCCATGAGGGAGAGGGAAGGGGTGGCAGGGGCTCGAGCCAGAGAACTTCAGGTCTCGGCCCTGCCCAGACTGGAGCAGGCACTGCCCTCATGAAGCCAGGGCTGGGCTGAACAGGACCTGGCATGGTAGTGCCCTTCCACGTGCCCATGTACTCCCTCCCCGTTGCCCGAGCCTGCCCACCTTCTCTGCAGCTCTTTGATGCGCACCATGAGGTTGAGGTGGCCCTGGGAGTACTGCTCGATGACGTCCCGCACATCGTAAGGCTTCCGTGCTTGCTGTGGGCCAGAAAGAAACGTGTTACTCCACTCTCTGTGCTATGGCATGGCTCTAAACGCACAGTGATGGGGTCTGCTCTAGTGGAGCATGTGAGGATCTGGGAGCCCACCTACATGGTGTGATAGGGCAGGCCAGGCCAGAGTGTGTGTAGGTAGCAGTGGGGTTTGTCCCCACTGGCTTGGCCATGGGGGGTTGGGTGACCTTGGGCCATAGGCTTAGCCTCTCTGGGCCTCAGCTTCCTGTCCACTCATCAGCAGGGACCTGCCAGCTCCCCTTCCCAGGTCGCCAGTCCCCGGTTCTCAAACAGCTTCAGGAAGAGCTGGCCCAGCAGAGGGGTGGAAGAACAGCACGGTGCCTAGGCACTGGGCCAGAAGCACTGCTCTGTGTGACCACGCCTGCCTGGGCCCCACTCTGACCCTTGACAAGCTCGCTGGCAGCAGCCCCCACTGTTCTCAGGGTGGGCAGGGGGTCCACCATGTACTCTTCCTGGCAGTCCCCAGTGCTGAGCAGGGGTGACTCCAGATGACAGCCTCAGCCCAGGGCGGTCTTTGTTAACACTCAAATAGCTCACATCAGTGATGAGCTGGCAGCTTTACCGCCTTTTGCTGGGGAGTTTGAAGGGCCTGGGAGACATGCCAAACAGCTCGGCAGGGCAGGACTGGCCCAGGTCAGAGGGAGGCAACCGAGGCAGAGGATGAGAGAGGAATGAAGTTCAAATGCCTGTCGAGGGTTGGGGCTGGTCTGGGGATGCACCCTCGTTACCCACTTGAGTCCTACCTCTTCTTGGGGTCCCATTCCAGAGACCAGGGCTGCCCTAACCTGAGGGTGTGGCCACTTCTACTTTCCCAGAAAGATGGGGAGCCCCCAGAGTTAGGTCTGTGGGTACCCACTCCCAGCTCTAGACACATTTCTGACATGCCCCGGGGTTCTGCCACCAATCTGGAGGCTTGGCAGAGTTCCTACAACCCACCCAATGTCATACTGGACCCAGGAACCCCAAGGCAGGGCAAAGGCCTCCTCCCTACCAGGGGCTGGCCCCAGAAGTCCAGGGGTTCCTGCTCCCCACATGACACCAGTAGGTAGGGCTCTCACTGGCAACATCAGTCCCGCTCAGAGCCCTGAGTAGGAGACCCTGAGATTGGGAGGGCTGGAATGGGGCCTGCTTCCCCACAACACAGCTGTGCCCCTGATAGAAGGAAGGATCTGTTGCTCCTGGGGCCATACTGGGCACCAGGACCACCTGCACCGTCCAGTGGCCAACACACCAAGGCCTGCCATGGGGTCAGGCATGGGATGGGACTCTAGGCAGACCCTCTGGCCTGCCATATACTCAGCTTAATGGCAGTCATAAAAACTGCACTTAAGTACAAACTAGTGATAATGTCCCCAGGCCTTAGTTTCTCCTTCTGTAAAATGGGGATGCTAAGCCCCTTTCTTCTTTTCTGCAAGACAGGATGCTGAGCCAGGCCACTCCCTTCTCTAAGATGGGGATGTTGAGCCAGGCTACTCCCTTCTCTAAGATGGGGATGCTGAGCCCTGTTCCTCCCTTCTGTAGGATGGGATGCTGAGCCCTACCTTGTTCTGCCTGACAGGGAGGGAGTGAGGATAGAATAAGATGGTAGGTGAGAAAGGTCAGGAGTCCTTTCTGCACCATGCCAGAGCCAGAGCTGGCTGCGGCTGAGCCTCTCCTCGGCACACGTTCAAGGTGGCCCCAAGTTGTGGTGGTCAGCCTCCTGCAGACTGAAGGGCTTTATGAGGCGCATGGCACCTCTAGGCACGCCTAGTGAGGTATGGGGCCGGTGAGGGGAGGAGGGGTGGGGGGAACCGGCCAGGTCCAGAGCTTCAGGTGAAGGAGGCCTGACCCTGGTTGGGAGCAAGTCCTTGTGCTGGTCCCCAGATGGCCTGGGCGCCCGTGGGCCACTGTAACCAGGCAAGCGTGGGCATGTGTGTCAGGGGCCTCTGCAGACACACGTGTACGCAGACGTGCCCGTGTGAGGGGTGAGCGTGTATGTGTCTGAGTGTGTGCACAACTGCAGGGGCAGGGCTGGATGGGGCCCACGGGTTCCCACTGCGCCTTCGGTCCCCGCCTCACCCCACATAGAGCACAGCCCAGGAAGCGTCAGCAATGCCTGCTGACACCCAGGACCACAGCCCGGTGGCATCCCAGCCCACTGAGACTTGTCTGGGAGCCGCCAAGCTCCCCTCTGGGGCCTGGCCAGGGCTCCTGGGGCCTTTGTCAAGTGGCTGCCTGGGGCCTGGCTGGAGAGACCATCTCGACTTTCTCTCCAGAACTAGTTTCCCCCGGCAGCAGCAGGAGCCTGAGATGAGCCCAGATAATGCTGGCCTGTCCAGACTGACCGACGGTGGACAGGGGAGTTCAAGGCAAACTTGAAGGGCTAAGAGGCCCTGGCTCCTCGGGCCAGACACAAGGGCGGCTGGCCAGGGACTTATCGGCCAGCTAAGCAGCCAGGGGGGCCACCCTCCACGTCTGCAGCCCCTGAGGCCAGGCAGGGGTGGGGTGGGGGTGCAGGCAGGCAGGCTGGGTGGAGGAAGGGAAGGCGGCCTGAGAGCTGGGCTGGGGGGTGATGGGCAGCCCCTGGAGCCCCACACAGCGTCCTCACTGCCAAGGGCTCCCCCTCCCCTCAAATTTGGTTCCTTCTTTCTGGAGGCCTTCTGCTCCCCACCCCTCCAAGCTGCCCCTGGTAACAACAGCCAGCCGGAGAGGTTAGAGGGCGCCTAGACCCCCCTCTTGCACAGGAGCCTCTGTGCCCCACAAGGGCCCCGCTGCTGCCAGTTCACTTGAGGCTCCCCAGGGCCTGGGGTGCAGGGAGCAGCAGAGAGCGGGGAGGTGAGCGTTGTCCAGTCTGCTTCCGGAAGCCTCCTGGGCCACTCTCGGGACCCTGGTCTGTGTGCTGAGGTAGAAAAGGGGACCCCAGCCTGGAAGGGAATGCAGGGCTCTCAGCTTGCTCCTCCCCAGGGACCAGTTTTCTTGCCTGCGCCTTAGGGACAGGGACTGCTGGGGCCCTTGCAGACAATCTCTTGACCTGAGCTAGAAGCTGCCCACATCACCCCTGGAGCCAGGCCTGCCCAGGAGCCACAAGGGTCCATATGCTCTGCTGGGTGCCCCCCAACCCTGGAAGCCACCCCCAGGAAGCCCAGGGCCCACCCCAGTATAGTCCTGCAAGTTCCTAGCAGGTTCTAGGCTCTGTCCCACAGTGGCCCACCATCTGAGGCCAGGGGCTGTCCCCCCGGAAGTCCCCCACAACCTCTGCTCCACCAGGGTGAGGTCAGTGGCTTTAGCTGTCATGGCCATGCTGCTGTCCAGCAAGGACATACCCTGGCCCTTCCCTTCGTTTCTTCTGCCCTTAGGGACTGCCCTGCCCAGACCCAACCCTCAAGGGGTTCCTGCAGCCCCTTCCCTGCCTGGGTGGGTGCTGGTGCCATCAGGAGGCAAGGGCCTCCTCCCAGTGCCCCTGCATCAGCTCCCTGCCCCAACAGGCCCTCCCACAGAATTCAGACACCCGGGTCCATGGGGCCCTTGGGTCTCCCCCAGAATAGCCAAGCAGATATCCCGGCACTAGCTGATAATGGCATTTACTGTGACTCTTGTTTCAACAGTGAGTAGTCCCAGGCCCTGCCAGGAGTTGTGGCACAACTTGGTCTAGTTGAGTCATGAAAGACCCCAGGGGGTACAGGCAGAAGGGCAGGCGGCAGAACACCACACGGAACTGCTGCGTGTGGAAATTGTCCCTCGAGGTGGTGGCTAGCAGCCAGGACAAGGGGGCTACACGCTGCTCTCGGCAAGGGCCTGGCCCAGGGCCACTCCTGGGGCTTGCGGCAGTTGCTGGAGTGAGGTGCGCACGTACGCAGTCTGTGCCAGCACCTGGGGCCCTTGTTCCAATTGCAGTTGGGGAAGAACTTGCCCAGGGTTGCCTGGGGCGGGGGTCTCCATCCAGAACCCCCCATGGAATCCAGAGACTGTGGTGTAGGGGGCCATAAGCAAGCCTGTCAATCTTGTGGCCTGGCACTGGATGCAGGGGTGTTGCTGTGACCACTTTGGCAAGTCATCCCCAACCTTTCCTGCTTGGTGATCTAGGCCTTCCAGAAGGCCTCCCGCCCTGAGGGAGCCTGTCTCCTATACCTACATACCTGCTCTCAAGTGAGGACTAGACCTCCCCAACACTGCCACCTTGGTCTGAGGACTGTCCCCACAGCAGAAGGAGGCCTTGGACTCTGGAGGCCCCAAGGGTCTTCTGTGGAGGACCTAACCCTTGAGGAATGCTGACAGCCAGTGGAAGCCCAGCAGCTCTAGCTCTACCCTGCCACAGGGACTCCACCTCCCACAGAGGGGCTGGCCCCTCCATTTTCTCAACTCACTCTGGGAGGAGGAGCTGGGGACCCCGAGCCAGCACAGGAGAGGACCCTGGGCTCTGGGGACCTTACTTCCTGCCCAGGTGACTTGGGGCTGACTCCATACCATCTCTGAGTTGCTCCAACATCACCCACCCACCCACCCCTCACTAATGCTGCCTCCTAATTAGTGAGGTAGGAGGCCACATATCCCTTCAGGCTGGTCCTCAGGGGTGTCCTTCAAGGGGCCTGCTGTCTGGGGAGGGGGCTTCCCAGGGATGCATAGGGAAGTCAACATAGGGTGTTTCCTGGGGGGCCAGATCTCAGACAGGCCTGCCTGTGCAGCTGGGGATGGAGACTGTGACAGCCCCCACTGGGCAGGGGGCTCAGCACCAGACTGACCTGAAATTTCCTCTTGGCCACAAAGTACTGCATGCGCCGAATGACCTTGATGGTGGCCCGATGGTGTTCCCGCAGCCTGCAGTGGAGAAGGGAGAGGAGGGCGTAAGTAGCCGTCCCCCGCTGCATTGTCCCAGGTTCAAGTGTCCCTGCTGCATGTGGCCTAGACCCTTCCAGAAACAAGGAGAATGTTCAACCCCATGGGACGGAGATCTTCAAGGCCATATCCTGAGTGGGGCTCCAGGGAGGCTAGGGGCAAAAGGCTTTAAAGGTGAAAGGTTTCATCTCATCTGTGAGGGGAAGAGGGACCCTTGCCTTGCAGGTTGCTCAGAAGGGGGTGGGGGACCAAGGCCCTGCACAGTTGCTCTACCTCATGGCAGAGTCACAGTAACTTCTTTCTACCCTTGGGCCTCCAGGCCCCTCTTTGGCAAAATGTGATGGGAGGGTGTAAGCAGAGGATGCCTGAAGCCCATTCAGCTGGAATGTTCCACTGCCCCATAAACAGGCAAGCACTTGGAAGATGTAGGAGCTGAGGACAAATTAATAAGGGAAAGTTACTACCTGAGCCACTCCATTAAGGGGGCTGTGTCGTTTTGCCTCTAAAGTTCCTTTGAATAAAGAAACATCATTAAAAAAAAGAAACAGAAGAGATGATGTATATGTGCATAGAAAAAGACTGGAAGAAAACACAGCAACATGGAAACAGTAGGATTTTTCCTTCTGGCTATGAAGCTCCCACCCGACTAAACCTTCCGATGGAAACACCCACAACCGCCAACCAAACAGCGATGACGGCGCAGCAGACGACCGCTGTTTGAAGGCTCTAGCGAGCAAGAGAGACCTGAGGGCCTGGATCCCGGGCAGAAAGGAAACAAACAGCCGGGCCCACATGTGAGGCTGCACTTCCTCCTCAGCACCTTTGTCCACTCGCTGCACAGGGCGCTGACGCTGAACAGGGCAGGGGCTCACGGGGCTGGCAAGCCCAGGGCCACAAAGACACCAGGACACAAGGGGACAGGATCCTGGTGAACAGGGGACCGCAGAGCAGTGAGCCTCCTCTCACACTTTCCTGGAAGCATTTGTGAATTCCTAAGCTGCACAGGTGGGTGAGATTGGGAGAAACTGAGCAAAAAGCAGCTGCCAAGAGGGTAAAAAACTAACCTAAGGCCAGGTGCAGTGGCTCACGCCTGTGATCCCAGCACTCGGGGAGGCCGAGGTGGGAGCATCGCTGAGCTCAGGGGTTCAAGACCAGCCTGAGCAAGCGTGAGACCCTGACTCTACTAAAAATAGAAAAATCAGCCAGACATGGTGGTGGTGCCTATAGTCTCAGTTACTCAGGAGGCTGAGGCAGGAGGATCGCTTGAGCCCAGGAGTTTGAGGCTGCAGTGAGCTGTGATGACGCCACTGCGCTCTAGCCTGGGCAACAGGCTTTAAAAAAAAAAAAAAAAGCTGGCCTAGAACTTAGCAGACTCATGTCACTGAGGAGAGAAGCTGTGAGGTCCAGAAGCTACTGAGGGGGAGCCCCAGTAAACACCCCAGGCTTTCAGTTGAGACCCCCCTCACTTAGCCTCACGTTGTCTCGATCTCTGACTGGAGCAAGGTGCTCTGCCCAGGTACTTTCTGCTAGAACAAAATCAAATTATCTATAAGGAGATAGTATCATTGAGCCTCTACAATTTTTCATACACAAAAGACTGAAAACCAAGGGTAAAAACAGACCATAGAAACAAATCTAAAGGTGGTACATTCAACAGCCTTCAATACTTGTAGCTCCTCCCAGTAAGAGATGGGGTCTGTTTCCCTACTAATTGAATTTCCCCCCCTTGTGATTTTACATGACTGAAAGAACGCTGGGGAACTTAGGCTGTCTATGGCTCACGTGCTCTTGGAATGTGGCCACGTCAATAAGCCTGAGCTTGCTGGCTGGAGAGGCCACATAGGGGAGAACTGAGGGGCCCAACTGACAGCCAGCACCAACCACTAGACACGTGAACGAGGCCATCTTAGGCCACCAGCCCTGAATAAGCTGCCAGGTGACTGTGGCTGCATGAGTTGCCCCAAGCAAAGCTGCAGAACAACCTCCTAGCTGAGCCAAGTTCAGATTTCTGAGTCACAGAGTTATGAGCAAAGACATTAATTGTTTTAAGCCGCTAAGCTTAGGTATGGTTTGCTATATAGCAATAGTCCTGATAAGAAATCAGGACTCAGAAGTAGGGTCCTGACATATCAGTATCCTAAAACATATGGCATTGACTTTGGGGCCAGGCATTGGGCAGAGGCTGGAAGAAGAGGCAGATCACAAGATGCAGGACTTTGAGCAGGATGCCATCTGTAATTGGGTGAGAATTTTAGGTGTCTTGCAGGGGTAAGTGAATTTTGCTTTGGTAGGTTAAAGACTGGTGCAAATTCACTGTAGTTCCTCCCATTGGAGGCTGGAGTCTATCTCCACCATGGTGCAAGTGGGCCATGTGTTCTGTACTTCAGCCTCAAGAGACCGTGCGACTTCCATTTCCACCCTCTTAGAATGCTGCTTGCGGACAAGCCTGAGCTAGCCTGAGGGAAAAGCCACGTGAAGGAAAGCTGGGGGACCCTGCTGACGGCCCGACAGCTCCAGACATGAGGCCAACTGAGACCACCAGCCACCGCCACGCCGCCACATGAGCACTGCTGTGTGGGTGAGTCCAAGTAAGACCCCCACCCGGGCAGCCCAAATTGCCAACCCACAGACTCGTGAGCAAGTAGATGACTGTGGTTTGCTTCAGAGCTTTTAGATGAGGGCTTAAAAATAACCACGATAAATAGGTTCAAGAAAATAGATGAAAAGATGGGGAATTTCACCGGAGAAATAAAAACTATATAAAAAAATAAAATTCCAGGACGGAAAGGGCAATAATGGAAATTAAAAATGCAATAGGTGAATTTGATAGAGGCAACATAGTAGAAAAGAGTTCCTGTGGACTGGAAGAAAATAGCCAGGTTGGAGCATGGAAAGAAAGTAGGATGAAAAGTAGAGATGAAACAACAGGCGAAGGAACGTAGGGGTCGATCGCACGCACTGCGGTGGATTAATGTTCTAGTTGAAGCGTCCATATTGTCAGGCAGGATTAAAAGCAACTATATAAATCCACTTTAAAATATAAAGATAAAGAAACATTGATGGTAAAAGGATAGGAAAAACATGTGTCTTGGTGTAGCCAAATGAAAGTTGGTATAGGTAAGCTAGTATCAGACAGAGTAGACTTTAAGTATCACTATCGATAAAGAATATTTCACAATTATAAAAGTGTCGGTTCAGCAGGAAGAGATCAGCGCTAAATCTGTATGCAACTAAAAACATAACTTTAAAATATACAAAGCAAACTGGCAGAACTGAAAGAAAATCCACACAGTGGGGGATTTGAATGCATCTCATCAGTAACTGGTAGAAAAAAACCAGTCAGAGCATCAGGAGAGAGACGCACACGGGCAGCGTGATCGGCAACGTGGCCTAACTGGCGCACACAGAACACGGCCCCGCCCTCAGCGAAGACCACGCGAGCTTTGCAAGTACCCACGGAATATGTACCGAAAGAGACCACGTGCAAGGTTTTAAAAGCAAGTTCCAACAAATTTCGAAGAAATTAAATCATGTTTAATATGTTCTCTGACCACAGTAAAATTAAACTAGAAATCAATAAAAAACATAACTAGGAAATCTCCAGATGTTTTGGAAACTAAACAATCTAAATAACTCAAGGGTCAAAGAAAAAAATCCAATAAGAATCGAAAAATAGTTTAAATTAAATAATAATAAAAATGTAACATATCAAAACTTATAGGTAAATAAGCACATAGAGGGAAACCTATGGCTTTAAATGTGTGTAATGGAGCAGAGACGCCGGCATCCACCTCGAGAAGTTAAAAAAAACAGCAAATTAAACCCAAAGAAAGTTTGAGGTAGGAAAGAGATAATAAAGACAAGAGCACAAGGCAATGAAATCGGAAATGAGCATTACATTGGGGAAAATCTACAAAGCTAAAATTTGGTTCTCTGAGGAGACTAATAAAATTGATCAACTTTTAGCAAGCTTGATCGAATGGGGGATGGGGACACAAATCACCAATGTCAGGAATTAAAAATGGAACATCACCCTAGATCTAGGGACACTAAGAAATCCATTCGGAGGGTATTACAAACAAAAATAATTTTGATAATTTAGATAAGATAAATTCCTTAAAAACCACAATATATAAAAGCAAATACAAGAAGGAATAAAAAATATAAATTGCCCAATATTAATTAAACAAATTAAACTTGGAATTTTAATGATCTTCCCATAAAGAAAACTGTAAGTCTAGATGACTTCACCAGCAAATTCTTCCAAACATTTAAGGAAGAAATAATACCAATTTTATACAAATCTTTGTAGAATGATCTTTATGAGGCAGCATAACCTTGACATCAAAAGGATATTTCAAGAAAGAAAAATCACAGGCTACTCTGTCACGTGAACACAGATGCAAATATCCTGAACACAACACCAGCAAATGTGGTCCAGTGCTATATACAAAGACATATGATCAAGCATGGTTTAATCTAGTTGTGCAGGGTTAGTTTGACATTGGAGAATCAATCAACATAATTCACTGCATCAGCAGAACAAGAAAAATCATAACCAACGCAAAAGATGCAGAAAAGCACTTGATCAAGTTCGAGACAATTCATAATTAAAAACACAACTCTTAGGCAAACTAGGAATAGAAGGAAACTCCATCATCTACAAAAACTAAAACTAAAACAAAAACAACTGAACCCTAAGCAAACATAATTAATAGTGAAAAATTATACACTTTCCTCCCAAGACAGGGAGCAAGACAAAGATGTCACTGTTTCTATTTAACATTGTCCAGAAAGTCCCAGCTGGTGGATTAAGGCAAGAAAAAGGAGATAAAAGGTATAATGATTAGACATGAAAAAATAAAACTGTTATTATTTGCAAATGACATAATCATATATGTAAAAAATCCCTAAGAATTTTCAAATCTTCAGATAAACTATTGGACTTAATGAATGAACTTTGCAAGAACACTGATTTTAAGGACAATAAGTAAAAACCAATTATATTTCTATATGCTAGCAACAAACAATTGGAAAATAAAAAGATATCAATTACAATAGCATCGAAAACCATAAACTTTACCATAAACCTAAGGATAAATCTGTTTAAAGATGAGCAAGACCCCTACACAGAAAAGTACTAAACATTAGTGAGAGAAATTAAAGAAGACATAAATTCATTGAAGGATATGATATGTTCATGTATAAGAAGATGCAATATTTATAAGATGTTAATTTTCCCCAAATTGAGGTATAGATTAAATATGACTCCAATCGATATCAGAGGGCTTTTTCTTATTTATTTTGAAATTGACAAGCTGATTCTAAAATGTTTATAAAAATGCAAAGGGCCAAGAGCAGCCAAGATAGTTTTGAAGAATAACAACAAAGTTGGAGTTTAAAATTATGGTAAAGTGACAGTGATTGATGCAGAGTGGTGTTGATAGACAGATCAATAGACGCATAAACATACACCCGGTCACTTGGTTTATAACAAAGGTGCTGTTTCGATTGAGTTGGGGGAAGAATGTTCTTTTCAATAAATGGTGCTGGAACAATTTGTTTATCCACATGAGGATTTATAAACCATTGTCCCTTCTACACACTAGTCACAAAATTAATTCAAGTTAGGTCACAGACCTAAGCAGGGGTAGAGGCAATCAAGCCTGTAGAAGAAAACAGGAGAATATCTTCATGCCTTCTGATCGGTGAAGATTCTTTAGTGGAACGCAAGAAGCACAAACTGTTAAGCAAAAAATGTTGGACAAATTGGAGACCCCAAGATTTCTCTGATGGCTTCACAAAGCCCTTCATCCCAGGCCCGACATGCAGGAGGGGCTGTCACCCTGGCCTCATGTCCCTGCCTCTGTCAATCACCCCTGTGGTCTGTGAGCAGGTGGAGAGCGGGGCTCCACAAGCATCTCACTGTGAAGGGCACCTGTGGCTGTGACTTGGGCCCTTGAGTTCCTGCGGCCATGACTGCCAAGGCCTGGATGTGGCCACGTCCAGTGAGAAAGCTCAGGCCTTCTCAGATCCTGTTTTGCTCAAAGGGCCATGCCCAGACACCTCTAGACTCTGCTGCTGCCTCACCTTCTGCCAACTCCCCAGAACCAAGCTGGGGCCTTTATAACCAAATGGCCCACCCAGGCCTACAGAAAGCCAGGGCTCAAGGATGCCAGGCCTGGTCCCAGCTCTGCGCAGGCCACAGTGTGGACTGGACATAGACAACTCCATGGCCTCAGAGGGAAGGACTGGGCATGGCCCTTTCAAGGGGGATGTTCCTTTCTCTCCGTGCTGAGTTTGGCTGAGGAAGGTGGCCAAGTGCCCCCTCCTGTAGCTTTGACACAGGCACAGGCCGGCGAGGGATAGGGACAGGACGCAGGCCTGGGGCTCACTGAGCCCTCAAGGAAGTGACCCCTGGATTCTGGGTGCAGTGAGGGGCTGAGGTCCCAGGCTGGTGCCCACCTGCCCAGGCTGGGTCACCTCCAGGTCTTTGGCTTCCTCCTCTGCTGGAGGGGAAGATGGGAACTGCACGCCAACCACACCCTTCCCATTTGGCTTAGGAGGTCATGGGTGGCCATGGGGAAGGAGGGGTGCTGCAGTGGAGGAGCCTCCATGTGGCCTCTGGGGCTTGGCCGTGGGCTGCTGCCACTGAGAAAGGCCCACTTCATTCATCCATTCACTTATTCGTTCATTAATTCACCCACTCAGCCACTCAGCCATTGGTTCCTCCATTAATGCACCACCTGAATTCCCCATTAACTCATCTGCTCACTGCTTCCCCCGCCCACCACATCCATGGACATTAAGTGCCACCTGGGCACACGGCCCAGGTGTAGTGGCCTTGGGGACTGAACCCACTGAAGGACCTGTTGTTTCTGGATAGGTCAAATTCAAAGCCAGGAGCTGCAGTGCTGCCCAGGGTGAGCTGGGCTGGGGGCTGCTGGGCCACCCGAGGGCCAGCTGCTGCATTCAGCAGCATGTCATTGTGGGGCCATCGAGGGGGCACTGTGGGAAGGAAAAGGCCAGAAGTTTCCTGGAGCAGGCTGCCTGTCAGGCCGGGGGCCCACCCACCAGGGGCCACTCTGCCACTTGCACAGCTGATCCCCCAGGCTCTGGCGCCTGCCTCTGTCCAGGCAGAGCCCAGGGCGTGGGAGTGGTGCTTGCTTGTGGGTGGCAGGAGGTGACTCCAAGGGGTCCTGGGACTCAGGCCTAGTACAGCCCAGGCTGGGTTGGGCGGGGGAGACGTCTGACGTGGAGGAGAGGCCTTGCCAGTGCTCAGCGCCTGCCAGAAGCCACCCTCGCGGTGATAAGTAGAACCCCCTCCCAGCCTCCAGCCGCAGAGTTAAACCAGACGAAAGCCCCTTGCACCACTCCCTCCAACTGGGCAAGCTCTTAATCCCAGATACAGAGCATCCTCTTCTAACTCTGGAACGAGGAAGAATTTGTCAGCATTGCCTGGGAGTTGAGATGTAAAGAAAGTAAGCAAATAAGAGCTTCCTCCCTTCCTTCTGGTGTTGGGGTGCTGCTCCTTCGCCCACCTCTCCAGCACCCCACAGCCCTGCAACTGTGTGTCCTGAGAGACACAGGACTGTCCCAGGCCAAGCACTGCAGGGCCTCCCATCCTGACCCATCCGCAGCCCATCTCACCAGCCTTTCCATCCGGGAGAGGGACCTCTTATGCAGGCCTGGCAGGGGGTGTCAAAGAGGTAGGCTCCTGCTGGCTGTCTTCAAGGGCCCAAGCTTGGGGTGAACTTGGTAGGGGTCCCCCAAGTCACCACAGGGCACTGGGCGAACATCCCTTGCGTGGGTCCCCTGCATGGCCCTCTCTGCCTAGCCAGGGCTGCGGGATGTGGGTATGAGATGAAGGAGGCAGGCGCTGGGGGCCCAGGAGCCTGGCGAACCCCAGGTAGCACTGGAAACTGGAATCGCCACAGGCCACTCTCCCCAGTGGCTACCTCATGGACCGTGGGGCCCTGTGGGCCTTTCAGACTTTTCCTTTCGCACAACCATCTAGAGACACAAACACATCACTTCCCCACACCTCCCAATGTATTGTTTTACTCCTTTTTATTTTTAGCTTTTTATTTTGAAATAATTGTAGATTCCTAGCAAGTTGCAAAAAAAGAACCAACGTACTGAGAGGTCCTATGTGTTCTTCACCCGGGTTCCCAATGCTCACGTTTTGCAGGGCTAGGGAACAAGACTGACACCAGGAGACAGACACTGGTGCACTGTGTGTGTGGGTCTGCGGTGTGATGTCGCATGTGCAGACTCGCTGATCACCACCGCAATGAGAACCCAAAAGCGACCCCACCACAAAGACTCCCTGCTGCCCCTGTGCAGTCACCCCACCTGCAGCCCCTAACCCTGGGGCAGTCACCCTATTCTCCATCCCTAAAATTTGAATTTTGAGAATGTCGTCTACATGGAATCACACAGTAAGGGACCTAATGAGGCTTCCCCCCGCCAAGCCTAATTCCTATGAGATCTGGCCACGTTGTTGCGCGTGTTGATGGTTTGCTCCTTTTTATCGCTGAGGTGTGTTCCAAGGTATGGATGTAGCACAGTCTGTAGATCCATTTACCTGCTGAAGGATTTTTGGACTGTTCTTAGGTTTTGGCTTATTATGAATAAAGCTTCTATAAACTTTCATTTACAGGTTTTTGTTTGAACACATGTCTTCATTTTTTTGGGATAAATGCCCAGGAGTGCAGTTGCTGGGTCGTATGGTAGTTGCAAGATTACTTTTATAAGAAACTACCAAATTATTTTCCGGAGTGCCTGTACCATCTCACATTTGCAGCAGCAATGCCCGGGTAATCCCGTTTCTCTGTGTCCTCGTCCACATTTGGTGTCGTCACTACGTTTTATTCTAGCCATTCTCTTAGGTGTACAGTGATGGTTCCCCGTGGCTTTAATTTGCATGTCCCTGAAGGCTCGCGACGTTGGATATCTTTTAGAGAGCTTGTCTGCTATCATCGCCTTCTTCAGCGAAATGTCTCTTCCTGCCTTCTGTCCATTTTCTGGTTTGACTGGATGATCTTGTACTGTTGGGTTTTGAGAGTTCTTTCTATTCCAGATGTTAGTTCTTTGATGGATATGTGGTTTGCACATATTTCCTCCCAGTCTATGGCTTGTGTTTTTATCCTCTTCATAGGGTCTTTCATAGAACAAAAGTTTTTAATTTTGATAAGGTCTATTTTATCAATTTTCCTTTAGTGAACTGTGCTTTAGCATCAATTGTAAGAACTCTTTACCTGTCCTAGTTCCTGAATATTTTCTTCTACATGTTTTTCTAAAGCTTTCACAGTTTTATGTTTCACATTTTTTTAGTTAATTCAATTTTAATTTTTGAGTTAATTTTTATAAAAAGTGTGAGACTCAGGTCAAGATTCTTTACTTTGCCTATGGACAATTTCTCCAGCAATTGTGTTGAAAAGGGCAGGCTTCCTCTGTTGAACTGCTATTGCTTCATTGTCTTAAAAATCAGTTGGGCATATTTGTGTGGGACTCTTTTTGCGTTCCTTGTTATGTTCCATTGATCTATGTGTCTATCCCTCTACCGATATCACACTATCTTGATTCCTTACTATTCAGGCCTTAATATTAGTAGGGTGATTTCTCTCACTTAATTCTTTTCCAAAATTGTTTTAGCTGTTCTAGAGCATGTGCCTTTCTGTATAAATTTTAGAACAGGTTTGTCCTTGTTCATTAAAAACCTTGCTGGGATTTTTGTCAGGAATTGTGTTAAATTTACAGATAATTCTGGGGAGAATTGAAATCTTTACTGCTTTGAGTTTTCTAATCCATGAACACGGTATGTCTCTCCATTTATTTAGGTCTTCTTAGATTTCTTTCACCAACATATTGTAATTTTTAGCATATAGGTCTGTACATGTTTTATTAAATTTATACCTAAGTATTTTAATTTCTTTGGAGAAATTGTGAATGGTATTGTGTTTCTAATTTTGGCTTTCACATGTTCATTGTTGGTGTATAGAAATGCAAATGATTTTTGTGTGCTGATCTTATATTCTGTGATCTTACTGAACTCCTAAGTTCCAGAAGTTTTTAATTGTAGATTCCTTGGGATTTTCTACATAGACAATTATATCATCTGCAAATAGACACTGTTTTATAGCTTCCTTTTTAATCTGCATGCCTCATTTCTTTTGCTTGCCTTATTGCAGTAGCTTGAACTTCTAGCACTATGTTGAATAGAGGTGGTAAGAGCAGACATCCATGCCTTTCGTAGGGGAAAAGCATTCCATCTTTCACCATTAAGTATGGTGTTAGCTGTAGGTTTTTTTTGTTTTTTTTTTTTAGATGCTCTTTATCAGGTTGAGGAAGTTCCCTGGTAGATCACATTAATTGAGTTTTCAATGTTGAACTAGCCTTGCCTATCTGGAATAAACCTCTCCTGGTTATGGTGTATAATTTTCTTATACAATCTTATATAATTATTTTTTAAAATAATGTCAAAAGCCTCCAGAAACCCACTGTTCCAAATAAAAGTTAGACCCATCAGCCCTCACCCCAACTGTCTCCCTGTCTCCCCTACCCTGGGTAACCATCAACCTGAATCCTGTACTCCTCACCCCGTTGCTTTCTTTTTTGTATAATTTTATTAAATCTATATGTATCCCAAAAAAGTCATATATTTTTTATTTTAGCAATTTAAACTTGATAAAAATACATTGTGCTTTTCCTTGGTATTACATTGCCAAGACTTACCCACATGGTTGTCTGTAAGTCTGGTTCATTCGTTTTAATTGATATAAAATTTTCCTTTGTGTGGGCATTCCACGTGTGTTCACTCTCCCCCCTGCTGATGGGCATGTGGCTGGTTGCCAGGCATAGGGGTTTGTGTCCAGTGCTGCAACACATTCCTATCTGCTCCCAATTGTTCATGTACCCGCATTTCTCTTGGGTGTTTACGCTAACGTGCAACTGCTAGGTCACTGTGTGTGTGAATTCACAACCTCGGAGGTGATAACACACTCTCAAAGTGACAGACCCACTGTGCACTCCCACCAGCAGTGTGGGAGAGACCCAAGGCCCACATCCCTGTCCACACTCCCAGTGATCAGACTTTGATTTCTGCCAATGGAACAACGTAAGTGGTTTGTGTAAATGGTGCCTTCACACTGATTGGGCACACACGCTCCCTCTACTGTGACAAGCCCAGCAAGTCTTTGGCCCATTTTTCTGCCTGGTCATTTATGTTTTTATTGATTAGTTATTCTAGTTAGCTTATTTTGTTGATTTTTAAATAAATATGTTATATGTTAGTTACATGTATATTAGTTCTTTGTCAATTTGGTGTGTTGTGAATATCCACTTCTGCGGTAGGCAAAATAACGGCTCCCTCAAAGATGTCTTAACCCCTAGAACCTGTGAATATGTGACCTTATGTGGCAAAAGGGATGTTGTAGACATGATTAAGGTTATAAACATTGAGATGCAGTGTTTAGCCTGGATTATCCAGGTGCACCCTATTAAACACTTGAGTCCTTAAAAGTGAAGACACTTTCCCCAGCTGTGGTCAGAGAGATGTGACTGTGGAAAAATGGGTGAGTGGCAACCTGATGGCTTTGAAGATGGAGGAAGGGGCCATGAGCCAAGACATGTGGGCGCCTCTACAAGCTGGAAAATTCAGGAAATGTGTTCTCCCTGGAGCCTCCAGAAGGACCAGCCCCGATGGCACCTGTCAGACCAGTCAGACCTGTGTCAGACCTCTGACCTACAGAAGTGAAAGGCAATAAGTGTGTGCTGTTCTAAGCCTCTAAGTTTGTGGTTGCTTGAAACAGTAGTAACGGGAAACTACTGTAACTCTCAGTTTTCAACTCTTCACTTTCTTTAAAGTGTCTTTTCATGAGCAGGGATTCTTATTTTATATAATCAAATTGATCAATATTTTTTCTTCATAGTCAATGCTCTTGTGTTCTGTATAAAAAATATTTCCCTATGCCAAGATATAAAAGATATTAACAAACTTATATTATCAAGTAAGAGTTTTAAGGTTTGTATTTGACATTTAATTCCTAGATCCACCTGGAGTCAATTTTTGTACACGGTATGTGATGGAGTCCCAATTTAATGTTTTTCCTTGTGGATGATCATCTATTCCAGCAATCCACAAAGCCATCTTGGTCGCACACCAAGGCCCCATATTTGCGTGAATCTTTCTGGGCTCTCTATTTTTGTCCATTGGGCTAATTAACTATCCCTATACCCACACTGCTACGTCTTAATTACTGCAGCCTCCTCCTGTGTCCTGGAGTCTGGAAGGAAAGGCCCATTCTTGATCCCTTCTTAAGAAGGTCTTGGTTATTCTTGGTTCTTTATTCATCCATAGAAATTTTAGAATCATCATATTAAGTTCCATGAGAAAACCTGTCGCAGGATGCTGTGGCCAGAGGTGAGAGGCTGGGGTGGTGGCAAAAACCCAGCAGAGGCTCTTTCTGGCACCAATCCCTGTGCCCATGGCACATGAGCACACACACAGAATGGGCATGCCCCGGCAGGGGCCCCCCAGATACGCGGTGTGAACAGACCAGCTCTGGGAACCGGGGTTCAGCAGGCACTACATGCACAAAATCACACATGTAGCCCAGCGTGGACAGCTCATGGTGCTGGGATCCTGCCTCTGGGGCCTCATTTCTTTCCCTGTTTCATACACACACTCACTCAAGAAACTTCTCTCGCCCCTCTCAGTCTGACCCTCTCTCCATTACAACACAAGGAAAGGGAGTATCTGCCGTTGCTGCTGGATTTTTCTTTTTTCTTTTGCAAATTATGTATCTGATAGAGAACTTGCATATAGAATATATAAAGAACTCTTACAACTTAACAATAAATTGATCCAATTAAAAGATGGTCAAAGGACTTGAACAGACATTTCTCCAAAGAACAGATATAAATGGCAAATCAGCACGTGAAAATATGCTTAACACCATTAGCCATTAAGGAGGTGCAAATCAAAACCACAGTGAGATACCATTTTACACCCACTAGGATGGCTAAAATGAAAAAGACAATAACAAGTGTTGGCAAGGACGTGGACTGCTGGTGGGAGTGTGAGATGGTGCAGCCACTATGGAGAACAGTCTTGCAGTTCCTCAACACGTTAAACATAGAGTTAGCACATGGCCCAGCACTTCCCCTCCTAGGTATACATACCCAACAGAAATGAAAACGCATGTCCACACAAGAACTTGTCCACAGGGTTCATAGATCTGTTCATAATAGCCAAAAGATGGAAGCAGCCCAAATGTCCATCAGCTGACGAATGGATAAACAAATACGGTCTATCTGCACAATGGAATATCATTCAGTCATAAAAAGGAATAAAGTACTGATACGTGCTAAAATGTAGATGAGCCTCAGAAACATGATGCTAAGAGAAAGAAGCCAGTCACAAAAGGCCACGTGTTGTATGACTGCAGTTATATGAAACGTCCAGAACAGGCAAACCATGGAGGTGGACAAGAGATTAGTGTTTGCCTGGGGCTGGGAGGTGGGGGATGGGGAGTGACTGTTGATGGATTAGGGCTTTGGGGGTGATGAAAGTGCCCTAAAATTAGATAGTAGTGATGGTTGCACAACCCTGTGAGTATACCAAAAGCCACTGAAGTGTATACTTTAAAAGGTGCGGCTGACCATCCCATGTCACTCCCAGGAGCGGGGGTTGCTGGGAGGGAGGGGTGGAAGGCGCAGGATGCTCGGCTGGGCAGAGAGGCAGGGAGGCTTTGAGGCACGCCCAGCCTTCCCAGCCCTGCCCAGGGCACGTGGCTCTTCCTGGAGGGACCCCTTTCCAGGGTGCTCAAGGACCCAGGCAGGCACCCAGGAGAGTAGCTAAGGTTGGCCTCACCCCCTCACCAGGCAGATGTGGAGGCCTCTTACTTCCCAATTCTGGCTTCAGCTTCACCTCCTCCAACCCATCCCCTAGACTGGTGACCACAGGGACTTCCCGAGGAAAACAATCATAGATCTTGCAATGCCCCCACCCCCAAATCCTGCCGTGGCTCCCTGTTGCTCGCCTAATGACATCCAAACTCTCAGGATGGCCTAGCTGGCCCAAATGGAACAGAAATGTGAGCTTCCGGCTCTCCGGGAGGGTTCTGAGTTAATGCTCTTTCTCTCTTCTCCTTAAGTTGCATCACACATAACACTAAACACATATGGTTCTTATGTCTTTATAAGACAGTTTTCACGTCAGTGACCCACAAATGAGAACAATGCCGTGCTGGCCCCCAGGCCTGGACCAGCCAGAGCAGGTCCTCCTGCTTGGCAGTGAAATTCTGCAAGTATCTCAAGGACAGGTGGCTGGAATAGATTCGGCAGCAGCAACTCGTTTCAATGTACCCCAGAACCGGATGAAAGGAACCAGTTCTCTCTGCTTCCCCAGGACCAACGTGCTGTGGTCTGACCGTTTGTGTCCCTCCAAAATCTGTATGTTGAAACCCGGGCCCCAGTGTGGTGGAGTTAGGAGGTGGGCCTCTGGGAGGTGCTTAGGTCACAAGGGCAGAGCCTCCATGAACAGGATTAGTGCCCTTAAAAA
Organism: Daubentonia madagascariensis; assembly: GCA_023783475.1. Lineage (NCBI taxonomy): Eukaryota > Metazoa > Chordata > Mammalia > Primates > Daubentoniidae > Daubentonia > Daubentonia madagascariensis. The sequence goes on along the minus strand of JAKFHU010001716.1, from coordinate 727,547 downwards.
AGAGGTCTCAATGAGCTTGTTTGCTCCTTTTTGCCCTTCTGTCAAGTGAGGACACATAGAAGGTGCCTTCTATGAAGCAGACAGAGCCCTCACCATACGCCATACTTCCCAGCCCCTAGAACAATACATTTCAATTTATAAAATCACCCAGCCTAAGGTATTTTGTTATAGCACTGAGTGGACAAAGACACAAGGTATTGTATTGGATCACCCAGAGACCACCTGGCACAGATGAGATAAACCAGCTGCTCAACTCAACTCAATTCAGTTTAGTTCATATCAGCTCTGCTTAACTCATTCCACTGGGTTCAGATCACTTCAATTGAGCTAAAACTAACTCAGCCAACTCAATCCAGTTCAATCCAGCACAGTTCAACTCAAGTCAACACAACTGAAGTCGACACACATTACTCAAATCCCAAGCTCTTGCTACAGTCTTGTGGTAGAAATAGGGGTGAACAGGGCCAGTCCTGTCTTGGACAGCCTTTCAGGGGTTCTGGGGAGGAGAATGCAGCACGGTGCCAAGGTGGCAATGGTGTCTGAGAAAAGTATTGCTTTGCAGAAAAGCATCTTTGAAGAAACCTCTTGCCATGCCTGTGGGCATCTGCTACGGGCCCAGGATGGGGCCCACCACACTCTGGGGGTGAAAGAGGGCAGAGTTGAACAGGCCTCACCCTCCAGGTGCCCGTGGCCTATCCAGAGTGGCCCTAAGACCACCACAAATCCCCCAGTGAGTGACATCCCGTGCCACCAGTCTTGCTCCTGGGGACTCTAAGAAGGGAGCAGGTTCAGGGAGCGGGGAGCTGGCACAGAAAGGTTTCCTGAGGAATTGAAACCACCCCAGCTGGGGCCTGACCACTGGTAGGGTCATCCTGGCCCAGAACAGGCCACGGGGGTGGAAAAGACAAAATGCAGAGACCCCAGGACAGTTAGGAGTAGCCCAGGTTCCAAAAAGCACCACCCAAATCACTGATCCTGGCTGAGGCTGGGGAAGAGAGTGGCAGCCAGCCTGCATGGCCAGCCTGCCCAGCGTGACAGTAGTTTGCCAGGAAGGGGCTGGCCTGGCTGTGCACCTGGACTAGCAGCTCTCAGTCACCCCTGCTGCCCTCTGTGCCAACGAGACTCAAGTCCCCACATCGGGGGAAAGGGCTTCTTGGGGGTGGGATGTGGGACGGGTGCCTGCATTGGACTTCTGCTCAGTCCTTCCCTGTCTTTGCCCGTGGGGACCCATGCCTACGCTTGGACCCTTTCCATTTCCTTCTGTGCGCCTGGGCTTTCTCTGCAAGTGGGGGCAGAAGATGAGGGTTTGGGTGAGCATGTGAGAGAACCACAGACCAACCCCTATGCTGGGCCTCAGCTGGTTTGGGCAAATTGCTTCATCTTTGGAGGCCTCAGGAGCCACAGGGTCCAGAAAAAACCAGAAAGTAAGTTGTGGACTAAGATAAGTTTTCATTGTGACAACACTGTGTCCTTGGAGGGACGCGTGGAGCCCAGGAAAGCCAGTCATGGCCTTGCAGCCCCAAGCTTGGGAGATCATCAGCTCTTAAGAAATCACTGTGGCCCGGCTCCGGCCCCGTTGGGGTGGGGGGACTGTGGGTGCCCCAAACCGGGCGGCCGGCCTGAAAGTCTGAGGCTGCCTGTGCAGCGCTGCCGGGAAGAAATGGGCAAAGAAATGCATCTTTGTCCCGGCTTCCTCCTGGGAGGGGCTGGGCACGCAGACAGAGGGAAAGAGCCGGCAAGGTTGGGGTGCAGGCAGGCGGCTGGGGAGGACCCCGTTTAAATCCTGGGGAGATTATGAGGACGTTTGTCGCAGGCTGTCAGCCCTCGTTAAGTTAATGGAACTGGCGAGTTGGCTGGCTTCCAGTGCGCCAGAGAAAGAAAACAAGACAAGTGTTTTGGGCGAAAGAGCCAGGGGATCCCATTTCGTTTGGCAGCCCCGGGAGATCATGGGACATCGGTAATGGCCTGGCAGAAATGACTTATCGGGAACTTGTTGATTAAAACAAGGGAGAGAAAACCCCTAATTTCTCAGAAGAATGACAGGGGCTCCTCACTGGTCTTCATCTAGAAAAGTGATTTGCAAGCATTGCCTTGCAAGCCGTGTGGATTACAAAGGGCCTCTGCGGTGCAGGAGGAGAAGCCGTAGGCTCCGCATGGACAGGAGGGGCAAGGGCAACTCGAGCTCTGGGGAAGCCTCCTGGGGCCCCTAGGAAGGGCCCAGCAGTTCACAGGGCAAGGCACCCCGAGGTTGTGTGGGACCCACAAAGCCCTCCACAGATTCCCTAACCGGCCAGGCCACCCACAGCTGTACCCAGCAGCTGCACCTCCTTCTCCCATGACCTTGGCCCCGGGCTGAGGGCTCCATCCTGTTCCAGCCCTAGCCCCAGCCCCGTCTTTCCCCAGAATACATGCTGTTCCTCAACTTCCCCAGAGACTCCGCCTCTGGCTGCCCTGGCAATGACCTGAATGCTGGATCCACCAGACTTCAGGTGGGTGCCCCCGCAGGCCCTGCCCCAGCCCTACCAGCAAGACGCCCCGGGCACCCAGCTCTGCCATCCGCCTCTTGGCCGTTCTCCCCCTTCCCCCTCACTCTTGTCCATTCACCGACAACACGCTCTCCAGGCACACTGTGTTAGAGCCCCGGTGCCTTCACACACTGTTATCCTCTCTATTACCCCTGTCGTACAAATAAAGAAGCTGAGGCCCAGAGAGGCTCAGCAACCTGCCTGAGGCCACACAGCTTGTGTGAGGCAGCGCCCACCTGCCTTCGGAGCCCCGGTTCCCAGCACAGCCTCGAAGACACTGAGCCACTTCTGTCCCCTGCCGAGGCCTCCCCAGCACCCCCGCACATCCTAGGTCTCTTGACCCCAAGGCCCTCCTTGCAGAGCTGTGCCCCCTTCCAGGCTTGGCAGGTGGGTCCTGGCACCATCCCAGGAACCTTCTTGTCAGAATGCTGGTGGGATAGGCCCCTTGATTGGGTGAAGGTCACAGGTTGGGGGTCTCTGTGACACTTGGCCTGGCCTGAGCCTCCTTCCTCCTGAAGCCCCACTCATGTTAACCGCAGGGCCACCAGGTTTCCCAAGTCACTTTCTACCACTCGAATGGCAGCAGGGACTTGCTTGGCGTGGCACACACCCTCTCCCCTTGCTCCAGACACTTCCCCTACCGGGGCCCTAAATAGCTCACATCTGAGGCAACATAGCGGCACTTTAGTTCCCGGTTAGACTCAAGGACAAGGTGACAGCTGCAAAGAGGGGAGGTGGGTGCTCTCAGGGGGCCAGATGAGAGATGGGACCTTGGCCCACTGGTGCGCCACTCAGCCAGATCACAGCCCCCGAAGCTCACAGTGAAGTCAAGAAATGCCTAGCATGTCCTCCCGTGACTGATGGCCCTGGGGCCCAGAGAGGGAGGGCAGCAGCCGGCCAGACCTTGAGCTTGGTGACCAAGCCAGGCCTGGTGGGGGAGTGGGAGCCCCACTGTGGGTTCTGGGTGGCCTCTGAGACCCCACGGTGTGGCGCAGAGCCTTGGAGCCCTACTGGGCCCTCGTTGCCAGGCTTGGCCCATCCGTGAACCACACCTCCATGTGGACGCCTGGCCAGGCCCACGGCTGCCTGGAGGGAGGGGGGAGCTCTGCCTCAAGGGCTGAGGGCCCCACTTGGGGGCAGCTGGGGGTGTCCTGGTGGGGCCTAACCCACACAGCCCCTGATGGCCTGGCCCCTCAGCTCCAGCCCACCTCACCACACCCCCCCAACACACACAGCCTCTCCCTCCTGGACAGCAGGGCAAGCCTGGGCCCCCCAGGGTGGGGGCACACTGACCAGACCAGCACTCCTGAGGGGGACTTTCTTCTCCCCCCACCTGAGGTCTGGGCACACAGGAGACGCTGCCCTGTCTGCGCCCCCTTCCCCGACTGGGGAAAGGGGTCAGGGGTCCGGGGTCCTTCCCTACCTAGGTCTGGGCCTGCAGGAGGGAAGAGCTGGCCGCCCCAGCCTTGAGGACCTGCCCTTCCCTGGGGCACAGTGTGGGTGTTATGTGGATTTCTGCAAATCAGATATTGTTTTCAGCGCCCCAGGCCTGAGGCCTTCCTGGAGTATCATGCTGTCGGTGGTGGGGAAGCAGCCAGTTCTGGTCCGTTTCCAAGATGGCTTGCTCCAAGCCCCAGGGACTGTTTGGAAATGCCAACGTTATCATCGCTCCTCATCTGCTGAGCCTGGGGAAGCCGGCTCCCCAGGCCACCTCACCTACCTCCTCCCCTAGGATCCTCCTCCCCTGAGAGCTTCTGTCTGGTCTAGAACCCCATGACCCTGAGACGGGCTGGCAGGCACTCTCCCTGACTTGACTGCCCCTCCTACGCGAGTCCTACCCTCCCCCCCGACTGGGCCTTCTGCAGGAAGCCTGGCCCGTGCCCACCCCGCAAAGTGCCTTCCTTTCCCACGGGGCACCCGTGATAGTGGTAGACTAATGGCTTTCGGGGGAGGGCACGTTCCTTGAGTGCCCTGTTGTCCTCCTGGCTGCATTCCCAGCACCTGGCACACAGCGGGTGCTGGGGCTGCCCCAGCCCAGGCCAGCAGGGACAGGGCATGGGCCGCCCAGGGTGCAGGGCCGGGCCTGCCGGGCCATGGAGCAGCGTGCCGGGCAAGCCGCTCCCAGGACCCCCTGGCCCCCCCTTCCCTCCCTCCCGAAAGGGAAGGAGAGGTTAATAAACCAATTACTTTGGGCAACGAAGCAAAATAAGTCCCATTAAAGTAATTAATGTCCTTTGCACAGTCCCCATTGGAGAAGACTAATAAATTGGGGCTTTGTCACCATCCGGTAATTTCTCTCTGAGGCGTTTCTTCATCCCTGTCCAACAGCACAGTTTAAGGCTCTGTTAATACTTTTAAGACGGGCTCAATGCCAGACTAATTAGATTTGCATTTCCACCACGGGCCAGGCCAGGCTCGGATGTGCCCAGTGAGAGAGGCTCCAGGACCCCGCTGGGCCCCAGGGACAGCACCCGCCTTTGAGAAGGGGCCATGTGTGGGTTCCCACGCCTGCCTGGGGCGATGGCCTGTCACCCCGCCTGCTGCCCAGCTTCCCTGCCCTGGGGGACAGGCCATGGCTTTGATCCAAGCTGAAGCCAGACCTCATTCTCTGGGGTCCCTTCCTGAATCTGCCCGCGCTGAGGCTCATAGGGGCCAACAGGATGATCCATGTCCTGGGGTCTCTCTGGGCCCCAGAGCCATACCCATGTTGGTCCTGGGAGGACAGTATGGAAAGTAGGGAAAAGGCAAGTTCACAGTCTAGGAGATGACAGACACGGCCTCCGCCAGGAGATGGAGGGCAGCGTCTACCGCAACGGGTCAGCTGGCAGCATGGACGCTGGATAGGCTGTGGTCTTCCTCCCAAACCCACAACCCCAGTCTGTGAGGAAAACACCAGACAAATTCCAACCAAGGGGCATCCTACAAAACACCCGACCTGCCCTCCTCAGACCTGTCCAGGTCCTCAGAAACAGGGAGAGTCTGAGAAACCATCACAGCCAAGAGGAGCTTAGGGAGACAGGACGACTCCATGTTGTGTGGGGCCCGGGACAGAAAATGGACAGTAGGGAAAACTAAGGAACTGACGAAAGTATGGACTTCAGTTAACAGTAAAGCCCCACTGTTGGCTCCTCAGTGGTGACGAGCGCATGCTAGCGTAAGACGCTAATGACAGGAGTACTGAGTGAGTGGTGTGTGGGAACTCTCTGTGCTACCTCTAATAATTCGGTACTTCTAAAGCTATTCTAAAATCAAAATAAAATAAACAAAGCAATGGTGGTGAGAGAGAGGCGGCTGGGAGAGGAAGGGGCCTCGCTGCAGCCCCAGCTCCTCGGCCCCGGCCCTGGCCCTCGGATGGCTGCCTTCTCCAAGGACGTGCTTAACGAGTGACGAGCGACTGCCAGCAAGTCCTGCAGAGTGGCAGAGGGAGCCCCGCCCCCGCAGGGTGCCCAGGGTAGGAGGAAGGATGTCAAAACGTAGAGTCCCCGGGCCGCCCCCAGCCCCGAACCTGAAGACATGAGGACTCAGACAAGGCTAGAACGTGAGGGGCAGGTGGCTGCTGGGCAGCCTCTACTCCCTCCTAGGCTCAGCTGGCCTCAGTAGTCACAGCCTCCCGGACCCCACCCAGGGGTGATCACCACCAAGCCCTTGACTCTGAGTCCTGCCCAGTGAGGGTGTAGGGAGCCAGCCATGGGTTAAGCCCTAACTTGCTCTAACACACCTGGGACTCCTGGGACTCTGGGAGGTTCCTAGCGTCCCCCAACCTCTGCCTCCCCTTCTGCACGATGGGTTTCTTCATACAGGTCCAGCCTCTATAATGGGACATCCTGAGGCACCATGACCAGACAAGGCTGGGTGGGAATGTGTACCAGAGAGATGGTGAGAGCCCCCAAACCAAGTCACGTCACTGAGCTTGAGTATGTGCCTCAGGGCTGGCTGGGAACTGCACACATCAGCAGAGGAGCTCAGAGACAAGCAAGGTTGGGACCTTGACCAAGTCGGCTGGGTTGGGTTTGAGTGCTGCACGAATGGAAGCCCTCCAGGTAGGGCACAGCCTGAGAGGGGGAGGATGGGGAGGGAGAGGTGGCAGGTGCATTAGACAGGATAAGGATGCTCACAGTGATGGTGGACCAGACCAAGCCCTGAATGCCAGGATGTGGAATTTGAATGACAGCGTGGGTTGACGTGTTGGATGGGCAACTTTGCCTTTGTAGCATGAAGGCAGCTGTAGGTGGTGGGTAAATGAGTGCCAATAAAACTTACCATGTGGACATATAAATTTAAATTTCATGTAAGTTTCATGCATCAGAACTATTATTTTTTTTAAATTTTTTCCGACCATTTAAAAATTTAAAGACCACTGTTAGCTCATGGGCCATATAAAAATAGGTGGCAGGTCATAGTTTACAACCTTTGGCAGGCAGACCTCTGCAAAGACCGCTTTGTGGAAAAGGGGCAATGCCGAGCACCTTGTGTGCAGGCTGGTGAAAGACGTCAATGTACGCATAGATGAGGGGACGACAGACGGGGCAGAAGTTGCAAAGATAATAAAAATAAGAGCGTTATGGACATCCGTGATCTCGTAAGTTTAAAAGCCCAGATGAAATGGGTAATTCCTAGAACCAGATAAAATGTCAAAGTTGTTGCTAGAAGACAGAGAGAACGCAAATAGATAAGTATTTAAGAAATGCAGATGTAATCGGATATCTCCCTCCAAAACTCGGGCCTAGATGGCTTTGTAGGTGACCTCTACCAATGTTCACAAGACATCTAAGTGGCTCCAGAGAGCGCAAAAAGAGTAACATTTTCCAGTTCATTTTAAGAGGGTAATGAATTTGATTCTGAATCCATGCAAGGAAAATATAAGAAAGTGGAATTATAGGCCCATTTCTCTTAAGAATATAGAGGCAAAAATCCTAAATAAAATATTAGCTAACCAAACCCAATAATGTGTCAAAAAGAAAAAAAAAAAAACCAAATCAGGATTTATCACAGGAATGCAAAGATGGTTTAACCCCTGAAATCTATTAGTGTAATTCTCCCCTCAAGGGAAAAATTACATAATCATTCCTGTTAGTATGGACAGGATTTGATAAGGTTCAAAATTTTCCTATAGTGCAAAATATATCTTTAAAGAACAGGAATAGAAAGGAACTTCCTTAACTTGGCAAAGGTTAGAGACCAAAACCCTACAGCAAATAATCCATGTAAGGAGAAACGTTAGTTAAATGTGTTTTGCACTAAGAGCTGGAACAAGACAAGGGTCCCCATAGTCCCTACACTATTTAAGGTGGTCCTGGAGATGCTACTCAGGGCAAAAGAAGAGGAAGAAATAGGTGTGAGTAACGGGAGAGAACAGATAAAACTGTGATTATTACAGCTGACTGGACTGACCCACGTAGACAACGGGCAGAGTCAACAGGCCAATTACTAGAACTGCTGAAAGAGCCCCGCACGGTTGTCAGATACAAGATCAACCTACCCAAACCCAGGCCATTTCTTCTGCCAGCAATAACCTCCTAGGAAAAATAAGTTCCCAAATAGCACTGGAAAGGATGTATCATCTAGAAATAACAAAAGCAAAACCCCACGAGCCCTCCCAGGAGAACGCTTTCAGACTGCAGCAGAGGACTGAGGACATGACCTGAGGCACTTTGGTATTTCCAGGGCCTAGTACGGTACCTGGTACATCGTGGGGCCCAGGGAACACTGGCAGACGAATGAACATGAACGCATGAATGAGGGAGGGAACGCACACACTCCTCACGCCAGCTCTGTGTCAGGAGCCACCGTGAGCGGGTTACTGTCTTTAAGTGGGCATGTCTTGACACCTGCAGGTGTCTGGTGCTCACAGACACTGGAATGATACATGCATCCTTCCCTCCCAGGGACCTGGAAGAATGTAAGGGAGCTGACCGAGCTGGTTGCCCGTGTGGGGCCAGCCACTTCCTGCATGGAGGGCCGTAAATGGAATGGTGTCTGGCCAGGGGCGCTAGGGTCGACTGACCTTTCCCTGACAATTCTTTGAGCAAAGAACCTGGATCTTGGGTCCTTGGTGGAGTCCCATTCCTATTCCTCCCCCGCCCCCAGCCCCAAAGAGAAGCCTTTCGGTGAGAGGGGGGAGGGTCGGGTCAATGAATATACTCAACCGCCACAGGCACCACGGGGGCTGGGGGAGGGTGTGAAGGTGGTGACTCCATCTACCCTTCTGAGCCCCTGCTGGGCCCAGAGCTTGGTTCTCACGAGCCTGGACCCCAGGGCTCAGGCTTTGGGGGAGCAGGAGTGTGTTCAAGGAGGGAATAAACTGTTGATTTTCAGATTTTGGCCAAGAGGGAGGAGAAGGTGCTATGGTACAGCAATGGGGTGGCTGATGTCCCAAGCCACATAGGGCAGGGCACCTGGGGCTCAGAGCCCAGGAAAGACCTGTGGCTAGGAGACCCTGGATCAGGCAGGCACCCTCTAGGCCCCCCAGGGAGGCCGCATCTGCTGTCTGGTGACAACACCTACTTGACCGTCCCTGAACTACCGCACACCACAGGAAGGACCTGCCACGTGAAGATTATTTTCTGAGGCAGTTTGTGGACTAAACGGGCACCCGATGCCATTGTTGGGGGCAACTCCTTTTAAACACAAAGGCCTGTAACTCAGCACACTTGGACCGTAGGTGGTGGATGGGAAGTCGTGAACGTGACCCACGTGCGCCTTAAACACACAGCCCTCACCTGGAGGTGCCCACTGGCACCGCGGCGGATCCTGCCTGCCCACGCCACCATACCCTTCAGGCAGCATCTAGAATTTCTAGGCTCTTTCTTCTTGGGAAGGAAGAGAACTGAAAGGCACTTACGGGACAATCTGAGAAAAAAATTCTTCTCCAATCTCTTACAATACTCTTCCCTGTCTTTTTAGCTGTTTAGCTTCAACTTGCCTAGGTGGAATCTTCCTCAAGTTGCCAATTAAGTTTCCACAGAAATCTGAAATCTGTTTCTGCGCACACTCACCTTGGGGCACAAAATTTTACTAACCCACCTACTCACAACCACATAATCGCCTGGCTGAACCCGGCTGGGTCCCTGGGAGCAGGTGCGGTGAGGGGGCAGGTGGGGAGGGCAGGCTCCAGCAGGGCTAACCAAGTGCAGGTTGTGCAAATTTTAAAATGCAGCTAAAACCATAATAACTATTATATCATATTATTATAATATCACATATTTTATTCTATTACATTTATTAAAATAAAAATTATCTTAAAAAGAATAAGTTGAAACGGGAAACATCACAGTACATCATGTGTGTACGTGCATGCTTGTGCAGGTGTGTGTCCTCTTGTGTGTGTCTGGGCTTCGAGGGAAGCTGAATCCCATAACTAGGCTGTGGGTACGTGCCAGCCACTTCCTGGGAGGGCACGGAGTGGGCCGTGGGTACCAGAGAGAGGGATGTGGGGGGGATGTAGAGGCAACTGGACGTTGCTTAGGAGAGCGGCTCTACTTGTTTGGGCACTGCTGGCAGATGCAGAGCCTTGTGGTCCAGCTGTGCAGACTCAAGGAATTGGGGGAAGGAAGGCTGGGCTGGCCTGTTCTCCAGGGGGATACAAGCCCCCAGCAGGGCTGTACAGGGGCCAGCGCAGGGATCTGAGGCCCTCTCTCTGCTCCCTGGTCCAACTCTCCCTCTGGGAGCTGAGTGCAGGGGAGCCAGGAGGGAGGCCACGGGCAGACTGCCAGCCGGCTGGGGCCCTGACATCTCAGGCCCTGAGCTCTGGGTAAAAGCTGGGGCTACTTCCAACCCCAAGTTGACCAGTGAGAGGTGGGTGGGGGGCCTGCTCTGAGGCCTGTGCCCCAGGGCCTGGAGGGGAGAGGGCTTGACTAACAAATGCTTCTGAGGAGGTGAAGAGAGATGCCCAGGGGCACTCCAGACCTCACCTGCTGGAGGAGGACTGGGCCTTGGGGCTGGAAGACCCCCCAAGACAGAAACCAGTCCCATGTGGTGAGGAAGGCCATCACTGAGAGCCCGTGCATCACCCAGCTGTGCCCCATAACCGTCAGGAATACCTCTTCCCTTGAAAATGTGCTGACTGGGCCCAAGTATGGCACGCCTGCTTTGATGCTCATTGAAGAACTCTCTAAAAATATAAAAAATTCACGTGGGAATTTGGGCAAAGAGCAACTCTCTTGGACCTGAGGAAAGAACAAACCAACCACCCAAACTCCCGGCAGGCTGCCTGACAATGGCAGCCGCCCCATGGCCTCCTGGTGCAGTCTCGCTGGGTTGTTCTCATACCCGAACCCAAAGGGCTGGGAGCACTAGGTCTCCTGTGGGCCCGTCTGGTCACGCCGGGCCCTGGGCTGGCAGTTTACTTTGTTCGACCCACGTTTGCCCAGCAGACATGTGGCGGCAGCCCCAGCTGGTCCCTCTGCATCCCTGGCAGGCCTGCCATGGAATTCAGCACAGTGGGGAGGGGAAGGCCGCCTTCTCGCGGGGCTCTTGTTTGCAAAGCTCCAGAGGAACAGCAGGACAGAGCCTGGACAAATACTGAGCATCCTCAGCTCCAGAAAACCACACTGGCTGATAATTCCCTGCCATGCATTTCTACCTCACGATTCATTCAGCTGCAAAGTGTAAACTGCCCCAAGAAAGGGCCTAGGAGAACCCAGGGCCACATTCAAATGAATCCATCACATGAGGCAGCACAGCTGGGCAGACAGACACCCTACTGGCATGAGGGTTCCCCACTGCAGTACCAGGGTGCAGTGGCCAGATGGCCGTGAGTACTGAGACAGGCTGCAAATGGGTACTCTGGGGCCAGCTTGGGAGCCCAAGGCCACCTTCCACCTCTCGTTGTATCTCATGTATCTGAGCTTGGGGCACCGGGCCACCCTGCCCATTTCAGAGCTGGCACGTTCCGACCAGTGCTGTCTGGGGTCTCAAATTGTGGTGCTACCCTCCAAGCCCCCTGATGTGGGGTGGAGAATAGGGGATTGTGATTCTGTGCAAAACCTCTGTCCCCTGCAAGGGCAGGGTGGGGAGGGGTGAGCCTGTTTCTTTCAGAACTTATTTTTCTTCCTTTATATTTTAATGTGGAAAAACCCAGCAATGTCACAGCACCCAGCAGGGCGCCTCATAGCAGGTCAAGCAGTCACTGCTAACCCTCAAATGTGTGAGCCAGGGGTTGTGGGAGTTACAAAACGGCCAGGAGCAGCCAGCCTGGGGCAGCGGTCAGGAGGGCACTGCTGGGGGCCCTGGGGGATCCTGCAGATGGCAACCCACCGTGGCCCTGCTGGGGATGCCAGAGAGTGAGGCCTCAGCCAGGAGAAGGGACTGGGCCCTCTCAAGAAGGGCAACAAGAAAAACTACAGGCCAGGGTCCTTGGAAGAGGCCCCCAGCCCCAGCTTCCCCTATGAGGAGACCGGTGTCCTCCAGGCTGGGCACAACTTCGCCAGTCTGCCTCCACTCACAGTGATGGGGTGACAGCTAAAGGCTCATGGTGGCAGAATGTCCTGGAATGTTCCAACAGTAAGCAAGGGGACTGAAGGACAGGAGGACAGAGACCCAGGCAGAACTCAGGCCGAGGGCCCAAGGAGGACAAGCTGGGGTGGGCTGCATGTGGAAGGTGGCAGGGTGCGTGGGGCCACACATGTGTGCAGCCCCATGGGGGCATTTGGGACATTGCAAGGCTAGACCATGAGACAAAAGAGAAAGGTGAAATCTCTGGGGGGCAAATGCCCACTGGGCATCACCTGCCGGCAAGAACAAGACAGGCCTTTCTAGAGGCTTCTCTCCAGGGATGCTGAGTTCCTCACCCATTGCACCTCCCCCTGCCCTCAGGCAGCTCCCTGCCATGGCAAGTCCTGCCCTGATACTCCCCCTTGTCGGTCTGAGCCCACCCTAGGGACTCTAATTCCCATATGAGGCAGCACAGCCTGAGCTGGCCCACAGGCCAAGGGGGTGCTAGGAGGCACAGCGGAGCTGTCCCCTGATGTAGGGCACTGTGGTAGGCAGAACATGGGCCCCCAGAGGTGTCCATGTCCTAATCCTCAGAACCCATGGATAGGGTAGATGATACAGCAAAGAGACAGGAAGGTTGCAGGTGGAATTAAGGCTACTAAGCACTGACTTTGAGATGGGAGGTGACCCTGGATTATATGGGTGGCCCAAAGTGACCACAAGGGTCCCTACGAGGGGAAGAGTCAGGAGGGTCAGCGGCAGGCAGGGAAGGAGATGTGGCCACAGAGGAAGGTGGGAGTGGCATGGCCTGAGGGCTCCAATGGCCACGGCTGCCTTTGAAGGTGGAGGGGCCAGGTACCAAGGGATGTGGAAAAGGCAATGAACAGCCCTTCCCCAGAGCCTCCAGAAGGAGCAGCCCTGCTGATACCTTGATTTTAGCCCAGTGAGACCTGTTCTGACCTTCAGGACTGCAAGATGAAAAATTCATGTTGTTTTAAGCCACCAAAATTTTGGTCATTTGCTACAGTGGCTATAGGAAGCTAATATAGGCACCTCCTCCCATTAGACCCTGGCTCCGGCTGAGCAGAGGCCCCTGGGGGCACCAGGTCCACCCACCCTAGTTCTGGGCCTACTGGGAAGGACTTCGATGTCCACGTGTGCTGTCCCCTGGGGAGGGGCCCCATCGGGGTCCCTCACCCCATCTGTCACTCATTCCATATCTTTGAACACCTGTACTGTTGTTTGCTTAATGTTGTTCCTTAAATAGACTCCATTTCCTTATCTAAGTGTATTTGGAGAGCCAGAAAAAGTGACTTAAAGTAGAAGGTAGTTGTCAAACATGCACAATAAAAAGTAGAATTTGTTGAATTTGTTGACGTTCCCCTGTCCAGGCTCTCCCTCCCCCAACCTTGCCCCTGCTGTTTGTGGAAGCTCCCCAGGCCCCCTCCCCAGAGGTGACCCAGAAGCCCCACCCAGCCCATTTCACAGAAGGGGAGAGAAACAAGTCCTGAGGCCTCTCAATGTTTTAAAGCAAACCAGAGTCACAGCCGGCCCCACTGTGCCCTGTGCCAAGCCCGCCTTTGGCTATTTAGGGCCAAGGCAGGTGCACAGTGTGAAGGCCCTGGGAACACAGGCCACTGGCCCCTGCACGGCTTCATGCTGAGCCTATCCTGTTTCCCCGGGGGCTGCTGCTGCACGGCTCACCACCCCAGGCCCGCACATGCCAGGCCTCTCAGGCCCAGTGGCTAGACCCCACCCACAGAGGCTGGCCTCCCTCAGGACCCTCCTCTAAGCCACATCCCAGGAGGGCTTTCAGCAGCCTGTCCCTCCTCTCTCTCTCTGTGCCCCTGGACACAGTCAGTCTGGCCAGTATCAACCGAGCCAGGATACCATGCTGATGGGGCCAGCGGTGCTCAGAGCAGCCCGACCCGTCCTGCTGGATCCGCTGGCCCTAAAGCTCTGGGAGATGTTTCCACCTTGAATCCCGGATGGAGCCTAGAGGGTCTGGCCTAGAGCTCCCTGAAACTTTGTGGGCTCACTGTCATGGAGGGGTGGGTGCCAAGGGTCTCGGCTGATGGTGGGTCAGGGCCGAACGAGAACAGGTACTCGTCAGAAAAATCAGGACACTACCATCTCCTGGCCTGAGATGAGATCCTCAGCCTTTCTAGAATGAAATGGTGGCATTTAATTAGAGCAAAGTTGTTCTGTAAAAGGTCTTTTTTTGTATAATAGAAATGTTGGTCGCCTTATGTCCATCCCACTTTCAGGGGTGGGGGGTTATGTCATGGACTTTCGACGGGGCTGTAAAATCCAAGTAGATGTGAACCACTGATAGGGCAGAAATAGTTCACTGCCAGGAGCCATGACTCCTGGGCTTAAATCCAAGGTTACCATGTGACCTTGGGCCCACCACTGTCCATTTGGAGCCTCAATTGGTCCATCTGTGGGATGGGCTCACAGAGCCTCATGGGGGGCTGGATGGATGTCACCTGAGGGAACTGGACAAGCCTGAGCCAGCCTGGGATGGGCCTTACTGTGACTGCAGCTCATCCTGATGCAGGGGACACACTGCATGCCCTCACGGCTGCCCCAGAAGGGGGTTGCTGCCCCCACATCACAGGGAGATGGAGGCAGCAGGGGTCAGGCCTCTCTCAGAGGCTTGATCGTCCTCTACCGCCTCCCGACCTCCGCACTGTCGGGGATCCCCGCCTGCTGCAGCTGGTGAGTGACAGCCCACACCATGCCCTCCCACCTGGCCGCCGGCACCCACGCTGTACCTGCAACAACAGGGGTGGCTGGAGCTGGTGTCCGCTTACAGCCCAGTCGGCGGCCTGCTCTGAATTCCTGCAGAAGGCCAGTGCGCTGAGGCCTGGGGCGGGCAGTAGGACAATCCCCACAGAGTCTACGTGGCCAGCACTCTAGCACACGATATGCTAAGAGGACAGCCTGGCCTGGCCACAAGGCCTCCAGGAAAGTCAGACATCCCCACCCTCAAACACCCAGAGGCCCCTGCCCAGGCCAAGCTCTGCTCTTCCTGGTGACCCCAGGACCCAGAGGGAGGGGACAGCCTCCAAGGGAACTCTGCTTTAGGCCCAGCTGTGGGGGGTGAGGGGGCAGGCCACGGCTCTGGCCAGGGTCTCTGCCCCCAGTGGAGGTGAGTAGAAGCCTGGATGCCCCTGTCAGACATGCTGGGTGCCTGTGGCCCTGCCACTCTGCGTTTTCTCACACAGGCCCTCGGCCTGGAAGTGGGGACCTGCCAACTCTCTCCTGGCTCAGTACAAATGTCACCTCCTCGGAGCCCCTCCCTGGTCACCCTAGCCTCACGACCACACTGCTGCTCTCCCCCATGGCCAAGGAGCCTGCTGTGAGAGCCCCCACCCCAGACCCCGGCCTCCCCCAGGTTGGGGCTTGCTTCTGCCCCTCACCCTGTGTCTCTCCTCCCCCCCACCACCTGGAGTGGCTTCTCTGGTCCTCGCTCACCTTCTTCATCTCCCGCCTTGACTGTAGCCTGGGCCTCTGAGGGGCCAGTGGCCAAGGCCAGGCTGGGACACTGCTCACCGGTAAAGGATGCAGTTCTACCTTGAACCCCCAAAGCCCCAGCCCAGGGCCATGCCCAGAACCTAAATGAAGCTGAGAGGACAGAGCATCGTCCTATGCCCCTGAATGTCTCTCCCCTGGGTGAAGGCAGGAGTGCAACCCCTCTGTGTGCCCTCCAGGTGCTCCCCTGCAACCAACTCCTGCGTGTTGAGATGGCCTGGGGTCTGTGACAACAGCAGTGGCACCACCGGTCCTGTTGTGGTGCCACACTCCTTCTAAGCTGCTCGTGCTCCCCAGCCTCCGTCACTTTGGCGGCGAGATGGACATGGCGTTCACAGGGATTTTGCAATGACCTCGTATCCCTGCCAGGCTTGGACCCACAGCTGTGGTTTATGGTCTTTGAGGGCTGAGGCAGTACGAGGGCTTCCCAGCATTTCATACAAAGGTTCTTCGCCACGAATGGAGTCAAATGGATTCACGTTGGGATCATAAATATAATTAGGAGACTTTTATTTTCAAGTAGCACTTCTGAAATCTATAAAATTAAGCTAATATACTGATTTTTAAAACACAAGAATTTTATTGCTCTGTGAGTCAGAGTTTGCCAGCACCCGAGGCCAGGAATTAACTCCTTGTAGTTCACTGCATCCCGCAGGCCTCCTGGGGCCCCAGACAGCAGGTTCCCGGACAGAGGTGACTGGGCAGGGGACCGACCTGCACCCACATGGCAACCATCCCCCAGTGCTCCCCTTCGCTTCCTCCCCAGGTGCCCTGAAG
Organism: Daubentonia madagascariensis; assembly: GCA_023783475.1. Taxonomy (NCBI): domain Eukaryota; kingdom Metazoa; phylum Chordata; class Mammalia; order Primates; family Daubentoniidae; genus Daubentonia; species Daubentonia madagascariensis. The sequence goes on along the minus strand of JAKFHU010001716.1, from coordinate 711,276 downwards.
TGAGTCCAGATGTTCCCAAGACCCAATCTTGGCTTGCCCTGTGGAATGTGCTCCCCTGGAACTGCCATTCCTGGCTCCTCCTTCCTTGGGGGAGTCCAGCCTGATCCACAGCCCCGGCCCAAAGGTCGCCTCCTCCCACTGGGATCCCTTCTGGACCTACTGATGGGCTGTGGTACCCACGGCTGCCCCTCCTGGATGCTGGGGGTCCCCAAGTGTGGAGACCTGGTGAGGGGCACTCAGGGTGCCCCTGGGAAGGGCAGGTGAGGGCAGGACAGGGCTTCTGCAGCCACCTTCAGCTGGCACTTTAGGGTTGACAGGGCTCCCACCTGTGGCTGTGGGGTCCCTCAGCCTTGGACATCTTATCTTGACCAAGTGCTCATCCTACAGCCCTGCCTGGCCCAGCACAGGCACACAGCACACGTCAGCCAGCTGGGAGCCCACCAGGGCAGCCACACGCAGGTGGCAGATGCGCGAGCACGAGGAGGTCGCCCTTTGCTCTGGGCCACACCTGTGTTGGTGGCGGGAGATTACAAAGGGACGCCTGGGAGGGGCTGGCAGGGCACAGAGGCAGGTGGGAGAGATACCCCGAGCAAGCCCTCCATGGTGAGGACTTGGTGCCAACTCCCCCAGGGTCCAACTTGGGGGATTCCTCCTTGGGCCGCTGGCGCTTAGACCCTCCCACCCCCAGAGCCCTACTGTTGTCCAGATATGGGGACCCCCATCTGACCCCATGGGCCCCCCAAGTCTCCCAAGCCTGACGTGTCACAAGTCCCAGGGAGACTCCAAGTTCAGAGACTCCATGGGCTCCTGATGTCCCCAGGCTCCAGCACCCACAGGCCTTGGATCTGGGCTTTCCAGCCTCAGATACTGTCCAGGCTCCAAATGCTCACAGGTCCTGGTACTCCCAGCCCCTTACACCCACAGGCCCCAGACGCGGCCCAGACCCAGCCATCCTCATTCCCATGCGGTCCTCAAGCCTGATAATGGAGTCTGGACTGTCCCAATCCTAGTACTCCCGGGACTAGGGGTCAGGAAGGGCTTCCTCTGGATTGGTGCACTGTGGGAGCCTGAGGGCAGCAGGAGGCCTGGGCCCCTCTCCAGGAGGGCTCTGCCCAGTGAGCCCTTCTGGTATCTTAGGCACCCACCAGGACCACCCCTCCTGGTCCCCAGGCAGCTCATGGGCCTTCTGCACCCCCTTCCCAGCAGGGCAAGAAGCCCCCTCACCTCTGCCTTCTCTGAACACAGGGCAAGACCTCCAGGACATGCTGGAGGAATGGGGTGGGCTCCTCCTGCCCACCCCATCCTGCTTCAGAACTCAACTGTGCGTGAAAACAGGTTTTACATGAGGTGACTAAGGTAGAATGAGGTCACCAGGGTAGACCCTAATCCACAGGACTCGGTCCTTATCAGAAGAGGAGGTCAGGACACAGACACGCACGGAGGCATGGCCACATGGGGACACGGGGAGGAGACACATTTGCCAGCTAAGGAGAGAGGCCTGGCACAGAACCAGCCCTTGTGACACCTTCACCTCGACTTCAGCCTCCAGGACGAAGAAAGAATAAACGTCTGTCGCTGAGGCCACAGAGGCCAGTGTGTGGTCTCTGTCACAGCAGCTTCAGGCAAGCTCACAGTCCCCCAGCCCCTCCAGGTGCTCCACACACACGCTAATCGGGTAGCCATGGAGTGCCCGCAGGACTGGCTGGGTGGCTGGAGGGCGGTGCTGCGGGACAAGGCCTGCCATAGTGGCCTGCAGCTTCAGACACCAGGAGGTGCAGCCCCGGCCCCATGAGCTCATCCCCACCTCCTACCCCATGGGCCCCGGCGTCTCCTGCCGTCCAGGGGCCCAGCCCTCTCCTGGGGCCACAGGGCAAATGGCTTCTCTCAGAGGTAACCACCTTAAGGAGGGTATCTTAGCGGCCCCCCTCTGGCATTCTCATGCAAAGTCCCTCCTGTGACACTCTGGAGCGCTGCTGTCAGGTTTAACACGTTTTATTGGGGAGTTCAATTTAAGCCAGATGCGTGCTGACAGCCATAGCACAGGTGATGACAAGACGGGGCTTCCCGGGCACATGTGCCTTTCGTTAGCATGCCTTCCAGGCACTTACCCCACCAGCCCAGGGCAGCGTGTGCAGCCAGCTCAGCACACAGCTGCTCTTGGGTATGCGTGCGTCATGCCCAGAGGCCTCCTGGGGACATTGCTTTTTTGGTGGACCCAGCTCAGGGCCTGGGAAACCACAGCCAGGTCCAAGCAGGGATTGTAATCCCTATTTCACAGTGGGGGAAACTGAGGCTGGAGGAGCCAGGAGGCTCGTGCAAGAACACACAGAGTCTATGGCAGAGAAGCAGTGCTCCCTCTCACTGCTGCCCACAGGGTACTTTCTGGAATCACCCCCACTGGCACCCGGCCTACCTGGGACCCGACTCAACTATTCAGGACTACTTAGAAGCTGACCCCCTGGCCCCCTTTTTAGGATCTGAAACTCACCAGCAGCCTTTGGCTTGTGCAATTTTCACTCATACGTTGGATTGTTCACTCAGTCATTCTTCAAACATTTACCAAGCCCCCACCCACACATGCCTGCAGGCCCTGAGCCACAGCATGATCATCCCGCCGGTGCCCAACAGGCCCGGGATAACGTGCAGAGCCCAGAACCGCTAGGAAGGCAAGGCCGGGACTGGGCGAACTGGGTGGTCCTGATTTAGAACGTGTGCCTGGTCTGCAGAGGACTCCTAGGGCAGTGTCAGTTGAGGCCTGAAGAACACACAGGACTTATCCAGGGAGGAGGAAAGGTGTGTGTGCCTTGGGGGTGGTATGCCGGGCAGGGTGGAGGGGGGGAACAGCACGTGCAAAGGCCCTGAGGTAGAGGAGAGAAAGAGTGTGGCCAGCCCTAAGTCCCTTTCCCACCCTCTAGGCCCCTCCCCACCGCCTGTGCCTCCCCTTGGGCTCTGCAGCAGAGGGGAAGAGGGCAGCACCCCTGTGCCCTGGCTCCTCCCCCCATAGGGCCACCCAGGCATGGCTGTCCCTCCTCTCAAAGTGCCTGCTCTTCCAAGCTCTCCTCCCGGGAAAGCTAGCAGCAAGCTTGGGGATCCTCCACCACCCTTGAGGTCCCTACACCCTGCCCATACCTTTGTGACCACACTGGGTGTGCCCTTACTGAGACATGACACCCAGGGAGGGCCTGTGTGCCTTGGGGAGGGCCTGGGCAGAGGCTGAGCAAAGGGGGCAGAGAAAAGCGAGGGTCAGGGCCGCTGGGGGAGCACGCAGGGAGCCCCCCGGAGAGTGCAGCTCAGAGGCCAGGCAGGGCAGCCCCCCGGACGCAGAGAGGAGCATCTGAGGAAGGGAGAGGGCTGGAGGGTGGCAGGCGCTGCTCCTGAGCCCCTGGCTGCTGGGCCAGGGCCGTGCTGAGTGGCTGAACACGTGCAAGGCTGGCTGGTGCCTCCTGTTTTACTGAGGAGGAAACCGAGGCTGCGGGAGGTGAAGGGCTCGTGCCAGGTGGAGGATGGGCTCAGGTGTGGCTGTGCCCAAGGTCCCTCCTCCACGAGCCTGGCTGGCGAGCTGCCTGTGGGTGGTCACGGGCTCCTTGCAGGAGCCGCAAATCTCTGGGCCCTGAGCCGGCGGGTGGGACTGGAGCCACTCCTGCCTTGGGCAGGGGAGACCGCCAGGGCAGGGGTCCCCTCCCCAGGCCCCTGTGGGTGGGACAGAGGCCCCCAGGCTCCGGCTGTAAGGCGAGGCTTCGGTGGCGGCCACAATAAATATGTTTGTTCAAGGGAAGCCAGGCTGGGAGCTGTGTGCGCCGCCCGGTGAGGAAGAAAAGGCCGCTTGTGCCTCGCACACTGGGGCGATTGTTCCTGCTCACGCAACTGCTGCCCCGTGGCCGGAAAGGTCAGACGGCCCTCGGGCCCCGTCGGAAGCACCGGTGCCTCGGGCCCCTTCACTCGCGCCTGCTGTAACGGGCACCCGCGCACTGCTCGCCTCCTGGCCTTGGCACGAGGAAGGAAGGTGCCAGGCAAGGTCTGAAAGATGGCCCGGCAAAGGCAAGGGGAGACGCGAAGCCAGGCGTCCGCCTGCCTGGCCCAAGGCGGGCGTCAGAAATGGCATGGGGAGGGCGGGCCCCGCTGGCGGCCAAGGAAGGGGTAGGGAGGTGCCTCTGGGCATGAGGAGCTTCGCTGTGCCCCGGGGGGCAGCTTGCTCTCAGGTTGAACCAACATATCAGGGGATGGCACGGTGAGGGCTGGGGAGAGACGTGGGGCACCCTAAAGCCAGCTGCAGCCGCCTTGAGGCGAGACAGAGCCTTCACCGCCACCTGCTAGGAGAGAGAGCTGGGCCACTCCCTGGGGCGCGCTCCAGAACAGGCCTGGCGCACCGCAGGCCCTTGTTGAACACCTGCTGCACCAGCAGAGCTGACAGAGGCCCACCTCTCAGGCATTCCCAGCTCTTCCCTGATATCAAACAGTAAAGGGCACAAATCTGGAACACAAGCCTGGTCTCCCGCACCTCCATGGCACAGGAAGGAACGGAGGAGCCCATGGCTCGCCAGCCTCAGGGTGGGCCCCCAGCGGCCTGTCTGGTCTCCGCTGGTGCTGCTACTGCTCTCTCCTCTGTGTGGGGAGGAAGGTCTGCCCGGGTGACTGGACCAGGATAGCCAAGGAGGGCACGCCCAGAGGGAGGCTGCCCCTCCAGAGGCCTAGCTGGACTGTGGCCCTGGTGGTGATATCGAGTGGCTGCTGCGGAGGTTCGACTGCCTGCGTTGACTGGGTGGGTCCTCCCAGAGCGCCTTTCAGCCAGAGGCGCTGGGGCTGAGGGTGGACAAGGGCCTGAGGGAAGAGCTTCCAGCAGCTGCTGAGGAGACGGGGCCCCGGGGTCCTCCTGGACGGCTGGGTGCTGGGCTGCGGAAGAGCGAGCTGTGGGCGCCAGCTATGCACCCAGGCCTGCCCCACCCTGCTCCAGGCGCCTTCCTCCAGCCTCTCTCCACTGTGCACACTGCTAGGGGTGGCTCTAGGGACCTGTCCCCACCACCACAGGGTCCCCAGAAAGACAAGCCTGTTCAAGGGCCTTGCCTTGAGCTGAGGGGTGACACTGGACCTGGGAGGGAAATCCGCCCCCCACGTGAGAACTTGGAGGTACACGTCCTGCCCCTTGGAGATAGCCTCCTTGGATGTTCACCGTCCCTCGCAGCAGTGCTGAGGCAAGATGGTGGCGGGCGGCTGGCAGTGCTGGCTCCCTCTCCTGGGACTCTTCTGCTGACACATGGCCGAAACGTACCAGACTCACCAAGGCCTGAATTCCCAAGGGGCCTGGCATTCCGACTGTGGGATGAGGGCATTTGGGTATTGTTCTCTTCATGCAACAATGGGGTGCCTGGGCGGTGAGGCCCCTCAGAACCCGCCCGCCACCCTACGCCTTGTGAAGTGGCGCCGGGTCTGACTCGGGCCTCAGGGAATTCAGCACCCCCTCAAGGGGGGCCACACTTCGAGAACAGCCAGGGAGCTTCAGAGGCTGCTTCCCTCTGCTGGGCTGGGCAGCGCAGCCCCTGCCACAGAGCCGCTTGGCTGCCCTCTCCTCCTCCCAAGGCTTTTGAGGACCTTTAGGTTCTGGGTCGAGCTGTCAGGCCAAAGGCGTGTGTTTGCTCGCAACACAGGCAGCAAGGGCCCTTCCCTCTCAAGCTAGCGAAGCTGAGACCCCAGTGAGCCTCGGCCGGCACAGGCTGGACTGGGGCTCTCGTGCCTGCAGTTGGTCAAGGACAACCTCCTCCATCCCAGGTCAGCCTCTGGCCTATCTGGCCTAGTGCTGGGCCCTGCTCCTGGCCATGCACTGTCCCTGAAGTAGTCCTGGGGTCACGCCTGCAGCCTTCCACCCTCTCTCCGTCTCTGCTGTTGGAGCCACCACTGCCGACCAGGTGTCTCCCAGCAGCAGCCCCTCGCTGGCCCCCTGCAGCAGTCCCCACCCTAATTTGCCCCACTGGGTAACAGGGCCCGGATTGGGAGACTCTGTGGCCACATAAGTCCCACGCAAGCACTGGCTACCTGGGGACAAAATCCCAGGTCCCCCGCAGTCTGTCCTGGCCAGACCTCCCCACACACTGCTACCCTTCTGGCTCTTCTAGCTGCCTCTGAGCTCCCCAAAAAAGAAAGAGGGAGGTGGGGGCAGCCAGAAGAAGGCATGGCAGAAGCAGAAGTTGGGGTTCGGGGGGGCATGAGCCAAGGCAGGGGCCGCCAGACCAAGAAGGCAGAAATGGAGCCTCCAGAAGGAACCAGGCCTGCTGGCACCTTGATTTTAGCCCACGTTGGACTTCTGACCTCCAGAACCATCAGATAATAAATGTGTTGTTTAAAGCCACAAGCTTGTGGTCATCCATTACAGCAGCGATAGGAAACTAAAACAGGCCCCTGCAAAACAGCCCCAAATCCACCACTTCTCTTCTTGCCCACCTGGTCCAGCCACAACCCTCTTGCCCAGACTAGCACAGTAGCCTCTGCCTGGCCTCCCAGGTCATTCTCAACTCTGCAGCCAGAGTGACCCTGTTTCCACCCCACCCAGGGTGAGCCAAGGTCTGCACAAGGACTCCTGGGGTCCCGGCACACTGGCCTCTGTTGCTGTCCTACCAGCCTGCACACCACTCCTCACCTCAGGGTCTTTGCTGTGGCTATGCCCTCTGTCCAGAAGCCTCTTCACCCTGATGCCGTGAGGTTCGCCTTCCCTAGGCTTTGGGCACATTCTGTGTGGGACACTCCCTGACCCCATTCATGACAGGCCCCTTGTCCCTCCAGCCCTGCCTGCCTTTGGTCTAGCCTCCCTATCACTTACAGTAAATAATGAAGGATAGTTGTTCCTTGGTGTCCCTGGGGGATGGGTTCCAGGACCTCGCACAGACACCAAAATCTGCAGATGCTCAAGTCTCCGACATAAAATGGCATGGTATAGGCGTATCCTACACCCATCCTCCCGCATACTTTAAATCATTTCTAGAGTTCTTATGATACCTAATACAATGTAAATGCTATGTCAGCAGTTGTTATACTGTTTTGTTTAGGGAATAATGACAAGGAAAAAAGTTTGTACATGTTCAGTACAGATGCAGTTTTTTTAGAATATTTTCGATCCATAGCTGGTTGACTCTCCGGATGCAGAACCCACAGGTACGGACAGCTGGCCGTACTCAATTCATTTCATTATGGATCTTGCAACTGTTGGGGGATCCCCCTGGGAATGTGCACTCCTCCAGTCTGCGCGGATTTGTGTTGATTTTGTGTCTATATCGTCACTGCTGTGTTCCCGGCTCTGGAGGTGTCCGGTATTAGTGGAACAGATGCACCCTTGTCTCACTTTAAGGACGTTTCTGTCTTATCCGATTTAACCTGCCTGGCAGCTCTACAACGTGGGGACTTTATTTATCCGTTTTGCAGGTGTGGACACTGAGGTTCAGGGGTTTGTCACCTGCAGGGCAGACCCTTGAGCACGCAGCTGGCTCCACCCCAGGGCCTTCCTGAGCCAGCCTCCCCATAAGAGCACTGGACCCTTTCCTGGGGGACAGCCGGGCTCCCAGGTTTCTGGCCCAAGCGCCCTTTGTGCCCGCCCAGGACGGGCGGGTGGCTGGAGGGGTGGTGGATAAATGGGCTATTGTTCTGGTGAGTACAGTTGCCAGCCTGGCGCGCACAACAGCCCCTGTGTCTCCAGCGGCTCCCAGAACCAATCAACACCTTATCACGAGCATTAATCACCCCGCTATCTGCCCCAAATCAGGCAAACACTTCTGGGGACTTCAAACCCCTGACTTCACAGAAGTTTCTGTGTAATAATAGATTAAGTTTCTGGTGGTTCAACAGCATCCACTGAGGCCAGCCCTCTGGGGTGGTGTGGGGCTGGGGAGGCACAGGAGGCCGGGGCTGCCCGGGCCAGGAGGATGCTCTGCTTCCAGCCCCAGCCAGGCCAGGGACCTCCCAGGACACTTTCCCCCAGCCAGAGCCCTTGGGAGCTCCTGTCATCCTGGCTCCCTGGCCACTTCTCAGCCTGTCTCCCCTGGCCCAGCCTCTGGAAGCCCCCACACACTCTTCCTCCCAAGGCCTGCCTCCACCAGTGGGCTGTGCCAGGGTGGTGTTAGGATCTCCTTGAGGAAGTGACCTGGACCCTGGTGAGCAGCGGGCTAGAGAGCCAGGGGCTGCGGAATTAGGAGGAAGCCAGCCTGACCCGAGTCACCAAACAGCGACTCCCAGTTCTAGAGCTGAAGCCAGGCCCCCCAGACGCAGCAGCTGGCAGGTTTCAGCTAGCCACGGTTTCCTGAGGGCCAGCACTGTGTCAAGGGTTGGAGTGGAAAGAGTGCTGGCCCTGACTGTCCATCTGGGGTCAGACACACCTACGGGGCACCCGAAAGGACTGTGGGGGTCATAGCAGACATCAGAGTGGAAGGGTGGGCGAGTGCCGCTCCAGAGAAGGCTCTTGGCAGGACAGGAGAGGGAGACCTGTGTGAAGGGAGGACAGAGCCATCATACACACTGGAGGGGCAGGGACAAGCCAGAAGAAGCTCAGGGATAAGGAGAAGGCTAGAGTGGCTGTGTGCAGTGAGGAGGGGAGTGGGGAGGGCAACAAGGCTGGAAGGTGACCGGGAACTGGTCACATGAGCCTTGGACAGGGCAAGAGGTTTGGAGCGTTTGCTACATGCAATGGGAATGGACTGCTGTGACCAGCAGTGTCTCGGGGGCCCTCAGAGGCCCCTCCCTCTCCACTGCGGTGCCCACAGGGGAAGGAACACCTGGCCACGTCCCTGCCCCTTCATAGTGCAAGCAAAGTGCATGCCGGACCGGGTGCTCAGCATTTTATGTTGACGTTGTTGGTGAATCTTGGACGCTGTCCACTTGCCCCTCCAGAACACCCAGCCCTTCTGCACCCAGCTCGCTCTGCCCTCAAAGGCTGGTCTCCAAGGGTATGTCCACTGGCTCCTTGCCCAGGGCTTTTGGTTTGGGTCTGGCCAATGGCACCCTGGTAGGAGACCAGAAGGAAGGAGCAGAGGGAGGCCAGGGGATCTACCCCTGCTCCCTGTGTGGAGCTGCCTGGGGCCAGCAGGGATCCTCATGTTAGGTCCTGGCTCCTTCTCTCAAGGTGACCTGTTCAGATAACCACTGTTCTATTGGACTCTGGTAACCTCCCCTTTCTCTTGGTCTCTTGAGTCTGGGGTAGGATTTGCTCCAATGACACTACCCTAGGTTCCTGCATGAGGCCTGGTGGTTCCTGACACCCTGCTCACACATGAATGATCCCTGGGTGCCATCTGCTTCCTGTGGGATCCCCCCCACATAGCTATAATTATTACCCCTATTTTACAGGTGAGGAAACAGAACTTCAGAGAAGGTGTGAGCTGCCCTGGGTCTCAGGGAGATGGTGTTCCGACTCTGGCGTGTCTGCCCCCAGGGCCTGAGCACATCCCCCAAGCTGCCTCCTAGCCTCTCACATCTATAAATGCTGAGCTTTTGAGGCTGCTGGTTCCCCTGTCCTGTGGCTGTTCCTTCCTGAAGTCTAGCTCATGCTTGTCTTGTTCCTGTTTGGGCAGATACATCACTGGACCTCAGAGGTTGAAGCAAACCCAACAGAGCGGAAGGGAATAGCAGAGCATGATCCCCCAGACAAGTGGCTCAAGCGTCCTCTGCCCCTGCTGGCCTCCATGCCCAGGGTCAACCTTCACCTGGGGGTGGGGGCAGGGCTAGGAGAGCCCAGTGCCCCCGGGGGTGGAAGGGTCCAGGGTGAGCACATTCCATCTCTCTTTAAGGAGCATGGGTGCTTTTGAGCTTTAGGTGGTCTGCTGGGAGCTACAGGGGAGGGCCTCTTGGTGTTCCTCCTGGGCCTCTGGAAGGGCAGGGCTGGTGCCTGTGCTGGGGGTTACCTGTCTGTTGAGCAAGGGAAGACAGGCACAGCCACAGGACAGGCAAATTCCATGGAAAAGCAGGCATGCTATGCTGGTGCTTTAAAATCCCCACTTCTCCCACACTGAAGTCAGCTCCTATTCAGGCCAATGCAGAAATGACATGATTTGGGAGAAAAATATCAAACACTATTCTTCCCTGCTGGGAATGGGCCTTGCCTCTCTCTCTGGCATTGGTCCACCAGCTCTTCACCAGGGTCCCACCCAGAGCCCCTCTGGACTTCTGGCCACTTTCCTCTCACATTGGCCATGTTAGGGCAGGGGAGGGGGACTGCTGGAATCCAGAGTGGGTGATTTCCCACCCTGGGCCTCAGTTTCCCAGCTCTGACAGAGCAGCATCCGTCTCCTGAGTTGTGTCTGAGCCCTTTTGGAAACCTGTCACCAGCCCTACACTTGCCTCCAGGAAGAATGTGTCCCTCCCTCAGCATGCTGCCTCTGATCTGAGGGTACCAGCAGGTCCCCAAATCCATTCAGGGACCCCAGGGTCCTCAGGTCAGAAGCCTGGGAGGACACGCCTCCTCGAGCACTCTTGCCTGAGCTCGTCACATCAGCACACATCTCGTGAGCCACATCAGCTTCTCTGAGCCACCACCCTGGACCCACCCTTGGCTTTCTCCTCTGCCCCAGCCAGCTGGAAGCAATCTCCCCAGAGCAGGCAGGTGGGCCTCCTTAGCGGGTTCCTAAGAGACTATCCCCAGCCCTGCATCCACAGAGGTGGCTCTGCACACATGGCCGCCTCAGGCCCCGTCCCTGCTGGAATGAACCAAGTGCTCTGGAATTCGTGAAGAAATCAGGGGTCTTTAGCCTGCTGTTTTTCTTGGCGAGGCCTTATCACAAATTAGTGGGGAAGCCCGAAGGTTAGGGTTTCAGTTAGCTCAGCAGAATCTGAGAAGCAGGGAGTTGGTCTCCCGCCTGTCCAAGTCAGAAAACACTTGACCTGCAGGGCCCCGGGGAGCTCTCAGCCTAGGATGATCAACTGGCAGGTGACCTGAGCTTCGGACAGGGGTGGGGCCTGGGGGAGACAGCTTTCACACAGCCCAGTGATCCCCTGTACCTGCCCTGGGTCACCCTCAGCTGCAAATGTGAACTCGGCCGTGGAGCTCGGAGCCCATGGGCCTGGGGCCTTGGGCACTGAAGGTGGGATGGGGTGCCTGCCCTCATGGAACAGGCATGTCCAGGAAGGGATGAAGGCAAGTCTGGACCAGGGTTCCAGGGGCAAGCCCTTTGAACTTGGGGACCTCAGCTAAGGTACTTCCTCAACCACAGTTAAACACAGGGCGTCTACTTCAGCAGCTGCAAGAGAGGATCGGGCACCCCCAAACGGACAAATGGCAGGTCACCTCCACTATGAAAGTGGGTTCTCCTGATGAAAAGGCAGGCTGAGTTGCCTCTCCTGTTTTGAAAAGCAGGAACCTGAAAACCAAACCACCAAGTAGCCACCAGCCACACATCAATTAACAAAGCCAGGAACATTTCTGACAAGGGCTGGCCCTGCACGTCCCCCACCTGGGACATGTCACAAGTCTGGCTGTCTGCCTCCTGGGAGCTTCTTGCATTTGCTTGCCACTGGGTCTGAGCATGGATGGCCTCCTCTCACTGCTGTCTCCAACTCACGAGTTCGCACCCACCCCGCCCAGCCCTGCTCCCTAGGAGCTGAAACTGGTTCAGTGTTGGTTCAAGACGTGTGTTTAGGACTCACATCTGGTGGCTCTCAGCAAACCGTGCGCTTGTCTATTGGCCTCGCAGACTTTCCTTCCATGGACTGGGCGCCCTGGTAGCACAACAGATTCCAATCCAGTGGTTCCATCTCTGAGCACTTGCCATGCCAGGCCCTGCCCTTGGCACCTGGTGCAGGTTACTGGATCAGTCATCTCTACCCCGTGACAGACACCACTGTGTCCCCACTTTACAGCTGAGAACACCTCTGAGTATCTTGTTCTAGGTTGCACAGCTGGCCAGTGGCAGGGCAGGATGTGCAGCCAGCTCTCCGTGACAGCCAGGAACTCAAGCCCAGTGCCTCCGCCACCGTGGGAGTGGTGACCCCTTCCCCCACTCTGAATCCTGGCTCTGCCACCCCCATGTCTCCTCGTGCACATCCCCACGTCCTAATCCATGAGCCCGGGACAGTCATAGCATCTCCTTCTGGAGGTCTGAGGGCGGGGAAGGGCGGCAGAGGGCTTTGTGGCATGAGGCCGGCACTCGCACAGCCAAGGCACCTGTGGGCTCCTCCTGCCCCTCCGTGAGGTGAGGTGCTGTGTTTGAGATGGGGAGGGGTTCCTGATGGGCCCCCCTAGGTGACGAGACCCCTTCCCACAGGGTGCCTGCCCCCCTTCTCTCCTCCATTTTGTCTCCTACCTCCCCTCTGCCAGGAGCAGCATTAGCTTCCCCGAGTGGGTGGTGTTCCAGCTCCAGGGCAGCGGGATGGGGACCCTGGCTGCCAGCCCTGTTCCATTTTGCAGAAACCCAATCCTGGCAGGAGGACGGCTGTCGCTCCCAAGAATTTAGGGCTGTCACCTGACGGAGCAGGAGGGCTCTCCACCCTGACAGAATAAGTGGTTACACGCCGAAAGGTGACACCGTAAAGTGATCCTGCGCCGGCAAGGACTGTATATCATCTGAGCCTGGATGTGTGTGTGTGTTTTTCTTTCGGTCTTTCCTTCCTGGTTTCCTTGTCGTGGCTCCTGGTGATCTTATCAGAACATCCAGGTCCAGATGTGATTCTCCATCTAAAGGATGGGGCCCCAGGCAGGACCTGAGGGGCTGTGTGCAGAGGCACTGGGGGCTGCGTGGATGGAGTGGGGGCTCCGTGTCAGACACAGAGAGCCACATTGAAATTCCTTCACACCTAGAGCAGATCGTGAAGGCCACTGACTCTCACTATCCCTGTGGCTTGTCCCTCTGCCGTGGGGCTTCCCTGGTCCTCCACCCCTCGAACATGGGCCTGTCGGTGTGATGTGCTTTGGCCACCGGGTCATGAGCAAATGGGACACAGCCCCGGCTGGCTGTGCTTATGCAGCTGCCAGCGGAGAACGAGGCCCAGCTAGCCTGTGGGAGGAGGCCCCGTCACTGCCTTACACCCCTCAGCCCCTGTCCAGCCAGCCCACACCAGTCGACCTGCTCAGCCAGCCTGCAGGATCCTGAGTGACAAGAAATAGTTGCTACTCTGAGCTGCTGAGTGTGGGGATGGCATGACCTCTTTGGGCTCAGGATTCTCTCTAAACATCATTACTTCTAGGCACCCTGTTACGCTAGGGACAGAACCACAGAGCCAGCGTGGGGATGTCTTCATGGGCCTCCACATGTGCCAGATATGTTAAGTGCCACCTGGTCTCACCTGACAACTCCTCTCTCTCCACCCATTCAGCAAGGAGGGTTTTGGCACAGCCCATTCCACTGATGAGAACACTGAGGTTCTGAGAGGGAGGGACTTGCCGGCAGGTCTTAAGGGCCGGAACTGGGATCCAGCTGTGACTGGGCTGGACGCCTGGGTCTCTGTGTCCCTCCCTGCTCCCAGATAGTTGGGGAAAGGCTGTCAGCACTGCTGCCCCAGACAATGCCAGGCCAGGCCTGCACTACACTCCTCCCAAGGCTCCCATGGAGGAAGGTGGACGCCAGGGCCCATTGCCAGGATCTGTCTGGGGTCCTCCTTGTCATGTCCGCACAGACTACCCGGCACAGGGATGGGACCAGGAGGCCCTTGGGGGACGCAGCTGGCCCAAGAGGACCAGCCCTGAAGCACTCCACGCGGCAGCTATAGCCTGAAGGCCCTCCATCAGCCAGTGTGTCCTGGGGTGACACACCCCTGTCTCCCATCCCCTGCTAAGGCAGCAGTTGCCACGGTGCCCACTCAAAAGGGCGGCTCAGATGGTGCCTCCACAGGGCTCCACAGGGCTGTGCCGGGCGGGGGCGGAGGGAGGGAGGAAGGGGTCACCCTGCCAAGCCTGGGCCATGCTTGCACTGGCAGGGCTGGCGCAGGGGCAGGTGGGCTGCCTCGCTAAGTTCCAAGGGTCTGCCATGCCCATTTACTAAGCATGTCACCATTTCTCTCAACCAAAAAAGAGGAAAAAGAAGGAGGGAGAGGGGAAGGGTGGGAGGAGGAAAGGGGGAGAGAAAGAGGGAGAGCAGCGGAGAGAGGGAAGGCAGGAGGGAGGGGGCAGAGACCACAGGCTTCTGCGGCCCCTTTTCCTCCCAGCTCCCGCCCCTCTCCCTGTGCAGCGGCTCCTGTGACGCAGCTGTCCCGCGTCTAAGCGCGTGCCCCCCCCAGTGCCTCTCAGCTTCACCACGTCTCCGCACGGCCAACCCCATCCCTGGTTCTCTGCCGCAGCTTCAGCGTGACCCCCCAACAGGGCCTGACACGCTGGCCTCTCCCTCCTTAGAAAAGCCTCCTCCCAAGGGCACCCAAGCCTCTGCCCTCCTGATCGCCTTTGCGGGGTCCTCCTTGACCCCTGACCTCTGAGTGCTGCAGGCCCCAGGGCTCAGCCTTTGGTCCTCGTCTCTCTAATGACCACTCTCCTCTTCGGGAATCCTGCCCAATCTTGGGACTTCAGACGCTAGTTCTGTTGTCAGCATCTGCCAAGATTTTACTGCTGTCCCGAACTCCAGGCTCCCGTAATCTACCCCTGAGCATCTCAAGCTCGACACGACCTTCCCTGAGTTCCCCAACCACACGGTCTCGGCAGCCGCCTCCCTCCCAGGGCTGAGGCCATAAACCTGGGCCATCCTTGCACAAGCGCCAGGTCCCGGGAAACCCCATGCCTCCATATTTCTTCCTGTTTCCAGATCCATTTCCTCTCCCCGTCCACGGCTACTGTCAGGGTCCGAGCTGCGGCCGGCCCTGGTCCCCACCACCGTGCTGGCTTCCTGAGAGTCACCTGCCTCTGCCTGGGCACTTCATGCTCATCTCCACACGGCAGCCAGCTGCCCCTTTAAGACTCCCCCTTCAGGGCCCTCCTGTGGCCACATGGTCCCGGAGGCACCCACCATCTGCACCCCACCTCTCTGTGGCCTTTCCTACCCACCTCCCGGGGGTCGCCCCACCCCAGCCACACTGGCCTCCAGGCAGACCCTCATGCAGGCCAGGCCTCCCCAGCCCGGTGTCATCCATAGTGGTCTTCCCTCCCCCAGGAACTGGTGTGGCCGCCTCCTGCATGTCCGTGGCCTTACCCTGCTCTGACCTTCTCGTCGAGGCCTTCCCCCTTCCCTAGGCCCACTGGACATGTTCTCTGTGACCACATGCGTCACCTTCCCATGTATGTTCTCGCGGCCTGACAATCTCATGACCTGGGTCCTTCTCTGTCTCCCCATTCCAAAAAGGGCAGGGTCTCTGCTTGTCTAAGTCACCACCTCAGGCCTGGAGAGTGTCTTGTGGGATCAGCACTGCGGAGGCTGCTGCAGCCATGCACCACACGCCACACGCTAGCCTGCTGGGCTTGATAATTCCCAGGTACAGATAAGGCTTGAGGGCCCTACCCTAGCTCCAGGGGTGACCCAGACCAGGCTGGGCCACACCCCTACCCCAGGGAGGGCACGCATCCTTGTTGGGCCAACGACTTTTGCCCTCACACTGGAGGAGGCCAGCTGGGGGCAGGGCTTTTCTGGGCTCCCCCTGGCCTGGATCCCTACGGCTGCAAGAGAGTCTTTGGGCCAGGACCAAGACCAGTGTGAGGATGCTGCAGCCTCCTGGCTCAGAGGCCACGTGTGTGACTGTGTGCATCATACACGCACATGTGTGTATGTACCCATGTGCCCGTGTGGGCTGGCTGTACCCATCCACCTGTGTGCGATGCCGCTCGAATATATGCACAGCCCATGTGTGGATATGTAGCTGCAAGTATCTGTGTGGCCACACGTGCCATCTCTGACCCCATTCCTAGCAGGCCAAGAGTCTGGGCGTGCCCCAGAGCCTGGCTTTGGCTGTGGGCAAGATTCTTCACCATCCCCTCTTGTTCCCAGCCCTCCTGGGTCCCCATTGCACACAGGACCTCCTCCTGGCCTCTCAGCCTATCCAGGCCCTGCCCCCACCCAGGCTCTGGGCTCCAAGGCCCCCACTGTCCAGCACTCACAGCCCGTGGGATGGGAAAGCTCATGGCACATGCCTCCTGGGAGTGACGTGGACAGAGCCAGGCCTTTTGGGTATTCCTGTGCAGCGGAGCCGAGTCCCATGGATCACCCCCAAGACAAGCCCACAGGGAGGCCTCCCTGAACTAGAGGAAGGAACAGAGGCTCTCAAGGGGGTTGGACAGACGGATGGACGGACGGAGAGACAACTCCAGGTGAACCTCCTCAGAGGCTCTATCAGCACCTGGCCAGTGCTGCTACAGGCCCAGCTGGGACACTGTCACTGCCACAGCTATTGGGAGAGACAGATGGGAAAGGGGCTGCCTCGCACTGTCTGGCATCTTGGGTCCCACAGAGTGGAGCAGGCCCTTCCTAAAATACCCCAAAGGGATGGGGACAGGGTGCCCCTGAGGCCTGACCGCCCCCCCGGCCCCCGAGGCCACCTGAGGCCTCCCACCCCTGCAGGCAGGAGACAGGAGATTGTCGTGGAATGCAAATCTCTCAAGATATAATCTGCTGATCCCACCCACACCTGGGGGGTGAAACACCCCTGGACCTGCCCTGTGCAGCCTGGAGACGGCGATTTGCCGATTTGCTGGCCCTCTGAGGCGGGGAGGCTGAGCTGGGCACTGGCAGAATCGCGGGCCTCAGTCCTCAGAGCACCCAGCAAAAGGTGGCTTATTAGCTACTCTGAACAAAGGCCACAAAGGCTGGGTCCCCTTGTGAGTGGACCCCCGCGGGGAGCTTTCCAACCCCCAGAGTGCTGCCTTTTAACTCGAAATCCACTGTAGGAGCAACAGGGGGAAGAAATGAGTCAAATGATGCTGCTGGATGTTCTGTAGCTTGTCAAGTTTTCTCCCTGGGGTTGGTCTGGCCCCAGCAGCTTGTCCCCCTGACATTCAGAATGGAGAGGCTGAAACAGGCCCCTCCAACTCCTTCCCCACCTTTTAAAACTCTTTACATGCTTTGAAAGACAAAAGCCCCCTGCATCTGGGGCCTGCCCAGGGTGAGAAGACCAGGAGAACCACCTCCTCTCCTGCAGGCAGCCAGTCCCCAGTGGCCTCAGGGTCCAGGAAAGCCCCAGCTCCCAGCCCAGCACCCGTAATGAGGAAAACTGGGGACAAGGACATGACTCCTGCAGCTGAGACTGAAGATTCCCCAGGCGACATGGGTCCTGACTTCTGCAATGCAGACCGGCAAAGCGGGAGTGGCTGGCGGCTGCCCGTGCTTGGGCTCCCACGTTCAGTGGCCAGGAGACTCCTCCTGGGCCCCTGGCAGCCAGGTGGACGTCCCCAACGTGAGACGCTCAGAGAGGGCCCAGCCGGAGCTGGGAGCTCCGGGTAGGCAGGAGTTAAAGACACACTGCTGGCTTTGGCCAGCCCTGGGTCCCACTTCCCTTGCAGAGGGCAGCCAGGTGACCTTCGAGGGGGCTGCCTCTGCTTTGGGAGGTGTTCCCAAGGCCAGTGGCCTCCTCCTGGCCTTCAGCTGTCCCCACACAAGGCCAGCGCAGGCTTGGCCTGAAGAAGCCTGACCTCAGCCTGGCCCTGGAAGGCAGCCAGGCCAGGGACTATACGCCTGCGTGTGCAAATAGGCCGGACACGCTCGAGCCTTCAAGACACCACCAGTACTTTCTAAAGATCATAAACTACAGGGACGTTTGGCTGGTCTTGATTCTTTAAACGCTGGGTATGCGACCCATTCAGAAGACTCCTGTGCTACATAACATACTAGAATTATCTCCTCAAAACCCCTCAGTGAGTGAGGAATTGTACCCACTCCCTTCAGCAAGACACCCCCCTCCTCCCCCGAGCATGAAGGAAAACGCTTGGCTTGGGGATGAACCCTAGGAGGCTGGGAGGCTCAGCACATTTGCATGCCCAGTGAATAGGCTTCACCTCCACCCAGGAGCTCGAGGGGAAGGCCCAGGGGTCTTGTGCGCTGACCTAGTCACATGTCTGCACTGAGGGTTTGATCTGTGTCCACTTCCATCTCTCTGTAACTGAAGATTGTGGCAAATTAGGATGACTCCAGAGGTCACAGCCAAACCAGGCCTGTTTGTTTCTCTGAAGCCAGCACAGTGTCTGGCCCTGAAGCTCTGTCCCCTGGCTTTACTTGGCAGGGCACCAGCAAGGCTCACCAATCAGCACGCAGCATTTTGACTCCAGGGTGACAAAAAAATGAGGGTTTTCAGGCCAAGAGGATTCTCTGACTTCTTACTTTGATCTGTGTTCTCCAAACTCTGGGGTAACCAGTGTTACCTCATGGTACAATGACTAAATGTGTGTGTTTATAACCTCATGTCCACAGCCACTGCAAGGCATGGGTACAGTCATATCACACCCTGCTTGAGAGACGGGAAGCTGAGACTCGGGAAGTCAGCTCTGTGCCCCAGAGCACACAGCTGGAGGGGACATGGTGTGGTCTTGGAGCTCCACCGGCCACGGTGCCCCCTACCCCCAGCATGCACTCAAGGGTGGTTATAGGTGCAGATGAGCCCTTATGGTCTCCTGGTAGACCCCAGGCCTCTCACTCAGGGCATGGATTTGGTAGCTCTGGGAATGGCCCAGGAATCTGCACTTTAATAGCCTTCATTACCATTCAGGGCATGGGCGGAGCGTGCAGATCTGAGGGCTACTGCAGGCCCAGTAACGATCAGTGTGCCCGCTTGGTCTGCTCTCAGCCATCCATGGTAAAATGGGTATCTGGATGCTGACGTGGGTCCCAGGCACAGCAGGGACATCAACCCCTTAGTGTGGCCCTAACTGCAACTGTCCTTCCCTGATAGATGTCAGTGGCCCCGGGCCAGATCTCCTGGGGTGGAGCCAGCCGCATGCCTACACAAAACCATGCAGGGGATTCCTGGATGGCCCAGGCCGCACACGTGCTCCAAGGGGCCGTAGCTATCTTGGACACCCTAGCTATCCTTCACAACTTCCAGGAGTCAACTTTGCATCCCCCAGAAGCCAATTCCTAGACTGATCAGTTCCTGCCCTTCCTTTGGCTTGTCCACGTCCCAGGAGCTGCACCCCATAAGGCTGCGGGGTAGAGGGCAGGATGGTGCAGGGAATGTGGTCTCGGCTTTCGGAGGGGTCCTGACATGGAAATAGATGGATAAGGAGAGGCTCAGACAAGCAAAGACAGACGGGAGGGAGGAAAGCCTGGGCCAGCGCCAGGCCCGGTGAGCCTCTCTAAGTGTGGGGTCTAACCTGGCTCAGGCCCCCGAAGCCCAGAGTGAGGATGGGGTGTGCGGGAGCATGCAGGGCACGGAGAGGCAGAGGAAGGCAGTGGTCGGGAGGAGCACTGCCCAGGCTGGAGCAGGGCTCTGAGCTGCACCCCAAGAGCAGGGGCGGCCCTCAAAGGGTTGAAGCCAGGCGGGGTGAGTTGGCCTCTCAACCTGGAGCCCACCTCGAGAAGAGAGCACCTCCACAGACACCGAGCTGCCGGGGGCCGGAGCCTACACCCTGTCAACAAAACAAAACAAGAACTGCCTCTACAACACACACGCCTTTCCTAGCCTTCAGAAACTAAGGAAACAGAGCAACGTTTAGTCCTTTCTCAATGACCCCAGAAGAACCCCGGACGCTGAGCTACTACGCCGGGGGACCCAAATGTGGAGGCCCTGAGGTGAGGGCGCGACTGGAGGACTCCTCCGCCAAGGCCTCAGGCACGCATGGCGCGTTCTCCAGCCGCCCGAGCGGTGTTCCTGTCTCTTCCCCAGTGCCCTCCTGCCGTCTGTACCTCTCTGCTCCTGCTCTTCTGAAAGCTTGTGTTTAAAACAAATTAAACAGCCGGGTGTATGGCCCTGAGGAACTTCCCTGAATGTGGGGCTGGAATTCTTGGTGCTCCCTTCCCTCACCTGTCCTGGTCCCGGTTCAGGGAACGGCTCTGGAAGAAAGCCAGCAAGAGGACAGATGCCGGGCGGGAGGGGAGAGTTCTATCTCGGCTGCCTAGAAGTCTCCTTTTGGCCTGCTTTCTAGCTTCCCAGAGTTGAGACTTGTGGAGAAATTCGGTACACTGCAATTAAACGAGCCTTGTGGTCCTGTCTGTCAATGCTCTCGCTTTGGGGTAACCCACGAGCTGACTTCCAACTCTCCTCCCCCTTTCTCCTCCCCAACAGCTTTGAGTATTGCCGAGGCAACCCACCCAAGCCCAGAGCCCCAAGGACACTGCTGGGCATAGTCTGTGATCTCGTCCTGCAGAGGTCAGTGAATTTTTGGCCTTGCCAGGAGTGAGAGGGAAGACCAAAGTTGTTTACAAGAGCAGCCGGGGTCCTTCAGCAGAACCCGCAGCCACCCTGGCTGCATGGAGGCGTGGGGCTGCCTGTTACTCAGGAGGACCTTGGCCATCTTGAGTAACACAGGGCTCACTGAAAAAATAGTTCTTCACCTACCATCAAGACTCGTGCACTCAGTGTGTATCTGTGGAGCTCCTACTGCAGGCCTGGCCTTTGGCCAGGGGTGATGCCCGGGAGTTGCCCACCATTTAGGACTCACTTAGCTCTTGCTCTTGGCTGCTTATAGCTCCCACTAAACGTGGAAATAGATGGTTGCTTTGGATCCAGAACACCGGTGCCCCTGCCCTGCTCAATGTGGGCTGTGTAGTCCCACCCTATACAGGACTGCCCCCGCCCTCCATGGCTCCCTTCCTTCGAAGGAGTTCCCATATCTAGGGCCAGCCAGGGATCTGCAGTCCCTGGGGTGTGGGGCTGACTGTGGCTGGGAAGCCCTGAAGATAAGATGTTCTGGGAGGCAGGAAGTGGAATTCCACCAGGCCCCCGCAGAACTGGAGCTGTTTGTGCTAAAGCTGCTTGGCAAGCCAAGCCCAGGAGCCTGGGCGGGAACCACACGCCCTGGAAGCTTGAGGCTGGGCCCTGGAGGCTAAAGACAAGGCTACGGTGGAGGAGGGACACCCAGCTATTCCTAGAGAGACAACACGAGGAACCCCGGGGACTGCATTCTGACCCACGGGCTGCCTTTTCCCACTGTGGCTTGGCCAGCCAGCCATGCGGCTCCACTACCCAAAGCTGTCCCCCCCAGGGGTTCCCCTTGAGCCACGGCATGTCTGACAGGTGTGGGAGGGAATGCTTCAGCTGGGGGCTTTCTTTCGTGACTCCTTTCCCTAGTGAGAGAACTGCCTGAGCCTGGCCCAGGGAGGGCTCATATTACTTTGGGGTTATTTTTGACCTCCCACAAGTGTGAAAGATCGTAGGTGATACAAACAGCAATCAGTGTGGACTCAGCAGCCAGCGGTGGGCTGGGAGTGGGCACTCTGACCTCTGCAGACGGGGTCAGTGCTCTGAGGACAGAGCTTTTCCCCATAACTCCTGGTGCACGGGAGGTCAAAGGCAGGGTGCCACAAGGGGGCTGAAACCGTCTTTAATTTGCTTCTGTGGGAGAGAATTAATCCAAAAGCCATGGGCCTGACGTCAGGGAAGACTTGTTTTATCTCAGGTAGCCAAATCCAAAATTTGTCCACTCGGTGGAGGGCAGTCTCTTCCTGGCTGTCCTTCAACAAGAGGCCAGCCCGAGGAGTTTGGTGGTGACAAGGGGGACAGTTTCATGATTGGCAGCATCATGGGCCCTTCCTGCCCTACCCCTCCTGCTCCGTCCACCTCCCTGGCTGCTCCAGGAAAAGTGTCCCCCGTGACACAGCCCACAGGCCTTACAGCATGGGCTCCCCTGAGCTCCTCCGAGAGCAGATACCCTGAGAGAAGAGACCCCGAGAGAGACTCCTGATCACACCCCAGCTGGTTGGGGCTGCTTGGCTGTAAACGGGGCTGCTGGCATGGAGTGCCCATGCCAAAGCCCCCAGGAGGATGGGTGAGGGGTGTGCGTTGTGCTGGGGTCGAACCACTTGTGGTCACCCATGGCAAGTGTCACCGGCCATTACTGCTGGCCCCCACCCTATTTCTCCCCAGCCTTCTCCTGCAGGGCTCCATTCCCACAACGCCCCATGAGAGTGTCCAGGTAAGACACTGACCAGCCAGACAGCACATGTCGTAAAGGACCCAGAAATCAGGTTGCCAGGATCTGGACTCTTTCAGAAAGGCACACCTGCCCACATCATTTCCTTGTTCAGGACTCGGGACTCTGCAGCTGCCCTCAAGGCACACTCCTACCCACCACCACCCCCAGCCTCAAGAGCCTCATGTCCCAGCTTGGGATGCTGGCTTCATCTGGCCCTTCACCCTCCTTGCCTCTGCACGTGATGTGCCCACTGCCTGCCATGCCATTTCCTCTTTTGAGAGTCCGTCTCTGTGAAGCCTCAGCTGACCCTCCACACCCATGTGTCCACCTAACACTTGCTACTGCCACGAGCTCCTCCATCTACCCAAAGCACCCACAGCATCACAGCCCTGTGTCCAGCCTGGTGACCCAGAGATCAATAGGGAGGCAGAGGGCACACCATTCTCACTCTGACAGTCCTGCTGCCCTGACTGCACCCCGAGCACATGCAGCCCTACCAGAGGAGCCCCGTGAGGAAGGCTAGAACCCATGGCCCAGCAGGCAGAGTGATCAGAGCACTCACTGCCTTCCAGGGGCTAGGTAGGGACACAGGAGACTGACCTCAGGGTTCAGGCTGTGTGAGGAGTGGACTTTGAGGGAGGTGAGGTCAGGCCCCACCCCATCGGCTAGAATGCCAGAACACTCCCGTTTGACTTACCCCTTGACTGGACAAGGGGGTAAGCAGGACCTCTCCAGCCTGGGCACCCAGGACAGTATCCTGCCTGGAGCAGGGCCCGACAACAGGAGAAGCTGAGAAAGAGGTCCTAGCCCATGGCTCTGGCCCACACCTTTGGTGCTCTGTCTCTGTAGAGACTGCTCATGGGGTGGGGAGCCACCAGCCTGGGTGCCCCAAGGCACTCCCCACACACCCGAGTGGCAGCTACACTGGAGCTCCCTGAGATAGAGGGAACTGAGCCGGAAGCAGAGAATAAAGGCTCAGTGGTGAGCAGCACGCTGGGCCATCGTGTCTGCAAGGCCAGGCTCTGAGCGCGTTTGCCCATCTGGAAGCAATATTGCAGTAATGTAAGATGGCCAGAATACGGTATATCCTCTGAATCCATGAACTCTACAATGAGGAATATGGATTTAATGGATAATCTTACCAGCAGCCAAAAGAGCCCAGATTCCTCCCAGGCCTTTGCCGGCACTTGGCTCTCCTGCAGCCCAGCTCAGCCAGGGGCCCGCAGAGCCTGTGGCTGTGGCCTCCAGAGCCAGGGCTGCCCTGGGACCTAAGCTCACTTTTTTCTCTCATTGGGTGGGAGTGGGGGATGGAACCTGCCTCAGGGCCAACAAGGGTGCCTGTGCTTGAGACCCTTATCTTGCAGAGAAAAAAAGTTGGAGAGAGTAAAAAATAAGGGGTGGTGGTGATTGATCAGAATCTACAATGGCTATGACTTGTTCTGGAATCTGGGGGAGAAGAAACCATTTCTGTAGCTCTTCCCAACTTAATATAGCTGGAATAATAAAATAAAACAATAAAAACCACAGCGGAAAAGATGACTGGAGAGTTTTTATGGTGAGCAGCAGAGGAAGAGCCCAGAAGGCCGAGGAGCACGGTGAACAGTATGATTCAGGGGACACTTCCAGGAGGCAGAGGGGGAGTGGGCTGCAGGTCTGTCTGGCCTCGGGACCAGGCGAGCAGGGGCTCCGGGCTGCTCAGTCCACGGAAGCCGCATCTCAGGCAGGGGCCTGGCCATTCTCTGGGCTCTCATTTCAGAGGCTCATTAATCCTAACGTAAAATTCCCAAAATAGCAAATGCTTCGCAAAGTCATTAATTTCATGGGGAGTCATTAACCTGCTGCCTCCCGGGTGCCCCATGCCAAGGGGTATGCCATGCAGGCGAACCTCTGTTCCTCATCCTCAGCAGGACCCCCACCCTGCCCTGTTTACAACTCGGGTGTCTTCCAGGCAGCCAACCTCGCTCTAACAAGAGTCTCGGAGGGAGGTGGGGCCTGGAGTCCTTCCACGTCCCCCCCTGCCTTCTCCCCGTGTCCAGCCTGAGTCTCCAGAAGATAACGCATGCACTCCATGCTGAGAGGCTGTGAGAAAGTCCTGCACGGAAAAGGCCCAGGAGCCTGGCTGCTTGGGCTTCTCGGCCGTCGGGTGCAGCTGTGGGAGGGTGAGGAAGGCTGAGACAGGGTGGCAAGGGGGACTCCCGCCACAGGCCCAAGCAGGGCTGGGGGGACCTCAGCCAGCCCCATCTGCATGTTCCAAGAGGAACGGGAGCCCGCAAAGCTCCTCGACCCACCCCCATCTTACGAGCCGGGGAAGGAAGCTAAGAGAACAGAGTCCAGCATCTGGGCTGCCCGCTCCCCGTCCAGCACGTGTTCAGCCGCGGCAGCGGTCTGGCTTGGCAGCCTGAGGGAGCAGGTGGAAAGGGAGCTCCATTCTCTGCCCTGAAGCACCTCACTGGGACTACTGGTGGCCCTGCTCTGAGCCTCCCCACAACCTCCCGGGGGCTGCTGGTAAGTATAATACCCCCTGGGCAGAGCCTCCTGCTCCTTCCCCACCCAGGCCCAAGCCCTGGTGAGGGCTGAAATGATCTCCCTGGGGCCCTGCTGCCCAGCTGGACCCCACCTCCCCAGCGCAGGGGTCACTAGTGTCAGTCCATACTACACTGTAATTCCCACATCTAGCAGAGGGCCAGGCACCCAGAAGGCACTCAGTAAATGCAGGGTACGTGGATGAATGGAGTGAGCCATGTCCACAGCCTAAATAAGACCCAAGCACAAAGCCTCTCTCCAGGTTCCCAAAGGGCTTGAGATCTGCCACTTCCTTAGATCCCGGTCCCCGCCCCCGGCCCTCTGGGGGACAGGGAACACAGAGAACTTTTCCCCTTTTTACAGATGGGGAGAGAGACCTGGCACAGCTGGGGCTGCCACTGATCCAGTTTGGTCCAAAATGACTTGGCCCTGCCCCATCCAAGGGGATGGACGCAGGTGAGCAGCCCCTGGCCACCTGCCACCTGCCCAGGGCTCCAAGCGAGCATTCGCTGTGAGCTGACTCTTCCTCCCTTCACAGGCACCCTCCTCAGAAGCAGTGCCAGGACCCTCCCTCCTAGTCTGCAGAGTGGTGGATTTGAGACCCTTGAGTTGAAAGGAAATTTGAAAAATCAGATTCCTTTTGTACGCTACCAAAGTCCTATTTCCCTGGTGGTGGGGCCTCAATATGCCTCACACAGTATTTAAGGACTATTTAGCAGTTGTGAGGATCTATGATAAAACTACTTGCCTGGGAAACAGTTCAGTTACACCCACAGACCTTCTCTGGGGCCCCTTCACCCTGTGCCCAGCCTTGGGGTGCAGAGGCTGGTGAGACAGTGGGGCCACCCTGGCCTCAGAGAGCCCTATTTGGGGGTGGCACTCACCTTTGGCAGAGGATGACCAAGGCATGAGAAGAAGCCCCTTTGAGGTGCCACAAGAGCACCTGGACAGGAAGGGTAGCTCAGTGAGCCTGCAGGAGCTGGGACAAGAGGGAGCTCACAGGGAAGGGAGGAGAGAGGGTGTCCAGGTGCAGATGCAGGATGTGCCAAGACTTGGGCCTGGGCAACAAACTGCACTGCCACAGGACGGGAGACCACGAAGAATCATCCCAGATGCCACGGGGCCTGCAAGGGGCCACGAGATCTAGAGTGGGGGGAGGCTCCATGGGAGATGGGTCTGGAGGATGGGCAGAACACAGCACACAGGGAGAAAGGACAGCTGGTGGGCACTGTTGGACATAACCCTGAAGGATTAACAAAAGCAGTGCAAAACTTACACTCTGAGAACTACAAGATACTCTTGAAAGAAATTTTTTTAAATTGAAATACAATGAAAAGACATCCCATGCTCATGGATTGGAAGATTTCACATTGTTAAGATGGCAACACCCCCCAAATTGACCTAGGAATTCAATGCAATCCCTCTCAGAATCCCAGCTGGCTTCTCGGTGGAAACTGACAAGCTGAGCATAAAATTCACATGGAAATTTAAGGGACCCAGAATGGCCAAAACAATCTTGAAAAAGAACAAAGTTGGAAAACTCACACTTCCCAAATTTAAAACTTACTGCAAAGCTATGGAAATCAAGACAGTGTGGTGCTGGCATAAGGACAGACATATAAGTCAATGGAATAGAATTGAGAGTCGAGAAACAAATCCTCACATCTACTGACAACTGATTTTTGACAGGGCATCAGGATCTTTCAATGGGGAAAGGGTCTTTTCAACAAATGGTGCCAGGAAAACTGGCTATCCACGTAACAAAGAATAAAGGTGGACCCCCACGTCATACCATATTATAAAGTTAACTCAAAATGGATCAAAGACCTACATGTAAGGGCTAAGCTATAAAACCCTTCAAAGAAAATATTGGGATAAATCTTTTTGACCTTGGATTTGCACATTGTTACTTAGATATGATACCAAAAATATAAGCAACAAAAGAAAAAAATACATTGGACATTATCAAAATTAAAAATTTTTGTGCGTCAAAGGGTACCATCAAGAAAGTGAAAAGACAGCCCACAATTTGGTAGAAAACATATCTGATAAGGGACTTATATCTAGAATATAAGAACTTGTGTCTAAAATATAAAGAACTCTACTCAATCATAAAAAGAAAAACAACCCCATTAAAAATTGAGTGAAAGATCTGAATAGACACTTCTCCAAAGAAGATATACAAATGGCCAATAAGCACACACAAACATGCCCAACATCATTAGACATAAGGGAAATGCAAATCAAAATCACAATGAGACACCACTTCACACCCACTAGAGTGGCTAAAATGAAAACAGCAGACAGTGACAAGTGTTGACAAGGATGTGGAGAAATAGGAACCTCATCCACTGCTGGTGGGAATGCAAGATGGTGCAGTCACTGTGGAAAACAGTTTGACAGTTGCTGAAAGGGGTAAATATAGAGTTACCACAAGATCTAGCTAGCAGTTCTACTTCTTGGTGTATACTCAACAGAAATGAAAATATATGTCCACAAAAAAGCTGTGTCCAAATGTTTATGGCAGTGTTATTCATAATAACAAAAAAGTGGAAACAGCCCAAATGTCCATCAGTGGACGCATGGATAAAGAAAATGTGGTCTATCTATACAAAGGAATATTATTTGGCTATAAAAAGGAACAAAGCACTGATGCATACTACAATAGGAATGAATCTTGACAACGTTAGGCTAAGTGAAAGATGTTAGTCACAAACGTGCATGCAGTGAGTGATTCCAGTTATAGGAAATGTCCAGAATGGCCAAATCCAGAGATATGGAAAGCAGAGTCGTGGCTGACTGGAGCCGAGGAATGAGGGGGGGTGGGGAGAATGGGAAGTGATGGCTAAAGAATGCAGGGTTTCTTTTAGGGGTGTTGAAATGTTCTGGAACTAGATAGAGAGATGGTTGCACAACTCTGAATGTACTAAAAACCATTGAATTGTATACTTTAAATGGGTGAACTGTATGGTATGTGAATATCTTAATAAAGCTGTTATAAAAACAAAAATGAAAACCAAAAAATGCAAAACAAATGAAAAAATAGCCCCGCAGGACCATAGCACCATAGCAGACCCCAAGAGTGGCTCCCAATTCTGGAACACCCCTGGATTTGGGGGCCTGGGAAGCCCCCACATGTCGTGGTGTCTGAGCCTCTACCCGCTTCTTGCTACATGGTTCCCAGGTTTGATGTTTCTCATGGTGAAAGCCCAGGACAGGGAGCCAGAAGTCCTCTGCAGCTGGGCTGGGGGGGGGCCTGGAAGCTGCGCAGCGGAGATGGAGGCTCCCACGCTCCAGGGCCAAGCCGACGTGACTAAAGCTAAACAGACCCCATGCCACAGTGGGGTTACAGCTAATTCCACGCAGCACACTGAGCCCCTGGCCAGTGATGGCGGCCTCAGGGAGGGGCGGCAGAGCAGGCAGCCCCAAAGGTAATTTGCACACGGAGTTTATAAGGCCCCTCAGCTCTTTTAAACATATGCTTCTCTGATTATAAACAGCTGATGGCTCTCAAGATTCAGATTTTCCAGCAGGGCTTCCAAAAAAAGATTGCACTCCAAGCAGAGAAAGGTGACCGGGTGCTTTGCTGCGGACGTAAATCCAGCCATGTTCTCGCGCAGCTGGAGCTGCCCCTGTTGCCAGGCTCTGAACATGTCACATCTTTAAAATGTTTGCTGCTATTGACATGTCCCAAGGAGGGCTTCAGCCCAGGCCATTAGCCTGGGGAGGGAACAGGGTGATGGAAATGGACCCCCCCCAATGCAAACTGGATCCTCCGCCTCCCTGGAACGGAGCTGCTCTAAGCCTTCACCTCCTGCCTGAGCATTTAAACCTAGATCAAGGGCCAAAATTAGAGGACCTGGGGTGAGCCTTCCGGCCACTGCCCACCCTGTGCACCCCAGAGGTCTCTGCACCAATCCCCTGGGGGTCTACCTCTTGCCATCTACCTGGCCCACTGGGGGGTATGCCTGGGTCCAACCTCTACTCTTTTCTGCCTCACCCTCCTTGGGGGCTCTGGGTACACTGAAGGGATGTTACAAAGAAAAGAAAGGAGTGTGGAGCAAAACAGAAATGCCAGCAAGGAACCTGAGGAACTCATGCCTAAATGAGCTCCCAATTCACCACTTGGCTGAGTCCCGCTCAGCCGCGCCAGTGGTGTGGGCTGCAGATGCCCGTGAGGACAAGGATCCTGTTGAGAAGAGTGTTCAGGTCAGGTCTAGGACGTCCATGCCACGGGAGGGCATGAGCTGGTCGGGGGGCCTCACCCTCCTGAGGAAAGAGTGTGGATGGCCTTCCAGTCCCACCCTGTGACAGGTAATGGCATGCCCCAGTGGGGCAAGTGAAGAGCAGGGGACCCTGGGGTCCCTACCTTTGGCTGTCTGTTGGGGAAGATTTGAGGAGCAGGGCCACAGCCCCTTGGGAGGCCGGCTGCCCATCGTCTCCCTCATCTATGCACTCACCTGGCCACAAACTGCAACTCCTGGGGTAGGTGCACACACGGGGTTGGAGCACACACAGGGTCAGGGCCCAGGAGGCTGACCCCCACTCCCCAGCAAGCACCCCCTCCATGACGGGGGTTGCCTCTGCAACAGGAATCACATCCCTCATACCGAGGCCGCCTGGTGGAGAGGGGAGGTCGGCCCCGGCCCCCGCGTGCCCAGGTGCAGCCCAGCTCCAGTACCTTCTACCCGTCTGATGCTGGACAAGTCTCTTGACCTCACCGTACCTCAGTTTCCTCATCTCTACACTAACCCCCTGGGGGTCCACCTCTTGCCACCTACCTGGCCCACCAGAGGGGTATGCCTGGGTTACCACAATGGGTGGTGATGAGGATGAAGACCTCAGAATTGTGTCTGACATAGTAAGTGCTACAGAACTATTGTTAGACAGAACAGGCCTCCCTGCCTGGAGTGGGCCTGTGCACACCCACGTGTTGCTCTACTGGGTCCAGACTGCTTGGAGAGCTTTGCAGGGCTCTGAGCTGGACCTACAAGCTGACAGCACAAAATTCTAGCTGGGCATGAGGCCTTGGAGGCAGGGGCTGCCCAGTGAGGTGGGGGCACCGTGCCCGGGAGGGGTCTTGGGAGAGCAGTGGCAGCTCAGCCCAGGCAGGGCCTGACTCGGGCAGCTCCATGCTGTTCTGTAACTCGCCTACCAAGGTCTAGAGGAATCTCACTCGGCACCTGCGACTGCTGCCTTTTGTTCCAGTGGATGTTCACAGGGCAGAAACAATTCCTGCTTCCAGCACAGACCTCTCCCAAAGACCCAGGGAGGAAAGAAAAATGGGAAGGGGGCTTTGGTGCCACTTCCCACCCACCTGCAGCATCCCGCCACCACCCCGTCACGCCTGCCTTCTTTCTCTGGGGCTGACTCACGACAGGGCCCCTTCAATGTTCCTGGGCACAGAGCTGGCTGTGGAGGACCCCTTGCTGGGCCCTGCCATTGTCATCCTTAGTCTTGCCCACATCTCAGGGAAATGGATTTGGACGTTCTCTGGGGGAGAAAAAGTCCCCTGTTACATTTTCTAAATTGCACTCCAGCTGTCAGCTTCTCCTAACCATAAGCACCTTGTCGCTAAGTCACCTCCACCCCAGAACACCAACAGCTCCCCGCTGCCTGGAGACCACGTACTGAGTCAAAATTCCTCTCATCTCTGGAAGTGGGACCTGTGCTGGGTGGTGGTTCTCATGGGCACCCCAGGTTAAGAGCCACTGATCTGAAGTGCATAAGTCAAACTCTGAGAGCACAAAGATATGACGTGCACGCCAGGGGCAGATGTTCTATGTGACCACAGCACTTTCTCCTGGTGCCCAGGTGCCACTTTCTTGGGAGCCACGAGCCACCAGTGAAAGCTGACAGGCAGGCCAAGCCCACTTTGCTGGCTGTTGAGGGTCAGACTAAACCTGGTGAGAGTGGGTGGCTGTACCAGCCAGCTATTGCTGAGTAAAAAATCACCCTACAACTTCATACCTTAAAGTAACAAGCATTTATTATCCCATAGCGTCTGTGGGCCAGGGATCTGGGAGCGGTGTGGTTGGGTGGTTTTGGCTCAGGGTCTCTCAGGAGGCTGCTGTCTCATCAGAAGGCTCGACCGGGGCTGGAGGATCTGCCTCCAAGCTCACTCAGGGGACTGCTGCCAGGAGGCCTCAGTTTCGCCCCACAGGGACCTATCCCCAGGGTTGCTGAGTGTCCTTACACTAGGGTGGCAGGCTTTTTCCAGAATCAGTGATCTCAGGGAGAGAAAGCAAGGAGGAAGCCGTCTTCCGTGACCTAGTCTTGGAAGTCACACTCTGTCACTTCTTCCACATTCTATCTGTCAGAAGCAAATTACTAAGTACAGCCCAAACTTACGGGAGGGGAGTTAAGCTCCACTTCCTGAACAGAGGAGTCTTAAAGACCTCGCGGACACATCTTAAAAACTGGCAAAGCCACGTGGTATCCCAGCCAGGCTTCCCCTTCTTCTCACTCTTGTCTTTTCTGTCCAAATTACACCCATCCTCTGAGCCTGCCTGGCTCAGCCAGAACACTCTCATCAGGGCCCTTTGCTGCCAGCGCCCACCGCTCACCAGAGACCTGCTGGTTTCTCCTCAGTCACCTGGCCCTCTGCGAGCACGGAGATGGGAGAAGATGTGCTCTCCACAGGTATCTGTCCTCACTACAACTAACTACTGAGGTCCTTCAGAGCTTAAAGACAAACCATAACCACCAGAGCGACGGGAATGGGGTTTCCTGTTAACACCTCTCCCAGAAGTAAGAGAGAATCCAAAACACTTCCCAGGTTGGCCCTGGCAGTGGCAATGTCCTCAAAGGCCTGGGCCCACTTTTCCCTGCCAGGCTGAGGGCATTGTTCTTGGCCAAGTGGCGGCTGTGGAAATGGCAGGCCTGCGCAGGAAGAGGGGCGGACACGCCCTAAGCTTGGGATGCTTCGTGGGTGGAAATTGCCTCTGGAAGGTGGTGGTGGAGAAGGTTCCGTAGGCGACGGGTCTGGCAGTGCCCAGCTCACTTTATTTTCCCATCCCCTGTGCCTGGCACCCAACCAGGCCCCAAGCAGGTGCTCAGGAGACAGCTGCTGAGTTAACCCGCGTCAAAGCAGGGGCTCTGGGAGAGCTGGGTTTGGCTAATCAAGGCTTGGCTGTGCAATGCCCAAACATATACACACACAGCACAGCTGCCCTCCTGATGGGAAGCAGCCTACACCCCGCGCTGCCACTCATGGAGACCGCCTGAGCCCCAGGCCCCCCACTCATCTGGTCTCATGTCATCACCGACCCCAAATACAGGAACACAAACTTGCTCGTGAGGAAAAGCAAGAATGATCCTGATGCAGCATTGTTGTCTACTCTGAGGCTACTCTTGGAGAAGGGGTGCCTTGAGGGCCTGAGACTGTCTTGGAACTGGGGCTCCTCTGGGGGGAGCAGGACCCACACCTGTCACACTCCATCACCCTGTCGCCTGGGTAGCTAAGACAGGGAGGGGCGCCACAGACAGGCCAGGCCCCCTGTGGTGACAGTGTTCCAGGACCACAGAGCTGCCACTGCAGCTGGGTGGAGGGAGGTGGTTGACCCCATTACATGGGTTTCTTAAGACCTGGCTTGCCCACCTGACTCATGCCTTCCCTCCACACCTGTCCTTCTCCGGGCTTGCCTGTTGCCACATGTGGCACCACAGTTGGGCTGCTGCCCCAGTTGGATGCCCAGGGGCTACCTCCAGCTCCTCTCTGTCCTCAGCCATGGAGCCTAGTCAAAGCTACCACTCAAGGGAGTTCTAGCCAGGCCACTTCTCACACCTCCACAGATGCCACCCTCCTCCAAACCCCCATCGCTCTCGTGGGTGATGGGGAGTCTCCCAGAGCCCTCTGGGCCCCCCCATTTCAGTGCTCTCTCCATTCGGCAGAGTGATCTTTCTAGAAGGGAGACCTGGTCCTTGCCACTGCTCTGCTCAAACCCTGCTGTGCCTCACCTCCCACCACAGCCTGCAAAGCCCAGAAGGACCCAGAGTCTGCCCCTCCTGGCAGCAGGCACCAAGCACCGAGGTACAGAACACAAGATGGGGCAATTTGGGAAACAAAGCTTTGGGTGGGGATGTGCGTCCACACCACCTGTGGGCACAGGAAGTTGGGTACACATGTCTTAAGGGCTGAGTGGGAGCGGAGAGTTGTCAACAGGTCCATGTACCCAAAGCCATCAGGATGGAGGGAGGCCCAGATGGAATGCGGGTGCAGCAGACACAGAGAGGCCACAGGAGAAGGAGATTCCTGAACAAGGACACAGGCTGCAGGGTCAGGAGAGACCTGTGACCAGTGCAGAAGCCAGTGGATAGAGGGTCACAGGGTCACAGAGACCTCACCCAGGACAGCTGCAGTGGTGTGCACGCATGCACAAAGCTTTACTGAAGGAAACCGAGGAGTGGCCACGTGCGGGTGCCATCTGCAAGAACTGACTTTGACAGTGGGCTTCTGGGCAATATATCAGCCACTCAGGGATAACCCTGGGGTACCCCCCTGCCCCCACCACCACCCCGTGTTCCTGTCCACTTCAGAGAGCAGCGTTGGGCAGGGGCTTTCTCAGAAGATGGGCTGACGAGGCAGTCACACGGCCCTGGGCCTCTCTGCTGCGGAGGAAACCTGGCTAGGCCTGAAGAGGGCCCCACCCTTAGGCTCTAGGGGTGGGGAGGGGGTAGGGAAAGAACTGAGGCCCCAGAACCCCTTCACCAGGGCCTGCCACACATCCCATGGCTCAAGTGAGGGGCTCCCATTGCAGCCCTTCCTCCGTCCTTGCCCTGTGCAGATGAGGGCA
Organism: Daubentonia madagascariensis; assembly: GCA_023783475.1. Taxonomy (NCBI): domain Eukaryota; kingdom Metazoa; phylum Chordata; class Mammalia; order Primates; family Daubentoniidae; genus Daubentonia; species Daubentonia madagascariensis. The sequence goes on along the minus strand of JAKFHU010001716.1, from coordinate 678,021 downwards.
GTTCCCCTGGGATGCTGCTGGGGCTCTGGGCCCCATCTGCACTTCTGTGCTGGCAAATGCAGAAGAATTAGCTCAGCAACTTCCTCCCCCTAATCCCCCTCCCCCACTCTAAATACCTTGGAATCAAGAGAAAAGCCGAGTGGACATTTTGAGCCTAATTCTCTTCAGCTGTGTGTGCGTGTGTGTGTGCGTGCGTGCTCTCGGGTGCAGAGGCTTGCAAGGAAACCTTTTGAACCCCAAATATTAGAGCTGGGGGCAGTGCAAGGAACGTTAGTTCAGCCCCCACCATGTATGGATGAGGTAAACCAGACACAGGAAGAGGACGAGACCTGCCCTTTGTCCCATGGAGAGCCTAGGCAGAGGCTACCATGTGCCCGGGTCTTACCCCCACCACCAAAGTCTTGAGGCCCAAGAAGGTGACAAGGTGCAGGCACTAAGTCTTGAAGGCTTGCATGACCAGAAAGTACCTGGGCTGGCCTGGGCTTGGGGGGCCCATAGCACAAGCCAGAAAGGAACTAGCCCTGACTGCAGCCCCCTCACCAAATTCCGTCACGGTGCCCAAGGCTGGCTCTAGGTCCCCCCCGCCCCAGCTTGCCTGGCAGCCCCATCTGCCTCTTGGCTGGCCTGGACTCCACCCAGCCCCACATGCTCCTCCAGCCAATTCCCACGTGTCTCTTGTCTTCCAACGAGACAACAAACCCCAGTCTCTGTTTTCCCCTCTGCTCTCCCCCAAAGGACTATAGGAGAGGCGGGGGTGGGGGGCACACAACAGGTGCGCTGGGCTGGCAGGCAGCGCTAGCTGATTGACGGCGCCCCGTGTGTGGTGAGGGGGTGAGGCGCGGGGGACATGGGACTCAGAACCATCCTTCACGACTGCCATCCGGGAGCCTCTGTCAAAAACAACAGTGACAGTCTCCTTGGCCTGGCAAGCACACTAATAGTGGGTCCAAGGAGACGGTGTGCAAACACACAAAGGTGGGGTGCTCACGGAATTTCACTATGAGGGAGTTTGTTAGGGAAATATCCAAGCGCCCAGAACTTAGGGTCAGAGGTCATGGCGTCAAGGTGGAGGGTGGGAGCCAGCCCCATCACATGAGTGAATCAGCTGCTGGTAAGATGTGCCCCATCCAGGCCCACAATCAGAGCCCACATTTTGTTAAGACCAAATAAACTCAATTTTCATGCTTTAAAAAATCAGTTTTCACAATAAAATCCTAACCAACACCCTTTGTCACCCTTTCCTAGGAGGGTGGTCACCATTTTAAGTGAACTTGCTTTAGGTAGTTTCTCAGCTCATGTTCAACGTCCTTGGATAAAACAAAACAAAACAAGAGGCTGGGAAATAGCTCTGTGTCCAAGAGCGGAGACTAGAGGAGTCAACCAGGGCACTTCCACACCACACAGCTGACAAAAGCCACAAGAAAAGTGCCCATGACTTTTTGAAAATGTGTATCTTTCCTACTTTAGTGTAAGCTCCACATAGGCAGAGATTTTTGTTTTGGTGAAATCTGTGAAATGACTCTGAAGGCCTGGGCACCCACTCCCCTGACCTCCTGGGGCGGTGGGAACGGACATGTGGGGAGGGTGTCAGGGGGAGACCAGGATGCAGCTAGAATGGAGCTGCACCCCAAGCCGTCAGAAGGAGCAGGCCAGGGCCCGCGACCACACTCAACCCACGGCTCTGGCTGTGTCTCCCCCACTCTCTCTCTCTCTCCTGTCTTAATAGCTCCACGGGGCCAGCAGCACCACCTCCTTCCCACGGCAGGAGAAACCAGACTTGTGGGAGTCCCCAGGTTGCAGAGAGCGCAGGCCAGGGTCAGGACTCCAGCCCTTCCCTGCTCTTCCTGGCCAGCACAGACAGCGACAGCATCACCAGCGTGGGTGGAGGTCAAGAGGGAGGCTGGCTGGCCAGGGCAAGCAGGAAAGCGGGTAGTGGGCAGCCCGCCCCGAGGAGGCAGGAAAGTGGGGAAACCACTCGTGAGTCCACGTTCCAAGCTCCGCTATCGTGTCAGACTTCACTTCCAAAGCAGAAGTTCAAAGATAAAACCATTAAGAATTTCAAGACAGTGATGGCAGCTCATTGAACCCTAAGTGTGGGGCCCCCTGAGCACGGCGCTGTGTCACCGGACTGTCGCCCATCTGCCTCTGGAACGGGCAGACCCCAAAACGCTCCCAGCCAGTGGGCAAGCGCGGGACGAGCCCTCTGAACCAGCAGCGCCAACTGCCGGGACCGGTCCGAAGGGCTCGGGCACCCAGGCGCCCAGCGCTTGCTGCCCGGCTTCCCTGCGGTCCGGCAGGAGGCGGGAAGGGACCCGTCCGGGCTTCGTTTCTAAAGGTCAGAGAGGAACCCGACGCTGGAAGAGACGACACCGCTTCCCCTTCCCTGCCGGGTGGACCAGCACCGCGCGCCCCAACCCTGTCACCCTGCCCGGGGGCTTCTCGGCTCTTCCACAGACGCAGATTCCGGCGGGAGCGGTGAGGACGAGGGCCCGCTCGCGTGGCCGGCTCCGGCCGCCCCTTGCGTCTGTGTTTCCAGTCAATCCCGGGCTGGGGCCGCATCCACTGCTGACAGCAGGCCAGACTCGCGCGTTCCGAGGCTGTTCGCGCACTTGGCACGGAAGGACCAGACAGCCCCAGACTCGCCGGCGGACCCTCGGGTGAGGGAGACCCCACGACGGCGCTTTGCTGACTTCGTCTGTGTTTCTCCAGCGCTCCGGCCACGCCTGGCGCCCGGGCGGCACAGCACCCAGCCCCGCGGCCAGGAGGGATCGGACCGGAGGCGGGGAGCGCGGTCGGGGCTCCACCGGCCCCGCCATTTCCCGGCGGCAACCCGCGCAGGCCCGGCAGCCCCGTCGGTGTCTGCCCGGGAAGTCACGGCACCCTCCGCACGGTGTGTGCAAAGACCGAAAACCAGGAGGTCCTCCGCAGGGTCCCCGGGGGCTCCGGCCACATCCCGGTCACCGGCACGCGCCCGGCAGCGGGCGCGAAGGCCGCCTTCGCACCCCGTCCGGCCACAGCAGGCGCCTGGACCTGGGTCATGGACCATTCCAGAAACACTGGCCAGCCCCGTCTGTTTCCGCGCCCGGCGTAGGGGACCTGCCTCGCGATCTGCGCAGGGGCCACGCAGGCCTGGAGTCGCCTCCCACTCCCTCGCGGGGTCCACGCGGCACACAACATGCCCGCACCCCGGGGGCCTGCTCGTGCCGGTGGGGGCGGGGTGGCCCCGCGGACCGAGGGGCTGGGACTGGGGGGGCACTGCACGTGGCACTGGCCTCCTCCGGCCAATCCGAGCCCAGGTGGCATCAAAACCGGACCCTCTCGACCAATGACAGAGTGCGGCACATCGCTTTCCTTGCCCAGCCAATCCGCGCGACAGTCCTTGGCAAGCCCGCCCTCTCGGGCCGCCCAATCAGCGGCACGGTGGCCGCTGCGTCAGCCGGGGTTGGGGTTGTGCGGGCGCAGCAGCCGTCTCCGGGCAGAACGGTGCCCGCGTTGCCTGCGCTCAGTCTTCCAGGGCGAGCTCCTGGTGTGGTTCTCCTCGGCGCGGTTCTCTTCAGGGCGGTCCTCCGGGGCGCGATCCTCCTCGGCGCGGTCCTCCGGGGCGCGGTTCTCTTCGACGCGGTCCTCCAGGGCGCGATCCTCCTCGGCGCGACCCTCCTCGGTGCGACCCTCCGGGGCGCGGTTCTCTTCGGCGCGGTCCTCCAGGGCGCGATCCTCCTCGGCGCGACCCTCCTCGGTGCGACCCTCCGGGGCGCGGTTCTCTTCGGCGCGGTCCTCCGGGGCGCTGTTCTCTTCGGTGCGACCTTCCTCGGCGCGGTCCTCCGGGGCGCTGTTCTCTTCGGTGCGACCTTCCTCGGCGCGGTCCTCCTCGATGCGACCTTCCTCGGCGCGGTCCTCCGGGGCGCGGTCCTCCTCGATGCGACCTTCCTCGGCGCGGTCCTCCGGGGCGCGGTTCTCTTCGGTGCGACCCTCCTCGGCGCGGTTCCTAGCGCGGTTCTCCTCAGCATGGTTCTCTGGGGCGCGGTTCGCGGTGCTCCTCGGCGCCCCAGGAGGGTCGGAGCGCGGCCCCGGGACCTGGCCGCCGGCGCGGGATGGGCGACGGCCAGCGGCGGTGAGGTGAGCTGCGGCGGGCGGGCGGGCTGGGGTCGGGCTCCGCGTGCCGAGGCGGGATCCCAAGGTGGGATCGGGACCGGGGGCTGCAGTCCGCGCGGTGGTTCTGAGGCGGGTGTCCTAACTCGGACCGGAGTCCGGGTGTGGAGTCCACATCACGGTTCTGAGTTGGGCCCAAGTTGGGATCAGAATCCGGGACCGGAGTCCATGTTGTGCATCTGAGTTCGGTGTTTAAGTTGGAATCGAGTTGGGGTCTGGAATCTGCGCTGTGGCTCCGAGTCTGGAGCGACTTGGGATCCGAGTCCGCCCGGGTCTGGAGTCGGCGTCGTGGTTGTAGGCCGGGCGGCACTGGGATCGGAGGGGCAGTTTGGGGTCCGAGTGGGGACCTGAGTAGGTCTGGAGCCCACATCGTGGCTCCGAGTTGGGAGCCTCGGTTGGGATCAGAGGTCCAAGTCGGTGACTGGAGTCAGGGTCCGGAGTCTGCCTTTGGCTCGGGGTTCCAAGTGGGGGGTTCTGAGTTGGGGATCAGGTTCCGAGTCGGAGGTTGGAGCTGGGGTTAGAGGTCCGAGCGGGAGACTGGAGTCAGGAATTGGAGCCTGGGTGGGGCTCTGAGCCCGGAATCCAGGGGCCGAGTAAAGGTTCCCGTCCAAGTTGGGGACCGCTGTCCCGGCGAGAGAGAGCGGTGGGGACTCGTACGGTGGGTCGGAGTTGGTGGCAGGGGTCTCAGACTGGACGGCAGCCCGGGCAGGTCAGATCGCCTGTCGTGTAAAGCGGGTAAGAGGGCCTTCCCGTAGAACTGCTCTGGGCGCCAAAGGAATAATGCGTCTCGGTAGAATAGTTGCGTCTTTGATTATCACAAAGTATACAAACTTTCCTAATACTATTCACATCTGATGTGCATTTACCAGTCCCTTTCCTTATTGTGGTGCCCCTCTTGCTAGAGCCAGAGCTCCCAGACAGGAACTCTTTCTGTTTTGTTCTCTGCTGCCTGCCCCACACCCAGCTGAGCCTGATACACAGCCTTGCTCAGGCCATACTTGCTGAAGGAAAGCAGGCAGGCGGATTAACCAGATTGCTATGGTGGCTCAAATGATCCATTTCTGCACCTGTTTTCCAGATACTCACTGGGAGAAAAATTTAAGGATTGGGTTGCTTGATCATGGTTCTATTTTAATGTGTTTCCAAACATGCTGAAGAGAAAAGTGGGTCTGTTTCAGGATTTATGCTCCAGCTAGAGGGATCTTTTTAAATTGTGAATCAGAGCATATCCAAATTCAAATAAAGAGAGCACAAGAAAAGAAAATTATGAGCCATTTCCTTATGAATGTAGATGCAGGAGTTCCATGTACAATGTTAGCTAACCGAATCTAACAGTATATTAAACAACAATTCTTCTTAAACAAGTGGGATTTTGCCTAGGAATGCAAAGATGATCCAATATCAGAAACTTTATCCGTGTAATTCACCACATTAAGAGACTACAGGAGAAAAACCATATGGTTCTCTCCATAGAGGCAGAAAAACTTATGTGATAAAGTTTAATGCCTATATATGATTTTGGGGTGGGGGAGGACACACTTAGTAAGCGGGGACAAGAAAGGAACTTCCCTAACTTGATACAAGTTATTAATATATACCAAAACTTTACTTCTCTGTAAATTTAATAGAGAAACCAAAAGTGTATCATCCTGTTTAAGATGAGTGGGCCAGGGATGCCCTCCTGGCCATGTCCTAATGCAAGAAAAAGAAACGGAGATGTGAGGATTTGTGTAGCAAGTGACAAAACCGTGACCTAGTTCACAGGATAGATTGTCAGTACCAGAGCTCTCAAACATTTTGATGTTAGGACCCTTTGTATTTTTTAAAATTATTGAGGCCCCCAAAGGGCTTTTCTTGATACGGATTATATCTGTTGATAGTTACCTTCTTAGAAATTAAGACTGAGAAATGTTTAAAACAGGACTAGATAAGCTCATATTCCAGTGGGGTCATGCTGCCTCTGGAAAACTTTAACCCTGTGAGAGTGAAAGTAGAAAAGGCAAATAATGCCTGAGTATTACTACAAAAATGTTTTTGACCTTTTCTGAAAGGATCTGGGGGCTCTCTGGAGTCCCTGGACTATACTTTGAAAACTATGTAACTATGCTGAGTCACATGAAAAAAAAATTAAGAAACTTTTACAACTAAAGAGAGATTTCAGATTTCAGAGAGATTTTGGATATAATTTTGGGTATAAATGTACCCGGAACTAAAAACAAAAACAAACTGCATTTCTTTATGCCAGTAATGACTAAAAAAAGTTTAATAGAGATTAAGGTAACAATCAGAATAGCAACAACATTTATGGGAGGTCTAGGAATTAACAAAGAAGAATTTTATGGAAAAAAATTTTTAAACTGTGTTGGGGGATATAAAGGAAGATCTTTTGATGTGCAGAGACATTTCATTTTTTGGATGGGGCATTAGAAAGATGTCAGAATTTTCCAAATCTGTAAATTCAAATAGGACTTCACTCAGACTTCCAGTTGGAGGTTTTGAGGAACTTGACAAACATATTCTAAAATGCATGTGGAAGAAAAAGATATACAAATGCCAAGTGAACTTTGAAAAAGAGCAGAGAAGGAGGACTTCTGCCGGCACACACTAGGGCACATTCCAAGCCTCAGCAATCAGAGCCATGTTGTGACTGAGGCCCAGAAAAGAGCTCAGAGGCAGCCCCAAGTCCAGAGGAAGGTGACATGTGATAAAGGTAGCACCACATATCAATGGGGACTGTTCAGAAGATGATGTTGGAAAACTAGCCCATTTTACATATGGATTCCTAACTGAGCCCCTAGAAAAAGTGGGCTTCAAATGGGCTAATGATTTAAAAGTAAAAGGTAGTTGACATTTATTTAATAGGAGAAAACTATAAAGAATAATCTCCTGGCCCAGGGTTGCTGTGGGGGTCTTAAACAGGACCCAGACAACACAAACCTCAAGACTAAAATTTATGAACCTGAATACATGCAAATTAAGGATTTCTGTTAAATAAGTCCATCAGGGCAAAGGTCAAGACTGTTTTCATAATAATGCTAAGAAATGCTTTGCCTTTTTCACTGTCTCACAAGTGTAACTTTGCCCGTGACAAATTATAAGATAATTGAAACAACTAAAACTTAATGAGGGAACAGCAGCTAAAATGGATGAAAGCACTGCAAATCGGTAAGAAAAAGATAGGAAGATTGGCAGTTTGTAGGAGGGGCAAATAGATGAAAATTTGCCCAAGCTCATCCGTCATCAGAGAAATGCAAATGAAAGCAACAGCTATTCCTCACAGGAGAAGCTTCAGAAAGTAGGATAAGGCCAAGTGTTGGCAGAAGGCAGGGAACAAGCCTCCCAGTGTGCTGCAGGTGGGGACAGAGACAGGCACAGACGTTCTGGAGAGCCAGCCAGCACTTCTTCCTCAAATAAAATATTTTATACCTGTGGCCCAGCAGTTTCCCTCCTGAGTAAACATGCTGGAGCAGTTTTCACCCAGAACAACGAGAGGCTGTGTGTGTGCATGCTCAGTGCAGCGTGGCCCGTGGGGGTGGGCTCTTGGAGCCAGCTGCTGTGGTTAGGAGCAGGGGAGTAGACGTACACTTCACAAGATGGAGACGTGTGGAAACATGGTGCTGAGTGACACAAATGCCCAACAGAATGAGGGCCTCAGTCCACGACCATGTATTTAAATGAAAATTGCACACATCTAGACACATAGTAGCATGGTGCACACACGATGATACTAATACATCATGCTAGAGCAGCTGTCTACTGGGAGAGGGGAGCAGGGCTGGAAGTCAGAGATTAAGTGGAAAAGCACGGAAAGGAACAGAGTGGCATCTTTACATAGACCTTACAGAGTGACAGTGTTTCATAGGCTCAGGGCTGTGATAAACTCTGTGTCCTGTGCGGCACAGTCCCAAAAGCCAAGAATGAATGAATGTGTATCTGTCACTCTCCTGCCAGATATCCTCTAGTGGCTTCTATTTCTAGGAAATAAAATCCAAATTTCATCAAGATTTTACAAGATCTGCCGAGCTTCCCTCTCTAACCACTGTCTTCCTCCCTCACTGAACTCCGGCCATGCCAGCCTTCTTCCTATTTCTTACATCTGCCAAGTGTCCCTCCTACCTCAGGGCCTTTGCACCAGCCACCTCTGCCCAGCTTGCCCTTTCCCATGACAATTCTTTCTCACTGTTCAGGTCTCATGGGAAGTGCTGCTTTTTGAGGAGGCCTTATTTCACCTGCCACATCAGTCAGCCCTTTTAGTCACTTGCTAGCTCACGAGTACGTTTCATGTCTCTGCAAAGCATGGGCTACGCTACAGTATTTTTAGTTCCTTAGGCATCTACTTATTTGTTGACTGCCCGTCTCCTCCACCGGAAGGCAGGCCCCATGAGAGCGTGTCTGTCTTCTCTATAGGGTCCGAACACAGCGGGTGTGTCACACATTTCTGTTGAATAGCTTCATTGATTTGTTGAATGAATGGAGAGGCCAGGCCAGGAAAGTGTGCATCCATTTTCAGAACTCAGTGAGAAAGCAAGCAGCATGTCAAAGTCCTGGTCCTTCAGACCAGGGTTTCCTAACTGCCACACTGGTGACACCTGGGGCAGGATCAGTCTTTGTTGTGAGGAGCTGTCCTCTGCGTTGTAAGATGTTTAGCAGCCTGCCTGGCCTCTACCTAGTAGATACCAATAATCCTCCAGTAATTGTGATAACCAAAATGTCTCCCTCCAGACATTGCCGTATGTCCCCTGGGAGGTGCCTCAGGTGAGGGCCACTGCCTTAGACTGGCTCCAAGGACTGGGATGGTTTCTCTGCTCTGGCCCTTTAAACACAGCCAGACCTGGCCTGCATTTGGCTGCATTCAGCACCCCCAGCCTCACTGCCTCTGTGAGAAAGATCCTGGCCCACGCCTGGCCAGTCTGAGCACCCCCCTTCCCTGGTCAGTAGTATAATTTGAGTTTGGCAAGTACCTCCAGTCCCACAACCCATGGGCTGCCACCCAGAGCTTTAGTTGGAACTATGTTTCGGCGGCAGTCCCTAAGCCATTTATAGCATGGGCACCTGTGGCTCGACCAGGTTGGAGGTAGCCTAGATGGAGGCTGGGCTGGGTCCTTTCACCTCCTTTTAGTGCAGACTGATTGAACGAGTGGTTCTCAGCTGATGCTGGATCCAGAAGTTTGCGATATGCTCCAGGAGGAGGAGGAGGAGGAAGAAGGTTTGCCTCAGAGCAGGCCCAGTGGGGAGCGGAAGGGGACAGCCTCTAATACTGTCTTTCCTTCCTGTACCCCCATCAGCTTTCGCCTTGCTCCTCCGAGCTGGCCTGCCCCAGCGGGTCTGGGTCACTGGCCTGAGCTTAGATAATGCGATCAGAGCAGCCAGGAAGCCCCACTAGGCTGGAGGCAACCACTCCCCTAGCAGCTCTGTGTGCAGAACTAAAAACCTTTCTCCTAAACCTTTCCTAGGGCTGTGGGGAGAGGCCCCTGTTTGCAATTTAAATGCAGCCTCATTTATGGAAGAATCCCTGTTCATCAGAAAACCCCTGGGCTCTAACTCCCTAGCAGCCCAGGCCGCAGACTCGAGAAGAAATGGATCTAAAAGGCCTTTCTCCTGCTAATTGTAGCAATTAGCATTAGCGAATGGTGACTGGGGAGAGGGGCAGCGCCTGGCAAACCAACTAGTTCCCAGCCGAGACCCAGCTCCCAGACTGCTGCCCAGCCAGACCCCCGCCTAGGCTCTGGCTGGCTTCAAAGGTAGGGGTGGGACAGAGGGCTGAGGCCTGCTGGGTGCTAAGGGCAATTGTGGTGGGAGTGTATCTGAGCCTTTTAGCCCCAGTGGACATACAAGTGACCCTGGGCTGTGACTTGTGGTCCTCTCAGAAGAGGGCCTGATTTGGAACCAGAGGCAGCCTGGATCTGCATGCGTGTGAAAGTGTGTCAGAGAGGGCAGATGTGAGGAATATCTGGTCTTGGAGCAAATGAGTTTTATAGAGTAAGGAGCCATTCCCCAGTATGGCTTACCAGAACCCTTTCTCTCTACTCCCTCTGAAGGGAGATCCTGTCCCTTCATTGAGTGTGCTTGCTTACAGGACACCTTGAGGCTTGGTGCCCTTTTGGGAGCTAGGAGAGTGCAGTGGGCCTGATGGAAGACAATCCTGGTGCTCACCAAGTGCATGGGCACCACAGCTACTTGTGATGTGGGCCATGCTACAGCTGCCTTTTAACCAGCATGCTGTGTTTACACAGCACGACACCTTCCCAGATGGCGAGTTATGTCTGAGAGGCAAAGCAGTGATCACTGCCCCACTTTACAGATTCAGTCATTTAAGAAGTATTTGTGAAAACTCACCAGGCACTAGACACTGGCCCAGGAAGGAGGGATATGATAGGAGCAGGGACCTGCCTGCCCCATGCCCACATGGGGCCTATGGACCAAAGGGGAGAAAAACTAACCTGTGTCTGAGTACTGTTTGCACCCTCAGGGGAGTGCTCTGAGGGCTGAGAGCACCTATTGTCTGTAACAGGAACCAACTGGAACTAATCTGGGATCTGGGAAACTCCCTTGGGGGAAAATGGAGGGGGCAGGCCGGGAGCCCATGACTGCCCAGGGACCAAAAGAGGCCAGGCATCTGAATTGTGAGAGTGTGAGCTGCAGGAAGACGCCAGACCAACAGGCCTCAGGCCTCGATGCCACTAGGGGCTTTGGCTTTGTTCTGAGAGCACCAAGAGCCATTAAAAGTCCCACTCAGAGAGTAATCCAAGTGGATCCAAACTTCGAAAGGATCTCTTTCTGTTGAGTGGACAATGGATTGAAAGGGGACAGGGGATGTAAGGATGACAGTTAGGAGGCAACTGCAGAGCAGAGAAATGGTGGCCACCCAGGGCAGTGGCAGTGGGAAGAGAGAGGAGTAGGAAACCTCCAGAGTTACGGAGTTGTGAAGTCAGCCTGGCTTGGTGATGGGCTCGATGGAGGCAGTGAGGACGGGGACATATTGGGAATGACCCTGGAACTTCTGGCCTGTGCTGCCAGAAGGGTAGGTGACAGACGAGGATCCTTGGTGGAATGGGCTGTGAAACAACAGAGCTGGGGGCAGGTGGCTGGAGCACAGGTCCAGCCCGACTGGAGTGACTTTGGGACTCAGGAACTTCCAGATGGTTTGGAAGCCCCAGGTGTGGAGCAGCTTAGGGAAGCAGTTCCGAAGAGAGAAGGCACTGAGATTTAATGGCCAGGCCAGGAGGGAGAACCTGCCAAGGAGACTGAGGACAGAGCCAGGAGAGGTGGCAAGAAAACCAGGAGAACAGCAGGGACAAAAAAGAGGGCCTGCCCCTAAGGTCATGGTCCTAGCAGAGGTCACACTGGATCCAGTGCTACTGATCCTCTGACTGTCCACAGTGGATGGCCACTGGCTTGCAAATGTTCCTGCTGGAATGTGCCCCCTGCCTGTTTGACCCCCTGCTGGCTGCCTTTTCCCCAGGACAGTTGGGTGAGGCCCTTCCCCACTTGGTCCTCTGTTTGACCCTTAGGATATCTGCAGCAGTGAAGAGGACCTCCCTACACTAGGCACAGGGAGAAAGCCGGGTCCACTCCTGAGGGAGGCTTCGTCCTGCTGAGGTATTTCATAACCTCGCAAGGATGGAAAATCCCCCCAACTGTAACCCAAAGCCATAAAGCTGAAAAATGGCCTCGAATAGACTGAGATGAAAAAACAAAGAGGCCATCAACATCAGAGACTCAGAGGGGCAGGGAGCTTTGGTGGACTCCCGGCACATGCTAGTTCCTGGGCTACAGAGCCCGCCCAGACCTGGAGGCCGGCTCCTAGGAGGGCAGGACGGGTGGTCACTGCAAGGGACAGCGGCCCTCTGACCTCAGCCCGGAGGCCGCAGGTAGCCTCTTTCCTGTCATCTCTCCTCCCTGATTAGTTCAGACAGCTTCAAAGACTCAAAAGGGGTTAACCGCAGATTCTCCAACTCCTCCACTTGCTAATTTTTAAACACAGCTGAGCTCCAGCGCCCCTCCCAAGGCTGTGAGAGGCCAGAGGTCCAGGCAGACTCTGCACTGGGTCTGTGCTGGGTCTGCGGGGCCTCCACCCCCTTGTTGCCAGGAATCTGCATGCATGTAGAACAAAGGCATCTCCATTCCCTCCCTCTCCCAAGGTGTCCTGAGCCCAGACTGCATCGGTGGTCTGGTTGGCTTTTGCTAACACATGTCCACGATTCCCAGATGAACCTTTGAGGTTTGCTTAAAGGAGCTGGGACCCATACACAATCAAACCCAGATGAGACAGTGGCTCGTGGTCCCTTTGCCCCCAGAGGCACTATCTCCTAACAGTGGGAGGGCCCACAGCTAGGGACCTGGGAGCCATGAAGCTCTCCTGCTGACCCACCTGCTGGGCCACATCCACTTAAGGCCTCTGGGGGTCACTTCCCATCCTCAACCATTGGGATCAAATGGAAGCCTCTCAGGAATTCTGAGAGACGGCCCCCTATACCTACTGACACACTGACACACATGCATTCTGACACACATTAACACATACACGTGTGCCCTGCTCCTTGCCAGGACCCAGGGTTCTTTCTGATCTTCATGTTAATTCTTGTCTTTTCCCCAGGCCCAGTGGCTGTTCGTGAGGTCTCAGGACCCAGCCTCTGCTCTCATTCCACACAACTCCAGCCCCCCAACCCCACCTTTTCTCAGGGAGGGAGACAGCTCTCTTCAGGCACATGTCCCATGCCAGCTGTCTTCCCGTGCCAGCATGTCTGAGACAGCAGCCACAGTGCACCCTAACCTCCATGTTTGTTGCATCTGGGCACTGTGGACTTCATTAGTTTCCACGTTACTTAGTCCTCATAACAGCCCTGCAGGGAGGGAGTCAGTACCCATGCGTGCAGAGACAGTGGAGAGCAGCTCAGCCACATGGAGTGACTTGCTTGAGGCCATCAGACGTTTAACATAAAAAAATTTAGCTTGTCTCTGGGGAGACCAACCCTCCACATCCTCTCACACCTGGGGAGGGCTGCTGCCCTTGTCAGCCCCCTGTTCTAACATTGGAAAAGAGAGTCCCTGCTGTGTCTTACCCCTACATAGAAGCAGGCTGGGAGAGGGAGGACAGGTAGGGCCCGCCCTGGGAAGGCTCACCTGCTTCATCAGCCCTCTGCTTGGGCAGAGGTCTTCTAAGCAGCCACGCTTTGAGGCTTGTCACAGTCATCGTATCTTGGGCAGGACAGCCTGGGAATGCCATAGGCTAGAGCAGTTAGGAGCCTTCCCTGGGGAAAGGGCTAGATGTGCAGGGGTAGCTTCTCAGAAAAATGCCACAGCTGGGCACTTGGGAAGGCTAGCTGCCACCTTGAGAAGGCACTGCTTCCCCTTCCTGCCAGGGCTGCTCGGGAACTAAATGCCACCCACCAGCTTCCTGTGAACAAGTGGCACTGGGTCCCTGGCACTGCATTTGGCCCCGGTGCACAAGGCAGCTGTCCCTTGTAGCACCTAACCCTGCCCTGGCCTCCTCAGCAGGCTGGGCCCACCCTTTCCCTGTCCCGCACCTGCAGCTTACTTTGTTGCTAAAATGGCTGGCTGTTTGGGAATCCAGAAGATACCATGGCTATTAGATTTCCATCCCATTCATTAGTTCATCATTCATTCTGTCCCTCCTGTGCAGGCCGGGGCCCAGGGTGCCCGAGGGCTCTCTGCAGAACGGAGGTAGGCAGGGCAGGGGGCTCTTGGGGTGTCATTTCAGGCAGTGCTGTCCTCCCTCGCTCTCCTTATTTCCCGAGGGTGGGCTTCTTCCACCCGCTCAGGCACCTCTTCCCAAGGCCAACTGAAGGGCCTCAAGCTCTGGTGGAGGGGGCAGTCCTGAGGGTGGCATTGAGTCCCAGGGTCGGGGTGGGAGATTATCTGTGCAGAGGCTGATAGGAACGTCCCCCAAGGGCTGACTTCAAAGCTTGGCCTAAACCACTGCATCAAAGTCAGCAAGCTGAGCTGTTTGCACATAAAAGGGGAGGGGCAGACCTGCCTCCCAGCCACCTGCATCTCTCCTCAGGGTCTCAAAGGCCTTCCTGTGCAGGCTGGGCGGGCCAGACCACCCCACTCCCAGGCAGAGGAGCCACTGGGGAGGAGGGGTAACTGCCCCTCAAAACCCTGCAGCCCAGGCCTCCAGGATTCCACTCCAGGGCCCTACAGGGCCCCCCTGCTCTACAGGTCAGACTCCTGGGAGCCCTCAAGCTGTGTGGGCCAGGTGTAGGGGCTAGCCCATGTGGAGTGGCCCAAGCCCCAGCCCTCTCCCCCTCAAACACCTTTGGGGGGTAGGCCAGGTGGGCTGTGTGGGTGGGGGGAGGGCAGCACATAGGCTGGTGTGGTGGGACAGCACTGCAGTGGCTAACAGAGCTCAAAGGCGGGCAGCTCAGGCTGGGTTAGATGTGAGGTATGTGGAAATGAGCAACAGCAGGTGTCCCAGGGCCATTGGGCAGCTCCCAAAGCTGACCCAGGCCCAGCCTTCAGAAGAGTGTTTGGCTTCAGCAGCAGCATAGTGTGGAACCATGACACTAGGGCCACCAGGCCTGGCTGCCTGACCTCAGCAATGCTGCCCAGCGCAGGGCAGCCAGAGGTAGAGCCTGAGCCCAGGACTCTCCTATGAATTGGTGACGGCACAGGTGGAGGCTGTGGCCCAGTGCCTGCGTGGAGGGCCAACAGCGGGTGGCAATTATTGAAGCCTCTATGGGGAAGTTCCCCAGACACGAGAGGAAGACCCCCATGAAGGCTGTGCGTGTGACATGCTTGGATTTTCCAGAGTCTTCGTTTTCCTTGTCTAAACAGAGGCGGCACAGTGCCTCCCTCCCTCCCTCCCTCTCAGATCAAACAGCCCTGTGTGAGTGGATGCACCCTCAGTGGGCTGGGGCAGCCCCTCCCCCGCCTCAGGAGCACTCTGCAGAGGCCCAGGGGAGCTAAGTGGGGTCTTTGCAGCTCGCTCTACATCCCCACCCCCGCCAGGTCCTCTGCCTGACCCCAGCATACCCAGGCCCCAGAAACACCAACAACTCGTTGCAGCTGAGCGGAGCGTGTGCCGGCTGAGCCCAGAGGGGTGCTGACCCCTCCCTCACATGGGGAGACATCAAAGGGAAGCAGGAAGCAGCAGGCCCTGGCTGACCCCCAGCGGGTGGGAGAAGTGCAGCCTCATGGCTCAGCCCCTGCTGGCTGCTGGGGATTTTCCATCCCACCAGGATTTCCGCAGGACACCCCGAGTCCAGCCTTTGAGGCTCCTCAGGATGCCGGAGTTTGGGCTGGTGCCTGTTGGGGCAGGGCAGGGGCCAGGCTGGGTGGGTGGGGGCACGGCCAGACACCTCTCAGAGGCCCCTGTCCTCAGTCTCCCCAAGACTTGCTGGCTACTGGCCTGAACTCTGGGCCCAGGCCCAGCAGAACACTGTACCCTGGGCTCCCTGGGACCTCGCTGGTGAGGGGAGGTCAGTTTTTGTAGGGGCCTGAGAAGAGTGAGGAAGCGATATCTGCCTCTTCCCTGAGCCCCACCTCCTCAACAGGGGTCATCAAAGCAGGCTGCCTAGGTGAGGGGACTGTATAAAGAAGACTGGCCCAAGTCCCAGGGTGCCCGGGATGGCCCTTTCTAACACGCTGCAGCAGCTCTGGAGCAGGCAGGGACCTGGCACTGACAGCTGGGCATGCACAGGTGTGTACTGACCTCCCA
This sequence comes from Daubentonia madagascariensis, assembly GCA_023783475.1. Lineage (NCBI taxonomy): Eukaryota > Metazoa > Chordata > Mammalia > Primates > Daubentoniidae > Daubentonia > Daubentonia madagascariensis. The sequence goes on along the minus strand of JAKFHU010001716.1, from coordinate 662,192 downwards.
GACCCAGCTCTGAGTGGTAGCCCAAGGCAGGCCTGGCCACCCCCGCCTCTGCGCACAGCTTTCAGCCAAAGCCCTGGGAGGCCTAAAAACTCAGCATGTCTCAAAGCTGAGAGGAAGGAGGCCGGAGCTGGTGGCAACACTGGCTGAGTGAAAGTCACACCTGTCCCAGGACTAGGGTACTCTCTGTCCAAACTGGGCTTTGGTAGCCTCCTGTGCTTTGTGGAGGGAGCTGAAAGCTTCCTGTGGCTGTAGCCACATGTGGTTTGTAGCCCATGTGGTTTGTGGGCTAAGGCTTGATACACCTGACTCAGGGCATCTTATGTCACTCCCTGGCATACCTGTACTCCAGAGCTGGGACTGCCAGGTTTTGGCCCTGAGCTCTTCCTCCCACCTCAGCAACCCCAGGCCCAACCTTGCCCTTGCCTTCATCCACCAGGGGAATGTGCCAGGTCCGCTCTAGATCACAGAGACGCTCATGGCCCTGGATTGAGCTGCTTCTGCCTCTAGGTTGGTCACTGGACAGACACACACCAGGGCCTTTGGCCAGAGGTCACTGTAGCTCTGAGTCCCTTCTGCTGCTCTGTAGGGGTGAGCCAGGGGTCCTTGCTTCATAGGGGATACTTGTTTACAGTTGGAAGCCACTGGTCCTGGGCTGAAAGTGGGACTGGGTAGGACATCCTAGCCTCAAACATGGGTTTGCCATCCAAGTGGGGACCCATGTTTGGTCTAGAAGCCATTCTCTGTGCAGCCCAGAGCTAGGCCTGAGAGCAGCTGCACTTGTGTGGAAAGTGCCAGCAGCCAGGCTCCTGCTCAGGTCAGCCTGGCTGTCCTCGCAGGAACGTACTGCGCAGGGCTGGGAACTGTTCTGGGGATGCACACAAGACTCTACACTGGAAGAGGGCAAGGGGTGTCTGTTGGTGGGAATTATTTCAAAACAATCACTGAAACTTGGCAGTGCAGGGGCTCTGGACATAGGTATCCAAGTCTCGTGGTCAGGGTTTGGTGTTCCCTAGCTCTGCTGATAAGCCCATGTGAGCATGCTCCTCCCCTAGCCTAGAGTGGGTGGGACTGGCCAGGCAGCACTCAGCATGGAGGATGGGAGAGTGGGCCCAGAACTCAGGTAGGTTCCCTCCATGGAGAACACAGGGCCTCCCCTAGTTCAGGTGCTGGCTGAGTCCTGGGTGAATTAGGCGTTGTCTTGGGAACAACCTCGTCGTCCTGTGCGCAGGAATCCTATTCCTAGGCAAGGGCTGACTATGTGAGGCTGTTCTCATTGCTGCCTGGGAGGATGCTTGTCTGCTGGCCATTTGGGCAGACTTGGAGCACCTCCCTGGGACCCCAGATTGAAGGCCTGAAGCCCAGCTGGGGCCCCTGAACTTTGGTGCCTGTGTGGGCTTGTCCCATCATCCTGAGTAGAATGGCTCCAGCCAGCTGCCAGCTCTCCTTGAAGCCTCCTGCCATGCACTGCATGGAAGGGCCATGAGCTCCAGTCATCTGGTCCTCCTACTGCAACTATGGGACCAGTGTTCCAGGACTGGGTGTGAGTAACCTGCTGTTGTGGCCTGTCAGGTGGGAGGAGCACTGGGTTTCTGGATGAGGGCTTCTCATTTGGGGTGCACCTCTATGTAAAGGAGACTCTGAGACACCCACCCATCCCCTGTTCATGTGCCACGCACAGTGATGTGGGTAAGCTCTGCGTAAAGTGACCAGGCCACTGAAACGTGAGACAGATCAATACTCAGTGCACACGCTCATGGGTGAGACACATTGATGGACTGAAGTGGTGCCCGTGTGTGTGAGCTGTGCCAGCCGTTCCCATGAAGGGGGGTGTTCCATGCAGGTGGGGACCCTCTCCAGGCAGCCCCCTCCATGCCTGATTAGCTGTGGCTGTCAGACCTCTTGTGCCAACAGGAGCGCCTCCCTGGAATCTAATTCTCACAGTTGTCCCAAGAGGCAGGACAAATCCAGGAAATAGGATCACCTGTGAGGCAGGGATGGGAGGAAGTTGTCACTGAAAAAAAAAAGCAGCTGACCCTTAAAATTGGAAGCCATTTCCCTCCTTACTCAAACAGTACAAAGATAGTGTTCTGCATAGATCAGAAACACAAACCTACTTTGCGATGTAGAGAAAGTCTGTAAAACCCTGGTGTGTGACTGGAGCAGCTGGGGAGGGAAGGCAGGAGGCAGACCTCCCTTCCCCCTCTCAAGAGGCCTGCCCAGGGGCTTACCTTGGGCTCCTCAGCCCAGGCAAATGCTCAGTTGGCCACCAGCTCCCAGCAAGCCTTTCTTTCCTGCCTTCTTCAAGGAAGGCTTAGCCTCAACTCTGGGGCCATAGACAAGGCACAGTCACTCTTTTGCTGGAAAGTCACTAAGGGACACGGAGAAGGCATCAAGTCTATTGCTTTTCTAACACCTAAGAGTGGAATAGGAGGAAGAGAAGGGGAGGTCAGCCAGAAAGTTCTGAAACATAGTCTGTTTGCCAAAGGAGCATGATTTCAAATGAAAGAGGATGCTGCAGGGGAGCTGAGGGATCAGTGAGGACTGTCCCCACGTGGCCCACTAGAGCTTGTTTTGTGCTGGCAGCAAGCCCCAGGCCTATATACACACACCTGGACCACCTCGGAAGAGAGTCTGCAGGGACAGAAATGGAGTGGACCCTCCAGCCTAACCAGCTCCCCTTTTGTTAAGTTACTTAATCCAATCAGAGAAGGTACTGGGTAGGGTCAGTAACAGACAGCTGCCTGTTTCCTGGCAGAGCCCAGCCAAGCCCCAGTGGCCACTTCTTTTCCTTAGCCCTCTGGTGTGCCCCATTCTTCAAGGGAAATTGTCCCCTTAAGAGCCAGTGTGAAAGGGTTCCAAAGCTGCTGTGCCAGTTAATGAATTATTTACTCTAAACAATGTCTTGATAAAAGGGGAGGATGAAGTTAGCTGGTGTTGACTAAGGAGAGACAGGGTTGCCAAGGAAATTCCTCTAAATGGAAAGAAACAAAAGGCAGTCATCCATTTTTGTCTGCCTAGGAAAAAAGTCACAGAGAGTGTACCTTTGGCCATCTTTTTTGTTTATAGTTTGGAAGAGAGAGGCAGCAGTGAGTGTGGGGCCAGGGAGAGGAATCTAACAAAGCTGGTCTGCGAGGTGGAGGCTGGGATTTTGGGGTATGGAGCAAGAGTGTCCAGCCCCAGAGGCTCAGTTCACCTGGGCCACCCCAGAGCTAAAGCCGGGTATCCAGAGGGAGTAAGGCAAGAAGGGCCCAGAGGCCCAGGTCAGGCCTTTCACACTAGTACTGAGCCGGGCTAGTGAGGAATGGTCCCTGCAGCAACGAAGGGCCCAGTTGGATGGAGTAGTGTTTGAAATGAGCTGGCATTTCAGGCAGTTTTGTGGTGCTGGTCAGCAAGTAGGGGCTTCTACTTCTGCTTTCCATCTTGTCTGTGTTATAAATCTCTGCTTCTCTTCAGCAGTTTGAAATGTTTACTCTGAACTAAGCCCTATGCTTTAACAAGTCATGTTTTAATAGGAAAACCATTGTTGATGGAACCGTATGCAATTCTTACTTTTTTCCAGTTACCCATTCCTGGGGAAAGCTTAGCCATTGGGCAACTAGCCAGAGCCCCAGGAACCAGCATTTGCAGACAGTAGTGGCAGACATAGTGGCCTAGCGTTTGGCAGGGAAAACCTGACATCCGTGTGTCTAGTCTTACAAACTAAAATGCCGTTGCCCATACTCAGGCTAACAGGTTCTGGAGGGCTGGGGACCCTTGCTCCGTCCCTCACCTCCAGCCCCATCACCTCCACAGCAGGAACTCTCAGTATGGGCTTTACTCAGGTGCTGGTGCATTCTTAATGCCAGCCTGTCCCCACACCTCCTGAGCTGGTGAGATATATCCTGGGAACAAGGAAATCTGAAGGCCCTTGTCCTCAGGCTAGTGAGAGCCTTGCCTTTAAGAGGCAGGAGAAGGTTGCCTCTCTTGGGAGAGCAGGACTGGAGATGTCGGAACACATACCCTGGCTGGCAAAAGGACCCCTGGCTTTACCGCAGTGCAGACCTGAGAACCGCCCCCGGTGCCACCATTTTCTTTTTCTATCTGCGAACATCTGTCCCCAAGCATCAGTCTCTTGATCTGCAAAAACTGAGACAGTCCCTTTCATACAAGCTCCCAGGAGGATCACCAGAGTCACTGCATTTCATGGTGCCCAGATTTCCCTGTGTTTCTAGAATGGCAACAGAAATGAGTGGGCTTCAGCAGGGGAGATTTCTTTGTGACTACAGACCTTCTGGTAGACTTTGACCCCAGCTGCTGTGGACAGTAGAGTGGGGACATGAGCCCTGGGGGATGACTAAAGTCTTTTTTTTTCCCCCCAGAATATTATGGGGAATATAACGTTTTGGTTATATAAATTGCTTTTGTACTGTTTGAGTCAAAGTTATAAGTGTGCCCATTCCTCAGGGGATGACTAAAGTCTTAACACCCTCCCAGACCTACCTCAGACTACCTGGCCCCAGCATAGCCTTCCTGGGACCCCAGCCTGGGTCCTAGCACCTGACTGACCTGGGCACAAGTCATTACTCATGCATGCATTCACATTTATTCATCAGACATTCACTGAGGGTCCATGACAGGCTCCACATGGATTAGACACTGAAGATAAAACACTGAACAGAAATAGCCAGTCTCTGCCCTCGTGGGCCTTGAATGCAACCGAAGGAGCCAGCCAGTAAACTCTTCACCACGAATAAACACACAGTTACACATTAAGAATGGGAGGGAGGTACGAGGTTCTCTACCCTTCAGCCCAGTCAGAAGCATAGAAGTTGGCCACTTTGAGGAAGGGACATTTCAGCTAAGACCTGCAGGATAAGCCAGCCCTAGCTTGGGGAAGGGGAGGAGAGGATCAGGAGAGAGCTCGGCATGTTTAATACTGAGGGAATATTAGCTTGCTTTGTGACCCTGGGCCCTGGACTTAATCCCTCAAGCCTCAGGTTGATTATCCATAAAACAGGAATGATAATATTCTTCTGTCAAAGGCTGCTGTGAAGATCAGGGAAATGATGTTTATAAAGCACTCAGCCCAGTGCCTGGCAAACAGGAAGTATAAGTAGTAGTAGTACTTTAAGATCATTCTTTAGCCTAAAGGTGTGTTCAGGGCCAGTGCGTCTTCTCCTCACCTAGACAGTAGTGCTGGCCCACTTTAGAGTACTGTGTGGCCCAGGGAGCATGGACAATATGGCCATAACCGCTGAGCACAGGGACTGCATCTGTCCTGTTCCTTCTGCTCCCCAGGGCCTGCACAGGGCCTGGTGTGTGTGATCAGTGTGCACTGAGTGGATGGACGGACACATGGGAAGCATTGGCAGGTGCCTAATCTTCCAGGGTGAGGGAATACCTTCTCCTCCACTTGCATTCAGGGTGCTGCACTGAATTTTCTAGTCCCCTTTAGCTCCCAGAGCCCAGACCCCTAACACATCAGCTCAGCTCAGCTCCACCTAGCACCAGCTCCAGGAAGCCCACTAGAGCTGCCCTTTACTGTTCTTAGCCCATTGTGTGTGTGTATGTGGGGGAAGCTAGAAACTTCCAGAAAAGGCAGGTTCTTCTAGAAAAGGACAAGTTCCTTCCAGGCTTCATAGGCCAGCCCAGCCTTTCCAGCTTGGCTTTACCAAGCCCTGTTTCCCATCTAGGGAGTCTGAGGTCATTCAGGTCAAGTGGCCACACCACCCCCTGAGATCTCCCAGGGATTCTCACTCTTTATCAGAGGGGCGCAGGGAGCTACGAGGAGAAGACTGGAAGTCACAGAGTTGGAGAGAGAGACAGAGACAGAACAGCGTGGCTGGTGGGAGACAGGAAAGTAAATGGAGAAAGCTAAGCTCTCTGGGGAAGCATTTGAGGCAGGAACACTCTCCTCCCCTCAGGTTGGCCCCCCATGGCTCCCAAGCCCTTCCTCAGGTAGCTCCCCGAATCCCTGCATCTATCCTGTATGGAGATAACTGGCTTCCTTCTACCCATGCTCCATAAAACATAAACAAACTTAAACAAAAATGACTTTTTGTGAACCCTCTTAGCATTCAAAAATAGAATTGTTGCAAAAGAATTTTTTTCACAGGAGCTTTTTTTCTTTTTGAGGATCTATTTAAAAATAACCACATAATTAATGAAATCTTCTAAGGTCTCTTTTTGGAGCCCAAATTCCACCGATGTCCAAATCTGACAAGGCTAGCATAATAAAAAGAACACATATCAGTTTCAACTGTGATGGTCAGTGCAAAAATCTTAAAGAAAATGTTGGTAACTAGGGTCCATCAGCTTTAAAAATAGGGTCATACCAGCAATGCAAAGGTATACTCAACAACCTGGACAAATCTCTAGGAATTATGCATCAAGAAGAAAGCCAATCCTAAGAGGTGACATGCTGTGTGATTCCACTTATATAACATCCTTGTAATGACAAAATTAAAGAAATGAAGAATAGATTAGTAGTTGCCAGGGGCTCAGGACACAGTGGAGAGAGAGGGAATTGGGGGTGGCTATAAAAGGGGGACACGAGGGGTCCTTGAAGGGATAGGAGTGTTCTTGGGCTATACTGTCAATGTCAACATCCTGGTCGTGATAGTGTATTATAGTTTTACAAGATGTTACCATTGGGGGGAAGTGAGTAAAGGGGTGCATAGGATGTCTGTGTTATTTCTTACAATTGCATGTGAATCTACAATTATCTCAAAATAAAAAATTTAGTTAAAAAATCATAATCCCCTGATGAAAAAAAATCAGTAGTCCTCCTAAAAATATCCAGAAAGAGCAATAGCCTGTCCCCTGGTGCTCCCCGAGCCTGGCCTGAATGCTCTGTTACGTGGCTAGGGCCATTATCCCATCACTGCCTACAGCTTCTGGTTAAGAATGATGAGGAAGGCAGATTTCAAAGATATTTTTTGTCCATCCTAAATAATCTTAGGAGGATACGCTTGCAATTTTTTCTGATGCTGATACTCAATTGAAACTCATCTCCCCATTGGCCCCAGGAGTCACATGTTACCTGTGATAAAAATGAACTGAATGGCTCTTCATGAGATGTACCAATGCATTTAACTAGCTCTATATAACCACCATAGGTCAGCCACCTTTCTACATGCTTTACGTTATTAATTTATTTAATTTTCCCACCAACCCTATGAGGAAGGTACCTTATGATCCCCTTTTGCAGATGGGGAAACTAAGACTGAAGTTAAGTGACTCACTTAAGGTCTAGCAGGAAGGAGGTGGTGGAGGCAGGATTTGACCTTGGGCTGTGGCTCCAGAGCCTGCTCTTAACCACTACCTTTGGTTACAGATCAGTAAAGGAGAGCACCCCACAGAGGGTAGGGGGCAAGGAGCAGCATTTCTCTGGACCAGCTCACATGGACAAGGCTGCATTGGTATAGGTGGCCCAGCCTAGACAAGGAAACTGAGTCACTGCTGTCCAAGTTAGGCTGTGAAACCATTTCGGCCTGCATAGTTTATAATAGCACTCTAGCTATGACACTTTATGGTGTCAGTTTTTTCCTTTTTGGTGGTTGGTATGGGGAAGGGGCTGGGCTACATGTTCTGGATTACATTTCTTGTTGCAGAGTTGCAGGTTTTTGAACTCTTGAATTAGGCTTATTTACTCTCTTGTTCTCCATTGAGTTAAATAATTCTGTTTTCCTAAGAGACCCTAAAAGTGTGATCATACATGTATACGAAATGGCCCCTAGGTCCGGCTGGAAACCCCTGTGCACCCCTGCCTGGACTCTGCCTCATGAGTAAGCCTTGGAAGAAGCAAGTGCTCATGTTCCCTGACATTATTAGCTGCTGAGATGAAGACTCAGTCCCAAACACCCCAGTTTCCTGTCTAACTCAAGAGCTAATCCTATGTTTAAATTTTAAGAGTGTTTAGATCTGAGGCCATGCCATGAATTCCCCTGGTTGACTGCATTGTTAAAATGAGCTTCCTGTTATTGGCGCTTAAGTAATGGAGATGAGGGGAAGCCCTGCTACACAGATCGGTGTGTCATAAAGTTACGTAATTAAAATAACTGAGCTTTGGCCTATTAACAGACCCATCAGCAGTCCAACACTGTAGAATCTAGAAACGGACACAAATTAAATGAGCGTTTGAAATATAATAAAGGTAGCAGTTGAAATCAGTAGAGAGGTCATGTACTCAAATAAACAGTGTCGGGACAACTGGGTAAACACATGGAAAATAAATTGGATTTAATGACTCTTTATGCCAAGATCCAGATGAAGCAAGGATTTAAATGCAAAAAATGAAATAAAAAATGATAGAAGAAAACAGGAGAATTTATTAAAACAATCTCAGGAGGAGGAAGTTATTTCAAAATGATGACAGGGACCCCAAATCATAAAAGACTGACAAAGTTGACTATGTGAAATTTTTAAAATTCTGCCACCAAAAAAATACAGGAAAAACAAAAACACCTAAGAAAAATTGGGATAAAATGTTTTCAACACAAGTGACAAAGAGAGTTCTTATAAATCAGTAAGACAAGGTATTTTAAAAGTCCAAAGGGTTTGAAGAGATGGTTCACAAAAAAGAGAAAACAAATGCTTTTTTAGTCATTTGAAAAGAGAAAAACCTCATTTACAATAAAAGAAATGTAAATTGAAACTCCAGTATACCATTTCTCATCTATCAAATTAGTGAAGGTAAAAACCGTGATTATACACTTACGGTGAGGGTGTGTGTGGGGAAACAGGTATATTTATGTGATGCTCATAGTAGTATAAATGAGTACAATCTTTATCTGTCAGTATCTATCAAAACATAACAAATATTTTAATCCTGCTGGAAATGGGTTGAGGGGAGGACCTCTTAAAGTGAATCCACTGAAAGTGGTGGCCAAAATTTTGTCACAAACAGACCCGATTGGGAAGTTATTTTGAAAAATAACAATAGTTACAAAACTATTACTTTATCCCATATAATAACAGGTATTATAGTTGCAAATATATATACTCATTTTAGAAAAAAAACAAATCGAGAGGGGTTTGGGTTTATTTTTTGTAACAAAACATCATATGGTGACACACCAGGGCATCTTTACTTGGCAGTAGATCTTGGCGGTACTTCCATAGAGAGGGTCATTTTTTGGTAGAAGTATGATAGGGCTTCATTGCTGGGCAGAGGGGCTTCTGCATCAGTTTTCATCTCCTTTGCTGTCCTTTGAAATGCTTATTTAAGCATCAGCCTTGAATTTTCTCTTCAGTTGATAACTGGTCTAACTCTGCCTAATCTCCAAGAAATTCTTCAATATCACTTTCTGTAACTTGATGAAATCTATATTGGCAAGATACACAATTCTTTAGAAGTGATTTACTTTGTGTGTGCTTTATACTATCTTTGGTTAACAAGGGACAACCTAGAAAGAGATCAGTCAACAGAGATACAACCCGGGATAAGATGGGTGGGGAGAAGTAACTGTGTTCAATGGGAGGGATGTTTCAGGGTGATCTAATTTCATAAATCGTCAGTTCATTAGAGAATATATTTGAATGGTTAATGGCTATTTTTAGCTGCCCTATACACCATCAGTAGGGGACTTGTTCTATAAATCATAGCACAATGGAAAACTCTGCAGACGTTAATAAAAAGGAGATTTTCTAGATGTTTTAATACAGATCTATCTCCAGAACATACCAGCATCTTTCCTTTTAAGTGGTGCACATTGGGGCCAAGTGCTTACCAAGAAATGAGAGGGCTCCCCTAGTCAAAGCTGAAAGGTATCATTACAGGATGACCCCTGTGAAAGGGCCTGGCACAGTACACTTGTCACTCCATTCTCTTCAAATGCCCTGGGGTTGCAAATTACCATGCCCCTTGGCCACTATGCATAGAACTATTGGCCACCTCCTGCCAGGCAGGTAGTCCTTAGTTCTGCCCTTGGAAATGCTTAAGGCCTTAATGAACTGCCCATCTGTGAATCTGTTGAGCTGTTTCTTAAAGGCCCCTCTGGAAAGGTAGCTGTTTAACACCCAACATGATGTTCCTTAGCCTTCTTAAGGCCCTTCTGCACCACTACCTATAGGCCTCTTGCCAGGCATTGTAGGTCCAAGCACTAGACATGAAATTGATGGCAGAAAGACTATAGCTAAGAACCTGAGCAGAACAATGAGCACATCCCATCTGGGAAAAGCCCAGTCCAGTGGGCTGAATGTCGGGCTGAGAGCATGGGGCCTATGCCATAGGCCAGCGGTCCCCAACCTTTTTGGCACCAGGGACTGGTTTCATGGAAGACAATTTTTTCCACGGACCGGGCGGGGGGGAGGGTGTGGTGAGGGGGATGGCAAGAGATGCGGGGGAGTGGCTGTAAATACAGATGAAGCCTCGCTCACTCTTCCCCTCCTGCTGTGTGGCCCGGTTCCTAACAGGCCACGGACTAGTACTGGTCCATGGCCCAGGGGTTGGGGACCGCAGCCATAGGCCATGTTCCCTCAAAATATATTGGAAGCCCAACCACGAGAAAGCAGCACTTTCAGAACTGTCACCTGTTCACACCTGTGTGCATCTGTATGCATATACACACACAACATTTTGAAATAGAAATGCTTCTCAGATGTACTGCGCCATGATAAATCAGCATTATATGGGCAGCTCCAAAAGAAGTATGGCATATCTATGAATGAAGTCAAAAAAGGCAAAGTGCAGAGAAATATATATGTGTTCCATTTGTGTAAAAAGGAGGTACATGTATACACAGACACATTTGTTCATAGAAATTACCTCTGGAAAGATACGATAGGAAACTGTTAACAGCGGTAACCTTTAGGGAAGGAAACTTGGGACTTAGGGGTTGAGGTGGGGAGAGTCTTATTTTTTTACCATATACCCTTTTGTACTCTGAATTTGTTCTACTGTGTGTGTAAAGCCTATTTTATTTTATTTTATTTTTTTTTAGCACACTTTAGTATATAAAGCACGGCTTGCTCCCAAGCTCAGCAGGTGCTTTGCTAGTCCCGTGGCATGGGGATGGTGTGCTTTGTGAGCAGCGGCTCCCCATACATGCAGCTATGAGCCTCTGGTTCATGTCACTCTATGGAGCAGGGGCTGCTGCAGCACAAAGAGGTTTTTGACAAGGAAAGGCAGAGCCAGAGTCAGGGCAGGCCCTGGGCGGGCTCCCAGAGAGCCCAGCCACTCTCTAATAAGGGGTGCTCTCTACCCGTCTGAAGAACAGCCGGGATCTCCTAGGAAATGAAACCGTTACATCTGTCTTATTACAGAATTTCAAGTGGACTGATTTTGATAGAAACGAACATGTATGGCATGTTCTGACTGCTGTGTCTCCTTAAATATTTTAAGTTTTTATGTAACTTTTTTCCATTTTCAGGTAATCTTTGATTTTGATTAATGCAAAATGACAACCAACACTTAAATATAATTTTCAACTGATTTGCCTAATGTCTATATTTAAATGTTTTCTAATGCATGTCCACATTTTAAATTCATTTTTAAAAAACTGTAACTTAGATCCCATTCTATGTTCATGTTTTATATTGCCAAAACTCTGCTTTTGGGAGGGGTGAGTTATCTTCACTTCTGAAACAGCACTGTTTGGGAGCTGGTTTGGCCCTGGCCATTCTGGGAAATGACACAGTGTTGACCTAGGAGGGGCCCTAATCTCTTCCCTCTAGAGCACTACCCCCAATGTGGGGGCAGGGGAAGAAGATGCTGGTGAGCCCACCTCTGGGCCTGTCTACTCGGGACTTGCCCACACTAGCCTCTCCAGGGGCTCTACCCTTGGCATCCCTGTCCCCCACCTGGGCTCTGGCAGAGAAGTTGGGCGGGAAGAAGCCGGCTGAGTGCCCGCCACTGTAAGAGGAAACGAAGAGAAACAGCTCCAGTCAGCCCTAGAAGCAAGGCCTGGAAAAACTCTGCAGCTGGAGCTAACACAAAGGACTTTTCAGACCCTGCAGCCAAGGTGCCCAGTGAGCTTTTTTTTTTTCTTTTTTTTTTTAACAGCTATTGGGGTGACAAGCCTTTCCAAAGGCCAGCAGTTGGCGAGAGTTTCCAGGAAGCTGGTCTGGCACTGGGCTGGGATTGGAGCAACTTTAACGAGTTAAGTTCAGAAGGAAGGAGTCATCAGGAAAGGTTTAAGGTTCAGCAAACTTTTTGAATTATTTTGCAAGAAAGTTCTGGCTTTCCGATTCAAAGGCATATTTCGCTGTGACTGTTTTAAGCCAGAGCCTATTTCAAAGGAAATGCAACTTGCACGTTTCTGATTCATTCAGTTGAGGTATTTGTCTAACTCCTAGGAATGGGCTTTGCAAGTGCCATCTAGTGCCTAGTAACACTGGGGCCATCTTACACATCTCGACAAACAGCCCTCCACCAAGTGCCTCTCTCCTCTGCCAGCCTCTGTGGTCGTGTGCACATACACGCGCACACCTTCCCCAGGCAGGAAAGCTGCTCTTTGCCAACAGCGAATGGAATTCAGATTTCCAGAGGGTGTCCTTGGCCTCCATCTCCACGGCCGCACGATGAAGAAAGGTCCTAGTGTGTGTGCTGGGGGCTGGGAAAGAGGGGCCTCCAGCTCTGCTCACATCTATCTGGGCCCCAAGAAAAACCCGTAACTGGCTGTGCTCTCCCCAGCCACAGCCAGCCTCAGTTAGATTCCTTCCCTTTCTTAGCCCACACTGGGTGGCCCCAGCGAACCAGCTTCCACACCTCTTTCCCCACCGGTGGGGAGACCTAGCCCAGGCCTCCATGGGGTAGCCAGCAGGTACAAATGAGGGAGCCGTACCCCAGGCCCAAAGCAGCTGGAAAGCACCAAGGGGCCCTCTGAGGCTAGGCATCCTCCCTGTGGCTGCTCCCATCCCCGGGGAAGAGGACACACTCACTCCTTCATCCAGCACCCACTGGGGCTGAGTTTCCACACCTTCCTGTGCCTACTCCAGGAAGTCTCTCTTCATATCCAACCTTGACCCTCCTGACTGTGGGGCTGGTGGGCCTGGGATTGAAGGGCCTGCTGCAGGGGTTGATGCTGCCCTTCCATACCAGAGGTTCCCAATATACCAGCAAGAAGGACTATACCTCCCTCTCCCATCCAGTCTGGGACTTCCAAGTCCTGAGATCTGGCATCTTTGGGAGCTAAACATTTACAGGAAAAGGCCAACATGAACCAGGTAAATGAGCAGAGTAGTGATCAGCAGTGGCAGGTGAATAGGCTGGTCACACATAGCTTCTCTTTAGCCCAAGTCACTGGGCCTTGCACCCGTGCGGCCAGGTAGGGGCTTGGCTGAGAGAGTGATCTTTCCACAGGCTATCAGGGTCGAGTGGCTGGGGTGGGCAGGTGCATTTACGGCATTGCAGGTGCTCAGTGCTCAAGGCAGCCTGGCACCAAGTTAGAACCCCCTGGGCCTGGGGTGCAGGCAAAGGATGGACTAAACAAAGGCCAAGGGCAGCTCCACTTTTGCTAATGAGACTGTTTTCAAAAGCTATGCCTTCTGCTATCCTGGATTATTTCTCTTGAGATTTCTTCTGGGGGAGAAGGCCGAGGCTTTGCAGTCTACTCTACCAGGTTCCTAGAGTCTACAGGGGACTCAGCATGTCTAGTCACAATTGGCCTGTCTGATCTTCCTGCTGTGTCAGGAGTGGTTGGCACCCCTGCCCTGGTGCTGCCTTCTGGGGTCTCCTGCTGAGTACTGTGAAGTCCTCCTGCAGCCTGAGGGGCCAACTTCGCTGTCCCTTCTGGCCAGCCCCAGACCCTGTATTTAAGTGTTTATGTAATGCCTCGATTCCACTGGCCTGTTCTTCCAGGCAGGGCCTGCAATGGACTCACTTGGGGGTCCCTCTTCCCTATCACCTGGGGGAGGGCCTGCATGGCCAGGCCCATAGGACTTGAGTGTCATGTGCTACTCACCTAGCAGTCAATTGGCCAGGATGTGGCTCTCAGGGAAGGGCCCTGGGCAGCTCAAAAAGAAAAGTAGGATTGGGTTCACTTGGTTCAGCCCTGCTGAAAAGGACTGGCTAGGCCTGGTGTAGGGAGGAGATAGGCCCCACTGGACCAGCAAAAGAGTGTGGCACTCGAGGTCAGGAGCCTGACACCTGGTCTTGGCTCTGCCATCAGCTGGTGGTGTCCTCTGGGCAAGGTCCTGTCATTTCTAGTCTTGTGGGCTCCCACTTCCTCAGTCTGCCCATCCCCTGACATCTGCAGGGATGTTTCCCTGACCAAAATTCAGCCCACATGGTCTGATGGGGAGACTTCTCGGTGCAGGAGACAGGCTGGTGATGGGGGAGCCTGCGAGCATGAGCTCCTGGGCACTGCCATGGAGTGTGGGGAGCCCAGGAGAAGGACATCTCAAGTGAAACCCTTCAGAGCCCCTGGCATGGACAGTTCCCTACTCCCTGCCCTTACACCCACACCAGCCCACGCCTGGTCAGGCTGGGAGCTGGTTTTCCCAAGCATCACTCCACCAAAGGCCACCCCTGCCCCGCATCCCCGGCCCCCTGCTGCACACACCCAGCTGGTGGGGTTCATGGGGCAGCTCAAAATGAAAAGCAGAAAAAAAATCTATGCAAGTGTTTCAGACTGGAAGGGATTCAATTTAATTTAAAAAATCCAGACATGAACCTAAAGGAAACATTGAAAAACCAGCCCACCTTCCAAAGGCCCAAGAGAGGGAGGATTAGGTGGGAGAAGAAAGGTCCCCTTGGGGCAGAGGGCAGCTGTTCAACCAGGGAGTGGGGGAGGACACTGGTGGACCCGAGTACTAACCAGGGTAGGGCAGGGGGACAAGCCCAGAACACATTTAAGGACTTGAAGTCAAAGGTCCCAATCTGACCTTAGCCTACTCTTTCTGCCTCAAATACAGAGACCAGCTGCCTGAGGAATCACAGCAGAACCCAGAGGCTGGCTGCTTACTGCTGCCCACTTCTTCTCTGGGGCCTGGCTCCCTGGGCAGCAGGCTCAGACCCAGAACCACAGTGAGGCTGCAGCGATCCATTTGGGGGCAGGACCCTGAGTGGGAATGAGTGTGTGTGTGTGTGTGTGTGTGTGTGTGTGTGTGTGTGTAGCTCCATGCTCTCTGAACAGCCCTGCCTACCACCTCCCAAGTACCCTCTACTGCCTTGCAAAGTCACCCCTGTTCTCTGCCTCAGTTTCCCAAGCAGGGTACCATAGGACACTGCTGTGGCAAGGATTATACTTTGGGTGTAGTGCAATCTGATTTTGTATGAGGGTTCAGTGCCAAAGTCTTAGAAGAAAAGTCAGGTACAATAAAAAGGTAAGCCTTTTATGCCTTAAATGTGCAGACCCTCTAGGGACAATGCAGGTGTCCTGGGCAGGGACCACACCTGAGCGCACATCCTTGGCGGTGTCTGGCTAGCCGGAGGAGATCTGGCTGTAAGTCTGTCAGGCCTGGTTAGCCCCATGGGAGACCTGGATTGCCATCTTAGAAGGAGGGTCTTGTTGGGAAAGGAGGAAGAGAAATAAAAGGTAGAGACAGAGGTAGACAGGAGTCCAGGTCTGGTTTCAGAGTCAAGTATCCCCACTGTCCCCAACCCGTTAGGCCATGACCCCACCATCTGCTACGAGATTCTCCTTAAGCAGTCTCTTCACATATGTGGTTGCAGCCCCAAAGGTTCCCTCTGAAGAGAACCAGGCCTCGGATGGCACTAGAAGTATCCTGGAAGAAGCACAGAACACCGGCATGCCTCTTTGGTGCTCTTCTGGGGAAACTGAGGCAGAAAGCAGGGGTTACTTTGCTGGGACTGCCACTCTGCATCCAGGGAGGGCAATCAGCCTTGCCAAATGATCCAGGAGCCCCTGAGTGGCCCACAGGCCTGTGAGGGCCCGTGTCTTCCTTGCCTGGCAGCGCCAGGTGTGTGGTACATACAGAGGCTAAACTTGAAGAATTCTTATTATAGAGGGAATTATTATTATAGGGGGAGGTCACAGAGAGGCACCCGACCAGCACCCAGATTGTCTCTCCATGGACTGCGCCCTCCTGCTCCATGAGCCACAGGATCCCTCTGTCCTGTTACTGTCCAGCTGCCTGCCTACCACCCTTGAGGCTCCAGCCTGGCCTCCCCTATGCAGACCCAGACTCCCCTAGAGACTGTGTGTCTGGGAATGAGCCCTGACTCTGCTGTCACCGCCCAGTGGTAGTGGCAAGTCTCCATCCTTGAGGCCTCTAACTCCCCTTCTGTGAGCCCAGGGGACCGACCTGCTAGGTGCTCTCTGAGGGACCTACCAAAGATATGGGCTGTGTGTCTCAACCAACAGCAGCATCTCTTTCTAATACTAACACAAGAAATGCACACAGCAGGTGTTCAGTTAACACTACTGGAATTTCAACCTATTCTAAGTACCTAAAAGCCACCGAGTCTGAACACTGGTGCCACATCTGGGATTATCTCTCCATTGGGAACCTATGGGTTGCCAGAGACAGAGATGAGCTCCCATGGTCCCCTGTAATGTGCAGGGCTAGGTGAAGGCAGGCCACACATCCTGCCCTGCTCCTTGTACTGCCTGAAGGTATGTGCTAGTCTTGGCAGGTGGGCCAGACTGCAGTGAGAACAAATGATAGGTGTACATGGGGGCACCTGTGATCATCATGGAGCACAGTCCATTGATGCCACTTCTAGGTCTCTCTTTAGAGCAGAATAGTGGGTGCCAGGTTTCTGCCTGAACCTCCACAGGGGCCAAAACGGCACATGAGCCCCTTTTCCAGAGACTCGAGGCTGGGTGGAAGGTGTGCAGACTCCCCTGGCCTCCAGACCATCCTGGCTTGGGACGCTCAGGCCTCTGGGTGTATCTTGTAAAGAATAGCACCTGATGGCCACATGTTGTGACCCCATTTGTACCCCATGGAAACTCATGACCTAGCTGTTTCAAAAGCTCTCAGGCCAAATAAGGGATGTCCCCACAGGTCACAAAGTGACATTTTATGCTGGCTAACATTTCCAGGCATTTCCCCAAGTCAAGTATATGGCCAGATGCCTGCCTCATCCCCTTGAGGCCTCACACCAACACCGTGAGATACCCCCCAATGTATATAAAAGGAAACTGAGGCTCACAGAAGTTAGGTGAGTGCCCTAGGGTCCCGTGGCAGGATGAATGACTCAAGCTGGTCAGGGCTTCCTGGCAGACAATGTCCCAGGGCTCAGTGAACACACTAAACCATCAGCGAATGAGGAATAAATCCATTAAGCTGTACACCACACTGAAAACTACAGGACACAGTAGGAGAAATGAAAGATGGGCTAAATAAAGAAAGGACACACAAGGCCACAATTCAGACATCTGTTCTCCCACGCCTATCTAGGGGTCCACGGTGCCTCAAGGCGGCTTTCTGTGGAAACTGGCGTGTACGGTGAAGCCCTACAAAGACAGCCAAGCCAGTCATGAGGAAGGAGAAATGGCTGGAGCCAGCACGACCGGCTGTCAAGCTCTGTTAGCAAACCATAGTGAGAATGAAACATGGCCCTGGCCACAAAAAACCACTTGCATCTGACCAGCGCCACCAAATAGGGTCCTCAAAGAAAGCCACATGTAGACAGTGAGCTGATTTATGATGATGCTGATAACAGCAGGGTATGGGCCCTTCCAAAAAGGATGCTGAGTCAAACTGGATATTTGAGCATGTGGGGGGGAAGCATACTTTGACCTTGGCCTCACATTGGACACAAAAATTGATGCCAGATGGAGTAAGATCTACATGCGAAAGGTGAGCTAATAATGCTTTAGAACAAACCAGAATATCTTTATGACCTTGGAGTAGTCAAAGTTTCTTAAATAGGACACAAACAGCACTATCCAGAGAGGAAATGTTCGATTAACTGGACTACATGAAAATTAGGACCTTCTGTTCATCAAAAGACACCATCAAGAGACAAAAAAGGCATCCCGAAGAGGGGGAGGCAGTATTTGCAATACATACATACTTACGCGCACACACGCATATATGTATCTGACAATGACTCACATCCAGAATATATAAATATATAAAGAACTACAAATTGGTAAGAAAAGACCCCCCACACACATGTAAAATAGGCAAAAGATGTGGGCATTCTACAGAGGATGAAAAATCTGACTAAATAATAACATGGAAAGGGGCTCAACTTTATTAGCCGTCAGGTTACTGCAAATTAAAATCACAATCTGATGTCACTAGACGTTAATCAGCATGGCTAAAAAGGAAACGATGGAAAATGCCGAGTGTCAGGATGTGGAGCAACCGGAATGCTCCGGTAACTGGCGTGGGAGTGAAAATCGGGACACTGCTTCGGCAAGCTGGCAGTGTCTCCCAGAACTAAACGTGCCCATGCAGTGACCCAGCCATCCCATACCTAGGCACGTGCTCATCAGAAACGCAGGCAGATGTTCACCAAAAACACGTACAGAGTGTTCTTAGAGCTAATGATGACAACCGCACACCGGAAACTGTCCAGTGGCCACAGACAGTAGAATGGATGAGCAGCATAGGCCACACATACCATGGAGCACCAGGAGCATGAGGGAGCCACCACCCTCCTCAGCCCCATGGGGAGGCTAACAGATGGCACGTTGAGCAAGGACGTCAGACACAAAGGTGTTGTGTGCTGTGCAATTCCAACTATGTAAAGTTGAACATGGGCAAAGCAGGTCACTGCTGCTAGAAGCTAGGCTTGTGGTTACTCTCCGGATGTCAGTGACAGGAAGTGGGAACCCCATGGGCTTTGTGGAGCTTTTGTTGCTTCCTCTGGGTACTGCTTATGGCGGGTCCCCAGGGGGTGAAAATGCACTGAGCTGGGCACTTGAGATCTATGTCCTCATCTGTGTGTGCTCTGCCCTTCATCTAAGAGTTTAAAAACCATCACCCTATACCAGGATAGCCCTTTCGGAGCCTAATTAGAGAGGTGGACAGACTAGATCGGCAGAGAGGCTGGGCCCTTTTCCTCGCCCTTTGCTCAAGGGGTTGTATCCCTCAGAGCTCCTGACTAGGCCTTCTCAGGGCTGCATGCTCTGCGGTTCAGTCTCCCTTGCCAGGTCTAGGCAGAGCACACAGGGGAGTTGTTTGGGACCCCCCAACTGCCAGAAGTGTCTCCCTGACAACAGTGCAGTTTGTAAAGTCACTGTGTCCTCTAGCCACCTCTGTTACATGGACATTCTATCACATCTAACACTGCGCACCTGGCTGAGGACCTCAGCAGCATCATGGCTCAGAGGCCACAGGTAGAGAGGGTGGAGCCTGCCAGAGCACCCTGGGCTGGGGTGATCGGGCTGGCCCTTCCCTTGCCAAGGAAGTGAGAGGCCTCCCTGCTTTCCTCTGGGCCATCCACCTAGATGGTGTGGCTCCCTCCCTAGAGCAGTGCCCCAGGAGGCCAGCTGTGTCCTCTTCACATGCTCAGATGGAGGAAGTGCAGCTTGGAAAGGTTGGGGGGCCTCTGGGGGCTGCCGCAGCTGGGCTGGAGCAGGCTGGGAGCCAGATCGCGGGCATCTGATTCCCAGTCCCATCTCTTTCCCACTGAGCCACTCTGCCTCGCTTTTAATTTAATTAGGAGAACATTTAATCCCCCCGTGCATTTCAGAGACGGGTTTGAGCCTGGCTGGGTCTGTGTGGGGCTCTGACGGGGATCCTGTGACTCATGCAGCCCTGCACAGCCCTCCCGGGCGGGCTCCCACAGGGTTTCCTTGGCACCTCATGTAGACAGAGGTGGTCTGGAGCTTCGCAGAAGACAGGACACCAGTCTGGAAAGACAAAATGGTCTCATCTGTTCTTGGCAAGCCCCCTCCCTTATCCTCCTGGACACTGGTCCCAGAACAGCCTCTCTATCCTTTCCCACCAAATTTTACAGGGTGAGAAACAAGGTGAGGGCTCAGTTACTCACAGAGGTGCAGTGCCTGGGGCCCCGGGGTCTGTGGAAGTGGGCCCTGGGTGTCTCCAGAATGTCACAGGCAAAGCTGGTCTTATCAAAGGAGCTAGCCCCCTGTCCATGGAGCCGGGTTTGAGGTCAGCCTTATGACATTTGCCCCCATTTCCAGAAGGCACAGGCTGGCCCTGGCCTCGCTGACAAACGCAGAATTCAGGAGACATTAGTAGTGATGTGGATGAAAGCCAGGCCACAGCGGCCTCGCTGGAAAAGAGCAGCTTGAACGTCTTGGCGTGAGATTCTGCAGGGTCCAGGAGAAAGTTGAAGACATGGAAATTCTAATTAACGCACGCAGGGCTGGTTTTACTCAAGGATTTGTGAAGCTGTCATGTCGCAAGAGGCCAGGCAAGCACATGCTGACCAGGGAGGTGCTCACGGTCACCTGGTGGGGGTCTCTGCAGCTTTCTCTCTGCCTTCTTTCTACTCCCTGTGTCCAGCCTCGGGACCCCTGGTCCTCCCCCACGCCCATCTCAGTGGACAGGATGCTCTCTGAATGTTCCCCTGCAGGGTGGGATTGGGGAGGTGTCTAGTAAACACGAGCTGGGGCGTGCCAGTCTAAGATGCCACGACAGAAAAGATGGAGGCAAACTACACAGCTGGGCCGGCAGAGCCACAGGCTGTTGGGTTCACGGTGGACCTGGCCTCTTGGGCTGTCTGTCTTGAGTGTCCACATGCAACCAATGGGCCAGATGTGTGGATTCCAGGCCAGTCCTGGCTGGCTTGGCATCCGGGGGTGGGAGATGAGGGAGGACTTCACAAAAATGTCTACAGCCTGCCAAGGCTGCTGGGAGAAGCTCACCCAGGCCACACCTGCACACAGCCTCCTAGCTCAGAGCTACAGATCCTCATGCCTCTGGCCCTGTGTCTCAGCATCCCTGGGAGGCATCTGCAGCCCTTGCTTCATCTCAGGCAGGGCTGAGGGGTACTCTCTGCATGGGGTGAGGAGTGGCCATGCTGGGGCTCCTCAGTGCCTGGGTCTTTGGGGGTTCTGGGGAGGGAAAGGCTGAGAGGGGCTTTACATGTCCTACTTCCTCCTGACCTTAAGGGCTCAGGGAGCTGGTCCTGAGGGCTTTGAGAAACGAAGGAGGTCACATCTACCCAGCCTGAGAGCGTTGGGGGGGGCCAGTGACTGAGCAGACATTACAAAGATGAATGGGAATCTGATGGCTGCAGATGAGTGACAAGGGCATTCCAGATGGCAGGATACCACATGCATGGCACAAGGGCACACACAGGCACTGCAGTCCTCTATCCCACTGTCCTGCCAGTGACCCTCAGTGGGCAGAGAACCGTAAGTGGGGCAGGATTCTGGGAACTCATCCTGGCCCCTGTTAGGCTGCAGGGCTCCCCTGCCCTCATGGAGGTCCCCCACACACTGCCCACGAAGGCCTACAGACTATACTTTGCCCTTGCCTCTAGAAGCCCCGTAGCAAAGTCCTGGGTGGGAGACAAGGGCTCAGGGAGCTTGGGGCCTCGTTGGAGCTGGGAAGACAGCTGCTGCCTGAAAGGTGTATGCGAGACTGAGACTCAGCCCACCCAGAGCTGGGCACCCCTGGGCTTCATGGGGAGCAACTGGGGGACAGCAAAACCACTCTGTCTCCCCAACACCCAGCCCCCTGCTTGCCAACAATTCCCTAGAGCTTGCACCAGGTCTGCTCATTAACTCCTTGCCCCCCACCCCACCACTGGCCAACAGAGCCCAGAAAGAGGAGCTTTGCCCAGCCCCAGGGACCTTCCCGTAATCAAGGCTACAGTGACCTCACCTCCCTGGGGCCCTGTGGGCGGGGAAAGCTTGAGATGGAAACAAAATGTGTCTTTATTTATGCTTTTAATTTGAATTCTGGAAGTGGCCCAGCATGGTAATACATTTAACATCAGTAAAATGCTGAAGAAAAATGGATCTGTTTTTCAGTAACCACCTCCCACCCAATCTGCCTCTGAGAGACCCCCGCACACATCCCCGTCCCTTGCGCACACACCAGGGCACGTATGTGCCTCTTTTCTCAGCGCTGACTCCACAGGGCTGGGCTGCCCACGGGAGCTTAGCTCCATCCCCAAGCAGCTGAAGCCGAGTTTAATTACAGACATCAATCACCAGACGAACTGTGCAAACTGCGGGAGGCAGAGGAATGTGGCCCCGATGCGGGCAGGAAGACCTGGCCTCCCCACCCCCACCCCATAGCCAGGCGGTCTGGGCCCTGAGTAAAAATACGGTACCCACTGCTGCCTGCCTTCTCCCCATGATGGGATGGGGCCTCTGCCCAGTCTTTTGCCTTGGGGGCACCTGGGTTCATTGCCCCAACGCTTTCAACTATACCTGCATCTCACCCCCTCCTCTCGGCCTCCCTGGAGGGACAGTACCCCAACTCCTGAGGATACAGGCACCCAGATACCCCTACGCCTCAGCCCTGACTCTGCCCTGACCTGACCACAATGCCTCGAGGTGGCCCCTTTGCTGAAACCTCATTCTCGCCTTCGCCAGCCCCCAACTCAGATCCCTTACCCAAGCACCACGTCTGAGATCCTTCCCATTGTCCTAGGCTGGCTCACATCCAGCTGCTGCTTTCGGAAGGTTCTGCTCTGGGAAACACCTCGACAGGTTCCAGGGCAGGGACCTGACTGGGTGATGACTGGGGTCTCTGCCCTGCC
Source organism: Daubentonia madagascariensis (assembly GCA_023783475.1). Lineage (NCBI taxonomy): Eukaryota > Metazoa > Chordata > Mammalia > Primates > Daubentoniidae > Daubentonia > Daubentonia madagascariensis. Next base: position 639,664 of record JAKFHU010001716.1, on the reverse strand, counting down.
TGGGCCCAGATAGTACTGAAGGCAATGGAGGAGCCACCCTTGACCCCAACAGGCCACGGGAGTGCAGGCCTGAGAAGGCCCCTAGCAGCTTCCTGGATGGTGATTTGCCAGGTCCACAGTAGGCAGAGGGCTTAGGGCTGTTGAGGTCTCTCAGGCTCTGCCATCTTGGAGGGGGACAAGAAATGGCCTAATGACCAGATGACACAGCCACACTGCCTTGGGATCACCCACGGGGCAGGTGGGCAGTCTTTGGCTCCAGGGAGCTCCTTGTGTGCTGATAACAGCATGGGCAGCCTTCGCCCCCAAAGAGGTGACGACAAGGCAGCTGCTGGTGTGGCTGTGACGCACATCAGTGCCCACTCTGTCACCACCCTCACCCAGGCCTACCTGCAGGGGCTTCATAGGACCCAGAAGCAAGGGGATGGGAGGTGGGCCTGATTGCCCAGCTAGATGGACCACAGGTGACAGCCCTATCCTCCCAGGGTGTGATTGTGTGTGTGTCTGTAGGCTGGTCCATGGCCAAGAAAATGAAGGAGAATGAGCTCCAACAGGAGGAAAGAGTACCCAGGAGGACGAGAAGGGATAGGCTGAGTGGCCCAGTGAGGCCTGCGTGGCATCTGGGGCCTTCCAGGGTTCCCAGTATACTCTTGGCTGTCCTCTGAGCAGACACTGCCGGCTATTTGCACGCAACACCAGTCACAAAACTCCATTTGACACTTTGGGTCTCTCACACCCTTACTTGGTACAAGCCTTGGCCACAGGGTACACCAGCGTTCTGCCTTCTGGCCCCTGTTCTTCTGGCTGCCACCCTTTTCGCACCTCTCCTGCCTGTTGACCCAGCCGGCCTGGCAGGCTGTCTACAGCAGGGACTTGAGGCTCCAAGCACTAGTCCCAGGATGTCCATGACTAGTTGCCCCTGCTTCCCAGTGACCTGCTGGCTCTCTCAGAGCCTGTGTGAACACTCCCTCTCCATGCCCTGCTAACCACAGGGTGCTGCCAACCTCCCCATGAACCTGGGGGCCTAGAAAGACGGTGAGCAGGTCTTATCATAATTACACCTTAAGACAGCCTGTTCCTCCCTGGGGATGGCCTCATTTTGGCTACCTGACCCTGCTAGTCCTCTGGTTATATGACCAGCCCCTGGCAATGTGGGTCCCAATTTCCTTTGTCACCTCCCAAGCCACATCTGGCTGGTGGCAAAGGCAGGAGGCCTGCGGCTCCACTAGGACAAAGGTACACACAATTCAGGACAACCTCCCGACCTTTGAAGAGCCTAAACAGTAAAACATGGTTTACAGAAATGACAGTAAAGAGAAGGAAGGAGTCCCAGCAAGTGACCCTCAGAAGGGCTGAAAGTGTCGCTCACACATTCTGGCACAAACACTTCTCAAGGGGAATCCCCAATGAGACAGTGGCCAGAATGGGCCTGAGTGTCTCACTGGTCCCACCACATGGCTGTTACTGCTGGGGGTACTGAGTCACACGTCACGGGGGAATCACACCATGGTTGGGCACCAGGGATCGGCCTCGAGATGCCGTGACGGCGGGGGGAGGATGGGCGTGTGTCCCAGGCCAGCTGTGCCTCAGGGGAAGGCCAACTGGAAGGCATGGAAAACCAGCTATTTCCTCCACCTGAAGGAGCCCCTGAGGACAGCAGCAGCAACTGGCAAACTGCACCCAGCATCTGCCCTATCTTTGGCCAAGGTTCCATAGGGAAATGCTAAAAAACAAAGTCGTCTCTTTTGGGGTGCAGGTAGGGAAGAAAAAAAACAATCTCAGATGCTCAAAGCATGAAAACAAGTGGAAAATGATCAGTCTGGTTTTCTGTAAGTCAAAACAGGAGGATCATGTTCCCAGACTTGGTGCGAAGTGTCCCTGATCTCCTCTCCTGCCTGGTGTCCAGGCACTGGGGCCAGCCCCCTGTGGCCTGCAACACCAGGTTCCTAAGGGTAGGCAGCGAGTGGTAAGCACTGGGCAAATAGGTAGCGCCCCAGCCAGAGAATGAGCCTTCTCCCAGTGCCAAGGTGGCTTTTCTGAGCCCCATGCCCATGGGGCCCGGCCTCCATGGGTACTCACTGTGAGATGTGGGTGATGGGTGCCAACAGCGTCTCCCCTTCCAGGTCCAGGTCCTCAGCAAAGCTGTTGGTTCTCATGAAGTGGGCTGTGGTCACTTCCAGCAGTGTGGGGCTCTTCCTCACTGCAGAGAAAGTTGGGGTAGCACATTAGGTCTCCCACTGCAACCTGCCACTGCTGTGGGACAAACCTGTGAGCTCCCAGGGCCAGGTGAGGAGTGGGGATCATGGCTGGAAGCGCCCACCCTGACAGTCAGGCTTACATTGGGGTGGGATGGGTGAGTTTTTAAGGTGGTCCCCAAGTGCCTGAGACCTCAATATCTAAGGAAGGTAAAGGCCTATTAATCCTGTTCAGATTGGTAACTGCCTGGGGCTGAGCTCAGGTGTCCAGGACTCACCCCACCTCAAGCTCTGGGTCTCTCCCCTGGATTGCACCTGACATTTGGGCCAAGAATAAAACAGAAGTGACAAGTACAGGTAAGAGACACCAAGTCCCACCACCATGCTATCACACTCATACACTGACAGAGCAATAAGCCAGGAAAGACAGGGTGGTAGGAGCCCTGCCCATGAGGAGTGGTAAGCCCAGGAGGGAGGGGCAGCCACAGAGCACCTCACTTAAAACATGATGCCACATCAACACCTGCACCCCGAGGGAAGCACAAGAATCACCCCAACAGCTGGCTTCACATTTAGGTTCCTGGGTCCACCCTCAGTGACTCTGACATAGGAGCTGAAGGGACTGATCTGTATCAGTCTCCACTCTATTCACTCTATCAGTATTTGCTCTGGACTTATTTTTTTCTTCATTTAAAGTTTTTGTAGCAAAAAGATCAAGTACTTGTTGCAAGTAGAATAATTCAAAGATTTACAGTGGCTCTCGTCCCTCAAGGTCATCAGTGTTGACCGCCAGCTGGATCCCTAGCTCCCGCCCCCTCTGCTCATCCTAGCAGCAGATGCTAGGTGGGAGTTGATTATGTACATGTGGGACGGCTCATTATCACTTGGTTCCTGTCACTCTGCAACATGCTAATTTCTCCCCAGGTATTAGACATGGATCTAATTCTTATTTTAGTAGTTGCATAGTAGTCCATAGTTTAGGTTGGCTGAAATTAATTCAACTACTCCATATTTCATGGACATTCAGTCTCTTTTATTTTAAGCTACGTCTTCAGATGATGATGCAACCACCCACCTTTATTCTTAAAAGCTGACATTGGAGCAGGGTGAAAGGGTGCATCCTTGGTAATTTTAATATATGTTGCTGAATTGCTTTCCCAAGAAGTTATAGCAATTCAGACTCCCTCAGCTTCCCCACATCCATGTCTGGATGAACTGTCAGCACCCTTTGCAGGGCCCGCCAAGCGTGGATAAAAACTGAGGCCTTGCTGTCATTTCCATCTGTGCTGGAGCCTTTTATGCGCTTGGTGTCTATCTGGGTTTCCTCTTGCAGAATTGCCTATTCATATCCTTCCCTCATTTTTGCTTATCACTTTGTAGGAAATTTTTATATATTAGAGATATTAACCCTTTGTTTTATGGGGCACAAATGTCTTCCCCAGTCCATCTTTGGTCTTTTAACTTTAATGATTGATTAATTAATTAATTAGAGACAGGGTCTCTGTCACCCAGGCTGGAGTGCAGTGGTGCATTCATAGCTCACTGTAACCTCTAACTCCTGGGCTCCAGCGATCCTCCTACTTGAGCCTCCCAAGTAGCTAGTACCACAGGCATGTGCTGCCATGCCCGGCTGTTTTTTTAAAAATTATTTTTTGTAGAGATGGGGTCTTGCTATGTTGCCCAGGCTGGTCTTGAACTTCTGGCCACAAGCGATCCTCCTGCCTTGGCCTCCCAAAGTGCTGGGATTACAGGCATGAGCCACTGTGTATGGCCTTAATTATGTTGTTGGTTTTTTTTAATCATAGAAAATATTTTATGTTTTTAAAGTGATACATCTTTATGAAAAAGGAAGGTTTTCCCACACTAAAGTATTAATACAATATTTTCCTGAAATTATTCCTAATATAAATATATGAATGTGTTGTGTGTGTATGCATGTGTGTAAATTTTAACATATTTAGCATTTATGCCTAATGTTGGAGATGATCACCAATTAGAAAATGAAAAACTAAAATGTATATAATCTTACTTTAAGAAACTAGAGTAAAATACAAAACTGTAAAATTTATTGAAGAAAACATAAGAGAAAATCTCTAGGACCTTGGATTTGGCAGTGAATTTTGACATACGACACCAAAAGCTCAACCCATAAGAGAAAAAGAATCAACAAATTGGACTTTATCAAAACTAAAAGCTTTTGCTCTGTAAAAGATACTGTTAATGGAATGAAAAGACAAGCCACAGGCTTGGAGAAAATATTTGCACATCACCTATCCAGTCAAGGACTTGTACCCAAAATATATAAAGAATGCTTACAACTTGATAATAATAAAGCAAACACTCCAATTTAAAAAACAGATTAAAAATATGCACATAAAAAGATGCTCAATCAACATCAATGGTCATTATGGAAATGCAAATTAAAACCACAATGAGATACCATTACAGCATTATTAAAGTGGCTATAATTAAAAAAAAAAATCAAAACCTGACAATACCAAGCACCCTTGAGGATATGGAGCAACTGGAACTCCCACATGTTCCAGTTGGTGGGAATGCAAAATGGCACAGAGACTTTGGAAAACAGTTTGGCAATTTCTTACAAAGTTACACATACACATACCATGTGACCTAGCAGTCCCTTTCCCAGATATTTACCCAAGTGAATTAAATATTTATGTTCAATGAACCCTGTACATAAATACGTACAGCAACTTTACTTATAATAGCCAAATACTGGAAACAACCAACATGTCCCTCAGCAGGTGAATGGATGAGCAAAACATGGTATCCATGCAGTGGAATACTACCCAGCAATAAAAAGAAATGAACTAATGATTTCATGCAACAATATGGATGAATTTCAAATGCATTTTGCTAAACAATGAAAGAAGCTAGATACAAAAGGCTGCATGTTACAGGATTGCATTTATAGGACATTCTAGAAAAAAAAAATCACAGTGATGTAAAACATATCAATGGCTGCCAGTGGTTAGGGGAGGAGGAGAACTTGACTTCAAAAGGCTCACCCCAGGGCATTTTTTAGGGCTATGGAACTTTTCTGTATGATACTGTGTGATACATGACTCCAGGAATTTGTTAGCGCCCACAGAGCTATGAATCTCCGAGAGTGAATTGCACTGTGTGCAAATTAACAAAAATCAGCCAGGATGTTGGAGTACCCTAGCATGGAAAGCCGACTGTTGTGAGTGAGTTAAGTGTGTTACAATGTGTGACATATCACTGAAAGGAGAGAGGAAGAAGGGCTGGCCTATGTTGCTTCCAAAAACAGTGCTTTGACTGGACACTGGATGGTTAAAGACAAAATAACTGTCATAAACACTATATTCTAGTGGATAAGTTTGTTTCACTACATGTACAATAGGGTTATACAATTAAGAAGATCAACTGTAAGTAATGAGAGCCAGGCTTCTCAATGTCAGAGAAAAAGTTACAAATAAAAGTGTGTGTTTGGGGTGTGGCTGTGAGGATGAACTCATGGTTTGCTTAATAGGGATCCAGATAGACATGGAGGCGTAGATATGGTGCATGCTCAGGTTATGCACATACTACATATATCTTCGAGTTCTGTCTCCTGAGAGGAGATACAAGTAGTGACACCCTAGTAGCCATGAACACACCTCGTGCCCAGATCCTCGTTTCTAAATACCATTCATTCTCCAATAAAAGGAGCCAGGGCTGTCTGGATAAATCGGTGATTCTAGGGCTAGGGCAGGGAAAATACATGATGAGCCTGAAGTATTGTCTAGTGCTAGAAAAGATGAAAGTGCTAAAAAATAAATAAATGAATAGAATGGGGGCACATCAAAAGGACACATGAACCAACCAACGGCCAAAGCTAGAACAATTTGAGCAACAAAATAAATGATGATAGTATTGAATAACTCAAAAAATAAGTGTTTCTGAGTACTTACTGATAAAATTAAATAAATAATCGGAGGAGAGAGAGAGATCTTCCTTACAGAAGAATTCCAAGTAATAAATATGGAAGGAGTGAGGAAAACAGAAATACATCACAGCAATTGCTGCAGGAAAGACCCATGCGTGAGTGGTAAAATTAGTAGATGAAACTTTAAGGAGAAACTTCAAAGTATCTCCTTCAAAATATGTTTCAATTGCTCTGGTGGTTTTAACATATGTTCACAGATTCTTTGATACTTCTCTTGTAGGAGGTAGAGCTGAACTCCCCTCCCCTTGAGCTATATTTGGGGACTTGTTTCTAATGATTAGACTATCGAAGGGGAAAAAATAGTAACTCAGTTACAGTGGAGAAACCTGGCTGACACCACCTTAACCAAGTGAATCAAGGTTAACATCACCAGTGATAAATCATGTTGATGTCATATTCCACCGATATGATGCAATGAGAAAAGCACCTTGCCTTGGTGGCATTCTTTCCCCAGTGTTACAACCCTAGTCTAATTTTGAGAAAACATCAGACAGACCCAAACAGTGAAAGATACTGACACCTGACCAGTATTTTTCAAAAGTGTCAAGGTAATGAAAAACAAGACTTGAGAAGTTGTCACAGATCAGAGGACTAAGGAGACCTGCTGAATAAATATAATGATGGATCCTGGGTGGAATTCTGGAACAGAAAAAAGGATATTAATAGTTAAAACTGGGGAAATCCAAATAAATTAACTAAACTGTAGCTTAATAGTGTTGTAGCAATGTTAATTTCTTAGCTTTGGTCAGTGTGCCATGGTATGTAAGATGCTAACATTAGGTGAAGCTGGTGAAAGAGATGTGGGGATTCTATTTTTGGCCTCTCTTCTGTAAATTAAAAATTTTGAAATAAAAAGTGAAAACTGGTATACAATTGTACAAAAGAATCTTAAAGATATGCAAGAACTCTGGAGAAAATTGTAAAACTTTAATGATGAGAGACATTGAAGAAGACATAAATAGATGGAGAAATATGCCTTCATTCCATTGACTCAATACTGAAAAGATTCTCCCTAAATCTTAATAAATCTCTCCAAATCTTAATGAAAATCCCAACGTTTGTGTGTGAGAACCTTGGCAAATTGATTCTAAAAGTGATTTGAAAGTACAAATAGCCAAGAATTGGCAGTATTCTTGAAGAAGAACAAGGTGGGAGAACTTGCTGTACCAAACATCAATACTTCTTCCAAAGCAGTGGTCATTAAGACAGTGTGAGGCTGATGCAGGGAGACAAATGGGCCAATGGGACAGGACTGAGCATCGGGAAATAGCCCACACATGTATGGACACTTGCTGTGTATCAGAGGTGGCCTGCATATTGTGGGAAGAGGATGGATTTTTTTCAATAAAATGTTCAGGAGCAATTGGATATCCACATGGGAAAAACATTAAATTGGACCCTTAATTACCTCACATCATACACCAAAAATTCATTCTTGGCATTCTAGGGGATTGAAGACCTCATTATGAAAAGCAAAACTATAGTACCCATAATATTTTAGAAGAATATCTTAATGACCTTGGGGTTAGGAAATGTTTTTTAGTTTAAGAAGCAATAACCATAAATGAGAAGACTGATAATTTGACTACATTATACTTAAGATCTAATCATCGAAATACACTTTAAAGAGTTGAAAAGACAATCACAAAAGAATAGTGCCCACAAAATACAAAGAACTTGTACAAATCAATAGGAAAAATGTAAATGACCTCATTGAAAATGGGCAACAGACAAACTACCACATCACAAAAGAGGAATCCAAAAGGCTGATGAGCGTGTGGAAAGGTGTTGCGCCTGACTAGCAATCAGGGAAATGTAAATAAACTCAGGAGCTCACGGCAGACTTCCAGCAGGAAACTGTGCAGACATTACTTAGTCGCAGCCGGGAGAAGGGCTCAGAGTGAAGGGCTCTGTGCCCATGACATCCTCAGAGAGACCAGGGAAGGACCGGAAGGCCTTGAAGAATGTGCGCACATTCAGAGGCCCACAGGTCTGGGACCTGGCAGGAGCCCCCATTTTAGAGATTTGGGGCTGAGAGTCAAGTACCCTGGGTTATATTATACAGTTGTCAAGTGACAGAGCTAAAACTTTATCCAGGATTCAAATGTTCTTTCAAAAAAAGAGAGAAAAAAGGAAGAAAGAAAGAACACAAATACGTGTTTCAGTGTCTGCATCACTTGTATATGGAAGGAAGGAGCAGCAGAGAGGCGGCTAGGACGTGGGGCTGCTTTCCAGACACCTGGGGTGACAAGCGCCATCTCCAAAGCCTGAGGGCCAAGGTTGAGCCATCTGACCCCTGAGAAAGGCCCAGCCCTAGTGTTTTAGGAAATTAAAGTGTGCACACCAGTTGGCTGCCCAGAGTGGGTGGGGCCTGCACCTGCCAGAGAGGAATGTGCGCTCTTTGGTTGAATCCTGGGAATGGCCCACAGGGCCCCCTGAGCAAGGGGCGGAGAGGGCTCTACAGGGCTGTTTTTCTAAATCAAAAGGAGAGGTTGCTGTCTGCCCAACTTGTGTGTTGGAGACTGTGGGGCATGCCTCCCCGACCATGGGGAGGCAGTGGCCAGGGCTGCCACAACTTCCCTATTCCCACCTGTGGTCACAGCCAGGTTGAACATTTATGTGAGAATGGAGAGGATGTGTGGGGTGGGGTGGAGATTCACCTCTTCCTAGACAGTGGTGTTGCCCCTTTGAGGCCAGGGCTAGAGGGCAAATGCTGTGCCCTAAGAGGCCTGGCTTGTCACCACCTCCAAGGAAGGTACTTCAGAGCCTGAACTCACAGCTGAACAGAAGGCCAACGAGCTCATGGTGGACTTGGTGGGGCAGATCATCCGCACACTCAGGCCCTGCAGAGGACATCGGGGCAACGCCAGGTGCCCTCTGCTGAGCTGTTCAGAGTGCCTGGCCCTGGAGAGAAAGAGCACAGCATCCTGGTGACAATGAAGTCACACTTTCCTAAGACAGTCCCAGTTTTTGATGCTTTAATTCCTTGGCTGCCTTTGCTTTGTCAAAGCCAGAATTGGGCCTAAGTTTTCAGGGCAGAACAAAACAATTTTGTTTTCTAGGAAAATGGGAGGTCTGGGATGGCAAAGGCAGCCTCAGGCGTGGCAACTACCCCAGCTGGGGACATTGGCTGCCAAGTCTCACCCTCTCTCCCGAGAGCAGGAACAAAACTCAGCACAGCATCTTCCTTTCTAGCTAGTGGTCCTGCTCGATAGGGGGATTTGGATTTTATTTAAAAAGAAATACAGGCACAGAAAAAAGGCTGGAAGGAAATAGATCCAGATGTTGACTGTGTTGGTAACTGGGCAAAGGGACTTCAGGTGATTTTCATTTCCTTCCTTATCATGTCTGTATTTTTTACTTTGAATGATACTTTCCCAAGTCAAGAAACGATAAATCAGTGGAAGTCTTCTGTATCTGTGCCTTGCTCTCTGGCCCACATACCTGCACACCTCTTCCTGGAGTTAGCAGAATATGTCCCTCTACCTGGCCTGGAGTTGCCCACGTGGCTGCACAGAGCTGTCTCCTGCCACAAAGGTCTTCAAGGCTTTCTGTTCCCAAGAGCTTCTGGGCTTGCTTCCTCTGCCTTCTCATTGAGCCTCCAACCTCTTCCTGCCCAGACTAGTTCAGCATTCAAGTACCAAGTCCAACTTGCAGCTAGGCCTCTGCCCACCCCTGCTGCCTTCTGCCCTCGGAGTCTCACCAGTGTCTGGGCCCTTCCCAGTAACTTCACCCGGCTGTTCACCCCCTGTCCTTCCTCTCCCAACTGATTAAAATCCTGCCTAATCTCCCAGGTGTAACCCAAACCCTCTTCCTCCACAAGCTTTCCAAGGCTCCAGAGATCATCCCCCCCCCGGATGGCTGTAGGGCTTATATGTGCCTGGCCTTCAGCATAGGAACCTCGCCTTCTGCCTCCCCCACATCCCCTCCAGGGCCTGGCACAGGCAAGTTCCCTGAGCCATCTCATCCCACAGGGATAAACAGAAGCTGCCTGTCCTTCCCAAGCAGAAGCCCCTTCCCTGGCCCCCTCAAGAAATCTCCCCCTCCCAGTGGACTCGCCAAAGCCCTGTGGATCCTGCACCGTGAAGGAGAAGCCCTCCCCAGGGCATCCGGACAGCTGCAGCCAGACCTTGCGTGACATTGCTGAGCCGCAGCCTCACAGCCTGTGCCAGCTGCCCGTGCCCAGCTCACAGACCCCGAGCCAGAGTGGCCCCGCCGCCACCTGTGTCTCCACTCAGAGGCGAGAAGTAAGGGACACGGACGGAAAGTGTAAAAGGCATTCCCACAACAGCTGCCAGGAACAAGACGAGGAATGGAGTGAAAACGTATATTCGCAGCTGGTACCCAGTTCCGCTTAGGAAAATACCTTGCTTGAGTGGACACCTGTTGTTTTTGCTTGCCCAGCAGCCAGGCCTGGCTTCTGGGAACAGCTTCTTGAGTCTTATTTAGGGGGCTCCTCTTTTCTCACTCCTAGTATGCAGGATTCAGGTACCCATTGGTGATCCTCAGGGGGTCCCTAAGGCCCAACCCTTGGCCATCATAGGCACAGTTGCAGGTCCAAGGATGGCTTCTATCCCCGCTGGGGGCCAGTGAGAACTGGCCTTAGATTCTGGCAGGAAATACGGGGATAGAGATGGCCTCTTTCTGCTGGGTTTGCTGAGTGGCAAATACAGGCTGGTGCCCATCTTGCTCCCATTTGGAAGTGGCTGCCTGAGGACACAGCCGTCCCATGGACCAGTGGGTAGGGGAAAGTGGGGAACAGGGAGGACAAAAGGGAGGGGAAGGGCAGGGGGGGAACAAGAGGGGAGAGTGAGAGCAAGTGAGCAGAATCATCACAGCCCCAGGGTCCAGCTGCGTCTGAAACAGCTGGGTCCAGCTGTGTGAGCCAAAAAATGTCCCTTTTGTGCTTAGGCTAGTTTGAGTTAGGGTTCCATTATTTGTTACCAAGAGAGTCTTCAGGAATGTGTGTGACAAATTTGGGGGTGAGGTGTGAGCCCAAGGAGATGGGCCCCGGGGGAGCCAAGATTACAGAAGAGCAAAACCGCCGGGCACTGCCCTCACTGGGTCTTGCAGGGCAGAGGGCAGGCTGGAAAGAAGCTAGCCTGAGGCCCCGACCCCGGCCCTGCAGCAGCCAGGGAGCTCCTGGAAAGGGCTCCCTGAGGTGGATGCTTGACTTTCTACTGCTGTGATGTAAAACCCCATCTCCCCAAACCTTCAGGGAGCCCCTCTCCACACTCTGGTGTAAGAGGATGTTTGGAGCAAATGATGGAACATGTTGGATCTCAAGGGGGTGCAGGGTAGATCTGACCTGAGCACAACGGGGATGTGACAGAGTCAGAGATGGCCTCTGGGATCCCAAGCAATTCCAGGGAGGATGCGGGCCTTCTATGGCCCCCGAGTGTAGGGTCCTGAGGACCCCCCACCCCACCCCGCAACACTCCCCATCACAACAGGGGCGGCAGGCTTCAGCGGCAGATCTGAGTAAACGGAAATGGCTCTGCGAGCCCAGGGGTGGGGTCTGAATAGCGGGGGTGCTGAGGAGGACAGGCAACGACAGAGCCAGGACAAGGTCAGCCCCGAGTGAGCCCAGGAAACAGAAAGAGCAACACAGCCGCCCACACAACTAAATCGACCCACCCGGGTCTCCATGCTGCAGGAAGTCCCTGTCCAGGTCTCCCAAGGCACATTTTCAGGGGAAGGTTCCAGGCAGCAAGAGCAGCCCCAGGAAACTTTAATATACAATGGAATCTGGGTTAAGCACTATCTTCTCCAAGAGTTGAGCTCACAGGACATTCCCCAGAAACCTCTGGAGAGGTGGGGAGGAAAGTTTCTGGAGGTCTTTGGATGAAGAAAACAAAAAAGTGGCCTTGATTTTCAAGGCAAAATTACACAGGAAGAAAAAAATGTTTTTAATCTAATTAAGAGCGATCTTTTCACCTTCATCACAACATCACGGAAATGTGCCAGTTCTTAACTTCACACAATAATCAAAGCAATTAGTGAGGGAGAAGCCTTGGAAACCGGTGCAGATGTTCTCAGAATGTTTAATGGGGAAATGAGTTGCAGGCCTCGTTCTCAGCATCCGGCTCCAGGCCCTGGCTACCAAATCCAGACATCTGCTGGGGCCCCACCCCCAGGCCCCGAGGGCGCGGGCTTGAGAAACACAGGTCCCTTCCCAGGCCGCCTCCCAGCCAGGCCAGATCCGGGGCTGAGAGGCTCCCCATAGCTCCTCAAGCTGGAGCCTGGACACACTCAGCCACTCCAGAGCTGGGGGGAGGCTTAACGTCAAAATTATGTTAACAATTGATGTCAAAAGTAATCAACACAGTTTGGCTCCCCCACCCCTGCTGGCTGCAGGAGGGCTGTGAGTGGGCGGAGGGCAAGGGGCCCTGGAGAGACCTCTCTCGCCTATGACCCCCCTCAGCCTGAACTCCATTTCAAGAAAAGATGTGGTGGCATCTGTCTGGTGTGGCCCTCTGGGCCCCATTCCAATGCTGCCAGACTCTTAAGGGGCCCAAGAATCAAACTGGTCAACACTTGAGGAATTTCCAGGAATCAGAGAAAACATGTAGAAATGAGGCTGATGATTACTTAAGAAATGGCCTATTCCAGAGAGCAGAGGGCCACATGGCTAACGTTAACTGCCGTGGGAGAGACAGAGACCCCAGGTGGGGCAGGCAGCTCAGCACACTTTCTTGGAGGCTCTGCTGTATGGCAGGCACTGGGGACACGGAGGTAAAGAACACATTGTCCCTGTTCTCAAGGACACACAGGCAGTATGGAGGCCCCACTCATGTGCCCTCAGCATTCACGTTCTGTACGCACCAGTGGTTTCTTAACGCGAGCCCACCAGATACTTTGATGAGCACTACCTCTGACCTCAGGGGCCAGCTTAGCTGCACAGAGGGCAAGTCAAAAGGGATAGAAAGCAGGCCACTGCAGGAGCAGTGCTCAGTGGTGACAGATAAATACCCTAGCTCCCTCAGCTGCTGGCAGAACTCTGAGGAGGGCTTTTATGCAGCTTCCCAGCTGTCCACCATGGAGCTCTCTCTCAACTTACCAGCACAAGGATGCCTGAATTAGGCTGTGCATCCCGTGAAACTGACCCAAGATAGTATGACAGGGAGCTGCTGAAGCATTTAAATAGGGAAGCACCAAGATTCACTTTAAAGAATTCCCTTGAGCTGCTGTGTGAATAATGGAGTAGAGGAAGCAAGAGTAGAAATTGGGAGACCAGAGGCCAGAAAAGGGCAACAACCTATGCAGAGAAATAATCGTGGCTTTAATCAGGGAGATGGCTGGAGAGAAGGCCAGGAGTGGGCGAATCCAGAGAGCTGGTAAGACTTACTGATGGATTAGATAGGGGCACTAAGAAACAGGGATAATTTTAAAAAGACTTCTATCTAGGCTTGGAAAACAGTACCATGCTGTGCCCATTTCCCTCCTACTTCATATCTCCCCACTCACCCCCTCCACAAATGCATAAAACCAACAAGAAGTGCAAATAAAACCCCATGACCCATCTTTAGCAGGACTAGGAGACAGAATATCATCAAACTACCTGTGAGTACAGAAATGAACCAAATTCCAACAGCATTCAAACCCCCTTCCCAGCACTGCAAACCTGTGGGTACAGTCAGGGAGAAGAGGCTTAACATGCTCTGTCAAAAAATCTGAGGGCAGTGAGTGACATCAGCAAAAATAGAGGACTAAGTACCTCCAAGGACCCTTCCCTTCAAAGAAGCATCAAAAAACCCCCAAGCAAAACCTGTCAGATCAACTTTGTCACAACTCTTGGAAGAAGTCAATGGTTTACAGCAATGTAGTGAACATCAAGAAATGGGCACCTTAAAAATGATAGAGAAGTGTTCTGGCATTTTACTTGCCATTGCAATTACCCCCTGCCCCTTTACTTGGTAACATTCTTGAAGATGGCAGCCCATGTCCTAAGTGTGGGACCCTAGACTCTGGTTCAGGGATCAGAATAGATCTGATTTTCATTGAATTATTTTTGTTCTACACTATCTGGGGGCTGCCTGAAGGACTGATGTAAGGTGATTGTTTTTGTTTTGCCTGACTCAGAATTCAGGGCAGAAAATGGTGGACATGACTTGAAAACATTGTAAGGCAGTTGAACAAATCATAGTGACCTGGGGAAAAGATTACAGTTGTGACATACAATAGAGTGCTGCAACCTGGGAGGAAAATCTACAGAGTTTCTTTGGGGAATTAGAACATTCAAAAGTGCCCATGTGTACTGGGAAATTTATAAACTCATATGCATGCCCAGGGCTGAATACATGTTCAGGAAAGTCCTAAGAACACCTTAATTTTTACCTCTGGCTGATTTCTGTGTTCACCTTAAGTTGGAAATGAAGGGTAAGACAGTTGTAAACAGACTGGCTAAATGTTGAAGGAGTGTCCAGTGCAGAGCTAGTTGCAAAGGCTAGGAGGCCTTTTTCCTTTCCCTCTCTCCTATGGCTTTCTCGGACTCCTGGTGCTCAAGGAAACCTCTGCCACAACATGAGCTGAAGACAAGCCAAAGGAACAGAGACTTCAGAGACTACATGTGACAAGAATATAGACTTCACAAAAATAGTTTAGAAGTCACTAAATAAATAGCTATAGTCCACAGCATAAAAAAATCCTGAGGCAGGGAAGGAATCTGATGTCTAGAGTTATCATATATAATATTCAAAATGTTAAGTTTTCAAAAAAAATTATGAAGCATGCAAAGGAACAAGAAAGTATGGCCCATTTGCAGACGAAACTTCCCTGAGGAAGCATGGACATGGAACTTAACTAGACAAGACTTTAAATAAATTGTCTTACATATGCTCAAAGAGCTAAAGTGAACCAGGAGAATAGAGAATATCAATAAGGAGATGTACATTAGAAGAAGGAATTACACACATTCTGGAACTGAAAAGAATAATAACTGAAATGAACAGCTCACTAGAGGGCTTCACTAGCAGATATGAACAGGCAGAAAGAATCAGTGACCTTGAAGAAAGGTCAAGTGAAATTATTCAATCTGAGGAGCAAAAAGAAAAAAGAATGGAGAGAGATGAACAGTAGCTGAGGGGCGTATGGAAAATCGCCACGCACCCCAACATGCACACGCGAAACCCCCAAAGGACAGGGGAGAGACGGGCAGGAAAATCACTTGAAGAGATGATGGCTGCCAAATTCTCAATTTTTTTTTTTTTTAAACAGTCTCACTCTGTTGCCCCAGGTAGAGAGCAGTGGCATCATCGCAGCTCACTGCAGCCTCCAACTCCTGGGCTGAAATGATCCTCCTGCCTCAGCCTCCCGAGTAGCTGGGACAACAGGCACGCACCACTGCGCCTGGCTAATTTTTCTATTTTTAGCAGAGACAGGGTCTCGCTGTTGCTCAGGCTGATCTTGAACTCCTGAGCTCAAGCAGTCCTCCCACCTCGGCCTCCCAGAGTGCCACACATTCTCAAATGTGACAAAAGACATGAATTTTTATGCCCCCAAACCTAAAACTCCAAAAGGTCGAGACAAAGAGATTCACACAAAGACACACAATAATCAAATTGTTGAAAGACAAAAGGATAATTATGAAAGGAACAAGCAACATGACTTATCACATACAGTGATTCTCAATAAGATTAATAACATCGCCAGAAGAGGCCAGAAGGGAATGGGATGACATTTTTTAAATGCTGAGGCATGTGTCAATCAATAATTCTATATCTAACAAAATTATTCGTTAAAAATGAAGGTGAAATTAAGACCTTCCCAGATAAATAAAAGCTGAGGGAGCATGTCACTAGTAGATGTGCCCTACAAAAAATGGTAAAGCAAGTCTTTCATGCTGAAATGAAAGGACATTATATAGTAACTCGAAATCATACAAAGAAATACTCCAGAATAGGTCTGTAAACATGAAAGGCAGTATTACTGTGTTTTAGTTAGTAACTCCTCTTTACCTCCTATGTGACCTAAAAGACAAATGCATAAAACAATAATTATATCTCTATATCACTGGGCACACATTGTATAAAGATGAAATTTTAGACAGTAAGAGGATGGGGGGGATGAAGCTGCATAGGATCTGAGATCCTGTATGCTATTGAAACTAAGTTGGTAAAAGCTCAAACTAGATTGTTATAAGTTTAAGATGTCATATGTAACCCCTATCTTAACCACTAAGAAACTATCTGAAAAAACATAGAAAGAGTTGCACAGGTAAGGGGTGGGCATCACCATTTTGTCCTAGCAAGTAAAGGACTGAACAAAGTGAAAGATCGATGTCTTCTCAGATCTGTAAGAAGTTAGGCCACAGGGCAAACTGCTGCCCCCAAATTGGAGAGGGAGGTGGATACAGAGAATCACAACATACTGGAGCAAAAATCTCTGGGAACCAGTGCCAGGGTAGGAAAACCTGAACTGCATTTGATGAACTGCTGGAGGCTAGGTGTGGTCAAGAATGATAGTTAAAAACTCCAGGGGGACCTGGTTATAGCTCCCCCTACCCAGGCTTTTGTGAGATATTACCTCCAGGAACTTGACCAGGTTCTTACAGTAAATATAGAAAAATCTTGTGCTTCCAGCATTGGGAGGGATAAAGGAAACATTTTGAAATAAGCTGGAGTGCTCTGTTCTTAAAAGTCTGCCCTCAGGAGAAACTAGTTAACTAGAACCTAACCCACTAGGGCCTTATCACAGCCTAACTGACCTAGGGGAAGCGAACTAACCAACTCTAGTCAGCTCCAGCATTCCATGAAGAAAAGAAATTTCCAACTCCACGTCCCTCTTAGCCACTTAAAAGGGAGAAAAAAACAGGAATGCTTGTGAAGTTTGCAGTCCAGAGGCACAGGATCATTAAAAGACTGAGTGTTAAACCCAGGACAATAGCACATATCCTGTCATGTCACATGCTACCAACACATTACTAAATATCATTTGTAGCAGTTCCTTTTATGCAGTACATCATGTCCAGCTATCAAGAAAAAAAGTCACAAGATATACTAGAAGGTAGAAAAAACACAGCTCAAAGAGACAGAGCAAGCTTCAGAACCAGACACTGCAGTGATACTGAAATGCTCAGAATTTAAAACAACTATGATTAATATGCTGAGGGCGTGTATGGATAAAGTAGACAGCATGCAAGAACACATGGACAATGCAAGCGGAGAGATGGAAATCCTAAGGAAAAACAAAAAAGGAATGCTAGAGATCAAAAATACTGACAGAAATGAAAAATACCCTTGGTGGGCTTAATAGGAGACTAGACACAGCTGAGAAAAGAATCCCTGAGCTTGAGGATATTTTAATAGAAATGTTCAAAACTGCAAAGCAAAGAGAAAAAAGAGTGGAAAAACAAAAAACAAAACCCAGAACAGAATATCGAAGAACTGTGGACAACTACAGAAGGTACAACATATGTGTGTAATGGGAATACCCGAAGTAGAAGAAGTAGAAAAAGGAACAAAAAAAGTGTTTAAAATAATAATTACTGAAAATTTCACCAAATTCCTGTTACACACCAAATCATAGATTCTGGAAGCTCAGAGAACACCAAGCAGGATAAATGCCAAAAAAACTATACCTAGGATTATCATTTCCAAACTACAGGAAACCAAAGATAAAAAATCCTGAAAGAAGCAAAAGGGGGAAAAAACACCCTACCTATAGAGGAGCAAAGATAAGAATTATATCCGATCAGAAACAAGGTAAGCAAGAATAGAGTGAAATATTTAATATTTAGAGAAAAAGTCCACCAACCTAGAATTCTGTACTCTGCAAAATCATCCTTAAAAAGTGAGGGAGAAATAAAGACTTTCTCAGATAAACAAAAATGAAGGGAACTCATTGCTTGTAGATCTTCCTTCATAGAAATTTTAAAAGAAGTTCTTCAGAGAGAAGGAAAATAATATTGGTCAGAAATTGAGATCTAAATGAAGAATGAGCAATAAAGAGGAAATGGCTGAATGTAAAATAACAACTTTTATTTTCTCCTGACCTAATAGATCAGGGATTGTTCAAAACAATACCAGCAACAACGTATTTGATTATGTATGCTTATATATATATTATGTATGTATATGTAAAATATACATTATGTGTGCTTTATATATATCTCATGTATACATGTATGTTTTCATGTTATCTATGCTTATGTGTATATATGCTTATGTGTGTTGTGTATATATGTGTGCTTTTGTGTGCTCACATATGCTTACGTATGTAAGTGAAATGAAAGACAGCAATGATAAAAGGGACAGGACAGAGAAATTAGGATTATTTTATTAGAAGTTACACTACTTGTGAAGTGTTATAGTGTTATTTGAAAGTGGACTTGGACTAGTTGAAAATGGATATTGCAAAATCTAGGCACTTAAAAAATAAAAAAGTATAACTGATATGCTAAGAAATGAAATAAAATAAAATAAAATGCTCAGTCAAAATCACAAAAGACAAAAATAGGAACAAAGAACAAAGGCAAATAGAAAATAGCAACAAATATGGTAGATATCAATTTAAATGTATCAGCAATCTCTATGAACTTAAATGGTCTAAACACACCAATTAAAAGACAGATTGTCAGAGTGGATTAAAAAAATCAAGACCCAACTATATACTGTCTACAAGAAACCTACTTTAAATATAAAGACACATACAGTTTAAAAATAAATGGATGGAAGAAATATATGATGATAACATGAAACAAAAGAAACTAGGAGTAGCTGTATTAATTTCAGGCAGACCAGACTTCGAAGCACGAAAGTTACCAGGGGTAAAGAGGTCAGTTCTCCAAGAAGTCATAACAATCTTAATGTACATGCTGTTTATAGCATATCATCAAAACATGAGGCAAAAGCTGATTGAACTGCAATGAGAAATAGATGAATCCACTTTTGTAACTGGAGACTTCAACATACTTCTATCAGAAATGGTCAGATCCAGCAGGCAGAAAATCAATCAGGACATAGTTGAACTCAACACTGCCATTAATCAACTGGATATAATAATTATCTATACACTACTTCATCCAAAAACAACAGATACACATTCTTCCCAAGCTCTGATGGAACATTCACCATGATGATTGCATTCTAGGCCATAAAACGCACCTTAACAAATTTAAAATAATAGAACTCATGCAGTGTCTGTTCTGAGACCACCACATAGCTAAACCAGAAGTCAAAAATAGAAGATAACTGGAAAATCCCAGAAGACATGGAGATTAAACATACTTCTAAGTAACACATGAAGAAATCTGAAGAGAAATTTTAAAATATTTTGAACTAAATGACAGTGAAAACATAACAAAATCTGTAGGATGTAATGAAAACAGGCAATACAGGAAAATTTGTACCACTGAATGCATGCACTGGAAAAGACAGATCTAAAATCAACAATTTAAGCTTTCACTTCAGGGAACTTATAAAAAGAAGAACAAATTAAATCCAGAGTTAACAGAAGAAGTAATAAAAATTAGAGCATAAAACAATGAAATTGAAAATAGAAAATCAATAGTGAAAAATCAATGAAACAAAAAGATGGTTCTTTTAATAGATAAATAAAATTGATAGCCTCTAGCCAGGCTTACTAAATAAAAAAGATATGAATCACCAACATCATAAATGAAAGAAGGGACATCACTACAGATCACATGGGCATTACATTGATAACAAAGGAATACCATGAACAACTCTGTACCCACAAATTTGATAACCTAGATGAAATGGACTAATTCTTTGAAAAACACAATCTGCAAAAATTATCACAAGAAGGAAAACAATCTGAATAGTCCTATATCTATTAAAGAAATTGAATCAATGATTAATAAACATCCAAAATAGAAAGCGCCAGGCACAAACGGGTTCACTGGTGAATTGGACCAAACATTTAAGGAAGAAATCATACCAGTTCTCTATAATCTCTTTCAGAATACAGGAGCAAATACTTCCTAACTCATTCTATGAAGCCAGCATCACTATAATTCCCAAACCAGACAAATACATTGAAAGAAAACTAAAGACCAATAACTTTCATGAACATAGATGTGAAAAAAAACCCTCAACAAAATATTAAGAAATGAAATCCAACAATTTTATAAGAAGAATTATACACCATAACAAAGTTAGATTTCTACCAGGTATGCAAGGTTAATGGAACATTCAAAAATCAATTAATGTAATCTATCACATCAACAGACTAAAGAAGAAAAATTATAAGTTCATATCACTAGATGTAGAAAAAGCATTTGACAAAATCAAACACCCATTCATGATTTTTAAAAAACCTCAGTAAACTAGGAATAGAATGGAAAATTCTCAACTTGATAAACTCTACAAAATCCTACAGCTAAAATCATACCTGATGGCCAGAAACTAGAAGCTCTCCCACTAAGATCAGGAATGAGGCAAGGATGTCCCTTCTCACAATGCTTTTTCGACATCATACTGGAAATCTGAGCAAATGCAACAAGACAGGTAAAGAAAACAAAGGGTATACAATTGGAGAAGAAAGGAATAAAACTTTCCTTGTAGATGACTTGATTGTCTAAGTAGAAAATACAAAAGAATCAAAGACACTTCTGGAACTAATATGCAATTACAGCAAGGTTGCAGGATAGAAGGTTAGTATACAAAAGTCAATTGCTTTCCTAGATACCAAAAATGAACAAATGGAATTTGAGATTAATAACCAATACCAAAAGGAAATATTTAGGCATAAAATTAACAAAGGTCATACAAGATCTTCATGAGAAAAACTACAAAACTGATGAAATAAATCAAAGACTTAAATAAATGGAGAAATATTCCATGTTCATGGATAGGAAGACATTGTCAAGAAGTCCATTCTTCCCAAGTTGATATATAGGTCCAATGCAACTCTATACAAAACTCCAGGAAGTTATTTTGTCAATACCAACAAACTGATTCTAAAGTTTATATAGAGAGACAAAAGACCCAGAGTAGCCAAGTCAACATTGAAAGAAATGAAAAAAGTAAGAGGACTGGCACTTCCCAGTTCAAGACATTTATTTTATTATCTTCTTAGTAGACTTCTCAGCAGAAACCAAGTTCAAGACTTAATATAAAGCTACAGTAATCAAGACAGCATGGTATTGATGAAATAATAGACAGATAAACAGAACAGAATACAGAGCCAAAAATAGACTCACATAAGTATGGGCAACTGATCTTTGACAAAGGAACAAAGGCAATACAATACAGAAAAGATAGTCTTTTCAACAAATTGTGCTGTAACAACTGGATATCCACATACAGAAAAATCGAGACACAGACCTTACACCCTTCATAAAAATTAACTCAAAATGTACCACAGACTTAAATGTAAAATGTAAAACTATAAAATTGCTAGAAGAAAGGTGTCCTCAAGATAGCTGAATAGAGAGGCCTGGCACTTACCTCCTCCACAAAGAAGGACCAAAACAGCAAGCAGATAACAACACATCAAACAGAACATCAAAAGGAAAACACTGGATGAATTCAGCAGGGAAGTGACAGGGATCCTCTGAGGCATAGAAACTCAAGATGGCAGCATAGAGGGAAATAAAAGAGCTGTCCAGGACTGACTTGGAGCCAGGAGGTACTCCCCACTACAGGGAAAAGGTAAGCAGGAGATCCCCCGTAGTTCACATTCCCACCACAGATGACTACAATCCTAGCTACAGGAGAGCTGCTCAATCCTCACAGGCCCTGAGCCTAGTATAGGGAGCTACCTGGAGTCCACACAATTGCATTGCTCCCGAGAGGGCATTCATGCTGGGTCCCACTCAACTCCCAACATGCAAGCTGCTTAAGCCTGGTGCCATCTTGAAAGCAGTCCTGGGGCCCAATAGCCCCTGCATCTCCACAACCCTGGGGTCACACCAACATACACCTACATCCACCCTGAGGGCTGCAGGGTCATGACGCCACCTGGGCCCAGTGGTGTGGTTGTGTCCCTGGCAAAGGAGCCCACTCAGCACTCTATACCCTGAGGAACAGGCAGTCTAGCACACCAGGGAGGATGTCCCGAGGACACAGGAAGCAAAGTATGTGCTTGAATCCTGAGAGCTGCCTGTCAGGGACCACCACCATTGCCAGCAACCCTGCCCACTCCAGATACAGGGCATCTTCATGCCTGAGCTTGCCACCCAGTAGCCCAAGGACTGGTCTACCACTGCTGGTGACTGTGTGTGCCCCCCAGGGGCCCAAAAACTGGCCCACCCAGAGTCCACATCCCCAGCAAAGCCTCTTCACTGCTCCACAAACAACCTAAGCACTAAAAAGCATAAGCCACTGAAGAACTCACAGACACCACTGACATTGATTATAGCCTAGTTAATCATATAGAGACTACCCGTCTGCACCCACCCAGAGCTAACACCAAAGCACCACATCCAAATGACACTATAGATACAGCTAGGGAAAAAAGTCTTTCCCCACAAAGGCTACTATATAAAATTGGAAGAATCATCTGTTATTCCAGATACACAGCTATCAACATAGGGATACAAGGAACTTGAAAAAGGAAGGAAACATGACAACTCCAGTGGAACACAATAATTCTGAGACAACAGATCCAAAAGAAAAGGAAATCTTACAGAAACTGAATGAGATACAAGAATACCGGTAGGCAATACAAAGATATGAGGAAAACAATTCATGATCTAAATGGGAAATTCAACATAGAGTTAGATATCATAAAGCATAATCAGACATAAATGTGGAACTGAAAAATTCCATGAATGAAATAAAAAATATAGTAAAGAGCTTCAAAAACAGACTACATCAAACAGAAGAAAGAATTTCTGAAATTGACAGGTCTTTTGAAATAAACCAAACAGACCAAAAAACTCCCACAAAAACCAAAAAGAAAAAAGAATGAATAAAGCCTACACGACATATGAGATACTACCAAGCAAACAAACGTTCACATTTTGGGAGTTCCAGAAGGAGAAGAGTTGGTAAAAAGCATAGAAAACCTATTTAATGAAATAATAGCTAAAAATTTCTCAAATCTTGGGAAAGAAAAATAACTACAGATACAGGAAGCTAAAAAATCTCCAAATAGATTCAAACCAAAAAGGTCCTCCCTGAGGTATATTTTCTTCAAACAGTCAAAAGTTAAAGAGAGACAGAATTCTAAAACACCAAGAGAAAAGTTTCAAATCACATATAAGAGAATCTCCCTCAGACTAACAACAGATTTCTCAGCAGAAACCTTGGGCGAAGAGAGAATGGGATGATACATTCAAAGTACTGAAAGGGAAGAAACTCTGCCAGCTAGAATACTAAACTCAGCAAAGTTATCTTTCAGAAATGAAGGAGAAATAAAAATATTTCCAAGACGAGCAAAACCTGAGGGAATCCATCACCTCTAGACAGGCCCTACAAGAAATGCTAAGGGAGTCCTACATCTGGAAGCTAAAGGATGATATCCACCATTATAAAAACACATGGAAATATAAAACTCACTGGTAGAGCAGATACACAAATGAGAAAGAGAAAGGAATCAAATGTTATCACTACAGAAAACCACCAAGTTGCAAAGATAAACAACAAGAGAGGAAGATAGGAACAAAGGATATATAAAGTAGTCAGAACACAATAAAATGACAGGAGCAATTTCTCACCAATTGATAACAACCTTGTATGTAAATGGTTTAAGTCCCTCAATTAAAAGATACAGACTGGCCGAATAGATTTAAAAAAAATCTGACTATATGCGACTTCACCTGTAAAGACATCCATAGACTGTAAGGGAAGATATGGAAAAAAAGATATTCCACAAAACTGGAAACCAAGTGTGCAGGAGTAGCTATATTTATATCAGACAAAAATACTTTAATTCAAAAAGCAGAAATAAAGAGATTATATAATGATAAATGGATCAATTCAGCAAGAGGATATAATAGTTTTAAATATATATGCACCCAACACAGGAGTCTTGGATATATAAAACAAATATTAGAGCTAAAGAGAGAGATATGATATAGTTGGGGACTTCAACACCACACTTTCAGCATTGGATAAATCATCTGGACAGAAAATCAACAAGGAAATATTGGACTTAGACTGTACTATAGATCAAATGGACCTAACAGACATTTATGGAACATTTCATCCACCAGCTACAAAATACACATTTTTCTCATCAGCCCATGGAACATTCTCCAGGATAGATCATATGTTGGAATAGAAGTCTCAACAAATTTTTAAAAAACTGAAATCATATCAAGTGTCTTCTCAGACCATAATGGAATAAAGCTAGATCTCAAAAACAATATAAACTTTTGAAACTGAATACATGGAAATTAAACAACATGCTTCTGAATGACCATTGAGTCAATGAAGAAATTAAGGAGGAAATAAAAAAATTTCTTGAAACAAATGAAAATAGAAACACAACATACAAAAACATATGGGATACAGAAAAAACAGTGACAAGAGGAAGTTTATAGCAATAAACACATCAAAAAAGTAGAAGGATTTCAAATAACCTAATGATACATCTCGAGGTATGAGAAAAACAAGAACAAACCAAACTCAAAATAAGTAGAAGGAAAGAAATATAATACTAAAGAGAGCCCTCCCCCCACAAATATTAATAAAAAGATCAATGAAATGAAAAGTTGGCTTTTTGAAAAGATCAAAAAAGTCAACAAACCATTAGCTACACTAACCAAAAAGAAAAGAGAGCAGCCTCAAATAAAATCAGAAACAAAAAAAGAGACATTATGACTGATATACAGAAATACAAAGGATCATTAGAGATTACTGTGAACTAATATACAACAAAAATTCAGAACAGCTAGAAGAAAAGGATAAATTCCTGGACACATACAACCTACCAAGATTGAACCAGGAAGAAACAGAAAACCTGAACAGGCCAATATCAAGTAATGAGATTGAATCAGTAATAAAAAGTTCCCAACAAAGAAAACCCCAGGACAAGATGGTTTGACTGCTGACTTCTATCAGACATTTATAGAAGAACTAACCAATTCTTCTCAAACTATTCCAAAAAATTGAAGAAGAAGGAATTCCTCCAAACTCATTGTATGAGGCCAGCATTACCCTGATACCAAAACCAGATAAGGACACAATGACAAGAACAAAAAGAAAACTACAGGCCAATATCCCTGATAAACATAGATGCAAAAATCCTCAAGAAAATACTAGGAAACAGAATTCAACAGTACATCAGAAAAGTGGGATTTATCCCAGGGATGCAAGGATGGTTCAATATATGCAAATTTAAAAATCTGATAAATCACATCAACAGAATGAAGGACAAAAACCATATGATCATCTCAATAGATACAGAAAAAGCATTGATAAAATTCAGCACCTCTTCATGATAAAAAAAAAAAATTTCAACAAGTTGGGTTTAGAAGGAACATACCTAAACACAATGAAGTCTAACACAATTTGATTAATCCATAGCTAAAATCATACTGAATGGGGAAAAGCTGAAAGCCTTTACTCTTAGAACTGGAAAAAGGATGCCTATTTTCACCTCTCTTATTCAACATAGTACTGGTAGTCTTGGCCAGAGCAATTATGCAAGAGAAAGAAGTAAAAGGTATTTACATTGGAAAAGAGACAAAGTGTTCCTCTTTGCGTATGGCATGATCTGATATGTAGCAAAATCTAAAAATGCACCAAAAAACTCTTAGAAGTGGTAAATGAATTCAGTAAAGTTGCAGGAAACAAAATCAACATACAAAAATCACTAGTGTTTCTATACACTAATAACAAACTAGCTGAAAACTAAATCAAGAAGGCACTCCCATTTACAATAGCCACACAAAGAAAAATATACCTGGGAATAAACTTAGTGAAAGACCTCTACAATGAAAACTACAAAACACCAATGACAGTAATTGATGAGGTAACCAAAAAAAAAAAAAAAAAAAAAAAAAAAAAGGAAAGACATCTCATGCTAATTGATTGAAAGAATATTGTTAAAATGACCATACAACTCAAAGTAATCTACAGAATCAATGAAATCCCTATCCAAATACCAGGAGGGGCTTCAAGATGGCTAACTAGAATCATCAGGTACTCGCCTCCTCCACAAAGAAGAACCAAAATAGCAAGATAATAACAACACCCAAGAGAGAATGTTAGAATTCAACAGGTAAGTGACAGGAAACACATAAGGCAAGGAAGGAGAGGGAGGCTAGGTGGCTGACTTATCCTGGATCAGTTGGGAGTCTGGAGAGGCTTCCTAGTATGAGGAAAGGGTAAGTGAATGATCCCCTGTGGTCCATATTGCCACTGCAGACTCCTGTGCTCCCAGCCATGGGAGAGCTTCTTGACCCATGCAGGCCCAGAGACTAACATGGGGGCTGCCTGGAGACTACATAATGGCATTGCTCCAGAGAGGGAGCTCATGCTGGATCCCACACACCCTTGAGTCCTCAGCAGCTACAGCTAGGCACCACTTTGAGAGCCCAGCCTCCACTCTACTGCATTCTGTCCTGGGGACCAGCAGCCCCCACATCTCCACATCCAGGGAGACCCATTGACATCCTCCACACATAGCTGGGTGCTGCTGCTAGCTGCTGCTGCCAGGGCCAAAGCATGAGCCATTGGCAGTGACCCCACCACCCCCAGTGGCAGGGCTGATGTATATTTTAAAGCACCCTCAGGAAAGGCTACCCCATTTATGGCCACAACCTAGGGCCAAAGCACACACTCCCCAGCTGCCTGTTTATGGCTGCTGCCGTGGAAAGCAACCCTACCCTCTCAAGGAGCAGGGCTACATCACAGCCACTGCTACCCCTACCCAAGCATTCTGTAGGGTGCATGGGGGTCACCCGCCTACCATACCCAGCAGCCACACGCACCACTGGAGAGCCTCAGGACAGGCCTGCCCAGCTCAGATACCCACCACAAGTGCCCAGGCATGCCATCCAAGGGCCTGGGGATTGGCAATTAAAAGGATTTGTTTTGTAACATTTGGATTCAGTCAAAAGGCCACACTCAAGGATCCAGAGGGCCACATGTGGCCCCAAGGCTGCAGGTTCCCCACCTCTGCACCATTGGCACCTGAGCACTCCTCCCAGGGGCCTGAGGACAGTCCTAACCAACCTGCCACTAATACCACCTGCAGGCCTAGGGCCTTGCCCACCCAGCCCATCACAGCCACAGCTAATACCAGCATGGACTGCTGAGAAGCCAGAGGATTGTCCTGCTATTGCCACTGCCATCACCATGCTATATCTGCTGCCCCAGGGCCCGAGGACCCACCTCACCCACTGCTGACACCCGAGCAAGATACCTGGAGACTCAAAATCAGCCTGCCTAGACCTGCTAAAATCAGTTCCAGTGTACAGTGCCCTGGGGCCCAAGGACAGGCATGCTTGTCCTGCTGCTGCCACCAGTGGGGCCTGAGGATTGTCCCACTTGATGATCCCATCTCCAGCAGAATTTCACCACAGCCTACACTAACAACAGCACTCTAAGCCCCTGAGAAAAATCACAGACACTACTGATACTGTTTAAAGCCAAAGAAATTATACAGAGACTACACTACTGCTTGAACTCAGAGTCAGTGCCCTACCCAACCAACATCATAGATACATCTCTAGGAAAAAGTCCTTCCCTATGAAAGCAAGTTCAAAAATTTAGGAGAAGTGACCATTATGCCAGGAGTGAGATATCAATGTAAGGACACAAGAAACATGAAAAAGAAAGGAAATATGACACTTTCAAAGGAACACAATAATTCTTCAACAGCTTCCAATTAAAAAGATATTTATGAAATCCTGGATAAAAAATTTAAAATGATGATATTAAATAAGCTCAGTGAGATAAAAGAGAATTCAGATAAACAATACAAATAAATCAGAAAAACAATTCAGGATATGAATCAGAAATTTACCAAAAAGATACATATAGAAAAGAACCAAACAGGAAGTCTGAAACTGATGAATTCATTGAATGAAATACTAAATACATTTGAAAACTTCAACAATAGACTAGATTAGGCAGAAGAAAGAATTTCAGAGCCTGAAGACAGATCTTTGAAACAATCCAGTCAGATAAAAATAAATTCTAAAAAATGAACAAAGCCTATGTTACATAGGGGACACCATAAAGCAACCAAACGTTCAAATTTTCAGTGTGCAGAAGGCGAAGAGAAAATGAAGTGCATAGAAAACCTATTTAATGATATAGCTGAAATCTTTCCAATGCAAGCAAGAGGTTTAAACGTGCAGGTACAAGAATCTCAAAGATCCCCAACAGATGCATTCCCAAAAGCTCTTATCCATGACACATTATAGTCAAACTGGCAAATGTTGAAGACAATGAGATTTCTAAAAACAGGAAGAGAAAAGCATCTAGTCACTTATAAGGAGACTTCCATCAGATTAACAGCAGGTATCTCAGCAGAAACCTTACAGGCCAGGAGAGAACAGGAAGATATATTCAAAGTGCTGGAAGAAAACACCCCTGCCACTCAGAGATACTATACCCAGTAAAGTTATCCTTCAGCAATAAAGGAGAAATAAAGTCTTCCTCAGACAAACAAAAGCTGAGAGAATTCGCCACTGGACAGGCCCTACAAGAAACGCCTAAAGGAGCCTTACATGAGGAAGCAAAATCATGATATCTACCATCATGAAAATATACAAAAATATAAAACCTACTGGTAAAGCAAACACAAATGAGGAAAAGAAAGGACTCAAATATTACACTATGGAAAACCACCAAATCACAATGATAAATGATAAAAGAGAAAGCAATGAAGGATATATAAAATAACAGGAAATCAATTAATAAAATGAGAGGAAGCCCTCATGTGTCAATAATAACTTTGAACATAAACATTAAACTTTCCACTTAAAAGGTATAAACTGACTAAATGAATAAAAACATGACCCAACTATATGTGCCTATAAGAAATGCATCTCACCCTTGAAGACACATATAGACCGAAAGTAAAGGGATGGAAAAGGATATTTTATGCAAACGCCAGAGCCAAAAATGAGGAGTAGCTAAACTTATGTCACATAAAACAGGCTGTAAGCCAAGAACAGTAAAAAGAGACAAAAAAGGTCATTATATAATGACAAATGGATCAAGTAAGCAAGAGGACATCATAATTCTGAACATACGGATCTAACACCAAAGCACCCAGATATATAAGGCACATGTTATTAGAACTAAAGGGAGAGGTAGAGTCCAACACAACTGGGGACTTCAACACCCTACTTCCAGGATTGGACAGATCGTCTAGACAGAAAATTGACAAAGAAATGCCGGATTTAAACTTCACTGTAGACTGACAGACATTTAAAGAACATTTCATCCAACAGCTATAGAAGATGCATTCTTCTCATTGACCAAACCCAAAATTAGTAGAAAGAAAGAAATCATAAAGATTAGAGAAGAACTAAGTGAAATGGAGGCTAAAAAACTACGAAGCATCAGTGAAATGAAAAGTTGATTTTTTGAAAAGGGAAACGAAATTGACAAACTGCTAGCTAGACTAACCAAGAAAAAAAAGAAGTCCCAAATAAAATCAGTAACGGAAAAGGAGCTATTACAACTGTTATCAGAGACACAAAAACATTATTGAAGACTTTTAGGAACAGCTATACATGAACAAATGGGAAAATCTAGAGGAAATGGATATATTCCTAGACACATACAATCTACTAAAACTGAATCAGACAGAAATAAAAAACCGAACAGACCAATAAGAATTAAAGAGATTGGATCAGTAATAAAATTCTCCCAGAAAAGAAAAGTCCACAGCTGGATGGCTTCACTGCCAAATTCTACCAAACTTAACAAAGAAGAACTAACATAAATTCTTCTCAAACTATTCCACAAAATTAAAGAGGAGGAAATTCTCCCTAACCAATTCTATGAGGCCAGCATTACCCTGGTACCAAAACCAGACAAGGACCCAACAAAGAAAGAGAAAACTACAGGCCAATATTCCTGATGAATATAGATGCAAAAATCCTTATAAAAATACTAGGAAACCAAATTCAACAGTACATTATAAAAAATACACCATGATCAAGTGGGATTTATCCCAGAGATGCAAGGATGGTTCAACATACGCAAATCAAGAAATGTGATACATCACATCAACAGAATGAGGGATAAAAACCATATGATCATCTCAATGGATGTAGTAAAAACACTGATAAAATTCAACATCCCTTCATGATAAAAACTTTCAAAAAACTGGGCATAGAAGGAACATATCTCAGCATAATAAAGACCATATATGATCAACACACAGCTACCATCTTACCAAATGTGGACAAGCTGAAAACCTTTTCTCTAAGAACTGGAACAAGAAAAGGATGCCCACTTTCACCACTCCAGTTCAACATAGTTCTGGAAGTCTTAGCCAGAGCAATCATGCAAGAGGAATACAAGGCATCCAAATTAGAAAAGAGGAAGTCAAATTGTCCCTCTTTGCACATGATATTATGTTATATCTAGAAAAACCCAAAGACTCCACCAAAAAACTCTTACATCTGACAAATAAATTTAGTAAGGTTGCAGGATAAAAAAAAATCAACATAATCAGTAGCATTTCTATACACCAATAATGAACTAGCTGAGACAGAAATCAAGGAGGCAATCTCATTTACAATAGTTATAGAAAAAAAATAACTAGGAATAAATTTAACCAGGGAGGTGAGAGAACTCCACAAGGAAAACTACAAAATTCTGATGAAAGAAATTGAAGAGGACAATAAAAAATGGAAGGACAGTCCATATTCCAATGCTGGATTGGAAGAATTAACAACATTAAAATGACTATATTACCTAAAGGAATCTAAAGATTCAATGCAGTCCCCATCAAACACCAATGTCATTTTTCAGAGAAATACAAAAAACCCTAAAATTCGTATGGAACAACAACAAAAGAGTCATAATAGCCAAAGGAATTCTGAGCAAAAAGAATACAGCTGGAGGCATCACATTACCTGGCTTCAAGATATATTACAAGGCTATAGTAACCAAAACAGCATGATATTGGAATAAAAACAGACACATAGATGGCTGACTAGATGCAGGTAGTACATGTCTCCTCCATAAAGAGGAACCAAAATAGTAAGTAGATACTCTCATTTCAAACAGATTGTCTAGGAGAGAACACCAAGATTTACCAGAGAAGTAATGTGAAGCACCAAAAGTAAGTAAGCAGTGGGTTTAAGGCATTTTTGCCAGCAGGGGACTGGCTGAGAGCCTGGAAAAGCTCATGGATGGGGGGAAACAGTAAGAGAGAGACCCCCAGGGCTTCCTACTCTGAAATAGGCTTTTACAATCTCAGCTATAGGATAACCCCTTGACTCATGTGGGCCTTGGGCCTAACATAGGGAGCTGCGTAGATATTGCACAGAGATGTTACTCCAGAAAGGGAACTCACATGCAATCTCACAAGCATCTGAGCCTAGAGGACTTCAAACTGGGTGCCATTCTGACAGCCTAAATACTGGGGATCTACAGACACAGCTGCTGCCACTGTGCTGCTCTATGGAGAGAGAGGGGGAAATGGGGGTTCTCATGCAACTCTGGGAAGGTCCCTACTACCCTGCTGTGGGGTGATGTTGAGACTGAGACATGAGTGGATAGCACTCTCCACAGCTTCTTGCCCATGCTGTCTCCCTAGAAAGGGCCCTACCCTCTCTGGTGGCAGGCCCACAGCTGGCAACATTTTGAGAGTTTGAATGCTGGGCTGTACCCTGCCCTTAGGCTGAATTTAGGCCAACACAATTGCAGTCACTGCCTGGCAGGGGAGGGAAAGGGAAATCATGCTCTTTGATGCATGTCTAGGACAATACACATCACCCTTCTATGGGCTGCTATGAGACTTAGATGTGAGTGGACTGCACTCCCTACAGCTTCTTGCTCATGTTGCTTGCCTGGGAGGAGCCCCACCCTCCCTGGTCTCAGGCCCAAGGCACCATTTTGAGAGTTTAATGCTGGGCTGTGCCCCACCCTCGGGCTGAGTTTGGGCTGATGTGGTGGCAGCAGCTGCTTCTGGCCAAGGAGGGACATATCCATGTCCCTCCTTGCTTGGCTGTTCTATGCATACCTAGGACAATACCCACCACTGTGAAATGGGCTTCTGTGAGATTAAGAAATGAGTGCACCACACTCCCTACAGTTTCTTGGCCGCACTGCTTGCCTGAGCAGGGCCCCACTGTCTCTGGTCGCAGGCTCACAACTGGCACTGTTTTGAGAGTTTAACACTGCACTATGACTAAATGTTGGGCTGAGCTCGAGGTGATGTGGCTGCAGCTGCCACCTTGCCAGGGAGGAATAGGGAAACAAAGCTGTCCTAAGCACATCTAGGACCATGCCCATCGCCCTGCTTTGGGTGGCCATGGGACTGCAGACTAGCACACCCAACCCATCACAGCTACCAGCAGTGCCAACATGGACCCTTTTGGTCCCAGTGGGCTGCTTCACCACTGCTACTGCCATCACCCACATGACACCTGCTGCTCAGGGCCTGAGAACCTGGCCACACACCCAGCCCACTGCTCCCACTATTAGCTTCTGAGCAAGCCACCTGGAGACTCAAAAACTGGCCCTCTAGGACCCACTAACACCAGTGCCAGCATACCAGTGCCAGTGTATGCTGTTCTGGGGCCTAAAAACAGGAACACTCAGCTCACTGCTTGCTACCACCAGGACCCAAAGACTGCCTCACTTGGCATCCAAGTCCTCAGCAAAACTTCACCACAGCTCAACTAATAACCATACTCTAAGCCACTGAGGAAATCACAGATACCACTGTCCCTGTGTACTGCTGAAGAATCATATAAAGATCACACTACTACAGGGGCACAAAACCAAACCCAAAGTGTTCTACCAAACCAACAACACATATACTTCTTCAGGAAAAAATTATCTGCAAAAGCAACTTGAAAAAATTTGGAAGAAATGACTGCCACATCAGATGCATAGGTATCAATGGAAGGACACAGGAAGTATGAAAAAGGACATATGACATCATCAAAGGAGAACAAAAATTGTCCAGCAACAGATTCCAATCAAAAAGAATGTCTTAAAATGCCAGACAAAGAATTCAAATACTGATTTTAATAAAGCTCAATGAAATGCAAGAGAAATCTGAAAATCAATACAAAGAAAGCAGAAAATCAATTCATGATATGAATGAGAAACTTACCAAGGAGATAGATATCTTTTAAAAAAACCAAACAGAAATTCTGGAATTTAAAAACTCATGAAAGGAAATACAAAACATATTTGAAAGTCTCAATAATAGACTAGACCAAGTAGAAGAACAAATCTCAGAACTTGAAGATAGGTCTTTTGACATAATCCAGTCAGACAAAAATAAAATAAGAAAAATAGAATAAAAAAGAATGAACAAAGCCTTCAAGACATCTTGGACTAGCCTGGGCACAGCATTTTGAAAGGCTGAGGTGGGTGGATCACTTGAGGCCGGGAGTTCTAAGTTACAGTGAGCTATCATCGTGCCACTATACTACCTCCTGGACAAGAGAGAAGGACCCTGTCTTTAAAAAAATGAATAAATAAAGACACCTGGGACTCCATAAAGTGCCCAAACTTATGAATTATTGGTATTCCTGAGGGGTAAGAGAGAGAAAAAAGTTTAGAAAATTTAACAAAATAATTGATGAAAACTTCCCAAGTATAGCAAGAGAGTTAGACATCCAGATACAGGAGGCCCACTGATCCCCAGGCAAATACATTGCAAAAAGGACTTCTCCATGGCACATTTTATTCAGAGTGTCTAAAATCAAAGTGAAAGAAAGAATTTTAAAATTAGCAAGAGAAAAGTATCTAGTCACCTATAAAGGAAACCTCATCAGAATAACAATGGACTTCTCATCAGAAACCTTAAAGGCCAGAAGAGAAATGGAATGGTATTTGCAAAGTGCTGAAAGAAAAAAAAAAAACCATCAGCCAAGAATTTTATATGCTTCCAGAATAAGCTTCATAAATGAAAGACAAATAAAGTCTTTCCAAGACAAGCAAACATCAATGGAGTTCATCACTACTATACCAGCCCTACAGGAAGCACCCAAAGGTGTCTTAAACATGGAAATGATAGACATTCACCATCATGAAAACATGAAAATATAACTCACAGGTCTTATAAAATAATCACATAAAAGAGGAAGAGAAAGGACTTGAATGGCAACATCACAGAATTTCATCAAACCACAAAGACAAAAAGAGAAACAGAAGGAATTTATAAAACAACCAGAAAACAACAATATGACAGGAATAAAGCTTCACATATCAATATTAACTTCAGACAAAAATAGGTTAAGTGCTCTATTCAAAAGATATAGATTGGCAGAATGGCTTTAAAAAATATGATCCAACTGTATGCTGCTTATGAGAAACTCACCTTACCCATAAAGACACATGTAGAGTGGTTGAAAAAGATATTCCATGCAAACAGAAACCAAAAGCAAGGAGGAGTAGCTGTACTTATATCAGATAAAACAGACTTTAAATCAAACACAATAAAAAAAGACAAAGGTCATTATATAAGTATAAAAAGATCAATTCAGCAAGAGGATATAACAGTCCTAAATATATATGCACCTAACTTTAAAGCTCCCAGGTTCACAAAGCAATTATTACTAGACCTAAAGAAAGAGAGAGACAGGAATATAACAATCGTGGGGGACTTCAATACTCCACTCACAGCACTAGACAGATCACTGAGAAAGAAAAATCAACAAAGAAACATTGTATTTAAATTAGACTTTATACCAAATGGATTTAACAGATATTTACAGAACATTCTACCCAACAAATACATAATATACATTTTTTTCACCAGCACATGGAACATTCTCCAAGATAAATCACATTTTAGACAACAAAACAATTCTTAACAAACTTTAAAAAATCAAAATCATACCAAGTATCTTCTCAGACCACAGTAAATAATGCCAGAAATCAATACTAAGAGGAACTTCAGAAATGATGAAAATTCATGGAAATTAAACTACATGCTCCTGAACAACCACTGGGTCAATGAAGAAATTAAGATGGAAATTAAAAAAAATAGAAACCAATGAACATGAAAGCACAACATACCAAAACCTGTGGGATACAGCAAAAATCAGTGCTAAGGGGGAAATTTATAGCATTAAATGCCTACATCAAAAAAGTAGATCACAAATTATTGACCTAATGTCACACCTCAAGGAACTAGAAAAACAAGAACACACCAAACCCAAAGTTAGCAGAAGAAAAGAAATTGCAGATTAGAGCAGAACTAAATTAAAGACAAATAAAAATACAACATATAAACAAAATGAAAAGTTGGTTCTTCAAAAAGATAAACAAAATCTATAAACCACTAACTAGACTAACCAAGAAAAGGAGAGGGAGGATCCAAATAAAATCAGAAATGAAAAAGAAGACATTAAAACTAATACCACAGAAATGCAAAAGATCATCAGAGACTGCTATGAACAAGTATATGCTCACCAACTAGAAAACCTAGTGGAAATGGATAAATTCCTGGAAACATACAACCTCCCAAGATTGAACCAGGAGGAAATAAAACACCTGAAGAGAGCTATAATGAGTACAGAGATTGAATTTACTAATACAAAATCTTCAAAAAAAAAAAAAAAAAGCCCAGGACCAGATGAATTCACTGCCAAATTCTATCAAACATATAAAGAAGAACTAATGCCAATCTTACTGAAACTATTCCAAAAAATCGAAGAGCAGGGAGTTCTCTCCAGCTCATTCTACAAGGCCAGTATCACCCTGATATCAAAACAAGACAAGGACACAACAAAAAAAGAAAATTACAGACCAATATCTCTGATGAACATGGACACAAAAATCCTCAACAAAATCTAGCAAATTGAATCCAGTAGCACATCAAGGAGATAATACTCCATGACTAAGTGAGATTTACACCAGGGATGCCAGGGTGGCTCAACATATGCAAATCAATAAATGCGGTACATCACATAAACAGAATTAAGGGCAAAACCCATATGATCATCTCAATACATGCAGAAAAGGCATTTGATAAAATTCATCATCCCTTCCTGATAAAAATCCTCAAAAAACTAAGCATTGAAGGAACATCCGTCAATATAATAAAGGCCATATACAACAAACCCACAGGTGACATCATACTTAATTGGGGAAAAGTTGAAATCATTCCTCCTGAGAACTGGAAGAAGACAAGGATGCCCACTTTCACCACTCTTATTTAACACAGTACTGGAATTCCTCACCAGAGCAATCATTCAAGAGAAAAAAAGACAAGGTTTCCAAGTTGGAAAAGAGAACGTCATGTTATTCCTCTTTGGTAATGATATAATCTTATATCTAGAAAACCCTAAAGATTCCACCAAAAAAATCTTAGATTTGATAAATGTAAAGTTTCAGGATACAAAATCAATGTACAGGAATCAGTAGCATTTCTATACACCAACAAAAATCCAGCTGAGAACCAAATCAAGAGGGCAATCCCATTTACAATAGCTGCAAAAAACAAAGCAAAATGAAACAAACAAACCAAACCAACCAACCTAGGAATGTATTAAACCAAAGAGGTGAAAGATCTCTACAAGAAAAACTAGAAAACACTAATGAAAGAAATTGTAGATGACATAAACAAATAGAAAAACATTCCACGCTCTTGGATCAGAAAAATTAATATTGTTAAAATGACCATATTGCCTAAAGCAATTTATAGGTTCAATGCAATACCTATTAAAATACCAATGCTATTTTCCACAGAATTAGAAAAAACAATTGTAAAGTTCATATGGAATGAAAAAAGAGCCCAAATAGCCAAAGCAATCTTGAGCAAAAAGAACAAAGCAGGAGGCATCACATCATCTGACTTCAAGTTATACTACAAGGCTATAGTAATCAAAACAACATGGTACTGATATAAAAACAGGCACATGGATCAATGGAACAGAACAGAGAATCTAGAAATAAAGCCACATACTTACAGCCAACTGATTTTGGACCAAGTTGACAAGAACATACACTGGGGAAAGGACACCCTTTTCAATAAATGGTTCTGGGAATATTGGATTGCCACATGCAGAAGCATGCAACTGGATCTTTACCTCTCAACATATAAAAAAAAATCAACTCAAGATGGATTAAAGGCTTGAATGTAATACCTGAAACTATAAAAATACTAGAAGAAAACAGGGAAAACTCTTCTGGACATTGGTCTAGGCAAAGATTTTATGACTAAGACCTCAAAAGCACAGGCAACAGAAACAAAAATAAACAAATGGGACTTAATTAAACTACAAAGCTTCTGCATAGCTAAAGAAATAATCAATAGAATGAACAGACAACCTACAGAATGGAAGAAAATAATAGCAAACTATACATCCAACAGGGGACTAATATCCAGAATTTATAAGGAACTCAAACAACTCAACAAAAAAACCCACCAATTAACCCCATTTAAAAGTGGACTAAAGACACGAGTAGACATTTTTCAAAAGAAGACAAAGAAATGGCCAAAAAGCATATGAAAAAATGTTCAACATGACTAATCATCAGGGAAATGCAAATCAAAACCATAATGAGATATCATCCTACCCCAGTCAGAATGGCTGTTGTTAAAAAGACAAAACATAACATGTGCTGGAGAGGTTGCAGAAAAGGGACCTCTTATACACTGTCGGTGGGATTGTTAATTAGTACAAGCACTATGGAAAACAGTATGGAGGTTTCTCATAAAACTAAAAATAGAACTACTATACAATCCAGCAATCCCACTTCTAGGTATCTACCCAAAGTAAAAGAAATCAATATATAACAAAGATACCTGTACCTGTATGTTTATTGCAGCACTATTCACAATAGCAAAGATATGGAGTCAACCTAAGTGTCCATCAATGGAGGATTGGATAAAGAAAATGTGGTATATATACA
The DNA here is from genome assembly GCA_023783475.1 of Daubentonia madagascariensis. Taxonomy (NCBI): domain Eukaryota; kingdom Metazoa; phylum Chordata; class Mammalia; order Primates; family Daubentoniidae; genus Daubentonia; species Daubentonia madagascariensis. Next base: position 601,574 of record JAKFHU010001716.1, on the reverse strand, counting down.
CGATGAATTATTATTCAGCTATACAAAGGAATGAAATCATGTCCTTTGCAGCAACATGGATGGAACTGGAGATCATTGTCTTAAGTGAAACAACTCAGACACAGGAAGACAAATACTGCATGTTCTCACATATATGTCGGAGCTAAATAATGTGTACATGTGGAAGCACAGTGTGGAGTGATGAATAATGGAGATAATCAGAGGGGTGGAGGTGAATGATGGGAGGTTGCTTGGTGGGTACAATATATTTTTCTTCAGTGACATAAGCAATGAAGGCCCTGACTTTACTACAATGCAGTAGGGCAATGTAACAAAATTGCACTTGTACTCCATGAATATATCCAAATAAAAATGGGAAAAAAAACTAGACACATAGACCAATGAAACACAAGAGAGAACTCAGAAATAAATGCACATACCTACAGTCAATTTATTTTTGATAAAGGAGCCAAGAACATATATTGGGGGAAAGGAAACCCTCTTCAATAAATTGTGCTGGGAAAATTGGATATCCATATGCTGAAGAATGAAACTATAAAACCACTAGAAGAAAATATACAGGAAACACTTCAGGACATTGGGCCAGGCAAAGATTTTTATGGCTGAGACCTCAAAAGCACAGGTAACAAAAATAAAAATAGACAAATGGGACTACATGGAGTAAAAGGCTTCTGCACAGCAAGGAAAACAATCAACAGAGTAAAGAGACAACCTGTTCAGTCGGACAAAATATTTGCAAACTACTTATCTGACAAAGGACTAATATCCAGAATATACAAGGCACTCAAACAACTCAACAGTAAAAAATAAAACAAATCAACCCATTAAAAATTAGGCAAAGGATATAAATAAACATTTCCCAAAAGATGATATACAGATGGTCAACATGTACATGAACAAATGCTCAACACCATTAATCATCAGGGAAATGCAAATCAAGACCACAATGAGATATCATCTTACCCCAGTCAGAATGGCTACTATTAAAAAGACAAAAAATAACATATGCTGGAGAGATTGGAGAAAAGGGAACTCTTACACACTGTTGGTGGGATTGTAAATTAGTGCAGCCACTATGGAAAACAGCATGGAGATTTCTCATAAAACTAAAAATAGAACTATCATATGACCCAGAAATCCCCCTATTTGGTATTCATCCAAAGGAAAAGAAATCAGTATATCAAAGGGATATCTACACACACATGCTTATTGTAGCACTATTCACAATAGCAAAGATATGGAATCAACCTAAGTGTCCATCAACAGACAAATGGATAAAGAAAATGTGGCATATATGCAATGGAATACTATTTGGCTATAAAAAGGAATGAAATCATGTCATTTGCAGCAATATAGATGGAACTGGAGGTCATTAAGTGAAATACGCCAGGCACAGAAAGACAAACATCACATGTTCTCACTCATATGTGGGAGCTAAAAAAGTTGATCTCATGGAGGTAGAGAGTAGAACAACAGATATCAGAGGCTGGAAAGGATGTGTGGGTGGGAGAGGGGTATGAAAAGAGCTTGGTTAATGGTTACAAACACAGTTAGATAGAAGAAATAAGTTCTAGTGTTTGACAGTAGACTAGAGTGACTATAATTAACAACAACGTATTGTATACTTCAAAATAACTAGTAGAGAGGACTTTGAAATGTTCCTCACATATAGAAATGATAAATACTTAAGGTAGATACCCTAAATATCCTGACTTGAGTATTGCAAATTCTATGCATGTAACAAAATATCACATGTACTCCATAAATATGTACAAATACTATGTATCATTAAAATAAACAAAGAAAAAAGGTAGATCTAAAAAAAATACTAATGACATTCTTCACAGAAATAGAAGAAAAAATCCTACAATTTGTATGAACCACAAAAGACTCCAAATAGCCAAAGCAATACTGGGCAAGAAGAACAAAGCTGGAGGCACCCCACTACCTGACTTCAAAATACAAGTGACCCTTTAAAAACACAGATTTGAACTGCATGGGTCCACTTATATGCAGATTTTTTTTAACCTATGTGGATCAAAAATACAGTATTTGCAAAAGTGAAACCTGCATATACAGAGGGCTTTCTGTATACTTGAGTTTCTCAGGGCTGACTGTGGTACTTGAATATGTGTGGATTTTGGTATATGTGGTGGGTCCTGGAACCAAATCCCCACATATATCAAGGGGCAACTGTATACTATGTAATAATGGTGAGTAAAACACAATGGTATGGGTATAAAACAGACACACAGGCCAATGGAACAGAATATAGAACTCAGAATTAAATCCATGTAACAAATGATTTTTGACAAAGGCACGAAGAACACACACTGGGGAATGGACACTTTGTTCAATAAGTTATGCTGGGAAAACTGGATATCCATATGCAAAAGAATTAAACTAGGCCCCTATCTCTCACCATATACAAAAACCAACTCAAAATTCATTAAAGAATGAAACATATGAAACCTGATACTATAAATGAAACCTGAAACTATAAAACTACTGGACGAAAACAAAGGGGAAACCCTTCAGTACATTGGTCTAGGAAAATATTTTATGGGTAAAACTTCACAAGCACAGACAACAAAAACAAAAATAGACAAATGGGAGTTTCAAACTAAAAAGCCTCTGCACATGAAAGGAAATGATAAGCAGAATTAAGAGCCCTCCTGTAGAATGGACAAAAATATTTGCAACTATTCATCTGACATGGCATTAATATTCAGAATGTAAAAGGCACTCAAACAACTCAACAGTAAATAAATAAACCCATTAAAAAGTAGACAAAGGATGTGAATAGACATTTCTCAAAAGAAGATATACAAATGGCCAACAGGTATATTAAAAAATACTCAACATTACTAATCATCAGGGAATTGCAAATCAAAGCACAGTGAGATATCATCTTACCATAGTCAAAATGGCTATTATTAAAAAGACAAAAAATAACATACACTGGAGAGGATGCAGAGAAGAGGGAACTCTTATACACTGTTGGTGGGATTGTAAATTAGTACAGCCAGTATGGAAAACAGCATGGAGATTTCTTAAAAAACTAAAAATAGAACTACCATATGATCCAGCAATCCCCTTACTGGGTATTCATCCAAAGGAAAGCAACTCAATATACCAAAAATATTCCTACACTCACATGTTTATTGCAGCACTATTCACAATAGCTAAGATATGGAATCAACCTAAGTGTCCATCAATGGACAAATGGATAAATAAAATGTATATACACGTAATGGAATATTATTCCACTATAAAAACATGAAATCCTGTCATTTGCAGCAACATCAATGAACTTGGATGACATTATGTTAAGTGAAATAAGTCAGAGACAGAAAAATATTGCATGTTTTCATATGTAGCAGCTTAAAAAATTGAGCTCATAGAAGTAGAAAATATAATTTTGGTTATCAGAGGCAGGGAAGTGTTGGGGTAGGGGAGGATAGAGTGAGGTTGGTTATCAGATACAAAATTACATCTAGGTAGGAGGAATAAGTTCTAGTGTTCTACAGCACTGGTGGGTAAATATGGTTAACAGTAATTTATTGTGTATTTTTGAAAAGCTAGAAGAAAGGATTTTGAATGTTCACAAAATAAAGAAATGATAAATGTTTGTGGTGATGAATATGGTAATTACCCTTATTTGATCATTACACCTTTTATACAGTTATCAATATATCACCCTGTATCCCATATATATGTACAATTTTTACATGTCAACTAAAAATGAAAGGAAAAACTCCTAGAAGAGAATAGAAGGAAACCAGTTCAACATAAGAGATGCCATGTGTGAAAAGCCTACTTTGGATATCATAATGTTCAAAGACTGAAAGCTTTTTCTTTAAGATCAGGAACAAAGCAAGATGCCCACTTTAGCCACTTCTATTCATTGTGGTACTAGATGTTCTTGCCACAGCAAGTAGAAAGATAAAGGCATCCAAATTGGAAAGGAACAAATAAAATTATATGTTCATAGATGTGATCATATATATAGAAAACTCTTAAAATGCACCAGAAAAACGTTCAAATAAATGATTCAGCAGAGTATCAGGATAGACATTCAGCACATACTATTCAGTTGTATTTCTACACAATAACGAACAATCGGAAAAGGGTATCATGAACACAATTCCATTTACAACAGTATCAGGATACCCACACCCTTGGCAGCCATGGACTCCTGTAATCTTTGCTGCTGCTAATTTCAGCTGACAGAGCTGCAAGGAGAGTATGCCATTATATTCTCACCAAAGGCACAACTGCCACACCACACTCAGTCACCATCCTTGCACCCACCCATAAATGAATGTCTTTCCTACCAAAACCAGTCCATAAAGTCTGGAATAGATGAATACTCCATCAAGTGAGTGGATTTTGAGTCAGTGTAACAAGAAACATGAACAATGAAGGAAACATGTCACCATCAAACAAATACCATAATTTTCCAGTAACCAACCCCAATGAAACAGAGATATATGAATTGCCTGACAGAGAATTTAAAACGAGTGTTTTAAGGAAGCTCAGTGTGCTACAAGAGAATAGAGAGACAGCTTAATGGAATCATAACAACAATACATGAAGAAAAGGAGACATTCAATAAAGAAATGGAAATTACAAAAAAATAACCAAGCATATTCTGGAAGTGAAGAATGAATGAATGAAATGAAAAGTGCAAGAGAGAACATCAACAGAAGACTTGATCAAGTACAAGAAGGGATCTGTGAACTTGAAGCAAGGTTATTTGAAAATATCCAGTCAGAGGAGAAAAAAGAAGAATGAAAAGGAAATAAAGAAAATTTGTGGGATTTATGGGACACCATCAAGAAGGCTAACTTTCACAAAGGATTTATAGAAGGAGAGGAGACAGATAAAGGGGAAGAAAGTTTATTTAAAGAAATAATGGCTGAAAACGTCCCAAATCTGGGGCTGTCCCCAGCGATATGGACATCTAGGTACATAAAGCTCAATGGACTCCAAACACATTCAATCCAATGGAGATTTCACCTAGATATATCACAATCAAACTGTCAAAAATTGAAGATGAGAGAATTTTGAAAACAGCAAGAGAACTAAGGTTCTTCACATATAAGGGAACCTCTATAAGGCTATTGTGGATTTCTGAGCACAAACTTTCCAGGTCAGGAAAGAGTGGGATTATATATTCAAAGTGCCAAAAGAAGAAAAAAAAAATCTACCATACAAGAATACTTTACCCAGCAAAGGTGTTCTTTAGATATGAAGGCAACATATAAAACTTTCTGTGACAAATAAAAGTGGGGGGAGTTTATCACCACCAGTCCTAAACTCCTAAAGGGAGTTCTTCAAGCTGAAGTAAAAGAATGACAGACCTACAGCTAACATCATATTCAGTGGTGAAAAGCTAAATGCTTTTCCTCTAAGAACACGAAAAAGAAAAGAATGCTTGCTCTCACCACTTCTATTCAACATAGTTCTGGAAGTCCTAGCCAGAGGAATTAAGCAAGAAAACACTACAGACTCCATTAAAAAAAACTGTTAGAAGTAATGAAACAATTCAGTATGAAGTTGCAGGATACAAAATCAGCATACAAAAATAATTTACAGTTCTATGCACTAACAACAAACGATCCAAAAAAACAAAGTAAGAAAAAATTTCATTTAAAATAGCATCAAAAAGAATAGAGAACTCAGAAATAAACCCTCGTATATATGGAGAAATGATTTCTGATGAGCACGCCAAAGCCATCAAATGAGGAAAGGACTGTCTTTTCCACAAATGGTGCTGGGACAACTGGGTATCCACATGTAAAAGAACAAAATTGGGACCCTTCCCTAACACCATATAGAAAAATCAACTTAAAATGGAGCAAAGGCCTAAATGTAAGACCTAAAACTATAAAACTTGTAGAATATAACACAGGGCAAAAACTTCTGGACATTGGATTTGGCAGTGATTTTTTTAACATGACACACCAAAGGCCCAGAGGGAAAAAAATAGAGAAATTGGGCTACATGAAATCGAGGAATAAATTTAATCAATGAGGTAAAAGACCTGTACACTGAAAACTATAAAATATTGATGAAAGAACTTGAAGATTACACAAATAAATGGAAAGATATCTGGTGTTTGTGGATCAGAAGAATCAATGTTGTTAAAATGTCCATACTAAGCAATCTACAGATTTAATGCAATCCCTATCAAAATTCCAAAGGCAGTTTTATAGATATAGCAAAAATATGAAAATTAGCATGGAACCACAAAAGACCCTGAAGATCTAAAGCATTTTTGAGAAATAAGAACGAAGTTAGAGGCATTACATATTATGATTCAAATACAAAGCTATAGCAGTCAAAACAGTATGGTACTGGTATAAAAATAGAGAAATAAATCAGTGGAACAGAACAGAATGCCCAGAAATAATCCCACACATACATGGTTAACAATATTTGACAAAGGCACCAAAAATACACAATGGGGAAAGAATAGTTTCTTCAATAAATGATCTTGTCTCTTCAATAAACTGGATATCCACATGTAAAAAAATGAAATTGGATCCTCATTCTACACCACACAGAAAAATCAAGTTGAAGTGGATTAAAGTTTTAAACATATGACCTGAAACCATAATTCTTCTAGAAGAAATCATAGGAGAAAAGCTCCTTGTTACTGCTCCATTCAATGATTTCTTGGATATGACATCAAAAGCACAAGGAAAACAAAGAGAGAAACAAGTAGGACTACACCAAATGAAAAAGTTTCTGCACAATAAAGGAAACAACAAAATGAAAAGGCAACCCCTGGTGTGGGAGAAAATATTTCCAAGCCATATTTCCAATAAAGTATTAATATCTAAATTATATAAGGAACATAAGTCAATAGTTAAAAAAAAACATTATCCATCTTTTCATATACTTAGTTTCCATCTGTCTATGACAAACTCACTTTTGATCCAAAGACACAAATAGATTGAAAGTGAAAGGATGAAAAATCTTTCACACAAATAGTAACCAAAAGAAAGCTGGGCAGTTATACTAATAACTATACTACAAGGCTACAGTAACCAAAACAGCATGGCACTGGCACAAGAACAGAGAGACATAGACCAGTGGAACAGGACTGAGAACCCAGATATAAAACCATCCTCATACTGTCATCTTATCTTTGACAAAGTACACAAAAACATACACTGGGGAAAAGAATCCCTATTCAATAAATGGTTCTGGGAAAATTGGACAGCCAAATGTGGAAGACTGAAACTAGATCAACACCTCTCACCTCTCACAAAAATCAACTCACGATGGATCACAGACTTAAACCTAAGACATAAAACCACAAGAATTCTAGAAGAAAAATTTGCAAAAACTCTTACAGACATTGGCCTAGGCCAAGAATTTATGAAGACGACCCCCAAAGCAATCACAGCAGCAACAAAAATAAATAAATGGGACCTGATCAAATTAAAAAGCTTCTGCACAGCCAAGGAAACTATCATTAGAGTGAACAGACAACCTACAGAATGGGAGAAAATATTTGCATGCTACACCTCTGATAAAGGGCTGATAACCAGAATCTATACAGAACTTAGGAAAATCAACAAGAAAAAATCAAACAACCCCACTAAAAAGTGGGCAAAGGACATGAATAGAAACTTTTCAAAAGAAGACAGAATAATGGCCAACAAACATATAAAAATTGCTCAACTTCTGTAATCATCAGGGAAATGCAAGTCAAAACCACAATGAAATATCACTTAACTCCAGTGAGATTGGTTTATATCAAAAAGTCCCAAAACAACAAATGTTGGTGGGGATGCAGAGAGATAGGAACACTCATACACTCCTGGTGGGGCTGCAAATTAGTACACCTCTATGGAAAGTATTATGGAGATACCTCAAAGAACTAAAAGTAGAACCACCATTTGATCCAGCAATCCCACTACTGGGTATTTACCCAAAGGAAAAAAGACATTGTATAATAAAGACATTTGCACTCAAATGTTTACAGCAGCACAATTCACAATTGCAAAGATGCAGAAAAAACCCAAGTGCCCATCAATACATGAGTGGATTAATAAAATGTGGTATATGTATACCATTGAGTACTACTCAGCCATAAAAAACAATGGTGAATTAATTCCTCTGGTGTTATCCTGGATGGAGCTAGAGCCCATTCTTCAAAGCAAAGTATCACAAGAATGGAAAAACAAGCACCAGTGTTACTCACCATCAAATTGGTAATAACTGATCCATACTTATGTGCACACATGGAAATAATATTCATCGGGGGTCAGGCTGGTGGGAGGGGGTGGAGGGGCTGGGTAAACTCACACCTAATGGGTGTGGGGTGCACTGTCTGGGGGATGGGCACAATTGTAGCTCTAACTTGGGCAGTGCATAGGTAATATATGTAACCAAAGTGTTTGTACCCCCATAATATTCTGAAATTTAAAAATAAATTAAAAAATTCACTTTCGATAATGAGTAGAGTTAAAGAAGAAATCAAAAGGGAAATTTAAAAATATTGAGACAAATGACCATGGAAACACAACATACCAAAACCTATGGGATGCAGCAAAAGCAGTTCTAAGAGGGAAATTTACAGAAATAAATGCCTTGCCTACCTTAAAGAAAAGAAGAAAGATCTCAAATAAGTAGCCTAAAATTATACCTCAAGGAATTAGAAGAACGAGTTAACCCCAAAGTTAGCAGAAGGAAGGAAATAAAAATCAGAACAGAAACAATTTAGAGAATAGAAAAACCACAGGGAAAAAATCAATAAAACTAAGAGTTGGGTTTTTGAAAAAGTAAACAAAATCGACAAACCCTTAGCTAGATTAACTTAGGAAAAAAGAGAGAAGACTCAAAATCAGAAATGGAAGTAGAAACATTACAACAGATGCCTCAGAAATAAGGAGGATCATAAGGGACTATTATGAACAATTATAGCCCAACAAATTGGATAACCTAGAGGAAATGAATAAATTCCTAGGAAAAAATATAACCTACTAACATTGCATCAGGAAGAAATAGAAAGCCTGAACAGACCAGTAACAAATAAAGAGATCAAAGTAGTAATTAAAAACCTCTCAACAAAGAAAAGCCCAGGACCAGACAGCTTTACGGATGCTACCACTCAAAGAATTAATACCAATACATCTTAATCTCTTCCAAAAAGTGGAGCTGGAGGGCATACTTCCTAACACATTTTATGAGGCCAGCATCATATTGATACTTAAGCCAGACAAAGGCACCACAAGAAAACTACAGGCCAATATCTTTGATGAACATTTATGCAAAAATCCTCAATAAAATATTAGCAAACTGAATTCAACAACACATCAAAATGTCCAAATGGGAGTTATCCCTGGCATGCAAAGCTGGTTTAACATATACATATCAATATGATACACCACATTAACAGACAAAGACAAAAACCACATAATCATCTCAACTGACACAGAAAAAGAATTTGACAAGTTCAACATCATTTCTGATCTAAACTCTAACAAATCAAGCATAGAAGGAACGTTCCTCAATATAATAAAGCCCATTTGTGAAAACTCCACAGCTAACATTATAATCAATGAGAAAAAACTAAAAGCTTTTTCACTAAGATCTGGTACACAGCACGGATGTCCACTCTTGCCAGTTCTACTCAACATAGTCCTGGAAGTACCACCAAGAGCAGACAAGAAAAAGAAATCAAGCACATCTAAATCAGAAAGTAAGAAGTAAAACTATCTCTTTTTGGAGATGACAAGATCCTACGTGTAGAAAACCTCAAAGACTTCACCAAAAAACTGTTAGAACTTATAAATGAATTCAGTAAAGTTGCAGGATACCAAATGAATATAAAAACCTCAGTTGCATTTCTACAGACAAATAATGATCTAGCCAAAAAAGAAATCAAGAAAGCAATCCCATTTATGATAACACCAAAAAAATCACTAGGAATAAATTTAACCAAGAAGGTTAAAGACCCGTACACTGAAAACTATAAATCACCAATGAAAGAAATTGAAGAAGACAGAAGGTAAATGGAAAGATATCTTGTACTTATGAATCTAAAGAATTAATATTGTTAAAATGTCCATACTACCTAAAGCAATATAAGATTCAACACAATCCCTGTAAAAATCCCAATGGCTTTCTTCACAGAAATTTTAAAAAATTCTAAAATTCATATGTAACCACAAAAGACCTCAAATAGCCAAAGATATTCTGAAAAAGAAAAACAAAGTTGGAGGCATCACACTTTCTGATTTAAAATTATAATACAAAGCTATTGTAATCAAAACAATATGGTGCAGGCATAAAAAACAAACATATAAACAAGTGGAACAGAATAGAGAGCCAAGAAAGAAATTCAAACATACACAGCCAACTAATTTTTAACAAGAGCACCAAGAAAACGCAATGGGGAAAGGATAGTCTCTTCAATAAATGGTTTTAGGAAAACTGGATTTCCACACACAAAAGAATGAAATTGGACCCTTAACTTACACCATATAGAAAAATCAACTCAAAATGGATGAAAGACCTAAACATAACACCCAAAACCATGAAAGTCTAAAAAAGAAAACATAGGGGAAAATCTCCTTGCCATTGACCTTGGCAATGATTTTGTGGATATCACACCAAAAAGCTCAGGCTACAAAAGGAAAATTAAATAAATGAGATATCATCAAACTAAAAATCTTCTGCACAGCAAAGGAAACAATGAATAAAATGAAAAGTCAACCTATGGATTGGAAGAAAATATTTGCAAACTATACATCTGATAAGGGGTTAATATCCAAAATTTATAAGTAACTCATAAATAGCAAGAAAATACATAACCTGATTTAAAAATGGGCAAAGGACTGGAATAGATATTTCTCCAGGGAAGGCATACAAATGGCCAACAGGTATATGAAAAAATGTTCAACATCACTAATCATCAGGGAAATGCAAATCAAAAGCACTATGAGATATCACCTCACACCTATTAGAATAGCTTTTAAACAAGTGTTGTTGAGGGTGTGGAGAAAAGGGAACCTTGTTCCTGCTGGTGGGAATGTAGATTAGTGCAGCCATTATGGAAAACAGAATAGAGGTTCCTAAAGAATTAAAAACATTCTACCGCATGACCCAGCAATCCCTCTTCTGGTTATATACCCAAAGAAAATAAAATCACCGCCTTATAAAGATATCTGCACTACTATGTTCACTGCAGCATTATTCACAACAGTCAAGATATGGCAACAACTTTCATTGATGGACAAATGAATAAAGAAACTAGTAAATGCACATACAAAAAAGGAGGTGGTCCTGCCAGTTGCCACATGGATGACCCTGGAGGACGTTATGCTAAGTGACATAAGCCAGAAACAGAATGAAAAATATTGTATGATCTCACTTATATGTGGAATCTAAAAAAGAAAAAAAAAGCCAAATATACAGAGATTAATAGAATGAAACAATGGTTACCAGGGATAAGGTGTGGGGGAAGAAACGGGGAGATGTAGGTCAAAGTATACAAATTAGCAGATGTGTAGGATGAAGAAGCTAACGATCTAATGTGCAACATGAGGACTATAGTTAACAATAGTGTATTATTATAGTGCAAAATGAGCAGATTGTAGCTGTAAGGGTACTATGTAAGGGTAACTATGTAAGATGAATAAATTAATTTATGTCACTATAGTAACCATTTTACTGTCTGTATGTATCTCAGAACATCATGCCGTGTATCTTAAACATGCACAAGAAAATTTATATTAAAAATAAACAAAACAACAGAACAATGCACAGCCAGGCAGAAGCCCAGTAAGGAAACAGAGGACTTAAAAAATACTATAAACCAACTAGACCCACAAACATATATAGACACTCCACCCAAGTATACATTCTTCTCAAATGCACATGGAATATCCTCCAGAAGGGATATGTTAGGCTGCAAAAGAGTCTCAATAAATTTTAAAAGATTGAAGTCATACAAAATATCTTCTCTAACCATAATGTAAGGAGGCCAGAAATCAATAATAGAAGGACAACTAAAAAATTAACAAATATATGGAAATGAAAAACATACTCTTTAAAAACTGAGTCAAAGAATACATCATAAGGGAAGTTAGAAAATACTTTAAAAAATGAAAATTAAAGCACAACATGCCAAAACTTACGGGATGCAGTGAAAGAAGTGCTCAGAGGGAAAATTACAGCTGTGAATGCCTACATTAAGAAAGAAGAAAGATCAACAACCTAACTGCATATCTTATGGAACTAGAAAAAGAAGAGCAAACCGAACTTAGTTAGAAAAAAAAATTAAATAATGTATATGGGAGTAGAAATAAATGAAATAGAGATTAAAAAATAGAGATAATTAAAGCAAAAGTTGGTTATTTTTGAAAACAATCACCAAAATTGAAAACCTTTAACCAGAAAGACTAAGAAAAAGTTAGAGAAGGTGCAAATATCTAAAATCATAAACAAAAGTAGGAACATTAAAACTGACCTTACAGAAATAAAAAGAATTATTAAAGTACTATGAATAATTGTACACTGACAAATTAGACAACCTAGATAGAATGGACAAATGCTTAGAACTACACAAATTACCAATACTTACTCAAGAAGAAATAGAAATTATGAAAAGACCCATAAAAGTAAAAAGTCCAAATCAGGAATTAAAAACCTCCCAACAAAGAAAAGACTAACACATTCTATGAGGCAAGTATTACTGATTCCAAAGCCAGTAGAATATACCACGAGAAAAAGAAAAGCTGGATACCAATATCTCATAAATGCAAAAATCCTTAACAAAATGCCAGCTAACTGAATTCGACAGCGTGTTAAAAGGATTATATACCATGACCAAGTGGGATTTATCTTTGGACTGCAAGGGTGGTTCAACATAAGAATATCAATCAATGTAATATACCACATTAATAGACTGAAGGCAGAAAATCATGTGATCATCTCAATTGACTCAGAAAAATCATTTGACAAAATCCAACAGCCTTTCGGGATAAAAACACACAGAAAATTGGGAACTGAAGGAAACTTCCAGAATGTGATAAGGGGCATTCATAGAAGACCACAGCTAACATCATACGTAATCATAGATGACTGAAAACTTTCTCCCTAAAATCAGGAATGAGACAAAGATGCCTACTTTCACCAGCACTACCCAACAATGTGCTAAAAGTTTTAGCCACAGCAATTAAACAAGTAAATAAATAAGTAAACAAATAGAATCCAAACGGAAAAGAAAGAAGTGAAACTATATTCACAGATGACACAATCCTATTCATAGAAAATCTCAAGGAATCCACAAACTACTAGAGCTAATAATTGAGTCCAGCAAAGTTGAAGGGTACATATTCAATATATACAAAGAAATCAGTTGTGTTTCTATATACCAGGAATGAACAATCCAAGAGAGAAATTTGAAAATATTCAATTTATAGAAGTGTCAAAAAGAATGAAATACCTAGGAATAAATTAAGGCAAGGAGGTGAAAGGCTTCTACGGTAAAAACTATAAAACGTTGTTGACAAAAGTTAAAGACGACCTAAATTAGTGGAACAACATCCAGTATTCATGAATTGGAAGATTTAATATTATTAAGATGGCAATATTATCTAGTGATCTACAGATTCAATACAATCCTTATCAAAATCCCAAGAGGCTTTTTTTGCAAAAATGTAAAAACTGATCTAAAAATTTGTATGTAATCGCACAGGTCCCCAAATATCTAAAATGATCTTGAAAAAGCACAAAACTGGAGGACTCAAGCTTGCCAATTTCAAAACTTATACAAAGCTACAGTAATCAAAACAATGTGGTACTGACACAAGGATAGACATATAGACCAATGGAATAAAATACAGAACTTAGAAATAAAGTGTCACATATGTGGTCAATTGATTTTCAACAAGGGTACCAAGAAACCAGCGGCAAAAGAGTAGCTGCTTCAACAAATCGTGCTGGGGCAACTGTATACCCACATACAAAGAATGAAGTTGGACCCTTAACCTCACACTATATAAAAATTATCTCAAAATGCATGTGACCCAAATATAAGAGTTAAAAGCGTAAATTTCTTAGAAGAAAATATAGGGGTAAATATTTATGACCTTGATATTGGCAATAATTTCTTAGATATGGCACAAAAAGTACAAAAAAACCCCACAGCACTGTGAATGCACTAAATGCCACTGAATTGTTCACTTTAAAATGGTTCATTAACGTTATTTAAGAATTTTTTTAAAAGGGTACACAGAAGACTGAAAAGCATGGACAGAATCATCACAGAAAAAGAAACTCCAACATTAAATGTGGAAAACACAGTTCAGAAATAGGCATTTCACAGCACTAGCTGTCATGAAGGGGCTTGAACATGACTGGGATTTGAGGTGGTGGCCTCAGAGAATCCCTTCTTGGGCGTGGAAGCAACACATAGGAGAGGAGATGTACAGACGTGGCAGGAAAGCCACAGAATGGTGAGCAAAAGTGCCATCTAGAAACTACTTCCACGTGCAAACGTAAGCGATTGGTGAAAAGGCTACAGCACATACACACCGAGGAATACTACGAAACTTCAACAAGGAAAGAGAAAGATCTTTGTGAAAGGATATTGAATGATTTCCAGAAGGTACTGTGAGGTGCGAAAAGCAAAGCACAAAGGACATCACGGAATACCACATCGTGTTTTGTGATAAGGAAAGAGAAATGAAAAAATCATCACATATCTTATAAAGAAACACACACAAACTATAAACGAGAAAACGCGGCCCCTGGTTACCGACGCGGGGTGGGGGAGCTATGGAAGGATACGGGAAGGAGCAGCACCGCTCTCAGTACAGCCTTCCGTACAGTTTTGACTTCTGGAAGTAGGTTAACATTATGTGTATTCAAAAAATAAAATTAACTCAAGAATATTCTGGCCACTTCTGGAGGGTGGAATGAGCACCCTTGTACAACCTCTCCCTAGAAAGCAATGATAAAACTGGACAAAACTATCAAAAACAACCATTTAAGAACTCTGGAAATTAACCAAAGGACTATAATAATTGCAAGTGCTTAATGAAGAAAAAAATACTAAGCCTTTGTAAGAATGGCAAAGTCTGTGGCAATTTAACTTGGGGCTGCCCTCTCCCCACCCAAGCTCAGTGACACAGTAGCCTTGGGGACCGGCAGCCTCACTGGCAACAAAGATGGCTCACCTCATTTTGAGCTCCATAGAAAATCTTGGGCACTATGTCAAGAAATAGTGATGTCAGTGGCAAACAATTGGGGGAGGTGAACGTAACAGCAACCTAATGTTCAATACTTGTTGGGACAAGCTATAGATTAACAAAAAATTTAAAAGGGATTCCTAGAGATTTGGAAGATTGTACGTGCTCTCAGGAGAGATCAGAGAGGTTTCCTGTTATCTACTTGTCCCTGGGGCTGACTGTGAGACCTTATGCAAGCAGACAGTAAAAGACAGGACAGAGTTATAAAGTACTAAACTTTGCATGTCCTGACCCACACAGAAATCCCCCAAGCAAAGGGTGGAAGATTCACTGGCTTAAGATATTTAAACAAAGCCTCTCACTAATCATAGCTTGACCACTAGGCTATGCTGATCCAGGGGTGACAATGAAGCCAGGCTTACAGAACAAACACAAAATTAAAAACAAACAAACAAACAACTGAACAGAGACATCAGTGGCTTCACAGTGTAGGAGAAAGACTACAGAATCATTGAAGACAAGGTATAAAACAAATAAACAAATAAATTAGCAACAATAATCACCCCTGGGAGGGGGAAGAATTAGAATCCAGAGTTCCTACAATATGTTGTCTAAAATGATCAGTTTTTTTACAAAAAAAAAATTGTGGGATATGCAAAGAAACAGAGAAGTGGGCTGTTTAAACAAGAATAAAGAGCAGCAAATAGAAATTATCTCAGGGGGCCAAATGTCACCTTAATAAGGCAAGATTTCAAAAAAGGTATTATAAATAATGTTCACAGAACTAAATGAGACTACATTTAAAGAACAAAAGTAAAGTTTGATGACAAAGACTCATCAAATAGAGAATATCAACAAAGAGACAGAAATTCTGGAGCTGTGAAGTACAATAACTTAGATGAAAGATTCACTAATGGGGCTCAACAGCTAATTTTAGCCGGCAGAAGACAAAATCAATGAACTTGAACATAGATCATAAAGATAATTCAGTCTGAAAACAGAAAGAAAAATAAGAAAAATGAACAGAGCTGCAGAGACCTGTTGGATATCATAAAAGTATGTGTTACACTGTATGTGCAATTGGAAGATATCTGGAACATTATGTATTCAACACAGAAGGCAGTAAATGAAGAATGAAACAAGAGACACGTGAGACATGTAGAAAACAAGTAGCAATATGGCCAATATAAATCCAACCATATTAATAATTATATATAAGTGAATTAAACACTCAACAAAGAGGCAGAGATTGCCAGGCTGCCTAAAAAACAAGCTCCAACTATATACCATCTACAGTAGATACACTGTAGTTTCAAAGATACACAGTTCAAAGTAAAAGGCTGAAAAAGCTGATATGCAAACAGTAAACATAAGAAAGCCGGAATGGCTATACTAAAATCAAACAAAATAGATTTTAAAAACAAACTATGTTACTAGAGACATTGAGGGGCACTTTGTAATGACAAAAGGGTAAATTCAACAGGAAGAAATAAATATTATAAACAAATTATATATGCAGCTAACAACAGAGTCCTAAAATATATGAAACAAAACCTGTTAGAACTGAAGCAAAAAATAGACAATTCAACAGTAATAGACAATTCAATGATAACAGTTTGTCTTTTATATCCTTGTTGACTTTCTATTTTGTTGTTCTACCAATTATTAAGAGTGAGGTACTGAACTATTACCCAACTACTATTGTTGAGCAAGATGGTGGGAGGTGAGGCCATGTGGCACTCTGCTTAACACCCTCCCCTTTTCTGGTGTGAGGCGGCTGGATGTGGAGCTGACTTTTCATCACAAACAATGGAACCTAGAAGACAGTGGGGATAACACATTAAAACTGCTCAAAGTAAAAATGTCAACCTAGAATCCTATATCCAGAAAAACTATCTTTCAAAAAGAAGGCAAAATAGAGACATTCCCAAATAAGCAAAAATAGAATTCCTTGTTAGCAGACCCACTCTATAGGAACTACAAGAAGAATTTTTTTAGGCAGAAAGCAAATGACCCCAGACAATAAATCAAATTCACACAAGAAAACAGAGTACCCATAAAAGTAATCACTAAAGACAATATGAATGCATATTTTACCCCTTTCCTCTCTTAACTGAATTAAAAAGCAATTATATAGAACAATATGCATTTCATTGTATTGCTGAGTCTACACCATATGTAAATGTAATATATTTGTTAATACCAACTCAAAGGAGGTAAATAGGTGAAGAGCTGTACTAACAAAATGCCACCAGTTGGTAACTTGAATCCATAAAAACAAATGAAGAGGATCAAAAATGTGATATAAGAGGTTACTAAAACAGAAGCTATAAAATATATACTTGCTCTCCTTTCGGCTTCTTTAAAGACATATAATTATATAAAATAATAATTATAACAATGTATTATTGGGTTTATAACATACAAAGATATCGTATGTATAATATAACAATAATTTGACAACAGGGTAAAATGGAACAAAACCATATAGGCATAACTTTTCTATATCTCACTGGGATTAAGTTTGTATAAATCTGAAGTAGATTCTGATAAGATGTATATGGTAAGCCCTAGAGCAACCACTAAGGAAGTAACAAAATAGTAAAAGATCATTCAAGAAATTAAAATTTATATCAGAAAACAATCATTTAATACAAAAGAAAGCAGTAAAAGAGAAATAGAATAAGAAATACATAAGACATAGAGAAAACAAAACCAAAATTACAGATAAAAATCCAGCTATATCAATGATAACATTAAAAGTAAATAAATTAGAACCCAGAAATAAATCCACATACTTACAGCCAATTGATTTTTAGCAAAGGCACCAAGAATATGTATTGGGGAAAGGACAGCCTCTTCAATAAACTGCTGGGAAAACTGGATATCCATATGCAGAAGAATGAAGCTGGACCCCCATCTCTCACCATATACAAAAATCAACTCAAGACGGATTAAAGACTTAAATGTAAGACCTGAAACTATAAAACTGCCAGAAGAAAACAGGGGAAACCCTTTAGTACATTGGTCTAGGCAAAGATTTTATGGCTAAGACCTCAGGGTCTGGCAACAAAAACAAAAATAGACAAACGGGATTACTAAAGAGCTTCTGCACAGCAAAGGAAACAATCAATAAAGACACAACCTGTTGAAGGGGACAAAATATTTGAAAACTATTGACCTGACAAGGGACTAATAACCAAGAATATACAAGAAACTCAAACAACTCAACAGTAAAAATACAAATAATCCCATTAAAAAGTAGGCAAAGGACATGAAAAGACATTTCTCAGAAGATATACAAATGGGCAACAGGCATACAAAAAAAAGTTCAACATCACTAATCATCAGGGAAATGCAAGTCAAAACCATAATGAGATATTATTTTACCCCAGTCAGAATGGCTATTATTAAAAAGACAAGAAATAACATACGCTGGAGAGGTTGCAGAAAAGGGAACTCTTAAACACTCTTGGTAGGATTGTAAATTAGTACAACCACTATGGAAAACAGCATGGAGATTTCTCAAAAACTAAAAATAGAACTACAATATGATCCAGCAATCCCCTGCTAGGTATTTATCCAAAGGAAAAGACCTCAGTATATCAAAAAGATTCCTGCACTCACATGTTTATTGCAGTACTATTCACAGCAGCAAAGATATGAAATCAACCTAAGTGTCCATCAACAGATGAATGGATAAAGAATATGTGGTGTATATACACAGTGCAATACTATTAGGCCATAAAAAAAGAATTAAATGATGTCATTTGTGGCAACATGAATGGAAAGGAAAGTCATTTGTTAAGTGAAATAAGCCAGGCACAGAAAGACAAATGTATGTTCTCACTCATATGTGAGAGATAAAAAAGTTGATCTCATGGAGGTAGAGGGTAGAATGACAGATATCAGAGGCTGGGAAGGGTGTGTGGGGGTATGAAGAGAGGTTGGTTAATGGTTACAAACATAAAGTTAGATAGAAGGTATAAGTTCTAATGTCGGACAGCAGAGTGTGTGACTACAGTTAACAATAATTTAACAATAATTGTTAACTACAGTCACCTGACATTATATATTTACATTTATATAATTGTACATATTTAATAATAATATACAATTATTAATAACAATAATTGTATATTTCAAAGTAGCTAGAAGAAAGGACTTGAATTGCTCCTAACACATAAAAATGATAAATACTAAAGGTGATGGATACCCCAAATACCCTGACTTGATCATCACACATTCTATGCATGTAATAAAATATCACGTGCACCTCATAAATACGTAAAGTATTACAGATCGATAAAAAATAAAATTAAAAAGTGAAATAAAAATGTAAATGGGTTAAACAATCTAATCAAAGGCAGAGATTGTCAGACTGGATTACGAAGGAAAAACAGATGCAACTATATCCCGTCTACGGGAGGCACACTTGAGATTGAAGCTCAGACCAAAGCAGAGGAACGAAAAAACACGCGCCATGCAAACAGCAGCCGGAAGTGCTGTAATAAAGTCAGACACAGCGGACTTTAAATTAAAAACGTGAGAGTTAAAAAGGAACGTGTCATAACG
Source organism: Daubentonia madagascariensis (assembly GCA_023783475.1). Taxonomy (NCBI): domain Eukaryota; kingdom Metazoa; phylum Chordata; class Mammalia; order Primates; family Daubentoniidae; genus Daubentonia; species Daubentonia madagascariensis. The sequence goes on along the minus strand of JAKFHU010001716.1, from coordinate 581,781 downwards.
GCGAAAGGGCAACTCACGAGAAGATGCAACCATTACAAACATACAAGGGCACATGCAGCATTTTTCGAGATGGACCACAAGCTAACTCATAAAGCCAACCTCAAAAAATGCAAAAGGTTTGAAATGATACAGGGCATTTCTATGAACACAGCGGAATAAAAGTAGACATCAGCGACAAAGAAATCCCCCGAGGGGACTGAGGAAACACATAAGGATGTGGAAGTTAAATAACACACTCTTAAATAATGAATGGATCAAAGAAGAATTTACAAGGCAAATTAGAAAATACTCGGAGATGAGTGAAAATAAGACACAACACCCAGAACGTGCGGGATATGTTTAAAGTGGTGCGAAGGTGGAATTTTATACCTGTAAAGGCCTATGTTAAAAAAGAAAAAAGACCTCAAATCAATAACCTAACTCTCCACCTTAGGAAACTGGAAAAACAACAAACTAAACCTAAAGTGAGAAGGAAAAAATGAAATAATATATATTAGAGAAGAAATTAATGAAATAGAGAATAGACAAATAATAGAGAAGGTCAACAAAACCTAAAGTTGGTTCTTTGAAAAGGTCGACAAAACGAACAAGCCGCTGCTGGACTGCAAGGAGAGGGTGAGGAGGGAAGAGAGGAGGGGCAGGACACGAGGGGGAGGGAGAGAAAATTCAAATTACTAAAATCAGAAATGGATGAGGGAACGGCACTACCATCCTTATAGAAATGAAAAGGCTTATAAAGGGTTGGTATGAAGGATTTTATGCCAATGAATCACACAACTCAGAAGGAATTGAAAAAGTCCCAGAAAAACATAAACTCCCACAACTAGCTCAGAAGTAAGCAGGAAATCTGGGTGGACTGACAACAAGTAAAGAGGCTGAATTAGTAATCAAAACACTAGTCACCAAGGGAAGCCCAGCAGGCCCAGATGGCCTCACTGGTGAGTGCCAACAAGCATTTAAAGAAGTAATGTTTCTTTAGAAACTTTTCCCAAAAAAAGAAGAGGAGGAGGAGGAAGAGCTTTCCAACATGTTCTATGAGTCCAGTGTCACTCTGACACCAAAGCCAGACACTGACGTAACAAAAGAGGACTACAGATCAATAACTGGTAGGACAATGATGCAAAATCCTCAATAAAATACAAACAAAATCTAGCAATGTTTAAAAAGGATTTTACATTATAACCAAATGGGATTTATTCCAGGAATGCAAGGTTGAATTAACACCTGAGAATTGATTAACGTAATGCACCATGTCAATAGAATAAAGGACAAAACTACATTATTTCTGTCTTAGTCTTAAGTCCAAGATCAAGGCACTGACACATTCAGTGTCTGGTGAGCGCCTGCTTTCTGGTTCATAGATGGTGTCCTTACATCAGCGGTCCCCAACCTTTTTGGCACCAGGGACCAGTTTCATGGAAGACAATTTTTCCATGAACCGGGGAGAGGGGATGGTTTCGGGATGATTCAAGCGCGTTACATTTATTGTGCAGTCACACCTCTCTGCTAATGATAATCTGTATTTGCAGCCGCTCCCCAGCGCTAGCATCACCACCTCCGCTCCACCTCAGATCATCAGGCATTAGATTCTCATAAGAAACATGCAACCTAGATCCCTCCATGTGCAGTTTACAGCAGGGTTCCTGCTCCTATGAGAACCTAACACCACTGCTGATCTGACAGGAGGTGGAGCTTATGCGGTGATGCCAGTGATGGGGAGCACCTGTAAATACAGATGAAGCTTCACTCACCTGTCTGCTGCTCACATTCTGCTGTGTGGCCTGGTTCCTAACAGGCCACAGACTGGTACCGGTCCATGGCCCCAGGGTCGGGGACCGCAGCCTTACATAACAGAAGGAACAAGTGAGCTCTCTGAGGTCTTTTATAAGGGAACTAATCCCTTTCATGAGGGTTCCACCCTCATGACCTAATCACCTCCTAAAGGCCCCACCTCCTAGTACCAATGCATTGGGAGTTAGGATTTCAGCATATGAATTTTGGGGGAACATAAACAGTCTATAGCAATTAACAATGAAATAAAAGACACAGAAAAGCATGTGATAAAATTCAACACCCTCTCATCATGGGGGAAAAAACCATTCAATATACTAGGAATAGAAAGGAACCTCCTCAACCTGATAAAGGGCATCGGTTAAAAACCACAGCTGAAATCACACTGAATGGTGAAAGACTGAATGCTTTCCCCTTAAGATCAGGAACAAGACAAAGAGGTCTGCTCTTGCCACTTCTATTCAACCTCGCATTGAGGGTTCTATCCAAGACAGTTAGGCAAGAAAAAGAAACAAAAAGAGTCCAGGTTGGAAAGAAGGAAGTAAAACTATTTGCAGATGACATGATCTTGTGTACGGAAAACCCCCAAGAGATCCACTGAGGAAACTATTATCACTGATAAATGAGTGCAGTAGGGCTGCAGGAGACAAGATCAGTATACAAAAATCTATTCTATACACCATCAATAAACAATCTGAAAATACAATTAAAAACAATCCCATTTTCAATAAAATAAAGAATAAAGCACAACAGTGTGAATGTACTTAATGCCACAGAATTGTACACTTAAAAATGGGTAAACTGATAAATTTTATTTTGTGTATATTTTACTACAAGGTAAAATAATAAAATAGGAACAAATTTAATAAAAAAAGTCCAACTTATACTCTGAAAACTACAAAACATTGCTGAAAGAAAAGAAGATCTAAATAAATGAGAAGACATGCGTGCTCATAGATTGGAAGACTTAACATCGTTCAGGTGGCAGTACTCCCCAAACGGCTCTGCGGACTCGGCACAGTCCTTACCAGAATCTCAGCTGCCTTTTCTGTAGAATGATAAGCTGATGTTAAAATTCATTTGGAAATGGAAAGGACCCAGAACAGCCAAAACAATCTTGAAAAAGAATGAAGTTGAAGATCCACACTTTCTGATTTCCAAACTGACTAAAAAGAAAATTATTCAAGACAGTGTGATACTGGCATAAGGTGGATATATAGATCAAGGGAAAAGATCTAAAAATAAAGCCATATACGTATTGTCAATTAATTTTTGACAAGGGTTCCAAGAGTATTCAACGGGGAAAGAACAGTCTTTTGAACAAACGGTGCTGAGACGATGGACATCCACATGAAAAGAATGAAGTTGGACAACTCTCATACACCACATACAGAAGTTAATTAAAAAATGGGCCGGGTGCGCTGGCTCATGCCTATAATCCTAGCACTCTGGGAGGCCAAGTCAGGAGGATTGCTCGAGGCCAGGAGTTTGAAACCAGCATAGCAAGAGGGAGACCCCAGCTCTACAAAAATTGAAAAATTAGCTGGCCGTGGTGGCGCACACCGCACACCTGTAGTCCCAGCTACTTGGGAGGCTGAGGCAGGAGGATCACTGGAGCCCAGGAGTTGGAGGCTGCAGTGAGCTGTGATGATGCCGCTGCTCGCCAGCCTGGGCGACAGAGTGAGACCCTGTCTCCAAAAAAAAAAAAAAAGGAAAAAGAAAAAGTAGCCAATTCCCAAGATACCATGTACTGTGTGATCCCGTATATATGGCATTCTTGAAAAGACAAAACTCTAAAATCAGAGACCAGGTTAGTGGCTCCTGGGCATGGAGGAGGAGTTGTGTGACAGGCACGTGGGTGTGGCTGTAGAGGGGCAAACGCCAGACTCCCTGTGTCAGTGCGACATCCCGGTCGTCCTGTTGTCCTACAGTTTTAAAAGGTGCTGCCACGGGGGGAAACTAAGTAAATGGTGCATAGGATCTCTCCATATTTCTTACAACTGCCTGTGAATGTCTAAAAATAAAAAGTTTAACCGTTTAAACAATGGGCAGAAGATCTGAATAGACATTTCACTAAAGAAGAAATATAATTGGGCAATAAGCACATGAAAAAATGCTGAGCATCATTAGACATTAGGAAAATGCAAATCAAAACCACAGTGAGATAACACGATTCTAGCTGGACAGTATTTTCCTTTCTTTTAGTACTTTTGTGGAGGGGGTGCTAGAGTTAGAAAATCATCATTTTGCAACTACCATAATAAAGCCTGGTTCCCAAAAGCATCCAAATCTGGGGAGACACTTTGTGATGAGGAGGAGATTTGCATTGCCTTAAGGAATCTCCCCCAGACGGTTTATCTGTCGCAGGTAAAACATAGTAACTGTACAGTGGAAAAGGGGACAGTGCCTTGACTTGGGATCAAGACACTGTGATCAACGAGGGGCAGATGGTATCACGAGCCTCAGGATGTGGTAGGCTGAGAAGGACACCACGTCACTTAGAGTGCACCAGCCGCAAACACACAACCTGGATCTAACCACGAGGAAACATCAGACAACCCTCCCTCCCACAGAGTGGCAGGGCTGTATTGTTCAAAAGTGTCAATATCATAAAAGACTAACAGAGACCGGACATGTTCCAGATTAAATGAGACTAAAGAGACACAATGGAAGACCACGCTGTCAAGGGATTGCACCCTGCACTGGAGGGAAACAGTGCTATGAAGGACATTGTCATGTCAACTGACAAAACTGGAATATAGGCATTAGATTAAGTCAAAGGATTGTACCGATGTTTCATTGCAGAGGCTGATAACTGTATTACAGCTTTCAAGGGAATATATTAATTTTTACGAAATATGTAGGAAAATGTTTAGGGGCAAAGGCTGTAGAGTATGCAACTTCCTTTCAAATGTTTTAGAAAACAGTGTTATGTGAAAAAAACATATACATGTAATGGGGTTCAAATGATAATACAAATGAGGCAAAATGTTAGTAATTAGTAACTGGTTAATCTTAGTGAAGGGTTTATACCTCATTCTTCTAATTTTTCTGTAGTTCCAAATTATTTCCAAATGAACAGTTTTTGTTTTGTTTAAAAAAACAATGCTGAGGTATCATTTGAGCCCAGTAGTTCACAACTGGGGTCGACTTTGCCCTGTGTGGGACATGTGACAAAATATGGATATGCTTTTGGTTGTCATAACTGAGGGAATGGTGCTGCCCGCTCCCTGGTAGAGGCCAGAGATGCTGATAAACATCCTATAACATACAAGACACCCTCCCCTGACAAAGAATTGGCTGACACCAAATGTCAGTAGTGCCACAGTGGAGAAATTCTGCCCTACTTGGCTAACAGGATGGAAAATTGCTCTGCCGGTAATGGCCAGCAGGAATGCCAGGAAAAGGGAACCCTGCCCGGGGAATGCGAGGTCAGACAGCCCTTGAGGAAGCAACCTGGCAGCATCCACTGAAATTAATAATGCACCTATTCCTGTCATGGGCTGGTTGTGTTCCCCCCAAGATTCATAAGTTGAAGCCCTAGCCCCTAAGACCTCAGAATGTGATTGTTTGGAGATGGGACCTTTAAAGAGGTGATTAAGCTAAAATGAGGCTGTTAGGGTGGGCCCTAATCCAACGTGACTGACATCCTTATAAGAAAAGGAAACGTGGACGCAGAGAGACACCAGGGGTGCATGTGCACTGAGAAAAGACCGCGTGAGGACACAGGGAGAAGGTGGCCATCTGCGAGCCAAGGAGAGAACATAAGCCAACTCTGTGATCTTGGATGGCTAGCCTCCAGAATTGTGAGAAATAAATGTTAAGCCCCCCAGTCCGTGGTATTTTGTTATGGCAGCCCTAGCAAACTAATACATTCTGGAAATTTGTCACATAGAAACAACATTGCTGTGCGTGGGAGCACAGGTTCAAGGGGCAAAGCAGACTTCAAGCAAGGAGCACGTCATGGCACATGCACGCCAGGAGGGGTCCAGCAGAGATTATACACTTTAGAATAAAATAGAATTGAAATAGAAATAAAATTCAATCAGACACAGAATTAAATTGAAACAGAATTGTTCCAGCAGACTTGGAGGAAGTTTTACTACAACTTACTCAATGAGAAAAGCAAGATGCAGAAAAGCATGTACAATACAATCCCATGAGTTTGCAAAACAATTATAATTCCTGCATTATGTCACATATATTTTATTTCATTGTATATTATATGAGCATTGGAAAAAATGTGAGAGAGTAATTCCTAGATCACCAACACAGGTAACAGAGAGGAGGGAGCCAAGCAAACATTAAGAAAAAAAGGTCTGTACTAAAACATATACATTACATTATACATGTCAACATTAGACAGTAATACAATTTTAAGGCCACTTGAAAGAACAGCTGGTAGCTTTGTGGTACAAGGAGCCGAGTGGAATGTGGGGCTGTTTGGAAGGGGAGAAGAGTGGGTCTGGTGTTGACGGAACCTGGGGTCAAGGCAGCAGGAGACAGAGACACTAGAGTGCTGCGTACGAGCCCTGGGTGGGTACTTACATGTTCTAACTCACTCAGTCAACACAGCAGTCTGGGGAGTAGGCATAGTTCAGACCCTGATTTCACAGATGTGGCAATGAGGCACAGAGAAGGCAGTAGCTTGCCTGGGGTCACACAGGAGTAAATGGCAGAGCTGGGCTGTGGCCCCAGGAAGGTTGGCCATGGGCTGTGTTCTAGACCACTCCATGAATCTGCCACTTGACTTTTAGAAATATAATTGTAAAGAGAGGATTTAATTTTCCTGCTTCATAATTTGGCAGATGTATTAGATTTATTAAAAAAAGCAAGAGTGGAGCAGATCTGAATGATGCAATGAATAAGTACGTACACATATATGTGTCTACAATCCATCTCTACGTGTATTTGGACTGTCTGTGTATACAAATAAAATGTTGTATCCTATAAACAGAGAAGATATCTTCTTAGGTCCATGGAATATTTACAAAAAATAATGATCTTATTTTTATAATTGGACATAAAGAAATCATTATTTTTTAAAAAATAGAAATTTCATAGGCTATATTTTTTCATTACAAGCCTATTAAATTAGAAATAAATAACAGTCATAAAAGTTTATTGTTTAAAAATTAATATTTCTAAAAAAATTTATTTTAAGGAGAAAAATCAAAACAGACTATCAAGAATGCAATGAAAAGGAATATATTTCATACTAAGATCGATGTGTCACAGCTAAAGCTGCAATTGGAGGAAAATTTATATCCTTTGAAGTGCCTTTTAGTATAAAGACTTTAAATAAATGATCTAAGTATTACTCTTAATTAAGTAAAAAAATAATAATAAAGTCAACCAGGACGAGAGAATTAACAGAAATAAAAGCTCAAGTTGATGAAATAGACAAAAATAGCACAAATAGTTTTCAGATAAGATAATAAACATGTAATAAGTAAAACAGATAAATATCTCATGAACTTAAGGAAAAAGGAGCAAAACTATAAACGTTCAGGCAAAAAAAAAAGATGACAGAGCACATAAAATCACTAAAAGAAAAAATTAACTGCTACCAAGTGGCAACACAATTGAAATGCTTGAGAAAATTAAATAGTAATGAATAAATTACCCCAATAGATGCAGTAAACTAATTTAGAACAAATTACCATACAACAGACTAAAAAGAATTAGTAAAGATCTCCCATAAAACATGTATCAGGCCCAAATGGTTTTACAACTTAGTTCTATTAAGCCTTTAAAGGGAAGATAATACCAATGTTCTTTAAATTGGACACAGAACAAGGTAGATAAGTCTCCGTTTTGTAAAACACTGTATTTGCCCACACATGATGGCAGATTTCATACTTTTCTGACCCTGATGTACTCTTATTTTTAGGATCAGATATGATGGATGTTCTTCATCAGTGCTGAGAGTACAGCTTCATAGTTTTATGGCTGTTAAATGGATACGCGATACTGTAAGTGGACCTCCACTGATGGGTTTGTTGGTGGTTTGCAATCTTTTGCTATTTAACAATTGAAGAAATCAACATCCTGATGATGGATCATTTTGCAAATGTGTAATATGTATGTAGAATAAATTTCTAGAAGGGTTCAAAGGCATATGCATTTTTAATTTTGATTGAAATTGCCTTATCTCCACAGAGATTATATCAATTTATTCTTTCAACATCAGTGACTGAAGCTGAGAGTTTCCCTGTATACTCACCCATAGAGTATTATCAAACTCTTTGATATTTAATAATCAGGTAAGTTTCAAAAATCCCATTGCTTTAATTTGCATTTGTTATTACAATTGAAGTTGTCTGCTATCTTTTCATCCTTAAGAATCATTGATATTCCCTTTTCTGTGAACTGTTTTTATATCCTTTATCTATTTGTTTTCTTGATTTACAAGAGCCTTTTTATGTATTGATGAAATTAGCCCTATGCCTATATAAAAGTAGCTACTAGTTTCCCCAGGTTATCATTTTTAAAATTATTTTTTGTTTTTGCTATACTACAAAAAATATTTTATATATTTTAACAGCTTTATTGAGGTATAATTGGCATATAATAAATGTACATGTTTAAAGTGTACAATTTGGTAACTTCTGACATATGATGAAACCACTTCCACAATTAAGATAATGAACATATCCACCGCCCCAAAAGTTTCCTTGTGCTCTTTTGTACTTTCCTACCTACCAATGTCCCCATCCCTAGGTAACCACTGACCTTTTCAACACTCCAGATTAGTCTTCATTTTCTATATTTTTACATAAATAGAATAAGACAGTGTATACTCTTTTTTGTCTGGCCTCTTTCACTCACCGTAATTATTCTGCAATTCATCCGTGTTGTAGGTGTATCAATAGTTCATTCCTTTGTATTTCTGAGTAGTATTCCATTGTAGGGATATACCACAACTTTGAAAAAAAATCTATTCAAATGTTGATGGGCATTCGGGTTGTTTCCAGTTTTCATAAAACTGCTATGAATATTCCATGTACAAGTGTTGGTATATGAATATGCTCTTATTTCTTCTGAATAAATAACTAGGAATAGAATGGCCAGGTAATATGGTGTTATATATCTAACACATTAAGAGACCGTCAAACTGGTTTCCAAAGCAGCTGCACTGCTTTGGACTTTGCATTCCCACCAGGAGTGTATGAGAGTTCCAGCTCCTCCACATACTTGCCAACACTTGGTATCATCAATCTCCTTAACTTTAGACATTAATTGTGTAGTAGTATCTCATTGTGGTTTTAATTTGCATTTCTCTAATAACTAATGATGTTGAGCACCTTTTTATGTGCTTATCCATATATCTACTTTGGCAAAGTGCCTGTTTAAATCTTTTGTCCATTTCTGTGATTTGTTATTTGTATTATTCCATTTAATTATCGCTTATATGTTCCGGATACAATTTATCAGATGTATGATTTGAAAATACTTTCTCCCAATCTCTGATTTGTCTTTTCATTCTCTTAACAGTGTCTTTCGAAGAAAATGTTTTAATTTTGGTAAGTCCATTGATCAATTTGTTCTTAGTGTGGCTTATGCTTTTGATGTCACATCTATGAAATCTTACCTAAGCATCACAAAGATTTTCTCCTATGTTTTCTTCTATAAGTTTTATAGTTTTAGCCTTTGCATTTAATTCTGTGACAAATTTTGAGTTAATTTTTGTATATGTTGTGGATCAAAGTTCATTTTTTAGCATAAAGATATCCAATTATTCTAAGACTGCTTGTTAAAAAGACTATCCTTTTCCCATCAAATTCCCATAAAAAATCAGCTGTCCATAAATGTGTATCTGGACTCTCTATTCTGCTCCACTGATTTATTTTCTTATCTTGATGCTAATACCAGACTGTTAGTATTAGTCCTCCAACCTTGTTGTTCATTTTTAAAGTTGTTTTGGGTACTCTAGGTCATTTGCATGCTGGGATTTTGGCTGATATACTGAATTTAGAGATCAATATTGAGTCTTGTGATTCATGAACATGGTATATATACTTATTTAAATATTCTTTCATTTCCCTCAGCAATGTTTTGTAGTTTCCAGAGTAAAGCTCTTTTGTATCTTTTGTCAGGCTAATCTCTAAGTAATTTATATTTTTAGTGCTACTGTAAGTGGCATGAGCATACTTTGGAGATATTGAGGGTTTGATTCCAGACCACTGCAATAAAGTGAATATCACAATAAAGTGAGTCACAATTTTTTTTGTTTCCCAATGTATATAAAAGTTATGTTTACGCTGTACAGATGTCTATTACGTGTGCAATAGCATGTCTAAAAGCAATGTGTCTATCTTCATTAAAAAATAATTTATTGCTGACAAGTGCTAACTATCATCTGAGCCTTCAGCAAGTCATAATCGTTTTGCTGGTGAAGGGAGTTGTCTTCACGTTGACAGCTGCTAAAGGCTGGGGTGGCTGTGGCAACTTCTGAAAATAAGACAACAGTGAAGTTTGCCACACTGATGGACTCTTCCTTTCATGGAACAATTCTCTGTAGAATGTGATGCTGCTTGACAGCATTTTACCTACAGCAGAACTTCTTCAAAATTGGAATCAGTCCTCTAAAACCTTGCTGCTGCTTTATAACTAAGTTTATGTCATCTTCTAAATCCTTTGTCATTTTCACAACATTCACAGTTTCTTTATATTCCATCTCAAGAAAATACTTTCTTTGCTCATCCCTAAGAAGCAACTCCTCAAATTTGATCACGAGTTGCAGCAATTCAGTCACATCTTCAGGCTCCATCCCTGATACTAGTTCTCTTGCTATTTACACCACAGCTGCAGTTACTCCACTGAAAGCTTGAACCCCTTAAAGTCAGTGAGGGAGGTTGGAATCAACTTCTTCCAAACTCCTGTTAATGTTGATATTTTGACCTCTTCCCATGAATCATGAATGTTCTTCATGGCATCTATAAGGGTGAATCCTTTCCAGAAGGTTTTCAATTTACTTTGCCCAGATCCATCAGAGGAATCACTGTCTATGGCAGCTGTAGCCTCATGAAATGTGTTTCTTAAATAATAAGACTTGAAAGTCAAAATTACTCCTTAATCCACGGCCTGCAGAATGGATGCTGTGTCAGCAGACATGAAAACATTAATCTCATGTGCATCTCCATCAGAGCTTTTGGTGACCAGGTGTATTGCCAATGAACAATAATATTTTGGAAGGAATCTTTTTTTTTCTGAGCAGTAGGTCTCAACAGTGGGCTTAACATATTCAGTAAACCATGCTGTAAACAGATGTTCTGTCATCCAGGCTTTGTTGTTTCATTTACAGAGCACAGGCAGAGTAGATTTAGCATCATTATTAAGGGCCCTAGGGTTTTCAGAATGGTAAATGAGCATTGGCTTCAACTTAATGTCACCAGCTACTTTAGCCCCTAACAAGAGAGTCAGCCTGTCCTTTGAAGCTTTGAAGCCAGGCATTGACTTCTCTCTAGCTATGAAAATCCTAGATGGCATCTTCTTCCAAGAGAAAGCTGTTTCATCTACACCGAAAGTCTGTTAATTTAGTCACCTTCATCAATGATCTCAGCTAGGCCTTCTGGATAACTTGCTGCAGCTTCTCCATCAGCACTTGCTGGTTCACTTTGCATTTTTATGTTCTGGAGACGGCTTCTTTCCTTAAACCTCATGAACCAACCTCTGCTGGCTCCCAGCTCTTCTTCTGCAGCTTCCTCCCCTCTCTCAGCCTTCACGGAACTGAAGAAGGTCAGGGCCTTTATCTGGATTAAGCTTTGGCTTAAGGGAATGTTGTGGCTGGTTGGATCTTCTGTCTACACCATTCAAACTTTCTTCATATCAGCAATAAGGCTGTTTTGCTTTCTTATAATTTGTGTGTCCACTGGAGTAGCACCTTTAATTTCCTTCAAGACCTTTTCCTTTGCACTCACAGCTTGGCTGTTTGGCACAAGAGGCCCAGCTTTTGGCCTCTTTTGGATTTGATGTGTCTTCCTCGCTAAGCTTAATAATTTCTAGCTTTTGATTTAAAGTGAGAGACGTGTGACTCTTCCTTTCACTTGAACAATTAGAGGCCACTGTGGGCTTATTAATTGGCCTAATTTTAATACTGTTGTGCCTCAGGGAACAGGGAGGTCCGAGGAGAGGGAGGGAGACGAGGGAACAGCCAGTCAGTGGAGCAGTCAGAACACACATGTTTATTATGTTAACCATCGTGTGTGGGTGTGGGCCATGGCTCATCAGAACAATTACAATAGTAACATCAAAGATCACTGACCACAGATCAGTATAACAAATAGTGAAAAAGTTTGAAATATTGCAAGAATTACCAAAATATGACACAGAGACATGAAGTGAGCACATGCTGTTGAAAAAATAGTTCTGATTTGTTTGACACAGGGTTGCCATAAACCTTCAATTTGTAAAAAAGCATTACCTGTGAAGTACAATAAAGCAAAGCACAATAAAACAAGGTATGCCTGTATTTTTAAAATTTCAATTTCAGATGATTTGCTGCTAGCATGTAGGAGTTGAATTGATTTTCTCATGTTAATCTGTATTTGCCATCTTGTTACACTCACATGTTAGTTCTAGTTGTCATCTCATATATTCATCAGATATTCTGCGTAGATAACCATGTGATCTGCAAGTAAATATAGTTTTACTTCTTTTCCAGCTGGATGTGTAAAATTTTTTTTTCTTGCCTTATTCCACTGGCAGTAATCTCCAGTTTAATGTTGAATAGAAGTGATAAGAACAGACATTCTTGCTGTGTTTCTGATCTTGCAGGGAAAGCAATCAGCGTTTCTTCATTAAGTATGTTAACTGCAGGGTTAAGGTTGAGGAAGCTACTTTCTATTTTCTATTTGTTGAGAGATTTTGTAATGAATGGCTATTGGATTTTGTCAAATGTTTCTTCTGCATCTAATGAGATGGTCACAGGACTGTCCTTTTATCATTTGTTAACATGGTTCATTACATTGACTGATTTTTTAATGTCAAACTAACCTTGCTTTCCTGAAGCCTAGTTGATCCTTTTTTTTTCCCCCCCAGAGTCTCATTCTGTCACCTGGGTAGAGTGCAGTGGCATCGTCACAGCTCCCTGCAGCCTCCAACTCCTGGGCTCAGGCGACCCTCCTGCCTCAGCCTCCTGAGTAGCTGGGACCACAGGCATGAGCCTCCATGCCCAGTGATTTTTCTATTTTAGTAGAGATGGGGTCTTGCTCTTGCTCGGGCTGGTCTTGAACTCCTGGCCTCAAGCATCCTCCCACCTCGGCCTCCCAGAGTGCTGGGATCACAGGCGTGAGCCACTGAGCTCAGCCAATCATTTCAATATAATGTTGGATTTGCTAAAATTTTGCTTAGAATTTTTGCATCTGTCTTCATGAGGGATCTTATGTATAGCTTTCTTTTCTTGTAATGTCTTTGGCTGGTTTCCATATCAGGGTAATATCAGCCTAAGAGTTTGGAAATACTCCCTTTTCAAATTTCTACTGAAAAGCTGTCTTTCTATGGTCAAGAATTGATTTTATTTTTTCTAAAAGGTACGGCAGGATTCAGCAGTGAAGCTATATAGCACTTGAGTATTCTTTGGGGGGGATATTTTTAACTACAACTTGGATTTTAGTCATTACAAAGCGATTCAGGTCATATGTTTCTTGAATAGTTTATGTCTTTCAAGAATTCGCTCATTTCATCTAAGTTGTTGAGTTTGATAGCAAAGAGTTGTACCGAATATCCCCTTGTTACCATTTTACTACCTGACTAATCTGTAGTGATGCCACGCATCTCATTCCAGACACTGATAATCTGTCTCCTCTTTTTCTTCTGATCTATCTGGGTAGACACTTACCAATTTTACTGATCTCGCAAAAAAAAAAAATCAGCTTTCGGTGTCATTAATTTTTTCCTATTGTTTTTATGTTTCCTCTTTTATCTGTCTCCTCCCCGATCTTTATTATTTCCTTGCTTTTACTTATCTTGGGTTTAGTTTGCTATCGTTTTTCTAGTTTATTTAGGTAAAAGCTGAGGTCATCAATTTGAGACCTTTTTTTCTAACGTACACACGTTTGGTGCCGTATATTCCCTGTAAGTACTGCTTTAGCGGCATCCTACAGACTTTGACATTTTGTGTTTTAATTTTCAGTCAGTTCAAAATATTTTCTCGTTTCCCTTTTTATTTCCTCTTCAGGCCTGCGTCGTCTGGAAGCTCGTCACTCACTCTGCAAACATCTGAGGGTCTGCCAGGGTCTTGGTGTCACTGATTCTTAGTTTAATTCCACTGTGGTCAGAAGACTTGCTTACAGCACTGGACTCATTTTAAATTTACTGAGATTTAGTCTGTGGTTCAGAATATGGTCTATCTTGGTAAACGTTCTTACAGGCACTTGAAAACCGTATGCGTTCTGCCACCATCGCGAGGAGGATTCTACAATGTGACTTGTGTTGACCTGGCTGGAAGTGTTATTCAGGTCTGTGTCTTTACTGACTCTCCAATTGTTCTATCAACGCTTGAGACAGGCATATTAAAACCCCCAGCTCTAATCGTGGATTTGCTTCTTTCTTTTACACATTATTCATTATTTTTTCCTTTCTGGTCATTGAGTTGAAAGTCATATTTAGAAACACCAATTTATGAACCAACAGTAACTTCAGCACTGTGAATAAAACACTCCACAGGATCTGATATGAAGTGTTTTCATTACTATTATTTTTATTAATATAAACACATAATATATATAATATAAATATTCTCTAATTTGGGATTCCATTTCCTCTTTGCAGAGGAAGAGTTTAAAAACCAGCAGCAACATCATGCAGAACAGTGAAATGCTGAATCCAATTCCAACAAAATAATAAGCCTGTTGGGAAGGGCTTCCCCACTAGTCTAAACTAGTCTACACACTCTAATGCAGGTCAAAACCACAAAATCATTGCTATAGATATTTACCTAGAAACAACAAAGGTCATTTTTAAAAGAATTTCAAATGAAATGTGGCAACGATCACATCAGCAACAAAACTGAGTGGTGTATGGAGCCACCCCAGGATGTATCTTCATCACAGCGGGGGGTGGGTGACATATGTCTACAATCTAACAGTTGCTGTCTTTGAGTGGCAAGACAACAGTGACTTCATTCTTCATCATTCTCTTCTGTGTTTTCCATATGCTCTATAATAAACATGTATCACTTTTCTAATCAGAAGAAATATGTCTCCTGAAATTTGAGAATGGACATCTTTTCACCATGAAGCCATGGGCAGTGGTGGAAGACCTCCGTGCAAGGTGCCCAGGTGGGAAGGCACGGCTGTGGGCGAGGACAGGGAGGGCTGAGCAGGCCCAAGGTGGCAAAGCTGGGAAGATGAGATGGGGCCAGGTTATCACAAGTCGCACAGAGGCTACTGGATGGAGGCCGGAGGCGGGGGTGTCTCTGGGGCATTCTAAGCAGGACCATGACTGCCTAGTTTCCATCTGAGGTGGACATGCTCGTTAGCCTTTTCAGGGGCCAGACGGAACTGACTGGACAGAGCAGCGAGCGGTGGAGAGACAGAGAGGAAGACGCAGCAGCAGCAGCGAAGGCCCAGAGGGAAGGGCAGCCGTGGGCACAGTGAGAGGCTGTGTGAGGCCAGTGAGAAGGTTCAGACCCAGGAGCCAGGTCCCACCTCCCTCCAGCGCTGCCACACTCCCACACCCACTCAATGAGTCAGGGGCCCCAGCCTGAAAAACCTGGGGACCACTTCCCCAGGACTCTGAGGCTGTCATGAGCCATGGGTGACAACCAGGATGATCACTAGAAGTTATAACCAAGAGTCCTCTCCAGAGCCCTGGATAATATCACTCCTGAGACCTAGAGCAGAGGTGCAGATGCCAGGAGGGGGCCTGAGACCCTATTCTTGTCCCAAACAAGTACCTTTTCCTTCAGTCCAGGTGAGACTGGGGCAGCACTAATGGGATGAGCCTGGAATCTGCAGAAGCCCTGCCCTGGCTTCCCCGACCCTGGTGCTGGCCTGCACCCTCAGGGTTCTGCAGTGCCAGGCCATGGACCATCTGCTTTACAGTAACCTGGAGACTTGTTGAAAATACAGATTCCTGGGCCTCCCTGCAGCCATCATAACCTGAAATCTCCAGGCGTGGGTCTATGAGTCTGTGTTCAAAGTATCACTGGCAGGCCCTCTGCCAAGGGGGGCTCCTGGCTTCCCTTGCCAGGGATAGCTCTGCCTGGTACAAAGATGAGGACTTCTGTTTCTGGCAGTTAAGTGGACCTGCTGCCCTGAAAATCCTCTCCCTGCACGTCCCCAAACAGACTTGCTGAAACAGCAATTGTCCTGCCGCGTACACTGCTGAGCTCACCTGACATGGAGGGAGTCCCCAAGGGATAAGAATGGGGCACTCGCTGCATGCTGGGAGTCTGCCCAGCTGAGTGAGCACAGTGTGGACTTTGATGCCCTCCCCTAGGGAGAAGAGGAGGGCCTGGCAAGCACCAGCCAAGAACTGGTCACTGAGGTGCCGTATGTAAAACTAGGCCCTACAAAGGTTGAGCCCGTAATAAAAAGGTAGACTAAAATCAAACAAACAAACAAAGCAAAACACAAGCAAACACAACAAACCCATGCATTGGCAAAGGGGGGCAAAAAGGAAATTCATTTTTCTTGGCCTATTTCCCTAGAGTATAAAACAAAAAGTCTCCTCTCAATATGTGTAACTTAGGCTTGCTCTCACAAGAGATTGCGGTTCTGTTTACACTGCATGGATTGTCTAGAAAATCCCGTATGTATAAATTTAGACCAAAAAGGTCTTGGATTGGTTCACTGGGTCATCCTGTACAAGCAAAGGTACAACTTCTTCAGAGCCACGTACCCTCAAACAGGACACACAGGAACCCCAAAAACAAAAACATCCACCAATCAAGAGCTCATAATCTAAACTTACAAACCCACAAGGAAACAAGCTACCATGAGCAAGAGTCAGGAGAAACCACAGTAAACAGAATTAGACTCTCCAAGAACTGCAGATGATGAAATGATGGGATAGAGGCTACAAAACGAGCATGTTCAAATGACTTAAAAATTTAAAGTTGTACCTTAAAATGTGAGAAAGGGATGAGATGCTAAAATCAAGCAGAGTAGCCCCCCACACAAAGATGTATAGATATAAAACTACATGTGGCAACTGAAATTAAAGTCTCACGGGTGGGTACAGCAGTGGAGTGGCTGACTTCACGTTTGAAGAGCTACTGAACTGGACGGAAAGCGCTGCGGCTGCAGCACGGGGAGACAGGGACGGAAGCTACGAGAGGTGGCAGGGAGGGCAGAGTGGACGCGAGAGATCAGAACAGAGGGGAGGTGATATCCCACAGCGTCATCGCGCGACTTTCCACACTTGATCAAAGACATAAACGCTCACATGCAGGAATCATAACAAATTGTAAGCAGGATAAATAAAAATAATCCACCCCCTTGATACACTGTAGTGAAACTACTGAACACCAAAGTCAAAGGGAAGGTTTTCTAAGTCACTATAGGTGGGAAGGGTCACCTACGAAGGCATAAAAAATGAGCTTGATGGTCCCCAGAAGCCAGGGGACAGTGGTATCCTATCTCCAGAGTCTTCAGAGAAAACACAGATATCAACCTACAACTTCCCCCCAACTAAACCATCATCCAAGAGCAAAGGCAAAATACAAACATTTCAAACAAACAGAAACTGAGTTTACATTCACCGAAGGAGGCACAGATTCCAGGAAGAAGGACGTTAAATCCAGAATATGAGACAGAAAACTGGCAAATTTGTGCGTGAATACAGGCAAGTCTGGATGGATAAGCGGTAAGCACACTGTTTCAAAAGGCAAAACCCAAGCACTGCGCAACGGCAGGAGGCGACAGGCTGCAGAGCGCGTCGGCGTCCCGGCCAGGTTCTGGAGGAGGTGGGCACGCGGGAGGTGTCGAGAGTCCTGTGGGCGCCACCCAGGACGCACGGTCAGAACGCCGGCCTGGAACCAGGAGAAGGCGAGAGGCAAGGCCTGGCGCCTCGGCCGAGCACAGCGCGCACGCGGCAGGAGGCTGCAGCGCGGCCGCCCCGCGGGGCCCGGGCCCTCGAGGGTGCGAGTCGGGGCTCGCAGGTCCACACCTCCGAAAAGCAAAGCGATGTGCGTGGGCATGACCAACCCCCAGGCCACGCTGGGGACCTCTGCCTACGACGCGTGGGGGTGTGGGCTTTCGTACGTCATTCCCTGTGCTTGATCGTTTGCCTATCTGAGACGTTCTGTGACGGAAACAAAAAAAAACAAACGGTCTCTCCTTTTTCCGGCTCACCCTAGCCATCCCGTTCTCTGCCTTGTCCCCAGGGCTTCCATGCACGTCCCCACGCCTGCAGACCCTGCGTCCAGGCCGTCCCAGCCCCCCCCCGCCAGGTCCCCTGGCTGGTCTGCTGTCCGTCTGCCTGTGCTCCCGGACCTGCCTCCTGCCCCACTCCCCGATCTGAACCACCGGGTGGGGGGGCGTACAAAGCTCACAGCTGACCCACGGCCACCGCTGGGCAGGTCCAGCGAAGCCCCAGCTCTGCGGACTTCCTGACCTGGCTCCTGGTCACTCCTCACGCCTGAAGCCCCCAGTAATGAACGACCACAGCAGCCGCCCATGTGCGATGCTTCCCTGCACCTTCACGTGAGGCCGGTGACGCCCACACTGCCTTCACGAACACTGTTCCCGGGCGCCTGACAAACACGTGGAGACCCAAAGAGGCACAGCTGTGCCCCCAAAGCGCGGCCTCTCTTCCCCAGCCAGCTCTACTCGGCCCTAACGTCACCTCCCTCAAGAAGCCTTCCTGGGTGTGCCTGCGCCGAGCCAGGTGCCGTCTGGTGGCCCCCATGTAACCCCCTCGCCACCCATCTTCCTCCCGGGATGTCGAGGAAACTGCTCCCACCCCCGCCGGGGGGCCCCCCAGCCCCACACAGAGCCAGCAACTGTCGACTGGAACCTGCAGGCGGTGGGAGCTGTGGGGGAGGGCGAGGGCTTCTGCTGCTTGCACAGACCTTCGCCATGCCCCAGCTGCCAGTCGCAACATTTTCCCTGAAAATGGGACGTTCCCTCAGGAGATACAGTGGCTTAGAAAAGGCCCTGGAACACGGCGAGCGCAGACGGCTGCCTGGGAGCCCTAGCTGACAGCCACAGGACAGAAGCCCAAGGCAGGGGACACGCGGTGAGTTGATGGGTCTTAGCCCTGAGAAAACACCTCTTCGAAGCAGCTCCCCCAAATCATTTCAAAATTCCCCGCACACCAGGTGGAAAGGCACGTGCTGCTCGATCCTAAAGTCACAGACCTGAGACCTTCCAGCCCAGTGTTCTCTGAGCGGCCCACGTGAGGCATCCTGTCTGAGGCCTCTGGGACCAGCAGATTTGGGAAAGTCTCCTCCGGCCGCCCAGGGACTTGGTGCTCAGGAAGGGGCCTCTGGCCAACCCTGCCATGATGACTGTCAGACAAAACCCAGGCAGTGGCATAGCCATGTGTGTGTCATCACATGCCCACCCATGGGGTGAGCACAGCACCAGCTCGGGAGGGTCAGCGGCAAAAGACAGAGCACCCTTGAGGAGATGGGGCAACCAGGGCAAATGGTCAGCAGGCCATGGAGACAAGTGGAGTGGAGGGGGCATGGGGCAGGCAGTACACAGTGGAGACAGCTCCTTCAAGAATCCCTGGAGGAGAAAAGACTGTTCTGGGCAGTGGGAACAGCGAGACAGGATGGTCAGTGTGTGGCTCCAGCCCAGGCTTCTTCTGACCCGGAGACATGGATGGCCAGTGCCTACTTGGCCCCTCTGGGCAAGTGTCTGACACCCACACAGCGAGTCCTCAGGACCCCGGGGGCAGCAGCCAGGCATCGACAATGACCACCCTGTCCCCGCAGGTCTCTGGGCCTTGCCCTGTGCTTTCCCCTTGGCAGGTGTGTGGCCTAGTCCCCTTGAGTTCTCTGTGAGCATCAGTGATACTTCACTGCAGAGAAGCCAGGCCTGGCTGAGTCCCCGCCACACTCCTGCTCTTGGGCTGGGTGGTTAAGTGGCGGCTGACACTCCTCTACCTCCCTGCCCTGGGTCAGAGGGCCATGGGAAGCGTCAGGGGCCTGCAGTGTTGGATGGTGGCTGGTTCGTCTGCTCTACACGGTTTCTCTGCAGGGACCACACAGTCCATTTTTGCTGCAGATTGGTCTGGGTTCTGATGCCTCCACGTGGGGACTCCTTTCCTCCCAGCCTCCCTGCCCCGAGGTCTGTGGCCACCACACCTGCATGCACCTTTTGGGCAGGCCCAGCAGGGCGTTCTGGGGACACATGGGTGTCCTCAGGAGGTCCCCATGTGGCCCCAGGCCTCGGGTCCTATCTCTGTAGGTGGGGCCAACACCGAAGCCCGCTGTCTCCCAAGGCTCTGTGAGCAGCACCCCCAGCGTGAGTGAAGGGGGCGGGCGCAGGCGGGTGAGCTGAGCCAGGATCAGGGTGACGTCCACCTGACCTGCAGATTCACACACCCAGAAAGCACAGCCGGGTAAGGTCTGGAACTGGGCACGGCTGCTCGCACCACATCTCGTGGAAGCGGGGGCTGTGGGGCTTTCCGGGTAACGGCATCATCCCGGGATTAGCACCCCTTCTCCCCATGCCAGGGCTCTCTGAGAGCCTCCTGGGCTAGGAGGACTCAGGAGTGTCAGGTAGACCATGGGCAGGGGCTGCTATGGGTCCCTGGGGGCCAGGCCAATAGCTCAGGCTCCAGAAATCCAGTGGCCCCGGGCTGGGCTGACTTATCACATTAGCAGGAAAGAAAAAACTCCTCCGTGCGGGAGCATTCCACAAAAGACGCCTGACTGTCTCTGCACTTGTACCTCATTAACATTCCGCAGACGGCCCTACGACTTAATAACACTAAACAGGCTGAATGGGCAGCATCGATCCGGTGGCCCCGCATTCAGCAAACAGCACGGCTGCCTCTCCCCAGCCCACTGGCCACGCCCACCTGCCCATCAGCATGCACAGAAAGCCCCCATCTGCATCGGGACAATGGTCCTACCCCTGAATCCAGAGCTGCGGGGCACCGGGCATTTGTTGGCACAATCACCCTTTGTGCCGCTCCAGTGGGCAGGCAGGGAGCTCGTCCCAGGGGCTCACTGAGATGTGGCCAGGCCTGAGCCAAATCCTGGGCTTGGTTTTGCCTGGGGACTCCCAAATAGGATGCCCAGGAAAGCCCAAAGCAGGGAATAGCCACAGCCCCTTTCTGGAACACTTCCACTCTCTAGCCACGGTGCAATGTGGGGACGAGGTACAGGTCTGCCACGCGGGAACAAGCCAGAGCTTGGTGGGCCTGTGAGCACAAAGGGGCAGGAGCAGCATGGGTTTGTCACCCTCTGCCCTGCTGAAGATGGTGACAATATCCTGTCCACTGCCAACAAGCTGCAATGTTCTGCTGGGTCCTGGAGTGTTCTGGTCAGTCCCAGGCCCTGGGAAGAGGTCTGAGAGGGGGAGGGACAGATTCGGAGATGACCGAAGGTCACAGAGGCAGCTGCTGTGCAGGGATGGCTGTGGCACACAGTACTGGCTCTGGACCCCACGTGCCCTGGGATGGGAGGTCAACGTGTGCAGACCGCCTCCTTTCTGTCATGCATGGGGCCCTGCCACACAGCACAACTGAGGCAGGGCCTGGCTTCCAACAGCCCAGAGTCTGTAACAGCACTGTCCAGCCATCAACAGGACTGGCAGGTGGGGCCCTTGGAAGATAGCCGCTAAGGGAAGAGAAGGAGCAGTCCTTCCAGGCTGGGGTCGGACCTCCTGGGAGGGACATGCCTTTGAGTCACAGGGGGACAGAGGGGTGAGAACTTGATGGGCAGAAACTAGGCCAGCAGGAACCACCACAGGCCTTAGGGTACCTGATGTCCACCCGACAACAGCGGGCAGTTGAGGGCACATAGTGCCCTCGGCCTGACCTCCCCTCCTCTCCGTTGGGAAGACGAGGGGTCCCGTGCTTGGGAGGGCAAGGCTACTGTTTCACGTGCGGCCTAGAGTTTCCTCTTGGACTATAAGGGCCAAGTGTTTCTCAAACAGGTGTCTCCTTCCACCCAGGAGCCCACGCTCTGGGCAGGGGCTTTTATATTTGCCAGAACCGCTCCTTGGCGACCTGGCGCCAGCCTTCAGTCAGTACTGTCTTTGCACCAGAACACAGTCCCCAAGCGTCTGACTGGAAGGAAGCGGCTGGCAGGGCAGGGAAAGGGACCTTTGCACGAGACGCAGGAAACAGACGGGCTTCGGTGTGCTTCTCCTAGGAAGATGTGGGCCACATCCCTGTCCTGGTGTCAGCACAGCTATTTCAAATCCCCCACACTGGTCCCAGAGGAAAGAAAAAGCCAGAACCATTCAAGTTTGGTTTTAAGAGAGCTGCCAGAGAATTCAGCCGTTCCGAATCATGGTTCCCCAGAGGTGGGTACCGCAGTCCAAGACAGAGGTCAGAGCTTCTGGGAGAAGTGGGGTCCCTTCCACTATAGCCACCCCTTCCTAATTCTTGAGGGTTGAGCCATAACCCTGGAGCCCCACCCTCTGTCCATGGCCAGGGAGCATGAGGTCCCCAGACCTGCACACTCAACAAAGCTGCCTGGTTTGCAGCCCCGTCCTATGGAATGTTTCTCTAAAGGTCGGGTTCCGTGACGGGGGAACCTCATGTGTACCTCCTGACAAGGCTGGATGGCAGAGGAGACTGCTGCCCCACCCTGGCCCCACTGACACAGCCCAGGAGAAGTGGGGGCAGGCCACGAGGCTGATCCCTCCAGACAGGGTCCCCACAGGCACTTTCCATGTGTCTGCGCAGCCAGAAGCCTGGGAAGAGCAGCAGCCGGTGTGACGTGTGCCGTGGTCACAACCGTGGCTGCCACGGTCCGGCCACCTGGCCTGCAGAGTGTGCGCTCATCCTCTCCGGGGCTTCCTCTCCATGTCTATCAAAGAGCCGCTTAGGGTTTGATGTGGGTAAAACCCCCTGCTCAGGACTGGGGACAAGTAAACCCTGGACAGGCCCGAAGTGCACCCAGCGGGTCCTGTGGCACGTGGCCTCATCCAGCCCCCTCGTGAGCGGAGAGAGAGGCGGGTCCGGGCTGTGGGGCATGCCTGGCCCCGAGGCCGCCACACTCTACCCAGGCCTGGGCGCCGTTCCTCCAGGGCCCCATCCCCACCACCCGCCCCGGGCTCCACGGTCTAAGCACAGCACGCAGCTCTGCCAGGAGGAAGCCTGGCGATAGGTTCCAGAATGAACCTGCCCCCAGCACCACTGGGCACTGCCAACCCCTTCCGTCATCACCTGAGCTTCCCCTCTCGACAGAACATGTGGCAAGCCCCATCCTCAGGAAGGACTGAGGGGAAAGCAGCTAGGAAGTTTCCAGAAGTTTCTAGAAGCCCCACCCTCTGTCCATCCCTTGTTAGCAGACACCTCAGCCCAAGAAGAAAACTCGCTGACTTGCTCAGCCTCCCAAAAAGGCAGTGATCTGTGTGTGCGTTGGGGGGCCCGGGGAGAAGGCACTGGCAGCTGGCGGGGTGGCGGCGAGGCGCCCTGTCGCAAGAGGCCGGCCGAGGCTCCGGGGCCAGAGCGGAGCATCCGGGCCCTGCCCCACCCACCACGCCACGCCAGGCGTTTCTCACCAGAACTGTCGTAGCCGTCGACAGAGAAGTGGTCTGGCCTTCGCTCTTCCGGGGGGTCGCACGTGATATGGGGGACAGCGAGCGTCTTCTCTCCCAGACTCACCCCGTTGTCCTTGTCCGGTTTGAACTTCTTTTTCTTGACCTAAAAAAACAGATGATAAATGGGTGGTTCCTGGGCACCCTTGGCCAAGCCGTCCACTGACCTCAGACAGAGTGCCTGTGGCAGCCCTGAGCCCCGCCGGGAACCTGGGGCCCCAGGGAAGCTCCAGAGCCCTCCGCAGGGCCAGGGCGGGCTGCCTGGGGGTTTGGCACGGTTGCTGCCCCATGAGCGCACAGCCCAGCACCTAGCGGGGGCGGCAGGCAGGAAGCTGGTGGACAGATAAATGTACGAAATGGTGCTGGGCAGGTGGTGACGAGGGCTGTGGCCAGGAGAGGACCAGAGCACGGGAGGGGCACAGACCAGGGCGGGAGGGGCACAGACCGGGGCGGGCGGGGCCTCTCTGTGGAGGCCACCGGAGGAAGTGAGCAAGCAGGCCATGTGGAAGCCTGGGAGAGTGTCCCGGCAGGGGACAGCAGGCACGAAGCCTGCAGCGGCAGCTGGAGAGCAGGAAGGCCAGGCCTCTCCAATGAGGGTGTGCGCACAGGTCAGGAAGGGGGCTGACGCCAAGCCCCGCCCGGCCTCATCCAGCCCCCATACCAAGCCATAACTCCTCCCCTACCCTGTGACCCCGAGACCCTCTTTCCTGAGCTGCTACGCCGCCCCCGTCCCGTGTCGCCCAGTGAGGAAAGCCCAGCAGCAAGGCCCTCTCAGAGCCTCCTTTCCAGCCCCGGCCAGAACTCAGCCCACCCTGTTCCTGGGGACTCTCTTTGGACGCTCGTATCCCTGGCCTTAGAGCGGCCAGTCCTATGTGCCCCCACCACGCCTGGGGACATCGGATGGCAAGCACCCAGCACGGGTATACACCCCAGCACCAGGACATGGGCTATACTGAGCTGAAACAGCAGGGCCAGAGGCACCCCAAAACCCCAGCCGTAAGCTGTGGCCCCCTCAGCCGCTCCCTGCTGACCAGCAGCCCCGCCCTGGTGTTTCAGCTTAGGGGGCTGCTTACCATGACAGACTTCTTGGGCTTGGGGCTGGGGGACAGCAGAACGGGACTCCGGGAGGGCTTCCGGACGTAGATCTTCCAGGTGGAGGAGTCGGGGTTCTCGGCAGCATAGCACCTCCACGCAGTCTGGAATCGGGCAGGAGGGAGGCTGTCACCTGTCGAGCTATCCGGTGGGGGCCCCTGTGGGAGCTGCAGCCCCGCCCCGTTCCCCAGGGCCGGGCCCCTCCCCTCAGAGTCAACGGCCTCTGCCCTGACATCCTTCCTGGGCCTGGCAGCTCATCGCCTCACACTCGACTGTTACTAGCGGCTCAGACGCCATACTTCGCCTGTGAGCCTCACCCGTACAGCGCCACCTCCACCTGCCCGGTGTCCTGCAGATAGGCCCCGAGCCAGGCCCTGGGTGTCAAAGATGCACAGGCCGGTGCCTTGCCCAAGTTCAAGCCATGCCGGCGAGTGCAGCAGATACGCACAGACCTGGGCAGCCTGGGCCTCCAGCCAGGAAGGGCTGTGGAGGGGCCGCTGGGGCCTGTGTGGGTGTCGGGCAGGGGCAGGGTCCCTGCGGCTGGCGGGAGGTGAGGCTGAGCCCCTTCCAGAGGTCCCTGGGTGCCACCCTGCTGGTGAGGGGGCCTCTGATGGCACATGGGTGAAGCCCTTAAGCCTGTGTTCTAGAGAACCCCCCACAGGAGCCACCTTGTAGGACAACACGGAGGGACCCAACGGGAGGCTGTGCAGTGTCCAGGTAGACAGGGATGGGGCAGGAGGGGCTCCCAGAGCCTCTTACGAGGACAGCCGTGTGAACCTGAGTGCCAGGGCCGAGTGGGGAAGGTGCTTGCACACTGGTGGTTCCTGGATGACAATGACGCCACCGTGGCACCAGCCTGGGCAGACACGGCAGCTGTCGAGGGCCACACGCAGCCCTCACTCCCACAGGTGACAGGGAGTCAGGAGGAGACCACAGCCCAGCCCTTTTGAGGCCCATGCTTCCCTGCACATCCTGGGATGTCCCCCTCCCTGCAAACCCCAAGTCCTAGCACTGCCCACCACTCGCTGCCCGCTCTTGTCTGGGGCCCCAGCTTCACCCTGCCCCAGCGGGTGTGGTGTGGCTGGAGGGAGCCCCTTGTTTACAGGACATACGGTTCCCGGGGAGCAATGTCAGCACCCACAGGGGCATCCAATGTGTTGCCCTGAGGCAGGCGACCTGCCCACAGCAGGACTAAGACAGGTTTTATGGGCTTGATTTATGGTCCCCCCAAAGGAAAAACCATGAGGCTATAAAACCAGGCCTGAGGTGGGAGCACAGCCCCGCCAGCCCCTGCGCCACAGCTTTATGGCCGCTGCTGGCATTTCCTTCCCACTCAGGTGTAACATCCAGGCCCCAGACGGTTGGATCTGGAAGTGCTTCAGAGGAACAAGGTGGGGACTCCGCTGAGCTGTGGCCCCTGACAGCTGCCCACCCCGTGCTCAGGGCCCTGCCTGGGCAGAGCATTTAGGGGACTAAGGCCTGAGGGTGGTCCAGACTTCCCCTGGGGGGCATTCAGCCCAGGTCACCCAGAAGGGCCCACACTGGGCACCCCAGCCACCACAATGTGCAGAGGGCCGTGTCCACAGCCAGGCGCTGGCCCACCTGACCCAACAATGCTCACGCTCTAGGCCCCCCACCTGGCCCCTCCTCAGGGCAGCCCTTGCCCCTCAGCCCCCGCAGCAGCCAGCAGCAAAGACCCACAGGGACACAGTCTTTGGATGGTTCTTGTACCTAAGTTTTTGTTTACATCAAAGGGCAGCCCAGTTCTCTGGTATGCTCTGGAGAGCCTCGGGTGACCACCAGGGCCAAGCATCTTGGGGCTCGGTGCTGCCAGCTCCCCACTGTCCGCAGAACCTTCCTTCCCCTGTTGCCCTGTGGGAACAGAGGGCAGCCCGTGCTATCTGCTGCTGGTCCTCGCCTCTTGTCAGGTAGCCCCAAGGGGCACTGGGCCATCCAAAAGTCAGTGATGCTCATGTGCTGGGACTGTCTCCCCTGGAGGACAGCCACCTGGCCCCGGACCTCTGCCCTCCCTGGCTCAGCCCCATGACAAGCGGGGGCAGTGCGGTGGGGAGGAGCAGAGGGGAGAGTGGCGGGACCCTAGGCCAGCTGGGACAAGGGAGCCTCAGAGCCCACCACGTCCAATCCTGGAGCTGCCACAGACATGCCTCGTCCCCAGCCCATGGGGCATGACCCTCGGCAGGAGCCGCTATGGAGGCAGACAGGCTCCCGTGGCCCTGTGCCTGCCCTGTCGCCACAGAAGCAGATGCCCCCACAAGCACAGCGCCTCCCAGGCCGCTGGGTCAGCACAAGGGCCAAGGCTTTCAGACCAACGCTATCTTTATTTCCCCAGGTGGACACAGGGGCTGGACATGACAGCGCCAATAGCGCCCATGGCAACTAGGGCCATGCAGGCACCGCACCTGAATGAGCGAGGCTGCCGCCGGGATCTGCCGGTTGAAGTGCTTCTGCCTCTGTTTCTGCTGGACCTTCAGGGCAAATCCGGAGCCAAGGATCCCCTGGGAAGGAAGGGAGTGGAGGCCCACGTCCACACAGGCCACTGCTGGCCAGGACCCAGCTCGCAGGACTTAGGTGCCAGGTCACCATCATGAGAAGGCCAGGCCCAGCCAGTGCTGGAGGCCACACAAGCAAGGCCAGCACCTGTGACCCAGCCTGCCCTGCCCAGGCCAGCGTGGAGACAGAACTCACACCCCAGGGCTAATCCAGCAAGGGGCCCAGTCCCAGGAGGGACCAGAGTCTCCCATACCCATTCCCAGAAACCACTGCAGGGGCTGGGTGGGCTGGCCCCTCTGCACGTGCCCAGCAATGAGAAGGCAGCCCTCAGTCGGAGAGGCTGGCTAGTAGGGCGCAAAGGACTCCCTCAGCAGCTGGGAGTTCCCTGTCTATGGAGGGCATCAAGCCATGCATATGCACATGGGTGTCACGTTCACATCTGTACATGTGCCTGTGACACACGCACATACAACAGGCACATGTACTAATACACCTACACACAGGTGCGTAGGCATATATGCACAACACACAATACAGATACACAGTATACGTACACACTTGTGACACATGCACATACGTACACATATGCGTGTGCACATGCAGACATGCACACTGCACATACACGTATAATATGCATACACACCTTATACAAATATGCAGACACATGCACATACACACATTAACAGTACAGTACATGTGCATACATGATACCTATACACAACATCTATACACACAATGCACACATACCATACACACACAACACAAACATACATGTAGTTCAGACATAGGGGGCTAGAAGTTTTACTGTCACAGTCTGTGATTTCTGGAAAGGACATGGAACAAAGCCCCTCCCGGGACATAGTTCGGGACCACTGCTCCCTCTCCGAGCACAGATCCTGCCTCTGAGTGATGCAGCAGTGCCTGGGGCTCCCTCCTCCTCAGGCCCACACCCTGTGCTGGCTATGAAGGACCCCACCAGGGCTGGGAGTGGGGAGGGCCGTGTCCAGGGCCCCGAGGCAGGTGCGCTGGGCTCTGGAGTAAGGCGCCTCCTGGAAGCAGGGACCATCCTGGCTTTGAACACGCCTCTGCAGGTGGGTCTGCCATGTGGCCAGGGAGCAGGCAGAGACAGCCCCGCAGAGCACCTACCGCTGGGAGCGCAAAGAAGGAGATGGCGAAGACAGAGAAGCAGGAGGCGATCGTCTTCCCGACCCACGTCTGGGGCACTTTGTCCCCGTAGCCAATAGTGGTGACTGTGACCTGCAGGAGGGGACAGTGGTGAGCAGTGTACGGGCCTAGAACAGCAGGAGGGCCACCTGCCCTGCCAAACCCACCCCTTGATGAGCACAGAAGCCCAGAGCCCCCGGCCACCAGGGTGGATGCCGTGCGGCTCAGTGAAAGCACCAGGCACCAAGTGGCGGGATGGTGCAGGTTGCCCTGACCTTTGGTACTACACGTGGCACAGGCCCACCAGGCACAGACACGCAGGCCTGGGAGCCCACCCGTGCTGGCCAAGGCAACCCCAGCCCCATCGCCTGCCCATCCCCGAGGAGGCAGGGCACCCAGGCCCTGATGCCGCTGGGCACCACCCCCAGGGAGCCAGTAGGCCCCAACTAAGCCAGTTGTCGATCGACAAAGAGCCGCGACTGGGATGGAGCAACACTCCCTGACGCCACCCGGGCCCCAAACGCTTTACTCTTTTCTGAGAGTACAAGATGCAGCTGCAGCCTTCCCCCAGCGGGGAGCCACCCGCCCAGGCATGTGCTGGGATAATAGGAGTGAGGGGCTGTCCCCCCACCTCCTGCTGGCATCTGAGGTTTGCTCCCTGAGGCCTCTGGAACAGCCTGAAAACGACATCCTGCAGGACTTGAGAGCCCACCATGGCTTGGCCCAGGTCTGCTGTGCCACCCTGGAGTGCAAGCCACCTACTGGGATCTCGAGGAGCTGGCTCTGAGCGTGGCAAGGAGACCCAGGTGCCCCCGAGACACAGCTCATCCCAGGGACACATGGACTCATGCCCAGGCACACCAGGCGTGGCACAGGGGTGGCCCAGGCCATCCCTGCAGCTGCGGGAGGTCTCTGCAGCCCTGCTCTGGGCACCCCACTCGGGACAGCCTGGCATTTGCCCCTCTGGGGCCTCCAGTCAAGGCTATGTGACAACCACTTCGCCTCCCGCAGGCCCAGGGAGGCTTCCAGATGAGAGCCCCACGGAGGGCTCATTCAATCCCTGCCCCACAGGCCAGCGCAGATGGATGGCAGGGGGCCTGGGGAGGCCCATCCAACTGACTCCACGTGAAGGCAAGGACGATCACCAGCCACTCCAGCCTCCTGGGGCCTTGGAGTGTTAGGCCGCCCTGTGCTTTCCCCTAGCCACTGAGGAGAGGGAAACGGGGAGGGGAGAAGCCCAGTGGCCACAGCTGGGCAGGGACGCACACACACACACGTGGAGAGATATAGGCCCACACACAGCACATGTAACAACTCACAGCTGCTGGAGCAGCAGGAATGACCATGTTGCAGGAAACTGGATTATACCAATGAGCATGTTAACATGTCATGAAGTGACGTGTGAATTCCAGGGGAACCAGGCAACATGACAGGACTGGCCTCTGCTGAGACCTGGCTGCCACTGGGACCCCCATTGAGCGCCCAGCACCATGCCTTGACCATGCTTCTGCGAGGCCCGCTCTCAAGCTATCTCCCACAGCTGCTTGCACAGAGCCTTTCCCGCAGTGTCACTACCCCACACACAGATATGGTGCACACGGGAAATGTTTACTGCCAGGCCCTTTGAATGCACCACTAGCTGTGTGTGTGGGCACACACTCATGAACACGCATCAGGCAGAGACCCAAACGCATGCACACACACACACTGAAACACAGAACTCAATGTGCTGAGGCCACAGGAAGGCACACATGCCTCTGTGTCATGCGTGCGTGCGTGCACACACACGCACGCACAGCAAGGTCACATGCAACAGGGGTTGGAATCCACATATAAGCCTGACAGTCTCAGGGCATTCTTGGACCTAGACATCTTGAACACACAGCACACACGTGCACATACACCTGTAACACAGCCCAGGTACCTGCAGGGTGAAGCCAGGCCACCCCCAGGGCCATGGGAAGGGCTGACAGCGGGCTGGTGAATGGGGGCCCTGAGGGAGCCTGGAGCCCCTCACTGGAGATGTCCTCCCCAGGGGGCTGGCACTCACAAGTGAGGGCTGGGCCACTGCCACCTTCTCTAGAGGGCCCGGGCACAGGGAGCAGGCCATTGAAAAGGCAGACATGGGGTTGTGAAGCAGGGGGGCATCTGAAACCCTGTGTCCAGCCCTGCCTTGGGGGGTGACTCCCACCTGGCAATATCATAGCCCAGTGGGGCTTGGGGGGCAGGTGCCCAGTGCATTCACACTTGCTCATCTGCCCATTCCACAAATATTTACTGAGCCCTCAGCAAGTCAGAGAAAGTATACACAGGTGGCCCTGAAACTGGCCTGGAGGGGCCTGAGCAAAGCAGGGACCCTGGGGTGCCCTGGCCTTGAACTCAGAGGGCTCCTGCAGCCTGGACAACTGAGTAAAAACGGTCTCCAGACTCTGATTCTGTCATCTCTTAAGGACAGTCACCCACCCCTCCAGTGTGAACGTGTCTCCCATGTGTTCATCCGGTGAACTCCTATTCATCCCTCAAAACACTGCTGGTGACCTAGGCAGCCTCTGCTAACACCTGGAGGCTGTGCTTGCCCCTCTGCTCCTGGTTCTCCTGCTGCTGTGCAGACAGGCCTAGCACAGTACTGCACGCCCTGGTGGGCCCACACAACCGCAGGGCTTGAGGGGCAATCCCAGGCAGGACTGAGTCCCGCTCATCTGGGCATCCCTCTTGCAGTACCAGGTCAGGGAGGACAAGATTGGGCCCAAGAGAGAAGTGGGGTAGAAAGGCCACGCCCTGGGGCAGGAGTCAAAAATCGGGCTCATCAGGCAAGGATGGGCTGACAGCCTGCCCAGGGCTCGGTGTGGGGATGGCAGCACCCGCCAGGCCTGGCGGGGACACTCTTGCTCCCTCCCAAGGATAAGGAAGTGGGATGTCACCGTCGAGACGGAGTTAGGTGTGAGAATCCAGCCATCCTCCTAGGAGCCAGACTTCCCAGAAATTTGCAGAAATATACATTTTTATGTCAATATTTTTTTTGTTTTGGAAAATATAGTAACTTTTCATAAAATTATTTTATTTATGTAAACATACAATGGGTCTATTATTTTAATAAATTAATATGGAATCATTTAAAAATGTCTCAGTTTTATTGAATATTGAATGTATGTCCCACACAAACAACAGTTCTCTGTTAAGTAGCTTAATTCGCCCTATCGCACCAGCCCCTTCCCACATGTAGACGGCCTGCCTGGAGCTGAACACAGGCGCCTGCAACCGCGGGTCTCAAAAGCCTTGAGCGAGCTGCCTCACAGGGAGCGAGCGGTAGGGAGCCTGCACCCTGGGTGCCAGGCGTGAGGGCACCTGCAGGCTCCGTCAACACAGACAACACATGATGGCGCAGTGGCTAACGCCACTTAATGATGTTAAATTATTTTAAAATACTTTAAAATGATTAATTTTAAAATTAAAGTATCATATTTTAACTGATTTGAGAAATCTAAATTAAAGCACAAAGTCCTAGACGAAAGGAGGTGGCGGGTGCCTGAGGCCACCTCTGCAGACACGAGCTGCCGAAGGGCCGGGCCGCCGTGTGCGGGTTTGGGGCCCCGGCTCATTGCCGCTGTCTGGCGGGGAGGAAGGCTGCCTTCAAGAAGCGGCCCTGGGGTGTTCGCCCCGCCGTGGAGGGCACACGCCGAGGCTCCAGGACCCCGCCGCCTCCCTCAGACCCTGCCACAGACCCTCCTCGTCAAGTTAACGATGGTCTTTTTGAGGAAACGGCCCCTCCCTGCCGAGCTGTTTGTTTTTCCTGAATTCACAGACACAAGCAGCTCAGGAATGGGCTGTTTGGTTGCGCCGGGAGCATGTCCCCAGCAGGGCCATCTAGAACGGAGGTCTGCACGTCTCCTGGGCCAATGAACGGAGGGACACAGACCACCGTGGCTCCTCGCGGGGGCATGGCCCACACAGGGCACACCCAGCTGCTCGTGCCCAGGGCGGGAACTGTGGGGGTGAACTGGGCTCCGCGCCCGCCTGGTGGGGCAATTCCACCATCCTCCTGCCCGTGTGCCAGCCTGGGCCTTCACTCACAGGGCAAGGGAGAGCCTTCGGGGCCCCCACGTCTGTCCTGAGACGTGGGCCCCGGTATCATTTTATTCCTTCCTTTTTGAAGCAGCCTCTTGAGGCTGGCCTCCAAGGGAGGACAGGGGACCAGCCCAGAAACCCCAACTCCAGCTGCACTCTGCAGGCCCTGGATCTCAGAGCTCAGCGGGTCCCTCGGGAGATGTGGCGGTCATCTGTCCAGAGGTGAGGGGTGGCCGAGGGCAGGAGCAGGGACAACCTCAACAGTGTGGCCCCTGGGTCGGTGCCCTCACTTCACCAGCTCACGACAATGCCATGAGTCAGGGACCATCTACAGAGGAGGAAACCAAGGCCGGGGGGCAGTCACTGTGCCGAGGCCTCACCGTTAGTAAGTAGCCTAGTGGACACCCAAACCAAGGCCTGAGGGACCCCACGTTCCACACCACGGCCACCGGGAAGGTGGGGGACAAACCCAGGATGAGCTAAGAGGCCGATTCAGCCATTGCAGGTCCAGGCCTCACCCAGACTCAGGGGACCAGCCTGCCCACGAAGAGGCCCCCCCAGGACAGAGCCAGGGAGAGGGTGTCAGCTGGTGTCAGCCACACAGCCCCAGGGAGGGTAGTGGGGGGCCCCCAAAATACCCTGTGTGGTCACAGCCATTCCCAGGTTGCTGGGCTGAGCCCCCAGCCACGGTGGGGCCCCTGGTTCCTTGGAGGCCCTGGCCAAGCGTACCTTCCCAGGCCTGCTACCCCTCCCCGGCTAGGCAGGAAGCCCACCCAGGGTCTCCCAAAGCCCCTCCCCCTCAGCGCCTTCGGCAGGCTGAACACACAGAGGTCCAGATGGGCCATCCCTTCTTGTGGCATGATACCAGTGACTGCAGGACAAAGACCCACAGGCGAGGGGCACACAGCCCCGCCAGGCAGCCTCACCTTGCTGGTGCTTTTGAGGGCTGCCTTCCTGGCAAGGCCAGGCTGGCACTGCAGCTCTAAGCATGAAGTGGGGCTCTTGGTCTCGCCCTGTCCACTGGCTGTGTGGCCTCAGGCAAAACCCCAGCCTGTTCTGTGCCTCAGTCTCCCCGTCCAGGGAAGGTGGATGATCATGACACACCCCTTGCTGGCTGCCTGTTGGGTAAGGGCATGGTATGTGGCAAGCTTGTTCCCTAGTATTGACTTTGGGAATGCATGAAGTGTTCTGGTGTCACTTACGGACTTAGAGACTCTTGGTCCAGAGCCTTCTGGACCTCTGCTAGCTGGACAGCAGGCTGGGCTCAGAGACAGGGCAGGCCAGAGCCCTGTTCGCCTGGGTGACAACCCTCTAACCCACCTCCTCTTCACTGTCAGGGCTCCTGAGAGCAGGGCCAGCCTGGGCAGGAGAAGCCATGGACAGAGGGAGGCGGCTGGGCAGGAGCAGGACTGTCTCCAGGGCAGCGAAGGGGGGGCACCGTGGTCCTGGGGCTCTGCCAGGCCAGGCACTCATGTTCCAAGGGGATGCCCAGTGCTGGCCCCACGTGGGGCTGCCCAGGAGACCCCGGCCTGGCTCATGGGAGGAGCCATAATGGGGACCAATGCTACCACGTGGGGGCTGCTCACGCACTCTGGGCAAAGACAAAAGCAAACACACACCTCAAAATAAATCTGCTTCCTTTCAGCAGGAAAAAGTAAATAAACAAACACAAATCCACATGGGCCTAGGTCTTCTAGTCACATGAGTTTATCTTCTTGCTCAAAGAACCCTGGAGCCCCAGGGCCTGGCAGGTCCTATGTCCTCACCCTGGTGTGGCACGGGCCAGCGCATCCCACTTGGACGAGGGTAAACAATGCTGTACTATGGAGAAGGTGCTGTGCCTGGGGCCCACCATCACGGCACCACTGGATGAGCCAGCAACTCTCTGGTCCCCTCGTCCTGAGCGAAACCTGGGAGTCCCACATAGAGGCTGCCAGTGATACTGTGCACCCTGGGTGTACCCAGAGCACGTCCACCCTGCAGCATGGCTGGGCTCAAGGCCCTACATGCTGGTGGCCCAAGTGACTGCACCTTGAGGTCTCAGCTCAGATGTCACCTCCTCAGAGAGGCCTCTCCACTCTCAGGGCCAAGGAGGTCCTCCAGGGACATGCCACAGGGCCACCCATACACCAGCCTGAGCCAGCCACAGCTCAGAGAGGAAGACCAGTGGGGTTGCCTGAACCCCCACCAGCGCCCAGCGCAGAGCAGGACCTCAAGCACTGGGCCTGGACAAGGAACCTGTAAACAAACCCAGCCTCACCAGGAGGCCCTTACTGTCCAGGGAAAGTCTCCACGGCAAAAGGACCAGCTGCTGCCTCTGGGATCATGGTCCTCACAGAGCCCTCTTGGCGAGCCCCACGTCAGCCCTAGGAGGCAGGCTGCTGTCTTCCCGTTCAGCAGACAGAGAAACTGAAGCACAGAGTGATCCTGTTCTTTGCCCCAGTCCCAAGGCCTGTTCAACGGCGCCACTGAACTTGCACCCCAGGAAGCTGGCCTGTGGTCTCCCCGCCCCATCTCCACCGCACCGCCCGGGAGAGCCCTGGCCTGCTGCTAGCCGCCGGCTTTGCCCAGGCCCTGGGGATGAAGAATAATCAGAAGCGCTGGGTCCCTGGAGTCCAGGACCAAGAAGGCTGGACAGGCTAAAGCCTGCACACAACACGAGGGATGCTGGGGAGTGGGCAGGGCATGGGCAGGGCCCACCGTCAGGACCAGCGGGCTGAGGAGTATGACTGGACCGTAGCAGCCACAAACCCGTTAGTGTGAATTAGCTTCCGTGGGCCCATCGATTGGCATTCTGGTTTTGGGGAATGCCAAGAGACTCGCGTCTGGTAATGTCCTTCTAAGATTTACGACCGGCCTTTACTGCATCCTGGCTGGGTGCCTGGTACCCCAGGCTTTCTGTGTATTCACTGACTTAACTCTCCAGCAATCCATGGAAGGAGGTGTGCTATCTTATAGTCATTTCACAGACGGGCCCAGAGAGGTTGGGCAACCTGCTAGGGCACAAGCTGGTCAGTGGTCCGGGTGGGCTGTCCAGTCCCTCCCCCACGCTGCTGACTGCTGTTACCCCACCTCTTCCTGTTTCACTGTGTTTCATGATGCAACTCTGTTTCTTCCCTGCCCCCACCCCTGGGCTGAAGAGTAGCTGGAAAGTTCTGTTCTAAGTCTCTGAGTCCTGAGACTTCCAAGGGCTCACCCTCTACCCCAGGAGGAAATTAGTCTTGTACGTCACCCTCACTGGGCCTGCCAAGTCCCTGTAAGAATTCCCCCAGGCGCTGGCCTGGGGTCAGTAGGTACCGGATGACAGACCTGCCTTGTGGACTCCTACTCATCCTATAAAACCTGGCTGTAAAGTCCCTCCTTAGGGAGAGCTCTCTGGCTGGGGTCCTGCAGACTCTGCTTGTGGCTGCACAGCACCCCAGGCAGAGGAAGAGCCCTGGTCTGGGTGGGGTCTGCGTCCTGGTGTGGGGGACTGGCCCTGCCACCCCCCTGACCCCTGGGGCTTCCCCAGCTTAAAGGAGGTCCTGACACCAGCCCTTCCCACTGGACAGGCCAACAGGGCTTGCGTGTGACTGTCTGGGAGACCCCGCCTCCCCCGGCTCACGCCCCATCCCCCTATCTCGCCAGCGCCTTGCACTGCCAGGATGTAGTAGTGCCTGGGAGGCAGGAACTGTCCCAGCCTCCAGGTGAGGAGAGTGTGAACAGCAAGCAGTCAGACTCTATTTTAAAAGGTGGCTGAAATGTAGGGATGGGATTCCAGCTTTTTACTCTAAATTCTAAATTTAGACGCAGAGGGGTAAACAGAGCCCAGCAGCCTCCTGTTTGCAGAGACCCCCGGGCACTGAACAGAGGAGCCCGTGTTTGCAAAAACTGCTTTTCCTTTGCTCAAACTTGGGCACAAACAAACGCATTTTGTTCCAAGGGCAAAGAAAAAAGTCTTAAATCCTCCCCAAATGCCTCGGCAGCCAGGCTCGGGCGCCACACTTGGGGGTGTAGGAGATCTCACATCCCAGTTGAGCGCCTCCACCCTAGGGAGGGGTCTGGGAGGGGTCGCTCAACCATGGAGCCAGCACCTTCACTTGATAGCTGTGGAAACTGAGGCCCAGGGGAGGGACCTTCCCACCAAGTCCATCTGGGACACCCTCTACCCTGTGCCAGACCGCACACCCCTCAATCACGGCCACCTGGCCCCTTGGAACATGATCTTGTTTGGAAATAGGGTCTTCAAAGATGTAATTAAGGATCTCAAGATGCGATCATCCTAGATTACCTGGGTGGGACCCAAATCCAGTGACAAGTGTCCCCATAAGAGAGAAGACGGACAGACACAGAAGGAAGGAGGCAGCCACGAGCCCAGGAATACCTGGGGTCACCAGCAGCTGGAAGGAGCAAGGAAAGATCCCCCCAGGCCTCCGGAGGGAGTGTGGCCCTGCTGACTTCTTGATTTCAGACTTCTGGCCTCCAAACTGTAAGGAATTTCTGTTGTTTTAGGCCAAGCAGTTTGTGGGACTCTGTTGTGGCAGCCCCAGCCCCATTTTAGGGCACCTCTGAGGAGTAAGGGGTCCACAGAGTCAAGGCAAGGCCCGGAGCAGACGCAGCGTGGAGATCAGAATGGCCCAGCGTCCGGGAAGCCGCCCCACCCGTTAAGTGCACCAAGGCAGCCCGTGGTGTTAAGCTGCTCTCTCACCCGTGTCTGCTACCCCGGGCTGGGCAGGGGCTGCTTCACTCCCTCAGTGGGGTGAGGGAAGCCAGGACAAAGGAAAGGAGAGAAAACAACTGTCCAGGGTGCAGTTGCAAATTGGCAAACTGGCTTAAAAGCCCCCATCTGGACTGCCCTGTCTTGCATTTCTCAAGTTCTGTTTGTCCGCAAAACACCAGGAACACAGCCCATAACTCAAGCCGCAGGGGCTGCTCCCCCCAGACAGCTGCAGGGGCAGCTGAATGGGAGCCGTTTGCCCCAGAGCCCCAGGCGGTGGGGGCCCAGGGCAGCCAGGGGCGCGGGGCCCTGGCGGGAACAATGGCCAGGCCAGGGCACGCGGTGGCCGAGGCGCGGGCTGCAGCTGACGGCGCGGGCCGGGGCACCGGTGCCAAGCCGGGCACAAAGGGGCCGTGTTCCCGGCCAGCGGGCGGATGTTTGCACAGGTGTGGGAGTGGAAGCTCCGCTCTGCCGCGGGCTGGGGGGCTGGGGGGCTGGGGAGTAGCCTCTGCTGCCCGCAGCTCCAGCGGGTGGCCAGGAAGGCAGGCAGGGCGGCACCAAGGCCGGGCACCGCTTATCAGCCGTGCCGCGGGCCATCACCCACTCGCTTCTGCTATGCTGCCGACTCCCCCCTACCCTAACTCTCCCGGGGGTTCTCCCGGACCTGGGCAGTCTGTGCCCCATGCGGACCCTGCCCCACACCCTGCCTGGCGGCTGAGCCCTCCTGCCCAAACCTGCTCAGGCCTGCCATTCCGGGGCCTCTGGGGACACAGGCCCCAGGAGGGTAGGCAGAGGCTGAAACCAGGGCCTGCCCCAACCTGGAAGCTGTGTCAGCACATCCTTGCCTTCCCTGAGCAGTCTGGCACGTTGGAAGCTTCCAGAAAACATGCTGACTCGGCCAGTATCAGGAACCCCTGCTGGGTGCCTGGCCTCCCAGGGGCACAGGAGTCACAGGGGCACACTCCTGCCCCACCCAACGTGCTCAGACGGGCTCCCTTCTGTGGCCCTTCCCCGTTAGAGGGGGCCCTCAGGGACAGACAGGCCGGGGCCTGACACAGCCGCCACGTGTTTGCCACAGCTGTCCTGCCCACCCCTGGCCCTCAGGCCCCGCACGGCCCCTCCGGGCCCTGGCTCCCACCCCACGAGGGCTGCACCTTTCTTCTTGCCCAGTCCCAGCCCCACAGCTGCCACCTCCAGCCTCCTCGGGGACCTGAGAGGCCTCGAGCACAGCAGACAGAGCAGACTCAGGGCAACTCATGGGGCAGAGAAGGGGCAGCCCCGCCCCTGCCTGAGCTCAGGCCCGGCAGCCCACCTGCCCCTGCAGCTGAGGGGATGCGGGTGGGCTAGGGGCGGACGGAGTTGTCCTGCCCCTGCACCCTAGCCTCCACCAGCTGCTCCCACTGGGGTGCCGTGTGTTCCCCATGGAAACGGCCCTAAGGTTTCACGTATAAAAGCTGGTTTTCTCTGCAGGATTTGAAGCCAATAACCAACAGTGACAGTAACCAACTCCCAGAGGGACACTGGCAGCCCAGCCTTCCCCCTGAAAACGCTGAAGCCGTTCTCCAAACCACGAGAAATTACTCCCAGGCCTGTGCACCAGCCACACAGGACTGGGGGAACATGCATCTCAGAGGGTTCGCCTCCTTCCCTTCAGCTGCACCCTCATCAGAACGTCTCCCTCCCTCCCCCAGCTGCAAGCCTTCAGATGCCGCCCGCTGCACCCCTCTCCTGCGCAGTCACCTCACATCGGGCCTCTCAGGCTCAAGTGCAGGATCATCTGTTGCCCACCCCCTTCCCACAAAGACTGACAGCCTGTGGGAGCCCTGGGCCGCCCTGCCTGGGCGCCTGGGCTGCTCTCGACGGCTGAAGCCCATCTCCACGGCTGGGCAGCCTCCGGGCCCACGGGGCAGCTGTGCTTTCCCAGGCATGGGCCACACCTGTCCAGAGGCTGCCCGGCCCCAGGTCCGGCAGAAACACAGACCTCTTTCCCCCTCCTGAGGCTCTGCCACCCACCATGGCATTTTCTGTTTGCTATTTCCTGTCCCACTCCCAGGGCACAGGGACATACACAGGGCCGGAGCAGACCCTCGGACATGCAGGGCGTGCACCTGACCCCCTCTCCCCACACCTGCACCACCCAGTAGGGGTGGAAGTGGGGACAGGCAGCCGAGGGCCCAAGCCCAGTGGGACGGCAGGAAGCACCCCCACCCCACGCTCCGGTGTCCCATCAAAGCACAAGCTCAAAGAAGAAAGTCTTAAGAACTTTGAGACGGTGCCTCAGAGCAGCCGACATGGGGCATGGGACCTGGCTGCAGCTTCAGGAACAGACACGTGGGCAAACGGAGTGAGTAGCCAGGCGGGAGCCCCGCCAACAAAGCATCAAATCTCAAGAAACCCATGCCCCAGCGCCCTGTCCCTCCTCTGTCCAGGCCCAAACGGCCCCAACTTAGGACCCCCCACCACGGGGTCCCGACTTACCACCCCCCACCACAGCGCATCTGCGTAGCTGCCGAACTCCACGTGGCCCGACTCATTCACTGCGTCCTTCTCAGCCAGATACACGAAGTATGAGGAGAAGATGAGGCCCAGAAAGCCGATGTACAGGGTGGTCACCAGTTCCTAGGCCGACAAGTGGACACCGTGTCAGCCCGGGCTCCTGTGCAGACATCGCGCCAACGCCACAGGCCGCGAGGGAACAACCTTGGCAGCAAGTTCTGATGTCTACCAGACAGCTCTCCATCAGCTCGAGCACGTTTCACACGTGGAGATCAGACTTCAAAACAACCCATTTCCCACAACTCTCGCACGTAGTCAGAGCTGGGCCCCACCCGGGGTGTGAAGCTTGGCCCCGTGACCACCCTGGACCCACAAAGGCCCCACTGACCACTTGGCACTCTCTTCCCAAAACGGGACAGAACCCAGAGTTGACAGAGACCAGCGGAGCCTCAGTGAGGTGAAGGTCCCCCACTCCTCGGAGCCAGGGACCTCGCAGCCTGCACCTGTCTCAGCCTGGCCCTGAGAAAGGGTGCCAGTGGCCTCGCCTGCGCTCAATTTGCCTGGTTTTGGATTTCTGTGCCTCTTGGATGCTTTTTTCCCTCTTGTGTTTCTGTCTCCTCATTTGCCCCACAGTTCTTTGTCCCTAGCTCAAAGGGAGGTAGGGGCATGTCATCAGCTTGGCAGGCCAGGGACACTGGCCCCCTGGGTGTGGGGGCAGTGTCCCACCTGGACTCGGGCTGGGCACCTGTTCTGGGATCCCAGGCCCCATGCACGTACCCAGGTGCCTTGGCACCTGGTCCTCACAGCGTGGCAGAGCCAGGCCCTGAGCCTGTCCTGAGACATCCCGGTGTGGCCATGCTGCTCTGCCCCGAACCCCACCCCCACCCCCGTCCCCTACACCCCATCTGGACCACACACCTGGCGGTGGATGAAGACCACAGAGCCCAGCAGCCTCCAGGTGCCTCCCTGGCGGTCGACATGCAGCATCCTCAGGATCTGGAGGAAGCGGATGCCCCTGAGAAGGAGACAGTATGGGGCTGAGAGAGGCATACTGGTCTTGGGCGTCCTTATTGTGGCCTGGAGATAGCAGGTCAGGTGAGCGTCCCAGCCCTGCCAGGCTCCCACTCTGGGTGGGAAGACTCTGTGCACATCTACCTGCACGGACTGTCCTGCCTCTGGGTCTGCCCTCCTGATTTGGCCTGCATGGGCGCCTCTGAGCTCCCCTCCTGAGCACAGCCCCTCGCAGCCTGGCTCTGCATCTGCTGCTCGCCACGGGGTCAGGGCTGGGGGTGGCTATATATCTCCAAATTCCTCCAGTCCCCAGACGGCCTTCTGGGGAAGCCTGGGGCCACCCCAGTTTTCAGAGGAGCAGGCCATGCACCAAAATGTCAGGTTACCACCCAAGTCCCAGAAGCTAGAGGAGGGGCTGGTACTGGGCCTGGGACCTGGGGCTGCCCCAGCTCACCGCTCCATGCCCCTGGGGGGAGCAGGGACCCTGGACGGTGAGCACATCAGAGCCAGGCAGATGGGGGAGAGACCACCACAACTTGGGAGAGGGGTGCTGGTGGTGGGTCAGCCCCCTCCAGCCCCTCGGCAGCAGGCAGCACAGCAGGGATAGCTCACAGCACAGACACACCTGATGGCCGAGGTGGCGAACACCTGCCCTTTGGAGCCCACGCAGAGGACCACCATGGAGGCCACGACCACGATGAGGTCTGCGGGGCATAGGGGATCTACTTGTCACAGCCATCACCAGCCATGCCCTCCACCCACATCTGGGGAAGGGGTGTGCCGGTTGGAGCGCAATGACAGGGACACGGTACACCTTGGATGGGCAGTCGGACAGCGCCTGAATGGGACAGACCCATCCCTCCATGCTGGCCATGTGTGGACCCCCACCCGCACTCCAGCTCGGGCCAGGCCTCGCGCTGGGCCCTGTGAAGGGTCAGGGAGGACGGAGCCACAGGCCTGGGTCATGGTTCTCGGGCTGCTGGGGGTGGCCAGCACACCACCAAGCCATGCCGAGTGAGGAGGGTCCGGGAAGCTGTGAGGCCCCCCAACCCCGTGAGCAGCATCTCCATGTGGAGGCGGCCCAGGGACCCTGTGCCATCACAGGCAGGCAGAGTAGCAGGGGTCTCTCAGTCTCCCGGGGGGGGTCTCCATCAGGCGGTGGTTGTGACGTGGGTCCTTCCTGGTCTGGACACCCAGGGGTGAGCCTCCACAGGGAGGGCGGGACTCACCGATGATGGAAATGGGCTTCCGGGCAAAGCGCAGCCGCCCCCAGATGCCTACATACTTGCTGCGGCAGCCTGCTGACCAGAGGCGGACCACATACTCCGTCCCAAAGAATACCACCAGGACGATCTCCTGCAGGACGAGAGGGAGACAAGCTCACTTCATGCAGGGCTCTGCCTTACACAGCGTCGGACCCTGCAACCGCTGGGTGCCAGGAGCCCCTGCTGAAGGACACCCCACAAATAGCAGGCCCAGGCCCCAGGCTACTGGGGCGGCCTAACACGCTGTGCAGTGGGCGGGCTGTGTCCCACCTCGAGTTGGGGCCCTCGCCCTGGCAGTACCTGGAGGCGAGGCAGCAGCCAGGC
Source organism: Daubentonia madagascariensis (assembly GCA_023783475.1). NCBI lineage: Eukaryota > Metazoa > Chordata > Mammalia > Primates > Daubentoniidae > Daubentonia > Daubentonia madagascariensis. Next base: position 539,689 of record JAKFHU010001716.1, on the reverse strand, counting down.
CTGCTGTGGGGTGGCCGGCGGTGGGGCCTGGCCTGGGTACTCACCCAGGACCACCGTGACAAGAAGCCTGGACGCCCCCAGTGAGAAGCACCTTCCCACCAGCCCCATCTCTGGGCTGGCCTCTGGGCTTGGTGTGGCCAAGTGTACAGCCCTTGGCCACTTCACCCTTGTGGGGAGCCCAGCACAGCTGGTCCCACCACACCCCAATGCCTGGCGGACCCGCCACGGCTGCCCCCTTGACTCCACCAAGCCCGGAAGGCAGAGGTTCCTAGCAGAGTGGGAAGATGCCCCTTGGAGCTGAATACTACCCCCCTCAGGCCCCACTGGGGAGGTGAGAACCTGAGCCTCAGTTTCCTCAGCTGGCAGTAGTCCCATCTTGGTGGGGCCGAGGTGAGGGTTTATGGCCAAAATCAGTATTTAACGTGATACCCAAGAGTGTGGTGGGCCCCTGTGGGCCTGCATGTCCAGCCCCCAGCCAGCCCTGGCACACAGAGGCCCTGAGGGAAGGCGCAGGGGTTAGAGGACTAATCACGGAGCCACTGAGCAGCCCACCTCTCAGGCAGGACCACCGGTGGCCTCAATGCGGAGCCGTCCCTGGAGGCTCTGCCCGCTCCGTGACCCACAAGCCTCTGGGCTGACCAATCGCTGAACGGGCTGGTTCTTGTTTTGACGGGCTTTTAAAAATTATTTAAATGCCTTCTTTAGTCACGTTCTAAGCACATGTGAAGTGCTAGGTGAGTCTTATAATATACCTTAAAATAATAATGATTAGGGGTTCCTTTTCATGGCTACATGTCCCCCCCAAATTATCCTGGCCTGATACTTGGGGAGAACATATTCAGGAGCCGGCAGTCTGAATGCAGGCCGCCCCTCTGGAGGGGTAAGGTGGTAGGAATCCTTTAGAACAACACTGACCCCCAAATCCTGTATGACATGGGAATGCACTCAAGGCCAAGCTGCACGGGGAGCCCAGCCCCAACGCCGGGAAGAGGCCCAGTTAATTACTGTGGTGCTGCCGGCAGGCCAGGAAGGGGCAGAGGAAAACAGCCATTTCACCATCTCCAGGCCGGAGACAGTGGGATTGAATGTTTGTTCAGAGATAAAATTATCTCCACCACGATCGGCCTTGAAAGCTCTCCGGGACCGGGCGGGCACCCAGGCCAAGGCCACAGCGAACCCCAGGGCTCACACTCAGGCAGGGATGGAGAGGAGGGCTGTTCCCCCCGACTCAGGGGATAATACCCCAAGGCCAGCACCATCTCACAGAATGGCAGGGCCACCTCCCCGTGGCTCAGGGTTAGGGAGGCTGGCCCAGGCCCCAGTAGTCCAGACTAGGGTGAGTGGTGCCCTAGCCACCCTCCTAGGCCCAGGCCCATCTGCCTTTGCAGACCTGGCCTTATGCACAGCCCCAAAGTTGAAGTAAAGGGTCCTCAAGCTCTTCCCCAGAACCTGCAAACATCTGTCCCTTCCCAAGTGCCTTCCCTGCTCAAGCAACTGCCATGGCTTCCACTGTCTACACCATAAGGTCAGGGTGTGGAGCTGCCACCCAATGCCCCCTTCCCAGGGACTCACAGACCAGTCCCCCAAGAGCCTCTCACTGGCACCAGGTGCCCCCATAACCTGGGGGCTCTCCAGCCCACCTCTTGCCTCCAAGTACCCCTCCCCTTGTCAGGCCAGCTTCGGCACCCTCACCCTCACTGGGAGCCCTGCCCGCCACACCTGCAGAACCAGGGATGTTGCCCGGCTCCCCCACTGATTACAGAGCCAGCCCCAGAGGCCTTCCCTGAGGGATGTCCCACATCATCCAGCCCCCAAAGGGCCTCTCAGCAAGACCCACGTGGTACGTGCAAGACTTGAGGCCAAGGACACAACTCCCGGGACATGGATGAATGTGGTCCTGAGCTCCGCCCCGCAGACATGAGAAAGCTTGTCCTTGGGCCAAGGAACTGAGGATCTCCACTGAGGCCACAGTCAGAACAAAGGGACAAAGAGGCCCCTTCTGCCCTGGCCACTGTCCTTCAGACCAAAGCAAGGCTGCCGATGGCTTCATGGACAAGGGGGCCTCTGAGCTGGGGCACAGATCCCTGCAGCCTTGGGCTGAGCCTGGAAGGCAGGGCCCATGGTTACTGGCCCTGTTCTACAGAGGAGGGAAGCGGGGCTGGGAGAGGTCAGATCATCTGCCCAAGTCCCACAGCTCGGGGAAGGGGAGGGCTGGAGCCCACGGCAGGACAAAGCGCAGGCGTGCTCAGGCCGGCAGTAGGTGCTGGCGAGTGAAGCCAGTCCCTGCCGTGGAGGTTGATTACTCACGCACGGCATGACCTGGGGCACTGGGGACAAGTTGGGGAAGTAGGCCTGGGCCAAAGAGTCCTCAGCACCACTGGCCACCCTGGTGATCACCTCATGGACAGCCAGGCAATCAGGGGATGCTCAGGGCCGGGTCTGGCCTGGAGGAGGTTGGCAGCGGCAGCCGTGTGGGTGTGAGATGGCCCCAAGGGGGACATGGCACGAGCGCCCTCCTGCCTCCAGACCAGTAGGGAGCCAGAGGGTCCAGGAAGGTGGCCACCTCCCACCAGGTCTGCCCCTTGAGAGGCACCTTAACAGAGACAACAGGAAACATGCAGGAAAAGGGAACAGACACCACGTGGCCTTGGCCGACGTGGCCACCCCTCCACATGGGACCCACAGGTGGGGCTGTGCACTTTTCTGACAAGGCCTGAGGGCCCGACCAAGATGGGCCTCAGGTCTTGTCCTCTGCCACACACTGGCCACCCGACCCCCACGCCCAGGCCCGTTCTGCCACGGGTGACACCCGGCTCTTCTCACCTCACATCTGGTAGGTGTTAAGAGTTGGCCCTCAGTGGTATTATTTGTGCGATTTAAAATTATTTTAAAAAACAAAGTCTCTAACAACCCAATTTTAAAAAATGGGCAAAGGACTTGAATAGATATTTCTCTAAAGAAGACACACAAATAGCCAACAAGCACATGAAAGACGCAGAATGTTACTAGTCACTAGGAAAATACAAATCAAGACCACAGTGAGATGCTACCCCCCACCCACGAGGACGGCCACTAAAAATAAATAAATAACACGTGCTCTCAAGGATTCGGAGGGATCGGAACCCTCGCACGCTGCTGGTGAGGCGGTGGGATGGTGCAGCCACTGGGAAAACCAGTGTGGCAGTTCCTCAAAACATCAAACATGGAATTACCATCCACTCAATTTTGCTGTGAACCTAAAACTGCTCTAAAAGTTGTCTATTTATTAAAAAATACTCCAGAAAAAGAAAGAAAATTACTCTGTGACCCAGAAATTCCACTTCTGGGTCCACACCCCAAAGAACTGCAAGCAGGGACTCAAACGGCTATCTGGCCCCCATGTTGACGGCAGCGTCACTCACAGTAGCCACAGGGCGGAAGCAACCCAGGTGTCCGCGGGCAGGGAACGGAAACGCAAAACGTGCTCTACGCACACAGCGGAACGTTACTCACGCAAAGGGGTGAGGCACCGACACAGGCTGCCGGTGGATGGATCTCGAGGTCATGGTGCTGAGCGATAAGCCAGGCACAGAAGGACAAACCATTCCCCACAGGAGGTCCCCAGAGACAGAAGGTGGATGGGGGTGCCAGGGGCTGAGGAGGGGGCTGGGGAGTTAGCGTTTCATGGGGACAGAGCTTCGGTTCGGGGAGATGACAAAGTTCTGAAGACGGATGGTGGTGACGGTTGCATAATACGAATGTACTTAATGCCACTGAACTGTACTTTTAAAAAGAGCTAAGATGGTAACTTTTGTGTATATTTTACCACAAATAAAAACAGAATGAAAGTGGATGTCAGGGGCTGGGGGACGGGTGAGTGGGGGTGAGTGCTAATGGGTACAGGGTCTCCTTTTAGGTTGATGAAAAAGTTCTGGAACTAGACAGAGGCGGTGGTTGAACAGCCTTGTGAATGTACTAAATGCGACTTTAAGATGGTTGAAATGGTGAATTTTATGTTATGTGTTTTTACAACAATAAAATTAGTGTCTCATGGGGCCCTGGCTCCTGGCAGGTGCTCGCCTGGGCTCCCTCTGGTCAGGTCTCTGCAAAGGACCCTGTGGGCCTTCAGGGCCACCCAGTGGCTTTGGGTCTGCCACACCCCAGGCTGTCCTTGAGCCTTTAGTACTCAATCTTTGTGGACTGTTGTTAGCTCAGCATTAAACGAAACAACTGAGCACAAGTGTCTGTCAACTGCAAAATGGCTGGTGGACCTGTGAGTCTCCTCATGATGGAGACGGAAATAAACACCAGGTGGTGCAAAGGGCTGGGCCATTGCAGCGAAAATAAGGGCTTGCTGCTACTCTTCATGGAGGGTCTGGATGCCAACAGGGACACACTAAGGCAGTCACTCTGTCACTGGCAACTTCACTATGGATACTGAAATCTTGTCACTTGGTAGACAGACATGGGGACCCTCAACCCCGACCCAGAGGAAGTCAGTGGGTAATGCAGAAGGAAAAGAAAAATCTCACAGTCACAAAGAAGGAGACACGCTGTCATGTGCACACACACGCCAGCTCCACTCTTGTTTTTGGTGTTTTGGGGGGACAGCAGTACAAACAGCAGATCCGCCTGAATCTGAAGAGCCAAGATAAAGCTTAGCAAAGCAGGTGCTTATCTGGGATTTTATCCGACTTTGAGTGCACAAAAGGGGGAAAGGTCAGGGCATCGGCTCAAACATTTCGTAACCGGCTGTGGAGCCATCGCTCACTGAGAAGGATGAAGGTCCATGTGCTGTCTTATCTATTGTTTTATTTTTATCAGCTGGTGAATCCGCATCATTGGGGAGATTTTCTAGGGCTCAACGTGTTTTGAAGTCCTGTGCTGCCGGTGCAGCATGATTTAGAAGCACTGACAAGGTCCCTGCTCACCCACCAAATGCTCCCATGGGAAGATAGCAGGGCAATCTGGAGTCACCAGCTCAGATCAGCCACACATCCTGCCTTTCAGGATGAAAGAATTTTTATTTTTTTTTATTTATTCTTTTGCTAAACAATAAAGGAAGCCTCACAGACCCTTATCGTGATTAATTTAGTGTCTCTGATGTTATTGTTCTATTATCCTTTTAACGAAAAATTAATTCTAAAGAGGGCTGGAAGAGCAACTCCTGAGATGCCTGAGGATTAAGTGCTGTGCTTGGGGTGGGGTGGGGGGGCAGCTCAAGGAAATGAAGGCACAACCCCGTGGCAGCCCTGAGGGTCCTTCACAGAGCCAGGAACCCACCTGCCCCTCGAAGCCACCCTGGATGAAAAGGGTGCTCACTCTTTCTAGGCAGAGACCCTGAGGAGGGTGGATATGGGAACCAGGGGTTGGGGTCTTGCCCCTCCCACCGCTGGAAGCCCTGTAGGCTAGGGCTGCCCTGAGCCAGGCGGGCCCCACTGCGGTGGGGGGGTGGTCCCCACACAGGACCCGGCTGTCGGGCTCTGGGGCCAGCTGTTCCAACTCCACGCAGGCCCTGTAAGCCACAGAGAGCTCCAGCCTCACGTTCCCAGGAGGGTCAGCTGGCCGGAGGGCACGGCACAGGCACGCAGGCCGCTCAAAGGCCCTTTGTTCCGGGGCCTGCCTGTGGCCAGCTGCTCCAAGCCTCCAGCCTGTGCTGAGAGCTCGTGGGCCCCCCGGTGACGTGCTGGGCACAGCTGGAGCCCCCAGTCCACACTCACCACCCACCCCTCCCCGGGGAGAAGCAGCCCACCATCCTGCCCGAGCAGCCCGGCCTGTGGCAGGCGCCATGGTGCAGCCGGCCAGACCCAGGTGAGATGCACAGGCCGCCTGGCTCAGAGGAGGAGGCCCAGCTGCCTCCTGCAGGCCTTCCTGCCAGAGAGCTGACCCCTGCCCTGCCATGAGCCCCTCCCCTGTCAAACGCCTCCTTAGTGTGGGCACTGCTGGGACACCATGGCTGAGCCCGCCTGCTAGCCCAGTGCTGGATCTCTGCGCTCTGCTGTGTCCCCTTGGCCCCCTTGAACGTGCAGCCCACGACCTTGCGAGAGCCCTCTGTGTCCTGCCCGAGGCCCTGGCCACAGAGGTGGCCCTGAGCAGGCCCACTCCCCTAGAGAGCAGGGCATCCAGGCCGGCGGGTGGTGCCGGGAGGCCTGCGAGCAGGCCCCAGGAGCTCCTGGTGGGGACAGAGGGGCAGACCAGGCCCGGGAGCCCCTCTCCCACAGACTGGCGAGATGAAGGATCACTAAACAGGAAGCGGATGGGGCCCAGGGCAGGGGCGGGCTGGGGTGCGTGAAGGCTGGCCAGGGACCTGGAGGGGGAGCGCAACACGCTGTGCCTCAGTGTCCCTGTCCATAAAATGGGGGCAGCACTCACCTCCTAGGGCTATGGGGAGGATGATACCAGAAGAGTCCACTCAGGCCTGTGGAAATGCCAGCAGAAAGTTCTGGAAGGGAGGGTGGTATTTAGTGTGGGGGGGTCCTGAGTACAGGAGGGAGTGAAGACACCCCCGCAGCACAGAGGAGCTCTGGCGACCCTGCGCCCTGTCCTGTGCTGCTCCAGCCATCTGGAGGCCCCCAAGCCTCCACGCCACCCAGTCTTCCTGCTGTGGCCTCCCACGTCCCTGCCTGGGAGCTCCTATTTAGCCTTCGAGCACCGTACAGCCTCTCCCCGCACAGCGCAGCCCTCCCGCTGCCCACAGCCACCCCTCGACAGGGACCCCCTCCCCTCCACGTCTCCTGTCTCGCCCAGAGCTCCCAAAAGGCAGGGGTCTGACTTCTCCACCTCGGAAGCCCAGCAATGAGACCCAGCACCCTGGTGCCCATGTAGCCACTGAGAGACTCTAGGCGGGAGACAGATGTACCTCCCTCCCCTGTCCCCAGGCACCTGCCTCATGGGTGCTGTGTTTGAGGGGCTGAGGGATCCAGAAAGACCTGCAGAGCCCCCAGGCCAGACACTACTTCCTGTGTTTGGGACACTGACTTCCTCCGCCAGGGCAGCTCTGAAGCTCTAGGTCTGGGTCCCCCGCCTGAAGTCAGCAGGGCACTTCAGGAGTCCTGGCCCTGCACGATGACATGGCAGGAAGCCAGCCTCTCCCTGACTCCCCGCAGGAGCGCCGAGAGGGGCAAGACAGTGAGGGAGGCAGAAGCCTGTGCCTGGAAGGGGGGCCGTGGAGCCCCAACAATGGGCCTTCTCGGGGAGCACGTTCCCAATGCATCCAGCCAGTCTCTGACCTGCACAGCCACAGGTCAGCCCGCTGCTGCGTGCTTGTCCCCACTTGTTAAGGAGGTTGTGATTTGGGGGTGACTTTGGGAGGCACAGAGCTGCTTTCCCCTGAGAACCAGCCGCACCTGCCAGCTGTCCGGGTGGCCACTCTCCCCACCGAGCAGGAGAGGCCATGAGGCTTGCCCAGTTGTCATGGGGACAGGCATTCCCATCCACCGGGCAGCCGGGCCCTGCAAGTGGGCGACAGCTGTCGTCTGGTCCCCCACCCCGGACACCACCCCAACAGGTGGCACAAGGCCCTGTGTCCACCATGGGCTGTCTGGGGAGGCTCTCGTGAGGCTAAAACCACAGGGCTGGCCAATTCCCCTGCTCTGTGCTCCACATCCAAGCAACCAGCTGGGGGATGCCTTGGGGTGCTGAGCCCAGAGGCTTCCTCGCTGGGCCTGCGTCTACCCCTGGGCTCCCCTGGCAGCACCACCTCAGCCTAACGGGAGCCGTATGGAAACATCTCACCACGACTGTCAACAGGCCTGGTGGCCAACTCAGCAGAGCCTTGGATGCCCCTACTCGCAGGCAGGCAGCATCCTCCGTGTGCTCCCCTGGAAGGGCCTCTGCAGACACCGACAGCATTTCGGAGAGCAACAAAAGTACAATATTTTTCATCAAGGGACACCCCTTGAGCAAACCTTCCCTGTAGGCTCAGGTGACCCCTGGTCTCCAGCCCCACCTCCTTCCTCATCCACAGTTCTGGGAGCCACAAGCTCCTGACATCTGTCACTCAGGTGCTGCGGTGTCCTGGGCAGAAGGCAGCTTGGGGGGCAGCCTCCCCGTGTGTACCTGCATTGGTCAGGGGCTCCTCAGGGCAGACGGGGCATAAGGCTAAGACCACACCGCAGGCCTAGCACATGCTTGGGCCCATTAGCATCGGGACCAAATCTTTCCCAGGATTGCCGGCTTCTAGGCCTTAGCCTCTGAATAAAGGCCGCCCACCCACAGTGGGGAGGACAGCTGGGTCCCTCGGTAATTTTAATTTCACATGTACTGTCGGTGCCTTACCAAGGCTGGTTAGAGTTACACATGTTTCAGGTGGTTTAATGAGGTACCTCCAGCCCTGGGACCCAGCTCGCTTCACGGGAGGGTGAGGTGAGCCAGAGAGGTGGGGGTGCCCACACACTGCCTGCTTCCTCCCCATGGGGTGTTCTCAAGGCCAGGAGGCAGGCACAGGGCTTGGCAGCCACCTGACACCTGACTGGGGTGGGAATGGCAGATGGTGCCAGGCAGAGGGCCCAGAGGCTGGCCCATCTAATCCCAGCCCAGAACCGGGCTTATTAGCAGATTCTGATGAAACAAAAACTATGTGACACCCTCACCCCACCCCGAGACCCCCAGGACACTGAATCAACCCATCACCTGGCAAAGGGTGGACACCCAGGAGGCACTCAATAAACGTGTGTTTACACAATATATAATGTATACAGTTTATCATTTTCACTGAATGGATGAATTTCGATCCATGTGGGGAGACATTTGCAAACACAAAGAAGACACCAGCAGGCAATGAGGCAACAGCATGAAAACTACAAAGTGAAAGTGTCTATAGTCAGTGCGGGGGCTGGGGCAGGCGTGGAAAGGGCCTTCCCACACGCAGAGGGGTCTCCCCATAGCCGTCTACGCGGTCCACATCTCCCGGCTTCATCTCTTCTTTCTGAAGGTTATTTGGAAGAGCGCTGCTTAGTCATCAAATAGTTAAGGGCTTTTTTTTCCTGCAACCTTTTAAGAATTTATTTCTAATTGTGTTGGGTTTTGATCAGAGAACATGGCCCGTTAAATCTCAATTCTTCCAGGTATGTTAGGTTTTTTTAAAATAGTCATATAAATGACCGGTTTTGTAAATGTTCCACAGGGGCAAGGAAACAAAACATCTCCATCACTAGGATCCAAACTTATAGTGCTGGTTTTAAAACATGCTCCTGAAATTCTCTGCCACTCCTCCCACTGAATCTGAGCTCTGCGACAGCTTAATCAAAAGGGCACGCAAAGTGAGTCTGCAGTCTCCAGGTACTTCCCTGTCTCCTGGACTGTTCACTTCTGGAACGGAGCTATGAGGGTTCCTGGCAGCTGGGAGAGGCCCTTGTGAAGAGGAGCCGTGCCGGCCACCTTGGAAGTGGCGCCACCAGCCCCAGCCGACACTACGCAGAGCAGAGGCGAGCGACCCCACTGAGCCCCGCCCAGACTACAATCTGGTGAGCTCAGCCGCGGTGGCTGTTTGAAGAGGCTAGATCTGTGGATGGTTTTTTATGTGGATAAAGATAAAAAGAACAGTTATTTCAGATTACTGTTAGAACCTGAAATTGCTCGTGATTATAACATTTAACTGTCCACGTCTTCACTTAACCGTGTCCACTAGAATTGTCCTATTCTGAAAGAGGTGCATTAAAATCTCCCACAAGTATCACATTTAATCCACTTTTCCTTGCACATTTCTAATAGTTTTTGCTTTATATATTTTATGTTGTTTGATGCCTTAAACTTTACAATTAGGTCTCCTCCAAAAATATTGCTTTGTATCACCCACACTGCCATCTGGGTTTCAGTGTTGATATTAATATTGTTCCTCTTGTTTTCTCTTTTTTTCTTTTTGCTGGAAGTTTCTTGGCATCTCTTTGACCAAATTCCTTTATTTTTCAACTGCCCATTACCAGTTTGCTTTACTTAATTCCATTGAACAATGTGTTTGTTAAAAAATAAAAACACTGCTGGTAGTCCTCTGTCTTTTAACAGAAGAATTCAGGCCTTTTATATTTAGTGTAAAATTAGACATTTCATTTGATTCAAAGGCTAGATAGTAAGTATTTTAGGCTTTGCAGGCCACATGGTCTCTGCTGCAATGACTCAACTCTGCTATTGTAGCACAAAAGCAGCCAAAGACAACACATTCACAAGCACATGTGGCCATGTGCTAATAAAACTGTCCTTGTACAAACAAGCAGCTAGGTTTGTAGGCCATGGTTTGTAGACCCTTGGGTTAAAGTATCCTCTGATGGGTAAGTATCGTTATGGGCTGAATTTTGCACACCCCTCCCTGCCCCCAAATTCACATGTTGAAATCCTAAGCCCCAGTACCTTAGAATGTAACCTTGTTTGGAAATAGAGTTGTTGCTGATGTAATTAGTTGAGGTCATAAGGATCCCACATAACTGGTATCCTCATAAAAAGGGGACATTTGGACACGGACTTGTACACAGGGAGAATGTCATATGAAGATGAAGGCAGAGATTGGGGTGATGCATCTACAAGATAAGGAAGCCCAAAGATCGCCAGCAAACTACCAGCAGCTACGGGAGAGGCCTGGGACAGATTCTCCCTCACGGCCTCAGTGGGAACCCATCCTGCTGACACCTGGATCTCAGACTTCTGGACTGCAGGAGGTAACAGCTACACCTACAGGCTCTAGGCTGCCACCAAGGCCGGGCCAGAGACAAGGGTCCCTGGAGAGGTATAGGCCGCAGGCCTCAGGGCCCAAAGTGTCCTGCTTGTCCACAGAGGTCCTCATAGGCCTTGGTGAGGAAGGGTACTCTATTTCCTTGCAGGGGTATATCGGCCTTCCCCTTCCCAACCCCATAGGAAAATTAGGGCTCTAAAGACGACTCCCAATGTCGGCAGAGGCATTCCAGACCACCCCAGCAGAAGCAGAGGCCCAGGGGCAGGAGAAGGTGGGTGTGAGGGGCACCCAGGCCACTGAATAGTTAAGACAGCAGGTGGGGGCTGCCTGGAGAGCAGGCCCGGAATGCCCCCCCAGCCCCACAGTGCAGCAGCTGCCCCGTGAATCACATCCAGGGCCTCGCACACACGGGAGCAGCCAGGCTGGCTGCCCTGCAATTTGTGGTGGGGGAGCCGGTGGCCCAGAGACCGCCCGCCCCACTGCAGACACCATGAGCCGCCAGCAGTCAGCTTTACACATATTTAAAGCAAATCCTCCATCTCCCCCAGGCAGGGCTGTTTCCATCTCTAGGCCAGTTAAACGGGGATTTGCTTTCAGCCCAGGACCCCACTACTGATGGCTGTTAACCCCAAAGTTGTTACACCCCTCCGATGGCTACCTTTGCTGGGGCTGGGATGGGAAAAAGGGTGGAGGGGAGACATTATTTTTATCTGCCAGGAGCCTGAACTTCTACAATGTCCTATTTAAAAATTTCATCAAAACTAGAAGTTTAGCAAACCAGAGAGACCCGGGGAGGAGCACCCCTTCTTCTGGTTTGGTTGGAGTGCTGAGAAGGCCCTGCCTTGGCTGTGGGTTTGAACCCTGTTTACTTTAGCAGAGGCTGAGGAGTTGAATCTGACTCTGGCAGTCCAAGGCCTACGCAGCGTCGGGACAGGAAGGGCCACGCTGACTAAAGGTCGCACTGTGTGCATGTGCATGTGCACATGTGTCAGGCGCGTGTGTGCACACAGGCCTGTCTCGTTTGTCTATTGACTGCCGGGTGCCGCACTCTGATTCCACAAATCTAGAGATTTTAATGACAGGCAGTGAATTTAAACAGTTTTTTTTTTCCTTTCAGGAATGTTTTAAGGGATTGGGAGGAAATTGTGCACGGATTTTGCTGTTTTAAGAGCTAATATGTGAACAACTTCAGAAGGATGTATGTTGTTTTAGGGCTGAAGTTTACACAGTAAACGGGAGAGACAAAAGCAGACTTGTCATGGATTTGGAGGGCCCGTCTTCTTGAATTTCATTCCTCTGAGAGGGGGCTGCCTTCCTGGGGAGTGACGCTGGAAGGAAACAGCAAAGGTCTGATCTTTGTCCCCTGCCCCTGCCGTGTCCTGTCCCAGAACCACTGCGGTGGGGGTGCCCAGTGGGATGGCCAGTAGCAGATGGGACCGGGAAGGAGCTTGGGCTGCTCTGGGGCTAAAGGTCACCCACTCCAGGTCCTCTCTTGGGGCACCCAGGAGGGTCCCCCGCAGAGGGCTACTTTTGGACATTTGCAGACCCTACAGCCCCTAAGCCAGCCAGAACAACATCCCATCACAAGATGGTCTTGTTTTCAAATTTCAAATACCTTCCAAAATGCAAACTACCAAAATTTAGTCAAGAAGAAACAGACAACCTGAATAGCCCTATAGCTACTGAATTTCAGTGAAAAACTTCCCTGCAAAGAAAACTCCAGGCCCAGGTGGCTTCAAATGTTCTATCAAACTTTAAGGAAGAAATAATAGCAACTCCTCACAAACACTTCCTAAAAATTGAAGAGCAGGAAATATTTCCCAACCCATTCCCTGATGCCAGCAGTATCAGATGCCAAAACCAGACATCACAGGCAAACATGCTACAAATGATATCCCTCATGATACGAAACTTCTATGCAAAATTTTAGTAAATCAAGTCCAGCAATATACGTTTAAAATGCATCAAGACCAAGTGGGTTTTGTGTTGGGAATACAGGGTTGTTTTACTATTTGAAAACTGATCAGTGCAATTCACCATATTAACAAACTAAGAAAGAAAAAGACACGTAATTATCTCAATAGAGGCCAAAAAAAAGCATTTGACAAAATCTAACAGCCATTCTCAATACACTGTCTATTCTCAGCAAACTAGAAAGAGAAGGGATTTCTTAGCATGAGAAAGGGCATCCACAAAAACCCCACAGCTAACGTTCACCTGCTGGTAAAAGACTGGACACTGCCCCTCACGCTGGGAACAAGACAGGGATGTTCGCTATCTCCTCACTGTCCAGTGTGGTACTGGAGGTCCTACCCAGCCAGTGTATTGAGGCAAAAACAAAAAATAAAAAGCATGTAGATGCAAAAGGAGAAAACAAGACTGACTTTACTTGGGACAACCTGATCATCTCCATAGAAAATCCTAAAGAATCTGCAAAAAACAAAAATGAACAAAAAACCTTCTAGAACTAATAAGTACGGTTATTAGGACACAAGGCCAATACACACAAAAAAATTGTGTTTCTGTATCCTAGCAACAAACAATCCAAAAATGACATGGAGAAAACAATGTCATTTGAGTAGCTTCAAAAACATAAAATACTTGGTAACAAATCTAACAAATTCTGTGCAACGCCTGTGCACTGAAAACTACACAACACTGGTGAGTGACGTTTGGAAATTCTGAGTGGGGAGAGAGACTGCATTCGTGCGTCAGAAAACTCCATTTATCAAGACATTGTGCATGGCACTCAACTTCACCTATATGTTCAATGCAATGCCAATCAAAATTCTAGCAGGATATTTTGGGTAGAAATTGACGAGCTGATTCTAGGATTTACATGGGAATGTGAAGGTCCTGGCAGAGCAACACACTTCTGAAAATGAACAAAATTGGAGGATTAACAGGACCTGATTTCAAGGCTTAGTATAAAAGTCACAGTAATCAAGACAGTGCTTTACTGGCAGAACAGATTACAAAGTCCAGAAATCAGACCCACACACATGGCCAACTGATTTTCATCAAAGGTGCCAAAGTAATTCAATGGAAAGAAAGTCTCTGGGACAACTGGATAACCACATGCAAAAAGATTTAACCTCCATCCATACCTGTCACCGTATATAAAGTTAAACTTGAAATGAATCACAGATCTAAACAAGAAATGTGAAACTATAAAACTTCTACAGAAAATAGGAGAAAAAGCTTTGTAACCTTGGATTAGGCAAATATTTCTCAGACAGAACATAAAAAACATGAACCCTAAAGAAAAAAAAAACTTGATGAATTGGACTTCATCAAATTAAAAACTGCTGCTCTTTTGAAAGATACTGTTAAGAAGATGCAAAGACAAAGCCACAGATTGGGAGAAAACATTTGCAAAGCACAGATCTGATAAAGAACTTATATCTAGAATATTGACACAACTCTTACAACTCAAAAACAGGAAAACAACTCAATTATTAAGATCAGCAAAACACTGAACAGATACTTCACCAAAGGAGATATATGCCCAACACCATCAGTCACTGGGGAAATGCAAGTTAAAACCACGATGTGATATGGCTACACACCTATTAGAGTGGCTAAAACTTAAAAAGCAGACAATACTAAGTGCTGGTGAGAATGTGTACCAGCCATAATGCTCATAACACTGATGCTAAGAGTGAAAAACAGGCCTCCCCCTTTTGCAAAGCAGTTTGGCAGTTTCTTAGAAAGGGAGACACTCATCGACCACACGATCCAGCAAGCCCACTCCTAGGGATTTACCCGGGAGAAATGAAGACATATGATTACTCAAAAACCTGTACGCAATATTCATGGCAGCTTTAATCATAACAGCTGAAAACTGGAAACAGCTCAAATGTCCATCAGCCTGTGAATGGATAAACAAACTGTGGTACATTTTATCCTTTCCAAATAAAAGGAAACAAACTACTGAATACAGACCACGACGTGGATGAACCTCAAATGAATTATGCTAAGTGATAGAAGCCAGGCACAGAGGCCACATACTGCGGGATTCCATTCACATGACGCTCTGGAAAAGGCAAAACTATAGGGACGGGAAACATGTCAGTGGTTACCAGGTGCAGGGAGGAGTTGGCTGCAAAGGGGCACAAAGGAACGTTCAGGGGTGATGGGAACGTCTTAGATCTTGATTTCGGGGGTGGTTATGTGACTGTAAATATTTGCCAGAACTCATCAAACTGGACACCTAAAGAAGAAGAGAATTTTCCTGTACATAATTCAAACCTCAAACCTATATTTAAAATAAGAAATCAGAAAAATAACAAGCCTAACTTAAGAAATGTATGAGTCAATCAATAATTTTTTTAAGTTAATACATTAGAGAGATGAGCTAAATCAAAGACTTAGTCTTGGAGATTAAAAAAAGAAAAAAACAATCTTAAGTCAGAAATTGGCATCCTGGCTCAGAAACCCCGTGGCTGTTCAGTCCTCGCCAAGCCACCGAACTCGGCCAGACTTCCCCTCATGTGCCCTCCGCTGCCCCTGCAGACCTCCGCCGGGGGAACACGGCCCATTGTCCCCGAGAGGCCTCCCTACACACCTTCCCTGTTGCATCCGTCCTGGGTGCCATGTGCTGCATGGGGCTGACCCTCCTTCCATCCATCACCCTGCTGGGGTCTCCCCAAGGTGGCTCAGGCTCCATCTGACTTGTCCCCTCCCCTGGGCCAGGCACCCAGGACGTGGTTGCTGAATGTGGCCTGGAGACTGGCTGATGTCCAATTGTCACACTCAGGACCCCACCTGTTTGCACCCTGGTCCCGGCTGAGCCCTGTGCCATCCGCTCTCCCCGCCCAGCAGCAAGGAGGCCCTTCTCTCCCCCTCCAGGCTCCTCCCAGAAGCTCCTGACTGGACTCCCACCCAGGGTGCCGTCTCTGTTGGCCCCTCACTACCCCAGTGCCAGTCCTGTGCCTGATTCGTAAGGCACCCACCTTTGGGTCACCTGGGCTCATGTGTTGTCCTGTGCCCAACCCCGGCACCCTGACCTTAGCAAGTGTGTCCCAGGCCCCTTTGCATGTTGCGCACCCCACTCCCGGGGCGGGCAGCTTATTTCGGGCTGCTTTCCAGCCCCCCCGGGCCCCCCACACATGGAGTTGTTCAGGAAGGAATTTGGATAGTTCTTGGCTTTCTGTGATGCTCCAAGTGTGTTGGCTTCTTCCACCTTCCACCTACGTCATTTCATCGAACCCCAGAGTGACCTGAGGAGGGGCCTTAGGGCCAATGGCAAGGATGCAGATATCCCAGCATGGAAGAAATCCAGCCACGGTGTCACACTCTTGCCCTGCAAAGACCACACCTGCTGTGACCAGAAAGGCTCACTCTCCAGGTGGGACCAAACTGCCAGCAAGCACAAAGGCCCACGCTGGTAGGGGCAGAGGGATGGCAGGGCGAAGTGACGTCTGAGCTACAGCTCGTCTCTGGTCCTTTACACAAAACACCGGCCGCCCCCTCGTCTGAGCCCTCCTTGAAGACACACACGGAACGACATCCACGCCAGATTTGCACAGTGGGGGCCAGGGCTCCCCCCAGGTCCAGAGGTTTGCTGCCACTCCGTGCAGCTCACACGGGGTGGTGGCGTGGCGGGCAGGGGCCCAAAGCCTCTGATTGCGTAGCACAGAAAGGAAAGCCAGGGAGGGGCCTCCCTGCCCTGGGGTCTCTCTCCACTGCCCAGGGCTGGCCACAGGGAAGGAGGTGCAGGGGCCACGTGCTGCTGCTCACGTCCACTGCCCGCCAGGCATCCCCACCCCAGTCCCCCGGGAGCCCAGAGGGCCGCCCGCGGGAAGGGCGGGAAGGGCAGCCGCAGCACACAGAATGCCTCTTGTTCCCATCCCAGGTGCTTGGGGGGAGGAAGCCCGCCCTCCGGGCCGTGTGGAGCAGTTACTGGAAGTGCCTCAGATGTGAGCAGGTCACGAAGCTCTCCGCAAACAGGACCTGCCCGGGTCGAGACACCAGGCACACTTCACCTCCCTTGCTTCTCACAGCACTCAAGGGGGACCCTCAGCCAGGGCCCTGCATCGCCTGGACCCCGCCTCTCTCAGATGGAGATACCGAGGCACCAAACTGCCCCAGTGCAGGCAAGGGTCGGAGGTGTGCGTGAGAGCTGGCAAGCGCCAGCAGGGCGGGGGCGGCCCAGGCCCAGGGCACCCTCCTGTACCCCGACACCTGCATGGGTCTTCCTTCTCTGCAGCCCCACCCCAGCACCCTGGCACCAGTGAGCTTGTGGTGGCGCTGGCTGGACGCTATAGCCTGCTGGTGGCCACCGCCACACAGTGCTGGGGACTCGAAGCTGCATGACTGACAGTCCCCATAACCTGCTCCAGCAACACCCCAGCCGAACTTCCCAGCCCCCAGCCTGCCTTCCCTGGGGTAGAAGCTACAAGTTCTCTGGCACCCACCCTGGGGACAGCCCTGAGATAAAGAAACTGGGTCCTGTCCGGGCCTTAGCAACTGTCATCAAACATCCTCCAAAGTGTGGATTTTTCAGCCACAGGGGATCAAGGGGGCTGGGGAATGGGTGAGGAACAGGGCCCCTTTGTTCCCTCCAACTACTATGTCCTCACATTACCCCAAGGTGAACAATGGCACGCCCCAGACACCCACCCCACGTGGGCCTAGTTGGGCCGTGTGTGTGGGTATACACGTGCACACAGAGCCCAGGCACAGACAGGCCACCCCTGGAGCCCAACACAAGCATGTGCGCACATGAGCACGGTACAAACTATCTGTGATGCATTAAGAAGACTTCACCCTGAAGTGGGTCATTGTGTCCAAACTCCCCCCACCCCACATACCTATAAAATTGTCTTAAGAAGTTTTTTCCCCAAGGGATTGGCAGACTCCTGAGATGTCTTAGAATTTAGCCATTTGCAGACACGTAAATGTGTCCCCCACTTCTGGGTATCAGGATACCCCAACTGCACCTACAATGCTAGGAAAGGGAATATGAACTGTTTTAGAAAAATTTGTTTATAATTTTGTTCAATACGAAATCTTTCAAATAGACATAAGAATACAGCAAATAACAAGACAAATATAAATATGTACATACACACACACCATCCTCTGCTCTGTTTTCTCCATTTTGCCACACTTGGTTCAGATTTCTTTCTTGAGAAACAAAACCTAACAGGACCAGTGAAAGACTTCTCCTACCTGCCTCCCTAGAAAAAACCACTGTCTGGGAATATGAACACTTCCTCGCTTCCTACCCATGTTTCCACACTTGCATGACATGTGACATCAGAATAAACATGCACGTCCACAGTGCCTCCAGGCCTGAGCTGCTGTCCCTTGTCACCTGCCTGCTGTAGCCTGTCCTGGGCCTAGCCCCACTGTTCCTAGGAGCTGTGTTAAGCCCGTGCCACACCATGCCAGGCCCCTGGCTCCCATCGCTCAGAGCAAAAGCCCAAGTACCCAAGAGTGGCCCTAAGACCCCCACATTCGGCCCCCTACCACCTGCCCAACCTCATCCTCGGCCTCTGCTCTCCCCTCTCTGGACACTTCAGGTTCCTCATGGCTCTTTCCATTGGTGCCAGGCCCATGTCCTACCAGGGTCTTGATAAGTGCTGTCCCCTCTGCAAGGAATGCTTGCCCCATCTCAACCCCAAGATCTGGACCTTCACCTTCATACAGAGACCTGTAGCCACTGCTCAAGGAGACTGCCAGGACCACTCTACTGAGGACTGTAACCCCACCCTGCATCACTTACCATTTGCTAACCCTCTGGGTATTCAGTAGTCCATCCAAAGTTTGTGGGGTCTGAAACTTACAAAAGACAGACATGGAACAAGCTCATTGTTTGTGGCATATGTAATCGGTGGGAGTTAAAGGATGTTAGTAAACCCAACAAGCCAGGTAGTGCAGAATTAAGTGAGAAAACAGGGACCAAGGACATTTAAAAAGGTGTAAGTACAAAGGAAGCTATTAGAACAAAAATACAGCCTTCCTAAATACCTAAATATTTTTGAAGAGCAAGAATACACATATTGTAGAGAAAACTACCACAGCAATCATCACAAAATGCATACAATTATAAAAGACTATGATAGAGTTGAGACCAAGTATATCAGTCATACTAATAAACGTAAATGAGCTTAACTTATCCATAAGGAGAAACATATTTTAATTTGACTCACAAAATAAGACTCAACTATATGCTTCATACAAGAAACACACAAATAGTTTAAAAGTAAAAAATAAATGATAAAAATATACCATGCTAGCACTAATTTTAAAAAAGCCAGAGTAACTATATTAATATCAGGCAAAGCACATTCCAAAGTAAAGAAAGCAATTTCACAGTGATAAATGGGTCAATTCATCAAGACGACATAACAATCCTAAGTGCTAATGCACCCAATAACAAAGCTTCAAAATACATTGAACAAAAATTACTAGAACTAGAAGAATAAAGAGACAAATCCACAATTAGAGCTGGAGATTCTGACATCTATCTCTCAATAATTAACAGAACAAGTAGACAAAATCAGTAAAGATACAATAGACTTGTACAATACTGTCAACCACGTTAATCTAATTGACATTTATAGAAAGTCTTCCCAACAACAGCAGAATACACACGCTTTTCAAGTGCACGACGGAATATTTACCAAGATAAACCATATTCTGGACCATAAAACAAGTCTTAATAAATTTTAAAAGACTCAAATCATATGAAGTATTTTCTATGAACACAAATGAATTAAAGTAGAAATCGATAACAGAAAGGTATCTTGAAAATTTCCCAAATGTTTGGAACGGACTTCTAAACAACCTATGCATCAGAGAAGTAATCAAAAAGGAAATTAGAAAATATTTTGAATGGGATAAAAATAACTCAACAGACAGAATTTGTGGGATGCAACTAAAGTGATCTTTAGAGAGAAATGTACATCATCAAGTACCTGTATTAGAAAGGAAAAAAAAAGATCTCTAATAAATGACCTTGGCTCCACCTTAAGAAACTAGAAAAAGGGCAAATTAAAGCTAAGTAAGCATAATAAAAGAAATAATAAAAATCAGAGCATAAATCAAATAACCAAAAAGAAAAACAAAAAAAAAAAGAAAAAAAATCCAATGAAACAAAAAGCTGATTCTTTGAGATCAATAAAATTGCTAAAACTGTAACCAGACTGATTACACACAAAAAGAGGCACAAATTACCAGTATCAGGAATAAGAGAAGAGACATCGCTACAAATTCTACAGATGTTTAAAGAATAACAGAATATTATGAACAACTTTATGCCAATAAATTTAACACCTATGTGAAATTAACAGATTATTTCAAACACACAAAATACCAAAGCTCACTCAATAAGAAATAGATAACCTGAATGTGACTATTAAGTAAGTTTAAAATCTAGTTAACAGTCTTCTCATAAAGAGAAGTTCAGACCTAGAGAGCTTTCCTGATGAAGTCCACCAAACACATAGGAAAGAAATAAGACCAATTCTAACAAAATCCGCCCCTAAAAGGAAGAGAGAGCACTTCCCTCACTTCAGTCCACCGTGCCAGCATCACTCTAATACCAAAACCAAAGACATTACAAGAAAACTGTAGACAATATCCTTCCATGAATTTAGATGCAAAAGTTCCTAGCAAAATTTTAGCAAATCAAGTCTACTATACAAAAAGAATAATACAACATGACCAAAGTGGGGCTTATCCAGGAATGCGAGGTTTGACATTTGAAAATCAATCAGTATAATTTATCATATTTGGAGATTAAAGAAGAAAAACTATATGGCCATATCAAAAGATGTTATAAAAAAGCATTTGACAAAATTCAACATCCATTCATGTTAAAAACTCAGTATTAAAAGGGATGTTCCTCAACCTGATAAAGGACATCTGTACAAACCTACCGCTAACCTTACACTTGATAGCAAAAGACAACATGTTTCTCCTAAGATTTGGGACAAAGCAAAGATGTCTATTCTTCCCACTTCTATTAAACTGTGTACGGGATGGGCTAGCCAGTGCAATCAGGCCAAGAAAAAGAAATAATTAGGCATCTAGTTTGGAAAAGATTGGAAAAGAAGAGGTAAATCATCTTTATTTGCAGACAACATAATCACCAATGTAAGAAAACCACAAAAAAGCTACTAGAATAAGTGAGTTTAGCAAGTTTGCAAGACACAAGATAAATTTGCCAAAATGAATCTCAGTTCTAAATCAGAAATCAAAATTAACAAAGAAATACTATTGGCAATAGCATCAAAAACATGAAATACTTAGGTACCTAACAAAAGATGTACAAGAATATACAGTGAAAACTACAAAACATCTGACAGAAAACAAAGATCTAAATAAATGGAGAGATGTATAATGCTTATGGATCAGAAGACTCAACGTTGGTAAAATGTCAATTCTCCCCAAGTTGCTCTTTAGTGTTAATACAATCCCAAACAAAAGTCCATCAGGCCTCTTTGTAAAAATTGACAAGCAGTTTCTAAAACTTATATATAAATTCAAGGGATCCAGAATAAACAAAACAACTTGAAAAAGAAAAACAAAGTTGGATGAATTATCCAACTTATTTAACTTATTTTCAGCCTTATTATAAAGCTATAATAATCAAGGCAGTGTGGGATCGGCAAAAAGATAGACTAATAGATCAATGAATAAGAACAGAGAGGCCAGAAAGAGATCACACTCTTATGATAAATTGAATTTTTAAGAAGGTGTCAAAGGGATTCAATGGGTAAAGGATACCCTTTCCAACAAACTGCACTGGAACAATTAGACATCCATATGAAAAAAAATATATAAACCTCAATCTGTACTTTACATGATATATTAAAAGTAACTCAAAATGCATCACAGACCTAAATGTAAGCACTACAACTATAAAACTACTAGAAGAAAAACTTAGCAAACAAGTGTTTGATAAAGATTTTCAAAATATGACATAAAAAGCCAGAAAGGTACTTAAAAGAAAAAAACAAATTTGACTTCATAAAATTGAAAACTTTTTGTTTTTAAAAGGTACTACTAAATAAATGATAAGGCAAGCCACAGCCTGGGAGAAAATGTGTAAAACACATATCTATGTAACTGAAATATATAAAGAACTTTTACAACTCATTAAGAAAAATTAAAATAGCCCAATTTTAAAATGGGTGAAAGATTTACAAAGATACTTCACCAAAGAAGTTACACAGATGCCAATTAAACACATAAAAAGTTACTCAACATCATTAGTCATTAGCAAATGAAAATTAAAACCACAGGATACCACACACACCTATTAGACTAACATAAAAATGACTGACCACGTCAAGTGTCAATGATGAGGTGGAGGTACTAGAAGTCTCATATACAGCTCTCACGAGAATGTAAAACAGTATAGCCACCTTGGAAAAGTTTGTCAGTCTCTTGAATAAATATATACCCACCATGTCATCCAGCCTTCTATTCTACGCGTTTACCAAGGAAAAAAGGAAATATAAATCCTTACAAAGACCCATACACAAGTGTAGTCTGTCAGCACATAAACAGTAGTATATCCATACAATGGAATACTGCTCAGTGATTAAAAACAATGGATTACTGACACCTGCAACAACCTGGGTGAATCTGAAATTAATCATGCTGAGTGAAAGGAAACAGACAAAAGGAGTATACAATGTATAATTCCATTCATAGAAAACTCTAGAAAATGCAAACTAATCTATTCTGACAGAAAACAGATCAGTGGTTGTCTCCTGAGTGGGGAGGGGTGGGAGGAGAGACCACTAAGGGGCACAAGAACATTTCTGGGGGTGATGGCTATGTTCATGCTCCTGATGGTGGTGACGGTTTCATGGTGTAGACACATGTCCAAATTTACCACATTGTACACTTTAAATATGGCAGTCTATTATATGCCAAATATACCTCAATAAAGCTAATTTTTTTAAGTGAGCAGAATAATAAACCTGAGGCTACAGCGATTCCTAATTGAGGCCCCTCCCTTCCGACCAGTACACCTCTGGTGGGTACCATGGTCCTTCCCACCCACTCCCCATCACCTCCTCCCTGACCCCTACCAAGAGGAGGAGGCACTGTCCACCAAACCCTTTGGCCCTCTTGGCCGTTGGCTCTGGACTGAGAATTTTCATGCTGTGTGTCCTCATAGCCCCCAGGAGCTAGAGTCCCTGACATTACCTGCAATTTACCCACGAGGAAACTGAGGTCCAGAGAAGGTCAGTAATGTGTGGACAAGGAGGCAACCTCAGGGGTCTGGGTCCCACCACGTCCAGGAGTCTCTCTGTGTTCCCAGGCCCCAGAGCCACGGCCCGCACAGCCCACAGACTCTGAGGCCTACCCCAAACTCTTAAATAGAAGGCCTCATGCCTGTGGCTCCACTGCTACCCTGTCACCAGAGGGCCACTGAGGTCTCCAGAGGCCACTGGCCACCCCCAAACCTCCTCGGCTGCCCAGGGCCTTGGCACCTCTGACAGGGGCTCTGTGAACACTGGGGGAAGACTACAGATTCTTACAAACTCCCGGCATGAGAGGGTGTTTTCCCAAGGTCCTGGAGCTCCTAAGTGGCCTAACAGATGTCCTCATTTAAAAAACAAAATCACTCTGAGCCTGAGATGGAGAAAGACAACTTGAGCAAAAGGGGACTTTTTGTGTGAAAAAGAGGGACAAGCGCTCCTCACAAGCACCCTGAAAACAGCAAGGTCACCGTGGCTTTGTTCTTAATCTCAGACTTCCCTAGTAACTGCCGCGTCCAGGGACCTTCGGGGTTGGCAACGCCGAGAAATGCACAAATGGACCCCAGCTTGGTCCCCACCCTCAAGGACCACAGCAAGTGTCCCCAACCCTCCCCAGCCAGCCTCAGAGAATGGTCAGGGAGAAGAGACACAGTCCCAGCGAAACAAACTTAAAATCAGATAAAGACAACAGTCCTTCCCCAGGTTCCCCTCCAAACTCTGTTCTGAACACACAAATTATTCTCAGCACACGGAGCTCAGGACTGACCAGATCATAGCCCCACCGGGAAAAGGGGCCGGCCTGTGCCTCTCGGCACACACTTGACATTCTGTTCTCATCCAGGCTTCCCGTGCTGACAGTTTCTGGATTAAATGTGCAAATGGAACGCAGCCCCAAGGGGGTCTCGCTCCCTGCCAGCCCAAGCTCCAGGCCTGAGTGTGCTCGTGCGCACGTGTGCATGCAGGCACGTGTATGAGCCTGAACATGCACGCACACGTGAGTGTCTGCTCGGTGCCTGTGTGTCTGTCCACACGTCTGTGTGCCTGTGTGTGCGTCCGTGTATGTCTATGTATGTCTGCCCACGTGTGTGTCTATGCATGCGTGTGCCTATATGTCTGTCTACACACATGTGCCCATGAGTGTGTGCCTGAGCGTGCCTGTGCATGCCCTCTTCTCAATTAGGCATCCATGCTAGACCAGACCATGTTTTTTCCAACCTGCTACTTCAACTACCTTAACCATAACCAAGTTTGGAAAACAGCACCACCCACCCATAGCCACCCTCTGCTTGATTTTCAGCACAAGGAACTTTTCTTGGCCCAACAGTGATAGGGTCCACCAGAAAATCCAAACGCAACACCCTTTATGGCAAGCCTCCAGGCTGGGGGGTCTCTGCCTCCCGCCACCACCCAAGAGGAAACGAAGCTGTGAAGGCCAGAGGCCCTGATCGAGCCTTCCCACGCAGCCAGGAGCCTGGGCAGATTGTCACTTGCAATAGAGACTGTGTATTTGGGGAGCAGACCATTGCCCCCAGTCGCTACAATTCTAAAGACACGTGAAGGTAAGATCCACTCCTCCTGAGCCCAGCTTGAGCTGACGGGCGAGCTCCAAGCACACGGGGCTGCCCTCAGTGTTGAGAGCAGCTCCCATCAGCTACTGAAGAGGCTGCGCGTCCCCTGGCCCCAGGTACCCATTCGTCATGCAGTTTCATAACAAGGACAGGAAATCACAGGGAAGGAGCTGCCTGGCCTGGCTCTGAGGTTGGTTCAGTGAAGCGGGGGGTCAGGAAACCTAGGTGCTTGAGCACAGCCCCTGGCCCCGTGAGGCTGCACCGACCCCCACTGCCCCTGCAAAGTTGCACAATGACATGCTTCAGTGGTGCACGCCAGGGCCTCTGGGTTTTGTTCTGTGTAACCTGGGAGGCCAAGAACGTGATTAGGCTTCATCTGAATGCAGTGCCCTGGGGGGATTACTCTGGCACCTGCCCAGACCCCCTCCCCACACCCCTGCCCAGCGACAGCCGAGCCACTCTGGCAGCCTGCTCGTCCAAGCGGGACAGCTGCTAGATCCACCCTGCAGCACCCCACGGTCACGAGGCCCCACAGGGCGCATCCTATTACCCCCGAAGACTCCCCATGTGGAGTGCCCGTGCCCCGGCCTGCTCAGCCCATCCCCGTTGTGTTATGTCAGCTGTTGCCCTGTGCTTAAAACAAGGCGCTCCAGCTGGCCAGGGTCAGATGTAAAAACAAGGACCTAACCAAACCTGGCCCCCCAGCTACCCTGAACTGAGACCCCCACCGAATGTGGCACTCACTGATGAGGTGCCTTGCAGCCCTCAGGCAGAGCATAAAGGAAACACCTGTCCCCACTGCATACTCTAATCCCGCTAAACCCGAATGGAGAAGCCTGAGGGCCCGCAGCAGCACCCCCACCAAGGTCTGACTTTTGTCCTGGGCCTCAGGAAGCTGTGGA
This sequence comes from Daubentonia madagascariensis, assembly GCA_023783475.1. Lineage (NCBI taxonomy): Eukaryota > Metazoa > Chordata > Mammalia > Primates > Daubentoniidae > Daubentonia > Daubentonia madagascariensis. The sequence goes on along the minus strand of JAKFHU010001716.1, from coordinate 514,347 downwards.
TGGTGGGGAAGGCAGGAGAGAAAACACGGGAACCAGCCCACAGGAGCCAGGGAGCTGAGGCTGCCCTTCACAGGGACACAACTTCCAACCAGACCCACAGCCACAGAGAACAAAGCGCCACGTGGGGCTCCTCCTCCAAGTAGCCTGGCTGCCTTGCCCACCTGTCTTGGGGTCCCTCCTGGTCCTTATACAGTTGTCACCTTCCAGAAGGGCAGGGGGCTCCTGCTCCAGAAAGGTCCCTCCTGCTGACAGGGAGCCCCATAGCGCTCCCGCCCCGGCCAGAGCAGAGCCAGAGGGCAACTCCGCTTGGCTCCAACTGTGCCTGCCCTGAAGCCGGGCCAGCTGTGTCTCTCATTACCAACCCAGAGCTGAAGCATCATGATTTCTGAACGGAGGAGAAGTGGGTGCGGTAGGGAAAGTTTGAGAATGTGAGCCCACCCAGACACCTGGTAGCACTGGGGAGAGACCTGAAGACCACGTGCGTCACACCCACACAGGCACAGGCACGTGCCATGCCACGTACACTAGGTGCCAGGAAGGCTGAGAGGCACCTGCGTGGGTTCAGCTGCCTGGTTCTTCCTGCCCCTGAGGGAGATGGGCCCGTCCCAGGCCCCCTTTCCTCTGACCCACCTCTCTCCAGGTACCTGAGGAATTGGTTGTGGCAACTGCCAGGAAGGCAGGACCAGGAGACACTTGCCATGGCCACAGAGCCCAGCGGGGCCAAGGCCCCCGTTCACCTGCTCAGCTTCCAGGCCCAGCCGCACCGGCATCTGCACAGGGCTGGCACTCGTAGTGTATGTCACGCAGAGGTGCGAGGGACGCCCTGCTGCAGCTGGAGCCTCTCCCCAGGGCTCCTGTCCAGATGCCTGGTGTCATGTGAGGTGCCAGCACCTGCCCAGCAGAAGATTGTCCTCTTCCCACTCAATACTCCAAAAATGCCACAGATTTGTGTAACCAAGAAGCAGGGGAGACTGAGGCAACAAGCTGACAGGCCCAGGCCTGCTGGGCGGCAGGAGACAGGGCCCCTGAACCCATGAGCCAGGGCCTCCGCGTGGCCATTATGGGGTCTTCCTGGGCCCCGAAAGGACTGTCGCCAGGCACAAGCCAGGGCCCCTCCCCTTTTCCCTCAGGGGGTGCAGCTGGAACTGCTAAGGGCCCCGGTAGCACCTGGGTGAGATACGCAGGAGGTGCTCTGGAGGAACACTGGGGAGGAGGCCCTGCCCCCCAGCCAGCCCCAAGCTGCACGCAGGATGTCCCCCCACACACACCCCGGCCCGCCAGCCCTGGCTGGGACACCATGGGCTAGGAATGCATACCCCGCACCCCCAGCTTCCTTAGACCCAGGTGGGGCCCACTGCTGTCCATCTGCTCAGCCTCCCTGGAGGACAGACACTGCCTGACGGTTCCCGGATCCCAGCCCGGGAGTGTCAACCCAATTCGCACAAACCACTTGGATGGAATCAGGTTACATGTTTTTCGGGAAAATCTCAAAAATCTTGTATTGTTTCCTCTACCTCTTGCCCAGGCCCCTCACCAACCCCCCACCCCCCAGCCCATCTTGTTCTGAACAAACTTGATATATACGACAATCCTGGCCCACGACAGATAACGTGAGGCCCGGGTGTTGGCTTCACAGAGGAAGTCTTTGTTACAGAAAACGATCTACCACAGGACCCCTCCATACACAAGGCCCCGGTGTACTCAGGGGACGTCCCACTGACAGCCGAGGAGTCTTGCTTTTACGTCTCCGAAGAGCACAGACTTTGCATAAAGGAATGTCAGCTGTCCTACTCGCAAGCAGCTGCCTCCAGGGCAGGAACTTGGCCAATCCAAACCCTGTAAACTTCATTTCGGGGACAGGGGATTCAGTTAGGGCGTAAACAATGTCCAGCCTGGCGGAGACAGCCTGCCCTGCCGCCTCCGCCCTGGGCCCCTGACTCGGCCGTGCACCCTGGGCCCCACTGAGGCCCTGTACCCCCTCCCATGCAGAAGCCTTGGAGCCAGGGGCCTGTCCCCAGGCCTCCACGTCCACCCCCACAGCCGGGTCAAGGAGACCAAAACTGTGTGACAATCACGTATGAGAGAAAACCAGTTACACTCATGGGGACAAGTGGTGAAACCTGAAAGCAGACTATGGTCAGCGTGTTCTGCTGGGGTCAGACGTCCCAGGTTAAGTAGGAGGGGGTCCTTGTTCTAGAGCTTACACACTATCTCCAACTTACTCTCCAATGGCTCAGGAAAAAAACAAAAAACCCATATAGTTATATTTCCTTATATAGAGAGAAAATGTACAAGATGAAAACAGCCAGTGGACCTGGGCTGAGGGTGTCTGGGAGGTGCTTGTGCTGGTAACGATCCTCTAAGTCTGAAATCAAATCAAAATTTAAACTCCTGAAAAGAAAGAGATTGTGGAACCACAAGGGCTGTGACCTGTCCTGCTGCCACACGGTGGGGGCATGTGGTGGCAGCCTGGGGCTGGCGCTTGCTCCCCACCTCTGTTTCCCCGGGGCAAAAATGTCAGTAATTTAAATGCAAGTTTAGACGCACCCAGCAACTCTCTTTTAAAGGTTACCCTGCTAAATAAATAGTTTAGAACAGGGCTTGGCAAACTTTTTCCAAGGCCAGACAGTAAGTTTTTCAGGCTTTGTGGCCACACAGCTCCTCACAAAGACGAGACTCCGCGTCACAGTGCAAAAGCAGCCAGAGATGACATGATCTCAAACGCACGTGGCTGTGCACTAATAAAACTTTATTCACACAAACAGGCGGCCAGGCCGTGAACCATGGCTTGCAAACCCCTGGCTTCCCCCACATTCACACGCTGACGTCCTAACCCCCAGTGCCTCAGAGCGTGAGCTTGTTTGGAAACGGGACCGTTGCAGAGGTAACTACTTGAGGTGAGGTTGTACTGCAGTAGGGTGGGCCCAAATCCAACATGACCGACGACCTTACACGAGGGGAAATCAGGACACAGACTCACATGCAGGGAGGACGCTGTGTGACAAGGAAGGGAGGCCCGGGTGCTGGGATGAAGGGTCCGTGTTTGTGCATTTGGTTTTAAAACACAGGCCACAAACCTGCTGCTTGAGGCTTAATCCAGCTCTGTCTGGGGCTCCAGCAGGGCCTGCAAGGGGGCCAGCCCCGATGATTCTGCTGGACTCTGGCGACAGCCAGGGCAGCCTCAAAACCACTTTGCCCTCCTGAGCCCAAGGTGCCTCCGTGGGAAAGCTCGGCATGTCTCCTCGGCCCGGGCAGGCCAGGCAGACCACAGAGCCGACAGCCACCCGACCCACACACCAGCACCTTCTCTCTCCCGACACAGGGACAGCACCTGAGCCCCAGCCCTGCCTCTCCCCCTTCCCTAATTCATGGGTTTGACTGATGCAGACAGCGTGGACGGTAACTTTTATCTCCACGGAAAGGAAGCCTGGTGAGGCAGGAGTCTCCACTGCAGCCCTGCATGGCAGGAAATTTCTAGAAATCAATATCCTCGAGCCACAGGCCCAGCTGAGCGCCCCAGCCACATGCAGCCCTTAGCCCCAGGACCATCACTGGCCACCCTTCGGCAGCTTCCATGGCTGCGGGTGCCTGTGCGGCGGTGCAAGGGGCCGGGTGGCCCAGGACAGCAGCAGGCGTGCCGAGAAAGGCGAGTGGCCGGCGAGGCTGGACCTCGGCCGCCCAGGAGGCGGCGGATCTGCCCTGGCTTCAAGCTGAGCCCCGAGGGCCTCAGGCTTCAACCCAGCAACGTGTCCTCCCCACAAGGCCGCACATGGGCCCTTGTCACGCAGAGCACCTGCTGGCAGGGGCACCCGCTGTGGGCACAGGCCCTCTCGGGGGGGGGGGGGGGCGCTGGCAATGCTCCCTTTCCTCATCTAAAATCGCCCCAAAGGCAAGGCTGAGCCTGGCCTGGAGAAGCAGCCTCAGAAAGGGGAAATTCAGGTCTGCAGCGGGCCGGCCGTCTCGCCCTCTCGCCAGCACAGGCGATGGGGACACTTTTAGGAAGCCCTGAAGCTAGCACACGAGGGAGAGACTCGCGCAAGGATTGGAAGAGGCAGTGCGGCGGCCGCGCAGGCTCCCTGGGACCAGGAGCGCCTCGCGGGCGTGACACAAACAGCCACGTCGACAGCTTCGGCATCACTGAGGGGGCGGCTGGGCGGGCCTCTCGTCTGAGGTGGTCCTCACTGACCAGCACAGGGCTCCCAAGCGTCAGCCAAGTCACTTCTCCTGTCTCCGTATGGCAGTGATTTCAATTTCTACTTGGTGGCTCCTGAGGCTTTGTTGAGACTCGTGCAGGGATGTCAGGGATGACCCAGACCCAGGAGGAGCCTTTGCAGCTGCAGCTGGTGGCGGCTGAGGCTGGGCCTGCTGGGTGCCCCCACCCAACCCAGTGTAGCCTCCCTGCTCCCAGACATGCACTCTGGGTCTGCCCCTCCTCCACCTGCCACCCAGGATAGAGGCCAGCAATTCTCTACCCCGAACAGGCCCGAGAGCCGCTGTCTCCGTGGGGTCTCAGGGCAGGTGAGGGAGAAGCTCCTCCTGCAGGCTGCGCCTGTGACTTGGGGCCATGCACGGTGCTGGAGCCCACACCTGTCAGTGCTCAAAGCCCAGCTGTGGGGCTCGGTGCAGGCAGGGGCTGGGGCAGCCCCCACATACACAGGACTGAAGCCCATGTCCTGCCCTCCATAAGCCCATGGTCTGTTTGCACATAGAACCTGGCACACAGTAGGTGCTTAATAAATATTTGCCAGCTGAATGTACGTAGGAGAGAACAACCCAGTCAGGTGGTAGGAACCAGCCTCTGCTGGGCGGCCCCCATGTGACAGGAACAAAGAGACAAACAAGCTCACGGTCCCTAAAGGGGAGATGAATTTTCCCGGGTCCCCCCGAGTCCAGAGGAGGGAGTGGGTGATACCACTGGGCAAGCAGTCAAGCAGGAAGCCATTCCTGAAGCAAGTGTGTGGGGCTTAGACGTGTAGAAGCTCTCCCAGCGTGGAGGTGCGGGCTGGGTGCACCCAGGGCAGGAGGCGGCCGTGGAGGGAATCGGACCACAGGTTTGTTAATGGAAAACCCCAGCCACCCGCTGGTCCCCTGACCTTGGGCAGAAGGGCCTTAACCTCTGGGTCCCCTTCCCTCTGCGGCAGGCGGAGCGCGTCAGGGAAGGGATCCAAGGCCATGCACACAGCAGGCTCCGGATGACGCCCCTGATGCCACCCTGGTGGCCTATGTGGCATTAAAGGGTGTAGAAGCTGAAGGTGGGGACGTGTCTGTGGGGGCCGTGCTGAGTGTGAACAAGGGGCTGGGACATGGAGGATAGAGCCTGGCCTTGCTCCACACACAAGGGGGACCCACCAAGGGCTGTCACCAGGGCCCCAGAGAGTCCCCACGGGGCCTTGTCTTGCTGCTGGGAAACTGAGGCCCAGAGAACAGAGGGCCTCGCTCTGTGCTGAGGGGAGCAGAACTCAGGCGGCGGAGGATCCAGCTGGCGGGAGGGGTGGGTCGCTGCACGGGGCTGAGGGGGCCTCAGCAGGCAGGAGGAAGCCGCAGCGATGACCTCATCCCCCAGGCCTCTGGGGCCGCAGCTCACGGGGTTTTTTAACCACAGGCATCGCAGGACAATTCCCTGGTATGTTCACCACCAGAAGGCATAGAATACGCTGCAGTGTTTGTGTTGTGCTTTTGAGTGCCTCTCTCTTTGTGTGGGATTTGAAAAAAAGCTGTGATTCTAAGACAAAAGCCAGCCCCTCACCTGGGCCAGGGCAGGGTCTCTCATTGCAGAGACGGGGGCGGGGGGCGGCAGGGGGGAAGTTCCAGCCCACAGCAGGCCTTGGCGCGAAACAGAAGAGTCACGACACCGGGGACTTGTTCCCAGGGCAAGCACACACAAAGCACACACACGGACGCACGTGCGCATGCACACACAAGGTAGACACGCACGTGTGCACACACATGCACACAGCGATACCCACAGCACACTGAATGCGTATGCGTGTGCTTCACATCCACAGATACACACGTAGGCAGGCATGCACACGCATGTACATACACACACAGCCACCTCTGAATTCAGGAACCAGGTTGGAGCCGTCTTTGAACCCCAAGAAGTGGCTCCCCTCCCTGGGCGGCCACGGGCCGGCTCAACAGGTCTCTAATGTGCCCGTTCACAGCCCCGGCCGGACCCCAGCCGAGATGCGATTCCTCCCAAAATGGCTTTTCCAGGCCCACCAAATATCCCTGGCTCAGCAGAACGCTTAATCCCTCGGCGGCCGCCCTGGGGCTTCCTTAGGCCGCGCAGAGATAACAGCCTTCTGGCGTCTGAGAGCACGAACAGGGGCTCCTGGGAGCACACGGCCCTCAGTGACTTCTTTCTACCACTGAAACGCGGCGCCCTCGGTATCCCTCGCGCGGGGCCCCCAGGCCGGGGTGTGGGCTTCCCGCGCTTCACTGCCGGGCCACGGCCAGCGGCCCCGGCCGCGTGACAAGCGCGCCCCCTGCTGCCCCCGCGACGCTGACTCCAGCAGCTCCAGACACCTTTGTTTCTGACGCCCCCTTCCCCGTCCCGCCCACATGGCCTCCCCTTTCAGGAGCCCATCCTCACCTGGAGGCCCAGGCCCTGGGACCCCGTCGCATGCCCCCAGGAGGCCCCCCGACTCTGCCTGTGCCGTGAGTCCAGGGCCCTGCGCTCGCCCACCCCTTGAGGCTGGGAACTGTGGGGTGGTTTCCCCCCAGCACCTGCACCCCCTCCTCACCCTGCCCCACCCACCCATGCCCCCTCCTCCAGGAAGCCCTCGTGGTCCTTGCAGATGCACTCCCCACGGGTCCCCTGCACCTCCTTCATCTGCCCCCCACTCCCCGGGGCTGGGCAGTGGCTGCCTGCTCCCTGCCGTGTTCCCAGTGACCCCCTGGTCATGACTCAAGTGGCAGCGGGACACAGGCAGCACAAACCCACATCGAAGGATCAGTCTCCACAAGGCCAACAGGTTGGGAAGTTGCTTAGAAACTTGGCAAGGCCGTCTCTCCCCCCTCCATTTTACTGGTGGGGAAACTGAGGCCTAGAACCACCCAGCAACTTGGGGTGTCCCTGTGGGGCAGCTCTGGGCAAATGGGCTGGATGGAGGAAGGGATGTCCAAAGTCGGAGGTGCCATGCAGGGCATGTGGAGTGAGCATGGCTATGGGATCCCTGCCCTCAAGGAGCATGGGATGGAGTGAGGAGACAGAATGTCGGGAGCCCCTGGCAGAATCCCATCACACCCAGATGCTGAGAAAAGGGCAGGGTGTGCTGGGGGAGGGCTGGGCATGTGGGGTGGGCGTGCAGAAGTGGTGACCGCCAAGCTGAGGCCTGAAACTCGACAAGAAGCCAGTCCTTTACCACGCCAGAGAAACAGCCAGACTATGGGTAGAGCATGTGCAAAGGCCCTGGGGCAGCTGGGTGTGTCAGTGCCTGGAGTGAGCAGGGAGGGTGGAGGGAGGCGAGTTCAGGAAGTCTGGAGGGCAGGGGGCCTGAGTGGAGCACTTTGGGGGCCACAGCAGAGAAGCTGGAGTTCACCCTAATGCCATGGGGGAGCTTCTGGGATGATCAGGTTTTTGTGGTAGAAGGTCCCCCCCCAGTGCTGTGTGGAGGGGGTACCTGGTAAGTGTGAAGGGTGACAGGGAGGCAGCCAACATGAAAGAATGGGGTCAAGGGAGGCAGTGGGGTCTCTACCCTCCAAGGGGTGGGAAAGGACCCACCTCTGAGAGGGGCCCCAGTGGAGAGGGGCTCTGCCTGGGGCCGGGGGCTCACGGGGGAGGGGAGCTGCTTCACTGGCGCACTGGGCCCCTGAGGGCAGGGAGATGCAGGACAGGCTGCCGAGAACGGTGGCCGCAGTTCAGAGACAGGCCGCCAGGTGTCGTGCGGGCCCCAGAGGAGCCAGGACAGGCGGTGGAGGAAGACGCTCCAGGACACATCTCAGCCCTGTGCCCGAAATCTAGGGACAGCGCTAGCTCTTGTCAACATGAGAAACGCTGCCTGGGGAGGGAGGGGCTCCTGGCCATACCCAACAAGGCCTGAGGCCACCAGGGTCTGCCCTACCTCCCGGGGCAGGGGCTGTGTCTTGGGGAGAGACCCTCCCTAGGCTGGTGTGCACCCCAGTTGCTATGCCTGGTCTGCACACCCAGCTTTGGGGCTCTAGGATGTGCAGGCACATCCGTGCTGATTCCCAGGCTGCAAAGGGGCACACGGAGCCAGGGCACACCTGTGAGGGTCCCCACGCACTTCACTCACATGCTAGCTGCACCGGGAGGTGGGGACAGGGCCCTGCCCCAGCCCATGACGAGGACCTGGGAAGTTGGGACCTGAACTTGGAGCCCTGGTGCCGACAGCCCCAGCCCATGGCTGGGCCCAGGCAGGGCGCCTGGAGGCTCACATCAGCCCTGGGAGTGCCACGTTGCTGGTGCTGTTTAAAACCCCAGTAAATTCCCCAGCAACTGAGCAACTAACCCAAGTCACTCAGGGGGCATGGGGCTGACCATCCCGGGTGCAAGCCAGCACACAAAGAACAGAACAGGCACCATCTCAGGCTCACACACAGCCACACACATGAATACTGTACACACATGTAGATACACATAAACATGACATACATAAATGCACGACTATCAACACACACAGCCATACGTATGTAAACACGTATGCAATGTATGCTCACAGGTGCACAGCACAATGTGCATGTATATGGTCTGACACAAGCACATGTACATGCTCAGATACACATATGCAAACATGTATACACACTGAGACAAACGTGTAACACTCACACACTCATATGTATAGTCACATACATGCTCAGATACACATGCATGCTTAAACACACAGCTGTAAACATAAACATACATGCACATGTATACTCTCATATACACATGCCCATGCATGTACATACAGCCACACATGTACACATTCCTGTGCATATGAACACACATATATATGCATGTGCACAGATTCACACATGGACTCTCTTGGAGACCCCCCCACCCCCAAGGGAATATTCGGCAGCCAGGCTCTCACAGCCTGGGAGCCACGGGCGCCCTAGGCCCTCCAGGGACGAGTCCCAGGCCAAAGACCCCCCCAGACCCAGCCCCCGCCCCTAGGAGAACCCACTCCTACGGTGGGGCCAACCCTGTCAGCTGCGGCCGGGGCACAACATTCTCCCGCAAGACACGGCCAGTGACTTGGCCAGATGCTCATCCGAGAGCCAGCGGGTGAGGAGGACGTGATGATCCTGGACAGGCACTGTGGGGACACCTCGAAATATGCGGCCATGCCCCCAAGGCTACCGAAAATCTCCCTGAAGGGCAAGACAACAGTCTCAACCCAACAAACGTGGCACCACGAGAGGACACACAGAACCACCTCATAGGTGTCACACAAAGATCCTCAACAAAATATGAGCGCGTGTTGTGATAGGACATGGAAAATCACATGCCAGGACCAAGGGGGTTTATCCCAGGAAAGTGAGGTGGGATCCCCTCCCCCGACAGTAGCACCTCACAGATGCAGGAAAGACACCAGACAAAATCCACACCGTCCCGTTAAAACCGTGCCATCACACCCGACTCCGAGGGTCTCTCCCAACCACGGGAAGTACACAGCCCCCCACCTGCAGCCGGGCGCCTTCAGGGAAAGCGTGAGGAGCTGTCACTAAAGCCAGGAGTGACTGACCAGCCACAGGCTCCACCCCCAGTGCGCTGGGCAGACTGAGCAGCGTCCCCGGCCCGGACAGGGTCCCTCATCCAGAAACGCAAAAGAACCGAGGAACGAAACGTAGCAAAGTCACACGTTATGAAAACAGAAATCAATGGCTTCCACAGACACAAAAAAAGTCCCCAGAAAACACGGAAGAGAAGACCCCGTTTGCCATAGCAACTACAAGGACTTACTATCATCAATGTTGTTATCATCAGGAATAAAGTTAACAAGAACTGTCTAATACCTATACATCAAAACCATAAAACCCTCCCCATAAACACACACACCATGATCTTGGACACCACAGAGATGTCAGTCTCCCTACATCAGTTCTTCAAATGCCATCAGGTTCCCTCCTGGAGCTAGACAAGTGAATGGTAATGCCCACTGTGAAAAGCAAACAAGCAAGAATCAGCAGGAAACGCCCGAAAAAGAAGGGCCCTGCCCGGGTACAACACATCATAAAACAGATTTTAGTACACACAGAACAAAGTCAGTGGGCCCTGGTGGATGGAAAGTCCAACAGAGCAGTGGAACAGAACAGAAAAACCCCAAAGCAGATCTCACTGCATCTGGGTATCTGCTTTACGAAAAAACCGGCCCCTCGCATCGGAGGAGACATGGACTCTGGAATAAGGGGCGTTGGTGCAACTGGGAGGCTGTGGCAAGACTGAAAGCGGGCCTGTGCTGCACACCACTTACCAGGAAATTCCCAACGGCCACCAGCAACACAAACACACAAAATAAACATGCACACAAGCGCTAGAAGAAATCAAGGGTGAATTCTTCTACGCTCGCTTATGACTCAAAGTCCAGAAGCAAGGAAGGAAAGATCAAGCTGACCGCCTAAAAACAAAACGGACACCGCCACGGAGGTCGCCTCGGAGGACTCGGGAGCCCACTGGCCAGGTTCCCTTGGCCGGGAAGACACAACACGGTTGAGCATGAAACCAGCCCTGCTGGAACCCTGCACGCCCGCCTGCCATCCGCATGCAGGCGGCTTCCTCAGGGACCCTCTGCGTCCCCCAGATGTGCGTCGCAGCCAGCTCAATGCTGGGGTTTCCCACCAGCCTGTGAGCTTGCTTGCATCATTCCCAGGGCCGGGGCCAGCGGTAAGCAGCCTGCCGTGGATTAATTCACCCCACCAGAGCCAGGCCCGCTCAGGTTGCAGGGCCTCCAGGACCCATCCCATGCCCTGTCTTGAGGGGCTCACAGCTGGCTGGGAAGAGAGGAGTCCCCAAAGCCCACTTCTCAGAGCGAGGGGCTCAGACAGGCTACACAGGCAGAGGGGCCAGGACCTGCAGTTGGAAATTCCTTCAGTCCTCAAACTGCCCCCAAGCACCTCCTGCAGGGCTGGGACACAGGCGCCAGGCCGAATGGCCCCAGCCCTCGCCCACAGGGAGGGAGATGCATGGCACCCATACCCAACAACAGCCTGGGCTGCCAGGTGCTCCTGCAGAGGTGATGCTGGTCTGAGGCCTCCCAGGCCAGTGAAGGGACCATCCAGGTGACTGGGGCAGGAGGACGGGGCTGAGACAACTGTATCAGTGACAATCCAGAGCAGGAGTCACCAGACCCCAAGGCCACTGTGCACACAGGCTTCGGCAGGCCCTGCTGGCCATGACACCTGGTCCTCCTGTCCTTCCTTCTGGCCCAGGTCAGAAGTCTCCTCCTCCAGGAAGCCCTCCCAGACCAGCAGCTCCAGGTCCCTCTTGTTCCCCGGCCCTCCCCACCCGTGGCACACACATCCCGAGGGGCCTGGCAGGTGAATCAGGGCAGGGCAGCAGGAATTGCAGGTGAGAGGCTGGGAGCAGCTCTGCCCCACCTTGTTGGGCCAAATGCCCGGGAGGCTCCAGGGCAATCGTGACAACTGCCATGGGCCCTTGGGCACCTACATACCATCCAGAAGAGGGTCCCCGTGGCCAGGGCGGCATACTGCTCGATGGTGGACAGCACGCTGAAGATGAGGCAGACCAGGACGATGAGGAAGCTGCAAGACAGGCCACACGGTCAGCCCCCATGCCACCTGTCCACCCAGCCTCCCCCGCGCCTCTGCCCCACCCAGGGGTGAGTACTTGAAGTGCTGCCAAAGCCCAGTCACCCGCGGCTGGCGAGCAGACACACAGACGTGGAGCATCCGCAGAGGGACGTCGTCCCGCACAGAAAGGGACGAAGCACCCACTCACGCAGATGGACCTCAGAAACATCACGCTGAGGTCCAGACACAAAAGACCACCTGCCGTGTGGTTATGTCCAGAACAGGCAAATCCACAGAAACAGAAAGCACACTGATGGCTGCAAAAGGGTACAGGGCCTCCTTTTGGAGCAGCTGAATGTTCTAGACTTAGATGGTACTGAAGGCTGCACGGCTCTCTGAATGTCCCAAGAACCGCCGGAGGGGCACACTTCACCTAAATGAACTGGGGGATGTGATTACATCTCAGTAAAGCTATTTTTACTAATTGCTTCTGAAGAGGGGTTGAGCCCCCACAGGAGTTCAGGGCCCTGGGCAGGAGCTCCTGGTGGTAACAGCATAGGAGCCCCTGCCCAGGGCCCCGACTCGCACCTGTTATCAGGTGTCGCCAAGAGTCTGTGGCTCCCAGAGGGGCCTCGAGGCTGCAGGGAGTGGGTGGTTCTCCTCCGGCTTCCCCTCCCGGGGCCCAGAAGCCGGCTGAGCCGGGGAACTCGTCAAAGGGAAGGTGCAGGGAGCCCCACCCTGGGGCCAACGCTCTGGGCGCGGCCCGGCACACAGAGAACACAGAGGGCGCCTGCCTGCTCTAATCACAGCAGAACCGTGACGATAAGGAGGCCACCTTCTGTGGGCAAACCCTCCAGGGCCCTGACCCCCGGCAGTGGCCTTTCAGCTGAGCCCAGTGTCCCTGGGTAGCACCAGGCCAAGGTGGCCCCAGCCCTCCTCCTGCTGAGGAAGCGATTCTAGTGGGCGCCAGAGACTCCAAGCACCCTCGAGGTGGGTCCTTGGGGACAGACAGCTAGGAAGATGCCACGTGGGAAATGCACACACAGAGAAAGCCACAGGCACAGACCCCAGGGGCCCACAGCACAGACCCTCTGCCCAGTGCCCAGGAGCCCAGGCCCCCCCCCAAGATCTGGCCACCCTGCAGCAGCCAGGATGCCCCCTGCCTCTCCCCGAACCCAGCCTCCTGCAGGCTTAGCCCCACCTGTCCCCACGAACCCCCCCCCCCCCCCCTGCCGCACAGAACCCCACCCCCGAGCCTGCCATAGCCTGGTTCCAGCCCTGGCCATCCTCCTTGCAACCCCGAGCTTCCTGGGGTAGGTGGGACTCTGGGGTCCCCCACAAGCTCCTATGGGCAGGGCCACCCCTTCCTGACCCCTGGTAGCCCAGGTCTCTCCCACGATGACCCACCACCCTGCCCCTTGGTGGGTGGCTGTTCAGCACTGGCCCACGGCCCACACCCTGCCGAGGATGCCTGAGCCAAGGCACAAGTCTGATCGGCCCCCACAGGCCTGGGGGTGTGACACACAGCCCTGCCCTCGGGCCTCACCTTCCACCACCAGCTCCGCGCACACCCAGGGCTCTGGCTGCATCAAGCTGCTTGGAATTTGCACCCGCAGGGCCTCCTGCCAGGTACCCTCTCTGCACCCCCACCCCACACCGCCTCAGACCTTGCTGCCCAGCTGGGACAGGGTGTCTAGGCCCTTCCAGGCTCCCCCTGGGTGCTCCCCTGCGCCTGGCAATCCCCAACTGCAACTGCCCATGTCTGTCTCTGAGACCACCACCCACAGCGCCGGCTAGGAGTGGGCAGAGTCATGCATTCAATGGACGTGGCCGGGACCCCAGGCCAGACCCCATGGGGAGCCCTCCGAGGGTGAATGTGACACGGCTCCCAGCTTTGGACCTCACGGGGACATGGGCAGGCGTCAGTTGGCAGGGTGAGTGCTCATCTGCAGTGGGCACCGTCTCAGGCTCTGGGAACTGGCTCCGGCAACCCTGCCCTGCACAGAGCGCACCGCCCACCGTGGGGGCCAGGGGCTCCACCCTGGCTCTTGAAAGGGGCCTTGTGCCAAGCCACGGGCCTGCAGGCCTCTGCCCCTTGCTGGTTCAGCTGCCAGTTCACCCCACCTGGACAGCTCCTCACACTGAGACCACCACACCTAATCCTCCCATGTGCCTGTCTGACTTGCAGTGAGCAGGAAAGTGAGATTAGGCACAGCCTGGCTCGGCCAAGAGGAAGCAGAGCGGGTGCTTCCAGGGGCAGGAAGGGCCCTCTGGGCCCACTCCCCAGACCCCCGTGTGCAAATGGGGCCGGGGGGGCATCTGCACAAAGGGATGCAGCACCCACCGCTGCCCTCCACGGCTGCATGGTCCAAGCAGCTCCCCTGCCTCAGTTTCCTCATCGAAACAAGCCAGACCCCATGCCTACCTCCTCCCAGGCTGTGGAGGGACATGTGGCTGGACATCCCACCAGGGCTCGGGACTCAGGAGTGAGCCCCATGACTTGGCTCTGAGGCCTCGGTCCTGTCTCCTCCTGTGAAGATGTGTGAAAACCACCCACCCACTCACGGCCCCCGTGGGAATGAGGCGAATGGTTTTCCGTCCAGCAACAGGAAGCGCTCCTGGGGGTGGCGGGCTACCACCCCCGCCAGGACCAACTCCGCCACTCACTGACCATGGCCAAGCCAGAGCATCACAGACCCTGCCAGCCTGTGTCCTCACCACCGGGTTGCTATCAAACAATGCTATAGGTGGGGAAACTGAGGCTCCAAAGGCTCTCGAGGGCACACAGAGGTTAAACCAAGAGGTGACAAGGACACACAACCTGAGGAGACACAAGGCTGCAGCCGCGTCCCCATCTATGCCCCGCTGGGTCCCTGAGGCCAGGCCCCGGGCCCCTCCAGGCCAGCTGGAGAGGGCAGCGAGCGTCTTCCAACCTCTCAGCTCTGCTTCCATTGTCACGTCTCCTCCCTGACTCTGAGCTACCTGCCTCCCTCTCGGGAGGATCCCTGCGGTCACAATTAGGGCCCACCGGAGCACCAGGAAAATCTCTCAAGATCCTCCACCTACATCTGCAAAGTCCCTGCTGCCACACGACGTAACCCACCCACAGGACTAGGACGTGGTCACCTTTGGGGGCTGTTATCCAGCCAACCCCGGGAGGCCTGAGCCCCAGCTGACCAACAGTCACCACTTGAACCAAGTCAGTCGTGCCTGCGAGTCACGCGCCCCCAGCTCCACACCACTGCCCCAAGCCCCTCAGCGACCTGCACGGAGGCTCAGCACCTCGCTGACCAGCAAACTGAGCCCAGGGAGGGCCGGGGCGTGGTCAGGACCCAGGTCTGCTGACCTGCAGCCTCTCGGCCCAGGGCCAGGACACGGGAGGTAGGTTTGAAACTCTCCAAAGCAGATGCAGGAAAAGGGAACTGACTGTGACTCCTCTGCCCCTCTCAGCGCACCATGAGCAGCTGAGAGGTGCCGGCTGCAGCACAGCCAAGCTTCGAGCCACTCTGCTGAAGACCACGGCGCTGGTGCCTTTTGGCACCTATGTCTGCTCATCGTGGCTCTTCGATTCTTGTGCTGTTAGGGTGACAACCTCCCGTTTGCTGTCACTCTTAGTATGACCTTAGCGATGGAACAAAAAGGTGTAATCAGAGCTCGTTAACACTATGTGTAAAGTAGGAGTTCACAGGCCCTGAGTAGGGTTTGAAACTGTATGAACTGCTACAAACAAAGTGCCTGGACTTCACAGCAGGGATTCTGGCGGCCGAGGGGCCTCTCCTGCCCACCCCCACAGGAGACACAGTGGACTCAGGCGTGTGGGGGTTACTGCAGTTGGAAGAGTTTTGCCCGAGCCCTGCCAAGGAGGGAAGATCTGGCCAGAGAAGATCCACGTGAGGACAGGCCCGCCACCACCAGTCATCCCTGGCCCCCCACCTCCCAATAGGAAAGCCGGTGGAGGCAGGGCCACCCCCATGGAGTGTGTACTGGGTGGGCGTCACCCACTGCCTGGGCAGAGGGGTGTGGGGAAGCCCCCATGCAGACAGAACCACTGCTGAGGTGGACAACAGGGATCTGGGTCCCAGGGTGGGAGCCCAGCAGAGAGTGGGGGCTCTGCCCAAGGAGCCCCTCCCCCAGGGCTGGCTTAAGAGCATTTTCCTGAGGCGGGGAGGGTGGTATTAATCGACACCCACATGCTAGGCTGCCGTTTAGCCTTGCTGTATCCTGCCGGCTAAACAGTTCTTCAAATATTTGAATACATTGTTCAGCTTCAGACAGAATTATACAAAGTTTACTTTTATCTCCTCCAGATAAAATGAGTTTTATCTTATTTACCACTTTATCTATTCCTGTCCGGGGCGGAGCCAGGGTCCCTGGCCTTGAGGACTCAGGCCTCGGTGCCTGCTCCCCTCCCGCCTCTGCAGGGCCACCACCCCCTGCCCCAGCCCCCACAGAGCTAAGAAACTGAGGCCCAGGGAAAGGAAGAGCCTGACCCAAGTTCTGGACAGGAAGGGGCTGCGAGAGAGAAGATGGTGACCCTCCCCAGAGGCCACCGTGCCTCTGAAGAGCACCCCACCCAGGTTCCCAGGAGAGCATGTCTGGGGGGGCTGCAAGGGGTGGAGATAGGATACAGTCCAAGGACAATACCCTACTTGTTTCCCTCAGTGGCAAATTGACCTCAGGAGCTGTGACCGCAAGCGCCAGCCCCAAGGGACGTCCAGCATGTTATCAGACATCATTCCAACATCTCAGCAGCCAGGTGTCCCGGGAACAGGAAGAACGCGGGGGGTCTGTCTGGGCTGTGTCTGAGCCCTCTGCAGGAGGGTGCCCCAGGGTGGAGGAAGCAGTCTGGGTGGGTGGGCTCAGGGGGCCACAGGCAGGCTGGGTCTAAAGCAAACAGAGGGGCCAGGACTCCAAGACCTTCTCCCTTGCACATGCTAGGGCCCCTGGCCGGCACCTCTACGGGGTCTGGGTCGCCCCAGGTGACCCACCAATAGGACCCAGCCCAGGCAGGTCCCCCTCCAGGAGAGGCAGGGGTCACTCAGGTGCATGCCCCACGGGCGGTAGCAGTGTCTCTAGCCTTTGGGGAGCATCTAGTAGCCCTGGGATATTTCCCAATGACTGAGAAACGTTAAGGAGAACCGTGCGCTTCACACGCCAAGCAAGCGTGTTCCATTCAAGGGGCGCCCTTACAACCACTGAGCCATTGAGGTCACTCTGCATTTTAAGCTGAAATCCCAGGATGCTTAAAAGCAGCATGGGAACATTTCAGAGAACGTTAGGTTCACTGTATTTGCACATTTAATTTACTGAATATATGAGAGTTAAAAATTATGCTAGTAGTAGCAAAGTTTTGTGGGTCTGGAAAACGTCATGCACAAAAGGACACGAGCGTGGAGGAACCTTGAGGACATTGTGCTGAGTGGAATGAGCTGGTGACGGGAGGACAGACACCACACGATCCCACTCGGTCGGACCCACAGGGGCACAGATGGGGGTTGCCGAGAGGGGGTGATGGGAGCCAGCGTTTCACGGGGACAGAGATTCAGTGTTGCGAGAAGGAGGCGGATGGTGCAGCAGCCGCATAACGTGAATGTGCTTATGGCCATTCAACCGTGCCCTTAAAAATGGTTACGATGGCAAATTTTGTATTATGTGTATTTTACCACAATTAAACAAAAATTTTAAAGGAAACTAAGCAAATGACATAAACGAAGCCTTGGATGGCAAACAAGCCCCAGCAGGTCCACGGGCCCTGTTGCTCCAGACCCCCCGCCAGGCTGATACACACACAATGGTTTGTTAAGCTGAACCCAAAGCCCAGGCAGAAGAGGGCCCTGAATGTGTGACTTCAGAGATTAGCATTAATGCTTAAACCCCAAACCACATGTAGGGGCTATTATTTTTTAAACAAAAGTCACCCTGGAAGATTCTAAACACCCCGAACAAATGCTCCCCCCCAGGAAGGAAGCGCTGGGGGCTGGGAGGGGCTGGGCCCCCCGCCCGCCGTCCACCTGCCCTCTGTCCCATCAGTGGCAGGCAGAGCCCCGGGGGACAGCAGCCTCAGGCCTGCCAGGGCTACAGTCTGGAGCTGAATCAGCACCTCAGAAAAAGCCACAGGCCAGTGCAGCACCAGGTGTCCGCCAGGCTGTCTCAGCAGGGGCTGGGTGACATGAAGGCTTCCACCCATGTGCTCTCCAGCACCGTGCTGGGTGGAGCCTGGGCTGGGTGTCTCCAGACCCTCCCGAGGAGCAAGCTCAGCCCGTGCTGCCACGCTGGGAGCCAAGCACGGTTCCCTCATCTGAGCCCCTTGCGGAAGGCAGCCCGTCCCAGGCCACCCACCCCTCAGAAGCCCCCTGGATTGGGGACATGGAGGCTCAGGCACAGCAGGGGACGTGCCCAGGGCCAGGTGGATGTGAGGTACTGTGTCATCTGGGCAGGGGTCGGGGGTGACAAGCAGGTCCAGGCCCCTCCCAGCCTCTGGGGCCAGGCGCCTACATCACTCCTGTCTCTGCCTGCGCAGCTGACTCTTCAATCAAAGCTCCCCCGTGTCTCCTAGGAGGGCACCGGTCACTGGATGTGGGGCCCACCTGGGTAGCCCAGGACGATTGCTTTCTTCCACGATCCTCAGCTGCAAAGATGCTTTTTCTATAAAAGGCCACATTTGGAGGCTCCAGGGATGGAAGCCTGACATCTTTGGGGGCCACTCTCTAGCATACTGTGAATCTTGAATTCCTAAAAATCAGAATTAGGTATCAGGCAAAAACATATGTTAACATCATATTTTTCAAAACATGATTCAAAATATACTCAGAGTTTCCTTTTCATCTTCTCATCTTGAGACCCTTAACTGAATTGCATCTGCCAAGATTCTTTTAAAAATAAAGTCACATCCACATGTACTGGAGTCAGCAGGGGACATCTCTCTTTGAGGACGTCGTTCAGCCCACAGCACAGTCCAAACCCCATCGCGCTGGAGAGAAGAGACGGCGGAGACCACTCGGGCACAGGCAGGACCCGGGCCGGCGCACCTGCAAGGGCAGTGCCCATGACGGGCAGGTCCCTGTGGGGCTCACACGGACAGTCTGTCTCGGCCTCTGGGAACCTTCACTTCTCACCACAATGACAACAGCCCCTGTGGCCACCACACAACACCCTGTCGATGCCCGTTACTACACAGCCATGCTGCAGCTGGCTGGCGGGGCCTCGGAAGTCCCTCCCCGGGCAGCCACAACAAGGTTACAAACCACAGGACGGTGGAGGTAACCCAGTACCCAGCTGTGCCAGGTCCTGCCTGGGGTGTGCGTGCGGGGGGGCCTCTGGGCCCTTCTCAGACAGTGGGGGCCTCACTGTCCAGCTCCACCTGTGCATGGATGGGCCTCCCAGCCAGGCCGGGCCTCACGTGGGCCCCCACCCCACCTCCTTCACCCCAAACCCCTGGGCTGGCTTGTTCCACGGCAGCGCTGAGCCTCATTTCTTTAAAAGGTTCATGGATGGCAACGTGATCCGCAGCCCCAAGGCTGAGACAATAGTCATTCGGCAGGGCCGGGAGCTAACACTTCTGCCCTCATCATCTCCCAAAGTCCTACGTGTGCTGATGCCTTTAACACAGACTCCATCCTGCCTGCCAAGGAGCCACTAGGAGATTAAAATCTGCATCCCATAGCAAGACAAAGGCTTTCCTCTGCCTCTTGTGGTTTTAGCTGACAGTTTTTCCAAAAGGGAAACTCTGGAAACCCCAGAGAAATAGGACCCTCCCTGCTGGCTCTGGGCTGGCACCCCATGCCACGGCACCTCCCCAAAGGCCAGTCCCCACTGCCAGGGCCACCAGGCCTGCCCCTCAACCACAGCCCACCTCCCCTCGTCTCCCCGCCCCATGGCAGCAGACACGGGCATCCCGGTGAAAATGCAAATCCCATCAGGTCCCCTCAAGGTGCAAGACGCTCCAAATGAAGACCGAACTCCAAACCCTCCTTCCTGGGCATCCCCTGACCCACAGGCCTGGGCTCCCCCTGCCACGTTCTCAGAGAGGCCTTCTGACGCCTGGCTCTCATCAGCTCACTGACCGCTGGGCCACTGCTACCCACACCTGCCTGCCCGACTCTAGCAAAGGTTGCCCAAGCAGAGGCCTGTAGGCTGGCATCCCTTCTGAAAGCCTAGCACTAGGCCTGGGATGTGAGCGTTTGATGACCGCCTGACTGACTGAACAAAGGTTCAGGTTGAAGCCTGGAGCTCAGCAAATGGCAGTGACAGTGCTGCCTCCCCACGTTGGCACCCAGGGGTTTTGCTCCATTCTTTCCCTCCTTGCCCAGCCCCACCTCTGGGGGCTCAGCCTGGGCCCTGCACGACCTTCGAACTGGGCCCAGACATGGTGCTGGGGCAGCTCTGCACAACCCGCAGGCTGCGTGCCAACACCGCAGGTCACCCGGGCAGGGGGAGCTTCCCGAGCAGGCTGCAGCGCGAGCGGGGGCACAGGCACGGCCACCCCAGCAGGGCGTGTTGGGCGAGGGCCCTGAGGGCCACCGGCCAGCTGCCGAAAGCCAGCCCCTCTCCACAAGGGAGCAGATTCTCAGGGGCTGCCCCAGGTGACCAGCTCCAGGACAGGCAGCGGGGACCACACCATCCTGCTGGGCTGCCCACGCCACACACCCCTCACCCTCTCAGATGCTGCTTTTACTTCCATTCTGCCCAGAGTCCAGCCAGGCTCAGAGAGGCAAAGCGCCTCCCCGAGGCCACTGGCCAGGCAGTGATGCCACCAAATTCAATCCACATGAGGCAGGGAAGGGGGACGCCAAACCCCAGCCCTCTTCTCGGGGCTGCTTAGCCCTGAGCACCCCTCAGCACAGAAAGAGCACTGGGGTTCTGTCCTGGAGCCCTTGGGGGTGTCCCAGGAGCTCTCCGCGGGAGGCACTTCAGGTCACAGCTGATCCTCTAATGCCCCTGCAGAGGTGGCAGGAGACAGCCACCCCTCTCGGCACCGACGAGCATTCCCGTTTTCAACAGCCTTGCCGCGTGGGGACTGCTGGGTCCAGCTTAGCACGGGGCTCAGAGAGGCTCTGGCCCTTCCCGGGCCACACAGCGGGGTGAGGCAGATGCCCCCCCTCTCCAGGGCCTGTTTTGCCAAGTCTGGCCCCTGCCTGAGGACATGTGTTGATGTCCTCACCTGACACCTAAGCGTCTTCAACAAACCTCAGCACAGAGTCCCTTCTCTGGCAGGGTGGAGCATGTGTCTGAGCATGTGTGTGCAATTCCGTGGCATCTGCTATACAATCAGGAACACACGACAACTGTGTCCAAACATCACGTCCAGCTCCCGGCCATGGGCTAGAACCCTACCTGGAGGGCGTTCTTGGGCCAGGAGTTTGAGAATTCAATCAAACAACAGGAACGCGTGCCCATGGGGCTGGGATCCAAATTTTCTTTACAAACAGGCCCCGTGGTGGCCACCCGAGGAGCGTGGTGCCCAGCAGGTCAGAGGCCCCGGGCATGGGGGGAGGGGAATGAACCATGTAAAACCCCCACAACTTTCTGTTGACTGTAAACCTCACAAGAAACCTGAGAAGTCGGCCCATTCCTTGCTCATAGGAGAGAATGGAGAAGCTCAGAGAGGTTAAGTGATCTGCCCAGAGTCATGCAGCCCAGAGCAGTCAGCAAGAACTGGTCTCCAGGCCTCCCACTGTACCCTGAAGCCACCAGGAAAACCACGACCCAGAGGGTCAACCTGGAGTGTCAGGGCATCAGGCCACCTGGCCTTCTAGGAGGGGCTTCCAGAAGGAAGCCCGGCCTGGTGGTGGGAGGACAGGCCCCAGGCAGGCTCAGCTAGGAGGGCTGTGGCATGTCCCGGCCCTTAGGGTGGCCGGAGCGTGCAGGAGAGGACCAGGAGGCAGCTAGGCCCTGGCTGCCTACGAGCAGGGTGAGGACGAGGCTCTTCTCTCAGGGACCCAGAGGAAGCAGGGTGGCCTGACAGAGGGGCAGGCCTGCCCGGGGCCGAGGGCTGCTGGGGCCGGGGCTCTGTCCTCTTGGGTGCCGGCCACACGAGGTCTGGCTCCCCAAGCCCGTGATAAGACACCCCTCAGAGGGTAAATTTAGAAGGCGCCAGGAGAACAAACTCAAGTGACCCCACGGACACGGACCTTATCTGCCAGACAACGCACATCCTCGTCTCTCTGAAAGAGTCCTGTCCAGGGCGAGGAGGGGGCTGGGCAGGCCCTCCCAGGGGGCCCGATGGACCTGCACCCACTCCCCAACCCCAGAAATGGCCAGGCCCCTGCCTGGGAACAGCCCTGGTCCCACAGCTTCGTCTGGCTCTGGGCCTCCCTGCCTCGGCTGACAAGGTGGCGCTCCCTGTCCCGGGGCAGGGGCGGTCTTGTGGGGCAGGGGGAGGCACTGGTGACGGGTGTGAGGGGCTGGCTTTAAGGACTAGAGGAAGTGGGCAGTGCTCCCAGGGCACCTCAACTGAAGAAGAGAGTGAGGTGCAGGACAGTGAATGTCTCAGACGCTCTGGACACCCAGGTAGCCAGGTCCACGCACGCCACCAGCAACTGGAGGGTGTGGGCCGTCAGGGCTCATCCCTACTCGGGAAAGTCCCTCCTCACATCTAACCCAGGTCTTTCTTGCTGTAGCTTGGTCTCCAGCAGAAGGAAACCTCCTACCCGACTCTGGAGGACACAAGGATCCCTGGAAGCTGAGCTGCATGAACCCTGAGTCTCGGTTTCCCCACTGGGGAGTAGGAATGCATCAGGGGTGCCCAGCAGCCTAAGCCACGATCATCCTCGATCGGCCCCAGCCACACCATCGACATTCCAGAGTCAGTGGCAGCTCCAGGCTCTAGGGCCACGGGGACACGGCAAGACCCTGCCCACCTAGTTCCACAACCAGGTTAAGAAGGACCACAAGGCAGAGCGTGTGGGGAGAGGTGCCAGTGTTTCAGGCTGGCGCTGCCTCCCCAGGCAGAAGCTCACTGAGTCCTTCTCACTGCCCCCTGCGCCAGAGCCCCGGGTGGCCACCAGCAAGGTGAGACACGGCAACGACAGGGCAGAGGGCCAGGCCAGATCTGAGGGCAGCCGACCCAGTGGCCAGGAGTGACCCACACCCCCCTGACAGAAACAGGCAAGTGTTGACATGGCACTGGGAGCCACCACCTCTCTGACCAGCTGGCTGAAGCAGGTGTGGGGCAGGCCTGCAACGCACATATCTGCAGCCCAGGGGCATCAGGCCTTGGAATAGACAGGCAGGGACTCTCAGCGGGGTGGGGTGAGTCCCCTTCTGCTCACAGCCCCTCCTCCCTCTCCCACGCTCTGTGGAAGGGGTGGTCAGGGAGGGCTTCTCAGAGGTGGAGGCCCAGTCCAGGCAGAGGGAACAGCACATGCAACATGACATGATCTGCACACCCACTGAAAAGAATTCAGGGACGAGGCGGCACAGAGGGGCAGGGAGGCCAGGGGGACACGCAGAGGCTCTCGATGTTGGCAGGTGACAGTCCCTTCCGACCTAGGTGCCTGAGGTGGAGGCTGCTCTCTGGGGAGCCCTGGACAGGCCAGGTGGAGGCCTTAGCTGGCAGGTGCCTGGGCCATGCCCCGGGGAAAAGGGCCCAAGACCCCCAGGCTCTGTGGTTCCGAGGAGCTGCCCAGCACTTTGAGGGCAGGCTGGGGGTATGATCAGCCCGGCCGCTCGCCCTCAGTGCGGATCCTGTCTGCTGCGGAAACAGCTGCCTCCACCTAGAAGGACCCTCATATCCCATAGGGCCTTCGAAGTCATGGAAACTTTCCAGCTGAGGTCCTTGGCACTCAGAGATCTCTCTGCGTGCTGACACCAGGGGGCAACTAGGAAGAGCAAACAGGGATGCATGCAGGGCTGTGCTGGCAGGGCGGGGCTCCCTCATGGGGGGACAGCAGCAAGGGCATGGGGCTCTCCTCGAGTGGCTTCTGACCTGCCCTGAGAGCATTTGAGATGCAGACCCCCCCCCAAACTCCCCAGCGCCACAGTTCGAGGCCTGGGAGTGGGGGACAGCTATGCCAAGGCAGCCGATCCTACCAGTAGCCACCAGGAACCAGGAACCCAGCCAAGTGCAGCCTGGGCACAACCTCACTGGGGTCCAAGAACCCCAGACTCCTTCGGACAAAGAGGTGAATGCCTGGCCCTGGACATGGAGCCCACACACTTGTGTGCTTCTCCTGACGGGTCCACGAGGGTGATGTGACCTTTAGGTATCAACTTGGCCAAGCCACGGTGCCCAGCTGTTGGTCAAACACCAGTCTGGACGTTGCTGTGAAGGTATTTTCCAGATGTGATTAACATTTAAATCCATGGACTCTGAGTAAAGCAGGTCGCCTTCCATAAGGTGGGGGCCTCACCCAACCAGGTGAAGGTATCAGACCGGTTAGGTATTAAGATGCCTATTTGTCAGGTCAGGAAACTGAGGCTCAAAAAGCCAAGAATCCTGCTCAAATCCAGCTCGCCCTGGTCCTGCCTGATTCTAAAAGCCTAGGATTCCCCAAACAACGAGAAACACCAGCACAGGTACAAGTGGCCCAGGCCCAAGGGCCCGGCCCAGGTGAGAGCCAGAACCACACTTACTCAGTGCCCGCTTGGCCTCGACTTTGTTTTGGGGTAGAAGTGGGGCAGCGCCTGCTTTCCACAGAGGATAAACAGGCCCAGAGATGCGAGAGCTGGCCCAGGCTACACGGCAAGATCACTTCTCAGACAACAGCTTCGGGGGCAGCCTCCACGAGGGGCTGATGGCTCCCGTGCGTGTGTTGGGCACGGGCCCACCCACAGCCCAGAGGGGCTCCAAGAAGACCCCACCCCCAGCTTCACCCTCCAAGTCAGCCCTGGCAGCCCCCCAACCTGGCATGTGGAGAGCCCGATGTTGGTGCATGAAGGACCTCAGGGCCTGAGTGGGCGGTGCCCCTTGGATTTGGGCGATGACACGGCCAGGAGAGCGGGGAGGTCAGGAAGGAGCTGCCCTGTGGCCCCTGCAGCCACATCACGCAGGGTCAGGAGTCACCAGATGAGACCTGGCGGCCCAGAGCCCACCACAGCACCAGGGCCCTAGCCTCGGGGGACTCTTCCCTCGGTACTTTCCTCAAGGGACCCTCCTTCCCACCCAGAGGGCCAGAGCCTGGCCACAGCCACCTTCCTCTCCGTATTCCCGAGGCCCTTGCCCCAGGGCTCACCACCTCCTGGAGCCAGGTTCCTGAAGCCCATTGTCTGCTCCCCAAGGGCTCTGGGCCAGGAAGCCCTCTGCTGACAAAACAAGGATCCCATGAAGGAGACGGCCCACCGTGGGGAGTGGAACATGCCAACGCACACAGCCCCAGGCAGCGACTCCTCAATGGGGCTGTTCACCTGCTCCAGGGCGAGGCAGGACTCACAGCCAGCCACACCCTGACCACAAGTGGGAAGGTCTCAGGATTGAGCCAGGGACAGAGCCACTTCTAACACTGCACTGTGGCCGTGGACATCCCATATGAGCACAGGCTGGACCACAGAGAGTGGCCCAAGGCCCCAGGGACCAGCTTGGTCTCAGGCCCAAGGCAGGGGCATCCCAGCTCAGAGCACAAAAGCAGAGAGACAGCAGGGCAGGGCTACATGTGCACTCTTGCCTCAGAGTGTCCCCAGAAGCCGCTGCGGGACACCTCAACTCAAAGCCCACTGGCCCAGTGTGATCACGGTCTGTCTGCGGGGAAGCTGGGGAGATGTCATTGTTCCAGGCAGCCACATGCCCTGCTACAAATCCACAGCCACCAAAGGGGAGCTGGGGTGTGTGTGGGCAGGGCGTAATGGGGATTTGGAGGGGGAGATAGGGATGCCAGGGTTGGGGGACAGTCCCTGGCTCTCTGTCACAGGGTCTCCACCTTTCCACTGGTAGCCCCCAATCTGGCCCCCACCCCTCTCCGAGTGCTGCTGACATCAGGGGGCAACAGGGCCATACCTGAAGCCCCACCGCTGCTGCCACCCCCAGATCTCCCCGGCCAGGGTATGGTGGGAACCCTCGGTCACCAAGGACTACAGGGGTCCCCTGACCGGCAGCCGCTGTCCTGAGCCAGGCCCCAGCCGGCCCCCAGCGAGGTCCATGCCTGGGCATGTCAGGGATCGCTGTCTGACTGGGTCTGACTTTCAGAAAGCCCCACCCACCCTCGACCTCAGTCCCACCCTGAAGCCTACAGCAATGACACAGGGAGGCAAGTGGCAGCAGAGGCCACAGCAGGGGGCCTGGGGCCAGGGAGTTAGACATGTGAGCCCTGGATACCCTTAAGGCCCCGAGCTGGAGGTCTGGGGGCCACAGACCAGGCCCCACAATGACACCCAGACTCCGAGGCAGGCAGCAGGGACCCAGCAGGAATTAAGCACCCTGCCCCTGACGCCGTCGCCTGGCGGCACCAGAGCCTCCAGCCCCTGAGGCCACCAGGGAAGCTGAGTGTGTGCCTTGTTGTCACTGCACAGGCAGGCCGGGGGGGGGCGCAGCAGGCACTCAGCAGTCCCAGGGCCCGGTGCTTGTGCGGATCTAGCCTGCCTGAGTATGGCCCATGGAAGGGCCTGGGCATTCCATCGCCTGCCCAGGGCAAGACACAAATCCTGCTCCCAGAGAGTGGCGGCCCAGCCTCTGCAGGGTCTGCCTCCAGGAAGCGACTCATCTCCTCTCTCCAGCTGCCTGAGACAAACACTGCTGCTTCCTCTCGCCCTGTCCACGCCCCACTCTGACCGGGGTCCCTCCCTCTGCACAGGGGCCACAGATCGAGGGTCCCCTATGCTGCCAAGCTCTCCGATCTCTGAGCCTGGGCTCCTGCATCAAGGGTCCCAGTTTGAGGAGGACTCTCCAGGTGGGACTTCCATGTGGGGCCACCCAGAACCACGGTCGGCCTTCACCAAAACCAGGAGCCACTCACCAGCCCGGAGGGAGGAAGCGGCTAATTCTGCAGAAGGCCTGGCATGGGGCGTCACTGTTCTCTCCTGTAGCCAGGGGCAGGGTTACTCAACAACAGGCGCAAGCAGCAGTTTTATTTCTGCCTCAGCATCCTTCAGTCCCACTGGATGGTGGGCACTGCTGCATGCTGGCCAGGAGCACAGAGACGTGCCACGAACCGCCAAGCAAGGAGGGAGGACTCCCAGGCCACAGAGTAAGCAGGCCTGGGCTAAACCACATCCCTTCTCACCCAGACTCTGACCATGAAGGACACCTGGGGCTAGTGAGGCTACTCTGGCCCTGTGGGCCAGGAATCAGGTGGGGCCTATTGCCACCCCCAGGAAGCCCTCCAGTGGCACCCCAGGCTCTCAGAATAAATGTACACTCCTGGCCCTGCCTGCCAGGCCCAGCGGGGTCTGCCCTCCCCCCACCCCCAGGTTTCCTACCTTCCAAGTGTCAGCCCCGAGAAACCCAAGCCACATCCTGCTCCCGGTTTTTGTCCCTGCAGCCCCCACCTAGACAGCACTTAGTGTGTGTGCGGAGCCACGCTGGATTCTAGGGATGCAGCAATAGGTGATGCAGACACAGGAAAAGAGAAAGTAAAAGCAGACGACAAAGGCACAAAGTAACTAACAGGGAAGAGAGAAAGGGTGAAGTCCCAGGGAGTGGCAGGGGACCAGAGATGCTCTGGGAGGTATCACGGAAGTGGAGTCAGGAGAAGAGCTGGGGACAGACACTCTAGGCAGAGAAAAGTGCATGTGCAAAGGCCCTGAGGCAGAGTTGGGCATGCGCAGAGGCTCGAGGCCTGGCTGGTGGGAGCAGAGTGAAGGGCAGGGAGAGCCCCTCACGGTGAAGCCCGAGGAAGGCCACAGCCAGGAGAGGCAGCCAAGAGGCCAGGGCTCCAGGATCTGCAGGTGGGCTCTGGTCTAGAGTCTGCCGTTAGCCAAGGGCACACCTGGCCTGGGCCTCAGATCCCAACT
Source organism: Daubentonia madagascariensis (assembly GCA_023783475.1). Classification (NCBI taxonomy): domain Eukaryota; kingdom Metazoa; phylum Chordata; class Mammalia; order Primates; family Daubentoniidae; genus Daubentonia; species Daubentonia madagascariensis. Next base: position 486,768 of record JAKFHU010001716.1, on the reverse strand, counting down.
GGAAGAGAGGGTGGGACAACACTGGTGTCACTACACCTCCATGGGCCCCAACCACAGTGGCAGGAGAAAACCTAGCCAGGCTTTGAACCCAGGGAACCAAAGTCAGATGCTGGGACTCATCCAAAGAGAGAGGAGGCTGTCACATGTCACCTCTGTGGGCACCTCCCAAACCCAGCTGCCCCACGCCACCCACAGCCAGCCCAGCCAGGGCTCCTGCCCATCCCTCGGCCCAGCCTGAAGTCACTGAGTCCCCCACCCTGTGCCCGGAAGCCGTCTCGGTGCTGTCTCCAGACCCAGACCCCTCGTGGCCAAGGAGGAGCAGAGGAGGGGGGTGTGCAGGATGGGCTGGGGATGAAAACACTGTTGCCTCCACGGCCATCTGGGAGCACGCCCTGCACCACTGCCCTCCAACCCCTGGCCCGGAGCTGCCACTTCCTGCCTGCTGCCCAGAATAGCCCAGCCTGCCCCACCTCTGCCCAGGACACCAGACGCCCCCAGCCACCGGTCATTCCCTGGAGCAAAGGGAGCCCTGGCTGGGCCCAGACAGGAGGATAGGGTTTGCCAGGGCAGGGGTCCTGGGGTGCGAGGCACTGAACTTGGACATGGAGGGGAGAAATGGTGACGCCGATGGGAGGGGTGCCCCGGGATCCCACCAGCCCCTCCTCAAAAGCCACCCTTCATGAAACACTATGTGATATTAAAAATTGAAATTCAGTTTCCTGAAACAGCAAATAAAAACCTTTAGATAGATGCTCTGCCTCCCAATCTGTGCTGTGCACTTCTTATAGCACAAACCCAGTCTTTCCCCCAAGGGCCCCTCAAGTTCCCCAATACGGGGCATGTGTTGTTCCAATTTGGAAACTTTCTATTTAACCCTGAGCAACACCTCCTTCAGGAAGCCTTCCCAGATTGCACACTCAAGTCCACACAGACACTGCACATATTTGCCTGGCACTGTGTACCTCCCCCCACAGCCCTCTCCCCAGCTGGAGCTTTGCTCTCTTGGTTCCTATGATTCTGTGATGAAGGGTGACCCCCAGCACCCACGAGGGCAGGGGCCTGTGTGCACGTGGCATACTAGCGTGGAGGGAGCATGCTTTAAATACCCAGCCTTCCTCGGCCCTCCTCAAGCCCCGAGTGAGGCCAGGGGAAGTGATGCCTTTCTTCCTAAACTTTATTCAACAGCCTCACCCCTCCCTCCCATTTGGGGAGTTTCTGCAGTGGAAGCCAGGGGGTCACTGCCACTGTTGAGAGCTGGGTCACCTACACCCTCTGCACTCCAAGAAGCCCACCTGCTGGTCTCCCAAGGCCCTGTGAGCCGGGCGAGACCCCCCACCCCACTAGGTGCCATCACCTCCCTGCGTGACACACAAGGATGCTCATCTCAGGACCAAAACCATCCTGTGCGCAGCAGCCGGCCCCAAAGCTGCTGCTTGACCCACATACAGGTCGGTATCTGGGGCTGCCCTTGGCTGGTGCTCCCCAAAGCCTGCCCTGCCGAGCCCAGGCTCCAGGCGATGGGGCTCCTGGCCTAAAGCTTTTCCACATCACATCTAAGCTGGGCCACAGCAAGTCAGACAAGCCAGTGTTGTCCCCTGAAGGCACCTGTGTGTTGGTGAGCCTCAAACTTGTTTGCATGGTGTTTACAAAATTCTCCTTCAGCAGTGGCGTCCCTGAGAGCCTGGGTGCTCCGGTGCTGCAGGGGGTGTGGGGTACTGATCCCTGCTGGGGCCGAGGCCAGCTCTGAGGGACCAAGCTGGGCTTCTGTGCCCAAGAGATTGCAGGGCAGGGTCTCAGCCTTCCACACACGTGTGGGATAAAACTTGTGAGCCACGTCACCAAGCCTAGAGACCAGTTGCGAAGCCCCTCGGAGCCACGCAGCACAGAGCCCTCTCGCCTCGGTTCTAGGACACCCACCCTCCTGGGGCCAGCCCTCCTCGCCCCCGGCCCTCCTCCCCTCCACCCCACTCACTCCCTGGGACACCCGTCCAGTCCTGGCTCTCGTGTTGTTTATATGCTGATGCCTGCAGACCCGTGAGCCCAGCCAAGATCTTGCCCAGAGCTCCCACCTGTGCATCTCACCTGGCTGCCTTACAAACACTTCACAGTAACACGTCCCCAACTGGCCTCTGTATCCCCAACCCTGACCCTAGCACCTTCCCCATCTCAGAAACAGAAAGTGCCTTCTACTAGATGCCTCCTTCTATTCCTGGACCCCCCTCCCCTGACGCCCACCACCCAATCTACCTATAAACCCTGTTATCTACAGCGGTGGTCCTGACTTCTCACCCCTCATTTAACACCCCCAGAGCAAGCCACCCCTATCCCACCACTACCTCCCCGCCCTGCCCCAACCCCCTGCACCACTCGGAAGCCAGAGGGACCCCATGGCTGTGTGAGCGAGTGGGAGGAACTTCCAAAGAAGGAGCCCCAGGCAGCTGCCTGGAAAAGGCCACCTTAGATCATGCACCAGAGTAAACTCCAAATGGACGAGGAGCTGAATGCAGGAGGCAAAGCCCGACTTCTAGAAGGAAACAGTAAATTCCTCCTTGACCTCAGTGCAGGGAAAGGCTCTTACCCACAACTCACAGTCCTGAGGCAACAGAAGAAAAGATGAGTAAATCTGACCACATGAACATTCAAATTTTTTTTAATAACAAAAAGCACCATAAACAAAGTCAAAAGACAACTAACCAACTGGGGAAAAAAATTCATAACATAAACCCAGATAAATGACTAATATTCTCACAATATAAATAACTTAAAAATCTAGGGACCAAGAACCAAAAACCCAATAGAAAAACTTGGAAATGAAATTATAGACAATTTACAAATACACACACATACAACTTTCAGACATATGAAAAACATTTAAACCAATTCATAATTATAGAAATACAGATTAAAGAAAGCTATGGAGCTGACAAAAAGTAAAACAGTGTGACAGTACAATGTTGGTCCAAGTGCAGGGAAACCAGTGTGCTTATACATCCCCGGGCTACTGCAAATGCATAACCCTCCTGGAGGGAAATTTGGTCAGACCTAACAAAATTCCACCCACGCTTGTCTTTCAACCTAACACTGCCATTTCTAGGCATCTACCCTAAAGATACACGTCTAACGATGTGAACATACACACATACAACGTTATTCTCTGCAACATTGTTGCAACAACATAACATACGTATGCACAAAGTTAGATTTTGCAACATTATTTGACATTGCACATATTAGAAAAACCTAAATGCCCATAGGTAGGAGAGGGGTTGAATAAGGATGGCAGATCCACACTGTAAGGTACGGGGTGACTATAGAAAAGAATACGGAAGATCTTGATAAACAGCTATGTAATAAGCCCCAGGAAACACTGTTAAGTGAGAAAAACAAATACAAAAAGAGTAAATATAGTCTTTTCAACAAATGGTGCTGGGAAAATGGAATATCTACATGCAAAACAATAAAGCTGGATATACAAAATTTAACTCAAAATGGATCAAAGACCTAAATGTAAGACTTTGAACTATAAAACTTTCTGAAGAAAACATAAGAGCAAAAGCTTCACGATATCGGTTTTGGGGGCGATTTCTTGGTTATGACACCAAAGGCACAGGCAACAAAAAAAGACAAATTGAACTTCAGGAAAATTTAAAGATTTTGTGCATCAAAAAACAGCATCAACAATGGCAGAATGGAAAAGCATGACCCAACCACATGCTGTCTACAGGAGACCCACTTTAGATCCAAAGACACAAACACAGTGGCAGTGAAAGGGTGGAAGACGAAGTCCCACGCAAACAGCAACCAAAAGCTGGGCGGCTATACTAACACCAGACAAAAACGAACTATAAATCAACAAAGGCCATGAGAAAGGAGGACATTACATACTAATGAATTCGATACAGGAAGACAAGAAGAAGATATGACAATTATAAACATTTATGAATCTAATGGCAGGCCATCAAAATGCATGAAGTAAAACCTTACAGAACGGAAGGGACAAATAGACAGTTCTACAACAGTGCCACACTCAGGAGTGACAAACAACCAGACAGAAGGTAGAGTAAGGAAACGGAGGACTTGAACACAACAAACCAACTAGATCTAGCGCTGTGGTCCCCAACCCCGGGCCGCGGAGCTCCGCCGCCCCCTCCCCACAATATATGTCATATGTTAGGCCACAGGTTAAGTCTCAATAGATTTAAAAGAGAGAGATCATACAAAGAATCTTCTCGAACCACAATGGGATAAAGTTAGAAATCAGTAACAGAAATAAAACGGGAAAATTCACAGATTTGTGGAAATGAAACAACATACTCTTAAACAACCGATGGATCAAAGAAGAAATCAGAAGGGAAATCAGAAAGTACCCGATGCAAGTGAAAAGAGAACACAATACCCCAAAAGTTAACGGGACACAGCAAAAGCAGTGCTAACAGAGGTCTTTATAGCTACAAACTCTCACCCTAATAAACAAGAAATCAGATCAGCAAGCTAACTGCACAACCTAAGGAACTAGAAAAAGAAGAACAAGCTAAACCCAAAGCTAGTGGAAGATAGGAAATAAATATTAGGGCAGAGATCAACAAAATAGAATAGAAAAACAACAGAGAATGTAAACGAAACCCAAAGTTTGTTCTCTGAAAAGATCAAATAACTGACCTACCTTTAGCTATATGGGTTGAATAGAAGAGAAAGAAGACTCAAATTACTGAAATCAGAAATGAAAATGGGGACATGACTATAAATTCTACAGAAGTGAAAAAGATTATAAGAGAGTACTACGAACAATTGTATGCCAACAACTGAAGAACCTAGATGAAAAGGACAAATTCTTAGAAACACAAAACTAAAACACGGAGAAATAGAAACTCTGAATAGACCCATAACTAGTAAGGAGACTGATTAGTGATCAAAAACCTCCCAACAGAAGCAAGCCCTGGGCTGATGGCTTCACCAGTGAATTCTACCAATATTTAAAGAATGAACACCAATCCTTCTCAAACTTTCCAAAAAAAATTGAGGAGGGAAAACTTGCTAACTCATTCTATGAGGCCAGCATTATCCTGGTACTGAAGCCAAAGACACCATAAGAAAAATCACAGCTCAATATCCCTTATGAACATTGATGCAAAAATCACAACAAAATACTAGCAAACCAAGTTTAGCAGCATATTAAAAGGATTATACACCATGACCCCGTGGGATTTACCCTTGGAATATAAAAATCAATCAGTGTAATACACTATATTAACAGAAGGAAGGAAAAGAAAAACATGTGATCATCTGCATGCAAAAAAAAAAAAGCATTTGACAAAATTCAACATCCTTTATGATCATAAAAAATCCTCTCAACAAACTAGGAATAGAAAGAAATTACCTCAACATAATAAAATCCATATATGAAAAATCCACAGCTAATAGTATACTCAATCATGAAAGACAAAATTTTTCCTCTAAGATCAGGAAAAAGGCAAGGATGCCTATTTCACCAGAATTCTATTCAGCATAGTACTGGAAATTCTAACCAGAGCAATTAGGCAAGAAAAATAGAAATGAAAGGCATCCAAAATGGAAAGGAAGAAGCAAAATTATCTGTGTTCACAAATTATATGATCTTATATGTAGAAAACCCTAAAGATTCCAAGAAAAACCTATTATGTGGTAATTATATAAACTAATAAAGGAATTCAGCAAAGTAACAGGATACAAAGTTGACACACAAAAATCAGTTGCATTTCTGTATGCTAATAATGAACTCAAAAATGAAATTAAGAAAACAATTCCATTTACAATAGCATCAAACAGAACAAAAAACTTAGGAATTAACTTAACCAAGGAGGTGAAAGGCCTGTGCAATGAAAACTATAAAACATTATTGAAAGAAACTTAAAAAGAAATAAATAAATGGAAACACATGCCATGTACATGGACTGAAAAACTTGTTGTTGAGGTGTCAGTACTACCCAAAGCGATCTACAAACTCAACGCAATCCCTATCAAAATCCCAATGATAATTTTTGCAGAAATAGAAAAATCAATCCTAAAGTTCATATGGAAACTCGAGGAACCCCAAATAGCCAAAAACAGTCTTAAAAAGAAAACCAAAGCTGGGAGCCTAACGCTTTCCAATTTCAGAACTTACTATAATACAAAGCTACAGTAATCAAGACAGTGTGGTACTGGCATAAAGACAGACTTATAGACCATTGGCATACAAGAGAGAACACAGAAATAAATCCTGGCATATATGCGCTAAGGATTTTTGACATGGGTACCAAGACCATTCAATGGGAAATGGACAGTCTGTTCAACAAATGGTGCTGGGCAAACTGGATGCCCACATGGAAAAGAATGATGCTGGACCCTTACATGACACCATAAGTAAAAATTGACTCAAAATGGATCAAAGACCTGAAACTATAAAACTCTTAGAAGAAAACATAGGGTAAAAGCTTCATAACATTGGCTGTGGCAATGATTTCTTGGATATGACACCAAAGACACAGTCAAAAAACAAAAAAAATAGACAATTTGGACTTCACAAAAATGTAAAATTTTGTGCATCAAAAGACAATATCAACAGAGTAAAAAGGTAACCCACAGAATGGGAGAAAATATTTGCAAGTCAAATATCTGATAAGAGATTAATATCCACAATATATAGAGAACTTTTAAAACTCAATAACAAAAAAAACCCTGATTTAAAAAACAGTCAAAAGACTTAAGTAGATATTTCTCCCAACAAGATACACAAATGGCTAATAAGTACATGAAAAGATGCTCACCACTAATCATAAGGAAATCCAAATAAAAACTACAAAAACTACACTCACTAGGATGGCTACTGTAAACAGACACAAATAACAAGTGTTAGCAAGGATGTGGAAAAATCAGAACTTGTGTGCCCTGTTGGTAGGAATATATAATGGTGCCACCATTGTGGAAAACAGTATAGAAGGTCCTCAAAAAATTAAAAATATAATTACCATATAATCTGCTTCTGGGTATATACCCAAAAGAATTGCAAGTAGTGTCTTAAAACGATATTTGTGTAGCCATGTTCATAGCAGCATTATTCACGAAAACTAAAACATGGAAGCAACCCAAGTGTCCATCAACAGATGCATGAATAAAGAAAATGTGGTCTTTATACAGAGGAATATCATTCAGCCTTAACAAGAAAATTCTGCAATATGCTTCAGCATGGGTGAACCTTGAAGACATTATGCTAAGTGAAATAAACCAGACATAAAAGAACAAATACTGTATGAGTCCACTCATATGAGGTCCCCAGAGGCTTCAAATCCACAAAGACAGAAAGTAGATAGTGGGCTCCAGGGGCTGGCGAGAGGGACGGGGAGCTAGTGTTTAATGGGACAGAGTGTCAGTTCCGCAAGATGAAATAGTTCTGGGGATGGGTGGTGGTGATGGTTGCACAACAATATAAATGTACTTAATGCCGCTGAACTGCATACCCAAAAATGGTTAATATGGTAAATTTTTTTGTTATGTGCATGTCACCACAATTAGAAATTCACAAAGGAGCATATATAGTGTGCTTCCCTTTACGAAAGAAAGAAGGGACACAGGAAAACACACGTGCGTTTGCTCATCTGTGTGACAGAACTGCAGGAGGGATAAATAAGAAACCGAAGAGCCGGGTTACGTCCAGGGTGGCGGGAAAGGCGTCTCCCTGGGGACTCCACTTTGTGCAGCCCTGACTTTTGGAGCCATAGTATGTTTACATCCCCTTCACACAGACCCCAAACAAGCAATTAAAACCAGTCGGGATGGGGGCGCCCAAATGGAAGACAGTTCACCCTTGAGCAACGCGGGTCTGAACCGCAGGGGTCCACTTACCCGTGGGTTTTCTTCCGCCTCTGCCACCCCGAGACAGCAAGGCCAGCCCCTCCTCCCCCGCAGCCTACGCCACGTGAAGCTGAGGACGGAGACCTTGATGACGATCCACTCCCACCTGACGAGTAGCAAACCTTTCCTCTTCCTTACGATTTTCTTAACATTTTCTTTTCTCCAGCTTACTTTAGGACGAGAATACAGTATGTAGGACATACGACGGGCAGAATATGGGTTAATCGGCTGTGCTATTGGTAAGGCTTCCAGTCAACACTGGGCTCTGAGCAGTTAAGTCTTGGGGGAGTCAACAGTTATCCACGATTTTCAACTGCTCAGGGGCTGGCGCCCCGACCCCCGTGTTGTAGGAGGGCCAACGCCACCCGCCTAGCGGTAGAATCTAACCGTGTTCCAAGTGAAGGAAATGACCACACGGAAGGGAGCAGAGAAGGAAAACAGCCTCAGTCACTGTGGGGACAGCAGCTGGCTGGACTCTGTGAGGCTCGAGATGGAAAGGGCTGTGCACAGACCTCGGGCTCGGTGTCAACCCGTCTGCCCCGGCGCTGTGGGTCGGCAACTCTGGGGCTCCTTTACGTGGACACCAGTGTTGAACAAGCCAGTGAATATGCTCAGAACCAGGTTTCTTGCCATCAAAGAAAGGTGTTACGATAAAGAGAGAGAATTAGCCCCGGAATCGGAGAAAACCCTGGGGGCAGAACTGGAATAGGAGACATCAGTACGAGCCCATATATATGTTAACATATATGTAGATGGACACAGAAATCTAGACAGGGGGGGTTTCCACACACACACATTCCCTGGCTCCGTCAGCTGAGAACGCCCAGAGCAGTGACGCCACAGTCGCAATGAGCACACCAAGCACCCACACCTTGGTTTCTAAACACCGCTCTCCAGTGACAGGAATCAGTGCTCTTTGGAGAAGCGGTTGATTTCAGGACAAGGACAAGGACAATATGAGCAGAGTCTGGAGCACCGCGGGTGCCAGACAGCAAGGCAGTGCTCGAAAAAGACAGGGCGCACTGAGAGTGCACAGGAGCTGACTTGAAGGAGTTCCCGATGCCAAAGCTGGCACAATTTGAGCAGCAAAAATGAATAATGATAGTATTGGATTATAGCCCATAAAATAAAATAAATATCTGTAAAACCATATTGATATAAATAAATCATTAAACAAATAAATGGAGAACAGGGGACAGCACTTCCTACAGAATTCCAACTGACAAATGTAGAAGGAAAATGGAAAACAGAAAATCCCCATTTGGCAAACTCCACAGATTTTGCCTGTCACAGGCAAGATCCATGGATGGATGCTAAAATCAGTGGGGCAAATCTGAGGAGAAAAAGGATTTTACAATGTTTCAATGTGTCTCCCTCAAGATATTTATTAGTTATCAAGGGGAAAGAGCAAATTTATGGTGCAGATGCCCAGCAAACACACCCTTACCGGAGTAGTCAAGGTCAACAACTAGCAGTGAGACCTGCTGACGTCAGCACCCCCGCCGAGGCGCACCAGGCGCACCAGCGTCACTCCTGCGCTCGCGCCAGCAATGCACAATCTCTATCTAATCACTGGGGGACATTCTACTCAACACCTACATCCAAGTGTTGTCTGAAACATCAAGGTCACGAAGACAGACGGGGGAGCCGTCACAGGCTGCAGGACACAAAAGAGATGCGATGACCAAATGCAACCGGGGACTGGGGAACAGAAAAGGACTTTAGCAGAAAACCAGGGAGGTTCTCATAATCCCACAAGTCAGTTAATAGTAACGTGCCAAGTCAATTTCCTAGTTGTGCTCAATATACCCTGGTTATGTAAGATGCTAATATGAGGGGCACATGGGTGAGGAGTCTACTGGAACTCTCAGGACTGTTCTGGGACTTTTCTGTAAGTCTAAAATTATTTCAAAATAAGAAGTTTTTTCAAAGAAGCTGAGAGGACAGATCTTGTCCCTCATCAGTCACGCCCCTGGGCACCCGCTGTCGCTCCCGGGGCTGTAAACCTCATGACCTGGCTCGCACCCCTGTCCACCCTATCTCCAGCATCTCCCCCCACATCCGCTCTAGCCCCAGCCCCTCGAGTTCCTCACGCTCAGCAAGCACATTCCCACCGCAGGGCCTTTGCACATGCTGTTCCCTCTTCCCAGATGCTCTTCCTTCAGAAGTAGGCACAGCCCACTCCCTCAGTTCCTTCAGGTCTCTGCTGAAATGCCATCTAGTCCCAGAGGCCATCCCTGTCTACCCTCCACAAGGGCACTCCATCACCTTCTCCACCCCTTTCCCTGACTCCTTCTCAGTCTCTTACCACTGCTGGATGCGCTACACATCTGTCCATGACTGTCTCCACTCTCTTGCATATCATTTTCTGGAGGGCAACCATCCTGTCTCATTAACTCTGTTTCCCAACAACCCAGATGGTTGTCTCGTATGTCACAAGTGTACAGCGGGCAGGTGGCAGAGTGGATGAATGGCCCGAGTACAAAGATGCCAGTAAACATAAAAGCACACCCCTCACTAACAACAACAAGGAGATTCTCCTTTGGCCTCATCAAAATGGCAAAGTGTTTTTATGATCATATGCAGCTTCAGAGAGGGCAGGGGAAATCAGTGCTGTCCAGCATCATGGCGGGAAGCTAAATTAGGAAAACCTTCCCCGAAGGCAGTTTGGCTAAAGTGGCAGAGCCATAAAACGTGGGAACCCTTTGATCCTGTTGGTCTTCTCCTGCAAATATGACCCAAGGAAATAATCTTGAGTTCCAGGCAAAAATGAATGGACAAGGATTTGCATCACAACGTTATTTATAATAGTCAATTAGGAAATAACCAAGTTGTCAACAATAGATAGTTAATTATGTTCAGTAACACTGTGCAAACACCCGGCAGCCATTAAACTATTACATCTGGAAGGAGGATGATGTGAGAAACATCCACAATGTGTCAAAAGATGATACAAATGAGTTGTCTAGTATCATCCCCATTTACCAAATCCTTGCACAAACACACTGGTGCAAATACACAGGTCATGATAGTGCCCGATGCTGCCGCGTGCTTCCTGAGCTGGCACTCAGCGAGGGGTGCCATAGAATTGGCTTGTTTAATCCTCAACCAACCATACCTGGTGAGGATCCTCACTGTTTCCATTTCACAGATGAAAAAACTGAGACAAAAATGAGTAAAGCAAATGGCCCATGGACACACAGCTGGTGAGGGAGCAGCCCAGCTGAGGACACGCCACTCACTCCTGACTGCACTGAGCGTGTGCACGTGCCCCCCACGCATGCACGCACACACAGTGACCAAGAAAGCACACACAAACTCACGCAGGAAAAAGAGAGAAGGAAACCCTCAGCAGGCATCTCTGACTTTTGGTACAATGAGTCATTTTAATTTTTTTTTAAATTTCCAAATGTTCTCTGATTAACATTTCTGAGTTATATAATCAGAAAAACTAATCTACTAAAAACGCTTTATATTTGGTGAGGAGATAAGCAGAAGCCTTTCCAGTGGCCACTGGAATAATCATATGCTTTTGATTAGAACTCGTGACACGATGTATCATATCAGTACATTTCAGAAGAGAAAACCACCCATCCTGTGGTTATGAGAGAAATCCAAAGCGTGTGGTGTGTCATTCTTTTCTAACTTTTTATTTATATAATTTCAAATTTAGAGAAGTTTCAAGAATAGAACAAGGAACTCCCAAACGCACTTGGCCTGGACTCCCCAGTGGCTTCCGCGTCGCCCCGTTTCCTGTTCTGTCCTGTCCCCCCACCCTCCCTGCTTCCGGCTGTGTTTTTCTGAACCCTTTGGGAGTAGCTGGAGACACCTTGCCTGTTTTATGCTAAATACTTCTGCACGTGTCTCTGAGGAACAAAGACGCTCTCCTCCGTAAGCACACAGTGCCGTTGTCAAAATCTGGAAACTTAACACCAATAGGATACGGTTCTCTAATTCACGGCACATATTCTAATTTCACCAACAACTCCAACAATGGTTATAGCAGCTGTTTTTTCCCCAGACAGGATTCAATCCAGAATCACAGATTCCACTTAGTAATCATGTTTCTTCTTTCTCCTTTAATCTGAACAGTTCTTAGGCCAGGGATGGTGGCTCAGGCCTGTAATCCTGGCACTTTGGGAGGTCGAGGTGGGAGGATCGCTTGAGGCCTCCAGGAGTTTGAGACCAGCCTGGGCAACATAGCGAGACCCTGCCTCTGGAAAAAAACTTTAAAAATTAGTCAAGTGTGGTGGCGTGTGCCTGTAGTCCCAGCTACTCAGGAGGCTGAGGCAGGAAGATTGCTTGAGCCCAGGAGTTTGAGGTTGCAGTGAGCTATGATCACACCTCTGCACTCAAGCCTGGGTGACAGAGTGAGACCCTATCTCCAAAGGAAAAATTTCTTAAAAACTAAAAAAAGCACAGTTCTTTAGTCTTTCCTTACATTTTTTGGCGTTGGCATTTTTGAAGCGTCCAGGCCACTAACTTTGCAAGTGTCCCTCCACAGGGGTTTACCGGGTCATGTGTCTTTGGCAGGAATACTGCTACCTGAGGACATCAACTCAGGAGGTACTTGAGGGTGGTGTCCCATTCCTCTGACGTTAACTTGGATCACTTGGTCAGGGTGGTATTGCCAGGTCTAGGCCCTGGGAAATTGCTCTTTTTTCCTTTGTAACTACTAAGTGAGTGTAGGGACATACTCTGAAACTATTGCCATCCTGTTCCTCAAACTCCTGCCGCCATGCCGTGGTTCCTCAACGGCCTCCCAAACACATTGTCTCTTCCACCTCTGCAAGTTGTCTTCCTTATCCCCACTTACTACTTGTGTACATACATCCCTATGTCCAGGTGGACGCGTGGATTCCTGTTTTATTTCGTGAGTTATAACCCATTATCATCATTGTGTGTGTGGTCATTTTTAACGTACTATGGGTTAGTTTGCTATTTCATTGAGGATTTTCACATCTTTCTTTGCACACATGATCAGTCTGTAGTTTCCTTTTCGCTATCTCTGCTAGAGACACTCTCGTGTCAGCAGTACGTTCACAGCCAACCTGGGCAGCTTGTCCACCGGCTCACCAATGCGGCTGGACCTCTTGGTAGCATCCTACCTCCATGGTGGAAAGGACCTGGGTCACCCTGGCCTGAAAGCTTTGCCAGAAGAAACTTTTTGATGACTTTCTAAAAAGAATTTTCTATTTTTTATCCCACATCCAAAATCTCTCAAACCCGCAGAATGAAAACATTGTACAGCAAACACCACATAGCCAGCATCTAGAGTCCACCAACGTTCTGCCGAGTGTCTTTCTCATGAGCTGTCTCTACCCACCTCATTTTCTGATGCACTCAAAGTAGGTTGCAGACGCTTTGATGTTTTCAAGTTTATCCCACACTTACTGAGATTTTCTACTTCTTCCTAATTTAACTTTAATATCTTTTCCCAAATAATCAACCATTTCACAAAAGTTTAAATTTGTTGGAATTTTATAAATTATTGTCAAATTTAAAACTTTTTCTAAATCTATTGCTAAAAGGACTTCTCATGCCTAATTTTCAGTTATGTACCTGAGGTGTCTCCTTGATTGGAATTATGAAGGCATATCTGTTTTTTCCTCAAAGAACCAAGAACCAGCTCCTGAAAAGAATTGTCAACACTGTTTTTGTTTCCCATCATTTTCTATTCTTATCTCTTATTTATTTCTGTTTTTCTTACTGTGAACTTTTTAACTTACATAGTTAGTTTACCTTTTTCTTTTTTAATAAATGAAAATACCTATAGCTATGAATTTGCCTCAGAGTAGATATGCATATACCCACTAAGGTTTAGATTTATTATACAGTAATACTGTTGCTGTTTTTATTTCTAAGTAGATTTCTTCTTTAAACTTTTATTAACTAAATTTGTAATTAATAAGTTTTAAATTTACATTTAAATCAGGTATATCTAGTATAGTTTCTTAATTTTAGAATGTATTGAGGCTTTTGCAGTCTAAGATCAATTTTTGTGAGTGTTCCATGAATACTGTAAAAGGTATATCTTTTGCTTTTACAGTACAAAGTTTTGTATATCAATTCATATTAATAAATCAAATTATTTGTTTTCTGGATCTACCAAAGACTGGATGAAATGATTAAAGTTTCTATTTCCTTTGCATTTCAAATAGTTTTTATTTTATTGCCCTTTATGAAAGTTTCGGCTTCACAGCTGACTATATCTTTAGCAATATTCTTTGAGATTAAGGCTGCAACCTCTACTATCTTGTATAGCAGGTGTATATAATTGAAAACCATTAGCCATTCTTTTATTGTGATGGTGTCACACTTGATTTTGTGATTTTCACAAGCAACACATATTTGAGTTTGTTTTTTTAAAATCAATCCTAAGAATCAGGCTTTTGGGAAGGAGACTCTAACCACTGAAAAGCGTGAAGAGCAAATGTGGACGACACTTTTGGGAAGTCTGGCCAGGAAGGAGAGAGAAGGCAGCCTGGGGCAGGGCTGGGGTACAGAAGTGAGGGGCGAGTGTTTGCCATTTTGTTCTTGTTTGGGGCAGAGGTGAGCACGTGCAATGACACCAAGAAAGAGCCGGTAGAAAGCAGAAGGGGAGACTCAGGGAGGAGGGGCGGCTCCGTGCTGAGGCCCAGATCTGTTCGGTAGGGCAACACATGTCTTCCCTGGAGAGGAGGGAAGGGAGGGAGGAAGGAGCCTGTGGCTGTGGGCAGAGTGGCAGGACTTTAAAGTTTGGTGGTGAGAGAGGCGGGGAGGCTGAGCTGCCTTGGTGGAGACTGAGCACAGCAGTAGGCCAGCCTCTGCCCTCACCGTGATCCAGGTCCTACCCAGGCTCTCAGCACAGAAGGGGCAGGGTCTCCTGCCATGCTTCCCCAGGGCGCAGCTCTGGAACGTTCCGTCTCCCTCCGCCATGGTCTTGGGGGCTGCCGTCAGTGCTGCCCTTTCTCATCACAGGTGGAAACTGGGTGCTGAGAAGTGGCTGTTATTTCAAGCCAGGAGCCACAGGAGCAGAGTGGCATCTGACAGAAGTGGGGAGGGAGGAAAGTGACCCCAGAGAGCCCAGATGCCCAGGGCGAGAGGGGTGAGGAGGGGCTTCATTCAGGGCCAGAGGGCGGGAGGCCAGGCAGGGGCGAAGCCGAGCCAACCAACTGGAGACCAAGAGTCACTGGGGCGGTGCCTTGGAAAGCTCCAAGAGAAGCCCCAGTCAAGGGACTGCCCGTGGGTGAGGGCCATGGGCCACGCAGTCGCACTGCTGGTGTATGCTGCAAAGGATGAAAAACAGGTGTTCACACACAAACTTGTACTTGCACGTCCACAGCAGGACTGTTCACAACAGCCAAAAGGTGGAAACAACCCAAGTGTCCCTAAGCTGAGGGATGGACAAACAAATGTGGTCTATCCACACCGTAGATTACTATTCAGCTTAAAAGCGAACGGAATTCTGACCCACGCTGTGACACGGTGGACTCCGACAACGTGTGCTCAGTGAGAGCAGCCAGACACGAAAGGCCACATAGGCTATGACTCCACTCATATGAAACGTCCAGAACAGATAAACCCACAGAGACAGAAAGTAGATCTGGGGTTGTCAGGGCTGGGGGAGGGAAGCTGGGGGGTGACTGCTAACAGGTACACAGGCTTCCTTTTGGGGTGACGGAAATATTCAGGAATTAGAAAGAGGCGATGGTTGCGCTACATTACGAATGAACCAAAGACCACAGAATTGTACATTTTAAATGGTTAAAATGGCAAATTTTATGTTATGTATATCTTATCACAATAAAAACAGTGCATATTTAAATATGCGTGCACACACACACACACACACACACACACACACAGGTGATGTCTGAAGCCGAACGCCTGGGTTCCCATCCAGCTCTGCCCCGCACTAGCTGCACACCCTGTGCCTCAGTTTCCCTATAGGTAGATGAGGGCAGTGTAGGGCTGCGCGAGGTTCCTATGGGCGAGTCTGCATAAAGTGCTTGAACAAGGGCTCCCCACGGCGAGGACCACCACAACGTCACAATCTACAATAGCTCGCCCTGGCCATGAACACCCTCTTCCTTGAACATGACCCAAATCAGCAGGTGTGGCTGCTCCATGCTCTGAGTCCCTCTGTCCTGGGGACTTGGGTACGAGCCCTCCACCCAGGCCCCCACATAGCATGGAACACTCTGATGCAAAGGCCTTTTGTCTGTGCTGTGAAAGGGCCTCCAGCAGCTGCATCGAATCATAAATGTTTCAGAGACCTAGGCTCAGCTGCCCATCCCTCCCTGAGGGCACAACACACCTGCGCTGGGCAAACTGCCTCAGACAGCCTCAACATTGGGTGGCACCTGCTACCTGCTGACCACTTGGGACCTGTCACCTGGCAGCCACTGGAGCCCTCCCTGGTTTGCCCAGCTGTAGGGTGGGAAGTTCCCTATGGGGCTGGGTGTGCATGTCCACCGCAGCTAGGGCACTGGCTCTTCAGGCAAAGCCGCCCACATAAGCCTTGCTCCCCTGGTGGTCTCTGCTGCCCAGGCCAGGCACCTGCTCTAGGTGAACCATGTCTCTCTCCTGCTTGAGGTAAACAAAGAAGTTATGGCCCCAGGCACCACATGAGCCACTGGTGGTCACCACCAGGAGACCAGAGGACAGCAGAGCAGTGTAGGAGAAGAACCACATCCTGAGAACCTCATCCCTGAGACCCTGGATCCCACCCACCCCTTCCTGCCAGCATTTATAACGTCCAGTTTCCCTGCATGGCACCCAAAATGAGCCTCTTTAGTAAGGAAAGCCTGTGCTGAGGGCAGGATGTAGAACAGCTCTGTGCTGGGTGGCACGTGGAGAGACCACCAGGCCGGGACCCCTGGGCCAGCCACAGCCCCACTCCTGAGCGGCCATGGGGCCCTGGCTGCCTGCCCCACCTCCCTCCCCAGGGCCCCAACAGTCCCCATTTCCGGCATCAGGTGTCTGTGGAGGTTTGGTGACGGAGGATGTCTGTTCTGGAAGGCAGGACATGAGGCTTTGCCAGGCTCCCATGGGTGGAGGTGTGGAGTGAGGGCACGTGGATGGCCTGTCTGGCCAGGTGGAGCCCTGAGCCATGGCTGTCCCGGGCCAGTGGGTCCCCGGCCCTGCCCGAGCAGAGAGGCACCTCCCCGGTGGCCAGGGCCTCAGGTGCCCGCGGGCTGCAGTCTCCAGACCGGCACAGGCCCTCAAAGCCAGCCGAGGGATGACACACGGCCACACACCTGGTCCACAAACCACGTGCAACGCAGTAGAACCACACACAGTGACCAAGCATCTGTGCCCCACTGTGCGCTGCCCCACGGTGGGGGACTCAACAACAGATACAACAGGAAATCGCCCTGCCCCTTGGGGCTCCCTGCACAGACCTTTTCCTCCCCCACCCTGCTCCCAGGGAAAGGCCTGGCCCCTCCCCTGAGCCTGGCCCCACATGGTCTCTAAGGACCGGCTTTCCTGGTGGGCAGGCCCCGGGACAGACTCACCACAGGAAGGGCCCCTCCCAATGCGCCCCTAGGTCAGCCGCTACCGTGGCCCCCAATCCTCCCTGAGGGCCCTGACACCCACCCAGGCTCCCAAGCTCCCAGCCACCATTTCCCCCCGGTTTGCAGTTGTACGTACGCAGGAGCACCAACAGAGGACATTAGGGACAACAGCCCCCAGCCACCCCCAACACACCACCTGCTCTCCTCGGCCTATGCCGGCCGCTCCTCAACCACGGGCAGAAACTTCTGGAGGTTCCCTCACACAGTAAGTGAATCCTGTGGGCGGGAGCTACCTGGGGACCAACTGGGGGGGCTTGAGATGGCAGGACCCTGCCCAGAAGGTGCTGCCCCTTGGGGCCAGGATGGTGGGCGGGGTGCATAGGACACTCAAGAACAGAATCCTTCAGGTGGGGCCCGGCCCAAGCCCACCCCAGCCCCAGGAGCCCCTGTGCTCATGCGCATCCCAGTGCCAGAGCGTCGGGGGGGGCCCTGGAGTGTCAGTGGGGGTGCTCAGAGCTGAGGCTTGGCTTGGAGTCATGGAGGCACCCCCCATACCCCTGAGGACAGAATCACACCTGGCTGCATCCACAGCATTATCTAATGGGGGCAGGATGGTGCTCCGTGCACCCCCAGATGAGGAGGGGGCCTGACAAGGGGCCACACGCAGGCAGGAGCCTGCGTCACCAGCCAGCACCCATCCCTTGGGCCCCCCACCCACATGCTCATGTTGCTGATGACTCAGAAAGTCTCAGCATGATGTCTCCCCTCCCCCCGTATCCCCTCTGCACGGCTCTGGTCAGGGACAGAGACCAGGACCCCAGCCCACAAAGCAGCCCACGCCATGACCTTCCTTCTCTGGCTGCAGGTGCCTCACCCCAAGATGAACGGACTGGCCACAGAGCCCTACAGTGCCCTACAGCCCCTTCCAGCTCTGCCCCTGGGAGCAAGGGATGCACACACACACATGCACGCACACATCCTGGGGCACACGCGTGTATTCACGCACAGGCGAACACACGTGCACACACACAAGCGGCCATGATGCTGCCATGCTCAGAACCCAGAGCTGGGCCACTGGGGCCCTCCGAGTGCCGGGGACCCGGTGGCGGGTGGGGGGAAATGGATTTCATTAGTCCCACAGGGTCTGTCAGCACTTTAGTGACCTGGCTTTTGTCTCACAGGTAGAAGGGCAGGGTCAACGGCCAGTCACAGCAGGGGCTGCGGAATCCTGAGCAGCGCGGAAGACACCAGGGCGGGGGTGGGGCGCGCACCGCAGACAGGGTGAGAGGGAGAAACAGCAGCATTGGGGGTGCAGCCCTGCCATCCCCACTCGCAGAGCAACATACCCCACGCCTCATATCTGTTCTCCGTCCTTCACGGTCCACGATCAAGACTCCGTGATTCACGACCTGTCCTCGTACTTCGTACGCTTCCTCCACCCTCTGTGCTCCCTGCTGCCCGCGCCACGCTGCACGCGCCACGTCGGAACTCCCTTCTCCACCTCATTCTCGACTCGCCATGCTTCTCTGCCCATTTTCCACACCGCACTCTGCTCTCTACTTGCCACCCTCCGTCCCCCCTCTACTCTCCACGGTCTGTGCTCCGTCCGCTCCAGGTCCCCACCCGCTCTGAGAGAAAGGCTCGCCACGCACGCTCGCCGTTCAGAGTCCTGGTCCAGCTGCGTGCCGCCCTTCGCAGTTGCGGGATTAAGACGACACGGAACGACACGGGACGACACGGGACGACACGGGAGGGGTGAGGGCAGGTGGAGCTGGGGAGGGGGAGGGGCTTTCCAGCAAGTGCTGCTGGAACCGCATGGATCCCGCGGGCAGAGGGAAGCTGCGTCCACACCTCACGGCTGATGCAGAAATTAACTCAGAAAGGAGCATGGACCTCAATGTGAAACCCGACCCTGCAAAACCACCAGAAGAAAACACAGAAAATCGCTGTGCCTTTGGTTTGGGCAAAGATTTCTTAGATACAACAGCAAAAATACAACCCATAAAAGAACAAATTGATAAACGGGACTTCATCAGAACAAAAACTTTTGCTCTTTGAAAGACACCAGTAAGAGAACGAAAGGAAGAGCCAGACTGGGGAAACCCTGCACAGCACGTACCCGACGAGGGACTCGATCCAGGATATAGTGGTGTGCAATATGCAAAGAACAGAGCAAAGAACTCTTGAATTCACCAACAGGAAAGCAAACAGCCCACATCTTCCTAATGGAGAAAAGATTTGAACAGATGCGTCACCAAAGAGGGTAAGTGAACAGCAGATAAGCCTGTGAAAAGCTCCACATCGTTAGTCACGGGGTGCGCGGGAGGCAGATGCCAAAAAAGCCACAGTGAGTTCCCGACACACCCACTAGATTGGCTAAAATGTAAAAGACCGAAGACACCAAGCGCTAGCGAGGAGGTGGAGCAACTGGAACACTCGCACACGGCGGCTGCAAAATGGCACGGCCGCCTTGGAAAACAGCTTGGCGGCGTCCTGGAAAGTTAAACCTACAGCTCCCACGTGACCCAGCCATCCGACTCCCGGGTATTCACCCAAAGACGTGAAAGCATTTGTTTGCACAAAGACTTGGATTCAGATATTCCTAGCAGCTTCATATGTAAGAGCCCAAACTGCATCCAGCCCAAATGTCCATCAGCAGGCGACCGGATAAGCAAACGGGGTCCACCCACACACGGGGCACAACTCAGCCACAAAAAGGAACGAGCTACCGACACACACAGCGCAGAGGAGCCTCGACGCCGTGACTCCAAGTGAAAGAAGCCAGGCAGAGAGCGTGTTCGCCGTGTGATTCCACTTGTATAAAAGTCTGTGAGGCACAAACCCATCTACACTGACCAAAGGCAGCACAGGGGCTGTGGGGGGTGAGGGGCACTGTGGGGTGACAGGTGTGTCCACTCTCCTGATGGTGGTTTCACGGGTGTCTGCAGGTGTCAGGATGAATCATTGTCCCCCTTGAACACATGCAGTTTGTCATATGTCATTACACCTCAAGAAAGCTGCTTTTAAAAAAAGTTGCTCCAAGAAGGGGTCCGCGGCCTGCGAAAGGTTTGGTGCCCTGACAGGAGTGCGCGTTTCCCAAGCACTAGCTCTGTCCCAGGCATGGCCTAAGCATGTCACTAACAATCTCTGAAGGAGCCACTGTTATCATCGTTCCTGTTTCACAGATGAGGGAGAAAAGAAAAACTAAGAGCTCATGGCCTGCGAGGGGCCGGCCCCTCGGTCCCCCCACCCTGGCCTGACTCTTCGAGGGAACAGGATGGGGGACGAGGGGTCCCCAAGCCCCCATTGCTGGGTGCCCATCAGCTGGTTGTGTACACTGGATCCATGACCCCTGGGCCCTGATGTGGGGGGTGGGTGTTCCTCACCTCACCTGGGCCAGGCCCAGTGGACAGCAGCCCGTCCAGCACAGGGCCCCTGGAGGTGGCCTTTCCCAAACCCCAGCTCCCCAGCCCACCCCTGACTGCAACCAGATATAATCTCAACGGCCCCAAGCAGCTCCGTGTGCCTGGGACTGTGGGTCTTGGCCATATCCTGAGGCTGTATCTGTTCCCCGTGGCTCCTCAGCTGACCCTCCTGGTCACACCACATCCTCCACAAAAGCCTGTGCAGAGCCAGGGGACCAGGCCCCCAATCCCCAGCTGACCCAGGGAAGAGGGGACAGCTTCCTCTACCTCCAGGGACAAAAGGGAGAGGCCACTTCTAAAGCCAGCCTCACCCTCCTAGGTACCCACCTCCTTTCCAGACACCAAGGTGCCATCACAGCATCCACGGCTCAGTCCCAACAGCAGGACCTCATCATGGCCCCTGCCACCCCTGCAGAGGTGCCCTGCCCACCCCCTGGAAGCCATGCCCCAGGGCCTACTGACAGGCCCTGTCCAGCCACAGCTTGGCCCCCTCACCTCCAGGTTACTTCCTGCCCTCCTGGAGGCCCCTCACGCCAGCCCCCCTAGAATCCTCCTCGGGCCCCCTCAGGCCCCTGTAGCCCAGTCATCCACAAACTTGCCCAGGAAGGCCCCTGGACTGTGACCCAGGGCTGGCCCTGGAAGGTGGGGCCAGGCACGTGGGGAGTGAGCAGAGGAAGCCCACAGAGCAGGCAGCCCCCCGGGAGGGGCTGGACCTGGCAGGGAGTCAGGCAGGCCACGGCATCCAGGCTGGCACGAGGACAGTGGCCTTAGCAGGATGCCAGTCCAGGGTGGAATGGACGTGGGTGGAGGCTGGTCCGTGGAGGCCTCCGGGGGCACAGAATGGTACTCTAAAGTGAGTGGCAGGCCCACCTGTAAGGTGAGGCCCCGGCTGGGCAGGACCCGAAATCACCCCAAACTGGAGACCCTGAGCACCAGCCACAAAAGGGGCTGGGGCCCAAATAGGCCTGGGAAGACCAAGGCCAGGGAGGGTGGGGCCGGCTGAAGGCACATGCCAGGCCCACCGGGGTGGGCAAGGGCTGAGGCCTCAGCGTGGATCCACGGGCCCCACCAGAATCAGCCAAGGCCCATGGGCACCATCTGAACAAGGCCCAGGGGTCTGCTCTAGACACCCCCAAATCTCGAACTGGATGCTGGGACCACACAGTCATGGTCAGCTGTCCCCAGGAGACCAAGAGCACCTCAGTATCCTGTCTCCTCTCTACCCTATCTCTGTTCTCCCCAAAGCACCAAGGGCCTTTCCCAGGTTCATTCCAGCCCCACAAGAAGGAGCCAACCACAAGGAGCTGCAGGAGGACACGGAACAGCACGGAGCCACGGGGAGCCCCAGGCACACACAGGGGTGGGCACAAGCCAGCACGGAGCCACGGGAGCCCCAGGCACACACAGGGGTGGGCACAGGACAGCACGGAGCCACGGGGAGCCCCAGGCACACATGGGGTGGGCACAGGACAGCACAGAGCCACGGGGGAGCCCCAGGCACACACAGGGGTGGGCACAGGACAGCACGGAGCCACGGGGAGCCCCAGGTATACACAAGGGTGGGCACAGGCCAGCTCAGAGCCACGGGGAACTGGGGGAACTGGGGGAACTGGGGGAACAGGCTGACCGGCAGGACTGCCTTTGACCCAGGCCTCACCTTTCAATCAGACCATCAGCCCTCTCCCAACGGTGGCACCTGCTGCACCCAGCAGAGCCATCCACAGGAACAGCCTATGCCGACCCCGCACATCTACCTGCCCCCGTGCTAAAGCCTGCCACACATCCGCCTCGTAAGTCCTCCCAACGGTCACTCAGTAACCAGGCTTCTCAGTTGGGCGACTGTGCCCCCAGGGGACACTGGGCACATTCTGGGGACATTCTCATTGCCATGATCGGGGGAGACGCCTCTGGCTTCTGGTGGGTCAAGGCCAAGGGTGCTGCTCAGTACCCTATGACGTGCAAGACAGTGCCCACGACAGAATGACCCAGACCCAGTGTCACCAGAGCTGCGGAGGAGAGACCCTGCTCTATAAACTGAAACCATTAAGATCTCTGTTTCCAGACAGCACGACTGATGCCTAGAGCTCAAGTAACCACCAGGCTGGACCGCCCATGGGCCAGGGCACAGAGCCCACCCTGCCCCCACGAGGACAGGAAGGCTGTCCCTCTGTCATCTGTCAGGAGGCCCCAGGCTGGTCAGCAATCCCACAGCCCGGCCGTGGCCATGGCTGACCGCAAGCTCCCCAGAGGGCTTCTGGCCTGTTGGGGGCTGAGTTTCACTGGGCCAAGCTGACATGAGGCTGAAGCCCCAAGGCCACACAGACGTCCACGAGGCCATCCTGACTCCTGCTGCAAGACAAGCCAAGGGGGGCAGGAAGGCTGTAGCTGCCACGGCCAGTGACACTGGCCAGCCCCTTGCCCCACTGAGAACAGCAGCCCCAGGCCCAGGAGGGAGGACCTGGCACCCTGTTCCCCCTAGGCTTCTGTGAGCCCCCACTCCTCCTCCTGAAAAGGAGGGAACAGACCCAGTGGGGGGAGGCCCAGGCTGTCTTCCCACCAACAAGCACCCACACAGGCGGGAGCTTGGCCAAGGTGTCACCTGCCCCTTTGGAGGCCCCATGTCTGCTCCGGGCCTTGGTTTCCCCAGCTATAAAATGGGGCAGCTGGGCCACAGACTACCTGGGTCTCCTCCTCTAACAAGGATGGTCCTGCTCCAGCTTCCCTCGTGACACATCCTGGGCAGAGGCCTCAGGGGACTCAAATACACCCCGAGTCACCTGGGGCAGCCTGTGAGCGAGCAGGTCCTGGCGGGGACAGCAGGCAGCAGTGCCCTCACACCCAGCGCCTGCCAGCACACACCCCCAGAGGGCACGGGCTCCCAGGAGACAACCCGAGGCAGTCACCAAGCTCCCCAGGGAAGGACAGGTCAGGTCACCAGCCCGGCAGGTGCTACCAGGAGCCACCCAAATCCAGAACTGCCTGGTAAAGCTCCACTCTGCCCACTGGCCTGCCAGGCCGAGAACAACCTTCCAGGCTCCCAGGAGCATGGCTGGTGCCCACCAAGTCTGAGGGGAGAGCCATCCCCGCCATCACTGCTCCTGCCCAGGGCACGCCCGAGGCCATGGACAGCCCAAGGCCGTCCCTGCAAGGCCTCCTGGGAAACTCCCCGGGGGAGCTTGTGAGGGTGGGGTGGGGGGAAGAGAGCTGCGCCCACCTGTCCCCTCCCTCCCTGACTCCCCCGCAGGCATTCCGGGCCCCACCTCCACACAGGGGGCTGCACCTTCACAGCTCACACACTGTCCTCCCCAGGCCTGGGGAGGGAGCCTGCTCTGGCCACCAGCAGGAAAAGCAGCACCAACAGTGGCCTCAACTCCCAGCAGGTGCTTGTACAACGCAGGCAGGTGGTGTGAGCAGGACCTCAGCGAGGGGCGTGGGGTGGGGCTGCCCAGAACCCCTTGGGGGCACTGGACAGAGAGTCACCTGACATGGCTCCGCCCACTCCCCCCCAAGCTGTGACCCTGAGCACGTGTCTGCCACTCTTGGGCTTCGACCCCACTTGGACAAGCTGCAGGAGCAACACACTCAGAGGTGTCTCAGCCCTGGTGGGGGCCATGGTTCCTTCCCACTCAGACCCCCAGCTGGCCCCGCCTCAGTGGAGTTGGCGGTCTCCTCCTGGACTGCTGGCGCAGAGCACTGCCCAAGAGCTGCCGGCTGCAGCGAGGGCCTCAGGCCTCCCACCTGGACTGGAGACCAGACTCCCAGGCTGGTCGCTTGGATGAGGGGTCACAGAGCCTGCTGCAAGCCTGGTGTCCAGGCCCCCAGGGACGTGCGTCCTTCCTTCCTCGGGCACGAGGCCTTTGATGGAGCTGCCGGCCCTGCGTGCTACATGGGAACTTCCGCCAGCACCCCCTTAACAAAGGGGAAAAGAGAAGCCCCCTGTGGACTCCAGCGCCTTTCATCTCTGGGCAAGACCCTCCAGAAGGGACCCACCCGCCAGCCCCAGCCCACCTGTGTGGGTTCAGCGCGGCCGAGCCCGGACAGTCCTTCCCACCACACCCTGGAGCCCGACACAGACTGTGCACTCCTGGCCCCACGAGAGAAGCTGGGATCTGCCACCCAGCAGCCCTGCCTACCTCACGTGCTCCCCAAGGACAGTACCCACAACCCAGGCCCAGCCCAGGGCCCAACGTGGAAACAGCCCAGAGCCAGGAGCCCACGGGACCTCATCACCCAGGGCCACAGGCATCTGCCCCACCCACCACCCTCCTGGACCAAAACCCACTCAACGCACCTGAGTTCTCAGCCCCGAGATCCAAAAGACACCCAGGGGCTCCAGAACCCTCTTTCAGGCCTCTTGTCACTTAACGTATTTTAATCAAAATGACATTTTATTATTTTTAAAAAGCAACATATTTTTTAATTAGAAAATTCAGATAAGCAAAAATAGAAAGACTAAAACCCATAACCCACATCCAGGGGTGACCACGATGAACGCTTGGCATCTACTTTCTGGACCTTTCCACGCCTGAACGTCTGTGTGTTTTGGCCCCAGAGCGTGCACCTGGCGCACTGTTCACAGCCTGCCGTCTGCCGACAGTGAGCACCACCTTCCTGTGTCGCTCACATACGGGCCATATTCTAATTCTCCCAAGGTGTCCCCAAAAGACCTGGCCCCACCCTGCTCGGATCAGTCTTGCCATGGTTCACGTCCATTTTCTTTGGTGCTGCCTCGTGGACACAGGGCCCATCATCCTGGGCCTGCGATTAGTCAAACCAAACCCAACTCTGGACAGTGAACCCACCGGACAAAGGGCCCTCTGAGGGCTGGCTCACACCCCAGAAAGAACCTTCCCTCTGATCCACCTGCCAAGCAATTCCCGAGAAGACGGCCTCACGTGGGGAGGTGCACGGGCACCCACAGGGACTCTGGCATCCGTGGGTTGTAGCCAGGACCAGGCCATCCAGCCTCAGGGCTGACCCCCACCCATGGCAAGGTTCTGGGGTCCCACAGGGAGCACAGGCCACTGCTCTGAAGCTCGAGGTGAGCAGACTCAGGTTCACATCCTGTTCAGGCACCCACAGACCTCCCCAAGCTTAGCACCCGGCGCACATTCACAAACGACAGCCACCTCCACACCCCGGAAGAGTCTAGACTCCGAGGACGCCCTGGGGCGGCGTGACTTTGAGGTGGCAGGCAGTCTGCCAGAGGGCCCTCGATAAGAGCTTGGGAGGTGGAGCCTGCCCTGGGGACTGGCCAGGGAGGCCGCGATCCCCCAGGGCCCCCAGTCCCGCCCATCGCCTCTGCCAAGGACCAAGGACAGCCAGAACATTCCAGCGCTCACCCGGGAGGTACCATAACCCCGTGGAGCTGCATCAGGGACCTTGAGCAGGCCCTGATCCAGGGGACAGAGGGGGCAAATGTTCCTTAGCAGAAAACAGCCTCTACCTCGTGGGGCTGGCAGGGACTTTTCAAAGGCCTTTTGTGTTCCTGTCTTCTGTCCCTGCCCCCAGGTAAGTAGAGATTAGGCTCACCAGGGACATGGAAAGGTCACCTGGTCACCCAAGGTCACATAGCAGTGCAGGATGAAGCCAGGAACAGAGCACCATGTCCCCATTCCCCACTCTTTCCAGGCACCCCATAAGTTGCCCATTCGCCATGTCCCCGTGGCAGGGACACCCCCAAAAGGTTGCCACAGCCCCCTTCCCAGCCCCACGGCCCTCAGCCCTCCTGTGGCTGCCGGCTCCACCCACCAGCTTGAGAGGCTTACACCTGGCTGCAGCACACTCAGAAGAAACCAGAACTCAGGCCAGGCCCCACGCAGGGGCCCAGCATCGGTCCTGTCACCCCTGGCCGCTCAACGTGCAAGCCCAGGGAGGGGCTCCTTTCTGCTCCTCAAAGTCGCCAGGCCCTCCCCACCTCCTGCTCCCTCTTAGCTGCTGGTCTTGCCAGCCAGGGCCTCCACCAGCCCCCTCGCCCTCAGGCCTGGACCCCAAGCTGTGTCACAGGCAGGCTCACCTAAGGAGCACCTACCCACAGCGAGAGCAGGGCCAGGGCACAGAAGCCAGCAGAGAGTGTCCACAGGATGACACAGGCAAGAGTGCTAGCCCACCACTCGGTAACGGAAGGGGGTCTTACAGGATGTGGTGGGGTCTGACAGCTGCCGCCCCGACCCCAGTGAGGCAGTGCCAATGGTGCACGTGGTTCCCACCATGCCAAGAGGAGATGGCATATTCTAGAAACCAGAGGCCTTTGCCAGAGCCCCCAGGCAGGTGTAAGGCTCAGAAAGAGACCCATCAGAGGGGGCAGCAAGCGAGACGGTGACCCTGGGCACCGACCCTAATGGCTACCCTGCCCTCATTGTCCGTGTCCACACTCGAGTCCAGAGGCCCATCCACCAGGGACAGCCATGGGGACCCACCCAAGACCCACACATCCGGGACCTGACACCCACGTGTCCAGGACCCAACACCCATTTATCCCGAATCCATGCCACCAGAAGCTTCCCCAGAGCTCTCCATGAGACATGTCTGCAAAGACACCCCTCAGCCCGGGGAAGAGCTTTGAGTTGCTTGTGAGTCCTAGAAAGACACAATGGCGCTGGGTCTCTTCCCAGGGCTGAGAAGACTCTGACCCCTTCTGGGTTTCAGACCTTCTCTCCATTGGCCCAGGATGCACAGAGGGACCAGCTGCCAGGATGGCAGACAGAGCCGCAGTCCACCACAGCCAGGCTGCGGCAAGGCTGGCCAAGGCCATACCCACCAACAGACCCTCTCCAGAACCCCCCTCTCAGGATGGCAAACAGCTGAGCAGCACACCCAGCAGGTGCCGGAACCAGCTTGCATCCACCTGTTTCTCCCTCCATCCCCCAATCCACCCACCTGTCCACCCTTCAGGACTCTGACCCCGTGCCAGGCTCTGCACTGGTACAGGCGGCACAAGATCCTTGCCATGTTCCACAGCAGCCACAGGCATCAAATTCCTGAGACCCAGATGCTTAGACTCGTGGGGTTGGGGCAGGAGCCACATAAACAAAAGTAGCCACAACCTGGGGCCGAGCAAACCCAGGCCTGGCACCAGGGCCATCCCGCCCTCCTGACACACACGTGTACAGGCACAAAGACAAGGCCTCCCCTTGGGCTTCTCATGGCCCCATGCCACGGAGGCTGGCGGGGACAAAGGCAAGAGGGCATGTGCCCCAGCCCCCACTCTAGGGCCAGCCCACCCCAACAACGCAGCCTTATCGCCCCTACATGAGTCCACGGCCAGGACAGAGCTTCAGAGGCTATTTTAGGAACAAAATTGACCGGCGTGGAAATCTGCCGGGAGGTGGGCAGTCTACGTGTCGACTGAGAACCATTCCCTCCGAGGCCGAAGGCAGAAGAGCCCTGGATAGCGAGATGGCAGCCCCGCCTGGCCTTTGAATAGCCACATGCACACAGACCGAGCCGCACACACATGATTGCACCAGCCTCGTCACCAACGCGAGACGAGGCCAGTGCCAGACCCTGTCGACACTTGAGGGCAGCCTCGAAGCAAGGTGACCACCTGGGGCCACATGCCAGGAGGGCAGGGCTGGGACGCACACCCAGGGTGCTGACTCCAGGACGGCACCAAACCCATCTCAGGCTGCCCCCAGCTGGTAGGCTCACAGACCACCACCCCTGCACCCAGGGGGGCGAGGAGGGTAAGGCCTGTCCGACTCCTGAGCACTCCCTGGAAGCCCAGGGCCTGCAGCATTGCCACCACGGGACGGTGGCAATGCTGTCCTGTCCCCCTCCACAGGACAGGCCCCCAGGCTGTGCCCCCATCAGTGGACAAGACTGACGACTTCCTGCACATGGCCCCATTCCCGGGAGCAACGTGCTCCCCTGAGGGCTTGAGGCAGTCTTTGGTCCAGAGAGAGACACCGGCCCCTCTGCTGTGGAGGTGCCCCGTCTCTGCTCACACTAAAGGTCTTGGAGCACCCAGGCACAGCCCTGGCCAGAGGCCACCCGAAATGGGGGGCTCTTCTATCCAGCCCCACTGCCGCTAAGTCCCCGGCAATGGGCACAGGACATTTGGCAAATGGCCACATGCAAACTTTTGGTTCAGAGTCTAGATACAGCTGGGCTGACACCCAAGTGCCTGGGACACCGCTGAATGTAGGGCACGGAGCAGAGCGTGGCCCTCAGGAAGGAAGAGATGGTGTGGGGAGGCGGCCCGCAGAGGGCCCAGAGGAGGCGGCCAGAGCCTTGAGCGGGAAGCAGGGCTGACACTGCCCCACAGAAAAGTATCACCTGCCCTCAGGGTTGCCAGGGCGCCGCTGCCCCACACCAGCCACAGAGCCCCTCGAAAAGACCCAGGGAGGTGGGCACTGTACCTGTCCACCCAGAGAAGGGAGAGCCAGCAGCAAAGCCCACGCTGACCCTGCAGCCGCCCCGCCTGCCCGCCCACTCGCCCTGGCCCGGAGTCCTGCTCCCAGCTCAGCCGCCGGCTGGTGGGAACCTGGGCCCTCTTGCTTCTCCCCAGACATTGCTGCCCACGGACCCTGAGAGGGTGGGACCCTGACGTGCCTCGGGTGAGGGTCTTCCCGCAGGGCCAGTGACCTGCAGTATTGGGGTTTTAGGGGAACTCTGAGCTTCCACATGTGTGCTGGGCTGGGCTCATGCGCTTAAAGGAAAAACGTGTTGTTCACGTCAAGTACTAAATTCGGTTTGTCTGAAAGACCGCAAAACCTGCAGCGTGGCTTTAAACAAACCACATACCTTTTCTGGCCTGCAGGTTCCCACACATAAAGAAGAAAAAAAAAAACCAGCTGATTCTTGCTAAACCAGTCCCCTGACTCAGCCTCAGATTTCAGCCACCTGGGCTGCCCGTGGGGAGAAGAGTGGTTTCGAGAAGTGAACCCCTCACCCTGATTTCGCCAACCCCAAACCATCTACTGCTGGGGCCACAAACAAGAATCCAGCCCTTTCCACACCCACTTGCCACATAGTGGGAACTCTCTGGTGGCAGGAGGGGCCGAGGGGACCTCCAGAGTGGCCTGAGGGGAGGGGGACCACAGCCACGCGGTCAGCAGTCTGCCGCAGGGCCGTCTCCCGCCGGGGACTGAGCTGAAGCTGGCTCAGAGGAACTCAGCCCTGCCAGTCCCACGATGCCGCCAACTGTGCCCTGTGGAGGGAGCGGCCCAGAAAAACCAAAGAAACAAAAGCTGTCTCAGACTTCTGCAGCTCCTGCCACGCACGATGGGGACAGGCCTCTCCTGCTCCAAGCCCCAGAGAGAGAGGCTCCAGCAGGACAGATGAGGGAAGGGCTTGCCGCTTTCTAAACCACCCTCCGTTCACTCTGTCCCTCGATCCCACCTGGTGGAGGCCTGCCTGGTCCGGCACAGACCCAAGGACTCTGCATGCCCCTGTGGCAAGGAGGCCGTCCCAGTGGGGCCCCGTCTGTGGGGGACACAGCCTGCAGACCACAAAGGCCATCTACAAACACGATCACTGGGCTGCAGTAAGTGGGGTCTGAGGATGGTGAAGCGGGGGCGCCGTGTGCCATCTGAGACCTGCCCCATGTGTCGAGACATCAGCCAGCTAGGCACACAGGTCTGCGGCACAGGGCCGCGGGCTGAGCTGGAGAGGTAAACAGCCACAGCTGAAGGCCAGAGGCCTTCCCAAGACACAGTGTGGCCACATCCCATGTGGGCCTCGTAGAGCCGGCCAGCTGGACTGAAGTCACAGCCCTCCAAGGCCCACCCCGACAACCCCTTCTACTCACCTGCCCTGACCCTGAATTCCACCCCAGCATCCTCCCCAGGTCTTCCCAGGATATGTGGGCCTAAGGTCAGGGGCAAGGTCAGTGCATGCCTTGTCCCAGGCCCAGCTCCAGGCAGGCCACACAGCCCCTGGGCACCACGCCCCAGACCCCGGAGGCCATGGCATCCCAACCACTGCCCACCAGGGAAGCCTGGGTCTCCCCGTTTTACAGTTGAGGTTACGGGGCCAACCGGGAGCCAGGAGATGGTGTAAACTCTGGTCTGTTTGCTCCAGAGCCCCCCTAAATCCCCATCCCCAGGAAGGAAGGGAGCCATTCACAGAATTCCCAACAGCCCCAAACCCTCCTGACTGGGCAGACAGCACACGCCCTGGAGGGCAAGGCATGGGCTGTGACAATGCCCAAAGGATCATGTCCCTGAACCGTACTGCAGTTTTTGCAGTTTGTTTGGTCAGGACCTAAGTAAGGCCATGTGCCACAGTTGGTGGACATGAGATTCTTAGACTCCATCCGTCTCTGACCTCCCCCCCATCCCTTGTTTATGTCTTGCTATTTCACTTACTGAAGAAATCATGCTGTTTGTCCTGGAAAGCACCCCACAACTGGGATTTTGCATGTGGCCTCCCATGTTGTCATTTAGCATGTTCCTCAGGGCCCAGTATTTCCAATAAACTTGTATTTCCACCTACAGGCTTGGTCAGATTCATTCGTTTGTCCATCCAGGCAAGAAAACATCGTGGGTTGATGTGCTTCCCCCGCTCCATCCCGAGGCCCACAGTGTCTGGGCATCTCTGCTTTGGAGGGGTTGGCAGCGTCCACGCTCAACACCAAATTCATGACCTCACCAGTGCCAGGGGACAGTGAAGTGCGAGCTCTAGTGTTGCCTCTTCAGGCATCGGCAGGGTCCTGAGGAGAGACATGATCTCATCTGATACTTGGTTTCCCCGAGTTATAGTTCACACGGGAAACACAGGACGGATGTGTGTTGGGTTCCCTCCATTTAAATACTCAGCAGGTTCAAAATCACGAGTTGTCTTCCTGTTAACCTCCGAACGTGACTGATGGCTTTGTCCCTTAGTGTCAGGATGAACTCAGGGATTTAAACCCCCAGGACGCATCTCCATCCACTTTAGCTGATATTCTCAATGAGGCTCACCTTGGTGCATCTTTAGCCAGGGCACGTCTTCCAGTTGTCTCCGATCCTGGTGGCACGGCCCTCATGGCCGGTGACGACGGTCCTGCCTCTGCCTGGACAGCTGCTCCAGGTTCAGCTCGGACACCTCCTGCTACAGACCTGGACTCAGCCACTTCTGCAGGGGCCCTGGTCTCTTTCGGGGCAAATGGCCTTAGAGGCCACAGTCTTGGGCTTAGGGGTGCTCATAGCTACCAGGCGGTCCTTGTTTCAAGGACTTTCCAGTAAACAGAGAAATTGTTTTTAACAAAGAATATCGTGAACACATACGGACACATCTCAAATGCAGGGATGGACAGTTTTTGCTTAATCTATTTAACTTACATCCGTTTTATCCTCCCACATCAAAAATCTCAGTTCTTAATGACACCAACAGTGATCCACTTGCCTTAACCCACAATTCCCACGCAGCAAAGTAAGTGAAACACTGTCACAACTGTCATATTTCTAGTGGGTTGTCCTTAGCCAATAACCCACTAGAAATCTGTCACCTGAAATAAGTCCTTTCTGGGTGGTTATTCCACTAACTCAGTACATACTTTTAGGTTAATTTGTTTCATTTTGAGTTTGAGAGACTGCTTTTTCCAGTTAAGATTTAGGGATTTTTAAGTAAGAGATTAGGGGCTGCTTTTTTATTTAAAATTATGCAACTATTTTTTAAAAGGTTCCAAAGGCAAGTCCATGAAATGAGGTGTACTCAGACATCCAGGTTCCACACGCGCCTTCTCTTCTCGAGGAAATTTTTTTGAGCGTCGAATCCCCCTCCCCATTGCTTTTGTTTTTAATTTGTGTATATATTTGTATCCTCCTCCCCTGTTAGATGAAGAGTGGCTGTCACACACTGTGCTTTCTCACTTAAAAAAATCCCGATAACCCCTCCGCAGTGGTGCACAGAGATCTACGCGTTTCCTTTCACGGCTGCGTAATATTCCACGCGTGGCCGATTCAGCTGATCTCCTACAACGGGCACGTGTGTTCCCCCAGTCTTCACAGTCACAAACAGCCCCACGTCGTGTCTCTTCCTGCTTCCACCAGGACCTTCAAGAAAGATTCCAGAAAGGGGGTGCCAGGTCAGAGGTCAGCGCATACAGGGCTTTGCTAGATGTTACCAAATTCCCTCCTCACGTAGTCTAATCCCGCCGGCAATCGCTTTGGGATTTCTGCCAGTCAGGCGGGGCTCGGTGAGGTTTTCACCTGCGTTTCCCTCACCAGGAGTGAAGGCAGCACCTTCTTGCATGTTTAAGGGCCACCTGTGGTCGCTTTTCCTGTGAACAGTGTGCGCAGGTCTCCTGCTCATCTCCTGTGGGTGGCTGGTTTTCCTCTTCTCTGTTTTCAGAAACTCTACGGCAGCAATAATAACCTCTCATGACATGTCACATACCCCCAGTTTGCTGGCGTCTGTTTGCTGTTCTTAAGGTGGTGGCACCATATGCAAGTCGCTTCTTTCTTACACAAACACCTACCTCTCCTCAACGCATCTGGCCTCCGACTCGTAGGAGAGTCTCTCCACCCTCAGGTTACAGAACTCCCGGTCCCCGAGTGGTTTTCTGACCCATGTGGGGTCACCCAGTGTGTGAGGTGACATGTGGGTCCTGACTGATGGCTTTCCGCGTGGCCATCCAACTGCCCAGCATCACCCATTAACAAGCCCGTCTCTTGCCCACTGGTTTAAGATGCTGCCTGTATTCTTTCACTAAACTTCACAAGCAGTCGTGTCTATACGTGATTTAGAAATTCTGTTCCATGATCTGCCTGTCCATATGACAGTACCATGTAGTTTTAATTACCAAAGCTTTATGTTTTATAATATTTTGAACCATCCTAGCCAAGAGCAGAGACATGACTTTTCACAAGACAACAGCTGGAGATGTCATGGACTAGAATGCCAAACCCAGGACCCACCAAGATCAAACGTTAGAAGTGTGTGGTTCCTGGGGCTGCTTGGACATAGCCAGAGGTTCCCCTGGGCGCCCCCAACCCCTGCCCCGGGATCTCCAGCTGCTCCCCTCTGCCGGGCAGGGGCACCTCTGGGAGGGAACCGCCGGGGCAGAGGGGCCTGCCTGCCTCAGTCAGGGTCCTGTGCTCACTCCTGCTCAGCCTGGAGGCCAAGGAGGCAGCCTGGCCCTGGGGCGATGGGGTCCCAGTGCAGCTGGGCTGTCACCACACAGAGTAGTGTTCCAGGGGGCAGAGGGAGTGCGGGCAGGGGTCTCTATCTAGCCGGTCTGCCTTTGGTTCCTGCTTTCTGAATCTCTTCAGCTCTGCACGGAGCAAGGTCGGCGGCGGAGGGGAGGCTGCGGACAGCCGTTCAGAGGGTCCTTCCGGTTTGCCCAAGAGTATGCTTTGAGGAGGGAACAGAGGAGGTGCCCGCCCTTGGCACACACGGAGGGGAGGCCCAGAGCCCCGACTCCCCAATGAACCTGCATCCTATGGGTGGGGGCGGCCAGGAGCACACCCACTGCCAAGACACAGGCGCAAGGCAAGCATTTGAGAGTGGGAAGTGGGTGGCCCTCAGGGGTGCTTCCTGGAGGTGGCAGAGGGCGCCGTTTGCAAATTGGGGGCAAGGGCCAGCCCATGGGTGCACACTGGGCCTGATGCCAGAAACAGGGTGTCACTGTGCTTGAGACTGCAGCATCCTCAGGGCTTCCAGGCAGAAGTGGATAAGCTTTCCGGGTACAGCATGAGCAAAGTGGCTGGGCCTCAGTTTCCACATCTGCAAGGCAACTCGAATGTCCCCATTTGTAAGTCAATGAGCAAAATGGGAGCAGGACTCACCCGCCAGCCACAGGGGATCCCTGTGGCTTCTGCCCACCACTTTCCCAAGCTCAGGAATGTTGCTGGATAAAAATACCAACAGGCAGATGTCAGCAGGCCTGGCCTGTCTGGGGCTGGAGTTGCTGGGCGGCCTGACCACCACTGCAGGGTTGGGGGCGGGGGAGAGCAGGGAGAGGGCAAGGAGGCGCCTGGGTTTCAGAGACTAGACGCCATCCAGAGCAGTGAGACAGCTGCACGGAGCCCCGCCTGCCCACACGGACCCTCAAATGCCCAAGAGCACTGAGACCAGCCCACACTAACGCCCCATACAAAGAAAGCCTAGAGCGGCTGAGCCACTGGGGGGGCTCCAGGCACTGGAGGGGGCTGGTGAAGAAGGCATTACTCTGCCTGGAGCAACACAGGAAGGCTTCCTGGAGGAGGTGGCCTCAGAGCCACGCCCCAGCCAGAGGAAGCAGCCAGATGAAAGGCCCTGGCAAGTTGGTCGCCCTACCCCCAGGGTAGGCGGCCCCAGGACACCGAGGGAACGGAGTGGGGCAGGGCCCTGTCTGGGCTCCACACCCCTTGCTCAGGAGGTAGCTTCCTCCCACCTGGAGGCATTCTCTTCCTCCTTCCAGGACAGAGGACAGTGTCCACTCCTCACACAGCCAAGCCACCAAGGGTCGACAGCCCCCGCCCAAGGTGGGAGGGTGGAGGGTGCAGTGTGAATGAGGCCTTGAGGGCCTGTCCAGATTCTAGCCTGGCTATCAGGCAGGCACATGGGGAAGCCGCTCGTGCTTCTGAGTCAGGCAGCCTCGGGCACACACAGCCATGTGGCCTTGGACAGGTGACCTATCCTGAGTGCCACAGCTCCCAGCCGAAAAGGCCCCATCAAGGAGAGCTGGGGGTCCCGGGGTGACCCATCAGTGGCACTGATCCCATACTGGCTGCCTCACAGAGTGAAGCCGGACCCCACTGCCCTCCCTCCTGTAACCCAATCCTTGGGGTCAGAGTCAAAGTGGCCTAAGGGGGTGGTGTTCACTACCTCATTCTCCCCTCCAGTAGCAGAGGCTGGGATTCTGGAAGCTTCTCTGTGGCATCTCCCAGGGCTGGCCACACACCCACGTCTCTCCTTAGGTAGATGCTCCCTTGGCTCCTCCCAGGCCTGGAACATTCTCCTCACAGGTCACCCCCCCAGGAGCCCACGGTGAGGCTGTCCCCACCCTGTCGCCCTCACCTGTGGACAGGGTCTTAAGTCACAGTGACATGCCCTGGGAGCCAGAAGCTGTTTGGAATATCAGAGCTGGAAAGCGCCACAGAGCTCATCCGGGTCCATTCCCAGATGAGGAGGCTGGGGGTGGGGGGCCCTGCCCAGGGCTCAGAGGGGCTTGAGACCAGAGCCCACACGCCCGTACCTTGGCTACTCAGAGTGCGGCCCACAGGCCAGCAGCATTCCTGCGCCCAGAGCGCCAGGCTCCCCACACCTGCTGGGTCAGCACTCCCTGGGAGCTCTTCTGAGCAGCTCCGGGTCACGCCGGCACAGGAAGAGTAAACTCAGAAACCAGCTTTTGCAGCAGCAGGAGGATTCTGGCACCAACACCTTTAGCAACGGGGGCCCAACCCCCATCACTCTGGCACCCATGAGTGGGCACGGCGCTCCTGCCTGCCTCGGTTGCTCCCACCTGCTCAGCCCCATGCAGCCCGTCTCCAGCTCTGTCTGTGGTTTGGATTTGGAGCCACTCTCCCCTCCTGCCCCTCTGCTGGGTGTGCCACAGCCAGGCAGCACGTGGCAGAAATCATGGCAGCAATGGGCACAACAGCTCCCA
The DNA here is from genome assembly GCA_023783475.1 of Daubentonia madagascariensis. Lineage (NCBI taxonomy): Eukaryota > Metazoa > Chordata > Mammalia > Primates > Daubentoniidae > Daubentonia > Daubentonia madagascariensis. Next base: position 450,460 of record JAKFHU010001716.1, on the reverse strand, counting down.
GGCTCCAGTCACTCTGCCCCACACAGGTGGGCCCACCAGGCAGCCCAGTCCGAAGCTGACTCAGGGATACCCTCCCTGCATGCAGAGGTGTGTCAGCGCCTTGGGCCACTGTGACAAGGCACCACAGACTGAGGGGCTCGAATCACAGACATTTCCTGTCTCTGTCCTGGAGCCTGGACGTCCAAGATCAAGGTGTCACAGGGTCAGTTCCTCCTGGGCTGGCAGATGGCCGTCCCTTCCCTGTGTCCTCATGGTTGTCCTGTGTGTGTCTGTGTCCTAATCTCTTTTTCTTATAAGGACACCAGTCAGATTGGATTAGGACCCACCCTCATGACCTCATTTTAATGTAATCACCTCTGTAAAGACCCTATCTCCAAATATGATCATACTGAGGTACTGGGAGTTAGGACTCACCCTATCTCTTTGAGGGACACAATTCAATCCAAACAGAGTGGATGTGTGCAAACACCATCACGACTCTACTGCCAACACCTCCACTGGGCAAAATGGCCCATCCCACTGTCCCCTCAACAGCTAGGGCCTGGGTGTCCATGTCCCGGCCCCTCCCACGCAGAAGAAAGCCATCCCATCGACACCCACAAGGCCCTCGCGGCCCCTCCCTCAGCCCTGGCCCCAAGACCCACTGCTGCCAGCCTGCTGTCTGCGCAGGACCCAGAGCCTCTGGACTGCCAGTGCAAGGGGAACTCTCCCGTCCCTCCACCTACCCTCGGCAGCCGCAGGTGAAAGCCTCCAGCACCAGGCTCCTGGGGCCGTTCATGCAGTGCCGGCATGTGTACATGTGCCCTCCCACCTGACCAGCCCTGCACAGGTGCTGGCACCACCACCAGCCTGCCACAGGAGCAAGATGCAGACTCAGAGGGCTCAGGAACCTGGCTGGGGTGGCCCAGCCATGAGGCAATGCTCAGACACAAAGCTCCACCCTGCTTCCATGTCCAACCTCAGCGCTGCCCAGGCCATCCCGCAAGGGCACAGGTACCTAGCACCATCCTGACCCATCCTCAGGGCAGGCTGGGGAGGCCCTTCCTCCTAGAGCTCTGAGCTCTTTCACCACCTGGACTGTCTCCCTCCCTCCCACCCCCTCCCAGCTGGTGCCAGGCCATGGTTAGGCACTCAATACACGGGCAGAGACATCAGGCAGGGTCTGCGGTGGAGGTGAGGGGTCTCCGGACAGCCAGGGGATGAGACCAAGGGCCCAGGCCCCAGAGAAAGTGGCTGTGGGAGGAGCCCCCAAAGGAATCCCCAGTTTTACTGGGAACCCTGGGTGGAGGGGCCTTAGAGGGGATGGGGGGCAAGAGACCAGACAGCCCCGTCCTCCCCAGCCTCACCACCACCTGCCGCAGCACAACTGCACAGCAGCCACTTCAGACCCTGAGGCCAGAGTCTGGAAGCTGGCGGGTACGGGGAGCCACAGAGTCGGGTGACATGGCCTAAGAACTGGCCTCCACTTGGCCTTGGCTTCTGGACCGGATCAGCCCAATAAACCACCAGGACCTGCTTCTAGCGCCATCAATGATTAACATGCGGTGACGGTGCCGCCAAAAGCCACCAGCGAGGTCTTGGGAAACTGGGAGAGCAGAGGCTGTGGGTGGGCAGGGACAGGAGGTGCGGAGCGGAGTTTGGGTTCGAGAGCCATGGGGCAGCCTCCGCTCACTCTGGGCCCCTCCCTCAAACCCCTCGTCTCAGCCACAAGCAGATCTCCAAGAACGGCAACAACCAGGGCAGGTGCCAGTGGGGCACCCACGGCCCTCATCAGCAGGTAGCCGGGACCCCCGTGCCCCAGATACAGTGGGGGTTCCCACGGTAGAGGCACAAAGGGCCATGGAAGAGGACTGGGAGGTACAGGGGACAGACAGGAAGCCCACGCAGGCAAGGGCCACGGCCCGGGTGCTGCGTCCTGCTCCCTGACCCCGGCCAGCTCAGGGAGGCCAGAAGAACACAGGAAGAGCTGCCTCGGGGGTTCCCCAAGGACAGGCAGGATATCCTTGCTGGCTTCCCCGGCCCCACGTGGGAGAGTGTGTCCCAGCCCTGCAGGGCCCGCGGGGCACCGGCTCCTACCTCGACACCCCCATACACCCTGGGCCCCAGCTCTCCAAGGCCAAGCTCATCCTCCGTGGCCCAGAAACCATTACCCTCCTCCATCGCACGGTCTGCCCTCCCAAGGACAGAGCTCTCGCTCGGCCACCACCTCAGATACTGAGAGCGACACTAGGGCTAGACCACGCCATCTATCCAGGCTCCAGCCACTCTGCGATCCCAGTCTGAGGCCGGGTCTCCCCCAAGAGACTGGCTGATTCAGAGTGTTCAGGGCCCTGCTGACCTCCTAGAGACACAGGGGGTGAGGGGTGCCTCCCCAGGCCCCTGCCTAGCCAGGGTCCACCTCCAGCCCCACCCCACATGAGGGAGGTGGGAGGCTGTCCATGACTCCAGGTGTCCCAGGGCCAGGCATGCCACCTACAGGGACAGGGCCCAAGGCCACACAGCCACTCACAGAAGTGTCCCTTTCCTGGCTCCCTGTCCCCAGAAACTGCCCCTGCCCACTCCGGGAGGCTGGGCAAAGGCAGACTCTGCTGAGCAAACTTCCGAGAGCTAAACAATCAGAATCAGGAAGAAAACACAAGTGTAAGCAGAGACTTCCTCTGGGGCGCGGCGAGCCCTCTTCCTCCACAAGGCACCGCTGCAACCTCGAGAGATGCTTGCCCATGGACCTGCACGCCCAGGATGCGACTGAAGCAAGGGGGGCTTCCGGACAGAGAAGCCTCTGGACGAGGTCTTCTCACACATCTGGCTGTGGGGTCTGCCTGCTCCTAGGCACCTTAGGGAGTTCGGGGCCCAGCAGGCGAGTGCTGGGAGGCAGGCAGCCTGTCTGTACAGCAGCACCCATAAGCCTGGGGTTTGCTGGATGCCTGCGCAGTGACATCAGACTTAGGTGGGGTCCCTTGGGGACACCGCACATGAACATCTCCCGAACCCCAAGATGAGCTACTGCCGCTATGGGCAGAACCTTCCCCTCCCACAGACCAGCCATGGCTCAGGCACCCTCTGGCACTTCAGGAGGCAGGGGCTGGGGAGGTGGGGTGGAAAAGAGTCTCCAAGACCATGGTCCAACCATGTCTTTGGGGACAGGTATCCCTGAGACTTGCCCTCCCTGATGTGGAAGGCCCTGCCTCTCTCAGCAAGGAGGGCAGTGCCCCTGAGACCAGTACCCTACTCCCTCACCTGAGACAATGTTCCAAGCCAGACAGGTCCTGGCTCCTGCTGCTCCCCTGGGGGGCCTGGTGACAGCTACCAGCAAGAGTGAACAGGGCTCCTGGATGCCCTCCGGCCAGGTCTCTAGCAGGCCCAGCAGAGGAAGCAGGGATGAGCACTCCCCACCACCAGCCCTCAGATGAGCCCATGGGGACAGCTGAGCAAAGGCTCACAGGCAAGAGGCTGCTGGCTGGGCAGCCAGGAGGTAGGATCGCTGGGACAGCAAGGGAGGGCTCCAGGCAGCAAGGAGAGCAGCCAGACCATCCTCGGAGGTAACTTCCTGTGCCCTGCCCCACTCAGGCACGCTGTGCTGGGAATTGGAGCCACCTGGCAACAGTGAGGGCCAGGTGCTGCTACCTGCCCACTTTCTCCTGGTGCACAGCTACCTCTGATGGAGGCTGCAGGTGAGCCCCACCGCCTTCCCGTGCCCCTCCATTTTCTGCTTCAACCCAGGTTTTCACAATCCCGGTTGGTTAACACGGGGCTGGTGAGCACTCTCCACACCACGCTGGACCTGCAGGAAAGCACTGTCTGCACCATCCTGCCCCGGACAACGGACAATGAGCGCACCTGGGCCTGAGGTCTGAGAGGGCCTGGCACCAGCAGGAGCATAAGGCCCCTCCCCTCTTGGGGGCTCCTGAGTATCTATCCTGTCCCCACTGACCTTGGGGAACTCTCTCTACGGTGCCCAAGGGCAAGCTCCCCCACGCTGCTGCTCATTGTTGTCCCAGAAGGATTAACACCTGGACTGTCCTTCCAGGGAGGAGTGGAGCCAGCTTCTGGGCGCTGGGCTCTGGGCACCCCTTCCCCAGCTGGCTCCCCACACACACATGCCTGGGCAGGGCCTGTGAGGAGCTTCCCACCCACAGTCACAGCAGTGTCCCTGAACTTCAAGGGACAGGCGCAGAGTCTTGTTTCTGCTTTTCTCCATTAACTCCTTCCTTCCCTCTCCTGCCCCCGGGATCGCAGCGAGGGTGGGGCAGGGGGCTGGGACAGGCTTCCCCACCAGCCCACAGAAAGCACCTCGGTGCCGGCCTTCGGGATACTCACACGGCGAAGTGGTAGACGAAGCACTTCCAGCCGGTGGGGCGCTCGAGGAAGTTGTAGACGCGGCCCTGGACGTGGGTGCGCGCCAGCAGCGGCCGGCGCGCGCTGTAGATGGAGACGCGCGGGTCCAGGCTCACTGGCGGCCGCGGGCCAAGGTCTGCGGCGGGGGGCGCGGCGGGCGGGACGGCGGACGCGGACGCGGGGGACGCGGGCCCCCGGGAGCCGGGCGGCGCGATGGGCGCGTAGAGCGCGCCGCCCGCCGGGCCGCCCTCCGCCAGCTCCAGCGAGAAGGGGCACTTCTTGGCCAGGCCCGCGCTGCCCCGCCGGGCGCCCTGCGGGCGGCCCCAACCGCAGCGCTTCCTCTCGGCCCTGGGCGGGGAGGAGGCCGCGGCCATGGCCAGGCAGGGCCCGCGGGGGGCCGGCCGGGCGGCGGCACCGGCGGCAGCAGCGAAGGCGGCGCCGGGCACAGTGCTGGCGGCCGCTCTGCCAGCCCCGCCGCGGGGGGCCGCTGCCCGCTCCGCCCGGGCGGGGGCAGGGGTGGGACCGGAGCGGGGGCGGCCGCGGGCAGGTCCCCTGGGGCGGCGTGCCCCGCCCCGCCCCTCCGCGCCCCCCTGCTGGCCCCCCACTGCCCCCTGCGTGGAGAAAGGCACGGGGCTGGCAGGTGCCTTGACCTCGAACTGCGCGGCTCGGGCAGTGGGGATGGGGTAGGGTGCGGGCACCTACTTTCCCGCCCTCTGAGCCGCCGCAGAGGGGGTGAGAGGAAAGGCGGACCCTCTGGGCGCCTGCAGGGTGTCTAGGTGGGCAGCTGCAGGCAGAGAACGGGCTCTGGGGTCCCTGCCCACTAGGGCCATCCCCCCTGGGTGGTGAGATGGAACCACTGAAGTCAGAGAGAGCTTAGTGGGAGCTGCGGGTGGGGGGGGCCTGTGTCTGGCTGGGCAGGTCAAGGGAGAGGCGTAGGCAGCGCCCCGGGGAGTTGGGGAATGAGTGTCTTGACCTGCACCCTCCAGACTTTGGCTGCTGCTTTGCCCAGTGGGTAGTGGCTGGTGGGTTCCCCTGGGTGGGGATGGTGTGGTGGTGGGTGGAAGGTTTGTGCCTCTGGCCGGGATGCACTGGCATTTGGGTCTCAGTGCATCTTCGCCTGGGGGGGTGGGGGTGGGGCAGCACAGAGAAAAGACCAGCCTCTGGGGGGGGCCACTGTCCCCCAAGGCAGGGCCTAGAGGGGGAGCTCTGCTGAGACTCGCTGCCCTGCGCAGGGACTCACAACTCATGAGATACTTCTAGGTCTTCACCGAGCACCCTGGGCTGATTTATTGGGTGTCTCCTCCCACCAGAAAGTCAGCTCTGTGAGGTGGACAGAGTCCAGCTCTGGCCCTTGACCCTGACCCCCCCACACCTAGTGTGATGCCTGCACAGAGAAGGCCACAGTGTGATTTGTAGAAAGAGCAGATGAAGTGGGTCCCACCTGTGCTGGGCACCATGGAACACAGGAGACACCTGGGCTAGGGAACCTTCCTGGGAAGTGCATTAGGTAAGGTACGAAATGGGCAGAGGGCCCAAGGGGGCGGCCTGCCTCTTTGGGGCACACAGCTGGCATTCAGCAAAGATTTTCAAGTGAACCATGCATGGCTAACAAGTGTCTGCACTTCCACGTCCCAGCTCAGCAGGGAGGGGTATGGGCTCTTCTTAAGAGGTGCTGGAGCACCTAGACAGCCATACAGAAAGAATGAGGAAGGATGCACTGGTTCCATCTCGCACACGTGCAAAGGAATAGATTTCAAGTGGATCAGAGGCTTGGATGTAAACATTGAGGTGAAGCTGTGCAGATTGTGTAAGAAGGTATGGAGGAATCCTCAAGAACCTGCGAGGTGGGAAACATCTCTAATTGTGATTTGGATTTTGAAATTGCTTTTGGATTTCAAAAGCAAATAGATAAAACAAGAAAAAAAATAAAGCCACCATTAGCAAAGTAAAAGAAAGAAATGACAAATTGGGGGAAGTATTTGCATTTCTATCACAGGCAAAGGATTAATGTCACCGATATATAAACAACTTATGAAACTGAGAAGAAGAAACTGACATATCCTTTGGAAAACTGGGCAAAAGCCGTGAACAGATCACAGGAAATGGGGTTCGTGAGCTTTGTGCTTATGAAAAAATGCTCAACCTTGCTCATAGCAAGAAAAATGCAAATTAAAAGTACACTCTGATACCGCTGCCCACCTATCTGATTGGCGAAACTCCAAACCTTTGAGGACATACTCCATGAGAGAGGCCAGGGAAGCAGGTGCTCTGCTCCCCACTGGTGGAAAAGAGATTCTGGCAATATTAGCAAAGTACGTGTAGACCTGGAAATCTCACTTCTAGGAACTAACCCAAAGACATGTAGGAAAAACAAAATTATTTTAACACCTGTGCGTCCTGCTGTTCACTGCAGCACTCTTTATATTAGTAAAAGGCTAGAAGCAGTCATAGTGTCCTTCAGTGAGATTGATTGTGCTGTGCTACGGGTGCACACTGAAGTGTCGTGATCAGTATTGTCACGGATACTCAAAGGACAAAAGGGACCTAAAGAACTATATTGTTAGTAATAACATTGCTATTGTTATTTTGAAATTATATATATATATGTCTCAAATAAAGAATCATGTTATATTCCTTGGTTCCTTTGGAACCAAGATTTTCAGTATAAGAGAAAAGAGATACAGATATAAAATCAAGGAAGTACAAAGCAATCCTTAAATTTGACTTGGCAATATTAGCATAAGCCCCTCAGCCATTTTATCTTAAAACAAAATTATGTCCTAGTGCTGTCTGCTGTAGAGTTTTGGAAGAGGCTGTTCAACAACAGGATGATTTGAGCCTGAAAAAGAAGTATGGATTAAAGCACATCAAATATCTTAAAAACCCATCCGTTCATAGTAATAGTGAAAAGTACTGTTTGGCCTTTTGCTGGTTACTGGCTCGTCATTCTGGGAACCAGTGGAAGGACCTGCAGACAGGATGGAATGTGGGGAATTGCTTCAAAATAATCAGCAGGGAGGGGTGGGGAGTTGGGGTAGAGACGAAACAAAACTGCTTCTGTGTACGTTCCATAGTTTAAAATTCCAATAACTAGCCACCCACGCACCTGAGGGGGCTTCCTGGAGGCCCCAGGGCTGTCCCTGCCACCAGCTGGAGGAGCTCCTCAGGGTTCTCGGGGGAGGGTGCTGCTCTGCTCCTCCAGGGTCCCGTGGGCTTGGGTTCACTGAGCCAGCGGGAAGCTGGGCAAGGGGCTGTCTGTGTGAGCTCCCTGTATGCTCCAAGGAGCTGGGGGTCTGGGGGTGGAGGTGGGGCCCGAGATGGGGGAAGTTAGAGGAGGGAGTAAGGCCAGGTGTGCAGGTGAGTGAGGTGGGGCTGAGCTGGGATCAGGTGAGGCCAAGGGCTTCGGGGGGGGGGGGGAGCAAGTAGTCTGGTGAGGCCGGAGATGCAAGTGAAGCCTGCTCACTTGTGGGCAGTGGGGCCTGACCCAGACCAATGGCCACTCTCGGGGCTGGCAAGGGGGTGAGGAGGCCCCCTGAGGGGCCCACAAGCTGAGGAGGACAGGATCCCCAAGTCCCAGCCTGCCAGCTGCCACCTGCTCCCTCCAGGACATACCCCCCACAAGCAGGTCCTATGCACACTGGAGCTGGGAGACCCCCAAGACAGCTCTCTCACCTGTGAAATCAGGGATCTGCCCCATCTCAGAGTCGTGGAGAGGAGGGCACGTGCCCCGTGGGCTGTCACCCATCCCCTGATTCATGATCTGAGTGCGCCGCACCTCCTCCTCTTCCAGGATGCTGAGCTGGGAACCAGCATGGGAAGGCTGAGGGCTGTGCATGTGCACATGTACGTGCAAGTGTGTGCAGGCATGCAGGCGTGTGTACACAGCGCACAAGCCCTTTTTTGACCACAAAGGGCCTGGGATCCCCCTGTCCCCACTGCTAAGAAAGGCAGCCTTAGGTCAATGGGCTCTGGCAGGCTGGGTCAGGTGCATTCAGAAAAGAAACCAGTGGGGCAGAATTGGGGGGTGGGGAGCTATCCCCGAGGAGCATGGCTACAGCCTGGCTGGCCGACCAGCTGGTGGCTGGGCCCTCCCTGCAGAGTCACACACCCACACTCGGCCCTCCTGCCTGGGACCCTGGGTCCTGGCCTGACGCCAGGTGGGTGAGTGGGGCGCTTCCCTGCTGTGCTTACTTTAGCCTGAGTGAAGTCATCTGATGTCACCGCAGAGACCTGAGCTGGTCTCACACGCCCTGTTCTTGGGAAACTCCCAGACCCCTATCAGGGTCAGCCCATCTGAGAAAAGGCCCTTCTGGACATTGCTGTGGGGCACAGCATTGATCTTCCTAACCCGGGGAAAGATTTACAGAAGCACAAGCCGTTGGCACTTGCTCTTTGTGGGGGGTGGGGGGGAGTTGGCTTCCACGAGCACCCAAGGGCCCCCCATTGGTGCCACGAGCCTCCCCTCCCCTTCCAAGTGGCGTGTTGGGGACCGGTCCTGAGAGTCTAAAGATCTTAGGCCTCCTCTGGCCCTTGTGGGGGCACCTGCCCAAGAGAGCAGCCTGCCACCCAGCACACAGCCCTCAGTGGGCCCTTCCCTAGGCAGCTGGGCTCTCGAGCCCTCCAGCCGGGCAGGGCTAACATGCTTCTCCTCCCTGGGCCACTGTGGGGCATCCCTGGCCACTCGGAGAACAGAGGGCAAAAGACCTGGGGCGGGTGGGCTGTCCCTACGTCCTTCCAGGCCGTGGTGGGCACTTCCTGGCCAGGGCCTTGTCCTCCTTGTGGATGCTGCCGGCCTGGCTCTGGGGCTGGGGGCTCGCTCCCTGAAGCCCGCATGGCCTGCCACAGGGCCAGAGCCCAGGGCTGGCCCGAGCAGAGAGCGGACCAGAGGTGGTGCCCAAAGGCCAGCAGGGAGGCCGGGGTGGGGAGTGAGGATGAGCAGGCAGGGGTGACTCAGCCAGCTGCTGGTATTTATTAGGCGCCTACTGAATTCCCAGGCTTGCTGGGTGACAGTGTGAGGGAGGCCAGAGGAGCCGAAGGCGAGGCCCCTGGCCTCAGAGGACAGTGACCTTGTCTGTGAGGTACCTGGGTGGAGGGAGAAGCTCACGTCCTCCCCCGTGGCCGCCTCCTGAGATCGGGGACCAAGGGGAGTTAGTGACCGGTGAGCACAGAGAGGGCCGGGGGCGCATCCACGCGGGGCGGCGGGGCGGGTGGACCACCCCTCCTTTGCCAAAAGCTGCCTTCTCCGCGAAGCCCTCCTTGACCAGCCTGTTTAGAGTTCGCCCCCACTGCTTGTCCCCACTTTGTCTTTCTCCACAGCCACTTGAGTCGCTCGCTCACTCTCCACATCTCTCTCTCGTTTCCGTGTTTGTTGCCGTGTCTCCCCCAACACCTCACACAGTGCCCGACACGTGGCCATCGCTCGACAAATCTGTGTCCAGTGACTGCGTGAGGGGACGGGGGTTGTCGGCTGGCTGGGCCACACCTGGGCTGCAATTGCCCTGCTCTAGAGCCCCGGGCGCCCACACACATGCACACATGGGTTTTCAACACACATGCACAGTGTCCACACGCGTACACACGTGCAGTGTGTCCACACGGACACACACCCAATGTGTTTAACATACACAGTTTGTCCACATGGACAAACGCACGCACTGTGTCTACACACACATGCGTGCACACACACATACACACACACAGGTGTGCACCTGGCACAGGCTGGTCTTTGCTCCTCAGGTCTGGCCGGGCCCCTGGTGCGGTGAGAGGGGCATCCTTTATGTGCAGTTCTGCTGTTTGGCTGCCAAGCACCGTCTGCGGGGAGCAGGGTCAGGGATGCCTCCTTCCTGCAGCTCCAGACGCTTCGACATGGTGGAGGAGAGGGCGCGAGCCTTGCCTCTTGGCTGTGTTGCCATGTGCAGGCCACTCGGCCTCTCTGGGCTGTATCTCAGTCTGTGTGACGGGGTCAAGGTCGCCTCTCCCAGGGTTGGTGGTCAGGCTAGTGATGATGCTCCAAGGACAGTGCCAGGCATAGTGGTGGCCAACTTCAGGTGCTGCCTGTGTGGCTGGGGGCTAGAGGCCAACTCAGGGCTCCCTGCCTTGGATGTCACACAGCCCTCTGTCTGTCCCCTTCCCGGTCGCTGCTGCCTGGGGCAGAGGGCACAGACAGAGGTCCGATGTGCTGCACACAGGACTCTGGGCTGAGGCGATCCCCATGGCCACTTCAGGGAGAGGGCGCTGGCCATGGCCGAGGGGAGCAAGGACCCCAGAGGACAGCTTCAGAACTATGGGCACCGTCCTGGGAGGAGGAGCTGCCAGGTCCCCTGAGCCCCCCAAGGTAACTCAGCTCTGTGGGTGGGGCTCTGGGAGGTTGGGGGAGTCTATGGGCAGCAGGACAAGTTGCTCACTGGGTGGGGAGTTGGGGGCCTGAGTCTGGGCTGCCTCTACACAGTTGACCCTTAGTGGAGGGGATGGACGTGTGGCTCCACTTGTCCCGCTGAGCTCTTGGCCACCACTACTGGGTGCCCAGGGTCAGCCCAGAGGCTGCAGCCTGCAGAGCTTGCCTGTGGCCTTGTCCCCCAGCACCCTGCAGTGTGGCCCCATGTTCTCCAACCAGGAGTGGCCAGGAGTGACGTCCTCACCACCAGCTATTCCTGTCTGAGCGTCTCTGGGCCACCTCCCTCCCCGCGAGTCCGGGCCTCGTGAAGTCCAGAGGGACGCCCCGGCCCCTCTCTGGGTGGCGGCTTCTCTCCTGTAAGACACAGGACAGGGAGAGGCTGCAAGTCTTTCATCAAGTCGAATGCCATGTGGTACCCCAGGACATACCCAGAGAGGGGCTGCCATGGGCACAGGTCAGGAGCCAGCCCTCAGTCCCTCCTCCCCAAGCCCAGGCCCGAGGGTCCTGGTCAGAGATGCCTGGGCAGCCAGCGGGCTCCGGCCCTCCTGGACACAGGCTCAGCTCTTGAGCCGAGGGCCCAGGCTCTGCAGTCAGCGGGGGGGGGGTGGCTGTGGTCTGGACGGGGTCTGCTGTGCCTGGGACAGAGGCCTGGCAGGGGCGGGGGCCGGGCCCTGCTGATCCTTGCTCTACCAGGTGTGGCCTCTCCCCCAGAGGAAGTTCCCACGTGGCGCCTGCCAGGGCCAACTGTAGCAAAGGGGACGCAGGCAGCTGAACACGGAGCCACAGCAGGGGTGAGGGGAGGCTGCCCTGTGGTCGGCTTGGACGTCCCTCCTGACAGCGCAGACGCGGCAGTGCCAGCCGAGCAGGGGCTGCTGAGTCCCAGAGCAACATCTGCCCTGTGCTCCCGGCGCACTGGTGTGGTCCAGGAAGCTGCTCCCCCCAAAACTGCCACCTCCCCCAGGCACCCCATGGCGGCTCTGCACAGACACACAGCTGGACACCCCTCATCAGTTCACTCACTCACTCACTCACCGCACCAGCGCTCACACTGTGCCACGGTGTTCTGGGCCCCGGGGGGCAGCAGGGAACACCCTGGCCGCAGTCTCATGCGGGAAGCAGACACAGATAAGCGAACAAGTAAATGAAAGATCATTTTGGAGGGTGAGACACCCTGAAAAATAGCACCAGGTCATGTGCTGATGTGAACTGGGCTGGGGGGTCTGTGAGGAAGGACAAGGGAGCTGAGATCTCAGGGGCAAGAAGCCAGCAGGAGGAGCTCCAGGAAAGGGTGCTCCTGGCAGGGCAGCAGAAGCAAAGGCACCAAGGCCTGTTTGGGTTTTCTTGTCAGGGTAATAGGGAGCCATGGAAGGTTGTAGGCAGGGACGAGTATGACCTGGTACTGGACCAGAGGTGGCTGGAGAGGGGCTGCTGCAGTCCCTTGGGTGTCCAGGAGACAGAGGAGGCCTTTCAGATGGGGGGGACAGGACCAGGATAGAGGGAGGACTGTGCCCCCACCCCATAGGCTCAGAGGGTCTGGAGAGACCTGCACTCTCCACATACCCCCAGAAACTGGCAGGACCCACAATAGGATCCCTGGGCTGGTGGGGTGGGTGTGAGCTCAGGCTGGCCCTCCAGGGCCCATTGGACCCCTGTCTTTGCTGGGGCAGGGCCGCCTCTCCCTCTCAGAACTGGGCCCTCAGGGTTTCAGGCCTTGAGGGCTTGTGGGGTCCCTGCCCTGGAGTCCCATGTTCCTGGAGCCGAGCTCTGGGCCTCTGACCCTAAGCCCACCTATATTTACTGAGGCACCTGACAACCCCTTCTCCTCTTGGGGCGGGGATGCAGCCATGCCAGGGACTGGGGGCTGCTGTGGGATGCCCGGGCCCTCCTGCCCAGAGTGCAGCCACCACCTCCGCCCCGGGCCCCCAGCCACCCCGCAGCCGCCCGCTCTGCCTGTGGTCCTAGGGCGCCCTCTGGTGGCCAATGGGCCAGATGACAGAGGCCATCAGGGTCCTGAGACTGGGTCCTGGGTGCTGTCCCCTACCCCTCTGGATCTCAGGTGTGAGGGCCCGGGAGGGGTCCTTGGGGTCTCTCTGGGGAGGGAGCACACAGAAGTACCAACCCGGCTCCATTCCCCTGGTGTCTCCCTCAGCCTCCCAGGAGCTGGGCTATTAGCATCCCCATTTTACAGACCAAAAAGCTGAGGCCCAGAGTGACTACAGAGCCCAGTGTGGGACCCCAGAAAGCACACTGTGGCCCCACGCCCCGTCCTGCCCCAGATGCAGGGGCAGTCCTCATGTAGCACCCGAGGCTGTGTGGCTTTCCAGCACAGAGGACACACCGTGGGGGCAGTCCCTCCGCCTACCCGTCCTCCACGGGACAGCTGGGCCCAGCGCCCTGCTGTGAGACATGAGCTCTCAGGGCAGCTACCGTTCCCACTTCCTGGGGAAACTGAGGTGAAGAACCCTGTCCAATCACGACGCGAGCTGGACTCGGCCGCAGGCCTTAGGCCACCCTGCAGGCATAGCCCACGGGGTGCAGCCCCAGCCCCGAAGGGTTTCTTCTCGGCAACAAGGACTGTCCCTCCCCCCCACCCCTACCCCCGCCCCCGCCGTCAGACTGGACGTGCCCTTGGGGCGCGGGGGGCCAATCAGGCCCAAGGAAGGCTGGCCCTCAAGATGAGGGCATTTGGAGACAGCAGGCCCGTGGGCCGGTCGTGCCGCGAAGGTCGGGTGGTGACCTGTGTTGGTTCATGGCCAGCTCCTTGGGGCTGGCATTGGCTGCCCAGGTGCCAGGTGTGATGGTGGGGGGCAGGAGGAGGAGCCGAGAACTGGGCTTGCAGGCACACCCTGCGCAGCGGGCAGACAGCCGCCCTGCTCCCTGGCCGGCAGCCACATGTCGGGGTGCCGGAGGGAAGGCACACAGGTAGGGGCCCCATGCCGGCTCCCAGGACGTGCCCCCCCTCCCCAGGGCGGTGGGCAGGTGGGCAGGAGGGGCACGGGGACCAGGACCATGTGGCATGGGGAGAATCCCCCCTTCCTGGGGCTGTACAGGGACAGACCCGTTGTGGGTGAGGTGGGGGCATTCCAGAAGGGGTTGCCCAGTGCTTGGGGAGGGTCTGGGCAGGAGGGAGCCTGGAAAGGCAGGTGGGGCCGTGGGAGGGAACCTGGGGATGCCGAATCACTGCTGTGCCCCCGTCAGCCCCCCCCCATCAGCCCCCTCCCCCACAACCTGCGTCCTCCACTCCCAGCCCAGGGAGGCAAGGCATCCTTACGGGGACAAGGGGCACAAAGCTGACTTCATGCCTGCTGCATGCAGGGACCTTTCTTGCACCTTCTCCATGTTACCACCCATTTTCCTGAATCTCACAAATGAGGCTGGCCCAGAAAGTCTGAGGGACCTGCCCAAAGTCATACAGCTGGGGGGGACCCCAGGGCCTGGGCACCTGGCTCTGCCCCATGCTGGGCCCTTCCCAGGCCAGGGCAGCCACATTCAGCTTGGGCTGTTTCTGTAATGGCCTCTGGCTAGCAGGTGCCCCTCTGGCCCCTGAGCGAGAGCCCCCAGTGCCTTCACTGCCTGGGGCCCAAGTGTCTATCTCGGTTCTGCTTCTTGGGAGATCTGGGATGGGATTTTGGCCAGGGGTCACATAGGACCCCCACTACCCCCAGCTCCCTCTCCCCTCCAGAGACACGCAGGGAGAGGGCATTAAAGACCCAGGCACCTGCTCATGCAAATCCGTGGTCTGTTTGCATACCCCCACCCTGGGTGGCCCCATTTGCCTGGCGGCTGGCACCTGCCCCAATGCCCCTCAGCCCCTGGGCTGGGAAGTGGGGCCAGGGCCTGGGAATGGGGTGAGGGGTGGTGGCTGTGGCCCCAGGGGAGGCGAGGCTGCCCCATACTGCTGCTCCGCTTCCAGGGGCCCAGCCCCACCCCCTACCCTGTCAGCAAGGAAAGAGGCAACAAGTCTGTGGGGGCCGTGGGCCGGGCTGGTGGCCTGCCTCCACCTCCAGCCGCCACTCCTCCCAGGGGGCTTTGATGGAGGGGAGGCCCCTCCCCTCCTCGGTCTGGGCCTTGGAGAGAAGAGGAATTTCAGGGGCTGGGCACCCCCGCTGGACCCCCCAAGGCAAGGCCCCCACTGGCTTCCCCACCAGGGGTTGAGGGGAATAAACGAGGGTCCTGCCCTCTGGCCTGAGGTTCATGAGGTAGATGAGAATGTCACCGTTGCCCAACACAGCCCCGTCCCCCAGGCCAGGGGTCACAGCTGGGCTCAGGCCCCCTGACCCCCAACCCCCCGGGCAAGGAGACATGTCCATCCATGCCTCTCCCTGCTGTAGGGCATGTGTCCAGGTGTGGCAAGTGATGCGGCCAGGCATGACAGGGCCCTGGCGGGAGTGACAGCCAGCCCGAGATGAGCTGCCAGGCCTATGGCCCCCACCCCACCCCCACCCAGCACGGCAAGCACCTGCCCCCTCGCTGCCTGTTCTGCACTGAGTAGGGTCCCCCTAGATAGCGGAATAGTGTCCACCGGGAGCCTCAGAATGTGACCGTCTTTGGAAACAGGGTCTTAGCAAATGTGATCTGCAAAGATGGGCCACACTGGGTGGGGCAGACCCCCAGTGGCTGTGTCCTCATGAGAAGAAGGACAGAGACATGTAAGGGAGGCCACGTGACAGCAGAGGCAGAGGCCACAGGCCAAGGGAAGCCTGGAGCCACCAGAAGCTGGAAGAGGCAGGAAGGGTGCTCCCCGAGAGATTTTGGAGGGAGCATGGCCCTGCTGACACCTTGGTTTTGGATTTCTGGCCTCCACAGTCAGGGAGAATCCATTTCTGTTGTTTTCAGCCCCTGGTTTGAAGTCCTTGGTTTCAGCAGCCAGAGGACACCAGTACACTGCCATGTCTTGCCCCCACCAGGCCTGAGCCCCCAGCCAGGGCTGGTGCTCAGTCACCAGCTTCCCAAACCAAAAACAATGAGCCGTCTCCTCCGGGAGGCCACATTCAAATCCTGCCCTCCACGGCTGTGGCTGTGGGAGAGGGAAGTGTGGAAGGATTTGCATCCCCGCCAGGCGGCCGGGCTGTCAGGTGCCGAGGGCACCAGGGAGGCTCTGCGGGCCAGGCCGGAGGGGCCCAGGTACGGGGTGGGCCCTGCGCGGCTGCACAGCCACACTGGACCTGACCTGGCCCCACGCTGGCACATGCTTGCTCCCCTGCGCCATGACGGGCTGAAAACTGCATGAGTTCCCTGAGGCTGCCAGAACAAATGGCCACACACTGGGCATCTTGAATCAACAGGAATTTGTTCTCTCATGGATCTGGAGGCTGAAGTGCCAAGTCCTAAGGCAAGGTGTGGGCTTGGCCAGGCTCCCTGAAAGGCTGTCGGGAGGACCCTTCCTGCCTCTCCTTGCTGTGTGGCATCCCTCTGTCTCCACGTGGCCACCTTCCCCCATGTCCTCACATCACCTTCCCTCTGTGCATCTGTGTCTGTGTCCAAATGTCCCCTTTCTATAAGGGATCAGGGCCCAGCCTACTCAGCAAGGCCACATCTTAATGTACAGCTCTATCACCTCTGCAAAGACCCTATTTCCAAAGGTCACAGTCACAGGTGCCAGGGGTAGGACTTGGACATATCTTTTTGGGGGATACCTACTTTGGGGGGGACGCAGTTACTGTGCTGGCTGCAGAGGCACAGTGGGGAGGTGTTCGGCTCAGCGCCTGCCCCCAGGCCAGCTCCCTGTCCTGCCCGAGGCACCCTGCCCCTGCCCCTGTCCCCTCCCTTGTGCACCCTCTCTAAGAAACAAAGGGTTTTTCCAAAGGATCCATTCTCCTCTCACAAAGGGCCAGTCTATGGCCAGGCACTGCCCAGGGCGCCTGGGGGCTGCTCTGGGCGTGAAAGGGCACGGCACTGACCAGGAGGACAGGGGAAATAGCTCTGTGGAAGCGGGAGCTGCAGGTAGCCCCGGGTCGACAGGGTGGCTGGGAGCCCAAGGGCTGCGTCCTGCCCAAGCAGGCCCTGGGGGACCTCTGCCCAGTGGCCTGTGGCCAGGTGCCTGGTTCTAGGTGGGTGGACGGAGGAGCAGGCGCACCTACCCCGCAGGTTCTCAGAGGCACTGACTGGGGCAGGCGGGATGCCGGCCGGGCCACGGTGAGCGAGGCCCGTGCAGGCAGCTGGGAGGCATTGGGTATGGGGCCAGGGTGCGCTGGGGCTTGAGGGGCCCGGTTCCTCCCCCTGCCAGACTTTGGGTCCCTGCAACAGATAGCAGGGCTGAGATGCCCGACCTCACGGGCGGTGGGAGGTGATGTGAGCCCGGGAGAGGTGAGGGGTGAGGGCCGGGGGCAGCCTCTTCTCCCTCCACTTGCTGAAGCAGGAACTCAGTGGGAAGAGCCGAGAGGCGGCTCTACCGTGATGCTGTCTGAGCCGGGAAGGGCCTCCACTCTCTGGGCACCTGGGCACACCTAGACATGGAGGGGTGGTCCCACCCCTCCTCCACCCGTCTTCCCAGGACCCCTGCACCTGAGCTGGGTGCACCAGCCTCACCTTCTCACCTGCCAGCAGGTGTACCCAGGGTGTCCTGGGGGCGGGTGGGCTGCATGGCCTGAAGGCTGCGAGTCCCTCGCTAAGTCTTTCGGGGTTTCCAGGACAACTGCCGCCAGAGCCTTCAGAGAAGAGTGGACGGGTGTGGTTGGCTTGAGGCACCTGGGCTGGGGTGAGTAGCAGGACCAGGAGCCTGGTGGGAGGTGGAGTCCTAACGGGGCTGGGTGGGGCTGCCTGGAGGGAGGGCCACAGGGGCAGAGACACCCTTGTGGGGGTCCCCAATTCTCTGCCAGCATGTTGGCTGGGGAAAGGGGTTCCCCTCGTGACGGCAGCCCCAGCCCCCTGTAGGGAGGGAGGTGGGGATCAGCTTCTCCTGCCCTCAGGGGTCAGCTGTGTCCCCACAGAGAGGCCGCCATGCAGGACACCCGGGGTTCCTGTCCTGGCAGCCCCAGGGACGCTGCAAATGGGCAGGGGCCAGGCCTGTGCCAGGGTGAGATCGACTTCGGAGGGTCTGGGAAGAAGCGAGGCAAGGTAGGGGTGGCTCCCAGGCCTGGTGTAACACCTGACGTGTATGCTCTGGAGCCCCTGGGCCCCCGGAAGCTGAGCACCCGTGTGCTTACTCTCCCCGGGCTCTGCTCCCTTGGGGCCATGTTCAGAGCCCCCAAATGGCAGAAATCAGAGCTGGAGGCCCCTGGCCGCACCTCTCACCCCCTGCAATAACTGGAGCCCCCCAGTCCCCCTGGGAGGGCTGGGAGGTGCTGGGGTCAGCACCCTTGTCTCACTAAAGGGCAAGCCAGGCCCTGAGAGGAGTTGGGACTGCCTTGGCCACACGGCAGGTCAAGCCAGAACCAGCCCTGTTCCAAAAAGGTCTTGGGGGCCTCTCCCCTCCTGCTGCCCCCATCCCTAGAGCCCAGTGACCCTTGCCCTGTGCCCTGAGCCTACAGCCCCTGCCCTGCAGTTCGTGAAGGTGCCGAGCGGTATGTCCCCCTCTGTGCTGTTCGACCTGCTGCTGACCGAGTGGCACCTGCCGGCCCCCAACCTGGTCGTGTCCCTGGTGGGCGAGGAGCGGCCTTTCGCCATGAAGTCCTGGCTGCGGGACGTGCTGCGCAAGGGGCTGGTAAAGGCGGCCCAGAGCACGGGTGAGGCCCTGCCTTGGGCTGCAGCTGGGAGCCAGCCGTGCCTGCACCCCGGCCGGCTGACTCCCTCTGCAGTGGAAGCAGCTCTTGGAGACTCTGCATAGCCGGGGCCCAGGGCCTCCCCGCTGGGTCCTGACCCACCCTGTGGGCTGAGGCCTGGCCCTTCCTTAGAGCCACTGCCCCACTTGCCGGCCCATGGGCCTGCATGTACTCGGCGGGCCCCGTCACCCCCGCCTCCCACGGGAAGCAATCTGGCCGGCCAGCCCTGGGGGTCAGGACTCTATTGTGAGGCAGTCTCTGCCTCCCAAGCCCAATAGAAGGATTTGGGGTTTCTGAATCTGTTACCGCAGAAATGACTGTGGCAAGGAAAACAGATTCTCAAACCAGACAGGGCTGAGGGCTTCGCAACTTGGAAAGACATTCCAGGATTCTGGCCCTGCATGGGCAACTGGACAGAGCTGTGGCTGCGTTTGCCCAGGACGGAGCCCAGCCGGGGAGCTGGTTCCCCGGCACTTGCCCTTCAGGCTGGTGGGAGGCACTTCACCAGGCCTGGGGACCTGGGTTTGGGGCCCAGCCAGCCCGAGCTGCTGAGTGGCCTCCGGCAAGTGCCGTCTATGAGCCTTGGCTCCCCCGCCAGTGCCCGAGGCTTCTCCAGTGCCCAAGCCCTTATCCCCAGGTCACTGGCCGCTGATTGGACTAAGAGGTCAGGGCCAGCTGGGCAGGACATGGGGGCCACCTGGCATGACGAATGTCCCCTCTTCCATCCCCACAGGTGCCTGGATCCTGACCAGTGCCCTCCGCATGGGCCTGGCCTGGCACGTCGGGCAGGCTGTGCGTGACCACTCTTTGGCCAGCACGTCCACCCAGGTGCGTGTGGTCGCCATCGGCATTGCCTCTCTGGGCCGCATCCTACACCGCCGGCTCCTGGAGGAGGCCCAGGTGAGTGTCTGGCTCTGCATGGGGCAGGGTGGGCCCGGGAGGCAGGACGGGCCGTGGACAGAACGGCCCCTGCTCTCAGGGCTCACGGTCACAGGCTCGGGTGGTGTCACGGGGTGGGGCAGGGGCTCTGAGGACTGAGGCCACAGGGAAGCGCTGGGAGGACAGACCTGGGCATGCGGCCAGCAGGTGGCGGCATCGCTCTGCGGGGTGGGGACCCCGCCTGACCAGTGCTAGTAGTGGGCCCAGGCCCGGCTTGGCCACCCCCCCCCCAGCTTTTGCAGCCTGGTCCTCCCCATGGCCCCCGGCGGGGGGTCTGTCCAAGGCACCGCGCAGGCCCAGGCAGCCCCTGGAGAGTCTAGAAGGAGGAGCTCCCCGCAGCCCTGGTGTCCCCACGGTTGTCTGAAAGAGCCCACTCCCCGCCCAGCCCTGCCCCTGCCTGACTGCGGAGGGCCCCCGGGCCCCAGCAGCCCGGTTCCCCACCACCCCTCCCCCGTCTGAGGGGTGGGGAAACAGAGGCCCGGGCAGAGCCCCACGCAGGGCCTCAGGCCTGTGTGCACGGCGTGGCGGGGAGGGTCCCTCGGGGGGCCCAGCCCAGGCTGCCTCCTGAGGGCTCTGCCTCGTCTCCACCTGGCGCAGGAGGACATCCTCGTCCACTACCCTGCGGAGGACGGGGGCAGCAGCCAGGGCCCCCTCTGCTCCCTGGACAGCAATCTCTCCCACTTCATCCTGGTGGAGCCCGGCCCTCCCGGAAAGGGGGACGGGCTGGCGGAGCTGCGGCTGCGGCTGGAGAAGCACATCTCGGAGCAGAGAACGGGCTACGGGGGTGAGGCCCACCCTAGCTGCCCAGGGAAGCTGCCAGTGGCCACCTGCCCCTGCCTCGGGACCCCGGGGGATGCGGGGACCTGGCACACGGGTGGGGGCGGGGGCAGGGACCACCAGGGAGTGTGGGGAAGCACCTTCCAGGCAGGGGGCTTGCAGCATGCCTAGGCTTTGAGACCTGGGCCCTGGGGCCCCAGGAGGAGGAGCTGTCCAGGAGGGGCGGCAGAGGGGTCACAGCCGGCAGAGTAGCCCCGGACAGGCAGCGACAGTCCCGTCAGGCGCCAGAGTAGTTGCAGCTCCTTTCCACTGGGGCTCCTCCCAGCCAGAGGCTCTGGGCTTTGAGAAGCAAAACGAGGCCCGTTTCTTGCCACGGGCCATGAGGTGCGCTGCCGCCAGGGGCAACATCGCCCGAGAAATGGGCGTCGCAGCGGTCAGCGGGGGGTCTGAAAGCTGGATTTACTCAGAAAGTACTGGTGTGTAAATCATGTTTGTAAAGAAAATGTATAATTGTTTATAACACTTATGAACAATATAAAATATTTATAAACAAAAAATGTAATTCCTCGGCAAGGCCAACCGAGCAGTCTTTAAAAATGAAAACGTGAAGTCGTGTTTAACTCCGTCAGCGTGTGTGTGGGTGGAACGTCCAGCTCTGCTCTGCTGACCCCGCGGGCCCAGGCTCCATCTGGGCCAATCCCGGTCAATCCCCCAGACTCGATCCGGAGGCTCCTTTCAAAGTTGCCCACCCAGAGGTCGGGTTCCCTCTGGGCGATTGTGACTTCCCCAGGCTTGCCACCGCTCTTGTTCCCTCGCGGAGGACCAGGGCAGGTCTGGGCTTCTCTGGGGGCTTTGCATAGGGAAGTCACGTTTCCAGCTTCTGCTTGTGGGAGAAACCTGCAACCCTCTCCTTTAGCTCTTTGGTTTGCTGAGCGCATCTCACGTGACCTGGAGCAGCCCGTCCAACAGAACGGCCTGCGGCAGTGGGGACGCCGTGTCCACACCATCTGCATGGGCCAGGGTGCAGCCGAGGGGCTGGATGTCTCGTTTTATTTGTGTTGCTTTATGCCTAAGTAGCCGCGTGCCACCCTCACTACAAGGCCGCCACATTGGACAGCGCAGATGTAGAACTGGAGTCCTTGCCCCCCATGGGCCCGGGGGCTTGTAATAAGTGGCCCCTTGATCAGCCTGTGCCCAGCAACTGTGGCAGCCTGGGACTCTGAGGTCCCCAACCCCTCCCCACCTCCATCCCACTTGCCCCGAGCACCTGGAAGGACCTCACAGGGTGCTCTGTCCACAGGCACCGGCAGCATCGAGATCCCTGTGCTTTGCCTACTGGTCAATGGTGACCCCGGCACCCTGGAGGTAGGGGCAGAGGAGAGAGGTGGGGGCCTGGTGGGAGCCTCCTGGAGGGGAATGATGGGGTCACCTGACACACGCACTCAGGAGTCACCTGGGCTGACTAGGAACCACTGTCCCCTCCCCGCCCATGGCAGAGGGTTTCCCGGGCCGTGGAGCAGGCTGCCCCGTGGCTGATCCTGGCGGGCTCAGGGGGCATCGCCGACGTGCTCGCCGCCCTTGTGAGCCAGCCCCACCCCCTGGTGCCCCAGGTGGCCGAGAAGCAGTTTAAGGAGAAGTTCCCCAGTGAGCGTTTCTCCTGGGAGGACATCGTGCACTGGACCAAGCTGGTACGCGCTGCCAGACCCCTCCCCCTCCGTCCTCCGGAGCCCTTGTCCTGGGTGGGGCTGCTCCTCTGGGGGAGTTCCTGCCAATGCAGCCTCTGTGTCCCCCCACGCCAGCTGCAAAGCCCCCCTGCTCGCTCTTGCTTCAGGCCCTTGCAGTGCGGGGGGACCTCGGCAGCCAGCCCCCTGGTGTGAGTGGTTCTGAGCCCGGCCCTGTGGAGGGGGGCACACAGAGCTGCAGGCTGGTGCTCGCTCATCTGGGGCTGCTGCCCTGCTCCGGGCCCCCATTGTGTTGGGCCTGGCCGTGGGCGTCCCTCAGGGACTTTGTTCTGGTTCCCAGCTGCAGAACATCACCTCACACCCGCACCTGCTCACCGTGTACGACTTCGAGCAGGAGGGCTCCGAGGAGCTGGACACTGTCATCCTCAAGGTGCTGGTAAAAGGTGGGTACAGAGCAGGGTGGTAGCACCTGGTGGCTTTTGTGCTCTGAGCCACGTGGGGTTTGGCAGCCTGGTGGCTGTTTTTGACGGACACCCGCGTGACCCTTCCCAGGGAAGACCACACAAATTCATGACATGTCCTGCATTTGGCAAATTTTATGATATATATTTTTTTTCTCCATAATTTAAAAAAATCTTTAAAGTGTTCAATTCAGTGGTTTTTGCATATTCATGAGGTGGTACACCCCTCACTGTGATCCAATCCCAGAACATTTCTATCGCCCTAAAAAGAGTCTGTGCCAGTTAGCGCTCACTCCCCAGCCCTGGCAGCCACCATCTCTCTCCTGTACAGACAGGCCTGTTTGCGGCATTTCTGAGAGGCACCATGGTCTCATGGCGCTCACGGTCACAAAGCCTAAGGCCCTCAGGCTTCACTCGTGGGTCTGGTGAACCCAGCCCAGGCCTCATGGAGTGACCCTGCAGTGCCACGTTGTGGCCAGACCCGTGGGGGAAACATGACCAAACCTGCTTCCCCGCACCGTCCGTGGGAAGGGGCCTCAGGTCTGTGTGTTAACTGGGGTTCCCTCTGTCACCACTGAGGGAGGTGCCTTATGTGGGAGCAGACGGGCCGCCCTTCCCCCTTCAGCACCCCCTACCCTGTCCCAGCAGGGACTCAGGCACCCACCCAGGCCCCTGGGTCTTCACAAAGTCTGTGCCTCTCGCCATCAAGCAGAGGCGGGAAGCTCCGCTCCTGTGCATCTGGAAGGCCCACCTTCGCTCCCTCCCTCAGCCGCCCTGCCTGCTCTGCCCACAGCCTGCAAGAGCCACAGCCAAGAGGCACAGGACTACCTGGACGAGCTCAAGCTGGCCGTGGCCTGGGACCGCGTGGACATCGCCAAGAGCGAGATCTTCAATGGGGACGTGGAATGGAAGGTGCCTCCCCGACCCCATCTGCCTGGCCTGTGGCCGCCTCCTGAGCCTGATCCTGGCCAGCACAGGGCAGGGGCCGTGCTGAGGGCCTAGGGCAGGCGGTGTCCTGAGGGCTGCAGGCTGCTTGCTCTGGCCCAGCTGTCCCGAGGTGGGGGCGTGATGAGGCCATGGCACAGCTTCTGCCACACTCACTGACCAGGCAGAGCGGGCTGGATCACTCACACCCTTGGTGCGGGCCGCCCCCAAAGCCTCAGGGAGTCATGGCGCCCTTGGCGCTCCCCGGACTGTCCGGACCCACCTGTGCCTGCCGCAGCCCAGGGGTACAGGCTGGGGCCCCGGGGAGCGGGGTCAGTGCGGCCTGGCTCTGGGCAGAGGGCCCTGTGTTCCCTTTGCTCCCCCTTTCCCCACCTACTCCCACTCACTGTCACTGTCCCCTCTTCCCTGGGGTGTGTCCCCCACGGCTGTCCAGTCCTGTGACCTGGAGGAGGTGATGATGGACGCCCTGGTCAGCAACAAGCCTGAGTTTGTGCGCCTCTTTGTGGACAACGGCGCCAACGTGGCCGACTTCCTGACGTACGGGCGGCTGCAGCAGCTCTACCGCTCCGTGTCCCCCAAGAGCCTGCTCTTCGACCTGCTGCAGCGCAAGCACGAGGAGGGCCGGCGGACGCTGGCTGGCCTGGGTGCACAGCAGGCCCGGGAGCCGCCCGCCGGGCCCCCCGCCTTCTCCCTGCACGAGGTTTCTCGCGTCTCAAGGACTTCCTGCAGGACGCCTGCCGCGGCCTCTACCAGGACGGCGGGCCAGGGGGCCGGAGGAAGGTGGCGAGCAGGGGGCTGGGCAGGGGGCCGGGGCGGGGGCCACGGCTGCAGGCTGACAACTGTGTCCTCCAGGAGAGGGGGCCGGCCAAGCGGCCCACAGGCCAGAAATGGCTGCTGGACCAGAGGAGCGAGAACCCCTGGAGGGACCTGTTCCTGTGGGCCGTGCTGCAGAACCGCCACGAGATGGCCACCTACTTCTGGGCCATGGTGAGCGGCAGCCACGGCCCCAGTAGGGTGGGGGAGGTGGGCAGCTCCTGAGACCCACTCTCATAGGGCCAGGAGGGTGTGGCAGCCGCTCTGGCTGCCTGCAAAATCCTCAAAGAGATGTCCCACCTGGAGCCGGAGGCCGAGGTGGCCCGGGCCATGCGTGAGGCCAAGTATGAGCAGCTGGCCCTTGGTGAGTGATCGCCTGGTGGCCAGGGCCATGCAGCTGGGGGAAGAGGTGACGAAGGGGCCAGACCAAGGGGTGGGGCTCGCCTCCAGGCCACCTGTTCCCATCGTGTGGCCCAGTGTAACTTCGGTGGTCCCTCTATAGAATGGGACAGGAGGGATGGCCCCTTCTGGGGTGGGGGGCCCCCAAATCCTGAGCAGGAGGGACAACTGGGCACAGGGTGAAGAAGACACAGCCTCATGCCCCTGGGCATGCACTGGGCCCTGCTGGTGGGGACGTTCAGGGTGACGGAGCCTCCCACGGTCCTGGCAGGGGAGGGAGGCCCAGAGCAGGCCACAGGGGCTGTCAGCAGCTGCAGTGCCTGGCTGGCCCCTTGGGAGGTGGACACAGGCTCCAGGCGGAGGAAGGAGGGTAGGGGCAGGGTGCCGGGTACGTGTCCCATCTCAGCAGCCAGGGCCCCGCCAGGCAGACCTCTTCTCTGAGTGCTACAGCAACAGCGAGGACCGTGCCTTTGCCCTGCTGGTGCGCCGGAACCGCTGCTGGAGCAGGACCACCTGTCTGCACCTGGCCACCGAAGCTGACACCAAGGCCTTCTTTGCCCATGACGGCGTGCAGGTGAGTGGCTGGCCGAGCACGACCCTAGTCGCCCTAGTCAGAATCTGAACCCCTGGGGAGGGCTGCCAGGGGCGAGGCGGGCGGGCAGGCCAGCAGGGCCCAGGCCACCCTGGGCCAGTGAGGTGCCCAGCTGAACCTCCCAGCTGACTGTTCAGCCTGCAGCCTCTGGCTCCCATGTACCCGCCTTATGGGTGAGGGGCAGGGCCTCCCCCACCAGGCACACTCGTCCTGCCCAGCCGTCCCTGCCCCATAGTGAAGGCTCGCACGGCAGCGACACACATCCTCCTGTGATCAGCTCCTTCGTGCTGTCTTCCGCAGCACCACAAGGGAGGGCTGGCAGGGGTGTGTCTTCGGGTCACCTTGAGGAGCAGCTGGCACTTGCCAGCACCAGGGAAGGGCATTCCTGGCACAGGGCACAGTGCAGGCAAAGGTGTGCAGGTGGGAGGCCAGCAGGCGTGTCTCTGTCTCAGGCCTTCCTGACCAAGATCTGGTGGGGGGACATGGCCACGGGCACACCCATCCTGCGGCTGCTGGGCGCCTTCCTCTGCCCCCCTCTCATCTATACCAACCTCATCACCTTTGGGTAGGTCAGGCTTGCCGGAGCCGCCGGAGAGGGCACGGGTTCCGCTGGTGCTGGTGGCCGCATGTCCCTGGGTCCCCCACATCCAGAATCCCCATGGGCCCTGCTGCCCACGTCCTGTGCATGTGGCTGGGCACTTTGGCCTCCTCAGTGCTTGGGACCAAGCAGTGCCTTCTTGAGGGCCCTGAGCATCCCCTGTGCCCACAGCAAGGAGGCCCCTCTGAGGACAGGCCCAGAGGACCTGCAGGAGCTGGACAGCCCGGGCGTGGAGAAGAGCCTGCTGTGTGGCCCGGGCAGCTGGTGAGGGGCCCGAGCCGGGAAGGATGGCGGCAGTGGGTGGTGGCCAGGAGGCTGGACCCCGGTGGGGTGCCCGCTGGGTGCCGGCCTCGCCACTGTGGCCTCCTTTACGGCACAGGGCAGAGGAGCTGGTGGAGGTGCCGAGGGCTCAGGGTGACCGAGGCCCACATGCGGCCTTCCTGCTCACACGCTGGCGGAAGTTCTGGGGCGCTCCCGTGACCGTGTTTCTGGGGAACGTGGTCATGTACTTCGCCTTCCTCTTCCTGTTCACCTATGTCCTGCTGGTGGACTTCAGGCCGCCTCCTCAGGGGCCGGCAGGGCCTGAGGTCACCCTCTACTTCTGGGTCTTCACACTGGTGCTGGAGGAGATCCGGCAGGTCAGTGGCCAGACCAGCCCGGTTCCCTCTCTGCAGCTCCAGGCTGTGCGGCCTCAGGGGGGTCCTGCCCTCTCGGGGCTGTGAGTCCTCAATGGCAGAGCAAGAACGGCATCCCCAGAGCCTTGACCCTGGTCACAGACTCAGCCCTGGCCCCAGCTCCAGACTCAGCATGGCCATTGTCTCTCTCGTCGGAGTCTGAACCCTGCCCTGTGTCATAGCCCAAGTCCAAACACCGAACATAAACTAATCCCGGACCTTGGCCACAGGGAGCACTGACCCCAAGTTCAGACTGACCCCAGCTTTTGTCCTCAGACTTAGCCCTGTTGACCCCCAATCCTGCGCGTGGCCTGGGTGCTGGCTACAGATGGAACCCGACCCCACGGCAGACTGAGCCCTGGTCCCTACGAGGTTCAGGGGGGCTGGGCGGGGCTGTCTGCAGTGGGACGCCCGGCAGCCAGCAGCAGCCTGCCCACCTGCCACCAGGGCTTCTTCACGGGCGAGGACGCACACCTGCTGAGGAAGCTCGCGCTGTACGTGCAGGACAACTGGAACAAGTGTGACGTGGCGGCCATTCTCCTGTTCACCGTCGGCGTCACCTGCAGGTCTGTCCTCGGGGGCACTTGCGGGCAGGCGTCCAGACGGGGCCACTCGGGCCTCGGGGGTCAGGCTCAGCCCTGGCACCTGCCCTCTGGCCAGAGCCCTCCTCCTCCTCTGTCCGGGCCCCAGCAGCCCACCCAGCCTGCCGCCCCCGCAGGATGCTGCCCTCGGTGTTTGAGGCCGGCCGCTCGGTCCTGGCCATCGACTTCATGCTGTTCACGCTAAGGCTTATCCACATCTTTGCCATACACAAGCAGCTGGGGCCCAAGATCATCATTGTGGAGCGCATGGTGGGCCCCACCATCCCCCCACTGTCCCCCTGGGTGGGTGGTGAGCCCCTCTGTCCCCCCATCGTCCCCCCGGGTGGGTGGTGAGCCCCTCTGTCCCCCCATCATCCCCCAGGGTGGGTGGTGAGCTCCTCTGTCCCCCCACTGTCCCCCCGGGTGGGTGGTGAGCCCCATCGTCCCCCAGGGTGGGTGGTGAGCTCCTCTGTCCCCCCACTGTCCCCCTGGGTGGGTGGTGAGCCCCCCTGCCTGGGCCTCACCCAGGGTCTGCTAATGGCCTTCTCTCTGCCCTGGCCCCATGGAGATGAAGGACGTCTTCTTCTTCCTCTTCTT
Source organism: Daubentonia madagascariensis (assembly GCA_023783475.1). Lineage (NCBI taxonomy): Eukaryota > Metazoa > Chordata > Mammalia > Primates > Daubentoniidae > Daubentonia > Daubentonia madagascariensis. Next base: position 422,973 of record JAKFHU010001716.1, on the reverse strand, counting down.
CCTGAGTGTGTGGCTTGTGGCCTACGGTGTGACCACCCAGGCACTGCTGCACCCCCACGACAGCCGCCTGGAGTGGATCTTCCGCCGCGTGCTCTACCGGCCCTACCTCCAGATCTTCGGGCAGATCCCGCTAGATGAGATTGATGGTTTGCACCCAGCCAGGCGGGCATGGGGTGGCGGGGGACCCCCATCCCAGACGCAACCAGAGGGAGTCCAGTTTTTCCAACCCCTGGGTATGCGGCTTTTCAGAGGGGCCTGTTGGGGTCACAGGAGACCCCAGCCTGGAATTGAGACAGGAGAAGTCCCTGAGGCCAGGCTCAGACCCAGGGACAGGGTCAGCTCCAGGCACCGAGACTCTGACCTCGGGAACCGAGACACAGTAGACCTTGAGGCAACCGGGGGCTGGCCTTGGGCTCAGAGGGCCAAGGGGCAAGCCTTGCTGGGGGCGATGTGGGGCCTGGGGATGGGCAGGTGCTACGGGCACACAGCAGGAGTGTCCTGGAGTGATCATCCCCTGGTGTCTGGGCCCCTCCGGCCTGGCCTCTGTCCTCCTGCAAGGCCCTGCATGGCCAAGGTGTCCCTGTCACCCACCCACCCACGGCCCCTCAGCTGTGAGGCTGCTCCTGAAGGCACCCTTGCTTCTTCTGGGAACCTACCCCAATGTGTATGCGCTACCTATGGTCCTCAGGTGTGTGGGGTCTGTGGCCGTGGGTGCCCCAAGCTGGCTGTACCTGGTGGGGGCTGGTGGAGGCTCCAGGAACCTTTCAGGACACGCAGGTTTGGGGGGACAGAGCCACTTGGCCATGGGGGTCTCAGTGGTGACAGGGACCAGTGCAGGCCCTGGTGACTGGGATTCAGTGAGATGCAGGAGAGGGCACCCCCCTCGGGGAAGGTTGGCCAGCAGCAAGTGGGCCAGAGTGAAGGGCCCAGGGACGCTAGCCCCATGGGGCGCTCCCGGGGGGCCACAGGGCAGTCACGGCACAGCGTGCTGTGAGGCCTGACTCGACCTCCTGGAGGACCCGCTGGTGAGGCTGGGGAGAGCTCGCAACTGCGATAAACGCTCATCAATGGGCTGACTGCAAGATTGAAGCAGACACAGGCCCCCAGGGGTCAGAGATGAAGGGGGTTGGGGAACAGGGGTGCACCGTCAGGGAATCACCTTTTAATTGGGGTGTTCCCCACTTCCTTGGGCTGTTTTTTTAGTCCCCCAGCCCCTGTGATTTTGGCCTTTGTGCATTAGTTTTCCAGGCCCTGCGCCCTCTAACCTCCTCCCCTCACTGTGTGCCCCCTGCACTGCCCCAGGCTCACAGGGCCTCCAGCCAGGGCAGCGTTGGGGGGACCCCTTCCCAAGTGTCTGCATCTCTGGCCCAGCCAGCCTCAGCCACTCGTGTGAGGGGACAGGCCTGGTCACAGCCCACTTCTCCCCGGGAGGACCTGCAGACTCCCCGAGGGCTCCCCGCCTGAGTGCTGCAGCAGGCGAGTCCTGCAGGGGAAAGCCGTGGCCAGGGCCAGGGCCTGCTCAAGTCCTTGTCCGTGTCACCTCCCTTCTCTGTGAGTCCATTACGCTGCTGGGAGGAGAACTGTTCACTAACACATGCCTGGGATGAGAGGGAAACTGAGGCTCAGGTGGCTCCCCGACAGCCTGCAGGTCCCCTGGGGTCCAGGGCAGACCCCTGCCTCCTGCTCTGCACACGTGCCAGGCCGGAGCTTGTTCTCCTGGGCTCCAGGACCCAGGGACAATTTAACTTCCAGCCTGGCCTGCTGGCGCCTTCTCAAGTCACGGAGTCAGGCAGGGCTCAGGGGGTCTCATTACCTTGGAGCCACTTTAGCAGACAGATTTACAGCTTCACAAATACGCTTTCCAGGCTGGCCCTGGCCCACCTCTCCAGGCGCTGGGAGGAGAGAGGAGGGCCGTGACCAGCCCCCGGAGCAGATTCATGGGTTGGGGGCTGCCAGGGCCCCGCGGTGGTGGCAGGACGGGGCCTCTGACAGCTGTGCGCCTCTCCCATGCGCACACACTCAGTGACCCACTCGGGAGAAGGAGGCAGGAACTCGCCCCGGCAACGGGGACACAGACACGTGGAAACAGGCCCTGAAGCCCGACATACATGTGGAGGTCAGAACCGGTACACATAGGTGGACCTCGAGAGACAGAGACTGGAAGGGCAGGCATAGAAACACGCTCGGATGTGCACATGTGCACTGCTGTGCTCACATGCAGACTCACATGAAGAGACACACACCGACACGTGCACCAATGCACAAATAGACGCACATGCACACACAGACACACCCCCACGCACATTGGTGCACAGCGTGGGGAGGGCAGGGAGGTTGAGCTCCCTTTTGGATGAAGGGGGAGTCGTAGCGGGTGGAGGGGCACTCTGGCCTCTGGCTGAGGTGCCCTGAGCACCCAGGGCCACCAGGGTCTGGACACTTGCCCCAACCTCCATCTGCTCTGGAGGGCTGGAGCGGTGATCCGCGGGCCCCTCAGGGAGGCTGGAGCCGGCCCCCCAGGGTGTCCCTGCCCAGGGCTGAGGGAGCTCAACCAATGGGCTCCCAGACTGCACTGCCTGGAGAATGTTCTTCAGACCTGAGTTGTTGGGTGCAGGCTGTGTGCCCTCAAGGCCTGCTGGGAGCTCTGCTGAGGGCCTTCTGGCTCAATACGCTTTGGAAAATTGTCAGACTTACTCCCCGGCTTGGAGCCTGTGACAGCATTAGCACTGTAAAGGCTCTGAGAAGTCCTGCAGTAAGGACACCATCTCCCCTCCCAGGTCTCCCCAGACCTGCTTGACAGCAGAGCCTTTTGTTGGGGGTGGGGTGGGGGTGTTAATCTGTGCAACAGCCAGCAGAAACTGTGTCTCACGAGTCCTCCCTCCCCCACCTGCCATCCCCCAAATGGTCTTGGCTGTGACCCCAGGCCCTGGTCGAAGCCCAGCAGAGTGGGAGAGGCAGCCTTGTGCTGGGGGACCACTGTCTACTTTGCCAGGACTGGCGCTTCCCACAATGGGGATTTCAGGGCTAAAACCCAGAGGATCCGGGTGGAAGCAGACAGCAGGTCACCCAGCCGGGGCCCCTGTCCCCGCTGGCCTCAACCCCAGGACCAAGCTCTCATGTCTCGGGGCATTTGCTGAGGCTGCTGGGGCGGCTGCCCCCTGGCCCCAGCCCCCACCAGCCCACTTGCCTTTCAGAAGCCCGTGTGAACTGCTCCACGCACCCCCTGTTGCTGGAGCGCTCGCCCTCCTGTCCCAACCTCTATGCCAACTGGCTGGTCATCCTCCTGCTGGTCACCTTCCTGCTGGTCACCAACGTGCTGCTCATGAACTTGCTCATCGCCATGTTCAGGTGCCCCCATCCCCCACCCTGGGGCCACAGCTCCCGCTGGAGTAGAGGGGCCTGGATGGAAAGGGGCATTCATTCCAAAACACTCGCGCCCCAAGTGCAGACAGAGGGCACCTTGCCACTGCGGCCCCACTGCGGATGCCCGGGCACACAGGAGGCGGAGCAGCCAGGCACTGCCAGGCTTTTGCTTACCCAAGCCCTCCGACTCTGTGGGCCGCCCTCCCTGCTCCCAGAAAGCAGGGCCTGGGTCTTTGGGGGCTGGGGGCTGGGTGGTGTGTCAGGAATCCTGGGCTTGCCCAGAAGAGTGGGGGGGGAGGGGGACAGTGGAAGACCTGGACCCTCAGACACACCCCAGAGGCAATCACAGAAGGGGGTGCGGGGACCTGGTTTATGAAGGGGACCCCAGCACTCAGGGGGCAGGAGGGGACAGTGGGGGGGCCAGGGAGGTGAGGGGCTTTGCCGCATGTCTCCGCAGCTACACGTTCCAGGTGGTGCAGGGCAATGCCGACATGTTCTGGAAGTTCCAGCGCTACCACCTGATCGTGGAGTACCACGAGCGCCCTGCCCTGGCCCCGCCCTTCATCCTGCTCAGCCACCTGAGCCTGGCCCTGCAGAGGGCAGTCAGAAAGGCGGAGCACAAGCGGGAGCACCTGGGTGAGGCGGGCGGCTGGTTGCGCCCATCCCGGGCACGTGGGCAGGTCAGGAGAGGCCTGGCTCCTCCTCCACCCTGGCACCCTTAGCTGGGCTCCTTCCAGGACCTAAGCCCCAGGGCCCAGGCCCAGAGCTGCTGAGAGGGTCCCTGCCGTCTGCACATCCCTGCGCAGGACCTGTGCTTGCCCCACCATCTCATGCTCTGCCCCAAGGCCAGGCCTAGCTCTGCCACGGAGGCCCACGTGGCACTGGCAAAGCTTGCCGCTGCCCTGGCCTTCCCAGAGCGAGACCTGCCAGACCCCCTGGACCAGAAGGTCGTCACCTGGGAGATGGTTCAGAAGGAGTATTTCCTGAGCAAAGTGGAGAAGAGGCGGCGGGACAGCGAGGGGGAGGTGCTGCGGAAAACGGCCCAGAGGTGCAGAACGGGGGTTGGGGGGCAGTGGCGGGTGACACGGGCTGATGTGCCTCTGCCAACGGGGTGGCCCAGAAATGCAGAGGCAGCCCCTGCCCCGGAGGCGGAGGGACCCAGATGCACACCCTGGCCACTCGCTGCCCTGAGCGGTAGCACACGTGCTAACCTTGGTCTGTCGGGTGCTGTGAAGGTGGCAGGGGAGCATGCCCCACAGGGGACCTGGGGGACCTCTGCCATTATCACTGGAGGGGTGGCCTCTGGTGCCAACGACAGAGGATCTGAGCTGGGGAACTGAGGCCAACAGGCAGGGCTCTGCTGGGAACTTGCCTGCCCTGTAGTTGGGGACTGTGGGCCACTCAACGTGGCGTCCTCCCTGCTGTGGGTCTTGGGAGTGAGACCGGCCCCCTCCTCCCTTCTCCCCAGCCCCCCATGGTCCGTCCCCTGCCCTTGCTTCTGGGGCCCTGTCCTGACTGCCTGGGGTGGGGACCATCTTGCCCTGTGCCCCCCTCGCAGGCAGGGACGGCACCCCAGCCCCGCCGAGAGGGTGCAGAAACGCTCAGTACTACAGACTGGGCCGTGCCCTGAGCAGTCCTGGGTGCCACCAGATCGGGCACCTTGGGGGACGGGGCGGGGGAGGATGGGGAGGCTCCCCACACGCGGAGCGCCACGTGGCCGCCAGCAGCCTGCACTCGCGCTTCTGCCACAGAGTGGACGTCGTTGCCAAGTACCTCGGGGGGCTGAGAGAGCAAGAGCAGCGGATCAAGCGTCTGGAAGCACAGGCAGGTGGCAGGGCTGTGCACTCCTCTCCCCTCCCCGCGGTGGGTGCCCAGCCTGCCTGCAGGCTGCATCCAGACACCCAAGCTGGAGCCAGACCAGGGCCCCGACGGGAGCAGGCACCCCTGTGGGCGGGCCCTGGGGGAGGGGCCAGTCGGCACCTGGGCCTGTCCACACCTCAAGTCACATGAGACCACAGCCCACCCGAGGGGTCTCACATCCAAGTCCCCTCGCTGTCCACCCTGCACACAGCACGCTAGAACCTCGCACACCCCTGCCCCTTCCTGTGAGCCGCAGTCCCGAGAGGGAGGGGTCACAGGGCAGCGGGCCTTGGCATGGGTGGGGGCAGGCAGAGGGTGCCTGTCCCCTGCTGTCCTGGGGCTTGCCCTGGGGTTTCCATGGACACCTCACCCTCTTCCAGATCAACTACTGCACGGTGCTCCTCTCCTCTGTGGCTGACACGCTGGCCCAGGGCGGCGTCCCCTGGAGTAAGCCCATTTGGGGAGCGTGGGTGTAAGGGTGGGCACGGGCAACACCTCCCACAGGCGGCTGGCGTGTCCCTTGGGGCAGTGCAGGTGCCCTCTGATGGAGGCCCTGGTTCACCCAGCCTGTGTGGGCTCTGCCTGCACTGGCCCTACTGGGCCACCCCCTTAGCCAGCAAGTCCCCCGTGGCCCCACCAAGACATGCCCCTAGCCCCAAGGGCCCATGAGAAGGCCCCGCCCAGCCTTCCGCACTCTGAGGGCCACCACGTCCTGGCCCTTGCCTCTGAGGAGGGACCTTCCCTTCCACCAGGCTTGCAGAACTGTGGTGGTGGGAGCCGGCAGGCCAATGCGGACGACAGAGGGGGCCCTGGCGGCAGGGAGCACCCACAGGCTGGCCAGCCACCCTTGGACACCTGAGCTGCTTGGCCTGTTGCATGCTGGGCCCACTTCTCAGCTGGCCATCCTGGGCCTTGTGGACACAATGACCTTTGCCCACCTCCAGTGGAGCCCCGTGGGCACTGGTCCTCACAGCCTCATTACAGACCAGCCCTTCCCGGACATCTACCCCCACAAAAAGGAACCTCTCCTTGTCCTGCCTGACACCTTCCTGGGAAGCACAGTGGTGTCCTGGAGCCTCTCCCTGACAGCAGGAAGCACGTGCCCCCGGCCCCCATCCGAGCACTGGCCAGCCTGCACCAGGATGCGCGCGCTGGCCCAGCAGCACGGGAGGGGCACCTCCCGCCCAGGCTGTGCAGCTGCTTGGCGGCTTGCACCCACCCCCACTTGTGTTACCTGACAAGAAACAAATCTTTTTTTGAAATGCTAGTGGTTAGAATTTCTGCCCTTTAAGACCCAGTCTTTTGGGAGTCAGCTGACCCGCTCCTGGAGGGCGTCTGGCGCATCTGGCCGCTCCCAGCCCCTCCTCCCCAGTAGCTGGCACAGCAAGTGCTGGTGTGCTCACCCTGGCGATGGCCCAGGACACAGCCCTGCCGGGTGCTGCCTCATTTTCAAGGAGGTCTGTAGAACACTGTACCCCACCTGGCCCAGACCAAACTGGACTCTGGGGTGGCTGAGGTATCCAGGTCACCGAGCATCAGTAAACACCCAGGAGCAAGACAGGGCTCACCTGCCAGGCCCCTCCCTGGCCACCTGCTCACACCCAGGCTTCCCTGGCCAGACCCCACTTCTCGCCCCCGCCCTGGAGTTGGCACCAGGCTGGGGGCAGATTCTGTACCCATCCTGGCCCACTAAGGACACTGGCTGGACAGCCATCATGGTGAGCTGCTACCCCTAGAGGGGACACCCACCTCTTGCTTCTGTCACATTGGTCCCTTTGGGCAATCAGTTTGGCAGGAATGGAGGTATCAGCTGACACCCACCCAGCAGCCCAACCCTAGGTCAGAGGATCACGTGCAGGGACGGGACAACCGAGTGAGGCGGGAGAAGGCAGGTCCCCCAGCTGCAGAGGGCTGAGCCGACAGACACAAAACCTGAGGAAGGCCTAAAACCTTTATTGTCCCTCCAATGGACAGCCAAGGCTTTCAGCGTCCCCAGCCCACACGCCCACGGGCCTCAGCAAGTCTTCTGCTCCAGTGGAAACGAGTGCCCAGAGCCCCAGCCAGGCCTGCTGCCACCACCTACAGGCCGCCCCCCGCTTCCTCCCCAGGGGGACGGTGCTTCCACTCCAGCTGGGCAGTGGCCCTGGCTGCCCCTGATGCCAGCCCTGCAGGCCAGTGTCTGGGCTCAGACCTCAGCACCTGGGCCCTCGGGGCTACTCTCCTTGTTCCGGAAATGGTCTCTACTCCGCTTCCTGCTGCTGTGGAAACCAACAGTCTCCACCAGTGGGAGGCCTGGTGCGGACCCACCGTGGACAGCCCCTGGGGGTGGTCCCACCTCCTGCAGGCCCCCAAGGGGGCTGTGCCACTCCTCGGCCTCAGGGCTTCCGGGCCCAGCCAGGTGTGCCAGCTCCACAGGGCCCTCCCCACTGGCAGTGCTGGGGTTCCCATGGGCACCCCTGCCTGGCTCTCCCCCCTTTCTCAGAACCCTCTTCCTCTCGGGTCTGGCCTCGCCACCTCGGGTCGGTTTGCTGAAGACGACTCTCCCCTCCCCGCAGCTAGAGGGGTCCTGGTTGAAGGCGGGCACGTAGCAAGTGGGGACAGCTGCGCTCCGGGAGCCCAGGAACGCCAGGGCAGCAGCCCGGTTGCCCTGCTCGCTGGCCTCAGCCACGTCTCCCAGGCTGTACTTGGTCCAGCGCTCAGGGTGTGCCACGTAGTCGGGAACAGGGGCCACCCTGGAGACAGGGCTCCGACGGGCCCTGCCCAGGCCTTCCACTGAAGGCTGGCCTGAGGGTGCCAGGGGCTGCTTGAAGCTCTTGTCACTCACGCTGGCGTGGGCCACAGAGGGCAGAGCCCGCCTGGCTGCCCCCTCCAGACAGTCAAAGATGCTGTGGCTACGCTGGGAGAAGGTGGAGCTCATGCCTCTCAGATGGAACGGCTGCACCGCGGCGGTGGGGAGGCCCGTGGGAGGCAAGGAGGGCTCGTCGGGGCCTGAATCCTCCTGGGCCTCCCCGGGCAGCCCCTCTGGGGACAGCACCTCCACCTCAGCACCGCTGGGCAAGCTGAGGTCAGAGTCCGAGTCACTGAGGGACGCTGTGTCAGAAGGCAGGGTGTCACACTCTGTCCCTTGCTTGCCCTCCAACCCAGGGGATGGCTCTCCTGTCCCTGCCTCAGCCATGTGTCCTCAGGGCCACACCACACCTAGACCAAAACACAAGTTTGTTTCTGAAAAGGGAGCAGCACTTAGAACAAGTTCCTCCCGCAGATCCACCACCCCTGGGCAGCGGCAGGCGGGTCAGCGGAAAGAACTGCGTCCTGCGGAGGGCTGCGGCCCCACCCTCCCCACCCGCCCCTTCCGCACGCCCCCTCTCACCTCCCCATCTGCTGGGCGGGTGCCAGCGGCGGACGCTCAAGCGCTGGCTGGACAGCCGGGGGGCGAAGCCCTGACGAAGGTCCTCAGTGGCAAGGGCGTGGCCGTGTCAGTCCCGGGAGTCCCCCAGGTGGGGCTCTGTTCAGCCGTTGAACTGTAGGCGGGTGGGGTCGGGGGCAGAGCCAACCATCAGGCCAGAGCACGAACGTGCAAAAGAGGCAGCAGGACCCAAGGGACCCAAGCCTGGGTTTAGGGAGCCCCTGACAGGCTGGGAACAAGGGCAGGGACTTTGACTCGTTACCTCATTTAACCACAGTCCTCCCCAGGTAGCTTGGAGCGACTAGGTGGCCAGCCAGGGCTTGAACCCAGGGCCCAGAACCGCCCCCGCGCGTGGCGCGCAGAGCGCTCCCGAGACCAGCCACCGCCCTGGTCCGCGGGAAGAGGCAGGCTCCTGCGCTCAAGCTCGCAGGAAAGCGGGGCGCCCGCGATCACCGGGAGCAGCCCACAGCTCCCGGAGCGACCCCCAGCGGCCCTGCTCCTGCCACACTCAACACACGCCTCGCCCTCCCCAGCGTGCGCACAGCAGCCGCCGGCGCCCGCCGAGGTCGAGCTCGCTCGTTGCAGGCTCCCGGGACGGCCCGGCCGCGCGCCACCTCCTCCCCGCCCCGCGGCTTCCCTGCCCAGGCGACCCCTGCCGAGGACGCGGCCAGGCGCTCCGGAAGCGGCTGCGCCGGGCGACACTCTCCGCGAAGGGACGGCCCGACGGCAGGAAGGGCACCGCCAGCACGCGCCGCCGATGCGCTCCGGAGCGGGCGGGGAAACCGCCCAGGTCACGCCGCGTGTCGCAGGCGCTGCCGGAGCCGGCCGGACTCGGGCCCAGAGCGCGCGGGGAGCGCGGGCCCCGGCCCGGCCCGTCCCGGCTTCGCCGTCCTCCCGCCAGAGCCGGCGCGCTCCGGGGCGGGCCGGGGCCGGGCGGCGACCTCCCTCCCTCGGCGCCGCCCGCCCCCACACACCTGCCGCCTCCGCCGGGCCGAGCGCCCGCGGCCCTCCCGGGGCAGCCGGCGGCTCCCGCGCGCGAGGAACCACACCTCCCACGCGGCACGGCGCCTGCGCGCGCGGCCCGCCCCGGAAACGGCGGCTCCTCGGAGGGGCCGCCCGAGTGCCCGCGAGAGCCGGAAGGGGCGGGGCGGGCTGCGGCGCCCACAGCGCGCGAGGACCAACGGGCAGCGGCGCGGGCTTTCCGGGGCACCGGCGCCGCCTGCCGGAAGCCGCGAGGACTGCGGCCGCCGCAGGCAGGAAGTGCGTCATCGCGCACGAGGGCGCGAGGCCGTCCCCGACATTTCCGGTCCCGGCCGGAAGCGGCTGCCAACGCCCCAGTACGTTCCGTCAGGGCCGGTCGCCGGCGGCCCTGGCCCGTCGAAGCCCGCAGTTCACCCGGCACGAGCCGAGGACCCCGTGGTCCCGCTTGCCCGCGGCGAGGATGCGGGGTGCACGGGGCGGCCCCCTCGTCCGCCCGCCGGGCCGACGCGTCTCCCCGAGGGACTTGCCGGGCGCTGGCCGCTCCGCCTTTTCCCGTGGGGCGTGGCCCTCGGGGACAGCGGCCCGGCCCGCCGCTCACTCCTGGGCCCTGACGCGGGGGCGTGGCTCTGGGCTCCGGGAGGCTCTGACGGCGTCCCCCGAGGTCGCCGCAGGGCAGCCCGGGCCAGGCTGTGCCCGACACCGTCCAGATCACTGGTCCACCCGGGACCCCCGGCGGCCCTGGCCCAGGGAGGCATGGGGCGTGCCGGGCAGGACGGAGAGGCCGCCGGCCCGCGGAGGGCAGCCGGGAAGGGCTGCTCTCTGGCCGGCGGAGAAGGCAGCCGGGCCTAGCCCGTCCAGGGCAGGTGGCAGGCTGACCTCCCGCCTCGAAAGGACGGACAAGGCCCCAGGTTCTCCCTCGGCCACCAGGCCCTAGGGGGGCAGCACCTTTCTCCTGCTGTGCTGGGGGTGCTTCGTGCCCCACAAACTCAGGGTACCCGAGTTCCCCTTGGCTGCCAGACGCACCTTCACTCTGTAGGCCCAGAGAGAGCTCTCCCTCCCCCAGGGCCTGCTGTCCTGGCATCCACCGGGAAACCAGGCTTCAGGGACTGGTTGTGGCCTGGGGGACTAGAGATATAAAGAGGGGGAAGCGGGGGCCCCACTCAGCTGTGCACCTTTGGGATACCTTATTCCTGAGACTGCGCCTCCCTCCCCACGGCCCCACCAGGAATGCACGGGCCGATGGACCCTAAGTGATTACTCTTTAACATCACATTGCAGCTTCCCGAAGGCCACGCGGAAGACTAGGCAACAGCCTTGGCCAGGGTGTCCCTGGGGCCTTGAAGCACAGGTGGAAGTAGAGAGGAGGGGACTCCTGGGACCATCCTGTTCTCCCAACCAAGCCAGGCATAGGTCTCTTAAAGGGAGGGCCTGCAGAGACCATGTAGCCCCCAGTGCAGGGCTGGGGTTAGTTTCCAAACTCTGCCTGCAAGATCCCCAGGCCTTCCTTTCCTCCAGGGGCCATAAAGTGTGCCAGCACCCCAACTGGGGGAGCATCTGAGCCAGAGCAAGCTCCACCCCAGGGGGCAGCAGACAGGAGAGTCCAGAGCCCAGTGGCCATAAGTGCTCAAGGAAAGGGAAGCAGGGAGCGCAGGAAGCTGTTTAGCCTCAGAGCCTCAGTCTGCCTCAGTGGGCTGGGTAGGCCCCCAGGGGGCTAAGATCTTCCCCTCCAACCCCTTTAGGATGCAGCTTAGGCCCTGAGCCACCCAGGTCCTCATGGCATGTTTACAGGCAGCCAGGGAAGGGACCATCAAATGCTCAGGAGGGGCAGTGTGTCCATCTGTTACTGTGGTGGCCTCAGGAGAAGGGAGTCTTGCAGCTCCCCCGCACCTCCTACTCCAAGCCCATCCTGTCCCGCATCCTCTGGCCGCCTGACCCCCCTGCTCACCTCTGGGCAGTGTGTGCCCAACGGGTGAAGTGGGAGGGATATGGAAGCTGCTGCAGGCAACACAGGGCCCAGCAAAGGGGCACGAACCACGGGGAGTGCTCCCCAAGGGGTCCCAGCCCCAACCACCCCTGCTGGCAGCCCCTCTCAGGCTCGCTTACCCTGGACCTGGCACAGTCCACAGAGGCAAGTCCCACCCACGTCAGGCTCCCACGCCCCTCCAGCTGCCCCCTGTGTCTCAGATGCTGGCACAGGAAGGGGCTGGACAGTGCTGGTAGCATGCCTGATTTTTCCTTCTTTATTAAATGACTGTTTCAAGATGTCGTAATTACAGTTGAAGGTCACATGTTAGAAAGGATAGGTGCATTGAAGGCATAAGAGTGCTCATAGACCTGGCTCTCGAACTCGGGCAGGAGAGAACAAGAAATAAAAAGGCGTGAGCCGTGCAGCCCACAGGACAGACGGCAGGGTGGGTGGACACAGCCCCGAGTTCGGCTAAGCTGAGCCTCTGGGCAAGTGGCCCCCGGAAGAGGCCTGACTGAGCAGGCAGAGCTCCCCAAAGGGTCCTGGAAGCAGGACTCCTGCCCTGCAGTCCCCAAGGCCCGGGCCCATCTCCACTCACACACATGCCACCTGCATGTGGTGTCAGCCCTGAAAAGGTAACAGGAAAGTTCAGAACAAAACAAAACCTCGAAAATAAAAAGGCTAAGTGTAGCTGAGTAATACCGGAAACGTTATCTACACAGGTGGTAACGGCCCCTCAGAAGTGTCCGGGTCACTGGGGGGCCCTGCAGGGGGCCCTGCTACTGGAGTCACAGGGGCCTCAGTACACGGAGCTGTTCCGGATGCCACAGCACAGCACCATGCTTAGGATCATCTCGAAGATCTGCGGAAAGGGGGCAGGCAGGGCACCGTCAGCACCCAGTCCGGGGGGGGGGTGGGCAGCCGCACGGAGCAGAGGCCCCGCCCGCCCTGCCCCCGGCTCACCATGATCACAGCGACCACGATGGCCGCGATGCCGATGAGGTACAGCTTCCCGGAGAAGAGCTCGTCAATCTTCTGGTGGCAGTCCTCCTGCAGGGGTGGCCACCGGGCTCAGGGGGCCGGCCTCACCCCCCAGCCCCCAGCCCCCAGCCCCCAGCCCCCAGCCTCGTGTCATGGAGCAACCCGTGGTCGTCGCTCAAAGAGTGCAGAGGGGACTCTCAGCCATGACGCCCTGACCCCCCCTCAGAAGAGGCAGGCGCAGTGGCCAGGCCTCTGCCAGGTTTTTTATCTTCTGTCCATTTTAAAACAACACAAAACATGCGGACACACTGCCGGTGTCCTTTTCCACTTAGAGGTCATGATTGGTGTCACTAGTGCCCTAAAGTGTCACTGGTGTGCACTGCCCAGATGATGTTCACTGAGGCCTTGGTGGGCGACTTCTGTGGGGCACTGCAGCCTCCAGGGTGCTAACTCAGGTGGCCAGGGGCCTCCATGCCCACTAGTGTGCAAGTCAAGCTCTGAGACGTGGGTGCACTTCCACCCCCCAGCCTGCACCTTCTTCATCTGAACATGTGGCACAGGGTGCCTGCCTCCTCCTGGGCCAGGCTTGGCCTCCCCCGACCCTCCAGGCAAAGCCCTGACACAGGTCATGGCACTGCTTAGTGTGGCTGCTTCCCTGCCAGGGCCAGCCAAGGGCCCTGCGTGACCAGCCCACCACCCAGGGCCCCGCCCCAGGGAGGCTTGTGCACACCTTAAACAAGTTGCTGATGACATTGTTGCCCGAGGGACACAAGTTGTTCTTCAGCACTGAGGTGGTCAGCTTGGACAGCGTGCCAGAGCCACAGCAGTTGAGCTGCAGAGACCGAGGGCGCCAAGGTCAGCCCTGGGCACATGAGGGGAGATAGCAGCCCAGAGCTCCAGGGGACCCAAAAGGAGATGGCCAGGGATATGTATCACACCCCACCGCAAATGCGTCCAGGGCCAGCCTTCTTCCCTGCTCAGGGATCCCCTGCACCCTCAGCCAGCCTGGCCTACCAGGCTCCCACCCAGGGACCAGTGGAGCCCAGAGGTCCCCAGGGCACTGCCTGCTCCAGGTCTGGGCTGAGGCAGGACTCACACCCCCACCCAGGGTTCCCAGGGCCCCTGTGCCCTGCCCACCCCTGCCCGGCCGCACCGTCTCGTGGAAGGTCTTCACTACGGCCTTGGCATTGTTGGCGTCGTCGTCCACCACTGCCTGCTGCAGGGCCTGGTCGTAGAACTGCTTCACATCCTTGGCGATCTGGCAGGGGGAGCACGGCCACATGCACACTGGGGACCATTCCCGGGGGCAGACATGCCCTTCCCCGGGAAGGTACACCTCCAGGACAAACCCTGGAGGGCTGGGAGGCGGCCCTGATGCCCCTCCTGCCTGAAGCCCCCGAGACTTCCTACCAGGTGGGCCAGGAAGAGCCCAAAGAGCAGCCCCAAACCCGGGTGAGACCAGCCCATCACCTGAGACGTGAGGGGCTCCTCCCTCCCCCCAGGCCCCACAGTGGGCCCAGGCTCACCTGGTCCTTGTTGACAAAGCCCCAGATGCCGGCGGCCACCTCACAGGCGAAGAGGATCACTAGGCAGGTGAAGAACTGAGGGCCACGTGGGGCAGAGAACGGGGCCGGGGAACAGGGGTCAGGGGTGGGGTGTGTTGGGGGTGGGAGAGGAGGGGAGGGAGGAGGGGGAGGGGGTTGGAGAAAGGATCAGGCTGTGGGTGGGCCCTGACCAGGGCAGGCAGCTTGGGGCTGGCCCTCCCCACCCTTTCTCCTGCTCCCCACGGGAAGGGGGTCCTAGGGTGTGCCTCAGTTTCTCCCACTGGAGACACTGGCACAGGCTCCTCGTTCCTGGACCAGCCAGGCCCTGGATGGCACAGCCAGGCCTAAGCTCCCATCCGCAGTGGCGTGCCCAGGACACCTGAGGCTGGCTCGGGGCTGAGCTTTTTTTCAAAAAAGAAAGAGAAAGGGCCCTTTGGGGGTAGACACGATGGAGAGCAACCACAGTGGGATTTAACCTACCAGCCAAGCAGGAAAACCAGAGCAGAGACCACAGGGAAGGTGCTGAGGCCCCGCCCCCCCCCCCCCCAGCCCTGGTCCCAGGCCCGCTGGGCAGAACCACAACAGCAGCAGCCTCCCCGGAACTCCTGTTTCTGCCCCTCATGCAGGATGCAGCTCCCCCCACCAGCCCAGGCCAGGCCGGGCCCCGCCTTACCGTCCCCAGCAGGCACTGGGATTCCTGGATGGCCCCGTAGCAGCCCAGGAAGCCAACGAACATCATCACAGCACCCACAGCGATGAGGATGTAGATGCCTTTGTGGGGAGGGGGGACATTTGGTCAGCCACTGCCCCAGACCTCCCCCAGCTGGGTGCACATCACTGCCCAAGACACCGGCGGGTCCAAGGCACTGACGCCCGCACGGGCCACCTAGCCGGGAAGACGTGGGGATGCTGAACACCATGGAGCAAGGGGCCCCTGCAGCCCAGCCTGGCTTGGGCTGGCCATGTGTACTCTACTCTTTGCCTCAGTTTCCTCTTCTATGACATGGGAAGGACGCCATTGATGCCAAGGTGAGAACTGAATGGCACCCTGCAAGCGCTCAGAGAACTCAGAGAACGCCACAATTGGCACCTTACACAGACCATGTCCCACGGCGTGGCCTGCTACACACGACCTGCACCCGCTCCCAGAAGCCTCCGGTGTGGGGTGCTGAGAAGCACAACCCCGTCTTGGTGTGGGGAGTGATGTGTCAGATGCTGCGTGGCAGGCCCAGTTGTTGGCCTGGGGGTGCGGGGGCAGCGCTGGCTCTGGGATGGACGCCAACTCCCAGAGCCAGCATGTGGAGGGGAGCTGGGGCCTTGCTGGCCTCCTGCCTTTATCCTGCTGCACGGCAGCCCCTTCAATTGCCCCGGGTCCGGGGGGAGCAGCATCTGAACTGGCTGCTGTGTGTGGCTGGGGGGTCAAATGGGCTTCTGATGCCCCAGCCCCCAAGGGCTGAAGCCTGCTGGATGGGGTGGCAGGTGGCAGCCAGGGCGGCTGAGGAGCATGCAGGGGTCGGCCTGCCCTCTGACTGCCCCACACCCACAGGGCTGGGCAGCATGTCCCTGGGGAGGCAGAAAGGGCCACGCAAGGCAGGGGTGCACGTGGGCCCAGCTGAGTACCGCAGCCACCCAGGTGGGGCCTGCACCCCTCGGGAAACACTGGCAGTGTCTCTCCAGGGCCCTTCCACACCCCTCGTCTCCCAGCAGGCTGGGCCCCTCCCCCAGCTGCCATGGCAACGCTGAAGGCAGCCCAAGCCTCCTCCACACAGCCAGGCCCCTTGTCCCCTGCCTGGTCAGCCCAGGGGAGAAGGTGCCTGGGGCCAGGGCCCACCGCCAGCTCAGAACATGCCCAGATCTGGGGCTCGGCCTCCTGCCAGGGACAACTTGCAGCTGGCTCCCACCAGATGGAGGGCATGGTGCCCTGGGCCGGGTCTTCCTCCCTCAGGCCCTGACACCCCCATCCTCCAGGTGAGGCGGGACCCCCGGGCCCCCTTCCCTGTGGCCCTAGGTCAGGCTTAGCGGTCGGGGGGAGCCCGGCAGCAGCCCTCTAGGCCCCAATCCCAGGCTCCTGGCTAAAGCCCACCGGCCTGACCTGCCCCAGCCTGCAGCATTTCAGGGGCCGGGGTCTGAGGGAGCCCAGCAAACCCGCCCCCTCCCTGGCACTAGGGGGGACAAAGAGCCTTTGTCGAGGCTGCATCTGCTCCCTGCCAGCCCGCACTGGGGGCAGCAAGTGGCTCCAGAAGGCCGATTCTGGGATGGGCAGGGACTTAGTGGCCAGGGGGGTTTGGAGCAGCCCCCACCCACTGAGGACACGGGCAGAGCCCACGTCCAGGGGTAGCAGACCTGCTGTCAAGTGACCAACCTGCCAGGTGGTCCCAGCTCTCCTGAGGCTGATTCCCCCGGCACCTGGGAAGCCATAACTTAGGACAGGTGGGTGGGAGGCCCCAGGGCTAGAGGCCTATTGTGGCCCATGGAGGGGGCCCCACGCTGGTCAGGCACCTGCTTCCAGCACCAGCCTTGCCCTGGTGTGCTGGAGCCAGCCCGGCAAGCCCCTTTCCCCCAGCACCACTGCCCTGCTGGAGCCTGGCACAGCCCTGTCCCCTGCCCCTGCCCCAACCAGCCCCCACCCGAAGCCAGGTGATCCTGCAGCTTCTCTCTGGCCACACCAGGCCAGACACTGACCTGTGAGCAGAAGATGCTCCAGCCACGAGGCTCAGCCACTGCAGGCCAAGGAGAATGACCCCTTCCAAAAACGCCTGCCCCAGGCCTACCTAACTCAACCAGTGGCAAAGACACACACCCATGGCACCCCAGGTCCTGGAGAGAGGACTCGCAGGAGCTTGGTGGGCAGAAGCTGCCCCCGTCCCCTGGACAGGAGGACGAGGAACGTGCCATGGAAACTGCCTCGGTTCATCTGGTGGCAGACCCGGAGGACAAGGCCCAGGTTTGCTGGGAGGCCCCTCTGGACCCAAGTATCCCCAATTTTCTGGATAGAAGGGGAACAAAAGGCCAGGGAGGGGCCTCCCAGGGGAGAAACACCCCTCAAGGGTTCAGAGAATTCTGGCCAGGCCCTCTGACACCCCCATCCTCCAACACGTGGGCGAAGCTTCTAAGGACGCCCGTCCCCCGTGCACAGAGGGCAGTGGTCTCCACGGCACCGTGGGGTGGGCAGGCTTCCCCTTCCTCCTCCTGACACTCAAGCCTGTGAGGGCACCACAGCCCCGAGAGAGGGAGAGAACCCACAGTCGGGGACACGGGACCCTCCCTAGCATCAGCTGGGCCCAGGACCCACTGCAGGCCACAGGCTCCCGTCTCTCGGGAAGATAAGGCCCGATTGCTAGGCCCAAAGGGTAGGGGGAGGAAGCAGTGGGCAGCCATGTGACCAGAGCTCTTGGCCAGCCCCGGGGCGTCTGGGAGGGACTCTGAGTGGCCTCCTGGGGCCCTGGTTCAGCAGCCAGGCCAAGCAGGACTCACACCAGGCCTGCGGGTAGCTGCCGCCCAAGCTGGGAGCCCTGAGGCCTGAGGCCTGGAATACATGTGCTTCCCACCCCGCTGCCCACACTTGGCCTGTGGGGGCAGTAGGGCATCCCAGAGGCCCCTCCTTTAAAGGACAGAAACATCTCAACAAAGACGCCCACAGAGCAGCCAGGGCCAGGCCCCGCCTTCCCTGCCAGGGGCACTGGGAGGAGGGGTGCTGCACGGCTGTCACCCCTGCTCCTGGGGCGGGGCAGGCAGCCCAGGCCCCCACACATGGCCTAATAAGGCAGCAAGGTGCTGCTGCCTGCCAGGGCGGCTGAGTCACCTCGGCCTCCGGGGCCTCTGTCTCCATCCCTCCCCACGCTCCGGCTCCAGCTGCCTCAGCTGCTCTGGTGCGGCCCAAGCAACCAGCACCCCCACGCCAGGGAGCCTCCCCAGAAATACGCACATGTTAAAATAAGCAAGGTCTTGACATGGCTCCCCCCATCCTTGCCAGCTGCCGCCCTCCTGCCCTGGCTCAGCCCAGAGGTGATCTGGTGGGGTCCCCACACACCACAGGCCCATCTGCTCACCCCTCCCACCCAAAGAGCCCTTTCTGGCTGGCCGCCGCCCTGCCCAGCACGTACCATGCCCCACTGCCTCTTTCATCGGCCATTTCCCTTCTCCCACCCACTGGCTAGGCCCTGCCTCCTCCTGGAAGCCCTCCCTGACTGCCTGTTGGGGGCTGCATGAGCTCATGATCAGTCCCCACCCCAAGGAGAGCACTCACCTACGTAGAAGGTGTTGGGTGCGGGCCTGTCTCCCAGCTCCAGATAGAGGAGGTTGGTGGTCTGCGGGTCATGGCGAAGCCACAGGGCCACGCCCAGGATCACGCCTCCAGCCAGCTGGGAAAAGAGCAGGAACCGAGTCACAGACAGCCCAGAGCACCACGGCAGCGAGTGTGACCACACCGTGCCACGTGTCCTGAGTGGTGCCCCTACTCGGCTGAACTGCCTGCTGACTGCAGAGGGGCCGGGTGTTGGCTCTGCTGCCCAGGTGTTTGAGATGCCCCCGGAAGCCCTGGGAACCAGGCACCGCGTGGTGGTTTTTCAGTGCCATCCACTTGGAGCCCCAGCCCTCCCACCGGCACCTCTGAGTGTGACTCCAGGGCAGGGCTGCCAGACAAGATGCAAGACACCAGTTAAATCTGCATTTCAGACAGATGACCGGACACTTCTTTAGCATAAGATACTGGATGAAATATTCTTAAAGACTGAATTATAAACAAAACTTCCTGTATATTTATTTGCTAGATCTGGCCAAGGGCTACACCCGCCAGACCTGAGCAGCCCAGGGAACACCAGGCCCTCCCCCGGTGTTCTGGGCTTGTCTGGGGACTGCCCCCGGGGGAGAGACTGAGAACCCTGGGGTGGTGGGGGCTCAAGCCTCTGCTGCCAGCAGAGGGGGTGAGGATGTGACGCCACCGGGGCCCTTGTGGGTGGTGGCATCCAAGGCCTGCAGTGGTTTGTGGGACAAATCCCCGCTGCTGTCAGTGCTGAGAAGAGACACTCTTGCAAGGAAGGAAGTGGCACTTTGGCCTTCAAGACAGGCCAGAGGAAGAGGCATGCAGAGCCTGGCACGCGGGGCCCTGCGTGCACACAACCAGCTTTGCCGGGAGGGGTCTGCCCGTGAGGCTTGGCCTGGTGCAGGCCACCCTGGGCATCTGAACAGGCCAGGCTTGGCCCCTCCCTCCCTGGGGGTGGTGGTGGTGGGGCACAGCCTCATCCTCCGCTGCCCCTGGTACTAGCACACGCAGGGCACCTCTCAGACATGTGGACCCCATAAATGACCAGTGACCCCGAATCCTGCCTGCCCTACCCTCCCCCACACCAGTAACCCTCAGCCACTGCCTGCAGACGCTCCTCCCTGGTCAGGGGGTGGGGGCCCCTCCAGATCCCTTCTCATTTCTTCCTGCCCCAGGTGCGAAGCTCGGCCCCACACCCCTCCTGCAGCCTGGGGACGGTGCATTCCAAGGACAAGGACAGTCGGTCAGTTCCAGGGTCCCTGACCCACAGCAGGGACTCTCGCAGCTGGACAGTCTGGAGGGTCAGGCTTTACCCCATTTCCCTGGGAGGACATTAAGAGAATCATCTAGAACCTGGTCCTGGCAGATTGGCCTGGGCAGGGGCCACCAGGGAAGGGTGCACTGAGGAGTGGGCCCAGCCAGGGCAAGTACACAGGGGGTCTCAGGTCCCACAAGAGGAGCCCATGGGCCTTGACGGGCTCTGCCTTCCTCCTCTGCACCACCCTCACTGAGGGCCAGGCCCGGGGGGCTTCCCGGAGGAGGAAGCAGGGGGATCTGGAACTGTATCAGCCAGGTGAGCAAGCCCGTGAGCTCCGGGAGCAGTGAGGGGCACACCTCCCCCCACTGAGCAGCGGTGGTGGCTGCTCCCAGCTTGGGTGGGAATGCCTGGCTCTGCAGCCAGCTGGATGCCCGAGCAGGTCCTATCCCAGCTTCCAGGCCTTCTTGCCCGTCCCCTGTGCAAGCAGGGGCCAGCCGTGGAGGCCTCGCCATGCCAGCACTGGCTGCTTCTGGATGCTGACCCCACAATAGACAGGAGGCTATTGGTCACATGCAGAAGGGAAACCAAAACCTGGCCCCGAGAAAACCACTGGCAGGCCCAGCTCCTGCTGCGGTGGCCCCGGCTGGGGGGGCAGGCGCCAGGTGGAGGCTGGGGACAGGGTATGCTCAGTAGAGCGGGTGTTGAGTTCAGGCCCCAGCACGATGGCCCATCCCCAGGGAAAGCCCAGAGAGGCTTGGGGACTCCCCAGGTGGGCTGGCCCCAGGGAGGGCAGGTGGGCGGAGGAGGTGTGGGCTCTGCACCCCCTGCCCATCCCCTCAGACTCCTGCCCTCCAACCCCCACCCCAGGACCTTCTGAATGGGGCCTGGCCTAAAATAAGGCCAGTGGGGCCTGCAGGCAAAAGCAGCTGCTG
Organism: Daubentonia madagascariensis; assembly: GCA_023783475.1. NCBI lineage: Eukaryota > Metazoa > Chordata > Mammalia > Primates > Daubentoniidae > Daubentonia > Daubentonia madagascariensis. The sequence continues at coordinate 402,424 of JAKFHU010001716.1, read as the reverse complement.
GGTTCTCACCCTCAAAGGGACTGTTGGTGGCAGCCTCCAGCAGGACCACCAGGCCACCCTCTCTGCCCCATCGGCCTGAGCTGTGGTTTCTCAGCCCCTTTCCTTGTAAGCCACGCCCCGGGCCGCTCCTAGGGGAGTTTCAACTCAGTTTTCAAACTCTGGTTTGGGGTGGAGTGTGCATGACAACTGTCGTGGCCGAGCGCCTCTGGCTGAGTCAGAAGCCATCTGGCAGCTGGGACCCCTCACATGACAAGACCTCAGGGGTCCTGCAGGAGGGCTCGGGGCTTCTCTGTGCCTGTCACTCCCATGGGGGCAGGGAGGCGGGAGGGCGGGACTGGTGGGTGCCTCCGGAGCTGCCCTGGCTGGCTGCAGCTCCCGGGGAGGAGGTGGCGGTGCCAATTCTGAGAGTTGCTGTGGTAACTCTGGCTTCCTCCAGTGGCTTTGAAAACATCACTTACTTTGTTTTGAAACTCTGCTCTAGAGATCATTGTGTGAGATGTTCAGGATGGAGGGGGGCAGGTGGATGGGGGCAGCCCCTGCCCCCACCCCTCCCTCTGTGCTCACAGAGACCTGGTTACAAACCCTGACTTAGCTGCGGAAGCTGTGGGGCCGCTGCCAGGCCACCCGTCCTTCTGTGCCTCAGTGTCCCCATCTGCAAAGCTGCTCCATGGGTGCTGATCCCACCCTGAGCCCTCCCTGGCTGGGCGGGGACCACCCTGTCTTCCTGTGCAGCTGCCCTCGCCCCGAGGCGCTGAGGGGGTGATCCCATCTAATGGGCTCATCTAACCGGAATGTGTGGGAGAGCAATGCTTAACCCGAACCTGCTACTGGTGGGGTTTCAGGCCAGTTGCCACGTCTTGCTCTGGTTTGGGAAGGGGGCTTTCCGTTCAAAGGCCAGGGCTGGGTGGGGAGGCTGGCTCTGGATGGGAGCCCCTTGGCCCCCAGGCCCTCCGCGTGGAGGGTGACAAAGAAGCTGGCCTGGCCTGCAGGGCAGGGAAGCGCCCAGACCCATGTGACTGCCAGTGGGGAAGAGCATCGAGGCCGAGAGGGGCTGGGGGGCAGCTGGAGATGGGGGTGATGCCAGCCTGCCCACCCCCTCGTCCCCGGAGAGGCAGTAGAGCCACCGGCGTGCAGGGGGCAGGGAGGAGCCCAAGCCTAACACCTACACCTCCGTCACCCCAGTCCCTGCATGGCCTCCAGCAGGGACCTTGAACTGCAGCTGGATGACAACGAGTGGCCATGGTCAACCCCAGTGTCCACAGTGTCCAGCTGAAGAAACCAAGGCAGTGGGGGGATGGCGTTCACCTAAGGCCACCTCCGAGGCAAAGGCAGCACGGAGATCGCAGCCCAACGGGGGGAGAGGCAGAGGCAGGGTGGGAGAGGGCGCCCCTGCCCACGACCAACCCACGACGGCAGGGCTGGAGGCTCCCAGAAGCGTCAGGAACGTGGAAGAAACCTGCTCTTCAAAAGACAGCGTCAGAGCTTGAAAAAATGAGGCCTGGACTGGGACGTGCAAATGTCCAATAAAGCATTTGAACCCAAAATGTATAAGAAACTTCCAAAACGCAACAGTAAGGAAACAACCCAATTTTTAAAAGACAGGAACAGACACTTCGCCAAAGAAGACACACAGGTGGCAAATAACCACGTGGAAAGATGCTCCACAGGTTAGTCACCAGGGAAATGCCAGATAAAACCACAAGACCCTGACACACCCATTAGATTGGCTAAAATTTAAAAGACTGACCGCAGCCGCTTTGGGAAAGTTTGGCAACATCCTAGAAAGTTAAACCTGCACCTCCCACACGACCCAGCTGCTCTACTCCCAGGTATTCACCCCACAGAAATGGACACAGGTTCACGCAAGACTTGTACGTGAATATTCCCAGCAACTTTTCTTGTAATAGTCCCATACTAGAAGCAACCCATATACCCACTGGTAGGTGACTGGATGAACCCTGGTGTCCGTCCTACGGCGGAACCCCGCTCAGCTGTGCGTAGGGACTGCCGAGACATGCAAAAACACGGCTGAACCTCCAGATAATTATGCTGAATGCTCAACAGAAGAGCATGCACCTTCTGACTCCATTTATAGGAGAGTATAAGAAATGCAAAGTCATGTGCAGGGACAGAGACAGCCCAGGGCTGCCCTGGGACAGGGCGGAGGGGCAGGAGGAGGGCTCACAGAGGGCCCTAGAGACGCTTTGGGGGTGCAGAGCATGTTCATGCTCCTGATGGCGGTGATGGTTTCTCCGGGGATAAATATGTCAAAACTTACTGAGTTGTGCACTTTAAATACGCACGTTTACTCTGTGTACATCACACCTAAAAAAGCTGTCTGAAAATCCCCTACACCCCCAAATCCTGATGACTGAACTCCTAAGGGGTCAATGTTTCCTCTGGGCCCCAGACAACCCAGGCTGCCACCTGGGTCCTGCCAGGCAGGAGCTGGACGCTCAGGGCTCACCAGGCTTCCTAGGGCCAGTGAGCGTTTGCACACGCTGAAGTCTGGTCCGTGGAACCGCGGTTTAAGGAAAAACAAACTAAGGAATTGGGGTAACTACGGGACACACATGTCAACTACAAAAGAGAGCCCAGTGCTAGTGGAAAACACGGAGCGATGGTGTTGGCCGAAGGCCCGGAGCACGGACATGACGCGTGGCCCGAGGGCCTGCTGCTGGATCCCCGGGGACCTGGGCGACCTCAGACCCACTCCCGCCTCCCTGTGCCTCCAGCACCCTCATTTGCAAAATGACGAGATAAAGGCACAGAGACTGATGCCCACAGGTACAGAGGGCTGACGGTTATCGTCACTGGGCTTTATAAATCACGGAATCACTGGAACTTCTGCATTCATCCCTCTCCCCGCAGAACCGTCCACAGACACCTCCCTGCTGAGAACCCGCCTGTCAGAAGTGGCACCAGCACCTGCCCCGGCCTCCCGACACACCCCGCTCGGCGTGGCAGCTGGGGCAGTTCTCAGGAAGAAGCCCATGTAGCACGTTCGGTTCCCGGAGGGCTCCGCGCGAGGGAGCAGAAACAGACAGGAGTGTTCGTAACTCTATAAAGGATTCTGTTTCTGTTTCCTTCTTCCTCCTTCCTGAGAATTAATAAATAACAGAGGCCACTTTAGAAAGTGGGCTGCCAAGCACACTGGGTTCCTGCCCAGCCTGTCTGCTGTTTCCAAAAAGTGGCTAAAAGGGAGCAAAAAGGAGTGGGCGCCGCCCAGGCAGGCCTGGGACAGCCCCCTCCTGTGCCAGCCGCCCACTGCCCCCCCAGACCCTAGACAGCCAGGAGCCGTCGGGCTGGGGGCTCTCCCACCCCAGCACACACACCCCAGCCCCTCAGGAAGGGAAGGGGGTCTGGTCAACCCCCCAGCTGAGCCAAGTTGTCACCCCAAGTCCTGCCCACATGTCCCGGGGGAACAAGGGTGACACACATAGGCCCCCTTTAAGCAGCAATTGAGTATCCCCAAGTCTCCAGCCAAGACCCTCCCTCATGCTCTTGGAGAGAGGGGCTGCCAGGCAGGGGGCACGCTGCGGGCTTGGGGGGCTGCAGGCTCTGTGCCTCCTCACTGCCACCTGGGGGGGAACACGTAGGTGCTGGGAAACGCACCCGAAAGTGCCCATTGGCTCGGCCAGTGTGAGGTGTTGGGGGCCTGATAGCCCCTCCCCGGGAGGACAGTGAAGGCCAGAGATGGAAGGAAGGGGGGAGATCCCCTTGGGGACGCTGGGACAAGCCAGAGGGAAGAGTCTCGGCCACGTTGCTTTCAGGATGGGATGCTGGAGTGCCAGGGGGTGGGGGGAGCCTGGGTCCCTGCAGGTCAACCCCTCGCTCTCTCCCCTCCATGAGGGGACAGGGCCCATCTCAGGCCTTGCGACCCTGTGGTGGCCTCAGGGACAGTGCCCCAGGCGGGAAGAAAGTGTGGAGGGAAGAGCAGGAATCCTCACCTCAGTCAGGAAGCGGAAGCTCCACTCGTGCGGCCCCTGGCCCTCAGGAAGCCGCCTGTCCCAGCATCTAAAAATAGGTGCCAGGCGAGGACACTGGTCCTTCTGGCCAGGGGGACATGAGAGCCACTTCCCTCAGGGCCAGGAGGTGGGTGCGCCTCAGGCAGAGGACCAGCGAGCAGGTAGAAGAGTCCCAAGGCGCTCAAGGTGTCTCTGCCCAGCAGGAGAACCCAAGAGGCTGCCAGGCACTGCCTGGCCAAGGGCTGGTACTTACTCCCACCTGGGCTTGGCCACCTGCCTGGGGGACCCCACAGCCTGCGCTGGAGGCTCCAGGGCGAGGACACAGGACACTCCAGGCTGTGGCTCTGGTCTCCAGCCTCCTCCTCACCACCTCCTCCTGCTGTCACTTGGGAACCTCAGTTTCCTTATTGCCCCAGTGAGCCTGAGAACACCCCAGCACAGCTGGAGGCAGTGGGGGCAGCTCCCAGCCCAGTGCCCGCCTGGCACAGAGACGTGCTGCTTCGTGTGAGCTGTTATCATCCCCTTGGGGACAGAGGGCAGGACTGTCCCGTGCAGCCCAAGGTGAGGCCGAGCCCCTGGCTGCACGGAAGGCTGGAGTCTGTGCTCCCCAAACCGCTGCCCCTCGGAAGCCCCTGGGACCCCCCTCCAGAGCTCTGGGCTCAGGCCCCCCGGCCCCCAGGACTGCAGCCCAGGCGGCCTGGGGCCTTCACTGACGCCCTGCACCCCCGCCGGCTGAGTTGCACCCCCAGCAGCCCCCCTCAGCTGCAGTGCAGAGCCAACCTCCGTGCCCAACCACAAGCAACGGCCCCAGTGAAACAGTGAAATGTTACAGGGCACCCTCAGGCTCACCCCCAGAAGTTAACAACCCAGGCTGATGGGGGCCCTGGAACAATCAATCCATAAAAGACTCCATGTACCACAGGGCACCCTGGGGGGCACCCGTCACCCCCCCCCAAGTGGCAGAGTGGCCTGTGTCTTCCAGTCTTCCACCTTCTCCACAACAACCATATTTTACTTGGCTAATTGGGACACAGAGGAAAAGAGAAGCGTTAACTTTCCAAATTTGCTAAAAGGGGCGCATCTCCAGAGAAGGGAGCGAGGCGGTCGGTGTAGCGGGGCTGAGCTCCCAGGCTCTAGCCAAGCTGGCTGGCTCCCTGCCTCCCCGGCATGCATGGCGCTCAGACCGCCACATCCGGGCCCTCTCAGCCCCCCTGCTGGGGCACCCTCACCACCGACTGCACACACTTACGGAGTCCGAGACCCTGGCCACCCAGCCCTTGCCAGCCCTTGTGCCCTGGGGAGTAGCTGCCAGGGCTCTGGGAGTGAGACCCAACCACCAGCTGTCAGCCAGCCCCTTGGCAGGGGGACACCCCATCTGGGCGCCTACCCAGAGGACCCCCAAGTGGTCTCCCATGACTCAGCACCTGCTCTTTAGCCTGCTGGTGGAGGGGCTTAGGTTGGGCCCAGAAGTACAAAGTGTGGGGGGAGGCAGGGGGCACTGAATAAACCCAGAGGCTTCTGGAAGCTGCCCAGCAGGCTGGGTCCCAACCCAGGTAAGGACTCAGAGGTGAAGGCCACTGAGGGCCATTTCTGGGTTAGCCTGGTTCTCCATGCAGAAGAGGGCTCCTGGGAGCAAGGTGGGCACCTCCAGGGCTGGAAGATTGGCCAGCACTTGTGTGCCCAGCCTGGGACACAGAGCGTCAGGGCCAGAGCAAGAGGCACCTGGGCCTCTCCCCAGCCCCACCCCCACCCAGCGTCCTTCCAAAACCCCGGCAGGGCAGGGTGACGACCTGCTCCCTCCCTTGGGCACCTGAACTCTAAGCCTTATTGATTTGATGACCAGAGGTTCCCCGACAGGATTTCAGGTGTTGAGATTGGGGGTGAGGGGTTGGGGTGTGTTCCTTTCTGGGCTTGGAAACAGTTATGAGGATGGGGGTAAACTCAATTTCTGGAGGTAGAACTGACCTGGGAGCTGGGGTGGGGGTGGGAGCCAGCCCATCAGACCCAGGGAAAAAACTGGGGGCTCTCCAGCACCAGCTCTGGTACCAGAAGGGAGAGTGGGCAACGTGTGGGACCAGAGCAGAGCCAGCCAGAAGGGTGGCCAGGGTCCCAGGCCCCCCAGCTCCTTGCTCGAGGTCTGCACCCCTCACTGCTCAGACACCTGCACCGGGGCCAGTCTGTCCCAGGGACAAACCACAGACTTCCTCTGTCAGTGGGCCTGGCCCAGTGGCTGTTTCCCCAAAGCTGGGCTGCCAGACAGCCTGGGGGAAAGTCCACTCCCTCTTAACTCCATGAAACCAGGCACAGGAAGTCCCCGCCCCCACCCAGAGCCTGCCTGGGTTGCAGCCCCTCTCCCGGAAGGATGGTGACAGACTTGCTAAGTGACAGTCATGTGCTGTCTGGAAATAAGAATTAAATGCCAGTTAGCAAGGCTTCTAATCAGTCTCCTTCCTGGCCTGGTCTGGCCACCTTGCCACTCAGCTACCAGTGGCTACATTAGGTTGGAGGAGCAGCCAGTCCCAGGTGGGGGCACACTGCTCTTCTCCCCACAGGGACTGGTGGCACCTCTCATGCACTCCCTGGCCAGCCCTCAAGGAGACTATTATCATACCCATTTCGCAGATGTGGCAGTGAGGCTCACGCAGGCCAGGTGCCTGGCTCTTCTGCCCTGCTCTCAGCAGTCAAAGTCTCAGGTACCCATCCAAAGGACGGGATTTCCATGCTGCTTGGCCAGGGCCTCTGCACTGTCTCCCTGCTCCAGCCCCTGCCTCCTTGTGCAAGGTCTGCACCCCTCACTGCTCAGACACATGCACACCCAGCCAGGGAGCCAGGGAACCACTGGACCCCAAAGTAGGCTCTATTCGGGGGAGGCCAAGTGCACACTGCCTGGGGTTCATGGAGGGAGAGCCAGCGAGCGAGTGTGCATGTGAGTTTGTGTGCATGAGTATGTGTGCATCAGTGCACGGAGAAGCAGGCCAGGCTGCCTCTGATTCCTCCGCTTCGTACCACAGGGGAAGCATTTCCTCTCTAAAATAGAACTTTTAAAAAGTGCCCCATCCAGACACCCACTGTCGAGGTCCTCCTCCACCAGCCTCCTCCTGCCCGCCCAGCACTGCACCATGTCTAGGACAGCACCAGGTCCTCTGGGCCCTGTAGGGTGCCTGCAACCTGCTCTCCAAGGCGCTCCCTACTCCAGTGGCTTGGCTCTCCTTGGCTGAGCTCCCTTTGGACACCATGCCCAACATCCATTCCCTGAGCCCTCCCTGCCAAGCCCCTCAATCAGCACTTAGACACATTAGCTAATCTACCAACAGCCCCAGGAGACAGGGGCACTGAGTACCCCCACTTTGGAGAGGAGGAAGCTGAGGCCCAGGACCAGAGTAGTGGGGTGGGGACTCCCCAGAGGCCCAACCCCCTGGCACCATGCTCTCATACAACAAGCCCTGTGACGCCAGGGCAGAGGGGGCTCCACCAGGGTGGTGCCTGCCAGCGCCACCTTGCTCAGCTCTGCGTCCCTGGCTAGGCAGGGCCCTCGTGGTGGTGGGTCCATGGCACTGTGGCATAATCAGTTCTCAATGCTCTGCATTGGGCGGGCCCCTGGGAAGGGAGGAACCCAGCCTCAGTAAAGAGTGCCTGGGGATGGGAATGTGTTAGGCCTCCTAGAGGAAACTACAGACTGAGCGGGACACGCTCCCCACGGAGCTGCCCAGGAGCCCTCCCAGCTGGGCAGGTGGGAGGGACTCACCTGGTGCTGACATGCAGTCCAGAGTGCAAGAACCCACTTCTGGACAAGTCCCCTTTCTCCGCCTACCCTTCAGCTCCCTGCTCTCCTTGTAGGGGCTGGGGCAGGGCCAGGAGAGGGGCATCCTGGGCGTCCCCATGCCTCCTACTAGCCTGGGCTGAAGCAGGCAAACACTAGCCAGCACTGGTGCACCTCTTCAGCCAAGGCCCCAGGGCCATGCCTGGGCAGGGTAAGCCCGCTCTAGCCAGCTTGCTGCTCCCACTCCCAGGGCAGAGCAATGGCCACAGTGATGCCCTGCTGGTGCCCCAGGCAGGCTGTGCAGCACAGTGGGCTTGGGAAGGTGCAAAGTGATCCCCAACTCCACTCTCAGCTGGGAGTCCAGTCCCATCCTCCCCCCTCCAAATGATCTGCGCTGGGGTCTTCAGCAGTCCAAATGGAAAACAGATGTCCCCAGTGCCACACACGGGCTCCAGGGGCCATTTCAGAAGGTTGCCCTCCCTGCCTCAACTGGAGAAACACACAGACCACTGTGTGTTTCAGGACTTCATCCGACTCCTCCGTGGGAAGGGGATGGCAGCCTGGGGGGCCCGGAAGGGGCTTGCGGTGAGTCACTGCAAGGGGCCCAGCCAAGGGGAGGCAGGGCACAGCCACAGCCCTTCCAGGCCAAGAAGGAATCTCCAGCCCAGTCCCAATTCCAACACTGACAGGAAGTGGAAACAAAAGGCAAAAGCCCCATCAATCACATGCCAGCAGGGAAGACGAGGTCAGAAAAGAGCAACTCTCAGCAGGAGACCCTCCTGCACCCAAGCTGGCACCAAAGATGCCCGACGGCGGGCACGCACTCCGGGAACGCAGCCCCCTGCTGCTTCGAGACCCACAGGTCTTTGGGGGCATCCTTTCTTTGCCTTGTGCCAACTCAGAACCGCCAGCCCCTCCCCCCAAATCCCCCATAAGCGCCCCGGGGGCGAGGCCAGGGCTGGAATCTGTCTGGTGAGGAGAATGAGATGCCCCCAGGAACTGGGGCCACCAAGCACAGGCACCCCAGCACGCGGGACATCCCGGGCACCGTGAACTCCCTGTCGCGCGCTCCGCCGGGAAGCCCGACCCCCAGGGCGGTCCCCAGGGTGGCGACAGCGGACTGGAGGGTGGGCTGGGCTGGGGAAGAGCGGGGCGGACGGCACTCGGGGCTCGGGCGGAGGGTGCGCGTCCCCCCATCCAGGGGCGGTGGCCCAGATGAGCTCATGGGGGCGGGGCGCCCGAAGTCCCGCCCCCGAGCCCCCCTTCGTCCCCGTGCAGCAGGGTGGTCCCCGAAACTGCGGCAAGGGGGATGCGCGGGCCCCTCCCCGGCCGAGGGGCGGCCGAGCGCGCGCCTCCCGGCCCGGACCCACCGCACGCGTCACCACCGCGGAGCGGGAACACACGGCGGCCCCCGACGCCCGGCCCGGCCGCAGGGCTGGGCCCCGACGCGCAGGGGGCTGGAAACTCGGCTAGCAGCTCGTCGGGGGGCGCGGCGGCCCCGGCGACCCCAGCCCGCGCCTGGAGCCCACAGGTGGCGCCGCAACTTGGCGGCCCGCGCTGCGCCCCCGCCGCGGGGCCTAGCGCGGCCGCCCGACCTCCCCGCGGAGGGCTGCGCCCCGCCCCGGCCCGCCCGGCCCCCGCCCGCGCTCACCCAGAAGACGAAATTGAAGACGAAGAGGAGGTACTTGATGCACTTGGTGCAGCCTTCCACGCCCATGGCGGCGGGCGGCGGGCGGCCTGCGGGGCGCGGGCCGGTCCTGGGCGGCGGGCGGGCCGGGGGGGGCCTGGCGGGCGGCCGGGGCCTGGCGGGCGGCCGGGGGCCGAGGGGCCGGGGCGCGGCGAGCCGGATGCGGGGGCGCGGGCGCGGGGGCGGGCGGCCTGGCCGGGGAAGCGGTGGGGTCGCCGCCGCTGCTGCCGCTGCTGCGCGCTCGCTCTCTGGCCGGGCGCGCGCCCCGCACCGCGCCGCTTATAGGCCGCTGCACCCCGCCCCCCGCAGGCCCCGCCCCGGCCCGCGCCCCGCCTCCCGCCGCCGGCGCGCGGGGGGTGTGGGCCCTTGGCGCGGTCGGGGCCTCGGGGCCCGGGTGCACTGTGCTGGGCGCGGGAGGCGTCCCCGCGCTGCTGTCGCTCCGAGCCCCCGAGGGTGGCGGCGGGGCCGCACCTGAGGACAGTGCAGCATCTGCCCGGGGGCAGCCCTTCCTCCCCGTCTCAAGCACCTTGGACAATCCGGGAGGGCTCCCCGGAGAAGGTGATGCGCCAGCGGATCGCTTTGCAAAGATAGCGCGCTTTGCTCACAGTGCTTCCTGGGGCGGGAACCTGGGAAGCATGAGGCCCCGAGAGTCAGCGGGGGTGTCCGCCTAACGGTCCTAGAACCAGGCAGCCAGTCCCTTGTCCCATGGAAAGGGTGACTTGCCGACCCCAAACACTGCGTATTTCACGCACATCCTGGTTGTGTGCACTGCGGGATGCCAGCCCCACGCTCTGGCTCTTCCTGCACTCGCTGCTTTGGGAATGAGGAAGTGAAGCCTGATCCAGAGAGTGAGGGGTGCTTTCTCCCAAGACGAGGGGGTGAATGCTGTTGCCCTAGGAGACACACCGACGAAGGTTTTCCACGTCCTCCCCAAGAAAACCGATGGGCCATGGGGCTGCTTGACGGGCAGGGGCTCACCTGGGGACCATGTGGGGCCAGAGCTGTCCTTTGCCACTCTCCCGGTTCATGTTAGCAAAACATCGTCTGTCCTGGTGCTGGGCGGCAGCACCTTCTGCAGTGATGGGAATGTTCTGCATCTGGGTAACACTGGGCACAATGGCTACTGGGCACCAGAAACGTGGCCACAAGGAACTGAATTTTTCATTGTATTTCATTGTAACTTAAATTTAAATAGCCCTGAGTGGCCAGTAGCTACCATGCTGGACAGAGCATCTCTATGGTTGGTAATCATCTGTACTCTACTAGTTTTGTAGTTTTCTTGGTGATTAATTTATAAATTTGTTTTGGCTTAATTCTTGCAATAGAGCTACAAGCACAAGTTTATACCTAGTTTTATGTTTTGTGCATGTGAAGTGCCATTATAGGAAAGGAAACTGAAGTGTTCACTTGGGGGTTTGCAAGGATTCTTTTTGTTTAAAAGGGGGCAGAAAAGGCTTCCAGTGTGAGAAAACGTTTTGGTGATGTCCTGGGCGCCTGCTCTCCCATCAGCTCCCGGCTGTCCCCAGTAATGAGGACACTTCCCCCTAAACATGTGGGCTGTATCCTCGGCAGGGGGAGGCAGAGGGAGACAGTGAGCTCACCCTCAGGGAGTGGGAGGAGGGGGCAGATCCATGCACACGGTGTCCTTGGTCCACCAGCCTCCAAAGCAGGTCACGCCAGCCAGCGGCCAGCTTGTTCTGTCCTCTTCCTCAGTCATGCATCAGATATTTAGCAGGTGCCTGCTGTGTGCCAGGCGCCGTTCCAGGCACTGGCTGTGGGGAGCCAGGCAACCAGACCCCTCCTCTTGAGGACCTTAGGCTGTGGTGGGGGTGACAGGTGTCATGCCAGTCATATCAATGCCGGGGAGGGAGGGAATTCCTAGGATGCTTGAACGAGGGCATGGGGCACTCCTGCAGTGTGGGGGCTCGGAGGAGCCTGGGAAGGAGCCCACCAGGCAGGGCCAGGAGGAGCATTCCAGGCAGAGGGGTGAGGCTGGGGGAGCAGACGGAGCAGGGAGAGAGGGCCAGACGCTGAGGCCCGGGCAGGAGGTGGGCAGTGGGCTGGGCAGGCGGTGAGTTGGGCAGATGGGTGGGTCGGCGTTGGGCAGGCCAGGTGGGGCTGCATTCTGTGCTGCCTGCAGCAGGGTGACTTCTGGACTGAATGGGCATGAGGCAGCAGGCTGCCTCAGTCCCAGGGTGGAATTGACCACAGGCACCTGGAGACTCACTGGAGGCTGGGCTTTGAGGGTATATGGGGCCACCCGGCAGGGCTAGCACCTGTGAGCTCCACAGCTGAAGTGTCCTTCCCAGCAGCCTACCAGCTTGACCTCATGAGGACTTCGGGGGACCCCTGATCAACAATGACATGATTGTGTCACTGTCATTCTGGAGCAAGAGGGCACCCAGCGGGCAGGGCTGGGCCTAGTGGAGCTTCTGTCCTGGCTCCAGGACGCCGTGGACAAATATCCAGGTGGGCTGTGTTAGAGGACGAGGAAGGGAGAGGGGAGGGGGCTTGCCTGGCAGTCATGCTTGGGATAGAAGACCCCTCTCCAGGCCCTCCTTGCTGGGCAGGACCTACTGCCCTGGGGAAGGTGGGGCTGCTGGGTTTGTCTAGGATTCTTCCCCCTATGTGACTTTGGGCTGATTCCTCAGTCTCCCTGTCTGTAGGGCAGGTGAAGGGCAGCAACATGCCCCTGGCACTTGGAGCAGGGCCTGGCCTGTGGGAAGCACAAGGTTGCTGGCTCCTTTACACCGTGCGTGATATTTGACCAAAAGACTCTTCTGCCTGGCACAGGTCCAGGGGCAGGTGACTCACTGCCCCCAAGGAGCACACATTCTGGTGGGGGGGCCATTACAGAGCCCCTCTGTGCCTTGATTTCCTGTGAACATACATAAAGACCACCCAAATAAGAACAAGCAGAGGCTGTTTATGTAGAGCTTGCAAGTTGGCCACCGTCACTTGTGTTTGGCAGAGACTCAAAGGCAGGTAGGGAGTGGGACAGCTTTATATTTAAAAAGAGGAAGGGAGAGTTTAAAGTCCAAAAAGCAATCAAAGTAATACACCACGCTAATAGAATAAAGAACAAAAACCACATGATCGTCTCAACAGATGAAGGAAAAGCAACCCAACAAAACCTAGCACTCTTTCACGATAAAAACACTGAACTCACTAGAAATAGAGGAGAACTTCCTCCCCCTGAAAGAGGGCATCTGTGGAAAACCCACAGCTAAGGTCGTACTCAGTGACGGGGGACTGAAAGCTCTCCGCCTAAGACCAGGGGCAAGATAGGGATGAACACTCGCGAATTCTATTCAACATTGTGCTAAAGGTTCTGGCCAGGGCAACTGACAAGAAAAATATGTAAAGGCTCCCGTATTGGAAAGGGAGAAGTAAAATGCTATGGTCTGAACGTTTATGTCCCCCCCCCAGTTCATATGTTCAAATCCTAATCCCCAAGGTGATTGTACTTGTAAGTGGGGCCTTTGGGAGGTAATTAGGTTATAAGGGCAGAGCCCTCATGAATTGGATTAATGCCCTCATAAAGGAGGCCCTACAGAGACCCCCGGCCCCTTCCTTCCACTGTGTGAGGACACAGCAAGAAGGCGCCATCTATGAACCAGGAAGCAGGCTCTCACCAGACGCCAAATCTACTGGCACCTTGAACTTGGACTTCCCAGCCTCCAGAACTGTGAGAAATATATTTCTGTTGTTTATAAGCCACTCAGTCTATCATATTCTGTTGTAGCAGTCCAACTGGAATAAGACATAAAACTCTCTATGTGCTTATCACATATTGTATATAGAAAATCCTAAGAAATCCACTATAAACCTATTAAAACTCACAAACATATACAGCAATATGGTAGGATACAAGGTTAATATACAAAAATCAATTTCATTTCTATACACTAGCAATGAACAATGCAGAAATAAAATTAAGAAGATGATCCCATTTATAACAAAATAGCGAAAAGAACAAAACACCTGGAAATAAATTTAGCAAGAGAAGTGTAAGACTTGTACACTGAAAACCACAAAATATTGTTGGAAGAAATCAAAGAAGATCTAATGAAATGGAAAGATATACCATGGTCATGGATCAGAAGATTTACTATTGTTAACATGGCAAAACTCCCAAATTGATCCACAGATCCAAGGCATTCTCCATCAAAACCCTAGCTGGCTTTTCACAAGCTGATCCTAAAATTCATATGCCAATGCAAGGGTCCCAGAATAGCCAAAACAATCTTGAAAGAGAAGAACAAAGTTGGAGGACCTACACTTCCTGATTCAAGCTTACTGCAAAGCTACAGTAACCAAGGCAGCGTGGTACTGGCATAGGGGTGGACATATAAATCAGTGGAATAGAATCGAGACTCCAGAAACAAACCCTCATATTTATGGTCAATTGATTTTTGACAAGGGAGCCAAGACCATTCAATGGGGGAAAGAACAGTTTTTTCAGAAATGGTGCTGGGACAACTGGACAGCCACATGCCAAAGAATGAAGTTGGATTCTCCACCTTACACCATCCCATCTACAAAAATTAACTCAAAATGGATTATAGACCTAAATGTAGGAGCTGAAACTGTAAAATTCTTAGAAAAAAACATAGGAATGAATCTTGGTGACCTTGTGTTAACAATGGTTTCTTATGTATGACACCGAAAGCACAAGTAACAAAATAAAAAATAGATAAATTGAACTTGGTCAAAATTAAAAACTTCTGTGCATCAAAGCACACCACCAAGGAAGTGGAAAGACAACCCACAAAATGGGAGAAAGTATTTGTGAATTATATATCTGATAAGGGACTAGTATCTAGAACATGTAAAAAACTCTTACAACTTATCAACAAAAAGACAACTCAACTTTAAAAATAGGCAAAGGATTTGAGTAGACGTTGCCCTAAAGAAGATATACAAATGGCCAATAAGCACATGAAAAGATGCCCGACATCATTAGTCATTAGGGAAATGCAAATTAAACCACAATGAGATACCACTGTACACCCGCTAGGATGGCTGTAACAAAAAGACAGACGGTAGCAAGTGTTTGTGGCGATGTGGAGGGATTAGGACCCTCATTCGTTGCTGGCGGGAATGTAAAATGGTGCAGCCACTGTGGAAAACAGACTGGCTGTTTCTCAAAATGCTAAACATAGTTACCATGTGAGCCAGCAGCTCCACTGCTGGGTAACTATGTGCATGTGCACGTACATACACAATGGACTGTTACTCAGCCATACAAAGGCACGAAGCACTGACACAGGCTACGACATGGATGAGCCTCGAGGACGCTGTGCTGAGTGAAAGAAGCCAGTCACACAAGACCATGCATTGTGGTTTCATTTATGTGAAGTGTTCAGAACGGGCAAATTAATAGAGGCAGAAAGAAGATCCGTGGTTGCCTGGGGCTTTGGGGGGTGGGGTGGAGTGACTGCTGATAGGTACGTATGGGCGCTCTTTGGGATGTTGAAAATGTTCTAAAATTAGAGAGTGGTGATGGGTGCACAATTCTGGTTGCACAATTCACACTACACTAAGTCTACAGTTAGGCTTTAAATGGGTAAATTTTATGGTATATAAATTATGTCTCAATAAAGGTATTATATAAAAAAATCCAAAAAACCCAAAAAGGAAAACAAGGAAGGCTGCAGGTGTGTCCTAAGGGAGGCTGGAGGGGCTGACTCGAAGCCGGGCCTCCCATGTGATTGCTTTGGGGAGCATGTTTGGCTCTCTCTGGTCGCTCTTGAATTGGGGGCAAAAATAGGGAACCTGGCAGCCGTTGGCTGCAGCCTGGCCCTCTGGGCCCGTTGCTGCAGAGGTGTGCGTTGGCTTCCTGCCTGCTTTTTCCCTGCACGCCCACGTTCACTGCAGCCTCTT
Organism: Daubentonia madagascariensis; assembly: GCA_023783475.1. NCBI lineage: Eukaryota > Metazoa > Chordata > Mammalia > Primates > Daubentoniidae > Daubentonia > Daubentonia madagascariensis. Next base: position 387,123 of record JAKFHU010001716.1, on the reverse strand, counting down.
CACAACTGCCAAGATGTGTAATCAACCGGAGTGTCCATCAGCGGATGAGTGGGTAAGGAAAACGTAGTATTTACTATGGCACTGGTTCTTAAAAAAAAAAAATGTAGTACGTATAGCAATGGAGCACTACTCAGCCATACAAAAGAATGAAATTCTGTCATTCGCAACGGCAGGAATGGAACTGGAAAACATCATTCCATGCAAGATAAGCTAAGCGCAGATCAACAGATTTCACATGTTCTCATCCATGTGTGGGGGTTAAAATTTTAAGAAATTGACCTCCTGGAGACAGAGAGTAGAATAATGGTTGCGAGGCCGGGAAGGGCAGTGGGGGGGGGGGCAGAGAGTGAAATGGTGTGAAAATACAGTTAGAGGGAATGAGTAAGAACTGCCGTTTAGTAGCAAAAAGGAGCGAGTATAGTTAACAATGTCCTGAGCTTCCTGCGGGGGTGAGAGTCTGTTGTCATACACGCTCTGGCCACTGTCCCTTTGTGCAGCCAGTCTCTCATCCCTGTGTATACAGAGCAGATAATAATCGCACAACATTGGGTGTTGCGAGGCAGTGCTGAGTGCCATCTGGGGCCTGGGGTGCACGTTTATTTTATCTTTTCTGGGGGCTCCTGGGTGGCACTGTTCTCCCCTGGGGGGTTCTGTCCTTGTAGGGCCCCAGCCTAGGGGACAGACAGAAAACAAGTGGGGACATCAGTAAATTAGAGAACTAGGGGAAGAGACCGGAGCTGGGGGGACCGAGGGCAGCAGGGAAAAGAATGATTTCGGGCCTGGCAGTCAGGACTGAGCTGCTGATCAGAGACCCTCCTCTGGGGCCTTTGCCTGACACTTGGGGGTTTGGGGGGCCCTTCCAGGCCCAGGGGATAGCAGAGACCAGAGGCCAGAGGGTGTCGGAGGGCCCCCGGGGGAGCAAGGGCTGGGGGTCTGGGTGTTACTGTTGGGGGGAGCAGGGAGTGGCAGGGCCTGAGTTATGCTTTTAAGCCTCTCTGGTCGAAGGGCAAGAGTGGACTTCGGGGCCAGAAGAGAAGCGGGGAGACCCATGGGTCAGTTCCTGCAGGGGCCAGGCCAGAGCTGGTGGCAGCTGGGTCTGGGGGCAGAGATGGTCAGGCAAGGCGCCCCCCTGCATCCAGGACAGCAGATGGCCCCTGTCGTGAGCTGTGTGGGGGATGCAAGCCAGGAAGATGGGAGGATGGGGAGGGTCATGGACAACAGGCCCACGGAGGAATGGCTTAGGGTCCACGTGGGGAAGGATTTGGGGTGAGATCAGGGACTGGGCAGAGCGACGTGGGGCTCGGCTGGGGCTGGGAAGCCTGGACTTGCATCACCCAGGTGGGGCCTGATGAGATGTCCCCCAGGCCTCTTAGGAGACCCCCAAGGCGCGGCGTCCGTTAAACCCTCAGGCAGCGCGTGGTGATGGCGTGGCGAGGGGATGGGGCCTCTCTTCAGCCTTGCCCTGGTGGGAGAAGGAAGGAAGGAACAATGCAGGGTCTTAGCGGCCCCGCCCGGCCACTGCCTGTTGCTGTCAAGCTCACAGCCCCTCAGAGGCCAACCAGGCCTCACTCCAAGCCTGCAGCCTCCTCTCTGCCCCGGTGAATCCGGGCTGAGCTGGGCGGGAGGAGGCCCTGCCTTGGGAAATGGCCTGAGCAGGTTGCTGGCCGTGGGTGGGGCCTCTGCCTGCAGGGGCTGGGCTTGGCCCTGGGGGGCCGGTGTGCAGTGACCAGAGCTGGCTGAGACACCCTGGGGCTCCCGGCCCTTTGGCGCAGTTTGACGTTGGGGAGCCCGGTGGCCCTGTCTGACCCCCCTGCCTCAACCACCATGGGGTGTGGAGGGGCTGGGTGTGGGCAGAGGAGGACCAGCTCCTGCAGCTCCACGACTCACTCCCAGGAGGCTGGTGCCCACCAGGCCAGGGTCGCTTTGCTTGGGCCAGGCCCTGCCACTTCTATCCTACCCTGTGTTGGGGCCATCCCGTGTGAGGAGGGCGTCGAGGGCTTCCCCGGAACCAGGGCCCTCTCTCCAGCCCCGGGTCTCCTCCTGGGCCCAGACACGCACAGTCCAGGCCCCGCCAGAAGTTCCCGGGGTCACTCGTCCCCTGAACACGTTGATACCGCTGTTAACAACATTGCCTTGCTTGCTTCCACGTGAACAGGCCACAGAGAGGAAGCCTGTGTTGCTGAAGAGGACCCAACAGTTACCACCAGGGGCTGCCCACCCAGACCTGCAGAAGTGGGCAGTGCCTGGGGAGAGTGGGCAGTGCTTGGGGACACGGGTGAGATTGTCAAATGCCAACCGGGACCACTCCACCCCTGGGGAGCCCACCTGGAGGGGAGCCCCTCGGGGGAGGGGACCCCCCACAGACAGAGCAGTGCCCAGAGGGAAGGCCAGGTTGGCACTGCTGAGGAGGGGAAGTTTGGTTGAAGGTGGGGCTTTCAAAGTGAGGCAGCTTGTTTGGGGTTGGGCATGCCCAACAGTCAGGATTGGTGGATGCAGCAGGGAGAAGGTTCTGGACTCTTTAATAGCTGCTGCTTCCCACTGCAGGGTGGGAGGGTCAAGGAGGGAAGTCCTGCTGAGGCAGAGAGCAGGCTGGGGGCACGGGGGACAGCCCTCAGCATCGGAGCCGTGGGCTGGTGGGTTAGATGGTTTTGGTTCTTAAGATTAAGGAAAACGAGTAGCGGTCAAAAGTGCCTGTCAGCTCTGGCTTCCAGATCAATACTGAATAATTGGGAGAAAAAAATTTAAAAATGAGGCCAGAGAATGGGAGATGGAGAGGCTGTGGCAGACCAGGGGCTGCCCAGCTCCCGCTGGCCCTGGGGCGCTTGGGAGAGCCCGTGGCACTGGGCAGCCTCACTGTGAGTGCCCGGAGGACGGTGGGTCTCTCTCCGAGCTGCTCCTCCGCCCCTGCAGCCCCTGGCTCCATGCCCGCTCTCCCTCCACCTTGCCTCTGGGTCCCTTTCTCTTAGGCCTGGTTCTCTTGCTGTCCGGGAAGGAACCTGGCGTCTTGCACCTGACTGGCCCGGAGCTCTGGTGGGGTGGGTGGTGGGGAAAGTGCGGGCTGGGGAGGGCGGAGGCTGCCCTTCCCACTGTGCCTGGAGATGGGGGAGCAAAACCAGGGGCTTTCACTGCTGGGGCTCCCCAGACAGTCAGCCATGGGGGAGGTCCGGGCCCCCTCTGGCCCCTGCTGCATCTGGGGCTCCATTTAGATGGGGGCCTGGCACAGACTTGGGGGTTAAACCAACAGTTGTTAAATGAATGAGCAAAGCCCAAAGCCCCCCACGCTCCTCACCTGAGCCAAGAAGGTGGCACAGGCCTGGCCTCTGAGCCCAGCCACCGGCTTGGGGCAGGAGGACGGAGTATTGCATAACTGACCACCTACAGGACTGGGAAGTGCCAAGGGGGAAGGATCACCCTGACCCTCTCAGATCCCCTGCCAGGCTCCCCTCCCGGGTCCTCGGAGCCTCCCTGCTCCTTCAGCTGCATTGGTGCCTATCGGGACAAGGAGAGATTGGGGCACCCTCTCCTCCCCCAGCTGGATGGTGAGAGCCCCTCCCCAGGCTGCACGGATGCAGGATCCAGACCCTGAGCCCAGGGCAGCCGCACCGCGTGTGGCCACCACTCGTGCGCAGGGAGTGAGCAGCTTCCTCGTGCTCCAGGTTCCCCTGAGCCCCTCAGCTGGGTGCCAGGGTGGGGCACGGCCCCCGGGGGCCTGGTGGTCTTCTCCCTCTCTGTCTCTGACTCCAGACTCCCGTTTCCTCCCACTCCCCTGGCCTTGCCATGTGCATAGCGTGTGGGGTAGACAGGGTGCTGTGACTGAATATGTCCCCACAGCTCACATGGTGGAGACTTAATCCCCAGTGCAACAGTGTTGGGAGGCGGGGCCTTTAGGAGCTGAGCAGGCCGTGAGGGCTCCGCGCCCTCGGGGGATTAATATCACTGTCTCCCGAGTGGGCTCCTGGTCTCCCCTCCCCTCCCTCTGTCTCTGTCTCTGTCCCTCCCTCCCTCCCTCTCTGTCCACGCAGCACGAAGGCCCTCACCAGATGTGGCCCCTCAGGCTTGGACTTCCCATCTTAGAACCATGAGCCAATGAATTTCTTTTCTTTTTAAGTTACCCAGCACAAAATGGACTAAGATGACAGGCCTTGCCACGTGCCCCCCGTCCAATCACACCTTTGCATCCAACTTGGTGTAAAAATGCACAGGTGTCCCTGCTCCTCTGGGTCTTCCTTCTGGAAGGCTCCTGTATTACATGAAGCTTACGCTAAATAAACCTGGCTGCTCTTCTCTTGTTAGCCTGGCATTGTTGTAAGTGCCTCAGCCGTGAACCTAGGATGGGTGAGGGATGAATTCTTTTTCCCCACGGGAGCTGCGGACATTGGCGGGGGGGGGGGGGTTGTGCGAGGACCTCGCGGTTAACAGGAACAGATCTCCAGTTGCGGGCCCAGGACAGGGGGCGCACAGCCCTGAGGAAAGTGGACCCCCCAGCAGGCCGGGCCAGGTCACAGAGGGAAGCCCAGGAGGCGGCTGCTGTCTGCTCCACTGGCTGGAGGAGCACGTCCCCCTGGGACAGTTCATGGCCACCTGGTGCACACCTTGGCAGTGTCTGGTTCTTTTACTCCTTGCCCCCAACACTCCCTGCTCAAGCTCCAGAGACAGAGCACCAGAGGCACATGGGTCCCTGTCGCTGTCACCCTGACGATGTCAAAGGCTGCTGGTCAGACCCTGAGTCCCTTTGCGTCCAAGGCCATGTGGGACAGAATGGAAATATCACGAGTAAGAAAAGGCCTTGCCTCACCCCCCCAGGGGCTGTGGACATGGCCCGAGTTGGGCCTGTCGTGGGAGGCCCTGAGCCTCCGTGGCCTGTCTGAGTGCCTGTAGTTCTTCCTACCGTGCTGCCTTCCTGGGGCCCTTTGGGTGTCTGCCCACTTCCCACTCTGGCAAAATCTGGCGCACCTGCTGGTCTGACTCCACGAGGGGAGGAGGATATTGTGATGTCCCCCCCAAAATGCATATTGCAGTCCTAACCTTCAGTACCCCAGAAGGCGACCTTATTTGGAAATAGGGTCATTGCAGATGGCACTAGTTCAGACAAGGTCATTAGGGTGGGCCTTAATCCAATATGACTGATGTCCTTACAAAAAGGGGAAATTGGGACAGACGTGCGTGGGGAAGATGCCATGTGAAGACGAGGCAGAGATCGGGCTGCTACTCCTGTAAGCCAAGCAATGCGAAGCCAGCAAAGCCCGAAGCTGGAGACAGGCCTGGCACAGACTCTTCCTCACAGCCTCAGAAGGAACCACCCTGATGCCACCTTGATCTCGGGCCTCCGGCCTCCAGAACTGTGCGGGATGAGTGTCTGTTGTTCAAGCCACCCGGTCTGTGGTGCTTCGTTACGGCAGCTGTAGCAGACTAGGACAGGTGATGTCACCGATATCTGACCAGCAGTCCTATATGGTGTTGACCAAGCAGGACGGGCCAGCCCACAGTGCACAGCATCATTCCAGAAGCTCTCTGGGGTCCCTTCTTGGATCCTGGGGAGGAGGACTGGGGTGGCCCCCAGGGGATGGCTGGAGGCTTAAGGGAGGGGCTATTTACCAACCACATGGATGTAGTTTCATATCTTACCAACAGTGCACACTGCTACATATCAGGCCCACGGGACAAGAAATACCCTCAGGGCCCAGGTGGGGACGCCTCCCCTCCTGTGTCGCCAGAGTTAGAGGCCGGGACACAACCTTTGAATTCATTGTTTGGAGACTGTCAGAGCTTGGGTTCCCGGAGAAAGAGGCTCTGAGCTAGAGAGGTGCAGGCCACAGGTAAGGTGGCAGTGCTCTTGGGGACACAGCCCGTGTGGGGGGGAGGAAGCAGAGCTGCGTCCGTGCACAAACCAGGCTTCTGACCATCCCACGGCACTTGTTGCTGAGGTGGCCCTGGAGAGGTGCCATGAACAGAGGTGAAGGGACAGACACTTGCTTCCTCTATTGATCGTTCACTGGGTGCAGGTGGCTCCCAGGGAGGGCAGAACCTCGGCGAGGCAGCTCCCTGTGGCTGAGGGCATTTGCCAGGAGGGCCATGCTGTGGACCTGGGGCAGCTGGGTGACCAGCGCCTTGGTCCTGCAGGAGGGAGCACCACACGGTCCTCTGTGACGCACAATAGGTGGGTGTGTGGGAGGGGATGTATTGGGAGATTGGCTCACGTGACAGCGGAGGCTGAGAAGTCTCACGGTATGCCAGGTGCCCCCGGAGAACCCGAGAGGCCACTGGCGAGTCTCAATTCATGTTTGAAGGCTGAGAACCAGGGAACGGACAGTGTGACTCTCGGTCTATGGGGCCACTGGTGCAATCCCAGAGTCCAAAGGCCAGAACCCCGGAGTTCGGTGTCCAAGGGCAAGAGAAGACGGTGCCCCAGCTCCGGGGGTGGGGGGAGAAATTGCCTCTCCTCTGCCTTTTTGCTCTGTCCCGGCCCTCAGCCATTGGACGGTGCTGCCCACGCTGGGTGGAGGCAGCTCTTCCTTCCTCAGTCCACTGGTTCCAACGCCAATTTTTTCCAGAAACAGCCTCACAGAAATATGCTTGACCAGCTATCTGAGTATCGCTTAATCCAGTCAGGTCGACACCTAAAATTAATCATGACAAGGCCGCCCCTTGTCAACTTGGCACCCATACACATGTCCTTAAAGCATGCTCAGTCTCCAGGTGCAGACCTAAGAAGGCCGTCGTTCTAACTGACACGACACAGCGATCCTGTGCACAACCAAACGTGCCTCTGCCGGAGGAGGAGGTGGAGTCCTCGAGGGGTGTTCGCTGCTCTCCTGACGTCCCACAGCTCAGACACTTCGATGTGAAACTAACAGCACTCAAGTACTGACACAAAGTCCACCGATCTTACGTTACATGACAAGGGAGGCAGAGAAGAAAGAAAGCAAAGACATTTGCTTAGCGCGTGCACGTGTACACAATGTGTTCTTAGAACAGGGAGGCCATGCTCAGGACAGTGAAAGCCCTCCTTCCACCTTCTGCTCTCCGTTCTGTGCCCCATTTCCCTCAGCCAGCACCTCAGCTGGTTCGTCACCTGCCGAGGGGACCCGAATCTTGATTTCTGCAGGGTCTGGGCCACCCCAGTCCAGCCTGCATAGGACGTTGTGATTTCCCGTGGACCCTGATACGGGGCGTGGTGGTACCAAGAGACACCCTAATACGGGCTCTCCTGTGTTCCAGACATGTCTTCCTCGCTCCACTGTGGAGCCGCTGTCCAGTGTCCCCAGTGGGTCACCCCACCTGGCTCTGTGGCTCCTTCCTAGCTCTGAGCCTCAGGAGCCCAGAGTGGCCGGGGGCACCTTCACTTCCAGTTCCATGGAGTCCTTGTGTCTCCTGGTGGCAGCTCTCACCTCTGGAACTAAGACCTCCTGAGCACGTTCCTGGGGACAGGAAGGGGACATTTTGCTGGTGGGTCACAGGGGCAGTGGTGGTGGTGCCACTCCCATTTGTATCCCTTGGTTCCTGGATGTGAATCTTGGCTGTGGGAGAAATAGCTCCACGTTCTGGACGCTGATCCAGAGCACACACAGCCTGCTGGACAACATTGCCCAGCCCTGCAAAGCATCGTCACCTCTCGGTGCTGCAACTGCATCTTCAAAAGCCCATCCCACCATCCTATCAAGCCGGCTGCTGCAGGCTGGTGGGGAGCGTGGTCAGACCAGTGAATTCCAAGAACATGGGCCCATTGCCACACCTCTTTGGCTGGGAAGTGCATTCCTAGGTCAGGAGCAGTGCTGAGTGGATGGGGTGGATGAGGCATTCTGAGTCCACAAATGGTAGTTTTGGCAGAAGCATTGTGTACAGGGAAGGCAAATCCATATCCACAGTAAGTGTCTGTTCCAGCAAGCACAAAATGCTGAACCTTCTGTGATGTCATGAACCTGCCCCCAGGTAGCTGGCCGGTCACCCTAGGAATGGAGCCCAGTGTTGGCCTCTGCTGCTGGCAGACCAGGCACACAGAGCTGGTGGTGCCAAGGTCGGCCTTGGTGAGTGACATCCATGTTCCTGAGCCCATGCATAACCTCCATCCCTGCCACTATGGCCACTCTGTTCATGAGTCCGTTGGGCAATGACAGGTGTGGCTGGGGAAGGAGGCTGTCCACAGAACGGGCCATCCTGTCCACTTGATTGTTGAAGTCCTCCTCCGCTGAGGTCACCCTCTGGTGACCATTCCAGTAGGACACAAATATCTCCACATCTTTTGCCCACTCAGAGACTTGTGTGTATCCACAGAGATTTTCCCTAAATTTTTTTGTCACCAATTTCTAATCATATTACTTCCAAGTTCCTGATTATCCAGCCAAACCATTGGCCACAGACCATGAATCCATACATAGTTGCATGTCTGGCCACTTCTTCTCCCAAGGAAAGTGCACAGCCAGGCACACGGCCCACAGTTCCATCACCACTGTCCTCAGGGACGTCCCGCAGGGGCTGCAGTGCTGCCGCTGTCCACTGTTGGGGGTGTCTGCCTGCCATACAGATCATCTGTTACCCAGGATCCAGACTTCTCTTCCTCTGTGATTGATTGTAGAGCACCTCGTGAGGCTGGGGGGAAGAGGCAGTGTAGCAGGCGTGGGGACCACAGGCACCCGGGCCCCTTCTTCATGTAAATTACCCATGCCTCCAGGGCCTGCTTCCAATCACGTGTACACCACTTCCATTTGATGATGGAGCGCTGCAGCGCCCGACTTCATGGCTTGGTGGGTCAGATGACACCCAGGTCATGATGGGCAGCTCAGGGCACATGGTAACTTGGTTGCCCTTAGTCAAATGTTCAGTTTCTACGAAGGCACAGGAGCAGGCCAAGAGCTGTCTCAGAAGGAGAATAGTTATCTACACGTGATGGCAGGGCCTTGCTCCAAAATCCTAATGGCTTGAGCTGCAATTCACCTGTGGGGGCCTGCCAAAGGCTCCGATGACATCTCTATCTGCCACCGACACTTTAAGCACCATTTCATCTGCTGGATCATATGGCCCAAGTGGCAGAGCGGCCTGCACAGCTGCCTGACCCCGTGGCAGAGCCTTCTCCTGTTCTGCGCCACGTTGAGAACTAGCAGCTTCTCAGGTCACTTCTTCAATGGGCCGGAGTAACACCCACACGTGAGGACTGTGTTGCCCCCAGATCCAAAAATGCCCACCAGGCACCGTATCTCTTTTCTAGTTGTCGGAGGGGCCAGATGCAACTGCTTATCCCTCACCTTAGAAGGGACATCCATGCCCCACACCACTGGACCCCTAGAAATTCCACTGAGGGAGAAGACCCCTGCGTTTTAGTTGGATTTGTTTCCCACCCCCGACATGCAAATGTAGTAAGTCTAGGGTAGTTGCTACTTGTCACTCCCTAGGCCCGATCAGCGTCAAGTCATCAGTGAATGGACCCGTGTGATGCTGCGTGGAAGGGAGAGCTGATCCCCACCCCTGGGAACTAGACTGTGACACGGGCAGGAGATCAGATGTGCCCCTGAGGGAGGACGGGGAGGGTGCTGTGCTGGCCTCGCCAGCTGAAAGCAAACTGCTCAGGTGGCCTCGTGCCCGGGGATGGAGACACGGCATCCGCCAGCCCCATCGCTGCCCACCAGGGACCAGGCATATGGCTGTGCTCAGGCAATGACACCACATCTGGTGCAGCAGCTGCACTTGGGTCACCACCTGGTTGAGCCTGTGACAATCCACTGTCGTCTCCAGGATCCGTCCATCCTCTGCACGGGCCACATAGGAGATGCGGGTGGGGCTGTGTGGGAATCTCCAGCCCTGCTCCCTCCACGTCCTCGGTGGTGGCACTAATCTCTGCAACCCTCCGGGGAAGCAGTTTCCTAGGAAGAGGCAGCTCCAATGCCTTCTGCTTTGCCTTTCCCACCATAGTGGTCACAGCCCATGGGTCAGGGGGCCAGCGTGGGGACTGCCAGCAGCTGAGTGTGCCTGCTCCAGCGGTGCATGCTGGGCCTGGGGAAGTGACCAGGGGATGGGTGCAGAGACCCACTGGACCCACTTTGAGTGGGACCTGAGATAAAACGCCATTGATCACCTGATCTCTGTAAGCCCCTCTGTGACTTGGGGGCCACAGTGACTTTTTGTGTCTCCTGGAGTCAATGTCAGTTCAGAGCCAGCCTCCAGTAGTCCCCGAAAAGCTTGAATATTTTCTTTTCCCCAATGCACAGTTACCCAGATAAAAGTCTGTAGGACCCTTGGGGAGGGCAGGGGAAAGATGAACAGTATAAATGTTTGGTAGTGAACAGGGGTGCCAGCCCCCCTTCACTCAAGGGGTCTGGGTCTGTAAACTGGATCGAGCCTGGGACTTGACTGAGGGGCCGTGACTCTGTTTGCAACTGGAGTTAGACTTTTGTCAATGGACCTGGAAGTTTCTGCTTGTACAGGTCCAGTAGGCGTTAGGTAGGCTTCCTGTCTGTTTCCCTCTGGGAACACCACGGTTAACTAGCCGTGGCCATAGGTCTGCAGGAGTCAGACCGTCCTGGTTGCTGCTTGACTCCGCTGTCCACTGTGCTAACTATGCCCACCTTGCCCTTGGCGATTGAGTCCCGCCCCTTGGCCCTGCCACCTGGGATCAAATGACTCCCTGGCATTTAAGTTTCCCTGTTGAGTGGCTGTGCTTCCCACTGTGGGGTGCGGCCTTCAGAGAAGAGCAATCGCAGAGCCTTCGGGGGTGTGGGACCCCTGGCAAATCTAGTTCTCAAAGTGTTGGTGAAAGCCCCCTCTTCTGCACCCTCCCAGTGTGGGTGAGGCGGGTTCAGGTGACAAATCCACGGCAGCGCTCGTCTCTCCAAGCCTTGGGATGCCTCCTCTACAGTGAGCAGAGGGAGGTCGGGCAAGTCCAGCGGGCTCACGGTGGCCGTCCCTGATCCGTGTTTCAGCCAAACAGTTAGAGCCTTCCTGACGCCCCGGCTGCAGCACTGAGTGCAAATCAGTGCTCAGTGGGCCCCTGTCGGTAAATTCTGCTTGATGCACCTTCATCTTCCTTCCCCCGTCCCCACACCCTCGATATCCTCCCACACCGTCCCCGGACATCTGTCTGTGTAGTTAGAAAGGTCCAGTAGCTCTTTTGGCCTGTAGGCACCTTCTCATGGGTCACCCTTTGTACCTCCCCTTAGGGCCCGCTGGGACGTGGGTCTAGTTACAGATCTTGAAGCCAAGAGGGGTGCAGGTGGAGAGTCAGCGCTGTCCTGCTTGGCCACTGCCTCAGGGGAGCCACTGCCTGTCCTCAGGTAGGTCAGGGTCAGTCCCCTCAGTTGGCGGGGAAAGGCCGGTACCGCTGGGTGCGGGGAGGCCGCTGCCGCTGACAACATGACCCATCAGAATGTAGGGGCTCAGTGTCCCCAGCTCCCTCGGGTTCTTCCCACAGGCCCCCACCCCAAAGTGCAGCATCCCACTGTTTCCCGTTTACTGTCCTCACTTAACTGTAGACACCCTGTGAAGCTAAGAGTCCAACTTTCACTGTAATTCAGCCGATTTCTTGGTGAGGTCTTGTGTTTGCTTTTCAGCAATTTTAGCCCCGTGACGACAGGAAAGAAGATTGTCCTCAGGGTACACCTGGCCACTTCTGGGTTGTCTGTGTGGAGCCTGAGTTGGGAATTTGAGTCACTGTGCAGATCCTTCGATTTCATCACTTCGTCCAACAACATTAGAGGCAACAACCAAGGTCATTATATGCCTTAGTTTCCCACAAATGTTCAAAAGTATCATGTACATAGTCCCCAAGTCTTTCGCCTCTGATGAGTGGTTGACTAGGATTTGCAAAGCAGAGGTTTGCATATCTCTGTAAACAGTTCATGCCATGGACTATCAGTGCTTTTACTGCTATTGGAAGTAGAGTCTTTAACATTTTTATGTCTAATCATATTAGACAGCTAATTCCAGAAACCCCAAACCAATTCAGGAAATTAACCTAAAGCTCTGTTCCTCTAGAACTACTCCTGGTATCAAAATCTATATTATTCAGGGTTCTCCAGAGAGAGAACAAATAGGAGATAGATATAGATAGATGGATAGATATAGATGGATAGATAGAGATAGATGGATGGATAGATGGATGGATGAGTAGATGGATGGATGGGTAGATGGATGGATGGATAGATGGATGGATGGGTAGATGAGAGGGGATTTACTATGGGGATTGCCTCACCTGGTTATGGGGGCCGAGAAGTCCCACGATATGCCCTCTGCGAGCTGAAGCATCAGAGAAGCTGGTGTTGAGGACAAAGGCCCAAGAATGTGGGGAGCTGCTGGTGCAAGTCTCAGGGTCTGAAGGCTGGACCCCCTGGAGCTCTGATGTCCAAGGGCAGGGGAGGAGGGGTGTCCCTGCCCCAGGAGGGAGGAAGAGAGAATTTGTCTTTTCTCTGCCAGGCCCAAGACTGACTGAATGGTGGCCACCCCCGCTGGGTGAGGGTAGGTCTTCCTCACTGCTGTGATTTGGATGTGCCTCGTCCAAAATTCATGTTAAAACTTAATACCCATTGTAGTGGGGCTTTTTGAGAAGTGATTAAGTCATGAGGGCTCTGTCCTCATGAGTAGGTTAATGCCCTCATATAAGAGGCTCAGGAGACAGTTCCCCCGTATCACCCTTCCGCCGTCCACTGCGTGAGGACACAGCATTCACACCCCCAGGAATAGGCAGCAATGAGGTGTCATCTTGGAAGCAGAGCTTGGGGCCCTCACCAGACACTGAAGCTGCTGGTGCCTTGATCTTGGACTTCCCAGCCTCCAGAATTGTGAAAAAAAAATAAATTTCTGTTTTATAAATTACCAAGTTATAGGTATTTTCTTACAGCAGCACAAACAGACTAAGACACATACTCAGCCCACTGATTTGAACACCAATCTCTTCTGGAAACACCTTCACAGAAGTACCCAGACATGACGCTTTACCAGCCATCTGGGCATCACTTAATGCAGTCGAGTTGACACCTAACCTTCACCACCACAGCTGGCAAGGTGTTACTTCTGGGTGTGTCTGTAGAGCCCTTCTGGAAGAGACTGGCATTTGAATCAGCGGCCTGAGGAAGGAAGGTCTGCCCTCACCCGCTGTGTGCGGACACAATCCAGCAGGCTGAGGGCCCAGATAGAGAGAAAAGGCAGAGAAGTGGCGACTTCTCTTTCTCTCTGGAACTAGGACACCCTTCTCCTTCCCTTGCATGTCAGAACTCCAGGTTCTCTGGCCCTTGGACTCCAGCACTTCTACCAGCAGCCCCCTCGGTTCTCAGGCTGTTGGCCTCAGACCAAGAGTTACACTGTCACTCCCCCCAGTTCTGAGGCCTTGGGGCTGGGACTGAGCCACAGCACCCACTTCCCTGGGTCTCCAGCTTGTAGCTGCGTGAACAAGTGAGATGTTTCCCATACGTCCCCTCTTATCTATCTATCCGTCTATCCTATTGGCTGTTTTGGGGGAAACCCCTGACTAACATATGGGTTTACAAGTTCAGAAGGACAGCTGGTCTTGGCCACGGTGGACACAGCCCTTCCTTCCTCTGTTGCTCCTGCTTGGCTCCTGCCCTCATGGTGGGCACCTCTGTGGGTCTCCATGGCCTCCCTGGCAGGCTGATGGAGAACCTTGTCAATAAGGGGTCTGAGGCTCTGGTCACCACCCCTTCTCAGGCCAGGGCTGCCGCACTTGTCCACTCACCAATAAAACAGGCAGGGAAACAGCAAGAACTCCCTTCCCCCTGCCACTGGACCACACAGGCACCAAATTTACCCCTCGCCGCCTACATGCAATTGCAACCTGCTGCTTCCTGATGCCATGGTTGGTCTGCCCTCCCACTTTGGGGCCCACTTGTTTTGCTTGCTGGTCTCTGGGGACAAAAGAACCCAAAGTGACCAGGCATCCATGTACCTAAAGTCCAGGGCATCTCCTCTCTGTCCACTGGTGAACAGTCCTCCTCTGGAAACCTGAACCTGTGACCCAGGCAGCCTAGAGTGGAGGGGACAAACGCAAAACCCCCAGGGGCTGCTGAGACAGCATTCGAGGCCACTCCTGTTCCCGCCCTCAGCTCCCAGACTTGCTGGGGATGTAGCCTCACACAATGGCTGCTGGGCGAGGGAGATGGCTGCATTGCACATTGTGACTCCCCATCCTTAAATGGCATAACCCCAAGCTGGGCCTCAGTGGCGCTCTCAAAAGGCTATTCCACAGCACTGTGGGACCAGCTGCTTCTGAGCAGGGTGGTCTCTGAGGGCACCAGCAGACCCTGTAGCCATGTGGCCCTGCTGCATCTCCCGCCTGTGTTGTAAAGCGGGTCTCTTGGTCCAAGGCACTGCTGCTCAGCCCCTGTGATGGTGGATGGGACACTTTATAAGTCCTCAGAGGGTGGGGTTGGCTGAGACCCTGTGGCCAGGGAAGGCCAACCTGGAACGTGTGTCAATTCCAGTGAAGAGGAATTGCAGCTCCAGTGAAGGCGTCTCCAGTGGGCCCAGCTGCCTCCGAATGCTAACCAGTCTCCTGAACAGGTGGTGCCATGATGGGGGCTTGGCGGCAGCCTCTGCTGCAGGCAGGTTGGACATTTGCAGAAGTGGCAGCTGGATCAGCCTTGGTAGATGGGGGCCATGCTGCTGGCCCCACGGACAGCCTCCATCTCTGTCACCAAAGCTACTCCGTTCATGGGCCAGGATTTGGGTGGCTGAGGCCAGAGGCTGGCTGACGTCAACCGCTGAGGCTGTGCTATGTAACTGGTTGCTTAGCTCCTTCCCTGGTGGGTGCGCTCTGGTGGACGTAAACACACGGTACCAAGACCTTCACCTCACATGGCCTCTCCTGGGGGCTCATTCATGTGCCTCCTCCCCGGGGCAATGGGCAGAATAATGGTGGCCCCCAAAAGATGTCCAGGGCTCCTTTTTAATAAGGATGGACTAGAATTCATCTGCCCATCAGTGGCCACACAACACCTACACAGTGCCATGTCACTCCGCTCTAGCAAAATATCACAGCTGGCCCAGCAACTGCAATGGGGCTACTGCTGCTGAGTTTTATATTAGCTACATATATATAAAAAGGCATTTATTATAACAAACTGACTCACACGGTTATGGAGTCTGCAAAGTCCCACAATCAGCCATCTGCAAGCTGGAGTCCCGGGGAGCCGGTGGTGTAAGCTCCAGTCTGACTCTGAAAGCAGGAGAAGACTGATGTCCCAGCTCCAAGACTGTCAGGCAGGGAGAGCGAACTTTCCTGCACTTAATCTTTTTGTTCAAAGGCCTTCAACCAATTGCCTATGGGGACCCCCTTCCTGGGCAGGCATCTGCTTTGCTCAGTCCACTGATTCAAATGCCAATCTCATCCAGAAACACCCCTACAGGCACACCTAGAGTAATGTTTGGCCAAATATCTGGGCACCCTGTGGCCCAGTCAGGCTGACACATAGGACTCCCCATTGCCAGTTCACAGTAGTCTGTTGGCATCCTCCAGGAATGGGAGAGACAATGGGAGCCGCTCTGCCTGCAACCCTTATATCTTTCAGAGTGGCCCGGATCTTTGCCATCCTCCCAGCATGGGATTTTGTTTTTGTCTTACTGCCTTGGCTTGGGTGGGGGTCAGTTTCAGAGGCTTCCACTTGGGGATGCTGCAATAGTTTTTGTCCCGCAGGACAAAAAACCTGCATGACCAAGATTGTCCAAGCATCTCTCCAGGGTCTGGGGGAATGTGCAGTGGTCTGGGGACCCAGAGATGGACCAGGATTCCACTTTTCCTGGCCCCCATATGCCCTCCTCTAATGGGGCCACGATGATGCTTTGGTCCCCAGGTGTCCATGTCGACTTGGTCCTGGAGTCCCGCAGGCCTTGCCCTGTCCGTATGTTGCCCTTTGACTAGTGTGTGATCACCAACAACATCTTCAGAACTGGGGGGAAGGACGGGGCAGCCATCACCACGTGCACTCGCTGTGGCACTGCAGGGCCCTTCCTCCTTGGACCTGAACCCTCCTTCAGTCAGTGGTGGCTGGGTCTGAAAACTGGCTCAGGTCCAGAAAGTGGGCAAGAGGTCATGCCTCTTTCTCCGGTGTGTTTTGGTCTGTTACGGCTGTAAAACAAGCACCACAGACCAGGTGACTTAAACAACAGACATTTATTCTCTCTCAGTCCTGGAGGTCAGAAGACCAAGATCAGGATGGCGCAGGGCTGGTTCCTCCTAAGGCCTCTGTTCTTGGCTGGCAGACGGCCGTCTCCTCCCTGTGTCCTCACGTGGTCATCCTCTGTGTGTGTCTGTGTCCTAATCTCTTCTTATAAGGACACCAGCCAGATAGGATTAGGACCCACCCTAGTGACCTCATTTTAACTTAATGACCATTTTGAAGACTCTATCTCCAAAGAAGGTCACATTTTGAGGTGCTGGGGTTAGGAGTTCAATATATGAATTTTGAGGGACACACTCGGCCCATAACAGGGTAGCTGTTCTCAGCCTCCCAAGCAACCATCCTGGGTTTCTTTGGATTGTACAGGTTAAGCGAGACCCTGCTGGCCGCCTCTCTGTTGCCCTGGGAATGCCATGTTTTAATGACAGTCTCACTAGCTCTGCCAGGCAGGTGCCTGACTCCTAGACCACCCTACGATAACACACCCACCTGGCTTCTGACGGAGAAGCACAGCCTCTGGCCAGTGCTGTTTCAGGCCCAATCATCCCAGCTGCTGCCCGGGAGTCCAGGCCTGAAAGAGCATCTCCTGCCATTTGAAGATCAGAAGATGCCATCAGCTGGGCACGGTTGGCACTCACCTTCTCAAAGCACATTCCTTGTTTCACCCGTAAATCAGCATCCTTTGGGGCCTCCCGGGGAGCACAGCCAGCTGGCAGGGTTTCTGGCTGTGGGAGGCTGAGTAATGGCCCCCAGAGTTATCCAGGTCCTGATCCCTGGAACCTGTGAATGTAACCTATGGAAAAAGGGACTTCATAGATGTGATTAAGTCAAGCATTTCGAGGTGGGGAGATTAGCCTGGGCTATCTAGGTGGGCCTGATGTAATCACAGGGGTCTGTAAGGGAGGCAGAGAGATTTAACAGCAGAAGGGGACATGCGGGTGGAAGCAGAGAGGGAGCCATCTGAACGTGCTACACTGCTGGCCGTCAGGACGGAGGAAGAGCCGAGAACCGAGGAGCACAGCGCCAAGGCCGGGCAGGGCCGAGAAAGCTTCCTGCCCTACAAGTGTCAGAGGGGCCAGGGCCCTGCCGGCACCTTGAATTAAGTCTTTTGGCCTCCACAGCTGTAAGAGATGCATTCCTGTTGTTTCAAGCCACTAAGTATATGGCAATGGTTACATGTCACAGCAGTAGTGGGAAACTCACACACTCCAGTATTCTGAATTAGGGCATTTTCATCTCATTTAGTGTCACGGACCGAACTGTGTACCCTGAAAACTCATACGTTGAAGCCCTAGCTCCTATTTGGAGATGGGGCCTTTAAAAACGTAATTAGGGTTAAATGAGCTGATAAGGCTGGGTCCTACTCCCAGATGACTGGGATCCTTACAAGAAGAGGAGATTAGGACACAGACAAACACAGAGGACGACCACGTGAGGACACAGGGAGAAGGTGGCCATCTGCAAGCCAAGGAGAGAGGCCTCGGGAGGAACCAGCCCTGAGCGACCTTGATCTTGGACTTCTGGCCCCAGGACTGTAAGACAATGAATGTCCATTGTTTGTGCCCCCAGCCTGTGGTGCTTTGTGGTGGCAGCACAGCAGACTAATGCACTTAGCACTGGCCCTTTTGTCCCTAAGCTTCTGAGCACCAGTCTAGTGATGATTCGGCGCTGTCTTCCAGAGCCCTACGGGGAGTTACATGCTGTGTCGCGGGACAGTACTCTGATGCTGACACACGCTCTGTTCTCTGACTTCATATCCCCGTGACCCAGCACGTGTGGGGTCTGACCCCTGTCTGCTCCCCACTCCTGACTAGTTCCTGCAGCTTCTAAGTCTAGTCTTTGTCATATCTCAACCAGCTCAGAACTTCTGGCAGCTTGGGGACCTAGTACCTTGGTGCTGAAGGAGAGATTTAGTGGAATACCACACCGTTACAAAGACAGCCGTGCGTGCTGGTTAATTTCATCTGTTGACTTGACTGGACCATGGGGGGCCCAGATATTTGGTCAAACATCTCTGTGTGTGTGTCTGTGGGGCTGTTTCCAGGTGAGATTAGCATTTGAATCAGTGGACTGAGTAAAGCAGATGCCTGCCCAGTGTGGGGGGGCTCATCTGATCCACTGAAGGCTGGAATAGAACAAACAGGCTGAATAAGAGGGAACCCCTCCTGCCTGACTGAGCTGGGACATTGGCTTTTTCCTGCCCTCAGACTCGAACTGAAACATTGGCCCTTCTTGGGTCTTGAGCCTGCAGATTTTTGGACTGGAACTTACACTGTCAGCTCTCCTGGGTCTCCTGCTTGCTGACTGCAGGTCTTGGTACTTCTCAGCCTCCATATTGTGTGAGCCAGTTCCTTACAATAAATCCCTTTCTCTGTGCACGTACATATCCTGTTGGCTCTGTTCCTCTGGAGAACCCTGGCTAATACTCAGTGTCCTTGGAATTGTTCCAGAGTCTGATGTTAGCCAAGGCAGCAGGACCTGGACAAGACACCTCATGTTCCTCTTCTCCAGCCCAGTTCCCGTATCCATCCCAGCTGGAACAGGCCACCTGACGCTGTGGCCCCACAGGCCCCCGACCCCCACTCCGTGGCCCTCACCCCCCCACTGTGCCCAGTGGCACCTGTTGGACCTTTTAACCTTGGACTGCTCCATTTCTGAGATTTAGAATCCAAACCTCTTAGCCCTTCCAACCCTCCTGCTCCCTCTGAGCCTACTTCGCTCACCTGCTCTGCTGTGGGTGATCCACTTTACCACGTCAACTGCTTCCTCTCCGCCTTCTTTGCCCGCACAGCCTGGGACACCTGGTCCTTCTCCTTAAGCACACTCTTGCCAGTGCCCTCAGCTCCTTCTTAGTGGGAACAGCCACCAGACTCCCCGAGGGCTTGTTAACACATGGCTCGCTAGGCCCCAGCCTGGCGCCCTTGGCTGAGGAGGTCGGGGCAGGGCCTGGGAATCTGCATTTCTGACAGTTCCCAGGTGGTGCAGCTGGTAACTGGGCTAAGCTGCCGTAACAAACACACCCTGAGATCCCAGGTGTTTCACTTGCACGCGGTCTAATGTGGGTTGAGTAGCTCTTCTTCATCTTCCGACTTTGGGACCATATGGCCTCCAAGGGCACCTTGGAAGGGGAAGGACCACATAGGAAGTAGCTTGCGTCACTCCCTCCTGCACCCCATTGGCCAGAACGCAGTCGCATGACCGCCATGTGACCACACTCGCCATAGGCGATGCTGGGGAATGCAGCCTTTCTGTTTGCCCAGGAAGAAGACACAGCGTGGGGAACATGTAGTGCCGTCTCCTCTTCTCACTCATAAACACGTCTGCTGCCCAAATCCCACCCAGTCACCACACCCACCTCCAGGCCCAGAATCTCTGACTGATGGACACATCAGGCTGGAATGTGTTTTCTCCTGGTCCAGCAACTTGCTAATTCAAAGGCCGAGGTATCCGTCCTCCCATAACAGGCTGTATCAGGAACCTCAGTCCTCCAGCCCTCCTGTGTCCAAGGCCAGCCTGGACACGTTCTGCTGGCGTGTGAATGAGCCAGCCCAGATCAGGCAAGCTGAGCCAGATGCGTGAACAGTAAAAACTCACTGTGTGCGCCACGGAGATTTTGCAGGTATTTGTTAACTTACGTTTCTTGTTAACAGTAGCACCCTACGTCAAAGAGCCTAGCTCTGGATCAGTCAGCACAGACCGGGTTATGTTGTGGCAACAAGTAAACTCCTCAGACCAGAATGACCTGGCATTGCCTTAGCAGCCCAGGTGCTGGCAGGGACAGTGACAGTGGAGGTTGGAACAACGGGGACCCATGTGATGCTGGCAGAGGATTTGGTAAAAAACATTCCTGGTAACCTGGTAGGCAGAACACAAAATGCCTGAGCCAGCAGCCCAAGGAATGAAGTTGGAGAACAAAATGTTGTAAGTACGTATTGGGTGCCATTGGCTGTGTTAGGAGGGGCAGAACGAGAAAGACATGAGCTCGAGAAAGAAGGCCCTGTGCGCGAGCAGAAAGGAAGTGCAGAGCGAGATGCGCCCAGAGATTCAGAACATTGCAAGGTCAGAAAAGCCAATTGCTCCAAGAGTTGGGGTTTTAAATAGCTTTGTGAGACAAAGGCCCAATAAAATGCCTGAGTTGGATGGAGCAGCACAAGACAAAGACCAGATTACGGCCCATTCAAGCCTGAGAGCCTCCTGACAGCTGCGTTGAGTTGACAGACAGGAACGAGAGCAAACAAATCTGAAAATCTCGGTTTGCTGTGTGCGTTAGTCAGGGCTTGCCACGGTGCGAATGTTTGTGTCCGGCCAAAATTCCTGTTGAAACCCCCCACCAATATTAAGAGGTGGGGCCTTTAGAAGCTGAGTTGTCCATGAGGGCTCCATGGAGAAGACTAGAGCCCTTATAAAAGGGGGAACCCACTTGGCCCCTTTCTGCCACATGAGGACACAGCACAAAGGCCCTCGCCAGACACAGAACGCTGGCACCAGACTTCCCAGCCTCCAGAACTGTGAGGAATAAATTTCTGTGATTTATAAATTGCCCAGCCTGTGGTACTTTGTTAGAGTAGCACAAATGGACTAAGACAGAAATTGGTACCAAGAAGTGGGGCATTGCTGTAGCAAATACCTGAAAATGTGGAAGCTGCTTTGTAACTGAGTAACGGGTAGAGGTTGGAGGAGTTTTGAGGTGCATGCTAGGAAAAGCCCACTCACTTGCATCTTGGACTTTTGGCTAAAATCAAGTGTAGGAAAAGCCCAAATTGCTGTGAAGGGAGTGTCATGGGGGATTCTGCTGACTCAGACGGGGACAGCTGTGGTTTTCTTAGGGACGATCTAAGTGGCATGATCAGAATGCCAGTAGCAATGCAGATGGTGAGGCCATTCCAACGAGGCCTTAGACATGAGGACTGTCTCATTGGAAGCTGGAGGAAAGGCCGTCCTCCTTATAAAGCGGCAAAGAACTTGGCTGGATTATGTTTGTGCTGGAGGGCTTTGTGGAAGGCAGAATTTAGGAGCAAGGAACTAGGATATTTGGTGGAAGAAACCTCTAAACAAATTACTCAGGGTGCAGCATGGCTTCTCTTGACTGTTTATAGCAAAAGTCAAAAAAGAGAATGCATTAAAGATGGAATTTATAATTGAAATGGAAACAGAACTTAAAGATTTGGGAAATTCTTAGCTTGGCCATGTAAAGAATAAAGAAGCTTGTTCAGGAGAGATTACCAAGCGTGTGGCCAAGCAAGTGTTTGGTAAGAAGATTAGCAAGGATAGAAGGAAGCCAGATGCTCTTCATCAAGACAATGGAAGGATGCCCTGCAGGCATTTCAGAAAGCTGGAGACTGCTCCTCCGGTCACAGGCCCAGAGTGCAGGGTGCAGGGTGGGCCTTGAGGGCAGAACAGTTTCAAAGGCAGAGCCCAGGGTGTCCATGGGACCTGAGGTTTGCTACCCAGCCCTGCCTCAAATCTGTGCTGCTCTGCATTCTGGCGCAGCACTCCTGGGCCACCCCAGCTGTGGCTCCAGTGGGCCTGGGTGTTCCTTGGGCTGCCATCCTGGATGGCACAGTGATAAGCCTTGGTGGTGTGCACGCGGTGCCAGTCTGCAGGTGCCCAGGGCGCACAACTGTGGAGGCAAGGTACCTCCACCTAGATCTCACTGGATGTCTTGGAGAGGCCGGGGCCCAGGCAGAGAATTGCCACAGGGCCAGAGCTGCCACAGAGTCCCCACTAGGACAATGTCTAGTGAAGCTCTGGGGCAGGGGTGCTCCTGAGACCCAGGCCTGTGGAGCCACCAGCACACGATGCCAGCCTGGGAGAGCTGCAGGCACGCGACTCCAACCCGAGAGCTGCCAAGTGGGCTGCGTCCACCAAAGCTGTGGGGAGGACCACCAGGAGCCTTGGGGGCCAACACTGCCCCAGTATGTCTGAAATCTGGGACATGGGGTCAAAGAACATTACTCTTGAGCCTTAAGTTTTGATGATTGCCCTGCTGGGTTTGGGATTTGGTCGGGGCCTGTTGCCCGTCTTCTTTCCTGTGTCTTCTCTTGGAGTGGAAATGTCTGTCCTGTCCTGTGCCACAGATGTCTGTTTTTGGGTGGTGCCTGCATATTGTGCAGAGCCATCTGAAAACCAGACCCGAGTCTCTTCCTCTGCCCCCGAGCCCATGCGGCAGGCTGGGGGGAGAAGGCAGTGTAGCAGGCGTGGGGACCACAGGCACCCGGGCCCCTTCTTCATGTAAGTTACCCATGTCTCCAGAGCCTGCTTGGGCCCAATCACGTGTACACCACTTCCATTTAATGATGGAGCGCTGCGGCGCCCAACTTCATGGCTTGGTGGGTCAGATGACACCCAGGTCATGATGGGCAGCTCAGGGCACATGGTAACTTGGTTGCCCTTAGTCAAATGTTCAGTTTCTACAAAGGCGCAGGAGCAGGCCAAGAGCTGTCTCAGAAGGAGAATAGTTATCTACACGTGATGGCAGGGCCTTGCTCCAAAATCCTAATGGCTTGAGCTGCAATTCACCTGTGGGGGCCTGCCAAAGGCTCCGATGACATCTCTATCTGCCACCGACACTTTAAGCACCATCGGATCTGCTGGATCATACGGCCCACGTGGCAGAGTGGCCTGCACAGCTGCCTGGCCCCGTGGCAGAGCCTTCTCCTGTTCTGCGCCACGTTGAGAACTAGCAGCTTCTCAGGTCACTTGGTCAATGGGCCGGAGTAACACCCACAAGTGAGGACTGTGTTGCCCCCAGATTCAAAGATGCCCACCAGGCACCGTACCTCTTTTCTAGTTGTCGCAGGGGCCAGATGCAACTGCTTATCCCTCACCTTAGAAGGGACATCCATGCCCCACACCACTGGACCCCTAGAAATTCCACTGAGGGAGAAGACCCCTGTGTTTTAGTTGGATTTGTTTCCCACCCCCGACATGCAAATGTAGTAAGTCTAGGGTAGTTGCTACTTGTCACTCCCTAGGCCCGATCAGCGTCAAGTCATCAGTGAATGGACCCGTGTGATGCTGCGTGGAAGGGAGAGCTGATCCTCGCCCCTGGGAACTAGACTGTGACACGGGCAGGAGAGCGGATATGCCCCTGAGGGAGGACGGGGAGGGTGCCGTGCTGGTCTCGCCAGCTGAAAGCAAACTGCTCAGGTGGGCCTCGTGCCCGGGGATGGAGACACGGCATCTGCCAGCCCCATCGCTGCCCACCAGGGACCAGGTATGTGGCTGTGCTCAGGCAATGACATCACATCTGGTGCAGCAGCTGCACTTGAGTCAGCACCTGGTTGAGCCTGTGACAATCCACTGTCATCTCCAGGATCCATCCATCTTCTGCGCGGGCCACATAGGAGATGCGGGTGGGGCTGTGTGGGAATCTCCAGCCCTGCTCCCTCCACATCCTCGGTGGTGGCACTAATCTCTGCAACCCTCCAGGGAAGCTGTTTTCTAGGAAGAGGCAGCTCCAATGCCTTCCGCTTTGCCTTTTCCACCATAGTGGTCACAGCCCACGGGTCAGGGGGCCAGTGTGGGGACTGCCAGTGGCTGAGTCCAGTCATGCTCTGCACAACGATGTTTCGGTCAATGAAGGACCACATGTATGACGGTGATCTCGTAAGTTTATAACAGAGCTGAAAAATTTCTATCATCTAGCGACGTTGTAGCTGTCATAATGTGATAGTGTCATAACATCATGCGTTACTCACATGTTTTTGGTGATGCTGCCGTTAGCAAAACCTCCTGTGCTGCCAGTCATATGAAAGTACAGCACATGCAACTGTATGCAGTACATAATGCTCAATAATGATAATAAACGACCGTGTTACTGCTTTATGTACTATACATGCTATGCTTTATTTACTATACTCTTTATTATTTATTGTTATTAAAGAGCATACTCCCTCCATTTTAAAAAAAGTGAGCTGTAAAACAGCCTCAGGCAAGTCCTTCAGGAGGTATCCAGAAGAAGGCATTGTTATTACAGGAGATGACAGCTCCATGTGTGTTATTGTCCCTGGAGACCTCCCAGTGGGACAAGACATGGAGGTGGAAGGCAGTGACATTGAGCATCCTGACGCTGTGTAGGCCTAGGCTCATGTGTGTGTGTGTGTCTTAGTCTTCAACAAAAAAGTTTAAATAGTAAAAAGAAATTTTTTAATAGAAAAAACTTGTAGAATACAGATATAAAGAGAAAATATTTTTGTACAGCTGTGCAATGTATTTGTATTTTAAGCAAAGTGTTATTACAAAAGAGTCAAAAAGTTTAAAAGAAATTTAAACTTTTACATGGTGAAAAAGTTACAGTTAACTAAGTTTAATTTATTATTGAAAAAAGAAAAATTTTAAATAAATTTAGTGTAGCCTTAAGTGTTCAGTGTGTATAAAGTCTACAGTTGTGTACAGTAATGTCCTAAGCCTTCACATTCACTCACCACTCACTGACTCACCCAGAGCAACTTCCAGCTCTGCAATCTCCATTCATGGTAAGGGCCCTATACAGATGTGTCATTTTTTATCTTTCATATCATATTTTTACGGTACCTTTTCTATATTTAGATATGTTTAGACGCACAAATCCTTACCACTGTGTTACAATTGCCTGCAGTATTCAGTACAGTGATGCGGTGCAGGTTTGTAGCCCGGGAGCAATAGGCCATACCATACAGCCTAGGTGTGTAGTAGGCTGTGCGATCTAGGTCTGTGTGAGTGCACACTATGGTATCTGCACAACAAAGGGATCGCCTAACGATGCTTGACTGTATGTCTATTCCAGTTATGCATTCTGGGACCTGGAAAATAACCTCAGAATGGGTTTGGGAACCCACTGAGCCCACTGTGAGATGAACCTGAGCTAAAATTCCACAGATCACCTGACCTCCACAGACCACCCCCCCCCTCTGATTGGAAGGCCAAAGTGACATTTGGGGTCTCCTAGAATCAGCGTCAGTTCAGAGCCAGTGTCTGGTAGTCCTCAAAATATCTGATTATTTTGTTTTCCCTAAAGCACAGTTACCCCAGTAAAAGGCCGTAGGTCCCTTTGGGGAAGGGTGGGAGACAGATGGATAGTATAAATGTTCAGGAGTGAACCAGGGTCCTCCCTGGAGGGGACCCGGCCTCCCCTCCACTCAAGGGGTCTGGGTCTGCAAATAGCCCAAGCCTGGGAATTGACGGAGGGCCTCTGCTTTTGTGATTCAGGTTATGCTTTTGTTCATTTGACCTGGAAGTTTTCTGCTTATACAGATCCAGAAGGAATTTAGTAAGCTTCCTATTCCCCTCCTAGGTACATCCATGGGAACTAGACTGTCCCAATTGCTGCCTTCTCTCTGCTGTCTGCTGCATAGCCACGCCCACCTTGCCTTTGATGGTCGGGTGCCACCGCTTGGCCCCTGCCACCCTGCAACAATTATTCCCATTGCATCAAGTTTTCCAATTAAGTGGCCACGGTTCCCACTGTGAGGTCTGGCCTGCAGAAAAGAGCAACCACAGAGCTCTTCAAGGATGCTGCGGCTTGCCTTACGAATTTATTTCTGACAGTACTGGTGAAAAGTGTGTCACCTTTACCCTCCCGGGGTGGGCGTGTAGGTCTTACATGACAAATCCACTCTAACATTCCAATCGCCCTAAGCCTTTGAATCCCTTCCTCTGGGTTAAACCAAGGCACGTCTGGTATTTCCAGCTTGCTCGCTGGGGGCCACCTTGGGTCCATGTTTTGTCCAGTCTGCTCAGTGGGCCCCTGTCAGTAAATTCGGCCTGATGCACTTTCATGTTCCTTCCCCCGTCCCCCACACCCTCGATATCTTTCCCACACCGTCCCCGAACGTCTGTCTGTGTAATTAGAAAGCTCCTGTAGCTCTTTTGGCCTGTAGGCGCCTTCTCGTGGGTCACCCTTTGCACCTCCCCTTAGGGCCCGCTGGGACGTGGGTCTAGTTACAGGTCTTGAAGCCAAGAGGGGTGCAGGTGGAGAGTCAGCGCTGTCCTGCTTGGCCACTGCCTCAGGGGAGCCACTGCCTGTCCTCAGGCAGCTCAGGGTCAGTCCCCTCAGATGTCGGGGACAGGCCGGGACCGCTGGGTGCGGGGAGGCCGCTGCCGCTGACAACATGACCCATCAGAATGTAGGGGCTCAGTGTCCCCAGCTCCCTCAGGGTCTTCCCACTGGTCCCCACCCCACCTTGCAGGACCCCCTTCTTTCTCTTTCAATGAGTTCACTTTACCAGTAGACGCCCTGGGAGGCTGGGAGTTCAAACTGTGCTGTAGTTCAGACAGTCCCAGGATGAGGCTCTGCGTTTGAATTTCAGCAACGTCAGCCCTTGGCTACAGGAGATAAACCTTTCCCTCAGGCACACTCAGAAGCTCTTAGCTCATTCATGTGGTGCATGAGCTGGGAATTCAAACCCTTTTCTTGAACCCCTTTCGTCCAGCAACATTAAGAGCAACCAACCAACCAATGACATCATATTCCCTACTTCTCAAAAAAATGTTCCAAAATATCATATACAGGCTTACTTAGCTCCTTGCTTCTCATACGTGGTTGATTAAAAATATCCAAGTCAGTCATTTCGTGCATCTCTATGAACAGGTCACATTATGGACTACTAGTATTCTCTTTACTACTGGAAATAGAGTCATTAGTGTCTTTAAATCTAATGAGCTCAGAGCACTGATGCCAGAAACCCCAAACCAATTCAGAAAACTCATCCTTAACATTCTTTTTTGCTAGAACCACTCTTGACACCAAAATCTGTATTAGTCATGGTTCTCCAGAGAACCAGAACTGAGAGTAACTCTCTCTACATATATGAAACATGTAAATATATATACATACACAATTGACCTTTGAACAATTCAGAGATTAGGGGTGCCAACCCCCCAAGCAGTTGAAAATCCACATATAACCTTCGAGTCCCCAAAAACTTAACTACTCTTAATTGGAAATCTTACTGAAAGCATAAACAGTCCATTGAACACATATTTTGCATGTTATATGTATTTTATATGGTATTCTTATAATAAAGTAAGCCAGAGAAAAGAAAAGAAAATGTTATTAAGAAAATGATAAGAAAGAGAAAATATATTTCCTATTCATTAAGTGGAAGTGGGTCACCATAAAGGTCTCCATCCTCCTCGTCTTCTCATGGAGTAGTCGGAGGAGGAGGAGAGGAGGGGTTAGTCTTGCTGTCTCAGGGGTGGCAAATGTGGGAGAAAATCAAGTATAAGTGGACCAGTGTGGTTCAAATCTGTATTGTTCAAGGGTCAACTATATACACACTTAGCCGTCTGTATTCAAAGTTTCCACATCTGCAGATTCAACCAACCACAGATAGGAAATATTCAGGAAAAAACCCAATAAAAAATAAAAATGCAATAAAAATAGTACAAATAAAAAACAATATAACAACTATTTACACATCATTTACATTGTATTATGCACTATAAATAATCTAGAGATAATTTAAAGTATACGGGAGGAGGTGAACAGGTTATATGCAAATACTGTGCCGTTTCAAATAAGGGACTTGAGCATCCACGAACTTTGCTATCCTCGAGGGGCCCTGGGAGGAATGCCCTGCAGGTACTCGGGATGACTGTGTGTGCATCTATCTATATGTTACGCACAGAGAGAGATGAAATGGGGAGTTGGCTCACGTGACTACGCAGGCTGAGACGTCCCATGATCTGCTGTCTGCAAGGTGGAGACCCAGGAAAACCCATGGTGTGGTTCAGTCTGAGTCCGAAGACCCGAGAACCAGGGGAGCTCACGGTGTGAATCCCAGACCGGGGTGGGAGAAGACCGATGTCCAAGCTCAGCAGTGAGGCAGGAAAAAGGGGGTGAAATCCTCCTTCCTCCACCTTTTGTTCTATTCAGGCCCTCAGTGTACAGACGAGTCCCACCCACTTTGGGGAGGGCCATCTGCTTTACAGAGCCCACCCCTTCAAATGGTAATCTCATCCAGAAACGCCCTCACGTACACCCCCAGGATCAGTGTTGAATCTGGGCACCCCGTGGCCCAGTCACGTTGACATGAAAAATGAACCATCACACTGTGCTAAGCCCCTGGAGTCGTGGTCTGATGTGGGCTGAGTGCTCTCCATCTTGAGCTGTGCCAGGAGGATGAGTGGCCTCTGGGGTCACCGTGGCAAGGAAAGGGAAGACTGGGAGACAGGCCAGGCCTGGGGAGGGCAGGTGAGGCCGTGCACAACAGCGCTGCCTGCCCTGCCAGGTCCCACCCACGCCACCCTCAGATCTCCACTCCTGAGCTGAGCACCAGGAGCGCCTGCGCTTGCAGGCTTTGTTGTTCCCAACACAGTGGGCCCCTCAGCTCCGGGGGGCTGGACGCTCAGTTTCCTCTGCTTGGAAGGATCCCCCCTGCCCCCCCCACATACCCACACATACCTCTTCCTCCCTCCTTGCCTTTCGGGTTGGGGGGACCCCCAGCTCCCACTCCTGCCCTTGTTTGCCCACTCCCAGGTGCTGGCTGCACTGTGTGGCTCTTGCCCGTTGGCTGGTCTTCCTCTCCCGCCAGTGCATGTTGCTGGCACAGAGCTGTGCCTCTTGCCTGGCCAGGGCTGCATGGGTCTCTGTCTGGGGGTAGATGGGGCATGAACCAGCAAACAGGCCGGGGCTGGCTGCAGCCTCTAGAGCAGGTTCTCCTGTCGAGGATGCTTGTGTGGGTCTAGCCGAGCCCCAGGGAAAGCTGGGGCAGCCCCTCAGCAGGAAACTTATTGGGACCCACCCATGCGGGAGGCTGTGAAGGGACCCCTCAGGCTGGGCAAAAGAGAAGGGTCCTGAGAGTAAGCTTGGCCAGCACAGGGGCGAGTCTTCCTGTGCTTGGGCGCGGGCAGGCCCCAGAGTGCCCTTGGGGGACCCCAGCATTGGCCTTGCTGGAGCCCCCAATCTGGGGCTGAGGTGGGGACACAGGCAGAAGCTGGCCCTTCCCAAGCTTTGTTTCGGATCAGCCCGATGCTGGCTGAGCTTTGGCTGCTGCCTGAAGTCTCCCGGCTCCTCCCCCTCCTTCCAGCCTGGAAGTGAATTGGCCCCAAGCCTGGGTGAACCCCAAAGCTGTGGTGGGAGGCCCGGATCTCCCTGACCGGCACCCACTTTGGGGCCAGGAGAGCCCAAAGTCAGACTTGCCAACTGAGCCCCATGGCCCCTCTGGCTGGCTGTCACTTTTCTCATAGGACAGAGGGGCCCAACCATGGAAGTTCTTGCCATTGTCCCAGCTGCCTGGAGATGTCCAGGGAGGGAGGAGGTGCCCCAAGGAGGAGCAGGGAGAAAAAGCCGTCGGTTTCCTTATGGAAGGTGTGACAGGAGTCCCACCTGTGTGCCTCGGCCATATCCCCTGACACTCAGGCCTGGAGTGCGGGGGCTGTGGTGCATAATCTCTACTGCCCGAGGCCCTGTCCCTGTCATTGGCCAGTGAGAAGCCCACACAGCCCGGGCTGCCTCCTCTTGACAGCTGTGCCTCAGTTTCTTTATATGTGAAATGGCACAGGATGGTGCTAGGGCACTCCTAGGGCAGGGGTGGGCCAGCACCTGGAAGCACTTGCCCTGGTGCTCAGCTCGCAGCAGCTGCTCCACCCCTGCCAGGACTGTTACCTCTGGGTCTGGAGACCAGGACAGGGCGGCTCAGAGCATGGCAGGGCTGGTGGCAGGCATCGCCAGGCCTCTACGATGCTGTCACATTCGTAAAACTGTGAAACGTGCTCACGTGTGCAGAACGTGTACACTGTATGTGTGCAGGTCAGGGAATGGCAACAAGGCAAACGCCTGGTCAAGGAGAAGGATGTGGCTGGCTTCATCAGAGCCCTTGTGCGTCCGTCCCCGTGGGTCTCTCAGCAACGTGTTGTCTAGAGTAGAAAACCCCAGTGGCCAGCGCACACCCATCTGGGAAGGAAGGGCCAACTGCCACGAGGAGGCTCCCGGGAAGACAGGCGCTGAGTGGAGCCTCTGGCTTAGGTCTGACTGTAGCTTCTGGGGTATTTGCTAGAACCTGTGGTGGAGAGTGGGGTGGGGTCACTAGAGCACCCTGAGAGGCCTGTGGCCAGCTGGCCAGGGTGCTTGAAGGGTGGCATTGGGAACAGATCAGGGCAGCTGGCGGGAGTATGCTGCTCCTAATAGCACCAGGCCTATCTCCTGGGCTCAGGGGCAGGTCGGGGCCTGCTGCAGGGTGAGAGTGTCCCCCGCTGACCCCAGCAGCGGGTGTGCGGGGAGGAGGGGGCTGTCATGGTCCTGTGTCCATTCAGGATGAGGACACAGGAGGGCTGGGCCAGGCTGACCTCCGCTTGGGTGCCCCTTGAGGCCACTGCTCCGTACCGGGCTGGGGGACAGTGTCAGCCAACCTCACATCCCACCAGAGTAAGTCAGAAGTTGATAACAACAAGACAGTTTAGAACATTCATTCTCCACAACCAATGGGAGGCACAGGAAATTGTGATGGAAATTTAAAAATACTTAGAAGTGAATGATATTGAAAAAACCACGTTAAAAACTCACGGGATGCGGCAAAGCGGAGTTTGGGAGGAACTGTGTGGTCTTGGCCCTACATTAGACGGAGGCTGGATGTTAGCGAGCTGGGCACCCGCTGAAGGCGCTGCGCTAAACACGATAGAATCAACCTAAATGATGCAGAAAGAAGGAATATATAGACAAGAATGGAAACTAATGAAGGGGGAGATATGGCAGAGAGGGCTAGGTGCCAGAAGCTTCCTTGAAGAGATTAATACATTAGCAAAGTCTGGCAAATCGGACCACGACAAAACAAACACAACATCAGGCAAGGAAAGAGGGGCCCAAGTGTGGATGTGCAGGAGGTTAAAACACCAGCAAGAGAATATGAAGTTGGCAGTTTCTTACAAATCAACACGTGCAACTGCTGGCAATACACTCTCGGGCATTTGCCCAAAAGAAACGAAAATTTATGCCCACTCAAAAAACTGCATATGGATATTCATAGCAGCTTTATTTATAATAGCCCCAAACTGGAAACAACCAAAATGTCCCTTAAAAAGCGAGTGGTTAAACACACTGCGGTCCATCCATGCCACGGACTACTACTCAGCAATATAAAAGAACTATTGGTACACAGAACAACGTGGGCAGACCCCCAGGGAGTTATGCAGAGAGACAAAGATCATGTACTCTGTGATGGTCATTATATAACACTCCTGAAATGCCAGTGTGGAGATGGAGAACAGACCAGTAGAGGCAGGGCTGTGGGCTGCTGAGGAAGTGGGAGGTGCCGCTGTGCAGGGGTAGCAGGAGGGAGCCCATGGTGGTGGTGGTGTTCTGATTCTTTATGTGGCCGTGGTTCTGTGAAGATGCACATGTGTTACATGAATCACATGTGATGTGATCACATAGAAACACACACACATGATTGCACATATAATTGGTAAAATTAGAATGAGCCCTGTGGCTTGGACGAATATGGACTCCTGGTGTTGCTGTTGCAGTAGAGTTATGCAAGATGCCAACACTGGGGGAGAGCAGTGAAGGCTGTGCAGGGCTGTCCTGTGCACTTCTTTGCAACTTCTTGTGAGTCTATAATTGTCTCAAAATAGAGTGTTAACAAAAAGTTTAAGCCATGAAATTTGAAAACTTCCATGAAATGAAAACATTGCTAGAAAAATATAAGTGGACAAAACTGACTCAAAAAGAAACAAAACTGGGAATCTCTCAGTAGTTCCTAAGCAGTCCCAGTTGATGGAGGAAAGAGGTTGTCTGCCTGAGGAAGGGCAGCTAAGGACACAGAAAGAGTGGCAATATCTGTGTATTAGTTATCAGTGGCTGCGTAACAAATTAGCCCCAAATTTAGTAGTTTAAGATCAGTTGATTCTACATTTGCATTTTCCTTGTCCATAGTCCAGTTAAACATTTTTTCATGTTTATTAGCCATTTGTATTTCTTCAGTGAATTCCCTGTTTCTACTCTTTGTCCATTTTTCTGTTGATGTGTCTTAATCACTTAACTATTCTTAAAGGTCAAGTTGCAAATAAATATAAATTTCATTTATTTTAAACATTTTTTAGTTTTGGGATATAATTATATTTGGAGATTTTATAAATAGTATTCTCATCATAGTTAAGGTTTGGTACCAAAATTGTTTTTAAAAAATATTTGATATGTAACATTGCTAAAAACTGTAGCTTTTAAAAGTATGTTTGTCTTTGGGAATTTTCTCAAAATGTGATGTATAATACATAATGCCAGAAATAAACAGTGCTGCATTAATATACACAAACAACAACAACAAACCAAGCAGCATCTATTTTCTTGCCATTTCTGTGGGGCAGAAATCTGGGTGTGACTTAGCGCTGAGTCTCTCCCAAGGCTGCCCTCAGTGTTTGGGGCTGTGGTCTCATCTGAGGGCTCACCTAGGGGAGGGCCCACTTCGAAGCTGGCTTAGTAACTGTAGGCAGGACTCAGTGCCTTGTGGGTTGGTGGACAGAAGGCCTCAGTTCCTCACTGACTGTTGGCCACGTGGCCCTCTCCGCAGGATACTCTCAATAGAACGAGAAGATGCAAGTCTGTAGCCTAAGTGAAGGAGGGAAGAAGGAACCTCCCATCACTTTTACCTTAATCTGTTTGTTAGAAGCAAATGGCCAGGTCCAGCCCACACTCTAGAGGAAGGGGTGGCACATGGGTGTGAATAGCAGGAGGTGGGTTCCTTGGGGTGATTTTAGATACTGCACAATCAGAAACTTGCCATTTTGCAACACTTAGTGAAACGGGTTATTCAGGCAAGGACTGTCAACAGATGCTCCGACCAGGAGAGTGTTTACTGGGGAACTGGGCGGCCTCATGGCACCCACAGTTGGTTGCTAGTTGCAAAGAAAAGACATAGCTTTACAATGATGTCTTAGTCTGTTTGTGCTGCTATAACAAAATACCACAGACTGTGTAATTTATAAACAATAGAAATTTATTTTCTTACAGTTCTGGGGGTTGGGAAGTCCAAGATCAGGCTGCTGGCATTCAGTGTCTGGTGAGGGTGGCTCTCTCTCTGCTTCCAGAATGGTGCTTTGTCACTTGTGTCCTCTGGAAGGGACAAACACTGTGTCCTCACGTGGCAGAAGAGATGAAGGGTGTAGGGGGGTTGCTGTATGAGTCCTCTTTTATAAGGTATTAATCCAATTTATAAGGGCAGAGCTCTCAAGACCTAATCCCCTACCAAAGGCCCCACCTTCTAACACTGTTGCATTGGGGATTAAGTTTCAACATGAATATTTTGGGGGAGACACAAATATTCAAGCCACAGAGCAAATAGAAATATCTGGCTGCCCCTTGGTGACCTTTGTCTCACTGATGAGACATCACGTGCCTTCGCTACAGGCCACAGGGGCACACAGCCTCACAGCTCCACCTGTGGTGGATTCTCCCGAATCCTCAAGCCTTCAGCTCTGACCCCCAGGTACAGGGAGGACAGGTGAGCATAGAGCAGGCAGGATGGCACCTTTGGGAAATGGCATCTAGAGCCTGGGACCTTCCAGCCGCTGACCCAAGCTCCTGAAGCAAGTTAGCGGCTTGGGGAAGAGATTTGGGGGATGCTGAGGAAGAAACTGCTGTAAATTTTTAAAGACTACGGAGACATTCCCAAAGCCTGGGGCTTGATTAGATCTTGGCTTGAACAAACCAGCAATGATAGTTTTGGGGACTTAGTAGAAATTGAATAAGGATTAGGTCTCCAGT
Organism: Daubentonia madagascariensis; assembly: GCA_023783475.1. NCBI lineage: Eukaryota > Metazoa > Chordata > Mammalia > Primates > Daubentoniidae > Daubentonia > Daubentonia madagascariensis. The sequence continues at coordinate 353,328 of JAKFHU010001716.1, read as the reverse complement.
GCTATTAGGGAATTATTATTAACTTAGCTAGATGGGAGTGCAGTTTTGTTGGAAAATATCCTCCATTTCTGGAGATGAACGCTGAACTTGCTGAACTATTTATGCTTGAAGCGTCATGGTCATGATGTTTGTAATTTAATTACAAACATTTGATTACAATTACTTTAAGAAACTTTTTTATATATACATATATACAGGGAGAGAGAGAGAGAAAGCAAGGCAAGATGCTTACCACTGTTTTAATCTAGGTGCTGGGTGTATCAGGGTTCTCCGGAGAAATAGAACTAATACATTGCATATATACAAATGTTATATATTCTATATGAATATATTTAAAAAATACAGACTTCTTTTAAGGAATTGGCCCGCATGATCGTGGGGCTGGCAAATCTGAACTCTGTAGGTTGGGCGGAAAGGCAGGAAGCTCAGGCAGGTCTCCATGCTGCAGTCTCAAGGCCAAGTTCCTTCTCCAGGAAGCCTCAGTTTTGCTCCTAAGGCCTTCACCTGATTGGGTGAGGCCCACACATTATGGAGGGTGACCTGCTTTACTCAGAGTTTACTAATTTAAATATCAATCACATTGGAAAAATACCTTCACAGCAACATCCAGACTGGAGTTTGATCAAACAGCTGGGCACCATGGCCTGGCCAAGGTGACACATCGAATTGGTCATCACAGGGGGTACATGCATGTTCATTGCTTTATTCTTTCTTCTTCCTTTCTGTATTAAAATTGTCATAAAAAGGTAAAAAGCAAAGAATATTTATTCACCAGAAGTCACCATAATGAAAGTGAAAGTGAAGCCACTAATTAGGAGACAATATTTATCGTACGTATAAGCAACAAATGATTTCTACCCACCCAGTAATACATAAAAACTTCCCCATAAATCAGCAAGAAAAAGGGATGTGATCCAATCTGACAATGGGCGAAAGACAAAGACAGGCATTTCCCAGAATAGGACACAAAAATAGGGGAAGAGAAAATCAAAACTGTAATGCAATAACATTTAACACCTACCAGATTGGCAGAATTTTTGTATTTGTGGGCAAGGATACATCCCAACCAGAGCATTGATGCACAGCTGGTGAGTACAGCAGCCGCCTTATCCATGGAGGATATGTTCCAAGACCCCCAGAGGATGCCTGAAGCCGTGGATAGTACTGAACCCTATATATGAATAGTATGTTTTTTCCTATATCTGTGATGAAGTCTAATGTATAAACTAGGTACAACAATAATTAATAATAAAATTGAACAATTATAATAATATAATGTAATAAAAGTTATGTAAATGTGGTCTCTCTCTCTCTCAAAATATCTTATTATCCTAACCTATTCTCAGACCACGGTTGACTGCAGGCTGCTGACACCATGGAAAGTGAGATCGTGGCTGGGGGGGCTACTGCATGTAAGTTAGGGCAAGCACTTTGGTGCTGTCCAGTGGAGGCGATTACGTACACATGCAGTGATTCAGCGATCCCCCCCTAGTTGCATGCCCCAAAGCAGAGTTTTTCAACCCGTGAGCCGCTGCCCACTAGGGCAGTGCATAATGTTATTGCATTACAGTTTTGATTTTCTCTTCCCCTATTTTTGTGTCCTATTCTGGGAAATGCCTGTCTTTGTCTTTCGCCCATTGTCAGATTGGATCACATCCCTTTTTCTTTCAAGACCCACTAGGGAGGGTCTTGAAATCAGGTGGTAACATAATTGCAGCTGTAGTTTCAGATATTCTTAATTAGAGAAAATCAATGCAGGCTTTCACACCTGGCAAGCAACCCTTTAGCCAGTGAATACCTGTTTTTGTTGCTGTTGTTTTTAAGTCTATCCCAATTTGCAGAAAACCATAAAGGCAGTTTGCTTTTGCCCGGGAGAGACAGTAGTATGGTCTTACATAGGGATTACATGAACACTCTGGCTCTCAGCCATAATTTGGTCCACATGGACCTTGGCCGTTTCTGCAGCCCACAGGACATTGTGCTGATGGGACCTGGAGAGGAGGAAGTTGTAGGCTGCTTTGGTAAAAACCATGTGTGGCAGAGTGAGAAGAAAAGCCCATGAAAACAGGCTCATGCTTCCTTGTGCAGTTCCTCTCTGGGGTACAAAGAACTGAGGCATGTCCCCTCCATGGGGAAGGACCAGTTGCTGCACCTTGGGTCATCTGTGCACAACACTTCTTGGAGGAAACATAGACTACCTTGGGTGTATGTGTCTACCTGTACCCAGGTGGCCCAACGGGTTGCCAGCTTTGAGCAGGAGGCAGAGTGAGCAAAGGTGCCCAAGGGTGCAAGCCTTGCTGTGGGGAGGGCTGAGCCACTCGGCTGTTGTGACGAGGGATTCAATGGTCCTAGCGGTGTCTTGAACAAGCAAGATGCCCATGGAGCCTGAGGTAGGCCATGGAGAATCATAGTGCCCACTGGGGTTTGGGAGCAGGGCCATGCCGTCTTTGGTGAGGAAATCTTCTCCCTTTGAGACACAGCATTCGGCTTCTCCCTAGGCCCGGGTAGGGATGGAGCCCTGTCTACCAGGCAGCAGGTGTGGCCTGAGCTGGGCAGGCCAGGTGCTCTCTGTTGCCAAGCGAGGTTGGGTAACTGGACTCTGATAAGGTTCTCAGAGCCCGTGGCAGGAAGGCAGCTGTTCCCAGTGGGTCAGTGCTACCCAGTGCAGACACGGGGTAGGAAGGGAGCTGCCCGTGGGCCCAACACATGGACTCGGCCTCACCAAGCCTCACCCAGACACCCCTGGCTGGATGCCCAATTTGTTATCGTGCAATTCTGGGCCCCAGCATGGCGCTGTGCTGCACGGGGGCCAGTCAGCTACCTGGGCGTGGGCGACTTTGGACGCCTTCCCTCGTGGACAGGTAGTGGTTTTCTCACTGCCCTTGGCTCTACTTCTCTGTTGGATTTGCTTCCACTGCTGGAACTACTTCTGCTGGCACTAGCCCTTTCCTTACCAAAGCCTCATCTCCATCTGATCCCATTTCCGGCCGAGGAACTGATTTTATAGCCAAAGGAATGAGGTGGTGGGAAGATGCCATGGGGTTCCCCAGGGTTTCCCTCTATCGTGGTACTCATAAGGAGCCAACCCTGTGGGAAGGTGCTCTGGCTTCTCAGGACCATTTGGGACAGCTGGGAGACACCACCACCAGCGTGTAGTGGTGTCCCGTAGGATATAGCACCAGGACCTCATGAACGTACAGTTTCCCCCGAACCAGAATGCGCAAGTTGGAGGCCCACAGGGTGAAGTGAGGGCAACACATCTTACAGCTGTTGCTAGTGAGCCCTTCATAGCAGTTTTGCCCTTGGCCCCGTTGGTCCTACTCTCCTGGTTTGGAGACTTTAGTAATGAAGAAAGGAATGCTTTGATCTGAGTCAAACACTGGTATTATTGAGTTGGACGCTGTGGGTGCCTCCTGGCCCCTGTGGGCTCCTCTGCCATGAGGGAGGCCGCAGTGATGGCCGGGGCAAGCCTAAAAGAGGAAATAGGGCATCACTACTCGATGCGGGCCCCCGGGCCTTCCTCGTCCCACCACATCTCATGATGAAGGTTGGTGGAGGACCTGGCGACAGCAACCAAGAGCCAGGTCTCGCAGCTGAGCGAACGGCGCGGGCCGGCCTTGGACACAGGCTGCAGTCTCACAGCCAGCTGCGGAAATGCGCGTTCTGTGGCTGTTGCTGAAATTTCTTTTCTTGCGGTGTTGTATGAACTTGAACAGAATTTAACAAACTTTCCTTTCCTTTCCTCTCTCTTTCCACTGCTTTTGTGCTTTCTTTAAATTTATTTCATAGGTTGCAGAATAGTGAGGTTCCCCAGAGGGGGATCGGCCACCACCAAGGACCCTGGACTGACGCCGGATGTGGAACCCATAAGACTTTGGGGTATCTCCCTTTGGGGACAAGGCCTGTGCATTTGCACTTGTTGGAGTGCTTTATTAGGTGGGGGTGCTCTTGTTTTTAGAAGTGTGTGTGGGAAGAAGTGTGTGTGTGGTTGGGAAGACAAGGGGTGCTGTGTACTGGGCCTATCATAAGACAGTTCCTGACTGGGGGAACCCCCTGCTGGTCTTGGTGGGGGGCAGGGCCACACCACCCTCTGTGGAAGTTAAAAGGGCTCTGTCACCCCTTCGCTTTTGTCAGCTACCTTGGCCTCGGCTTAGGCTGGGCCAACTTGGTGTTCCACCCAGGACTTAGGATTTTGAGCAAATTGTGCAAACATTTAGGGACAGTTAGAGCTAATTCATCATAAGGTGGTTTGAATGTCCAGTGAGAGTGGTTGTGGCAGGCAGAATTTCTAAAATGCCCCCCTTGCCCCTCAAATGTCCTGCCTTAATCCTGGATTATGGTAAACATGATAAGATCCCTCTTTCAGAAATCCTGACACAGGCTGCCACGTGGATGGACCTTGAGGACATCGTGCTGAGTGATAAGCCAGACACAGAAGGACAAACACTGTGTGATTCCACTCATAGGAGGTCCCCAGAGTCGTCAAGCCCATAGAGACAGCACGTGGATGGGGGGGTCCCAGGGGCTGGGGTGGGGAGGGGAGTTAGTGTTTAGTGGGGACAGAGCTTCGGTTTGGGAAGATGAAAAGTTCTGGAGATGGATGGTGAGGATGGCTGCACAGCGATGCAAATGTACTTAATGCCACTGAACTGTGCACTTAAGAATGGTAAAAAGTTAATAAATTTTATGTTATGTATATTTTACCATAGTTTTTTTTAAAAACTCCTCCAGACAGGGGGCTTGTCCAGGTGGGCCTAACCTGATCACAGGACCCCTAAAACCAGCGAGCACTCCTAGCTGGTGAGGAGGGGAAGTCGGAGAAACTCCAAGCACGGAGCAAGGGCACGGGCGCCCCAGTCCCGCCGCCACAGGCAGCTGGGGTCTTCCCGCAGCGGAGTGAGCCCGGAAGCCTCAGGGCAGGAGCGCAGCCCACGCGGGCGCCAGCCGAGTCCACCCGGACGGGACCCGGAGAACCACGAGATCATAAGCCAGTGTTGCTTGGAGCCCCGACACCCGTGCTTTTGTTCCGTGGCGTAGGAGACTCAGGCGGTGCGTGTCTGCGGCGGCGGTCCCCGGCTGCCCCGCAGGCTGGCTTCCCTGTTCCCGCTCACTCCCAGCCCGCCCCACGGGTTCCCTCTCCCCTTCCCACCCCGCCACCACGTGGGGAAACAGCTTGGACCCTCCCCTGCGGATCACGGCAGGGCCGAGGCCGGGGCATCTTCGCCTCCGTGGGCAGGACCGGGGCCGAAGCAGCATGTTGGTTGTCCTGGGGCCGCCAAGGGCCGTCTGAGTGTCCTCTTGGGCCCCGATGGTCACCAACAGCATCTGCTCCAGAGGGGTGTCGAGGTGCGGGTCCATCCTGGGAATGTCTGAAGAGGCTGGGCTCTTGGGGCTGGCAGCCACACGCTCTGAGGAGCAGAGGGGAGCACAAGGCTGTTCCAGAATGTTCTAGAGGGGCCCAGGAGGCTGTTGTAGAATGCAGAGGGGCCAGGCAGGATGTCTGGGCAGGGAGGGGCCCAGATGGCCAGGGCAGAGTGAGCGGTGGGTGAATGGAGAAGGCAGGCAGGGGCAGCCCGGGTGGTGTGGGGGCAGGAGGAGCTTCCTGGCTGCAGGTCTGGGTCCTCCCTGTGCCCTGTGCAGGGGGAGCCCTGGGGTCCCCAAGGTCGGGGGGGGCCCCAGAAGCATCCACCCCTCCTTGTCGCTGTCAGTGGAGGTACGTTTGTGAGGCCAGGTCTTGGCGGGTGTTGGGGTAGCAAGCGGGGGTATGGTGTGGGCCATAGAGTGGGGTACATGCTAGTCTGGCAACTTCCCAGCTGCACCCCCTGGCCAGCCACCCCCAAAGTGCTTCCTCTACAGCACCAGCCTGGCAGGGGAGCCTCCGGCTGGCAGAGCAGACACCTCTCGGGTAGTGGGTGCCACCTCCTGGCGGGCTGGGGGACCCCTGGGGAGAGGGTGGGGGTGGACAGGGGGCCTACCGTGGGGCCAGGGCGTATTTGCCTTTGCGGTCCAAGCTGCAGCCAGAACGGATGGCAAACCAGAGGAAGGCACTGAGGAGCAAGGCATACACCTGGGGGGGCCGAGGATACCCGAAGTCACCAGCAGCTGCACCAGCTGCCCAGGGAGGGGCTCACCACCTCCCTGGGGGTGTCTGGGTATCTGCAGTCTGCAGCCTCGGGAAGAGGCCCAGCTGCAGGAGGCAGGGAGAGGCACCCCCAGTCCACCTCCCTGGGCACCAGGGACCAGCCACGCCCGGGACCAGAGATCCTGGCCTGGGGCCTAACGGGGCTCCTGCTGGGTGGGGGCTGAGCAGGGTGAGGGAAGAGGGTGGTGAGGCGTACCGTGAGGGCCAGGCCGATGCCACTGAGGGTGGAGAGGACATTCTGGTAAGGCCTCAGGTGGCTCCGGATGCCCTGCAGGCAGTCCTGGGAGAGGGCAGCAGGCATGGCACCCACCCTGACCAGCCCTCCCTACTCAGGCCAGCAGGGCCAAAGCCAGGGCAGTGGGAAGATGGGGTGTAGCATATTCCCAGGGGAAACCGTCCCAGGGCTCTGGGGAAAAGGAAAAACCAAGTGGGGCCCCAGGGATCCAGCCGGGGGCTTGCCCCCCTACCCCGGCTGCCCTGAGCTCTGGTGTTGGGGTGTTGGGCCACATGACTGGCTCCCCCAGGGAGGGCGGGGTCTGACTTACTCTGGGTCCCCAGCACGCAGCCCAGGGCCGGGCACAGCACCTCAGGGACCAGAGGGCATTGACTCACAGGGAGAGCAGGTGGAAGGGTGTGGAGGTCCCCACACTGTCCCAGGGTCCTGGTTCCACCCTGGGCTTCCAATGCTACCCCCGGGCATGCATCCACAGGGGTTCTCTCTCCGGAAAAAGGGAGGTGATGGCCATCTCTGAACCACTCAGATGCTGACATTTAGGTTTGGGGGCAGGACTCTGGCATTTGGGGCAGTGTTTCTAGGACAGACCATCATCAGGACACAAAGGCGGCTCCCCATCCGCCCTCCCAGGGCAGGCCTTCCTCCTGCCCAGGCCCACCCCACCCAGGGCAGCTCCTCAGTCTGTGCTGGCCCCTGCTGAGTCCCCGCCATCTCAGGGTGCCCGAGGTGGGCCTACATTCCTGTTCACAGCTGGGGACCTGAGAACTCTCCTTGTGTAGAGTAGAACAGGGGTCCCTAACTCTCGGCCCCCGCCCTGGGTGCTGCTGGGCCCTCCTTTGTCCTGTCCCTCCGTAGCCAGCCCTTCGGCCCTCATCTGCTGCACTGGCTCCTCCCTGCAGGGCCTGAGCCACTCCCTGCCCTCCGTCTGTTCCTTGGAGGGTCGCCAGGTGCCTCTTGCCAGGAGATGGGGTGGGTTTGTTTCCAGGACAGCAGGCGAGGGAGGAGCGGAGTGGACTGGGGGAGGGCGGCCAAGGGAAAGGAGAGGGCCCAGTCCCCCTCCGGGCCTCAGGGAGGAAGGGCTTCCCTGCCTCTGGTCCCACCCTGCAGCGTCCCCGCTGAAGTCCGCAGCCACACCCTGGCCCTGGCTGACCCTCCAGCCTCAATTCTCCTCCAAGGAGCACCCCAGCTCCTTCTGGGGCCCCTCAGGGTGCCTGCCCCCTTCCCCTAGACTGAGCTGATCACCCTTGCTCTGCGGGCCCTTGGCACTGAGACCTAATCTGTGTGCTTCCAGAGGCTTCCGTGGGCCGGGTCTCAGCTGGCCTTGGGAAGCCCCCACGCTGGAAGGTGGGTGAAGGAGGGAGTGGAGCTTGGGGCCTGCGTCCAGCCTGGGGAAGGGCCTGGCCTCCTGAGCCCCGCCTGGCTGCCCTGTGGGCCGGTGCTCTGCTGCCTCCGATCACACTGGAACCTTCCTGAGCCCTTCCGCGGGCAGGTCCCGAGAGTCCAGGGGAGGCCAAGGGGTGGGAGGATGTCCCTGAGCCTCAGGGTGGGGCCCAGGGTGTCCGCCCCCAGGGGACTTGCCCAGCCAGCGTCTGGGTCCCACCCCCTCCTCACCTCTCTTGCTGCTGCCTCTCCCTGACACAGGCTGGCTTCTGTGTGCCCCAGAAGGCTGAAAGGAGATCTCTTCCCACAGCACAGAAACTGCAAGAGCAGATGGGAGGCAGCGGCGAATTGCTCTGGGAACCCAGGAGGCGGGCGGGACTGATGGGGAAACTGAGGCTCCACAAGGACAGATGGCCTAGGTGGAGGCCAGGGCTGGGGCTCAGGGTGTGGCTGCTGCTTCTGCAGGGGGCACCAGCCACTGGGCAGCAGGGCCCTGGTGAGGGGCGCAGCTTGTGTGCCCTGAAGGCCCAGGGACCTTCCTGAGGAAGCGGGTCGATGGCCCGCTCACGGTGGCCCCCTGTGGAGCTGTGCTGCCAGCCTGCTGGCTGGAGGGCTAGCCAGCTTCCGGGCACCGTGTGGTCCCCGGCCTGCTCGGAAGGGCACCTGCTTGCTTTAATACTCAGCCGAAGCCATCTAGAAATCCTTCATCATTTCCGAACAAGGGGCCCTGCCTTTTCACTTTGCACTGGGCCCTGATGACCCAGTAGCTGGCCCTGCTGGGGCAGAGGGAGAAGGATGGGCGCAGTCTGCCCCCTGCCCTGGGGGCAGCCATGGCCTGTGTCCTGAGATGCTCCTCGGCGCCTAGCCAGGCCACTCACTCTGGGGGCCGTCCTGTGCCCATTCTCTGGATCCAGTCCACACAGTGAGGCTGACTAACCCCAAGGGGAAGGCCAGCCCCCCATGCTCACCGCATCCTGGATGGCTGCTAGCTCCTGCTGCCGGACATGGGACACAGTCTTCACCGCCTGGTCATATACCAGGTCGTAGGTGTCTAAAGCGGCGTCCTCCACCTGCACCAAGAGCAGCACAGGGAGCCCGGCCCTGGTGGGAGGCCCAGGGAAGGCCCCCACAATGGGGCCCCGGAAGTGGTGGGCCCAGTGTGCGAGTGTGTCCCTGTGTCCCCCACACCAGGCGGGGGAGCCCTGGCCCCTGGGCAGCCAGCCACAGCCCCAGGCTTCAGGTATGGGGCCTCTCCCCCTACTGTAGAGGTCAGTGTGGCCCTCCTGCTCCCCCAGGGGCTCCTGTGGGATGAAGCAGAGACTGAGCTCTGCTGTCTTGTGGGGTGTAGAGGGGACCGCCTTGCTACCGTCGACCCAGAAATGGGTGGTGGGGCTGGGCCTGGGCCAAGACTTCATCTGCCCCAAGGCTGGGGGGGTTGGTTGTAGGTCTTTCCCCAGAGTAACCAGCTGTGGCCCCGAAAGCCTGGGCAGCTGGACTCTGGGCAAGGCCTTTGACCAGGGATGTCCTGGGCACCTGGGGTCAGATCTAGGCGATGGAGCCACTTGGGGGCAGGACATGGAGAAGGAGGATGGTGAGGGGGCCTGCCAGATTCTAATTTGCTCCACACCCAGCCTCACCTAGACCACATGTCTCTGCTCCCTTTAGGCACCCCGCTGTGCCTTTGCTCATGCTACCCCTCCCCCAAATGCCCACCCCTTGCCAAGTCACTCCTTCAGAGACAAACTGGAATCTCACCTCCTCCAGGAAGGCTTCCCTGACTGCCCCAGGAGTTGCTGGTCTCTTGGCACAGGGCGAGGCCCTCTTTGAGTTCCCGAGCCCGCTGGTGCCTCCCTCCTGCCCAGAGGCCCTTCGTTCTTCCCCTCCCTTCCCACCCCCACGCCGCGCTGACAGCCGGGACACCCTGAGGTGCTGTCCCAAAGGGCTGCATGGGAGACCCGTGCCTGCTCTGGCCACTCACACCTGCCCTCCAGAAAGGCCTGGAGTCCCTGGGGGCAGGGGGCAGTGGAGGCTCCTGGCCAGCTCTGTCCAAGCCAGGATGTCCCAGCAAGTTAGATGGACTTCCTGTGCCAAACACAGCTCCTGGCACTAATTAATCCCCCCTATTGACAGCTAATAAAAGTCAGACATCTCTCCATGAGTCAACTCCAACTCAGCCAGCCTTTGTCCTCCCCGCCCGATGGGAGGCAGGCGCCAAGCTGGCCACAGCCACAGTCAGGCCTGGGCTTCCTTGAGAGGGAGTCTGGCCGGGTGAGTGTCCCTGTGGGGGGAGGTCCTGGGCAGGGCTAGGGGCCTAGAGAAGCTGGCCCAGGACTGGCACAGGACACCCCTCCCCAACTCCTGCTAGCCCCCTTGCCATGGCCCAGGGAGGACCAAGGCTTCTGGGGCTCTGGGCAAGTTGTCCTTGTCACCGCAGTGGTAGCAGGAGTAACACCCCCTGCTAGTGGCAGAGGGGACTGCCCTGCCTGGCTCTGCCAAGCTCTCCCCACGGCAAAGCACGTCTCCCCCACAGCCTGGCCTGGGGGGCCCTGGGAGGCCAGGCTTGGAGGTGATGCCTCACCGTCTGCCCCTGTTTCCAGGTTTGGGGGGGCTATAGGAGGCTGAGGTCTGCGTTTCTCATGAGAACAGCAGGGGTGGGCCGGTGCTCCCTGTCAGGTGCCAAGGGTCTGAGCTTCATCTTCCGGTGCTCCGGGGAGTGCCCCTAAGGCTCATCCCCAAGACCGGATCATCCCCGGAAATCTGTTTGGGCTTGGGGACTCCCCCCTTGTCTGCTGAACCTGCCAGCTCAGCTTGGCACAGGCGGGCCCTGGGCCCTGGGGGGAACCTGTGGGGGGACCTGTGGGGAGCTGGTCTGTGGACCAGCCCCACTGCCGAGAGCTAGCTCTGGCCTGAGCCCGCAAAGTGGCCGGAAAATCCGACGGCCAGGAGCCGCGAAGACACACCGAGTCCGAGGCCTCTTCCTACACACTGTACTTAATCTGAGCATGAATTATTCAGGGAGCCGGGCAATCCATTTTCCCCATGCTGGTGTCTGGGGACAGGGAGAGTTGCGGCAAAGTGGCTCTCAGGCCGCAGGGGGAATGTAATTAATAGCCTTCAAACTCTGTATTCATCCCACAGCCAGGCCTGCCTCCTGCCCTCCAGGCTCCTGAGTGGCAGCTGGAAAATCTCCTGAGCGGGGGCTCCCTGAGAGTGGGGGGTGGGCACCCCAATCTCACCCCAGGCTGGGGTCTGTGGCCACAGGGGCGGCAGGGGACAGCTCCGGGAATGTGGCTGTTCCTTGCCCTCTTCTGGCCTCAGCCCCATACGGCTGCCCGGTGAGTGGTCTTGACCTTGTGTATCAGGATCTCTGGGGGTCCCTCAGGGGAGGAGTAGAGGGAAACTGGGGTGAAGGGGCCCCCAGCACCCCCCACCCCCAGCTTCACCGGCACAGGCAGCTCTGGCCCTTTGGCCTCTCCTCTCTAGGGGCTGCCAGCCGGACCTCACTCTGCTGGGAGCCTGAGGCTGGAACCTGCCTGGCTCGGGGGGCCCTGACGGTGGGGGGTGGGGATGGGATGTGCAGGATCCCCCCAACCACCCACCCATGCCCTGGGACCAAATGCCACCACATCCAAGCTCAAGACAGCTCCAAACTGCCTGGGATCTCCTCCCATGGGGACACTCGCCAGGCCAGGCTCCCCCTCAAGGAAGCCCAGGCTGAGAGGGGCCTGGCCCAGGCCCGAAACAGTGGCTGTGGCCAGCTTGGCGCCTGCACCCCAGGGCACTGCCTGCCTCCCATCGGGCGGGGAGGACAAAGGCTGGCTGAGTTAGCGTTGACTCGTGGAGAGATGTCCAACTTTTATTAGCTGTCAATAGGGAGGGATTAATTTATGCCAGGAGCCATTAGTCCCAAGTTAGGGACGGCCGACCTGGGGCACGGGGCTGGGGCAGGGGACGGGGCCTGCGGGCGAGTTGGAGGAAGCCTCACACATGCTGGCTCCTTCCTAGCCTGCAGCCCCCCAAGCAGGGATATGGAGACCTCTTTCACAGAAGGGGAAACTGAGACCCACCGAGGTTGAGTGACTTGCTCAGGGGAGACCTGAAAGGACCCTGGACTTCAAATCCAGGGCCCCTTTACCCAGACCACCTCCACCCCACCAGGCCTGGACACACACATCACTCCAGAAGTCAAAACCCACCAGGAGGGGCAGATGGAAGCCCCAGGGCCCCACCTGGGGTCAGGCAGGGCCTGAGAACTGGCCCTGAAGGCCATTCTGGAGTTCTGGGCAGACAGAGCACTGTGTGAGGGGTGCATGTCTGGGACAGGGCCAGGGAAGGGGCCTCGGGGGGCCCGGCTTTTTAGCCCCTTCCCTTTCTGGAAACAGCCCCAGCTGGGTTCCGTCCTGGGGCCCCTGGCGGCCCCCTCCCCTCCAGAGCCATGAGTCCTGGACTCAGAGTAAATACACGGGGTGTCAGGGCATAGGAGAGGCCCCAGGCCAGCCCCAGGGTACCTGGGAGCTGTCTTCACCTCGGCCACCCACACTGTGACCCAGACCTCCGATGGGCCAGGCCACCCCCGTGTGGACAGGAAACGTGAGGCCGCAATGCTGACCTGGCCCGGCTCGCCCCTGCAGGACTGAGAGACCACCCCCAAAAGCCGCAGCAATCTTGCAAGGGCTTGGCCCCTCCAGGATCCTTCTGGCCATAGGAAGTGGTGTTTGTCCCATCCACTCTCAGGTGGACGGCCCCAAGTGAGGCTGGGATGGGTGGGCCCTTTGGGGCAGGCCTCGGGCAGGGAAGGGAGAAGAGGCAGTGACTCTGGGTGCAGTGCAGGTCACTCTGGGAGCTGCTGCCCCTCTGCCACCACCCAGCTCTATGGCCTCTCTGCAGCCCCAGCACCCACACACCCAGGCAGAGACCTCCACATCCAGACAGAGACACCTACGTCCAGGCAGAGACCCCAACATCGTGGTCTCCCCCCAACCGTTGGCACAAGCATGGAACCCGGGGCTGCCCTGTGCCCGCTTCCTCACGTGGGGACCCCCACTGTAGGATGGGGACAGCTGGTGCTCACCTGGGTGGGGTTGCGGGATCTCCAGAAGGCCACCTGCACCAGGATGCAGAACCCCAGGGCGAAGCTCAGGAAGGCCTGCAGACGAGGAAGGCTGGTCTTTGTGGTCAGTGGCAGCACCGCACCCCTACCCCAGGAAGGGCAGGTCATCCCTGGGGTGGTGGGGACCCCTGCCCACTGGGGCTGCTTCCAGGAGGGACACTGACCCAGGGAGGGCCAGGCAGAGCCTCCCCTATACCTGAAATCCTTCTGGGAGAAGAAACTCCCGTGTCTTTAAGGCAGGGGAAATGGGGGTTGCTTGGCTTTGTTTAGTTTTCTGAGACATGTCTTGGAGCCAACCCCAACCCGGAAGGAGTTGGAGCCAGTGTGACTCCCCCTCACGGGGGAGCTCCCTCCCTTTCTCTTCGCACCCCTGCCCGGGTACCCGAGGCCCCAGCCAGCCCCTGTCCCCTTACTCTTGCCGACAAGCTTGTCCCCAGTGTTGGAGCCAGGAGTTCTCTGGCAGGCACATCTGTTTTCCAGCCCCCCCCACACTCTGCCCGTCCTCTCTCCAGCAGGGGTCCCAAACTTCTGAGCCCCCCTTGCAGAGGCTGATGAATATTATGCATGTGTCCCCCAACACACTTTTGTGGACAGTTTCAGAGGTCACCCAGACTGAGGACCCTGGGGACATCCCCCTGCCACCTTTGTGCTGGTGACCTGAGGATCTGGGTCTCTGCTGAGTCTTCTCCTGGAGCTCCTGATGGTCAGTCTGGCCACTGGCCACACACCTCCACGTGGGCCCTCCCCTCCCTGCGCTCTGTGACGTCTGTAGCTCCAGGTGTGTCACACCATGTGGCCAACATGTGTCCCCCCAGACTGTCCATAGACTAGGGCAGTCTGTGGCCAGACCCTCCCAACCCAGGGACCTCACTCAGAGTGACACCCAGGAGAACAGATGACCAACGGGATAGAGGGAGGGGCCCATGGACGCAGAGGGACAGGCTGGGATGAAGAAACAGTCCATGCTGGGGGCAGCTGAGCAAGGGGTGTGTGGGAAGAGCCAGGGCCACGCCGTGCAGGCCAGGCGCCAGCCCTGCAGGGTCTTCCATGTCCCCGCCCGCCTGCCCGGAGGCTACAGGGCCTGTCTGGGGGACGCCTTGGGGCTGCCTCCTCCTCCCCCCTCCTCCCCCTCCCTCCTCCTGTCCCTCCTCCCGTCCCTCCTCCCCTACTTCCTCCTCACTCTTTGCTCCCTCTCCCCCTCCCCCTCCCCCTCCGGGTCCTCCTCCCCTTCCCGGCTGGCCCGGCTGCCTCCGCATCTGGAAGCTATCGCTCAGCTGCCGCCCAGGCTGGAGGCCCTAAGCCAGCTCAGGAGACCAGCATTTTCCAGAAACCATTTCATTCCTTAGGAGGAAGAGAAGCATCAGCCGCCTGCCCCCCCAACCTCGCCCTGCGGAGAGGCTCTGGGGCGGGGGACAGGCCCACCCAGGCCTCCCCAAGGCCTCCACTGTCGGAGCGTTTTGTCCTCACTCCAAATAAGTAAACAGACACATAAACAAATCGGATGGCTAGCTCTGCTCCAGCCCAGCGAGCTCCTTCGTTTCCTGTGCGAGAGGCTGGCGGGGAGAGGCCGGGGAGGGCAGGAAGGGGGGGCAGGAAGAGGGGGAAGGGGGGCAGCTGAGCACCAGCACGTGGGAAAAAATCTTTCCACCCCTTGTTCCCCGTGCCCTGGCCCTCCACGTGCGCGTGCACGCAGACACACGGGGACAAACCACACCAACACGCAGATGCCACACCAGCGCAGTGACAGGGGCAGGTGAAGACAAGCCACAGGGACACTCGCGCACACACACAGGCACATGCACATGCACACACTTGTGCAAGCAGCTGAGCGGAGCAGGCGTCTCTGGTGGGGTCTCCAGGCACCCTGCGGTGGCCGTGCGGGGCTCACCATCAGGCCAGGGCTGAGGACACTGGGTTTCAGAGGGGTGTGCTGGAGCCCACCCAGCTGCGACTGGAGTGCCCTGGGGACCCCAGCCCTGCGCAGGTGTCCGGCTGGGGGCTCCCAGGTGGTTCTACAAGTCTGACCCACATAACAGTCACCCCTGGCTGGGGACACAGAATCAGACCCATCCTGGCCACAGATCAGGGAGCTGAGCTGACCTGTGCAGGGGGACAAGGTGGGCTGGGACAGAGGGACAGGAGCCGCCCAGCGCCGCCTCCGGCGCCTGCGTGTGTGGCCTCGAGCCCAGCACCACGGCGGCCCCTGGTGGCCGATGCTGCAGCCCCCACGCGGTTCTCTCCAGGACGCCCGTCCTGAGGCCTTGGCCTGGCCCTGCTCCCGGCCTGGTCTTCTGTCTAGGTGTCCCTTTGCAGGCCACATGCCCTCTGGGGGGGACAAGCCAGCTGCCCTGTCACCTCCCCACTGGGGCCTCCTACCTGGCCCTGAAGCCCAACTGCACAAGCCGGGGTTTCAGGGCCACCCAGGCCAGCATGTCCCTGCCTACGCTCCTTTTCCCTCCTGGAGCGGGAATCCTGCTTAGCACTGGAGCTGCCAGATCCTTCTCTGCTCCCCTTGGGCCCGCCCAGGGCTGACTGGCCTCAGCATCATCCCTAGGAGGTGACTCTGTCCCTATCCTTGGAGATGTTTACAAACCAGGAGTCGTTCAACAAGCATTTGCTGAACTCGCAGGTGGGCTGAGAACCCTGCCAGCCCTGGGGACCCAGGAGGCTCTGCCCTCGAAGACTCCCAGAGCGGTCTGGCCTCTGGGCTACCAGGTAAGCAAAGCCCTCATCGCAAGCTCCCAAGGGCCTCTGACCCTGTGAACCATGCATGGGGCTGGGGTGGGGAGGCGGCATACAGGGGAATGCAGGGACATGCAGGGCATTCAGGGGATACAGGGGATACAGGGTCATGCAGGGCAGGGGATCAGGGGCATGCGGGGATGCAGGGGATGCAGGGCATGCAGGGGATGCAGGGACATGCAGGGCATTCAGGGGATACAGGGGATACAGGGTCATGCAGGGGATGAAGGGGCATGCAGGGACATGCAGGGCATGCGGGGGATATAGGCGCATGCAGGGGATGCAGGGGATGTAGGGGTGAGGTCTCCAGGAGCAGAGGGTTGGAGGCTGGAGAGAGGGGACCACATGGCTGGAATGGAGGCTGGGAGGCTGGAAGCTCAGGAGGGAGCCCAAGGCACTAGGGAGGAGCTGCCCCACTCAGGTGAAAGGGCAGGGGTGGGCTAGACTGGTGGTGGGGAGGCAGGCAGGCCTGTGGGGCCTGGGGTGGCACAAGTCCTCCCATAGGAACCGTTGTTGAGTGTGTAGATGATGGGGTGGAGTAGAGCCCAGGGGGCAGGCCCAGGCTGGCCCACAGGGAGGGCCCAGGCTAGCCCAGGGGGAGGGACCCAGGCTGGCCTGCCTCCTCAGGCCTGTGTTTCTGTCTGGACACTTCAGGGGTGGGGTCATGCAGACTCCCTGGGCTCACAGACCTGCCAGCTCTTGGGGCTGAGGGCTGGGGGTACAGAGGACTCACCCCGGCCATGAGGCCCTGGGCCTCCCTCACGGTGGCTGTGGTGCTCAGCATGGCCCCCAGGGTCAGGAGGCCTGCCAGGCTCATTCCCATGTAGAAGGCTGGGCAGGAAGGAGAGGAGGAGGGTTAGGGGCTCCCAGGACAGGCTCGACCACACACAGCCTGGGTCTGAAATCCTACCTGGGCGTCACAGGCGGTGCTGGACTTCTAGAGAGGCTCTGAATGGGCCACATCTCCCCATCTCCCCTTCAGACACAGGGTATCCTCCAACCTCCTTCCTGCGCTGCTCAAAGGACCTTCCCCACTGCCCTCCCTGCCTCCCTGCCTCCATGCTACTGGGACTATCTTCGAAGCCACAGGCCCCCATTCTCTAGTGACAAGTGGCCTCTGGGGCTATAATCTTATCAGTCCAGACCCGGCCCCAGGCTACCCAGGGAGGCCTCAGCCCTGGGATTGGGGAAAAGTAGTGGGTTCTAAGGCAGCAGGGCCCTGGGGGCTGGGTGTGCCAGTCCCTACTCCTGGGCCACAGCTTCCCCACACCTGCCCTCTAGGCCCTCTGAGCTCCTGCCTGAGGTCCCTGCAGGTCTGGCTGGCTCCAGCATCCCCTCATTAATGAGGCCTTCCTTGCCCTTGCCAAGTGACCCCAGCAGACCCTGGTTCTCCCCCGGCATCATCTGCCCTCTCTGAGTGGTCAGCAGCCCAGGTGCTTGGTGGGAAGTCAGCACTTTCCATACACCTGCTGAACCTGGCTCCAGGCCGTGCCCTGCCTCAGGGTCCCAGCCAGCTGCAGGCAGCGCCTGCCTCAGACTGAGGACCCTGCCAGACACACCGTCGCTGTCCCCATTCCCCTGTGGGGCAGAGACCCAGGGCAGGAGCACTAAGCAGGTCCCCCAGGCTCTGCCTAGTGGAGCCAGGACTCCAGGGTGGCCCTTCCCTGTCCTGACCACCCCCTGGTTCCTGCCCAAGGCCTGGCTGCACTACACCTGCCCAGGGCCAATCCAGGCCCCTCCCCAGCCACCTTGACCAGCTGGGACCTCACTTACCCCAGCAGTGCATGGCCTTGTACGGGTTCCTCTCCAATGATGCACGGCTGATGACGGCAAAGTGGGCCCCGAAGTAGGTGAGAGCCGCCACGGTGGCCATAGAGAGGCCCAGCATCTGTGGGTGGGGGCAGACTCAGCTGGGGCACAGGCTGGATGCAGGGGAGGGGAGGCTGAGGCACCAGAGGACAGGGTCTGGGGCTCCTGGGTACCCCAACCAGGCTCCCTCCAGCTTCCTGGTCTCTTCTAGGACAGGCTTAGCTATAGGGGGTATCGGGTGTTTCTGGGGGGTGGTCTCAGGGAGGCTTCTGCCCCAGACACCCCACCACATGCACACACACTCGTGCACAGACACATGGACAAGCACACGCTCCTGCTCACTGCCGTTGTGTCTGCAGGGTGAGGAGTGGGCCCCTCCCCAGCCCATGGGAGCACCCTCCAGGGCAGGAAGAGGGGAGTCCTGGAGCCCCACCAACCACGCCATCCACCCCAACTCACCAGCCACCAAGGCCCTGGCCTGACTCAGGCCTCCTCCTGCCCTGCACTGCCCTCAGGAGGACAGACGCTGCCCACGGGGGCATCCTGTCCAAATGACCACAGCCTACCGTCTGGCCGCCACCAGAAGCCCCAGGCATGTGTCTGCCGGGGCAGGATGGGGACAGTGGGGCTGGCGTGTGCATGTAGGGAAGGGTAACCACAATGCCAGCAGCCTGGAGATGGCCCCCCCAGCCCTCACCCCTGCCCACTCCCACCCCCCACCCCTCCCACCTGACCCACTCATTACCAAGACAAAGAGGCTGGTGACCAGCATCTGGCATTTGGCAACCCTGACTCGACTCCGAGGCCCCATGGTGGTCTCTCTCCCCTCTTGTCCCCTCCCTGCCTCTCCCCTGCTGCTGTGGTTTCCAGCTGGGCAGGGGCCTCAGACCACAGCTGCCCGCCCAGGAGGCTGCATCCGCCCTGGGTCTCTTCGTCAACATGCCCCTGGAACTGAGCCACTGTGCCCCGGAAGAAGGGCGGGCAGGAAGGGGAGGGGTGCTGAGGCCAGCTCCCATCACCCCCTGCTGCCCCAGCCTGGCCCGAGACACCAGGGCATTTGCCGACCCATTTGCCCAGGAAGGCCTTGCTCTTGGTGTGGCCACAGAGGACAGCACTGGGAGGAGGTGGGAGGTCACCAGGCAGGGGCGGGGTGGGTTGTGTGGGAGGCAGCAGCACCTGGGCAGGGGGTGAGCTCCCTGTCATGGGGGTGTGCAAGTGGGGACCGGACCCCAGAGAGTCCTGCCTGGGGGCGTCATCCTTGGAGGCATTTGGGAGACAGGGTCCAATGGGAACATCGTTTTGAGGTGTTCTTATGAAACACCATTTGAAATGTTCTGTGACATCTAAATTTTTGAAAAAGTAATTCAATTTATAATGCCTTACCAACACAAATGGGCAAATTGGAGTAGAGCCATCTTGGGGACACGGCGGGGGCTGCTGGGGCCTCACTCACACCCACGTGGGGCCTCTGTGGGAGGCTTTGTTAAAACACGAATCTGTAATTACACAAAACGATGTAACCGTGGGAAGTGGCAGGGTCTACATGGGCCTGTGGGTCCATGGAGGCCTGCAGAGGACGCACACACTTGCGGTGGACCCACGGCCCAGTTCCAGTCTGGGCCGGTTTGACCTGCTGGGGCCACAGCCGGGTCCTCCAAGGCAGGGGCTGACAGGGTGCTGATGGGGTGCTGGAATCGCTCCTTTCTTCATCTCACAATGTGGGGTCCTCCTGGACACATGGGGTTCTCGGCAGGGGAGGAGGAGGCCCCCAGGCCATGCCAACCCCGCCTTCTAGAAGCCAGCAGTGGCCTGCTGCTGGAGGGGATTGCTCAGACCACTGCCCACTCCCCTGCTGAGTAGAGGGCAGCCAGGACCCCTCTCCACCCCAGCACCTTCAAGCAGCCCCTCTGCAGCTCTGGCCCCTGGAATTCCCGCCTTGAGTCTGCAGGCGCTGGTGGTGGTGGTGTCACATCAGGTGGAGGCCCTGGGCCCAGCCCAGGTGTGGCCCAGGCAGGGCTCAAGTATGAACGGAAGAGTGAAAGTCAGGATCTCCGGTGCGCCGGGCCCAGGGGCGTGTGGGCGGCGGTGGGCCTCTCCAGGGCAGGGGAGAGCTTGCACGCCTTCTCCAACCCTGGGAGAAAGGCCGCTCTAGCAGCCATCGGGAGCCGGCCTAGGATTGTGACCGGTGCCTGCTGGCACCTCTTGCGCACCAGCACTTTGGACGATGTCATCTCAAAGTGGCACCAACCTCCTGAGAGGGAGACCCAGCTCTCCAGAGACCAGGGCTGACCACATCCCTCTCTCCCTATGCCTGCAGTGGGACAGAGCACCTGGCGTATCTCGGGCGCATCCACTGCTGCCCTGTGAACCCCTCCCCCTTTCCTGCAAGAGGAAGGGGCCCATTGAGGAGGAGATGCTGTGCCACCCACTGCCCTCCTGCTCTGGCCTCCTGGGCGGCTGCCCACTCACTCCGGAGGGCAGTGCTGGCCGAGGGAGCCAGGAAGGTGTCCTGAGGCAGCAGGGTCAGCCCTGAGGGGCTGGCCGGGGGCACAGAGGCCCCCAGCCCCATCCCCACCATGGCCCTGGGCGGCCTCCTGTCTTTACTTCCAAGGAAGATGTGAGGCTTGGGTGTGTGTGAGAGAGATGGTATTTACCCCCCGGGACTTCCTTTTTCCCTCTTTTTCTCTCCGCTCTAATAATTAACTGATTAATTAAAAATAGTTTTGTCTCAGGATCCAACTAAGGAAGCTCCAATGGTCAAAGCTGGAAAAATTTGAGCAAGAAAATAAATAAGGTCACATTGGATTATAACCCACCATATTAAACAAGCGCCCTGAGTCCGTTCCGATGTAAATGAGTGATTGCGTATGTAAGTTAGCGAGGGGGAGGCAGCTCTCTCGTGCAGAATTCCAGGCAATTCACGGGGACCCTCCTCCACTAGGGCGGTGAGGCCCAGCTCTCCACCCCGTAAGTGTGGGCTGCGCATGGCGACTTCCTCCCAGAGGGCACAGCGTGGACGGGGACATGAGAGCATCTTTGCAGCGGAGGAACCTGACTGACGACTTCCACCAGGAGATGGAGGGCAGCACCAACCACGACCCACAACCCAGTCTAACCGTGAGGAAAATGCCAAACCCAACCCAGGGGCGTCCTACAAACACCTGGCCAGCCCCCTCCCAGCTGCCCAGGTCCTCAGGAACAAGGAGAGTTTTGTCCACTGCCCCAGTGAGTCTCGAGGTGTGGGGAGAGGCACTGCCTTGGGGCTGGCCCTGGCCCACCCATGTGCTGGCGTCAGCTCCCTCTGGCATCTGCTCATCTGCCAGGTCACCCCCACTCAGTGATGCCCCTGCCCCTTGTAACTGCCTGGACACCCACCCCTGCATTGGGCCTGTTCCATCTTCCACCCTTCATGAAACTATTTATTCCCCCAAGTCTCCACTTGCTCGCTTGCTCCTGCTGCCTCAGTTTACCGGGGTGAGGTGAGACTTTGCTTCCCCTGGGCCAGGAGGCGGCAG
This sequence comes from Daubentonia madagascariensis, assembly GCA_023783475.1. Taxonomy (NCBI): domain Eukaryota; kingdom Metazoa; phylum Chordata; class Mammalia; order Primates; family Daubentoniidae; genus Daubentonia; species Daubentonia madagascariensis. The sequence goes on along the minus strand of JAKFHU010001716.1, from coordinate 332,395 downwards.
CCTCGACCCTCCCTAGAGCAACCCCAAGGGAGGCCCAAGAGACGTCCCCTGGCCCCTCCCATCCCCACCCAAGGGGGACAGCCAGCCCCTCAACTCTCGCACACCTGGACACTCATGAACTCACCATCTTGCTGCCTGTGTCACACACCTGGAGAGGGGCCCAGAACCTCAGGAGGCCTGTCAGAGCCTCCTGGAGACCTGCATTTGTCTCTTGGCCTGCTCCCTGCCCTTTGTCCTGATCTGGAATTGTCCCCCCGAAGCCCAGACGCAACCAGAGCGGCCCTCACAGCCTCTCCTGCACCCAGGGGTGAGGAAGGCGCTCCCCTTCCTGATCACACCACGCCTGGGTCAGCTGGGCAGGCCCCGAGAGGACCCTGAACACCTGAGCCCAGCAGCCCCACTTCCCCTTGAAATGCCCGCCGTGGCCGGCCCATCCTCTGAGCATCGGAGTTCTCCCCAGGCCGGGCTCCTGGGCTCTGGGTGCCCTGTCCTTCCCTGCCCCTCCTGGGAGCCCAGGCCCTGCCCTCGGTGGGGCGAGTGGGCCCAGGGCCACTGCGCCTGCCCTGCACACATACATCGGCCTCCCCAGGGAGTTCAGGGCACATGCAGCTGCCTCACAGATGCCAGGGACAAACCATGAGGGGCGTGTCTCCACCCACAGCCATACTGTGCCACACCATTAGTAGCACTGAGCCTGCTGTCCTGCCTGGGCCTCAGGGCACTCAGCGAAGGTGCAGGGCAGAGAAAGGCCCAGGTGCCCGGGTGTCTGAGCTGGATGTCTTCAGAGTGACCCCTGGGGTGGGGCGGGGCTGGGGCTCCACAAACCTCCTTGGGGCTTCCTTGCAGGGCAGTGGGGAGGGCCAGCAGCCCCCACCCTGTGCAGCCTGCGGGGCAGACATTCCAGCCCCAGTCCTGGCGGTTGGTGTTTTATTTAACCTTGTGGAAAAGAGTTCTCAGGGCCATGAGGCTGCCGTTATCCATGTTGGCCTCCGGCCTGCTGTGCTGCCTCCTTTGGGACCTGGGGAGCCGGCTTCAGTGGATGCTGGTCCCGTTCAGGCCAGACCCCGAGGTACGAGGCTCAGGGCCAGGCCCAGCATCGGGCCCCTCTCTGGGACAGGTGCAGGGTCCTTGGGAGGGGCACAGGTTGCAGAGGGTTTTTAAGCAGAATTTCAGTGGACAGGGTGGGAAAAGGCTTTAGGAGGCTGCTATGAACTGAATTGTGTCCCCCCAAAATTCACAGGTTGAAGCCATAACCCCCAATGTGACGGTGTTAGGAGGTGGGTCTTTGAGAGGTGATTAGGGTCAGATGAGGTCAGGTGGGTGGGGCCCTGGTCCAATGGGATTAGTGACATCACAGAAAGATGCCAGAGCACCCGCTGCCATGCTGCCTGTCTTTCCCTCCCTGCTCATGAGCACTAAGGAAAGACCAGGTGTGGACACAGGGAAGGTGGCCGTCTGCAAGCCAGGAAGAAGGCCCTCGCCAAGATTGAATCAGCCCACGCCTTGATCTGGAACTTGCAGCCCCTATAACTGTGGGAAAGACATGTCTGTTGTTTACGCCACCCGGCCTGTGGTGTTCCACTGTGGCAGCTCCTAACGTTTATCCATCCGTCTGCTCCTTCCTTCCTCTTGCTAATTTACTGCTGGGCTAGTTCTGGGGAAACAGTGAGTCAAATACAACCCCAGGGCCTGGAGCAATTGTGCTTAGAGACAGAGGCCCCAAGGAACCTGGCAGGGCTGGCCAGGAGCATGGGCTGGCTGGGGTGAGGCTGACGCGGGGTGGGCCTGGGGTTCTCGGGGGCAGAGGTGATAGACGAGGGGGTCTCCGGGCAGTGAGAGGAAGAGGAGGGCAGTGCCCCTGTGCCCAACTACGCCAGCCCCCCCAATACCTGGGGCTTCGCCCATCTAGATGAGACATGGCTGTGGCCTTGGGAGCAAAGGCAGTGAGTTTGGTAGCATTGGTGGCCGTCCCAGTGAGAGGGGACGAGAGGCCAAGGCATGGAGGCCTCAGGGTTGAGGAGGGAGCTGAGAACCCCCAGTGAGCCTCACCCAAGAAGCCACAGCAGCGGGGCACAGTGGGCCTGTCTGCCACACTGCCACCCTGGCTGCAGAGGCCACCCATGGGCAGTCACAGTGGCCCTCTGTGTCCCCTGAGGGTCTTAGGGTGGATGTGTGGCCTACTCAGAGTCATCCCTAGAGGTCACGGTGCCTGGATCACAAGCCGTTGGTCGGGACTGCCAGCAGCGTTTTCCCTGCTGCAGGGAGAGGCCACAGACCCAAGGCCAGGAGGGAGGACGAGGACCCCTCACCCAGGGACTTTGCAGCTACATCAGCCAGGGGTGCCTTTCACCAGCGACAGGACTACGGCAGACAAAAGGGGAATGTCCTGAGCCTGTCACCGAGATGGCACCTGGGACCAGCAGTTGTCAGGCCCATAGAGACCTGCCATCTTGGCTAGGTGCTTATGGTGTCACTGGAAGGAAGGGTGGCCTCTGGAAGCCTCCCTTGGTCCATGACAGTGAGGCATTTGGGCCCCGGGGACCTGAATCACTGAAGCAGAGTCTTGGCCCCTCAGTGGAGTCCTGGCCTGGAGCTGGGTCATGAGCCAGAGCTTCAGAGTGAAGAGGCCGGGTCTCACTGAGGAAGGAGCCCACTGTTGGGACAAAAACATATGCTGTCCATCTGCCCATCTTCCCAGCCTCCCCCAAAGGGACCTGCAGCCATTACTGTGTCTTTTGCAAAGTGGAGTTTTTAAAATTTTAATGAAGTCCAACTTATCAGCCATTGATCTGATGAATGTCTTTGGTTCCTTTACATATCTTTGTAGAGACCACCAGAAGCCTGTCGCTTTCAGCTGGCAAGGCCAGCAACACACCTTCCCCGTCCTACCTCTGGGTAGGTCAACTCTGTGTCGTATCCAGTCCACAGGGACCATGAGTCAGCTTCCTCTTCCACAGGACGTCACGCTAGTCCATTACACTGATGCTATCGTGCTGGTGGGCCCGGTGAGCAGAATTGGCAATCACACACAGACAGCTTGGGAACCAGTGCGTGCTGCGGGGTGGGGCCTGCAGCCTTGATGAAATTGCCAGGGGCCCAGTGGTCTGGGGCACGTTGTGATCTACATCTGGTCCTCCCTACTACTTAAGAAGAAGTACAACGCCAAGCAGGCCTCTTTGGAACTTGGAGGTAGCTCAAATGTGATATTCTGACCCATTTACCAAGTGACCTGAAATGCACTCAGCTTTGTGTGAGGCCCAGAGCGAGAGAAGGCTCTGCAAAGGAACCATGCCGCCGTGCAAGCTGCAGTACCACTGGAGCTACGTCACCCACAGATCCCACGGTGTTTGAGGTGTATGTGGCAGATAAGGATGCTGTCTGGAGCCTGTGGTGGGCTCCTGAGTGTAAATCACAGCCTGGAAGCCTTAGGATTTTGGAGCAAAGCTCTGCCATCCTTGGTGGATAACTCTCCTTCTGAGAAACAGATTCTGGATTGCTTCCAGGCCTCCGCAGAGACTGGACACGTGACCTGCATTGTGCACCTTGGATGGGCTGTTGTGTGACCCTCCAAGCCATGAAGTTGGGTGCACATGGATGTGTCCCATCGCCAAGTGGAAGCAGGATGTGCAAGACTGGGCTCCAGCAGGCCCTGAAGGCACAAGTAAGTCACATGAGCAAGCGGCTCCAGCCTGCGTGGTACCCACCCCTGCTGCCGTACCGTCCTGCCCTCAACAGAAGCCTGTGGCGTCATGGACAGTTCCCTGCGACCTGATGATTGAGGAACACGAAATCTGGTCCTGGCTTGTGATGGCTCTGCGTGGCACCTAGGCACCGTCCAGGAGTGGCAGCTGCTGCAGCCAGGGTCGGTGGTGCAGGGAAAGGGTCCCAGTGCAGAGCTGCGAGCCTTGGCCGTTTCCTTTGGGCTGGGAGGAGAGGTCAGAGCTACAGGTTGCCCAAATTCATGGCCAGCTACTAACGCTGGCCAGATGCTCAGGGCCTGGGAAGGCATACGTTGGGAAGTGGCACCAGGTCTGGGGAAGTGGAGTGTAGTGAGACCTCTGTGCAGGGCGCAGGATGTGACAATATCTGTGACCCATGAGAATGGTTACCAGAGAGCTCACCAGAGAGATGAGATGTCTGTAGACATCACTCACCCTCCCCCCCGGCCACCCTGTCCCGGCCCAGCGGGTTTCTGAAGGACATGACTATGGCCGTGGGGATGAGGTTATGCCTGGCCCAGCACACAGGCTCCCACTCTCCAGGGCCGATTTGCGAAGTGCCCTACCCGGCGACAGGACAGACTGACACCGCTGCCCCAATGTGTCTGAGGGATCCTCCAGCGCCCTGGTGGCACGGGCTGTACCAGACGGCTGCCGTCACAGGAGGGGCACTGCTTTGACCTCACCAGAACACATATTGCTCTGGATGGGAGCTGGCTTTCCCTGCCCGCAGTGCTTTTGCCGGGACCGCCACCCGTGGACTTACGGACTGCCTTATTCACCACCGTAGTGTCGACAGAGCTTTTCTCCGGCCTAGGAGCTCACGTCACAGTCAGCGAAGCGCAGCAAATGGCCCAGGCTCATGGACTTCGTGGGCCTTACAGGGGCCCATCTCCCCAGGCAGCTGCCCGACAGGACTGTGGAATGGCCTTCAGAAGACACAAGTGGCTCCGCTGAGTGACGAGGTTTTGCCGAGCACCCTGCAGGACGCCGTGTCTGCTCGGAATTAGTGTTCAGTCTCGGTGGTGTTTCTCCCGCAGCCGGGAGTCGCAGTTCTAGGAATCAAGAGGGGAAAGGGTGGTTTCTCCATGACCCCAGTGACATTCTCCTGGTGACACTTTTGCTTCCTGGCCCCACGACGCTGGGTTCTCTCGGTCTATAAGTCTGCGTTCCCACAGGGACTCCTGGGAACTGGACGCTGAGGTTGCCGTCAGGCCATCTGGGCACCCGTATGCCAGGGAATGGGCAGGCACAGGAGGAGCCCCTCCCCGGCCGGAGAACAGGCTGTGTGTCACGGCGGGGGTGAGGACAGTGTCTGTAATGCGGAAGAGCCCCTGGAGAACTGCTAAGGCTCCAGGGCCCAGTGACTGAAACCCGCGGAAACTTCCACCGCCAGAGTCAGGCAGGACCCCAGTGACCCGACCCCCTAGGAAGGCAGGCCCAGGGCACCCCCCAGGCAAAGAGCCTGCGGCAGCTGAGGGGCCTGTAGCGACAAAGGTGCTATGGACGAAGGCAGCGTGAACGCCAGTTAGGGGAGACCAGGCCTGCTGCAGCTGTCAGGACGCCCTCGTTGTGATACGAATATGTTGCATGTGACCCTTTACCCACCTTTTCTTCCCCCTTCCGTTCCCCCACCTTCAATATACACGTGTTAATAGTGGCCAATTTTGTGTCTCAGTATTTAAATTTTAGGACACCAAAGGGGGAATGTGATTCGGCTGGAAGGGGAGTGACCACCCCCCAGAGACGGGCAAGGGGTCCCCCTCCTCTTTGGAGAGAGGGCAGCGTGTTTCAGCTGTGTGGGCCCAGTTGCATCTTGTTAGGTGGAGGCATGGTTTTGTCTTTATTTGGAAGTTAGGGATAGTTAAAAATTGTGCATGGGGTATTGAATGACTCCATTTGTATGAAACGCCCAGGACAGGCAAATCCGCAGAGATAAGAAGTGAGTCGGTGTTGCCAGGGGCTGGGGCCCGGGGGGGTGACTGCTAATGGGTAGGGAGCTTTCTGGGGGCTGCTGCTAATGTGCTAAAGTTAGGTGATAGTGACGGTCGCACGACTCTGTGAATGTACTAAAACCCACCGAATTGCACGCTTTAAAAGAGTGTACGTTATAGTGCATGAACTATATCTCAGTAAAGCTATTTGAGGAAGAGAGGTGCAGGTGGAAGCCAAGGGGACTGGTTCGCAGGGGGTTGCACTGGTGGAGCTGGAGGCACGTTTCCCAGAACTCCCGCGGCCTGTCGGGGTGAGGTGGGCCACGGGACCCATGCAGCTCTTGCCGGGGGGAAGAGGTGGCCACCCTCTTGTTAGCCTGTAAGTTTGCTCAGGGCGCCTGGCTGCTGCGCACATGCTGACTTGGCCCTGGGCTGCGCTCCTGGGTGCGGGCGGCCACGGTGTCCTCCCCTGGAGTCCGGGCCCTGCCCACTGCCCTGCCCACTGCGGAGGCCAGAGCCGGCTGGGCCCGGGGCAACCCGCCCACGGTGGAGGAGCTACGTCCCAGATTCCGAGTCATTCCCGGGGGTCTTTGGACTCTCGTCAGAGTCTCCAGTGAGCTCCACACCCCCAAACCCAGCCGATCCCCTCTGTCCTCTCCTCAGCCCCCCATGCAGCCTCCCACACTGGGGACCCAGGTCCACATGTCTGTCTCAGTCTCTCACTGACTCCTGCCACTCCCCCAGTGGTCCAGACACTGGGGTTCCACCTGGCCCCCTTTTCTGTTCTTTTTCTTGCTCCTTAGATGGTTCCATCCGTTCCCATGGGCTCAACTGCCACTGAGTGCAGGGGATTCTCCAGCCCGGCCCTCCTGTGAGCCCCTCACTGGAATTTGAACGGCTGCCTCCCATTTGTATGAAATGTCCACATGGCTAGTTCCCAGGTACCCCAAACCCCTTGTGCCAGCCTCCCAGAGCGTCTCAGCTGATGGCTCAAGCCCCTGGAGCAGAGACCCTGATGTCAGCTGAGCCCCCACCCCTGCCTGCCAGCAGCTGCGCTGATAGGTTCTCCAGGAGACTTCTGTTTTTAAAAAAAATTGTGGTAAAACACACATAACACAAAATTTACCATCTTAACCATTTTAAGTGCACAGTTCAGTGGCATTAAGCACATTCACAGTGTTGTGCAGCCATCACCAGCATCCACCTCCAGAGCTCTTTTCATCTTCCCAACCTGAAACTCTGTCCCCATCACTGACTCCCCAGCCCCGTCCCCAGCCCCTGGCACCCACCTTCCTACTTTCTGTCTCTGTGGGTTTGATAACTCCGGTGCCCTCATGTAAGTGGGATCACACAGCATCTGCCCATCTGTCTTCCACTGAGCACAGTGTCCAGAGTGGTCTTCAGTCTCTGTCTCTTTCCTGGAACTGCCATCACCTCTTCCTCATCTGCCCATGACAGCCCCCCAGCTGGCCTCTCAGGTCCTGCCCCTGCTCCCTTCAATCTGTCCACACAACAGGCAGCACCACCATCTTAAAGCTGGCATTGGCTGCCAGAATGGGGACCTCGCCCAGGTTGCCAGCTTCCGTCCCAAAATCAATGCTGGAGAATCTCCAGAATCCAGAGGAAGGAACAGATCCAAGGAAAAGTCAACACCATGATAAACCTCTAGGATTCTTAAAAGCTGTGGCAAATCAGCATGCATGTATGCACACACACGCATGTGTGTGTGTGCACATGCGTGTAGTGATGGTGGCTGCAGCCTGCGGAGGGGGCAGCCAGAGGAGTGGAGGGACAGCAGTTGGGAGAAAGCTCGTCTGTCCCCCGAGCTGCCTGCGACAGATGTTGCCAGCCCCTTCACCGGAGCTCAGTGGCAGTGGCTGGACGTCGGGGAGACCAGCAGGGCAGAGTACAAACCCCGCATGGGCAGCGGGGGACTTGTGCATGTCCACCACCCAGCCCTAAGTGTGCGCCTTTATCTTCGGCTCTAGCCTCAGGGCTGGGGACTGCCACACGGGCAGATGGTCTCCTCCACAGTGGATTTTTCTCGAGGGTTCAAAGTGAATTGCACTGGAGGTGCCCGGCTAGTAGCAACAGCGGGAGGGATTCTGTGAGTCCTGGGGGTCCCCCACCTTTTATTTGTTAACTTTTTGTTCTGATATAATTTCAAATGTGCAAAAAAGTGGAAAAATAGTACAAAGAATTCCCATAGCTCTGCCCATTCTCCAACTGTGAGCATCTTCCTACCTTGGCTTTATCACCCGCTTTCTATATAATCTGTCTTCTTGAACACATGGGGCATGTCCAGCTGTTTTAATGTCCTTGTCTGTTCATTGTGGCATCTCGGTCCTTTCTGTTTCCAATGACTGGTTTTTCTCCTGGTTTTGGGTCACCTTTTCCTGCTTCTTTGTACACCTTGTCATTTTTTATTGTGAATTTTGCACTGTTAGGTGCTGGATTTTGTTGTAGTCCTTTAACTGGTGTTGTATTTTGTTCTGACACACAGTTAAGGTACTTGACATCTGTCAGATCTTTTGAGGCTTGCTTTAGTCTATCCAGAGCTGCCTTTAGTCTAGGGTTAATATAGCATCAGCACCAAGAGAGCCTCTGCCAAGGACTCTCCCGGACACCCTGTGTATCATACAGCTTGGTGAGAACACAAATTATGTCTGGACCTGTGTGGGCTCTGCGCCGGTGGTTCTGTCTGCAGCCTCGAGTAGTTTCTGTCTGTGCCTATGTGGACCAACATTCAGCCAAAGCCTCGAAGGGAGCCCTGCAAATCCCAGGGGTTCTCTGTCTCCCTCCCGCTCCCTCCCTCCTCTCTCTGTTCCTCTCTGTATCTCTACCCCAGCCCCGTCTTTCCGTCTCTCTCCCCCCACTTCAAAGATCTGCCTGCAAATTCTCGATGCCTCAACCACCTTGAATTCTGACCCCTGTCTCCTCCCCTCAGTGGGTCCCTGGGGCTCGTCCTGGCGACTCCGTCTGCTGGGGAGTCACTGGCTCACCGAGTTTGTTCCACATCTTTCTGGGATCACTTACTGCCTGTTGCCCAACATGTGAAACTGCTGCTTCACAGATGTGCTGTGGCGCCTTGTCTGCTGTTGTCTAAAGGGGAAGGACACACATCTTCGGGGTTACTCCACCAGGCCCAAAGACGAAGACCTGGCAATATCAATTCCGAAGTCTGGTCAATATTGTATTACAGCGGTCCCCAACCTTTTTGGCACCAGGGACCAGTTTCATGGGAGACAATTTTATCACGGGTGGGGGTGGGGGTGGGGGTGGGGAGACGGAGCTCCGGTGGTGATGCGAGTGATGGGGAGCGGCTGCAAATACCAGTGAAGCTTCGCTCTCTTCTGCTATACAGCCCCCTGGTTCCCAAGTTTCATGGGAGACAATTTTTCCACGGGGTGTGGGGGTGGCGGCAGAGCTCTGTGGCAGGTCCCTAACAGGATACGGACTGGTACCAGTCTGCAGCCTGGGGGTTTGGGACCACAGTTGTAGCTGGCAGGTTTCTCCAACTTAAGTTTGACACTTGTCCCTTTGTAATTCATATTTTGCAGGCGGGGAACTTTGACACTATGTAACTATCCCATTACTTCTCAGACTTTTACTCACTAGTTTTAGCATCAATTGAGGATTTGTGCCTATATAATTACTATGGTGATTGCCCAATGATGGTCGTCTAATTCCATCCTTCCTTCTACAGTATTAGTTGGAATTCTACTGCAACAAAGAGCTTTTTCTTCTCCCCCATGAATGAATAAATAAATGAACTTCAGTATCAACTCATGAATTTCTGTTTTATTCAGTGATCTGTTACTACCATTATTTATTTTGCTGCTGAAATTGTCCCAGGTGCAGCCAGCAGGAGCCCTTTCAGCTGGTTCCCGTGTCATTTTGAGAGGTGCCATCACTTTTAATCAGCTTACTTACTTTCTGATAAAACAAGACGTTCCAGGTTCATCCTGGGCATTTCCTGCCCTGGCCTTGGCACCAGCCATGGCTCCAAGGAGCTCTGCTTCTCCAGTGGAAGACGGATCTGGCACCAGGTGTGCGTGATGCTATTTGGGCGTCTACTACTCCAGTCCCAGTTCACACACATACACCCACGTCTCGTCCTCTACTTACCAATCTGTCTATCTCAAAAACCACGAGTTGGTGTGGTTCCTCCGATTCCAACACGCGGGGAGTATCCCAGGCCCCATGCTCTCCATACGTGTCACCGTTCTCCCACCCGGAGAGGCTGGCTTCCCTCTGCTTCGGTGCAGACACCCGGCCCCCTGGTGCATCCTCCTCCCTGACCACCTGCTCAGGCCCTGCAGGCCACCCCCCTTGGTCCACACGCCCCAGCACCGTCCCCTCTCCCCAGCCTGACAGCCTCAAAGGAAGGAAAGGGGAGCAATAAGTACGTTTCAAGTAAATAACAGAAAAGAGAAGGGAAGAGGAAGCGCATCCCTCTTCTTCACCCACCTGGGTTGACCCAGTGGGGCCAAGCGTGGTTTTCCCCTGACCTCCCCACAGCAGACGGAGCCGCTGTCGCTCCAGGGGGAGCATGCACTCACGGGCACGCCTGCCAGAGAGCGGCAGCAGCAGTCGGATGGGTCACACAGCATACGGAGCAGATGACGGCAAGAGAGGGGCCAAGAAGTTAGACAATCCCGACAGAATCTCAGAAACAAGGGAGGATGTCGGCACACTTCACACAGGGGAGAAGACACACAAAGGAGCGGGGGGACACAGGTGGAAATACAGCAGCTCAGTAACAGTGAGTGGGATGAATAATAGCACGGGTGCTGCTAGAAAACGAGCGGCGAGGCAAGACATCAAATGGAGGGATTGTTCTAGAGGGTTCGGGAAGAATAGTGACACAGGAAACATAAAGGGGAAGCTGTGTGGGGAGAAAAGAATAAAGGAATTGGTCGGATACGAGGAGTCACAGAAGGAAAAGGAAGAGAGAGAGGAGTAAATACTTGAAGAAATAACGAACACCCCAGATTTAATGAAACACAAGAAAGGGCTCTCAGCAGGCCATGAGGACAGATATGGAAGAACCTGACGCGTTACAGTGAAATTTTAAAATATCAAAGTGCTAAAATGGTCCAGAGCAAATCAGCAGATCACCTACAATAACCAGAACGAGAGTCACGTGGTTCTTCTCAAGAGCAGTGCTGGCTACGAGAAGACAAAGGGAGCGCTTCCAAGGCGTGGAAGATGAGCAACGTTGAGCACAGGATTTCTGCAGAGTATAATCATTACTTAAACGCAAGGGTGGGATGAAAATACTCTCAGGCACACCAAACCTCAGGATATTAAGAATATTTGCCGCAGTGACACCCACCTTGCTAACACTTTGAAGGAAGTGCTCAAATAATAAGCGCAATAAATTCTGGAAGATGCTGACAAAGACATAGACATGGGAGGCACTGAGGAACTGCTCACGATGCCTGCAGTGACCAACATGAAATACAATAAAGATACCACTCACAATAGCAACAAAACTGGAAGTTTCTAGAAATTAATGTGGCAGGCATATGCCAGACCTCCCTGTGGAAAACACTATACTCAACTAAGGGCCATGGTAGCTTATTCGCAGTAAATAGACAGACATTTCCTGTAGTGTTGCCTTAATATCACAAAGATGTCACACCTCCCCAATTGACACCTCGCCTGGGGGGTTTGAAATGCTGGATGAACTTACTCTGACAGTGATCCCGAAGTCCGTGAGTAGATCAGTCAGCTTTGAACAAAAAAAACGGAAAAGGCTGGGTGCAGCGGCTCACACCTGTAATCCTAGCACTTTGGGAGGCCGAGGCGGGAGGATCGCTTGAGGCCAGGAGTTTGAGACCAGTCTGAGCAAGAACAAGACCCTGTCTCTACAAAAAAATAGAAAAATTAGCTGGGCATCGTGGTGCACACCTGTAGTCCCAGCTACTCGGGAGGCTGAGGCAGGAGGACCCCTTGAGCCCAGGAGGTCGAGGTTACTGTGAGCTGTGATTGCACCTCTGCACTCTAGCCCGGGTAACGGAGTGAGACCCTGTCTCAAAAAACAAACAAACAAACAAAAGAACAGAAAAGAGGAATTTGCCCTGTCTGATATTAAGACATATGGTGAAGCTGAATATCAAAATCCCAAACCACATGTGATTAGCACAAGAACAAAGTCAGGCCAAAAACCGAGAGTAGAGTGCTTGGAGACAGAGTCCCGTGTACATATATAACATGCTGAAAAATATTCATTTGCTCATGGCTGCCCTTCTGTGAAGTGAAAAGCAGTTAAACAACAAAAACAAAAATTCCATTAATTTTAATGGGAAAATTATGATGTGCTATAGCCTAACCCAATCCCCCCCAAATTTTCACAGATAATATAACACATTAATTGAAGAATGAAGATAAATTTGTGTAATTAAGAACTTACAGATTTTAAAACCAGTTTGTCAATTTCTATAAAGAAGCCTTCTGAGGTTTTGATTGGGATTGTGTTGAATCCATAGATTAATTTGGGGAAAATTAACTCTTAGTATTGAATTTTGCAGTCCATGAACACAGTATATCTCTCCATTTTTTTAAGTCTTCTTTAATTCCCCTCATCAACGTTTTGCAGTTTTCAGTGTACAGGTTTGCACATCTTTTGCCATATTTATAACTAAGCATTTAATATTTTTGATATTTTTGTAAATGGCATTTTTAGGTCAATTTCCAATTGTTCTTTGCTATTATATACAAATACAATTGATTCTCTATATTGATCTTATATCCTGCAACCTTGCTAAACTCACCTTAATTACTGTAGTGTTTTTGTAGATTTGGTTAAGTTTCCTTCATAGGTGACATGCTTCCTGTGAATAAGGATAGTTTTACTCTTTCTCTCCAAACTGGATGCCTTTTGTTTCTTTTTCTTGCTTTATTGCACTGACTAAAACTTCCAGAACACTGTTAAATAGAAAATATGAGAAGAGACATCTTTGACTTGTCACTGACCTTAGGGGAAAGCATCCAGTCTTGTACCATAAAGTGTGATACCCTTTACAGACTGAGACAGTTTCCTTCTATTCCCAGTTTGCTGAGATCTAAAACATCATGAATGGCTGTTGGATTTTGTCAAATGCTTTTTCTGCATCTATTGAGATTATGATATGGTTTTTCTTTTTAAATTAATTGAGTTAATTTTTTTTGAATGTTAAACCAACCTTGCATTCCTAGAATAAATTGCACTTGTATATTTTTGGGTTTGATGTGCTAAACTTTTCTTTAGCATCCTTGCATCTATGTTCATGAGGAATATCAGCCTGTAGTCTCTTTCCTTCTGCTGCGAATGTCTGGCTTTGGTATCAGGGTAATGCTGGCCTTACACAATGAACTGGTGAGTACTCCATCCTTTGCAATTTTTCTGGATGAGTTTATGTAGACTTGGTTTTCTTTCTTTCTTAAATATTTGATAGAACTCACTAGTAATGTCATATAGGCCTGGGATTTTCTCTGTAGGAAGATTTTTACTTACAAATTTAATTTACTGAATAGATATGAGGCTGTTCTGGTTATCTATTTCTTCTTAAGCAAGTTTTGTTAGCTTGTGTTTTTCAAGGAATCTGTCTATCTCATCTAAGTTGATGAATTTATTGGCATAAAGTTGTTTCTAATATTCTCTTATTATACTTTTAATATCTGTAGAGTCTGTAACAATGTCACCTTACTCATTCCTGATATTGATAATTAGTGTCTTTTTCTTTTTCTTTTTTTTTTCCTGATCAGTCTGACTTTTATCAATTTTATTGACCTTGTCAAAGAACCAGCTTTTGGCTTTACTGATTTCTCTACTGCTTCCTGTTTTCAGTTTCAGTGACTCTACTCTGATCCTTATTTTTATATTTCTTTTATTTACATTGGCTTTAATTTGCTCTTATTTTTCTAGTTTGTTAAGGAAGCTGAGGTCCCTGATGTGAGACCTTTATTCTGCTCTGATAAATGTGGTGAATACTCTCAATTTCCCTCTAAGTGCTGCACTCCACAAATTTTGAAATATTGTTTTAAATATTGAAAATATTTCAAAATATTTTCAAATATCGAAATATTTTGAAATATTGTTTTCATTTTTACTTGTTTCAAAATAGTTTCTAATTTCTCTTTTGATTTGTTTGTTGAACCATGGGTTATTTAGATCTATTTTATTTATTTCCAAATGTTTGGGGATTATTCAGATATCTCTGTTATAAGTCTAATTTAATTCCATTATGGTTGGAGAATATACTTTGCTGAATCCTTTTACATTTTTCAAGACTTATTTTATGGCTCAAGATATGGTTTATCTTGGTAAATATTTCATGTGCACTTTAGAAGAATGTGTATTTAGCTGTTGTTGGGTGGAATTTTCTATCAATGTCAATTAGGCCCAGTAGGTTGATAGTGTTGTTTACCTTTTCTATATCTTTTCTGATTTCCTATCTACTTATTCTACCAAGTACCAAGAGAGGAGTATTGAAGCCTCCTACTGTAATTGTGGATTATTTCTATTTCTCCTTGCAGGTCTATCAGCTTTTCTTTATTCATTAACATTTAGGATTGTTATGACCCCCTATTGACCCCTTGATTGTTATGAAGTGACCTTTTTAGCCCTAGTAATATTCTTTACTCTGAAATCTACTTTGTCTGAAATTACAATGGCCTCTCCTGCTTTCTTTTGACTAGTTTTGACACGGAATACCTTCAACTCTGTACTAACTATCTATTGCTGCCTAGCAAATACCTCAAAACTTAGTGGTTTAAATCAACAGATATTTATTAGTTCAGTTTCCTGTCAGCCAGGAAACAGCACTGGTTCCCTTTTGCCTCAGGCTCCAATAGAGCACGGCATGGTACTGCTACTCATTCGGTCATTATTTATAATTCTGATATTTTGGTTTTCATAGGTTTTTTTTGCATTTATTTGCATTTTTTAAAATATTGCATTAAAACATTATCTTGATTACTGAGTTTTTTGGTGCTTCTTTAAATTTTATGACTGAGGCAAGTGCCAGCCTTGGCCATGAATACCAGGACACTTGGGGCCTCCCTAGAGGCTGCCGGCCATCCCATCATTTTACATTTAGCATATTTGTATATTTATATTTGAAGTGTGTTTTGTGAAGGCAGCAAAGAGTTAGGTCTTGCTTTTATATCCAACCTATATGCTTTTAATTGAGTATTTAGACCATTTACATTTAATGTGATTATTGATGTGGTTAAGTTTGAGTCTATAATTCTGCTGTTTTCTATTTGTTCTACCTGCTCCTTTTCCTCTCTTTTTCTGGCTTTTTTGGGGGGAAGGGGATTTAATTGAATAATTTTTAATGATTCCATCAGTTTTTTCATTGGCTTGTTCACTATAACTCTTTTTCTTTTTTTATTTTAGTGTTTCCTGTAGGGGGGTTATGGCTTATATCACCAACTTATCACAGTCTGTCTTCAAGTGACATTATATAATTTCACATACAGGACAAGAACTTTATAATAGTATACCTCCATTTCTTCCTTCCTGACCTTTGTGTTATTGTCATATAATCTATTTTTACATATGCTGTCGACCCCACACTAAATAGTTACTGTTTTTGTTTAAATAGTCTGTTATCTTTTTAAAATATTTAAATAACAGAAAATTTTATATATTTATCCATATAGTTACCATTTCTGGTGCTCTTCATTTCTTTGTGCAGATTTATAATTCCATCTCATGCAACTTTCCTTCTGCTTGACTTTCTTTAACATTTTTATAGTACAGGTCTGCTGGTGATGAGTTCTTTCAGCCTCTGAATGTCTGAAAAATGCTTTCTTCCACCTGCACATTTGGGGGACATTTTCACTTAGTATGGAGTTCTAGGTCGACAGGTTTATTTCTCTCAGTATGTTAAATATGCTGCCCCACTCCCTCCTCCTTGCATTGTTTCCAGTGAGAAATCTGTACCATCCTTTCTGTTTTTGGTTTTTTCCCCTAACTTTTTTATGGTGGTAAAATATACATGACATAAAAATTTACCATCTTCACCATTTTTAAGTGTACAATTTGTGGCATTAAGCACGTTCACATTGTTGTACAACCATCCCCACCATCCATCTCTAGAATGTTCTCATCTTCTCCAACTGAAACTGTCCCCATTAAACACTCACTCCCCACCCCTCCCCCAGTCCCCGGAACCCCCCACTCTGCTTTCTATCCCTATGAATTTGACAACTCTGAGAACCTCATATGAGTGGCATCCTACAGTATTTGTCCTTTTGTGTCTGGCTCATCTTACTTAGCGTTATGTCCTCAAGGTCCATCCATGTTGTAGCCTGGGTCAGAATTGTCTTTCTTTTTAAGGCTGAATAATATTCCATTGTATGGATAGACCATGTTTTGTTTATCCATTTTTTGTCGGCGGGTGCTTAGGTTGTTTCCACCTCTTAGCTGTTGTAAATAATGCTGCTGTGAATATGGGTGTACTAATATCATATGTTCCTTATTTTTATTCCTCTGTATGTGTATATTCTTCTGGACGTACATAAATGTGTCTTCTTTCCTCTGGCTGCTTTTATGATTTTTTTCTTTACTACTGGTTTTGAGCAATTTGATTAAGATGTGCCTTGGTGTTTTTTTCTTCATGCTCCTTGTTCTTAGGGTTTGTTGAGCTTTGTGGATCTGTGGGTTTATCACGCTCATCAAATTTGGAAAAAATTCAGCCATTTTTCTTCAAATATTTTTCTGTCTCCCCTTTCTGTCCTTTTACTCAGGCACTTTAGTTGCGTGTACATTAGACCACTTGAATTTGCCCACAGCTCACGGACACTCTCTTTTGTCTCTATGCTTAATTTTGGTATCATCTATCATAATGTCTCCAAGTTCATTGAACTTTTCTTTCATAATTTTTTTGCCACTTATCCAGCCCCATGCGTGTTTCCTCTCAGACTTTGTAGTTAGCATCTCTAGATTTTCGATTTGGGGCTTTCATTTATTTATAGCTTCCATATCTTTACTCAGCTTTCAACATACGACAAACAATAACTGTTTTAATGTTTTGTCCTTGTTAATACCTTTGTGAGCTCTGGATATTTATGCATTTATTTATCAATCTATGGCATATATGGCATATTTTCCTGCTTTTTTGCATGCTTGGCAATTTGATCAGGTATTATACATTGTAACTTTGACCTTTTTGGGTGCTAGATATTTTTGTATTTCGATTTTTTTAGATGTGTTTGGGACTCAGTTAAGTTACTTAGAAACACTCCGATCCTTTCAGGTCAGGCAGGACTGGAACAGCGCTCAGCCTAGGGCAAGTTTTCCCCACCACTGAGGCAAGAGCCTGCTGCGTACTCTGCCCAATGCCCCGTGAGTCGTGAGATTTCCCATGTTGGCTGGCTGGAACGGCCCTATTCCTGTCCTGAGTGAGGGCTGGGCCTTGTTCTCTAATCCTTTAGGATGACTCCTTCCTCACCTCCAACTTCCCCCACACATGCCTTGCTCATCTCTGTGCCCTCCTCTGGGCAGCTTCCAACCCACTACTCTGTCCTGGGAACTCTGGCCCATGGCTCCGAGCTCTGCATCCTCCACCAAAGACCGTGTGGGGCACTGCCTCTTTCTGGGCCATGCCAGGAAACTCTCAGGGCAGGAGCTGGGTGATTGTGGGGTCCCTCACTGGTTCCCCATCTCTTGAGGACCTTTGTTGCCTGATGTCCAGTGTCTTGAAAACTGTTGTTTCCTGAATTTGGTCCTTTTGTTGTTCTTTTGGGGTGTGTGTAAATTCATTTTCTGTTACTTCATCTTGGTCATAAATGGAAATCTTTCTTTAATTTTTAATCTTTTCCTTATTTGTACTTAAGTCACTTTTCATATTTTTGTTATTTTTTAAATGTGTCTTCTCTTCTTTCTTGTTTAGATTTGCCTGTTTTGTTGGTATTTTTTAAAAATCAGTTTTTCATTTTATTGACTTGGCTAACAGTTCACTTTTCTGCTTTATTAGTATCTTTCCTCATCACCATTAATTAGCCCTTATTACATCTTTTAAATTTATTTTGGATTTTCTTTTCCTGACATTGTAGAGTTGAATACTTTGTTCATTTTTGTTGAATTTCTCTTGTTTTTTATTCTTAAAAATAAAAAACCTTTATAACCTCATTTAAGGTTATAAAATTGTTTTGGGGTATGGTTTTTATAGGAATTGGTCTCATGGCTATTTATTTTCAAGAGGCCTGCAATTGCTGTTTTGACATCTTCTTTAACCTAAGAGTTATTTAGGAGATTGCTCTTTTTCTCTTGCGTTTGCCATGTGACTGTACTTTGGACATTTTCTTTCTTGTTTTAGGTGTTGTGGTTAGCAAATGTAGCCTAGAGAGTTTGTCTTGACTTGAACGGTCTAATACCTGACAGCTTTCTGTTTCACGGGAGAATGACACGAAGCAGACAGGGGCAGCCTCTCCTCCACTAGCGCGCTGCGGTGGCTGCTTCCTGCTGGGCTGGACCAGCCCTCGGAGTCACAGCCACAGAAGCCCCTCTCAGCCCTGAGCCCCTATGCAGGGTCCAGAATGTGAAGGAGGCAGAACTGGTGGAACTCGGTGATGGGCTAGACAATTCTCTGCCTCCTACTCACTGGCCAGGCTTCGGCAAATGGCTTCTCCTCTCTGGCCTCAGTTTCCTCTTCTGTCATGTGAGGCAACTGCTGTTTTTAAGTGTAGGTTTCATTATTATTCAGGTATGGTGAGGCCAACAGATCAGGAGTCAATTGCCATTGAAAAAGTAGTTGCTATTCTCACAGTTCCCAAAGTGGGGGTGGCATGCCACGCCATGGTGGGGGACAGGGACATGGGTCAGTCAGAAGGCAGAGGGAGTTGGAAGTGCTAGGCAAGAACCTTTACTGTGGTTCCTGAAGGAAGGAACAGGCCAGGTAGGGTGGAGGGGTTTAGAATTGGCTACAGTTGGCTACCTGGCCCTGGGGTGATTAGGGCAGAGGAGGCAGGGGATAGTGTTCTGGAGTGTGAGAGCCCTATAGAGGGGCTGGGTGGGGGTCTGGATTGGTTGGTCTGCATATGAAAAGGGAGTCCTTACTATGTCTGGGAATTAACTTACCCTGGGAGGGGTATCCCTCCAGGGTCGGCAAGGCCCCAGATGTCAAAGTATCAGATACAGGAGCTAGAAAACCGGTTATCACAGTGGGCTCAGTGCCCTCAGTTCAGAGCTGTGCTGTCCAGTGTGGCAGCCACCAGCCACAGGTGTCTACTGAGCACTTGAAACGAGATATATTGCAAGTGTAAAAAGATGCACATCTGATTTTGAAACCTCAGTATGAAAAGAAAACTCGAAATATCTCTTAAGTAATTTTTATATTAATTATATGCTAAAATGCTAATATTTTGGATACATTAGTAGAATTCATTCCACCTGTTCCTCTTCATGCTTTTTTTTTTTTTTTGGAGACAGAGTCTCCCTCCGTCACCCGGGCTATCAGTGCAGTGGTGCATTCACAGCTCCTGCAGCCTCAGAGTCCTGGGCTCAAGTGACCCTCCCGCCCCGGCCTCCCAGAGTGCTGGGACTTACAGGCGTGAGCCACCGCCCGGCCCTCCTTATGTTTTTAAACTCGGCTATCAGACAATTTAAAGTCGCCCATGAAGTGCATTTGTACTTGTGCCAGGCAGCGTGGCTCTAGGCAGCCTGGGGTCTTCCCACACATGTCCCCACGGTGGCCCTCCCCCGCAGACGGAAAGGACCTGCACCCACCCTCAGGGGCAGCACCAGCTTTCCTCTCCAGGGCAGACCCTGAATTTGTCTTCTAAGTGGATGTGGAGCTGAGTGTCTGGACCACTTTATTTCCCAGGGCTCCTGCCCCCCTGCCCCCCTGCCCCCCAGCTGGATTCCTGTCAGGTTCCGAGGGTCCCTCCCGACCTGACCACACAGACGCGACTCTCGCAGGAGGGTTACAGCAGGATCTGTGTGCCTGGAGAGGCCCTGCCTGGCCCAGCTGGCTCCCGGCCTCCCAGCCCTGGCCCGCCCCAGGGAGTGCAGCCAGGCAGCCAGCGTCGGGGGCTGGAACCCCTGGAGGGGCAGAGGGCTTGCCTGGGCCTGTCCAAGCAGCGGCTGGCCGTGGCAGGCCCTCTGAGCCACGGAGCTGCCTCAGTCGTCCGCTGCTGCTCCCGAGCACAGCCCCGTCGCTCTGAGGGGTGGATCTGGAGCAAGGTCTCCCTTAGCTCGAGGCTGCGGAGGCAGAGGAGGGGTGGCCGGAGCGCTCTGTGCATGTCCTTGATTCATCTGCCCAAGGACTGCGTGGCTGTCGGAAACAGAAGATGTGCCCGGCTTTGGGGCCTGCTGAGGCCCGTCTGCCCAATACCCAGCAGCACCGCTCACCCCAGGCCCACACCGGCCCCCCAGGCCTCTATGTGTCCCTCTGTGTCTCCCCAACTGCCCCTCACAGTCAACTGGGCATTTGTGTTTCTCCAGGGCACCCCCTGCTCCCGGGCTCTCACACCCCAGTTCCACACAGCCCGCGGGTGATTTCAGAGTCGACTCCACCCTTCATCACCCCTGCAGCAGGGCCTGGCTCCCACCTCCACTGGGCAGCAGGATGCTTGGCTGCAGGACCCCTTGCCAGCCCACTGCAGAGCTGGGCCTGGGCACTGGTGGGCTCTTCCTGCCCTTGGCTGCCAGCGGCTCTCACCCTCTGGGCTGAAAACTCCCCATCATCAATGCCAGCCTGGTGCTGCCCGAGCTCCAGCATTCGTTCAGGTCACGGAGGCACAGGGGCAGTGCTATCGTGTGCCAGGCATGTGCATGCTCCTTGGACGCAGAGGGCGAGGGCCAGGCTGGCCCATGGGACAGGAAGAGCCCCGCAGTCTCAGTGTGGTGCGAGAAGTGACAAGTTGTGTAAAGCAAGGATGGGGGGCTTCTGGGGGCCAGGAAGGCTTCCAGGTGACATGATGGCAAAGCTGGACAGGAGGCCAGTAGGGGACAGCACCCTGAGGCCAAGGCCTGTCCTTCCAGGCGGTGCACAGACGGGAGTGGGGGCTGAGAACCCAGGAGACAGCACTGAGGGCAAGGCGGAGGCCTGGCAGAGGGGCGGCAGCCAAGGGCAGAGGGGCGAGGGAAGGGAGGCAGCGCCCACCCTGCTGACCTGGGTAACAGAGGGGCTTCTGGGGCCCGGGGGTAGGCGTAGGGAGAGGGGGGCTGAGTCCGGCCTGCCGCAAGTTGAGTCTGAGGTGTCACCTGGACACACCAGGCCTCTAGAGCAACCATTATTGGACCCAGGTCCAGGGCCAAATCTGGCCCATTACCTGCTTTCACATTGCCTGAAAGCTAGGAACTGTTTTTAAATTTTTAAGTGGTTAAAAAATTAAAATTTACACCCATTAGCTATTATCAAAAAACTATCATTAGAAAAACCCAGGAAATAAGTGTTGGTGAGGACATGGAGACATTGGAACCCCTGTGCACCGCTGGTGGGAATGTAAAACTGTGCAGCCACTGTGGAAAATGGTTATGGCAGTTTCTCAAGAGGTTAAACACAGAATTATCACATGAGTTGCTGGAACTTTTCCATTCAAGAACGGAAAGCAGGGACTTAGATGCTCTTACACCCGTGTTCACAGCTGCACTGTTCACAATAGCCAAAAGGTGGAAGCCGCCCAAGTGCCCATTGCCAGATGAGTGCATAAACGGAACGTGGCCATCCGTGTAGTGGAGCAGTACTCGACCTTGAACAGGAAGGAAGTCCTGACACAGGCGACGGCGTGGATGGATGGACCTTGTGGACATGGTGCTGAGTAAATAAGCCAGACACGAAAGGACACATACGGTAGCATCACACGTACATCGGCCCCTTCCCTCTATGCCCCAGAGGAGTCAGATTCACAGAAAGGAGAATGGGGGTGCCAGAGCTGGGAGGAGGCGGGGGGAGTTAGCGTTTAATGGGGACAGAGCTTCAGTTTGGAAAGATGAGAAAGTTCTGGAGACAGATGGTGGTGACCGTTGCACAGCAATGTGAGCGTACTTAATGTCACTGAACTGCACACTCAAAAATAGTTAAGAAGATACATTTTATGTTATGTATAGTTAACCACAACAGAAAATCAAATTTTGTGACACATAAACATGATCTGGAATTCAAATTTCAGTGTCCATAAATCAAGTTTTGTTGGAGTACGGCCACACTTGTTCATTTCCTCATTGTCTATCCTTGAATTTGCTCTGCAACGGCAGCAGATTTGTGACAGAGACATACGAATGGCCTGTGGGGCCTAAAATATTTACTATCTGGTCCTTTGCAGACAATGTTTGCCTGCCCCTGATCAAGAGCTCAGGGATGGAAACCCAAGAGTGGGCAGAGACCGGGAGTGTGCCAGGTGCGGGTAGGGCACCTGGGGCACAGCCCTCCGGAGGCAGCATGCTCATGTGTGAATGTCTCCTAACTGCTTTATTGAGATATGGTTCACATACCACACAGTTCATCCATTTAAAGTGTACATCTCAAAAGTTTTTAGTATATTCACAGAGTCGTGCAACCATCACCACAGTCCATTTTAGAACATGTTCATCATCTCAGAAAGAAACCCTGTGCCCTTTAGCTGTCACCCTGTCCTCCTGTTTCCACTCCCCAGCCCTGGCAACCACGAACCTACTGTCTGTCTCTGCAGACTTTCCTATTCTGGACATCTCCTCTAAATGGAATCATATACTACGTGACCTTTTGTGCCTGGCTTTTTCACTCAGCATGGCGTTTCTGAGGTTCACCTGCATTGTAGGGTGTATCAGTGCCTCCTTCCTTTCCACGGCTGAGTGATGTTCCACGGGGTGGCTAGACCACATTTTGTCTACCATCTGTTGATGAACATTTGAAACATTCATGTGGGCACCACGCTTATTTAAGGCTGTGGTTCTCTGGATGGAGTGAGGGTCCGAGAGCTCCAGAAAGATGACCCAGACAGCATGGAGACCCAGCAGCTCAGGAGAGAGCATGCTTCTGGATCAAGGGAGGGGCCGCAGTGTCAAATGCTGCGTGGTGAGTGGGGCCAAGAAACGAAGACAGGGGCATCTTGGGGAAAGATTCCGGGTCTTTACGGAATGATTGTTTTAAGCTGGGGGGAGGGGCAGGCCCTGGGAGGACTAGTACAGGAGAGAGGGTGAAGGAGACAGGTGCTGGGCAGTGGTGAGGTGCTGGCCTAGCTGTGGCACAGCACACACAGGTGGGTGCAGTGCTGTGCCAGGTGGACAAGGCAGAAAGAGGGTTGTGAGTTTTGGACAGGAAGTTTCCGGGTCTGCTCTGAGATCCTGGACCCAGTTGTGGAGACATGCCCATGAAGACCAGGGGGAGGGCCGGACTCAGCTCTCCCCACCCCCCAATACTGATCCCCAAGGAGAACACAGCGTGGGACCAGCAGGGGGAACACCCACCAACCAGAGTCCTGCGAAATAAGAAATCATTGTTCAAGCTGCTAAAATCCTGCTATTGTTCTGTATCGATAGACAACTGAGGGTCTCCAGGCCCAGGAGGTGGAGCGGAGTCCAGCAATGGTCTTCAAAGCCCAGTTTTCGGGGCTCTGGGACTTTCCTGGCACCTTGTCTTGCAGCCTTGACGTAGGCAGGGCAGGGATGACAAGCCAATCCATCTCAGGCTGGGGTTTGCCAAGTGACCATCAGGGAAGGAGGGGGTGCCAGGGTGAGATGGCATCTGCCCTGGTTGGGGAACCTGGATTCGGACTCGATGCCCTGATTTCTACCTGCGTTTCTGTACTGTGCAGAGGGGTGACTGTGGACACATCCCTGTCCTCTCTTGAGTTGGCTTCCTCATAAGCCAAATGGAGATGGATGCCACCAGCTCCCGGGCAGGTGCTACTACTCTCCAGGCCACTTCACAAAGCAGGGAGGTCAAGCAGACCAGCCCGGCAGAACCCTGCAGGGTAACGGGAGCCAGTGGGCACCCACAGGGTTGGCAGTAAACACTCACTCTCTGCCTGGTGGGCTCCCTGGAGGAGGGGCTTCAGCCAGCCAGGACAGAAAAGCAGCTCCAGGCAGTTGGGTCCACCCGACTGCTCCATTCCCTGAGGTCCCAGAAGTCGTGGCCCAGGAGCCTCTGGTCACCTTCGGGAAAAACCAGCCTGGCCATGGCTCCCCCAGAGGGCTTGCATTCCGGACAGTGAGGCAGGGCCAAAACTCTCCCATTAACAGTGCATTTTGCACGTTTCCTCTGTTCTTGTCCCCTCAGACCCCGCCGCCATTTCCCCCCAAAGCCAGAGAGAGATTCTCTGAACATCCTCCCCACCCCCCGCAGGGAGACCGCGCTGTGGCAAGGCTGCCCCCAGCCACCTTTCTCCCACCGGCCTAATCTCAGCGCCCTGGGGGGTGGGGGGTGGCGGGGTGGGAGGGGAGGCCTGAGCCAGCCGGCGGTGGGTGGCTGCAGCCAAGAAGGGTGTCACTGAGGAAAAACAGTCCAAGGCAAGGAAAAAAGAGCAGCGACGGGAACAAGAGGGCAGGATGGGGTGGGTGGGAGCTACTGGAAATGGAGGGAACCGTGGCGGGGCGTGGGGGTGGGCCTCAACTGGTCGGACGCAAACCTCCAGGCCCTCGAGTTCAAGGCGCCGCCCAGAGCCCTCAAGCCCAGGGCGCACAGGAGTCACAGGAGAGGTGTGCAACGGCGGACTGTGGAGAGAGCCGGGGTGGGCACTGCGCCCAGGGAACCTGCGCCTCCCACCCCACCTCCGTCTCCACCACGCTGTAAGCCCCGCCCCGCCGAAGGGCTGCGTAGCAAAGCCCCTGTCCAAGCGGACTAATGCACAGATCCGGGCCGGGCTAGGCACAGGTGTGCACCCGGCTAGGCGCAGGTGTACTTGGGGAGAGCGCGCACGCCCCGTCGCGGGAGAAAGAGCAGGGCGGGTCGACCGGGCCCGGAGCTTTGTTAGCGACGCTCCCCGGGAGCCACGCGCCAGGCGTACGCGCTTCCTCCTTGGGGCTGGGCGTGCGGCCGCGCCCGCCACGATTGGCCAAACGGGCGGCCCACGATTGGCTCAGACCCTGGCCCCCGCCTTCTCGGCCCCAGGAGGGCGGAACGCGGGCGCTGGCTGCGTGGCGCGTGCTGCCCCCGGGGGTCTAGCGCGCCTCTGGGACTGTGGCGCTGCTGTCCTGGCCACGCCTTCCCTCCCACAGCGCGCGCTGCGCGTGCGGAGGGCTCGCGACTCTTGGGACTTGCTGGTTGCCCGGGGGTGGGGGGTACGGGAAGGTTGCCTTAGGGACCTGCTGACAGGGCCTGGGGGCGGGGGGAGGGGCGCGCCTGAGACCTGCGGCCTGTGGCCAGGGACTCACACCGGGGCCTGCGTGCGTACTTGGCTCTGGGGGAAGAACTGAGCACCTGCTGGGAGCAGAGGGGCGCACTGGAGACCTGCAGACTGCGCCAGGGGGGCGCACTTGGGCTCTGCGGCTGCACTCCGGGGACCGGGTGGAGGGGGCGCGCGCTCAGTTTGGGCTTTGCAGAATGTGTGCGCGAGGGGGAGGGTGAAGCGTGGCGGGAGGGCGAGGCGAAGGAAGGAGGGCGTGAGAAAGGAGGCGGCGGCGGCGCGGAGGAGGGTTATCTATACATTTAAAACCGAATCGCCTGCTCTGCGCCTGGGGAGACCTGGGGAACGTCTGGCCGCACGCGCGGGACACGAGCGTTCCACGCTCCTCGGCGTGTACAGCCCGCCACCTTGCAGCCTCTGGCGCCTCTCCTTCCCGGGCTCCAGAAGCCTGGGACGCGTGCCCCGGGGAGTCGCTCGGCGGCGCAGTGCCAGAGGCGCCTTTGGGGCGCGACCATTCTCCCCACCGCCCCCAGTTCCTCTGCCTGCACCTCCCTGCGGTGCGCTGGGACTCGGAGCAGGGGCCTGGAGGGTGGATGCGGGAGCGATGGACGGCGGCGCACTGCTCAGGCCCGCGCCCCCGGCGTCCGGCGTCCCTGGCGGCTGCGTTGCCCGGCGGAGACCCACGTCCCCGGAACTGTTGCGCTGCAGCCGGCGGCGGCGACCGGTCGCGGCAGAGGCCGGGGGCGGCGCGGCGGCCGTGGCGCGGCGCAACGAGCGCGAGCGCAACCGCGTGAAGCTGGTGAACTTGGGCTTCCAGGCGCTGCGGCAGCACGTGCCGCACGGCGGCGCCAGCAAGAAGCTGAGCAAAGTGGAGACGCTGCGCTCGGCTGTGGAGTACATCCGCGCGCTGCAGCGCCTGCTGGCCGAGCACGACGCCGTGCGCACCGCGCTGGCCGGGGGGCTGCTGGCGCCGGCCGTGCGGCCTTCCGCGTCCTGCGGGCCGCCTGGGACCACCCCCGCCGCCGCCTCACCCTCCTGCGCCTCTTCGTCCCCAGGCCGCGGAGGCAGCTCGGAGCCCGGCTCCCCGCGCTCCGCCTACTCGTCGGACGACAGTGGCTGCGAGGGCGCGCTGAGCCCCGCGGAGCACGAGCTGCTCGACTTCTCCAGCTGGTTAGGGGGCTACTGAGCGCTACTGAGGGGCTACTGAGGTACCACCGGGCCGCAGGGAGGAGGGGGGCGAGCGGGCGGGCCTGGCGGTTTGCGCCCCCGAGCGCCAGTCGGGCCGAACGCCAGGCCCGGCGGTGGCTTCGATTTCGCTCACTGTTCATTTTCCACCAACTTTTTCAAGCCTGTGCACGACCGGCGTTTGTTTGTCCGGGATTGCAAAACTTCCTCTCCGGCTCCGCCGCCGAGTAGAGGCGGGGGAGACGGGGGAGGGGAGCGGCCGGCGGGCCGATGAGGGCCTGAGTGCTCGCGGATCGGGGCAGATTGGGGTGCAGGAGGCGGGGTGACTTTGCATTGCAAATCGCTCTCCGGGGCCGGGTGGCAGAAATGAGTCGGCGGGTGCGGAGCCCTGAGTCACCGCAGCCCGGAGCGCTCGCCCCGCCCCCGCCCTGTCTCGGGCCTCAGGCTCCAAAACCGACGAGGCCGACGAAAGTGCAGACTCTGCTTGGGGGAGGTGGGGCAGGCCCGGGCCAGGCGGGGTCTGCCCCGCGCGGCGCCCGCGTTGACGCCGTGGGTTCCCCGCCTTCCCCCCTGCAGCCGCAGCCCTGGACGCCGAGCGGCGAGCGCGCCTCCCCGGGAGCCCGCAAGGTGGACCGGCCGCGCTCCGTCCCACCGTCCCCTCCGAGCGGGGTCCCCGCCAACGCTGCCTCGCCGCGTCCAGCCTGACCAGATGCCGGTGTGGAAACGGGTCCTGGGCTGGCCCGCTGGGGCTGGCGGCTTCCCCCGACGCCGCTCCTCGCCAGGTGTTCTACTGCGATGGGGCTGGGGCACCTGCGCCTGGACATTTTTCTGGAGGGGAGAGGATTTTATAAGGAAGCAGAGTGTCTATTTTCTACACATTAACTTGAACTGCTGGAGGGACAGTGCTGGCAATATGAAGACTTATTTTTGTACAAAGACTCCTTAGATTTGGAGCACAATAAAGTTTATCTAACCCCCAACCCCCACCACCTGGAAGTTTTCAACCTGGCCAAGATCTGGACACAAGGAGCCCTTGAGGGGTGGGGTCCCCAGCGGGATGCCTCCTTATAGCCCGGCCTGGGGGTGATGCTGAGGCAGTGCTGCTCTGCTGGGGTGAGACCTGTGTGGGGAAAACCTACTTTAAGGAAGATGAACTTTATGAATAAATCAATTCTATTTATCAGTGGCACCTTGTCCCCCATTTCCCAGGTGAGGGCCAGACTCTTCTGTCGCTACTTCTTCCTGGACCCTGCCACCTCCTCTGTAGGGTGGGCCCAGAGGTGTGAGATCCAGAGTCCAGCCAGGCCACTGATAGGTACCAAGGCAATCCAGACGCCTTGGGGGGCTAGGGGCTCCCTACAGGTGGCAGCAGGCTGGTGGGTGGTCTAGGCAGGGCTGCTTTCTGGCTGGGAAGCTGGTGTCTGGAGGCTGCTGACCACATGGGTTGGGCCAAGTGCCCAGTTTCAGGCTGGGCTGGGGTGGTCTGATCTATGAGCACCAGCCTGCCCTCTGTCTTGGGGCTGAGGGCATGGGCTGCAGGTCCAGGCCACCCACGTCCAGATCGCGACTGCCCATTACCAGCTGGATACCCGGGGCAAGTGGCTTAACCTGCAAACGGGGGTGCTGCTAGGCTGGGGGGGGTATGAGAGGTACTGGAAGTGTGCCCCCAGCCGGCTGCAGAGGTGGGCAGCAGTGCTGAGACCCTGCAGGTGTCTATTTACCTGAGAGCCACCCTTGAAAGGAACAAGGAAGGCTGGGAGGCTTCCCGAGGAATCCCCACCCACGGCACCCCACCCCTCCCAGGCCCCCCAGCCCGAGAGCTGGTGTGGGCTTTTAACACAGCTCCACCTGTGACCCTGGACCTTGGCAGCTTTGAAGTCTACCGGTGCCCAAAGCTCCCTTTTATTGCAGAGGTGGGGAGGGGCTGGGGATCCCCAAGTGGCTTTAGGGTACTGGAGGCACCTCTTCAGGAGGGAGTGGTTAGGGCAAAGCCATTGGACCCTACGAGGTGGGCGTGGCTGTTGTTGCAGAGCAGGTGGCTCCCAAGTAACCATGGCAACAGGACACTCAGGCTCCTGGGTTGCATCCATCTCAGCGGGGCTGGCTGGGTCCCCCCTTACTGGAGGAGCAGGGGTCTTCAGAGCTCCTCTCTAGCCAGCTGTGGCTTCGGCCTGGGTCAAGGCTCCTCTGGAGCCAGAGTCAAAGCCAACTCCAGCTGGGGTCAGGGGTCCGCTGGTCTAATGAGGATCAGGCTCACTGGGGTCTTTGGGCCAGCTGTGTCTTGGGGCTGCATGTTGTCATGGTCACCCAGTGAGGGCCAGCCCATAGCCATCTCCCAGGGACCCACAACCAGAGCAGGGGCCTCACTGAGCCACAAGATCTGAGCTCTCCTGGCAGCACCTCACCTTGATCCCAGGTGAGGTCACTAGGACAATGGGTGTTGGGCTGGTGAAGGGAAGGGAGGAACCGCCCTGTGCACAGGAGCTGGGGCTGGCATGCAGCAACAGAACTGCTGAGTGTAAGTAGTGCTACCATTTTTGTTTTCCCATATTTTATTATGGAAAATTTCAAATATGTGCAAAAGCTTTGAAATCTTTATTGAGCACCTTTTCCTGCATCAGCATGCCAGACAGAAATTCTGTCCCCAAGGAGCCTGGGTTCTAGCAGGGGACACAGGCTGTCATTGACAAGCAGTTTCAATGGGTCAGTCGTGCAGTCCGGCCAGTGGGGGACACACTGGGACTCAGGAGAGCCAGCTTCCCAGATTAACACATGGTCTCTCCTGCCCCCGCCCCGCCCTAACATTGTTTTGAAGCAAATGCCAGCTTCATATCATTTCCCTTGTAAAATTTCAATGGGTGCCCTTGAAGGAAACCCCAATACCATCATTACCTCCTCTCAAATGAACAACAGTTCTTTGCTATCATCAAGTCCCTAGCCAGGGGCACAGTCCTCTGGTGGTCTCGAAGTTTTGTACAGTTGGTTTTATAGAATCAGGATCTACCTTGGGTCCACACCATCAAATTTGCTCAATGGGTCTCTTAAGCATCTTGTAAGCAATTTTCCCCCGATTTCTCTGTTGAAGAAATGG
This sequence comes from Daubentonia madagascariensis, assembly GCA_023783475.1. Lineage (NCBI taxonomy): Eukaryota > Metazoa > Chordata > Mammalia > Primates > Daubentoniidae > Daubentonia > Daubentonia madagascariensis. Next base: position 303,203 of record JAKFHU010001716.1, on the reverse strand, counting down.
GGCTGTTTGTTCTGTCCTGCTCCCATGGTCTGGGTGTCGCCGATGGCACCATTCTGGGTGTCATTTATTGAGTGCCTGTCCGTGTATTTCCTATAGAACGGGCGTGGGGGGTGGAGGGGGTCAGAAGCAGACCTGAGATCAGGTTCAAGTTTGGCAGTGCTGTATCCCTGTGACGGCATCCCACTAGGAGACGAGACTTATAGTGATCATATCATGTATTGTCCAAACAGGGACATTTTTGGGGAGTAGAATGGACTGCTGTTATAATTAACCAGGACAGCAGGTGAGTCTCCTGGGCACACTGGCCTGCTCATTTTGCCCTAGTTATAAAGTCCCCTTCACCCCAAGCTGTGCTTTATTAAGTGCTAATCACTAAAGATTTAAGTGCCTGAAGTCATAGAGCTTGAAAATGTTGGAAATTGTGATTTAAACCAGGGACTGTTTCATTCCTAAGTCCTTGGAATATTCACCCTCCAGGAAGTGAGTCTCAGCTTGGTGGCTCTCCTGGGGAGGGCACACTAAGCAATTTAGCACGCAACATCGGTGAGCCCAGGTTCCCAGCTTGTCCTAGGCTCTGCTGTGGGGGCAGCAGAGCTCTGCTGGGAGCCCGTGGTCCAGGCCTTGCCCCCGCCTGGAAGTTAGAAGCCAGGTGGGAGGTGATTGTGACCTGATGGAAGGGTGCTAAAATATAAAGTTTTTTTCCTTTCTTCCATGGTTAATCTCTTGACTTATGGTATTTTATACTCACTATTTAATGGCATTCTAAGTAAAGAAAAATTAACAGTTTAAATTATTAGCATGAATTTTGTCATCATTATATTTTGTGATGCCAGTTTTAAATGCAAATATGAGGACATTTAACTGCTATGCAGACTCACTGAGATGACATGATTTTGTGGCTGGCACATGCACGTGTGTTGAGTGGAAATGCTCAACCATTTTTGTTCCACTCCCTGATACGCACGCCTTCTGCCAGAGCTCTCTGCCGGCTTACTGACGGGCAAGGAGGGGAGCTGTGGGTTGATCCATCTCCTCCTGCCTCTTGTGTCATTGCCAGCGTAAGTGCTTGGCCAATACAGGAAAGTCACGTGAGTAAGAAAGGATTCGATGGGTTCCTTGGTCGTTTGTATTTGTCAGAACACCACTGTCTTCCTTCTCCATTTGAAACAAGTTGGGTTTGAATGGAAAACGTGGCCCCTTGACGCCCTGGCTTGCTCAGTTGTAGATGTGACAGGCTGACCTCGTGCTTGCTTGGAGCGTCGCTGGGCTCCCACATGTCGTGAGTCCACTGGTGCAGTTTTTTGTGGGCATCGTGAACGTGCCACTTGAATGGGGTGACTAGCAAGGGTGGACATGCATATGGCGCCCTGTGCATTCCCTCCTTTGCTAATGTGTGTGCTCTGGTGTCCCATTGACCTTCACCTACAAAACACACGTTCAAAGATGAAAGTATTCACAATTTTAAGACAGCAACAGCAGGGCATTAAACCAAGCTCAGCTTGGAGCCTCCTCGTCACGGGGGCCTGTGTGTCCTGCACTTGTGAGTTGGCCCTGGGGCGAGGTGCTGTGTGGAGAGGCCCCTACGTCACCCAGTCCCCGTCCTACCAGAGACAAGCATGGGAGCGAGCAGGCCCCCCTTGACTCAGAAAGGGACAATGCGGGGCCCCTGGTATCCACATACCTGCACTCCTCCTGTGGTGACCTTCACAGACACTTGGCCATGTGGCTGTGTCTGAAGGTGACTGGCCAACCAGAGTGAGCCTGGCCAGAGCCCTGGCCAGAGGCAGAGCAGGCCCTGCCTCTAAGCCCTGCTGTTTGCCCCGGGTGGGGACATGGAGGATGTCCATCCAGGACAGTCAGCTCTCTGAGCGAGTCCTCAACACGACGTGAAGGTGGCAATTGTGCCCAGCCTAGAGGGCTGCTCCCTCCACGAGGCCTGGTGTGCAGTCAGTGCTCAGTGAAGGGCAGAGGAGGTCCATCTGCTCCTATACCTGCCCTCCGGGCAAGCCCCCTCCATCCTGCCTGGCTCCCTCCAGACACCCTGGATGTGCGTCCCAGGGTAATCCCAACCTCACTGCAAGAGGACTGTTCTGGAAGGAAGAGGTGGGATGCTGGATGGGGGAGGGGCGGGGAAATCCCAGGCAAGGCCTATGCAGCAGCCAGGGGTGTCCCTGTGGGCTAAAGGGAGCCCCAGGCTGTTGGGACGAGGGGGCAGCACTCAGAGAGGAGGGGCTGGAGCTGGCTGGCCGGGCGTGGGAGGAGGGTTCCAGCCATAGCCATGGTATTGTGGGTGGTCAGGCGTGCTGCTGGGGGGAGGCCTGAGAGATTGTGGGGGGAGCAGCAGGGCTTGGGTTTGGAGGGGGGAGGCAGAAGGGTCAAACCTGGCTCCATTACCCCTCTGCACACCAGTGAGGAAACAGGGGACGGGTGGCTCCCTGGGGGTGCCAGAGTGGGGCCAGGCAGGGCTCTGCAGTCTGCCCAAAGCTGTCCAGCATTCGGGCTGGGCTCATGGGATGGCCCAGGTCCACGGGGAGCCCACAGAAGACGAGAAGGCCCCCGGAGGCTGGGGGGGCAGGGCAGCAGGGAAGGGGGCTGCCCATCAGGAAGGGGCCACAGCCACAGCTGCAGGAGCTCCGGGGCACCCACCCTCCCAGCCCCCTCTGGGGGTTCTCACCCCTTCTCCCAGGCCCACGGGGGCCCAGTGACCTGCCTGAGGCCCACAGGCACTGGGAAGTTCAAACAGAGCCACCACAGAGCCTGAAGCCCCTCCCATGACACCTCCCTTGGGCCCCCCGGAGGGGGCACTGTTCTTGCTGTTTTTCTGCTGAAATGGAGGGTCTTGCTGGCAAGTCAAGAAGGAGCAGAACGCCAGCCAGGCCTGCCGACACCCCAGCCCTCAGGTGGGTGGGTGCAGGGTCCTGTATCCTGGGCTGGAGCAGGTGGGGAGGGGACCCTGAGAACTGAACTGGGGGGCTTGGGGGACAGGAGGAGGGAGGAGAGGGCTAGGTGGAGGGTGCTGCCCACCCATTCCCCAGGGCCCCAGGCCATAGGCTCCTGCCTCACCCCCTGTGCACCCCCTCTACCCGCAGCTGCCAGCTATGATTAATGGAGCAAATCAAGCAGTAGGAGGCTCTGACACCCCCGCCACCTGGCCCCCAGCGGTACCTCCCGCTGAGGCAGGACCTCCTGCCCCTCACAAGTTGAAAGAGGCCACCGTGACCAGGTCTCTGAACCTCCAGCCTCCCATTGCCCCCGCAGAGGCAGGTTCTCAGCCCAGAGTCGGGGAGGGGCCCTGGAAGGGTCACCTGTCAGCTCCCCAGAGCAGCCCCTGCCCTAAGGAAGAGCAGGTGTGCACCTGCCCTGCGAGAAGGTCAGGGAAGGTTGGGGGCCTCCAGCCAGGTCCTGCCTGCCTGTGCCTCCCAGACCCCTTTCTCCACAGTGGGTGACACCACAGGAAAGGTGAGCCCCAGAGTTAATTAACACCCCCAAAGGTGGGCTTGGGGCAAAGCCACAGCAAGAGCCCAGGGCAGGAGAGGCCGTGTGTGGGTCAGCCCAGCTGCCCTAACAAAGCACCACAGGCCAGGCGGCTTAAACAGCAGAAATTTATTTTGTCACCATTCTGGAGGCTGGAAGTCCAAGATCAAAGTGTCGCAGGGCTGGTTCCTCCCAAGGCCTCTCTCCTTAGCTTGCAGACGGCCGCCTTCTCCCTGTGTCCTCACGTGGCCGTCCTTCTGTGTGTGTCTGTGTCCTCACCTCCTCTTCTCATAAGGACCCCAGTCCTATGGATTAGGGCCCACCCTAGTGACCTCACTTTAACTTGGTGACCTCTGTAAAGACCCCATCTCCCTGAAGAAAGTCACATGCTGAGGTGCTGGGGGTTAGGACTTAAACATACAAATTTTGGGGGCATAAAATTCAACCCCTAACAGGCAGGAACAAAAGGGCATTCTAGAAATTCCAGCCTTCAGGGACCTCTTCCCTCTCCCCACCTCTTCATAGTCACAGCTTGTCCTCTTGGGTTACGGATTACCCTCCCGGGACCCCTCCTGTAGAAGGTGGACGGGGCTGTGGACAGAGGCCCAGGTCCTCATGTGGCCTTGGACGAGACATCTCTCCTGGGGCCAGTGTACCCTGGGACGCCAGGAGGGTGGAGCAGAGGGCTCCGGAGCAAACATTCCTGGAGCTTGCCTGCCAAGCTTCCAGCCCCTGGGGGAGCACCCTTGGGGGGCAGACTCCAGGCCCTCCCAAGGACTGCATGGCTGGGAGGGTCCCTGCGTATCCACCTACCTGCGAGGTCATGTGACAGGGACACTGAGGAGGAGTGGCAGTCCCTTGGTGGGGGGGTGTTGGGAGCCTTTGTAATGGGGAGGTTTGCCTGGGAGCCCTGTTTGCAGGATCCACTTTTTTCTCCCTGCTTGTCCTACCCTGGTCGGCGTGGGGTCCAGGTCGAGGCCAGTCTCCCCGTTCTGTGTGTGGCCTGGGCCATGCTGGGTTGGTTGCGGCCCAGGCTGTGCCATCCCGAGCATGGGAGGGCTGGCAGCCACCCTGGGCTCCTGAGTCCCCTGCCTCCCACCCCCCAGCTGGCATTTGCCTGCAAGCCCTGGGACCTGTCCAGGCTGGCCTGGCCCCCACCGTCAGCCGTTGCCCGCATTGATAAGCATGCAAATCTCTAAATGAAATCCAATTAATACCCAAATGAGGGCCTCAGATATTTGCACCTCATTTGCATGCCTTTTGTGGGCTGGTGGGTGGGGCCTTAGAGAGGGCCCCAACGGCTCTCTCATGTACACGCTAGGTTTGGGGAGCTCTGAGCTATTGGGAGCTCATACTTCACACGTCCCGGGACAGCCTGACCCCTCCCTGACCCCCAGCCCCCCAGAGGCTGGCTTCTGTGCTGCCCACACCCTCCTGCAGGGTCAGTGGAGCAGAAGCTTGAGACCCATTTGTCAGATGAAGAGACTGAGGCTTGAGGCAGGACAGGTTTGTTTGAGGATGCAGGCTGTTAGGGGAGGGCTGGGATGGGTCCTGGGTCCTTCTGTCCCAGGCTGGAGCCAGGGCTCTGTGGGAGGGATGTGCCAGCTGGCAGGCACGCAGAGGTGGGCGTGGACGGCCCCTCGGTGAGGGCGTGCGGCTTTCCCAGGAGTGCGTGGCAGTGCACAGTGTGCACCTGCGTCGGGGTGGTGCGCCTGCACCTGCTACCTCTCCAGCCCTCCAGAGCTCTCCTCTGAGATGGCACGCTCGTGTATGCTGCCCTTTGGCACCCCCCTGGAGGTGATGGCCTCCCCATCCCTGGAGGGCATCAGAGCCTGGGCATTTCCCCAGTTAATTGTCCTCTTCGTAGGCGGCTCTCCTGCCCAACCCTGGCCAGAATCCCATCCTGAGCACATCTGGCACTCGCGGTGTTTTGGTCCCTGTCTGCCTCCCTGTCTAACTCCAGGGGCCGCGTCATCATAGCCCTAATGGCCCCTGTTGTGGTGTCAGGCCGTGGGCTGCTTTGCTGGCCTCAGTTCTTCTTGGTATATTGTGCCTATTTTACAGGTCTGGAAACTGAGACTCTGGGGACCTCAGATGAGTTTCCTGGCCTGTCAGGACCAGGGCAAGATTCCCAGGCAGGGCTGTCTGCACCTAGAGTCCTTTGCAGGGGGACACACATGGGCATCTCTGCTTGGGGAGCGGGGCTGGCTGGGGTGGGATGCCCCTCCCCACGGCCAGCTCCCCTGGCAGTCACCCCTTGCTCCCAGTTGGCCTTTAGTCCCGACATGACCTCTCTGGTTGGCCTGTAGCTAATTGGGCTGAGCCTTTAGAGCTGAGACAGGGAAACCCTGTAGACTCAAGCTGGTGCCATGGGCTTCCTGCCCTTCCTTCCACCTGGCAGGGTGGGCTGGGGTCAGCTCAGCTGCCTAGGGCCACCTGTCAGGCTTCTTGACACCCACCTCTCCATCTGCAGGGAAGATGGGTCCAGCTCCACACTGCCCCCAGCCCCTCTCTGCCAGGGCCGCCTTTCTGCCAACACAAGTTCACGTGGACCTCCTGGGAGCCCCCTCCTCCAGGAAGCCTCCGTGGGATGCCCCTCCCCCCAGACCTTGGGGGAGACACATGGATGGACCATCTGTGGGTGGTGCCATCGTAAGGCAGGGGGCCCAGTCTGTCCCCCACCCCTTGGCCCTGCGTGTCCTCCCTGCTCTGATTTCTGCTGGGCCCCCTGCCCTACCCTCCTTCTGGAGGAGCACTAGGGCAGCAGTGGGCCGGCAGGGGGACTTCAGAGGAGAGAAGGGGCCGGGTGTTTTAGTGCCTCAGGTCTTGGATTTAACGCCTGGGTCTTTGGAGGGCAGCAGGATTCCGCTCCCAGAATGGGCAGCCCCTTGGGGCTCGAGTCTGGGCCATGCCCCAGGGCTGGCAGCCAGAGAGCAAGGCCAGCCTGGCCCCTGCAGAGCTGGGCAAGAGGGAGCTAAGGCCGTGGCCGGCCTGACCCGTGGGTCCTGCAGGGAGAGGGATGGACTGGCAGGGCCCAGCTGGAATGTGGAGGGGTGAGTCTCAGGCCTTCGTGAAGTGACCTGACCCCTGGCCCATCTCCCATCGTGTGCCTGGGGCGGGGTGACCTCAGCGCCACCTGCCTCCCTGAAGCACAGCCTGTGCGTCCTGGCTGCCTCCGTGGCTGAGAAGAAGAGGTGGGGACGGCAGGGGTGACGCGGCCTTGGGGAGAGGGTCAGCTGAGGAACGCGCCTTTGCGCTCAGCCTTGGGAGCCCTGGGCCCAGCGCCCTGGCTCTCTCCCAAGGGGCTGTCTGGGTGGGCACATCCCCCCACGGGGTGTGCTCTGGGACACAGGTGCTGAGCTGGGCTGCTCTGGAAGCCTGCGGACCACCCCGTGCCCCGCCTGGGTCCCCTCTCCTCTGGGGCCTTCCAGGGCACCTTGGAAGATCGGGTCTAGGGGCAGCCGGGTGAGCTGCTTTTAACTGGGGTACAAACACCTCAAAGGCAGGAATCCAGAGTGCACGCTGATGAGGTTGGCACCCGTACACGTCTATAGAACCTCCACACACATCACCACACAGAGTGTTGCTTCCCTGAGACCCACCCCAGCCACCGTCCCCTCCCTCTTCACACCCTTCATGTGGTCCTGACCTCTGTCACCGTCGGTCAGGCCTGCTCTGGAAGGTCACATAAGCACAACCACGCGGCGTGGACCCTCTCTGTCTGGCTTCTGTGCGCCATCCACGTTCCTGTCTGCTGCGGTCGGCATAGGTGGCCACGGGCCCGAGCCAGGCCTCGCCTTTCACGCTCCCATCGATGGGCCCGGGCAGCTCCAGGGTTTGGCTGCCATGAATGTGCTGGGGGGGCTCCCTCGGGTCTGTGGACCTAAGCTCTCTGCTGTGCCCTGTGTTTGTGCCCTGCAGGGGACAGGCCAGGCCTGGCTATCTCCTGTGTTTGCATCACGGGTGGCTGCTGATGGCAGACGCTGGCCTTGCCCTACGGGGCTGCGGTCGACAGGTGTGTGTGTTGGGGGGATGCTGGGCAGATGGGCGCAACCCCTGCACCTTGTCCCCCAGCGCCCTGTGTGCCGGGCATGCCCTGTGCCTTGGGCTTCTCCCTGTGCCTTCTGGTCATGTGGCCTTGTCTCAGTTGCCAGACACCGGCTCAGATGTCCAGGGCGGTCTGTTTTGCTCACCTCATCTCACATTCCTTTTGGAACGCGGCAGTCGTTCAAATTAATAGATGCTCCACTCGTAAAAGGAAAAGAAAGCGGCCAGGTCATTCTGTGGGTGGGGATGTGCCCCTGCGACCTCCCTCCTCCAAGTGGCGCTGGGCCTGGGCCTGGCCTGCGATACGGATGGGGAGTGAGGGCCCTGCCCCAACCGCCACAACCACCCTCCCTCCTCAGTGCCCCTTGGGCCTCCGTCCCCGGCTGTGTGACAGTCGAAGGAGGTAGGTGGGTGGAGGGTCTCTGGGGACCCTGCCCTCCCAGATACCTGGAATTCCTGGCCTTTCCGAAGCCCCCGTAGGCGCTGGGAGGTGACCTGATGTGGGGCTTCCAGAGCCCAGACAAGAGCCCATACTCGGGGTGGGCAGGGGCTGCAAGGGGGACCCCAGGGGTGTCCTGAGGGATCCTGGGGGTGGGCCCGGGACAGCCCCAGACCAGCAGAAGCACAGCCCGGGGAGGGGTGAGGGGTGGCAGGCAGTGGGCAATGAGCCAGGCCGGCTCAGCCAGCGCCCAGGCCCTGCTCCCCTCCCTGTCTCAGCCTCCCCCACCCCCCAGGGCAGCGGGCAGTGCTGGCTCAGGTTGAACCTGTTCTGGGCAGGGCCAGGGCCGCCGCCGGGGCTGGATTCCAGCTTCTGTTTCTGCTCCACTTCATTTGAGTGCCGGAAACCACCGCCTGCACCCAGCCTCAGCCTCCTGAGCTCCACTCCCTCAGCCCCAGGGCCTTTGCTCAGAAGAGACCAGGCGGCCCAGCCCTCCCTCTCTCCTACATACGTGCACGCACAGACGCACAGACACATTGAAACAGATACACAGACACACACAGACACAGACACACTCAAACACATTGAGACACACGTACACAGACACAGACATATATACATATAGACACAGCCACAACACGTACATAGACACATATATGAACAGACACGTATACACACAGACACACGTAGAAACACACACACACTCATGCACACACCCCTGGAGCAGGTTTGCACTTGCAGCCTCAGGCAGCAGCTGATGCAGGCCCGGCACCAGGAGGCCTCCCAGCCTTCTCAGGGCAGGGCACCTCCCCTTCCCCCCTTTCCCCGCAGGCTCCCCCCAACATTCAAGGGGGCTGCACCGTTGTGCGTCCCTCCAGTGGGGCGTGGGCGTGTGAGTTGCACTTGTTCCACATCCTCATCAGCACGGGGCAGGGTCCCATTTGTTTTCTGTTGTTTTGTTCTAATTTTAGCCCTTGCAATAGGCGTAGAGAGGTATCTCATTGTGGCTTTAATTTGTGTTTCCCTCATGACTGATGGTGTGGAGCATCCTTTTGTGGGCTTATTTGCCATCCGAACCTCTGCTTTGGTGGAATGTCTATTGAAGCCTTTTGCTGATTTTTAAAAATGGGACTATTTGTTTTCTTATTTTTGAGTTTTGAGAATTTTTTCTGTATTCTGTATACAAATTCTTTATCTGATATGTGATTTGCAAATATTTTCTCCCAGCCTGTGGTTTGTCTTTTCAACATCTTAAGATTGTCTTTTATAGAAGAAAAGTTTTAAATTTAACAAAGTCCAGTGTATCATTTTTTTTTCTTTTATGGGTTATGCTTTGGTGTCATAGCTAAAAACTCTCTGTCTAACCTGGTGGTTCTCAACTCAGAGCCATTTTGTCCCCAGAGGACACTTGGCAATGTCTGGAGACGTTTTTGGGTGTCACAACTGGAGAATACTGCTACTAAATATCATATGGTGCACAGAAAAGCCCCCACTCAAATAGTTATCTTGCCCAAAATGGCAACAGGGCTGAGGTTGAAGACCCTGGCTATCCTAAGGCCACAAAAATTTTCTTCTAGAAGTTAATCTTTTTATTAACTCCAAATGAATCATTTGTATTAATGTGTGAGATATGTGTGTCGAGGTTCATTTCTTGCATATGGATGTCCAATTGATCCAGTACCATTTGTTGAAAAGACTGTTTTAGCTGCATTGATTTTCTTTTGCATCTTTGCCAAAACTTAATTGACCATATTTATATAGGTCTTCTGGGCTCTCTATTCTGTCCTGTTGATCTACAAGATCACCAATACCAAAATGTCTTGATTGCTGTAGCTTTATAGTACAATCAGACAGTAAATAGTAAATATAGTAACATATAAATGAAATGAGGTAGTGGAGTCTTACAACTTTCTTTTTCTAAATTATTTTCACTATTCTAATTTCTTTGCATTTCCATATGAACTTTTGAATCAAGTTGTCAACATCTACAAAAAATTCTGCTGGGAAAATGATTGGGATGTGTGAATATTGAGATCAATTTGGAGAGGATTTACCTCTTAACAATATTGAATCATCCAGTCCATGAACATAGTATATCTTTCCATTTATTTAGGTTTTCTTTGATTTATCAGCATTTTATAGTTGTCAGCATACAGAATCTACACATTTTTTGTTATATTTATACCCAAGATTTTCATTTTTTAGTGCTATTATAAATGGTGCTATTTTTGAAAATGTAGAATTCTAATTGTTGCTGGTATACAGAAATACAACTCATTTTTACATATTGGCTTTATACTGAGCTCTTGCTAAACTCTTATTAGTTCTAGGAGTTTTTTATAGTTTCTTTAAAAAATAGGACTTATCAATTTTTGAGATCCAGATATCACGTGGAGGACAGCAGAGACTGGGGTAATTAGGTTTATGCTTGGAGATGGGCATGGCTTTTGTGTTGGCATTCCTTTACTGTGAGGTTTGGAGTTAATCTCATCAGTTGTGCTGGGTTTGAGTTTGTGGTTGTCATGGTTATCCCACAGTCACCAAATTCCTCTGGCATTGCTTTGTGTTTTCCCTGGTGATGGTTTTTCCCAATATCTGATCCACCTTTGGCTGTGAGTATTACCTTTGTGCTGAGCCTCAGAGCCTGTGTCTCTCTACAGTCCTGGAACTCTCCCAGCAATATTCCAGTGTCACTTGTTACAAAATGCTTGCCAGCGAGTGGTGGAGGTTGGGGGTGTTCTCTGTTTTTCTGGCTAACCCTATGTCCTTGGGGCTTGTGGGTATAGCCACACTCTCAGCTGTAGTTCTGGGCCCAGTATGTAGCTTACCCCTCCCCTAGGGTAGGGTTGTGATGATTCCCCTGGCTTCAGTGGTTTTCCCCAGTGCCCTACATTTGACAGTGTTTCCTGGCTTTCCTCCAGCAGTTTAAGTCTTTTGCTCCACAGGGGAGAATAATCTGTGTAGGTTTTGTGCCTTTGGTGCAGGAACCGCTGCTCCCCTCTGCCGGACCTGCACCTCAAGGAGTGTGTTCTTGGGAATCTTGCCGGTCTTTTCTGTGAGCATTCAGTGAAATCTATGGAGACCTGCAAGTGGGTGTGAATTTCTCTTATATACACAGCCCCCAAGGTTTCTATATTCCCTCATTACCCCACACTCAACTTTTACCAATTTATTGCACATTTTAGCTGAATCCTTCTTTCTGGTATACAGCCTCACCTGTCTCAGGTAGGCAAGTGCTTGCATTCCATCTCCCCTTGCAGGTCCCTGCCCTGCCTTGGGTTCATATTGGTTGACTGCCCTGTGACCTCAGCTCTTGGGCAATTTCAAGGGAAGTTGTGAATTTTTAGGCTGTTTGGTGCCTTTTGTTGTTTGAGGGTGGGAATGGAGCTGTTTCCAACTTTCTGCATCCTGAACAGAAGCTGGAAGCCACTTCTGATGTTTGCTTTCCGAAGACATTCACAAGTATCTTCACATTTGGTTCCTGCTACATCCTCGTGAGTAGGTGTGTGGGCATCATTAGCTCTTAGAACAGGTTGGGCAGATGAGGACCCATCAGGCCGAGGACCAGTCCGGCCACTCTGGTGGATGGTGGCTGAGCCGTGTCTAGGACCCTTTCTCAACTCTGGATCTGTTTTGGGATGAGGTGGGGCGGGGTGGGGCTCTGGAGCTTCCCCAGCCTCTCCTAGGGTCATCTCTTATGCTTGTCCCTGTGCTGCTGATACCACCGGGGGCCACTGGGCTCAATGCCCACATCTGGAAGTGGAGGCAGACTGGTTGGGAGGCTGACTGTGATGTTTGAGGCCTTCCCGACAGCCCAGGAGTCAGTCGGGCCAGGATGGAGCATGGAAGGGGTCAAGTTTCTGATTCTCCTAGGGGCCCCTTGGTCCCCGGTGGGGCTCAGGGTCTGTCCACAGGTGAAGGAGCACGATGTGGAATCTGACTGAAGCAGCCCTGGGAGCAGGGCCTCCTTTCTCTAGTGGGCCTCTCTCCATTTTTAGGAGCATGATTATGGGGTGGGTGCCAGGGGGCAGGATTGTGGGGAGCGGCCCAGGGAGGAAGAAGGCAGGCAGCACCTTGTGGATCACTGAGCCACAGATCGCTGAGCTTTAGTGGAGGCTGGGTTCATTTCACACACCCCTCTCTCTGTGGAGGCCGTGGCAGGACACCTGTTGAAGGACATGCAGCTGCTTCCTGCCCTCACCAGCCCCACCTGCTCCTGTGCAGAGAACATCAAGAGCTTTGCACACCCTGCCTGCTGGTCTGCCCAGCCTGGGGCTGGGGTCTCTGCAGGGGCGTGTCCTAGCCCCCTTTTCCAGATTAGTGGGAGGACGGGGCCAGGGTCCAAGATGAACCACACAGGCATCATCACATCTGGGTCCCTGTCAACCAGAACCAACCTACTCATCCCCACGAGGCTTAACCGCTGGGGTGTCAGGTCAGACTCCCAAAAACGGAGCCTAGGATGGATTCCTGTGCAGGAGAAAATGGAGAAGCCAGGATGTGGAGCTTCAGCCTGGGCTCACAGGCACTCTGGAGCATGAGCTGCACCTGGGAGCTGGAAGCAAGAGGGCTGGCCTTCTGTCCTCAGCTCAGTCATTTGCTGTGTGTCCCCGGGCCACAGGCCTCCGAGGTGAGGAGCTCCCCTTTAGCCAAGGACGAGTCTGCAGAGAGCCGGTGGTTGTCAGCACTCTCCACTGCCAGGGGAGGGGCACACGGTGCATGTGAAAGGAATTGGGGGGACACCAGCAGCATCCACCACTGACCACCCTACACCACACACCCACTTGCCCACTAGGTTCTCTCTCTTCAGGTGGCTTCTCCGGGATCTGGCCGGTCCCCACGTCTGCAGAAATTTATACCATAGGCTGAGTCTGATGAACTCCAGAGCCTGCTCCCCCAGTCACCTTTGATTCTGGGGCCATAACTGATGCCACCATCTCCTCCCCCACCATCCAGCGGCTCGGCTCTGCGTAGCCCGTGGCCACCACAGCCTCGTTGTGCTTGCCCGTGGAGTACCAAGAGACACACCCCGTGGATCGCCTGCGTGTTCATGTTCATGCCTCCTCGTGACTCACAGGGCCAGTCACCCCTGCCAGTGTGGCACCTCCTTCTTCACTTGATGGATAGTTGGCACGAGGAGCCCAATGTGACCAGGTGGCAGCTATCTTTAATGGTGTCTTCTGGTAGAAGCATCCCCCTCTGGGGAATGGGACCTTTAGACCAACGGAGCCTAAAACTGCTGGAAATAGAACCACAAATTTGGTCCACATCTCTTTCCACACAAAGTGGATGACCAGGCACTGTACTCAAAGCTCTGCCCGCTAGGAGGGTTTCCCGTATAGCTGTCTCGTAGGTCATCACCGTCACCATGTCACTGAGTGGACTGCTGTGCACGAGCGGTCCCTTTGGGGATCATGAACACCCTTGGCTCGCCTGTCCAAGAACCAAGCTCAGACCGCCTCCCCTAGCAGCTCATCAGCGGGGCCCCGTGGGAGGCCAGAGGTGTGAACTGAAGAAGTATCAGTCCAACATCGGTGGATGGGTGGGGCTGTGCGCCCCTTGTTTGTGTAGCTTTCTTTTGCCCTCTGCATGTGCCAGTCCCAGATGTGTCCCATCTGATGTGTGACAGATAGCTGCTGGCTTGCTTGGCCTTCTGACCTGGTGGGCCTAACAGCTCCTAGCTCATGGTGGGCATCTCTGACCACACGGCCACTCGATGTCCCTGGTCAGGTACTCTGTCTCTACCAGGGTCCAGTAACGTGGCAGGAGCCTCTTTCTGAATGGTGCAGTCCTCTGCATGGCCTCTCTCCAGAACCCAAGGGTTTTTCAGGGGCTCCATACGTACGGTGTCTTTCTCCATTGCAGATTCCTCTGGTACCATGGGATTGGCCAAATCTTATGGCAATGACTTTGTGATATGACAGGTCCCTAAATCTTTGTAGAATTCATCTTTCATCTTGTAGAGTTCATGTGCCTTACTTGGGGCATCCAGAGTTCTTGCCCCTTCTGACTCTTCATATCCAGTGAACATAATGTCATCAATACAGTGAGCTAATGGGATGATCTGTGGAATGTCCACAGGTCCTTTTCCCTTTGGACTACACTGTAACAGACAGCAGGGGAATTAACATATGCCTGGGGCAAAACTGAATGTGCAGTGGTGCCCATCCCATGTGAATGCAAACTGCTTCTCAGACTCCTTCCTGATAAGTATTGGAGATAATTCACTCATGGAATCACTGTCTACACACCGCGCAGCAGAGGTGGTGTTATGCTCATCTAATGAAGACACCACATCTGGCCTGGCAGCTGCGTTTGGTGCTACGACTTGGCTGAGTTTGAGGTTGTCTGCAGTTGTCCGTCGTGGTTCCGTCCGTGGAAAGGCCAGAGACGCAGTAAGATACAACGGAGATTACTACCTCTGCACTCTCTCCCTTTTCCAAGTGGTGGCATTGATCTCTGCCATTTTCCCTGGGATGCGGCATATTTTTATAGCTTTATTGAAGTCTAATTGACATACTATACACTGCACACATTTAAAGTGCAGAGTTTGATAAGTTTTGACATACGCGTCCATCACGATCGAGTGAACGTATCACCATCAAAACTCCCATGTGTCCCTTTGTGATCTCCTCCTCCTACCTCTCCTCCCCGGTCCTCAGTAACCGCTGATCTGCTTCTGTCCCTATAGGTTCGTTTTCATTTCTGAGAGTTTTATGTAAATGGACTCATACAGTGTATATTCTTTTTGTCTGGCTTCTTCCATACCACGTATTTATTTTGAGATTCACTGATATTGTTGCAGGTATCAATAGTTCGTTCATTTTTATTGATGAATAAGGTGAATGGATGTATTTGTTTATACAATCTCTTGGATTGTTTCTGGTTTGGGCTATGATCTGACACTATAAACATTCATGTATGAATCTTCATGTGGATAAATGCTTGCAGTTCTTTTGGGTAAACACCTAGGAGTAGAATGACTGGATCCCATGGCACGTGTGTGTTTAACTTATTAAGAAACTGACAAATTGTTTTTCCAAATGATTGTACCATTTTACGTTCCCACTCACAGTGCGTGAGAGTTCCAGTTTCTCATATCCTTGCCAAAGTGAGTATGATCAGTTTAAAATTCTTTAAAAATAACTCTAGTAAGTGTGTAGTGGTATCGCATTGCAATTCTAATTTGTATTTTCCTAGTGATTCATGATGTTGAACATGTTTTCATGAGCTTACTTATCATCCATATATCTGCTTTGGTCAGGTGTGTGAAGATATCTGTCTTAGTTTGTTCTGCGTTGCTATAAAGGAAATATCTGAGACTGGGTAATTTATAAAGAAAAGGAGTTTACTTGGCTCAGGCTTCTGCAGGCTGTCTAAGAAGTGTGGCACCAGCATCTGCTTCTGGTGAGGGCTACAGGGAGTTTCCACTCAAGACAGAAGACAGAGGGGAGCAGGTGTGTCATATGGCAACAGGGCGTGGGGAGGTGCCCACGCTCTTTTTAACAACCTTCTCTTGTCCGTTTTTACGGGATTGTTTTCTTACTGATTTTGAAAGTATAAAAGAATATACAATAAATATTCTGGATATAAGTCCTTCATCAGAATATGATTTGCAAATATTTTCTCTCAGTTTATGGTCTGTGTTTTCATCCTCTTAATTAACACTGACTTTCAAACAAATGAAAGTTTTAAATTTTGGAGAAGTTTGATTTATCCATTTCTTGTTTTATGAATTGTGCTTTTGTTGTCATATCCTTTTGGTGCCTAACCCAAGGTCACAAAGATTTTCTTCCATGTTTTATTCTAGGAGTTTCATAGTTTTAGGTTTTATATCAGGTTGCTAATTCATTTTGAGTGTTTTTTTTGTTTTTGAGACAGAGTCTCGCTGTGTCGCCTGGGCTAGAGTGCAGTGGTGTCATTGTAGCTCACTGCAACCAACCTCCATCTGCGGGGCTCCAGTGATCCTCCTGCCTCAGCCTCCTGAGTAGCTGGGTCTACAGGCATGCGCCACCATGCCCAGATAATTTTTTCTATTTTTAGTTGAGATGGGGTTTCATTCTTGCTCAGGCTGGTCTCAAACTCCTGACCTCAAGTGATCCTCCCACCTCAGCCTCTCAGAGTGCTAGGATTACAGGCGTGAGCCACCACGCCCGGCCATTTTGAGTTAATTTTTTAGTATGATGTAAGGTATTGGTCGAATTTTTTTTTTCCTTTTGCATGTGGTTATCCAATTGTTCCAGCATCATTTATTGAAAAGATACACTTTGTCTATTAAATTGCCTTTGCACCTTTGCCAGAAACAGCTGTCATCCTGTGTGTGGGTCTATTTCTTGACTCTTTGACCTGTTCCATTGATTTATTTTCCTACCATTATTCCAATAGCACACTGTCTTGATTATTGAAGTTTTATAGTAAGGGTTCACATCAGATAGTGTTAGTCTCCAAGTTTGTTGTTCTAATTCAAAAATGTTTTAGCTATCATAGGTCCTTTGGACTTCTACAGGAATTTTAAAATCAGCTTGTCAATTTTTACAAAAAGCTTGCTAAGATGCTGATTGAGATTATATTGAATCTATAGATGAATTTTTCAGAAACTGACATCTTAATAATTTTGAGTCTTTCATAAGCTGTTTTTAAAAATTTCAATTTCTGATTGTTTTGTGCATGTTTTATGTAGATGCCATTTGATTTTCTACATAGACAGTTTTTCTTGTCTTATTGCACTGGCCAGACTGGATATCCTCATCTTGTGTCTCATCTCACGAGGAGATCTTTCAGAATCTCACCATTGAATATGATGTTTGCTGTAAATTTTTCATAGATACTCATTATCAGGTTGAAGAAGTTCCCTTCTATTTCTCATTTACTGAGAGTTTTTTTCAGGAATGGATATTGAATATTGTAAGATACTTTTTAGCATTGTGGTGGTTAATTTTCCATATCAAATTGGATGGGCTACAGTGCCTAGATATTTCGTCAAAGATTATTCTAGATGTTTCAGGTAATGTATTTCTTAGAAGAGATTAATGTTAAATTGGTGGACTTTGAGTACAGCAGATTACCCTCCATAATGTGGATGGTCCTTATCTTAGTCTGTTTTGTGTTGCTATAAAGGAATACATGAGGCTGGGTAATTTATAAAGAAAGAGAAGGTTTATTTGGCTCACAATTTTGATGACTGGAAAGTTCAAGATTGGAGATCTGCTCTGGTGAGGGCCCAAGGCTGCTTACACGCATGGCGGAAGGGGAAGGGGAGCTGCGTGTGCGGAAAGCACATGACGAGAGAGGATGCAAGAGAGACAGGGGAGATGCCGGGCTTTTTAACAACCAGCTGTCTCAGGAACTAAGAGAGTGAGTGCCCACTTACCCCCAGGGGAGGGCATTAATCTATTCATGAGAGACCCACCCCTGCAACCTTAATACTCCCATTGGGTCCCACCTCCAATATTGGGGATCAAATGTCAGCATGAGGTTTGGGGGGGACAAACATCCAAACCATAGCAGTCCTCATTTAATCAGTTAAAGAAGGCCTTAATAGAACAATCACTGACCTTCCCCAAGCCAGGAGGAACTCTGCCAGCAGACTGCCTTTAGACTTGGGCTGCAACTCTTTCCTGGGTTACCAGTCTGCCACCTACCCTGCTGATTTTGGACTTGCACCTCCACAATCACATGAGTCAATTCTTTAAAGTCTCTCTTTCTCTCTCTCTCTCACACACACACACCATTGGTTCTGTTTCTCTGGACAACCCTGACCAGTACAAGTATGTATAGTGATGATAACATGCTTTTTATTTTAGTTTTGAAAATTTATATTGATTGATTGTTTTAATGTTAAACCAACCTCGTATTCCCCCTTGGTCATAATGTATCATCCTTTTTATATATTTTTAGGTTTGATTTACTAAAACTTTGTTTAGAATTCTTGCATTTATTTTCATGACAGATTTTGGCCTTGGTTTTCTTTTCTTGTAGTGTCTTTGTCTTATTTTGGTATCAGGGCAATGCTGGTCACATAGAAACAGTTGGGAAGTATTTCCTTCTCTTTAATTTTCAGGAAGAGTTTGTATAGAATTGGTATCATCCTTCTTTAAATGTTTAGTAGAATTCCCCAGTGAAGCCATGAAGTTTCCTTAGTTTTCTTTGTGAATGGGATTTTTACTACAAATTGAATGTGTGTGTATATATGTGTGTGTGTATATCCATATATATATCTCCATATGTATATGTGTGTATATCCATATATATATCTCCATATGTATATGTGTGTATATCCATATATATATCTCCATATGTATATGTGTGTGTATAAATATATATATGTGTGTGTATATATCCATGTATATCTCTCTCCATATGTATATGTGTGTATATCCATATATATGTGTGTATATATCATATATATATTTCCACATGTATATGTGTGTATATATCTCCATATGTATATGTGTGTGTATATATGTGTGTGTGTATATATCCATATGTATATGTGTGTGTATATATCCGTGTGTGTGTATATCCGTGTGTGTGTGTGTGTATCCATATGTGTGTGTGTATATATCCGTGTGTGTGTGTATATCCGTGTGTGTGTGTATCCATATGTGTGTGTGTATATCCGTGTGTGTGTATATATCCATATGTGTGTGTGTATATATCCGTGTGTGTGTGTGTGTGTATATCCGTGTGTGTGTGTGTGTATCCATATGTGTGTGTGTATAAAAATATATATATACACATGGCTAATTCACATTATCTATTTTTTTCTTGTATGAGCTTTGGTAGTTTGTGTCTTTGAAAGAATCTGTCCATCTCATTTAAGCTGTCAAATTAATTGGCATGAGTTGTTCATAATGGTCTCTGTTATCCTTTGGACCTGCAGAATCTGTAACGATGTCACCTCTCTGCTTTTCTAATACTGGCAATTTTGTGTGTCTTTTTTTCCTGGTTAATCTTAGTAGAAGTTTATCAATTTGATTGATTTTTATCAAAGAATCCGTTTTTGGTTTTATGGATTTTTTTCTCTCTCTTCTCTTTTCTTTCTTTGATTTACTCCTGATTCTCTTTGTTCCCTTCTTTCTGTTTACTTTCAACTTAGTTTGATTTCTGATTTAATTTCCTTGTGGTCAGACAGCGTACTTTGTATTGCTTGAACCCTTTAGGAATTACCGACACCCGCCACATGGCCTGTGGTAAGGCCCGTCTTGGCACGTGTTCCCCATGTGCTTGAGGAGATGTGCACTCTGCGTTTATCAGGTGGGGGTTCTGCTAGAGTCAGCTTAGTTGACTGTCTCGTTGAAGTCTCTTACAGCCTGAACAATCTCCTCTTTGCTTGTTCTATCCATTACTGGAAGAGTAATACTGAGTCTCCTGTAATGTGAATTTGTCTGTTTGTCCACGTTATTTGATCAGTTTTCTGCTTCATAACTTTTGAAGCTCTGTTATTAGGTGTATAAACATTGAGATTGCTAAATCCTCCTGACGGACTGACCCCTTTGTTGTTACGAAATGAACTCTTTTTGTCCCGGTAATATTCTTTGCTTTTAAATCTGCTTCTCTGACGTTAACATAGCCACTCAGCTTTCATTTGATTAGCATTTGTTTTGCTAATACTTTTTTATCCTTTTACTTTTAACCTATTTGTGCCTTTATATTTAAAGTGCATTTTTATGTATGCAGTATATAGTTGGGTCTAATTTTTCTTACACAACAGTCTGTACCTGTTAATGAGGGTGCTTCGATCATTTGCACTTAATGGAATTGTTGGTATGCTTGAAATTAAATCCATCATCTTGCAATTTGCTTTATATTTGCTTTGTATGTTTTTCCTTTGGATTGAGTATTTTTCATGATACTATTTTATTTCCTTTATTGGCTTATTATCTATAGCCATTTATTTTGTTATTTTAGTGGTTGCTTTAGAATTCTTAATATACATATTTATCCTGTTAGTCTTTCTTCAAGTGATGTTTGACCACGTCGCATACGGCGTAAGAACCGTGCGGGTGTATTTCCGTCTCTCCCCTCCTCCTCTTCTGCTGTTGTTGTGTATTTTACTTCTATATGCTACAAACCTCACGCTGTTGTTATTAACTGTGTTTATACAGCAATTTTTAAATTAAAGTTTTATTTTAGAATAGTTTTAGATTTTCCAAAAATGTGTAAAGTTATTACAGAGAGTTCCCAGTATATCCCACACCCGGTTTGTCTATTGTTAACATCTTGCATTGTTTTGGTACATTTGCCACAAGTACAATTATGTTTTAAAGATACTTAAATAACAACACAAAAAGTACATATTTACCCAGGTACCATGCTCTTTGTTACTGTGAGTAGATCCATATATTTGTCACGTTTTTCCTTCTGCCTGAAGAATTTCCTGTAACATTTCTTGCAGGGCAGGTCTGCTGATGATTCATTCTTGCAGCTTTTCTGTATCTGAAAACGTCTTCCCTTCACCTTCATTCTGGAGAGACATTTTCACTGGATGTGGATTTCTGGGCTGATAATTTCTTTGCTCTCCCTCCCTTCACGATGTGGCTCTGCCATCCCATACCTTGCTTTATTTCTGATAAGAAATTTACTGTCACTCTTATCATTGTTCCCCTGCATGTAATCGGTCTTTCCTCCTCCGGCTGCTTTTAAGATTTCTTTCTAATACTGATTTTGAGAAATTTGATTATGGTGTGCCTCAGTATAGTTTTCTTATTCTTGTGCTTAAAACTCATAGATCTGTGAGTTTATAGGTTTCTCAAATTTGGAATTTTTTGGCCATTATGACAGTTCTAATAAACATTTAAATTTCAGAACAATTTTAGATTTACAGAATTATTACAGAGATAGTACAGAGTTCCCATATACCCCATACCCGGCTTCCCCTCTTGTCAACATCTTATATTGGTATGGGACGTTTATCACTGTTAATGAACCAACATTGATCCATTTTTATTAACTAAAGTCCATTCTTTTCCCAGATTTCTTTAGTTTTCCCCTCATGTTCCAGGGTCCCATCCAAGACACCACATTACCTCCTGCTCCAACAGTCAGAAGCCTGGCTCCCTCCATTCACCATGCATTTGCTGTTCTATTCCAGAATCAATATTAATGATACCAGAGTTGTTAACCCACGCCCCTGTGGGAAGCAACTTTATCCACAGGGCACAGTGCTCATGTGCAGTTCCTCTTGCCTTTAGTCTCACAGACTCCACTCGTTTCCGCCATGACTGAGGCCAGCCCTTTACACCCCAGCCCCTCAGTGAGGGCGTTTCCTCTGCTCATAATACAGTTAAGGTGTTTCGTCACAATCTGCATTCCGTCCTGGAATCTCCTGTGCTGGAAAATCATTTTTTTAAAATTTGCATACATTAACGTTGACTCTGTCCTGCAAAGTTTTATGGATTTATTTTTTTTCTTTTTGAGACAAGAGTCTCACTCTGTTGCCCAGGCTGGAGTGCAGTGGCATCATCACAGCTCACTGCAGCCTCCAACTCCTGGGCTCAAGCGATCCTCCTGCCTCAGCCTCCCAGGGTGCTAAGACTACAGGTGTGAGCCACCATGCCCAGCCTCTTTTATGGATTTTGACAAATGCTTAGTGCCTTGTATCCACCACTACAGTATCTTAGGAATTGTTTTACTACTCTAAGAAAATTTCCTGTGCTTCACCTGGCCTCTCACCTCTATCAGCTTCTGGCAACTACTGATTCGTTCATTTCCTGCCTCTCCAGTTTAACTTTTCCAGACTGTCGTATAATTGAAATCAGGTAGAATGCAGTTTTTTCAAACTCACTTCTTTCCCTTAGCAATATGCATCTAATATGCCTTCTTGGCTCCTTTGGCAAAGATCAGCTGACTATTTTTGTGTGCAGCTCGTTCTGGAATCTCTATTCTAGTCCATTGATTTGCGTGTCTGTTCTTTCACTAATACCATAAGTCATGGCATCATGCTGTCTTAATTACTGTGGTCTTATAAGTGTTCAAATCAGGGGGCATGAGTCCCCCAGCTTTGTTTTCAGTACCGTATTGGATACTCTAGGTCATTTGCTGTTCCCTATAATCTTTAGCATCAGTTTGTTAATATCTACAAAAATAGTTTGCTGGGATTTCGATTGGAACCACATTCATTACATATCAAGGTGGGAAGAATTAGAATCTTCATATTGAGTTTTCCAATCTTTGAGCACAGAATGTTTCTCCATATATTTAGTGCTACTTTAAAATTTTAAATCAGTGTTTTCTAATGTTTTGCATATAGGTCTATAGTAGTCAGGGTTCTCCAGAGAAACAGAACCAATAGGACATATAGGCATATCTCTTTTTATTGTGTGTCATTTTATTGTACTTCACAGATACTGAATTTTTTACAAATTGAAGGTTTTTGGCAACCCTGCGTAGAACAAGTCTAGCTGCATAATTTTTCCAACAGCACGTGCTCACTTCATGTCTCTGTGTCACATTTTGGTAATTCCCGCAATGTTTCAAACATTTTCATTATTAGTATTTGTGTTATGGTGATCTGTGATCACTGATCTTTGATGTTACTATTGTAATTGTTTTAGGGCACCATGAACCACACTCACTTGGCAGGGAACTTAATCAACATGTGTGTTCTGACTGCTCCTTTGAGGAGCTGTTCCCTTGTCGCTCCCTCTTCTCGGCCTCCCTATTCTCTGAGGCACAATATTGAAATAAGGCCAATTAATAACCCTACAGTAGCCTCTAAGTGTGAAAGGAAGAGTCACAGGTCTGTCACTTAAATCAAAGCTAGAAATGATTACGCTTAGTGGGGAAGGCATGCCAAATGCCCAGACAGGCGGAAAGCGAGGCCTCTTGCACCAAGCAGTCAGCCCAACTGAGAGTGCAAAGGGAAAGTTCTTGAAGGAAGTTAAAAGTGCTACTCCGGTAAACACGTGAATGATAAGAAAGCAAAGCAGCCTTATCACTGATATAGAGAAAATGTTAGTGGTCTGGATAGAAGATCCAACCAGCCACAACCTTCCCTTAAGCCAAAGCCTGATCCAGAGCAAGTCCCTGACTCGCTTCAGTTCCGTGAAGGCTGAGAGAGGGGAGGAAGCTGCAGAAGAAGAGCTGGGAGCCAGCAGAGGTTGGTTCATGAGGTTTAAGGAAAGAAGCCGTCTCCAGAACATAAAAGTGCAAAGTGAACCAGCAAGTGCTGATGGAGAAGCTGCAGCAAGTTATACACAAGATCTAGCTGAGATCATTGATGAAGGTGACGACATTAACAGACTTTCAATGCAGATGAAACAGCTTTCTCTTGGAAGAAGATGCCACCTAGGACTTCCATAGCTGGAGAGGAGAAGTCAATGCCTGGCTTCAAAGCTTCAAAGGACAGGCTGACTCTCTTGTTGGGGGCTAATGTAGCTGGTGACATTAAGTTGAACCCAATGGCCGTCTAGCCTTCCAAAATCCTAGGGCCCTTCAGAATTGTGCTAAATCTAGTCTGTTTGTCCTCTAAAAATGGAACAACCAAGTCTGGATGACAGCACATCTGTTTACAGCATGGTTTACTGAATATTTAAAGCCCACCATTAAGACCTGCTGCTCAGAAAAAAAGATTCCTTTCAAAATATTATTGTTCATTGACAATGCACCTGGTCACCCAAGAGCTCTGATGGAGATGCACAAGGAGATTAATGTTTATTTCATGCCTGCTGACACAGCATCTGTTCTGCAGCCCATGGATCAAGGAGTGATTTCAACTTTCAAGTCTTATGATTTAAGAAACACATTTCTTAATACTATAGCTGCTACATCTCGGGAAGCTCAGGTCACGTGGTAACTTGGTTGCCCTTGGTCAAATGTTCAGTTTCTACGAAGGCACAGGAGCAGGCCAAGAGCTGTCTCAGAAGGAGAATAGTTATCTGCACATGATGGCAGGGCCTTGCTCCAAAATCCTAATGTCTTGAGCTGCCATTCACCTGTGGGGGCCTGCCAAAGGCTCTGATGACACCTCTATCTGCCACCGACATTTTAAGCACCATCGGATCTGCTGGATCATACGGCCCACGTGGCAGAGTGGCCTGCACAGCTGCCTGGCCCTGTGGCAGAGCCTTCTCCTGTTCTGGGCCACGTTGAGAACTAGCAGCTTCTCAGGTCACTTGGTCAATGGGCCGGAGTAACACACACAAGTGAGGACTGTGTTGCCCCCAGATCCAAAGATGCCCACCAGGCACCGCACCTCTTTTCTAGTTGTCAGAGGGGCCAGATGCAACTGCTCATCCTTCACCTTAGAAAGGACATCCATGCCCCACACCACTGGACCCCTAGAAATTCCACTGAGGGAGAAGACTCCTGTGTTTTAGTTGGATTTGTTTCCCACCCCCGACATGTAAATGTAGTAAGTCTAGGGTAGTTGCTACTTGTCACTCCCTAGGCCCGATCAGCGTCAAGTCATCAGTGAATGGACCCGTGTGATGCTGCACAGAAGGGAGAGCTGATCCCCACCCCTGGGAACTAGACTGTGACACGGGCAGGAGAGCGGATGTGCCCCTGAGGGAGGACGGGGAGGGTGCCGTGCTGGTCTCGCCAGCTGAAAGCAAACTGTTCAGGTGGCCTCGTGCCCGGGGATGGAGACACGGCATCCGCCAGCCCCATCGCTGCCCACCAGGAACCAGGCGTGTGGCTGTGCTCAGGCAATGACACACATCTGGTGCAGCAGCTGCACTTGAGTCACCCCTGGTTGAGCCTGTGACAATCCGCTGTCGTCTCCAGGATCCGTCCATCCTCTGCACGGGCCACATAGGAGATGCGGGTGGGGCTGTGTGGGAATCTCCAGCCCTGCGCCCTCCACATCCTCGGTGGTGGCACTAATCTCTGCAACCCTCCGGGGAAGCAGTTTCCTAGGAATAGGCAGCTCCAATGCCTTCCGCTTTGCCTTTCCCACCATAGTGGTCATAGCCCATGGGTCAGGGGGCCAGCGTGGGGACTGCCAGCAGCTGAGTGTGCCTGCTCCAGCGGTGCATGCTGGGCCTGGGGAAGTGACCAGGGGATGGGTGCAGAGACCCACTGGACCCCCTTTGAGTGGCCCTGAGATAAAACGCCATTGATCACCTGACCTCTGTAAGCCCCTCTGTGACTTGGGGGCCACAGTGACTTTTTGTGTCTCCTGGAGTCAATGTCAGTTCAGAGCCAGCCTCCAGTAGTCCCGGAAAAGCTTGAATATTTTCTTTTCCCCAATGCACAGTTACCCAGATAAAAGTCTGTAGGACCCTTGGGGAGGGCAGGGGAAAGATTAACAGTATAAATGTTTGGTAGTGAACAGGGGTGCCGGCCCCCCTTCACTCAAGGGGTCCGGGTCTGTAAACTGGATCGAGCCTGGGACTTGACTGAGGGGCCGTGACTCTGTTTGCGACTGGAGTTAGACTTTTGTCAATGGACCTGGAAGTTTCTGCTTGTACAGGTCCAGTAGGCGTTAGGTAGGCTTCCTGTCTGTTTCCCTCTGGGAACACCACGGTTAACTAGCCGTGGCCATAGGTCTGCAGGAGTCAGACCTGTCCTGGTTGCTGCTTGACTCCGCTGTCCACTGCACTAACTATGCCCACCTTGCCCTTGGCGGTTGAGTCCCGCCCCTTGGCCCTGCCACCCCGGGATCAAATGACTCCCTGGCATTTAAGTTTCCCTGTTGAGTGGCTGTGCTTCCCACTGTGGGGTGCGGCCTTCAGAGAATAGCAACCGCAGAGCCTTCGGCGGTGTGGGACCCCTGGCAGATCTAGTTCTCGAAGTGTTGGTGAAAGCCCCCTCTCCTGCACCCTCCCGGTGTGGGTGAGGCAGGTTCAGGTGACAAATCCACGGCAGCGCTCGTCTCTCCAAGCCTTGGGATGGCTCCTCTACAGTGAGCAGAGGGAGGTCGGGCAAGTCCAGCGGGCTCACGGTGGCCGTCCCTGATCCGTGTTTCAGCCAAACAGTTAGAGCCTTCCTGACGCCCCGGCTGCAGCACTGAGTGCAAATCAGTGCTCAGTGGGCCCCTGTCGGTAAATTCTGCCTGATGCACCTTCATCTTCCTTCCCCCGTCCCCACACCCTCGATATCCTCCCACACCGTCCCCGGACGTCTGTCTGTGTAGTTAGAAAGGTCCAGTAGCTCTTTTGGCCTGTAGGCACCTTCTCATGGGTCACCCTTTGTACCTCCCCTTAGGGCCCGCTGGGACGTGGGTCTAGTTACAGGTCTTGAAGCCAAGAGGGGTGCAGGTGGAGAGTCAGTGCTGTCCTGCTTGGCCACTGCCTCAGGGGAGCCACTGCCTGTCCTCAGGCAGCTCAGGGTCAGTCCCCTCAGATGGCGGGGAAAGGCCGGGACCGCTGGGTGCGGGGAGGCCGCTGCCGCTGACAACATGACCCATCAGAATGTAGGGGCTCAGTGTCCCCAGCTCCCTCAGGGTCTTCCCACAGGTCCCCACCCCAACATGCCAACTCTTCCCCTGTCAGTGCCTTCGCTTAAACAATAGACACCCTGCAAGGCCGAGAGTTGCATGTCGTGGGCTTGTGTTTGATGTTCCATAATTTCATCCTGTGGCTACGGGACATAAGATTCTCCCTCAGGACACACCCAGCCACTCTGGGTCATTTATGCAGAGCACAAGCTGGACTTCAACGCCGAGCTCATGTTTGTCTTTCATCACTTTATCCAGCAACTTTAGGAGCATCCAGCAGCATCAGTATATTCCACATTTTCCCACAAATGTCCTAAAGTATCTTATCCAGAGTCACTCAATTCCTTGCCTCTTAGAAGTGGTTGAATAGAAGTGTCCAATACGGACGTTTTACAAATCTTTATAGACAGTTCATGCCACGGACTACCAGTGCTCTCACTGCTATTGGAAGTAGTGTCCTTTGAATTTTTAAATCTAATCAGACTAGAGAGCCAACTCCAGAAACCCCAAACCAACTTAGGAAACTCATTTAAAATTCTGTCCCCTCTGGAACCACTCCTGGTAGCCAAATCTCTGTTAATCAGGGTTCTCCAGAGAGACAGAACCAGCAGGTTATATATGTAATATACACATACACGACAGGGCATTAATTATGGAAATTGGCTCACATGGTTACAGAGGCTGAGCAGTCCCGTGACTGTTGTCGGCAAGCTAGAAGCCCAGGGAAGCCGATGGCAAGGCTCAGTCCAAGTTCACAGCCCTCAGAAAGCTGGTGATGTAACTCTCAGTCTGAAGGCGAAGGCCTGAGACCCTGGGGGGCTGCTGACACAAGTCCAGGGGCCAAAGGCCAGAGAACCTGGAGTTGATGCCCAAGGGCAGGAGATGGGTGTTCCAGCTCCCAGAGAGAGAAAGACAGCACGAATTCACCTTTCTGCACTATCTGGGCCCTCAGCTGATTGGATGGTGTCCACCCACATTGGTGAGGACCTGTCCTTACTCAGTGCACTGATTCAAATGCCAGTCTCTTCTGGTATCACCCTCACAGACATACCCAGAAACGATGCTTTACCATCTCTGGGTATCCCTTAAGCCAGTCAAGTTGACACCTAAAATTAACCATCACAAGGTTCTATACATATTTTGTTAGATTTATACCTAAGAATTACATTTTGGGAGGTACTATTGTAAATGGTATTTTTTTTAAAATTTCAGACTCCAGTTTTCATTACTGGTAGGTATATAGGAAAGCAATTGACTTTTAAAAAAAATTTTTTTACTTCAAAATATTATGGGGATAGATATTTTTGGTTACATGTATCGATTTTGTTATGATTGAGTCAGGGCTGTAAGTGCGCCTGTCATCTGGATAGTGTTCATTGTACCGGTTAGATAGGTTTTCACCCATCCCCTCCTTCCCCCTCTCCCTGCTTGATTTCCACTGAGTTTTACTTTCCTCTGTGCACACGTGTGCTCACTGGTTAGTTCCAGTTTAATAGTGAGTGCATGTGGTGTTTGTTTTTCCGTTCTTTAGATACTTCACTTAGGATAATGGTCTCCAGTTCCAGCCAAATTTTTGCAAAAGACCTTAATTCATCCTTCTTCATGGCTGAGTAGTACTCTATGGTGCACATATACCACATTTTGTTCATCCACTCATGAAGTGATGGGCACTTGGGTTGATTCCACATCTTTGCAATTGTGGATGTGCTGCAGTAAACATCCGAGTGCCGGTGTCTTTTTGATCCACAATTGACTTTTGTATATGAACACGTATCCTGGAGTCTTGCTGTAATTGCTGTTTAGCTCCAGAAATTTTTTTGTTGATTTTTAGGGATTGCCTATGTGTACAATCATGGCATCTGCAAATATAGACAGTTTTATTTCTTCCTTTCTAATCTGAATACTTTTTATTTCCTTCTCTTGTCTTATTGAAGTAGCCAGGACTTCCAGTCTCAGGAAGAGTGATTCCTCCAACTCTGTCCTTCTTGCTCAAGACTGCTTTAGCTATTTGGGATTGTTTTTTCTATTTCTATGCAAAGTGCCATTTGAACCTTGATAGAGACTGCATTGAATCTGTAGGTCACTTTGGGTAGTGTAGACATTTCTACAACATTAATTCCTCTGATCTATAAACACAGGATATCTTTTCATCTATTTGTGCTTTCTCCAATGTCTTTCCTCAAAGTTTTTTATAGTTTTCAGTGTTATATCCTTCATTTCCTTGGTTAAATTTATTCTTCAGTGTTTTTTTCTTTCTGATGCTATTGTAAATGGATGGCTTTCTCCATTTCTTTTTTGGGCAGCTCATTTTTAGTGTATAAAATGCAACAGATTTTTGTTTATTAATTTTGCATCCTGCAACTTTACTGAATTTATTTATTAGTTCTAACAGTTCCTTGGTGGAGTCTTTAAGGTTTTCTATATATATGATCATGTTATCTGCAAACCAGAGACAATTTTACTTCTTCCTTTCTTATTTGGATACATTTTATTTCTGGCTGGGACTCCAGTACTATGTTTAACAGAAGTGGCAAAAGTGGGCATCCTTTTCTTGTTTCTGATCTTAGAGAAAAATCTTTCAGCTTCTTACTGTTGAGCATGATGTTAAATGTGAGCTGTCCTATATTCCTATATGACTTTTGTTGTGTTGAGGTACTTTCCTTCTATACCAATTTGTTACAGGTTTTATCATGAAAGGATGTTGAATTTTGTCAAATGGTTTGTTTGTGTCTGTTGAAATGGTCCTTATGATTTTTATTCTTCATTCTATTAGTGTGGTATATCACCTTTACTGATGTGTGTATGTTGAACTATCCTTACATCTGAGGGATAAATCCCACTTGATCTTGGTTTATGATGTGCTGTTGAATTTGGCTTGCTAGTAGTCTGGTGAGAGTTTTTACATTTGTGTTCATCTTTGATATTGGCCTGTAATTTTCTTTTCTTGTAGTGTCCTTGTCTGGCTTTGATATCAGGTTAATGCTTGTCTCATAAGATGAGTTTGGAAGTGTTCATCCCCCATAGAATGAGTTTGGAAGTATTCCAAAAATTCAATTTTTTGGAAAAGTTTGAGAAGGATTAGTATTAGTTCTTCTTTAAATGTTTGGTAGACTTCACCAGTGAAGCCGTGAGGTCCTGCGCTTTTCTTTATAGATTTTTGATTACTGATTCAGTCTCCTTACGCACTATTTGTCTGTTCATATTTTCTATTTTTTTGTGATTCAGTCTTAGTAAGTTGCGTGTTTCTAGGAACTCACCGTTTCTTCTGGGTTATCCAGTTTGTTAGCATGTAATTAATTGTTCGTAGCCGTTTCTCATAATCCTTTATATTTCTATGTAATTTCTCCTCTTTCATTTCTGATTTTATTTATTTGAGTCTTCTTTTTCTTAGTCTAGCTGAATATTTGCAAATTTTATCTTTTTAAAAAACAACTCTTAGTTTCATTGATATTTTCTGTTTTTCTTTTCTATTTCATTTATTTTTGCTCTGATTGTTAATTTCCTTTTTCTGCTAATTATGGTCTTAGTTTGTTGTTCTTTTTCTAGTTCTTTGAGGTGTAAAGTTGTTTATTTGAAATCTTTCCTTTTTGTTCATGTAGTCATTTACCACTATAAAATTCTCTCTTGGAGCTGCCTTTGCCGCCTCACATAAGTTTTGGTGTGTTGTGTGTCCATTTTCATTTGTCTGAGATATTTTTGCATGTCCCTTTTGATTTATTTTGTGATCCATTGGTTGTCCAGGAGTGTGTTGTTTAATTTCCATGTATTTGTAAATTTTCTAGTTTTCTTCTTGTTATTGATTTCTGGTTTCATACCGTTGTGATTAGAAAAGATGCCTGGTATGATTTCAGTCTTCTTAAATTTGTTAAGACTTGTTTTGTGGCTTAACGTGTAATCTATCCTGGAGAACCTTCTGTGTACACTTGAGAAGAATGTATAATCTGCTGCTGTTGGATGGCATGTTCTGTGTGTGTCTGTTATGTCCATTTGGTCTAACGTGCGCTTCAATTTCAATGTTTGTTTCCTTACTGATTTTGCCTGGATGATCTATCCATTATCGAAAGTGGGGTGTGTTGAGGTCCCCTACTGTTACTAGTACTGTATTTCTGTCCATTTCTCCTTCAGTTTGTTATGTATATAGGTGCTCTGATGTTGGGTGCATATATGTTTGCAATTGTTATATCCTCTCGGTGAACTGACCACTTTATCATTATATAATGATCTTTTTTTGTCTCTTGTTGCAGTTTTTGACTTAAAGGCTATTTTGTCTGATGTAAGTACAGCTCTTTTGGTTTCCATTTGCATGAAATATGTGTTTTCATCCCTTCACGTTCAGCTATGTGTATCCTTAAAGCTGAAGGGAGTCTCTTGTAGGCAGCATATAGTTGGGTCTTGATTTTTTAATCCATTCAGCTACTCTATGTCTTTTGATTGGAGAATTTAACCCATTCACATTTAAAGTAATTATTGATAGGTAAGGACTTACTATTGCTATTTTGTTAATTGTTTTCTGGATGTTTTATGTACTCTTTTGTTCATTTCTTCCTCTCTTGCTGTCTTTCTTTATGATTTGATGATTTTCTGTTTTCTGTAGTGGTATGTTTTGATTCCTCTTTCTTTATGTTTTATGTAACTACTCTAGGTTTTTGATTTATGGTTACCAGGAGCCTTACCTTAAACATATTATAATTATAACAGTTTATTTTAAGCTGGTAACAACTTAACTTCAATCCCATACAAAAACTACATTTTTACTGTGCCTCCCCTACATCTTATGTTTATAATGAAGTCTGGCAAGATTAGTAGGATCTGTGGCCTTTCTTCCATTCTACCAGCCCCTCCCAATCACTGAGCTGTGCCAATCACCTAAGTGTTCTGGGTTGGGGTGAGATAAAAGTGGGCCTCTTGGGCATGTCCCACATGGCTGGGAGAGCCTGGTGCTTACTTGTTAAGCTCTCACTTCCCCCTGTGGGAAGAGTCACAAACCTAGTGAGTCTTTTTTGGCACTGAGCTGTGCCACCTTTAGGGAGGGGTGACGTGGATAAAGTCAAACTGTTCTTCTTACCCTCTTCAATGCATTTACTCTTAGATTTTTCACTCTAATAGTGTGCTGGAATTTCTCTGCTGGACTCCCAAAAAGGTACTCTCATTTATGGGTAGTTGGTGCATTAATACTTCTGTGAGGGAACGATGGTAGAAAACTCCTGTTCTGCCATCTTGCTGACTTTGCTTTTCTTGACTCCAGCCAGCAGCAACACTATACCTTCAATCAGATAATAAAATCTGGGCACAGAAACCAGGGGCACCCACGCCACTTACCTACTTGGAGAGCTAATGTCCTCCCCCGTCAGAAAAAAAAGGAGAGGGGAGGAGGGAGACAGGGCAGGGGAAGAAGAGAAGGAAGAGAAAGTCAGCTGCTTTTTCTGCTCTAATTGATACCATCATCCTATTTTTCTTTAGTCTGTGGGTGTGTGGATTACGCTGGTTGCTTGTTTAATGTTCCAGCTTTGCACACCTAGCATAAATCTCATGTAGTCAGGGTTCGTAATTCTTTTTATGTATTGTTCAATTCACTTTGCTAATTTTGGGGAGGGGTTTGCATCTATATTCATGAGGGAGGTTGGCTTGTAGTTTTCCCTTCTTGACTTTCTTTAGCTGAGTTTGGTGTTGGGGCCACATCGTCCCCACAGAATGGGGAGAAAGTGTTGCCTACACTTTGACTTTCCAGAAGAGATTGTAGACAATTTGGTATTATATCTTCTTTAAATTTTTGGTAGAATTCACTGCTGAAACCATTTGGGTAGTTTTTTGGGGAAAGGCTGCTAACTATTAATTCAATTTCTTCACTAGGTATAGGGCTATTAAGGTTATCTGTTTCCTCTTGTGTGAGTTTTGGTAATTTGTGTCTTTCAAGAAATGGGTCCATTTCTTCTAAATTATGAAATGCGTGGGCAGAGAGTTGTTCTTAGAAATCCTTTGTTATGTTTTTTCATGTCCATGGGATCAGTAGTGATGACCCTTTTTCATTTCTGATTTTGTTTATTTGTGTCCTTCCTCTTTTTTTCTTGGTTAGCCTGGCTAGAGGTTTGTCACGATTGTTAATATTTTCAAAGAACCAGCTTTTTGTTATGTTGTGTTTCTCTCTGTTTTCCTCTTCTCAATTTCATTGATTTCTCCTCTAATTTTTATTAATTTTTTATTCTGCTCGTTTTAGGATTAAGGCAGAAGCTGTTATTATCTTTCTAATAATATGTGTTTAATGCTGTTTCTCTCCTAAGCATTGCTTTTGCTGAATCCTACAAATTTATGTTGTATTTTCATTTTCATTTAGTTAAAAATATTTAAAAATTTCTCTTGGGACTTCTTTTTTGACCTATGTGTATTTAGAAGTGTGTTGTTAAATTCCCAAATGTTTGGGGATTTTCCGACTACCTTTCTGTTATTGTTCTGACTTTAATTATGTTTTATACCAGAATGTGGTCTACCTTGGTGAATGTTCCATGTAAGCTTGATGTGAATGTGTATTATTCTACTGTTGTTGGATGAGGCATTCTATATGTCAGTTAGATCCGGTTGAGTGATAGTGCTATTCAGGGCAGCTTGATCCTTACCCATTTTCTGCCTGCTTGATCTATCAGTTACTGGCACTGGAGTCTTGAGGTCTCCAACCATAACAGTTGTCTGTTTTTCTTTGCAGGTCCGTCAGTTTTTGCCTCATGTGTTTTAATGCTCTTTTGTTAGGCACATAAACATTAAGGATTGTTATGTTTTCTTGGAGATTTTGTCCCCTTATTGCTATGTAATGCCTATCTTTATTCCTGGTAATTTTCCTTGTTCTGAAGTCCTCTTTGTCTGAAATTAATGTAGCTTTCTCTTGGTTAATGTTAGCATGGTATTAATATGTCTTTCTCCATGTCTCTACTCATAACTTACCTGAGTCTTTATATTTAAAGGGGCTTTCTTAGAGACAACATACAGTTGTCGGTTTTTTTCTTTTAATTGGCACATTCGGACAACTCATATTTAAAATGATTATTGTTGTATCTGGACTAATATCATTCACGCCTCTGTTCTTTCTTTGCTAGAGGCTTCTTTTCCCATCTTTTCTGATTTTGAAAAATTTTAATCCCATCCACTGCAACTTTTCCGATTTTAATAAAGCATTTTATGTGATTCTGTTTTCTCTCCCCTCTTAGGGTATCAATTATTTTTCTTTAAAAAGTTATTTTAGTGATTGCCCTAGAGTTTGCAACATAATTTTTAATTAGTCTAAGTCCATCTTCACATAATACCATTTCTCTCCGCAGGCAGCACAGGTCGCTTCCGAGTCCTCCCTCCGCCCCTTGTGTGGTCGCTTGTTTTACTTATCCATGTGCTATGATTGCCCAAAACCTTCCTCTTAGTGTTATTCTAAACAAACAGATGCCTTTACATCAATTTAGAGTAAGAAAAATAAAAGATTTCATTTTTACCTTCACTTACTCCTTCTCTGATGCTTCATTTTCTTTATGTAGATTCAGGTTTCTGACCTATAGTTTTCCTCTGTCTGAAGAAAATATTTAAACGTATTGTGCAGAACGGGTCTGCTGGTGACAGATTCCCTCTGTTCTTGTTTGTCTGTGAAAGCATTTTCCCTTCACTTCTCAAGGGTACTGTTGCTCGATATAGGATTCTAGGTTGGTGGAATTTTTCTTCCAACATTTTAATTATGTCACTTTTGTGTCTTCTTGCTTGCGTGGTTTCCAGCAGGAAGTCACTGTAATTCTTATCCGTATTTCTGCCTAGGTAACGTGGCTTTTTTCCTTTTGTGTCTTTCAAGATTTTCTTGTTGTCTTAGGTCTTCTCAGATCGAATGTGATGTGCCTAGGAGTAGGGTTGGTTTTTTTTTTAATTTTTAAAAATTTCTACTTGGTGTTCTCTGAGCATCCTGAATCCGCGGTCTGGTGTCTACCATTGATTTTGCCAAGTTCTAAGCGGTTATGACTGCAAGTATTTCTCTTGCTCTGTTCCTTCTTCTCTTTCTGGTATTGCAACTACAAATATGTTACATTTTTGAAATTTGTCCCACAGTCTTCAGAATGTTCTGTTCTGTTTGCTTTTTTAATTCCCTTTTTTCCCTTTGCTTCCCAGTGTGGGACGTGTCTATTGACCTGTCTTCAAGCACGTGGCTTCTCTCCTTAGCCGTGTTTAATTGATTGATGAGCCCACTGAAGGCGTTCTGCACCTCTGCTACAACGTTTTTGATTTCTAATGTTTCCTTTTGATTCTCTCTTAGAATTTCCATATCTCTGCTCTCGTCACCTGTATGTTCTTACATGTTGTCCATTTTTTTCATTAGCGCTCTTAGCACGTTAATCATAGTTATTTTAAATTCTGTATCTGATAATTCCAACATCTCTGTTGTATCTGAGTCTGGTTTTATCTCTTCAGACTGTGTTTTTTCTTGTCTTTGGGTGTGCCTTGTAATTTTTTGTTGAAAGTTGGACATGTATTGGGTAACAGCAACTGAAGTAAATAGGCTCTAGTGTGAGGGTTCGTGTTACTCTGACTGGGAGCCAGATGTGTGGGGAGGACGGTGTCCTGCAACCTTCCAAGTAACCCTGTCTTACAGTGCACTGGCCTGTGTCTCTGGCTGTGACCTTCCCAAGTATTCCCAGCACTGTAGCTTTACCCCTCGGGGGAGACGGGAAGGTGAGATGGGCTGGAGCTGGGAAATGCCCTCCCCCCGGTGGGACGAGGCTCTGGAAATGTCTTTCCCCCGGAGAGTGGGCCTTTGTTGGGAGAAGACCCCAGGCCTGTTTCTCAATGATTACTCTTCACCCCTCCTTCCCCGGGAAGGGTCTTCCTGGGCTCTTCATGGGGAGGACCTGGTGTGGTTCCTGCAGGTGAAGCTCGCGGAACCGTGGGGCCCCCTAAAACTGCATCCCCCAGGACTTTCTCACCCTTCAGCCTCTAGCAATAGGTCCAAATTACCACCGAAGTGTCTCTACCCCCGTGTGGCTCCCGGGGTACCCTGCAAGCCGATCCCGGCCGCGACTCTCGGCGTTCACCCGTCTCCCCAGATCTCGGGTCTCTGGCGGGTTTGAGAAAGTTAACAATTTTCAGCTTGTTCAGCTTCTTCTTGTGGAAGGGTGGGAGCTTTTTACATGTTGAAGCTGAAGTGGAATTCCATGCTCTTTGCACATTTTTTCTGTCCCCCATTCCCTCCCTGGGGCTCTCCAGGTGCACGTACATTAGGCCACTTGAGGTTGTCCCACGCCTCACTGGTACTCTTTCCGTTTTTTGAGATTATTTTTTCCATTTCACGTGGAATGTGTTTTGTCAGCATATCTGCAGCAATCACGTCCAGTGTCTTTCCGTCTCAGACGTTGCCTTGCTCGTGCTGAGTTCATTTGATTCCTTCTGACGTCCTCCACGCCTCTGCCTGCCTCTTCGCGCATGTGGGCCGCAGGGACGATGACTGCTCTGGTGTCCTTGCCTGCCAATTCTGATGTCTGTGTCTGTTCCGGGTTAGCTCCGACTGGTTGATTTTTCTCCTCACCGTGGGTTGTATTTTCCTGCTTCCTTGGCAGGCCTCACAATTTTTCACTGGATGCAAATATTATGAATTTTACCTTATTGGATGCTGGATATTTTTGCATTCCAATGAACACAGGGAATGGAGCTTTGTTCTGGGATGCAGTTAAGATACTTTGGAACAGTTTGTTCCTTTCATATCTTGCTTTTATGACTTGTCAGGAAGGCCTGGAACATTGTTCCGTCCAGGGCTAATTATTCCCCACCACTGGGGCAAGACCCTTTTATTGGTTGTCTACCCAACACCCTGTGAGTCATGAGGTTTTCCAGTCTGGCTGGTGGGTGCTGATCCCTCTCCCCGCTCTGCGTGCATCCTGGGTCCTGCAACCCCTAACCCTTCCTGTTGCTTCTTTCCCAGGTTTGGGTCATTCCCCCCCAGGCCTGTGGTTATCGTCCCCTGCTGAATATTTGAGGGGGACCCCGTGCAGCTCTCTGGGGTACACTCTCTGTACAGCTCTCTGCCCTGTAAACTCTAGCCTCCTTGGTCTCTCCAGACCCCAACTGCATCTCCTCAACTCAGGGGTCCTCTGGGCTCTGCCTCATTTCCCTCCCTGTGTGGCAGCTCAGAGACCCCCTCAGGCCACGAGCCAGGGCGATTGCAGGGCTCACCTTGTTTTTTTTCCACCTCTCGGGATCACTGTCCTTCTCTGCTGATCACTGTCCTTCTCTGCTCAGCATCCAGTGTCTTGAAAACCAGCGTGTCATGTTCCGTTCACTCTTTGTGTTTATCACTTCAGGCAAAAGAGGAAACCCGGTTCCTGCTACTCTGTCTTTGGTGGAAGTGGATGAAGCGGCTTGAGGGGCACCGTCCGTTTTGACTCACTCCGCTGGCTGCGGGTGAGGGCAGGTTCAGGGACTTCCACTTCTCTCCTGCTGCAGTAGGTCTTCACACGACGGTCAGGGAACCCGTGAAAGGGCCTGCCTGCTAGTGGGTCTGTTTTGGTTTTTCACGCAGGAACTGGGGAATGGCCACCAGTGGGCCCACGGACACAGCCCAGCCCTGCGAGACAGACCTGGGCCGGGAGCTCATTTATTACCTAATTGTCATGTGCTGCTGCTTTGACAGGGAGCCCCGGGTGGCACTTGGGTCCCCCAGAATCAGTGTCATGTAGGCCCCATATGCAGCTGCCCTGCGAAGACTGGGGTGCCCCTCCATCCCCAGCTGCGGTTGTGTGGTTCTGTGGCTGTAGGTCCCTTGGGAAAAGGACTGAGGACACAGCACTGTGTGCTTTTAGCTTTCTGTTCCAGGGTCCTGCTTCACGGGGACCTGGCTTCTCTTTTCGTGGTGGATCTGGGTCTGATGGTCAAGGGGTCGTGACTGCACTTGAGAGCATGACTTTAGCCTCAGGACACCAGTCTTGATCCCTGGCTTATGTGCATTAAGTGATCACTGGTTGGTGGCCCACCTGTCCCCCTCTGGGAGCGTCCCATGCTGTTAGCTGCCTAGTGCCATTGCCACTTTGCTGCCTGTATTCGTTTCCCGGGGCTGCTGTGACAAAGCACTACAGACTGGGGGAATTAGAACACAGATGTTTATTCTCTCTCAGTCTGGGAGCCA
The DNA here is from genome assembly GCA_023783475.1 of Daubentonia madagascariensis. Taxonomy (NCBI): domain Eukaryota; kingdom Metazoa; phylum Chordata; class Mammalia; order Primates; family Daubentoniidae; genus Daubentonia; species Daubentonia madagascariensis. Next base: position 265,727 of record JAKFHU010001716.1, on the reverse strand, counting down.
GAAGTCTGAGATCAAGGTGTGTCAGGGCTGGTCCCTGCCAAGGCCTCTCTCCTTGGCTTGCAGACAGCGTCTCCTCCCTGTGTCCTCATGTGGTCGTCACTCTGTGTGTGTCTGTGTCCTAATCTCTGCTTTAAAGACACCAGTAGGATTGGATTCAAGCTGCTATAGTTTGGATGTTTGTCCCCATAGCTTCATGTTGAAATTTGATCCCAGTGTTGGAGGTGGGGCCAATGGAAGGAATTTAGGTCCTGGGGTCAGATCCCTCAAGGATGGACTGATGCCCCCCTGGGAGAGAGGGGTGGGTGAGTTCTCACTGTCTTAGTTCTCAAGGGACCTGGTTGTTAAAAAGGGCCTGGCCCTTCCCTTCTGTCTTCCTTCCCCTCCGGCCATGTGATCTCTGCACATGTGGCTCCCCCCCCCCTTCTGCCTTGATTGGAAACCCCCCGAAGCCCTCGCTAGAAGCTCCTTGTGCAGCCTGCAGAACAGTGAGCCAAATAGGCCTCTTTTCTTTAGAAATTCCCCAGCCTCAGGTGTTCCTTCATAGCAACACCAATGGACCGAGACAAAAGCCCACGCTAATGACCTTGTTAGGACTCTCACGCTTGATTTTAAATTGCACATTCATAGATTTGAGCTTGACGGTTTCTTCCCTCAGGACCTCAATGGCCCTCAGTGAGCGCTGCCCATGTCACAGCCCTTGGTTGAGGTTCCCTGTAGCTCTCACGTGCCAAGTGCCAGAGATGTGGCACCAGGGGTCGTGTGGTCCCAGCTGAGCAGGTGACAGTGTAGCAAACGTCCTGCTCTAGCCTGCCTGGGGCTTTGCCCACCCACACCCCTGCTGCCCCTGGAGGGGTCCCTCCTTGCTGTTGGCAGGTGAGGAAGGTGATCACAGAGCCCCTGACTTGGAATCGGCTTCCCGGTGCCACATTGGATACCAGCTGCCTTAGGGCCTGTTCCTCTGAAGTTGAGTCTGTGGCGGGGATTTTCAAGCATGCGCTTTGTTTGGGGGGCACCCTCAGAAGGGGAAGGACTGAGAAAACAGGCAAGAGGGGGTCTCGGCAGCAGACAGCCTCAGCCTGGCCCAGGGAGCTCTGGGGCATGAACCATACCATAATTGGTCCTGCCTTGAAGCAAGGGGCCTGTATTTCACACTCCTGGGTGGTAATCGCCCGGCTGTGGGCTGCCCCTGGGCCAGGGCATAGCTTGCTGTTTGCCTGGGAACAAATCTCTGGAGGGGGCAGCTGTAAGCAGGTGCAGCCAGCCTCGGTGGCGGGGACCGTGTACACGGCCAGTCTGGGGATCAGCCGGGGCATAGGCTGGTCAGCATCCCTCAGAGCAGGCAGCTTTCTCAGTGCCATGTGCCCAAGCAGGGAATTGTGATGCTTCCAAGGCCAGGTCAATAGGGTGAGTCCACGGGGGAGCCTGGCTGGGCCGGGCGTAGGCGCTGTCTGGAAGCTGCTCTGGCCTCTGGGAGGTGCCTTGCAGATCCTGGGCCTGGGCTGCCCCCTTCCCAGGCACTGGAGGTGGGCACTCGGCTCAGCCAGGCTCAGCTGTCCTTGCCCCAGGCAGTGGGCAATGGGCCGGCGCATCCCCACATCCATAGGTCTCCTTGTCCCAGCAGATGGGACCCCAGGCACGCTTGCTGCCTGGGGCAGTGTCTGTCTGGACCTGCTGGCCTGGGTGGACACAGCTGAGGACGTGTGCCTGGGCATCTGTGGGGTTGTCACTGCCGGCAGGCAGCTGTGGTGGGAGTGGCGGGTGTTGCTGGGTCCCCGTGGGTGTGGCTGTGGGTGGGGGTACGTGTGGCTGTGAGAGGGCTGGGCATGTGTCTCTGCATGCCTGTGCATGCCCCTGTTTGGCTGTGTGGGCTGTGTGTGGCTGTGTTGCCCATGTGTGACTATGTATACCTGTCTGTGTTTATCTGTGTGTTTAGGGCTCACCACAAAGTCACCTGCTTCTGGAAGGCTTCCTCGGCCACTCCCTCCTAGTCCTGGGTTTGCTGGGGTCCGGGTCCTCCAGCCCAACCTGCTTCAAGTTAAGGGTCACCACAGTATGTGCACAGAGCTTGCAGTGTGTACAGTGTCCTTGTGCCCATTTTGCAGATGGGGAGACTGAGGACTGGAGAGAGGAGGCTGCCCCAATCAAGGTCCTGCCCTGTGACTGGGCCAGGACTAGAGGCCAGGCCTGTGCAGTGCTGTGGCCTTTCCACCTGGTCCACAGGAAAGACCCTGGGAGACCTGAGGGGGCAGGGGACAGCAGGGCTGCCCTGAGATGTTGGTGACCATGATGGCCATTTTCTGCCCTAACTGGTCTTTGAGCCTGAGTGCTGGGCAGAGGGGGCTTGAGTGTGTCTCTGTGTCCCGTGTGTACCTGTGTGTGCCAGGAGACTGGGCGCAGGGTGCCCGCCTCAAGGATGGGCAGTGTCCAGTCTCTGTGTTCCTGGGGTCGCTCTGCACCCCAGAGACTGCACACGCACGTCTCTGCTGTGGCCCTGCTGGTTGGAGGGTGGGGTGATCGGCACAGGACGAGGGGAGCAGCAGCTCCCACCCCTCCCCTGCCAGGATACCCTGCCACCCACGCTGACCACCCACCAGCGTCCACTGCTCCCCCAGCCCTGGCGGCTTTCCTGGGGATGGGCCACGACTGGGGCCTCACGGCGGGGCCAGTGCCCTCTGAGCACGCATCTGGCTTGGGCTGTGCCGGTTGGTGCCCACTGCTCCCTCGGGGAGGCCTTGCCTCTCCCAGACGCGGGGTTCTAGTCTGTGAATGGGCATGACGGTGTTACCCCCACAAAGCGTTTTGTGACGGCGCAGCGTATCCTGCAGGGAGGCCCCCACCCAGCTCCTGCAGGGGGCTGTCCAGAAAGCCATGCAGCCCAGCTGCACCCATCTAATCTCCTGGCACTTATTGAGCACCTACTGCGTGTACTGGGATACAGAGGTGGATCAGGGATGAACAGAGCCACCGCGGAGCTCGTGGTCCTGGGTGGAGACAGACTTGGGGATAGCAGCCTCAAAAGCAAGCGGAAAGCCGGCCTGTCGGCCGCTTCTCTCCTGCCCCTGCAGATAGCGGTGCCACTGTCCCAGGCTCTCCCCACACTCAGGGCCTGAGGGCCTCCCAGGCTTCCTGAAACAGCCTCGTCTGGGACTTGCCCCTAGTGCCCTCCGCCCCTGCGCACAGACAGCGTTGGCTGTGCAGGGTCTGCATGTCACTGCGTCTTCTCCACTCCATAGAGTTCAGCATCATGAACGCCATCCACTGACTGACTCATCTGTTCTCTGCTTCCTCCCCCACCAGGGTGGAGGCTCGTGGTTTCTGGGATGGTCTGGTATATTTCTTGCTGTGCCCCAGTGCCCAGAGTGGTGCCTGGCATGTGTGTGAAGGGGGTAGACGTGGTTCTCTGAGCCAGGAGGTGGGGCATGGTCTGGCTGGGTGGCCGGGGAGCCTTTCCCAAGGGAGTGGTGCTCGAGTAGCCATCAGGGATGCAGCACATGCAAAGGCCCTGTGGCCAATTGGTGCATGGTCCTTCAGAGAATAGAGGGGCTGGGATTGGTGGGTACCCCCCAAAATCTGGGGAGGCAGGTAGACCAGCCCAGGCCAGGACTTTATCAAAGGCCAACAGGATGCCCTGGGGACCCTAAGCATGGGGAGTTACAGGCTGACTCTCATACTTGCAAAGGTCACACTGGCTCCAAGAGGAGGACTGGGCAGGACATAGTGGCCGAGCAGGAGGGTGAAGGGAGGCCACAGCGTGGGTCACTGCTCTCCAGATGGGGGCTCAGGAGCAGCCGATGGGCAGGATGTAGGGCGGGAGTGGGCAGGTGGTAGGAGGGTGGTGCATCTCCAAGGAGAGCTAGGTGGTGGGGAGCCCTGGGGCTCCAGGCAGGGCTTCCGAGCCTGTGCTGCTGCCATCGGAGAGCAAAAGACGGCAGCTGGCTTCTGGGCCAGAGTGCAGAGGGGCCTGGACTAGCTGGAGCTACAGCAGGGAGGGGAGACGATACCACTGGGAGCCCACTGAGGAGCAGCCGCAGGTGCGCCGAGACCAGGTGGGAGAGGCCCTGCCTTCCCAGGGGCCTGGGGAGGGGCAGTGGAGGCTGGAGGAACCTGAGAAGGGGAGAAAAGGCAGGGAGCAGTCACCTTTGGGCTAAGATGGCCAGTCACTGGGCCCCTTGGCAAGAGCCATTCTGGCGGCCATGAGGCTGCTGGCCCATCTGGACCATGTCAGGATCGAGGTGGCACGGGCAGGGCCGGTGGAGCAGGTGAGTCTTCACCCTTTCCAGACGTTAAGGTGAAGGGAAGAGGATGGCAGGAATTGCAGGGCAGGCTGTGGGTTTGAGGGGTCTTTAAGGTGGGAGAGAATTGAGCCTATCTGGACCCCACAAAAGAGATGAGCCGTGAGCCACAGAGAGGTGCGGGACCTTCAGTGCCTGGAGCGGAGGGAAAGAAGCCAGTCTGAGAGGGCTGCACTGCAGGAGTCCAACCATCTGACATTCCGGAAAAGAGAAAACCACAGAGACAGTGAGAGGACCAGGGTCTGCCAGGGTTGGGTGGGAAGGAGTGAACATGTGGGGCACGGAGGGCCTTAGGGCGGTGACGCTCCTCCACGATGCTGCAGTCAGGGGTACGGGGCAGGGTGTGTCCAAACTCACAGTGTCCAACACCGACAGCGAATCCTAATGTAGACTGTGGACTTTAATTAATAATAATCTACCAGTGTATTTCAAAACAACATGCTGTACCTGATGACTAGACACAATTTTTATTTGTGAATTAAAATGTTTAAAACCATTATCAATGTGGATAAACAAAACATGGTCTGTCCCTACAATGGCATATTATTCAGCCTTAAAAAGAAGAAAATCCTGACCCAGGCTACAACATGGAGGAACCTTGGGGACATTGTGCTCCATGAAATAAGCCAGACACAAAAGGACAAATCCCGTATGTGTGATCCTGCTAATCTGAGGTCCCCGAAGTTGTCAAACCCATAGAGACAGAAAGTGGGTGGTGGGTGCCAGGGGCTTGGGAGTTAGTGTTTAAAGGGGACAGAGTTTCAGTTTGGGAAGATGAGAAAGTTCTGGAGATGGAGGGTGGTGACGGCTGCACAACACTGTGAATGTACCTAATGCCGTTAAGCCATTCACTTAAAAACGGTGAAAATGGTAAATTTTGTGTTATGCATATTTTGCCACAATAAAAAAATAAAAAATTTTTAAAATGTGTCAAACTGGCTTATTAATTGGCTCCCGCCAATGCAAGACGTTAGGGATGGGGAAGCCGTGGGGTAGTGGCAGAGGGGGTGAGAAGAGGCACATGGGGGCTGTCTGTACTTTCTACTCAATTTTCTGTAAACCTTAAAGCACTCTAAAAAGTAAAAGCTATGAGTTAAAACAAAAACAAAAACAAAAGCCTGGAGTCCGAGTCCAGTGAAGGTCAGTTAGCCGGGGCCTCGGGAGGGGAGATTGGGACGGGGCTGGCTCCTGGCGCCGTGGCAGAGGGCGGTGCCCGAGGATTCCCCACCGGGTCCTGTCGCCTGCCTGCTCCCCCTCCAGGCTGTGGTGTCAGTCACTCTGCGTTTGCCTGACGCCCCCGGGGCTGCCTGCTCACCCTGTGTCCTTGCAGCTGGGCCAGCTCCTGGCACGTAGTGGGTCTCGCTATGGAGTGGAAAGCGTGAATGGGCCAGAGGAAGGCGCCCAGAAGGGTGTGCACGCGGCCACGGCTGCTCCAGGGAAATTTTACTGTTTTTAAAATGAGGTGAAATTCGCATAACATAGAATTAACTATTTTAAGTGCACAATTCGGCAACATTTAGCACATTCACAGTGTTGTGCAACCATTACCGCTGTCTAGTTCCAGAACATTTACACCACCCCAAAAGGAAGCCCTGCCCCTTCAGCATCACTCCCCAGCTCCACCCAGCCCTGCCGTTGCAGCCGCCAAGCTGCTTTAGGTCTCTATGGGTTTGCTTATTCTGGAGATTTCACATAAATGGAAGGAAATGATATGTGGCCTCTGGTGACTGGCTGCTTTCACTGAGCGTGTTTCCAAGGCTCATCCATGTCGTCGCTCGGATCAGCGCTTTGTTCTCTTTCATGACCTAATAATATTCCACTGTGTGGAGGGACCACTTTGTGTTTCTCCTTTCACCGGCTGCCGCCGCTGGAGTTGCTGCCACCTCTTGGCTGTTGTGGATGGCGTGCCCTGGCCGTGGCTGTGCACGTCTGAGTCCCTGCCTTCACTTCTTTGGGGCTAGACCTCGGAGTGGAATCGTGGGGTCGTGTGGCAATGCCGTGTGGACCTGCTGGGCTGTTTCCCCAGCGGCGGCACCACTTCACGCTCACTGGGTTTTAACCACGTTCCTACTCCTGTCCTTTGGTCCTGAGAGTGCACAGGGAGTGCTGGCTCTCAAGTGTCCAAGTGCCTCCTACAGCCCTGGGCCGAGCTCTGGACGGGTCTCCCAGCTCCACGGCTGCTGGGAGGCTGGTTCTAGAATGGGGAGACGCCATGTGCTCTCTCTGCCTGCTGGGGGCCTGGTGCAGGGTGGCAGTGCCCTGGTGGGGTCGGGGGTGGGGACGGTGCCCAGGCCATGCCCTGGCAGCTCCCCACCCTGGCCTTCGGCAGGGGCCACCATCCTTCTCCCTTGGTTTAACTATTAACAGGCCAGCCGTGGTGTGGCTGGAGACAATGGCGTGTTTGTTCGGCACAGCCCTTGGAGGCCTGTGCAGGGCCCTGGCACGGTCATCAAAGCTTCGCGATTAAGTCTATTAGGGATGGGATTTGTGCAAACAAAGAGACAGGTGCAGGGGCTAGGCCAGCTGCCAGGGCAGGGGTGCTCTGCAAGGTGGCCATAAACCTCCCCGGGCAGGCCGGGACTTCCTAGCCAGCAGCCCACTCACCAAGGCCCCGTCACCCACCCAGACAGGAGAGGCTGGGCTGTAGGGTGTCCCAGGTGGGTCCTGCCTACCCCAGGCCATGCACCCCAGGCCTGCCTGGAGCTCTGCTGGCCCAAGAACATTTGATCCGTCTCCTTTTCATACACCTCGTCCTCCCAGGTCCTTTAAAAATGACTAACCATTTGGGAAGGGAATCACCACCCGGCAGCACCTGCTCACAGGGGCCTCTGCCCCCCAGTGGGTGTCGTCTCATGAGGCTCCCCGGGCACTTGTTCTGGCCCCTGGCCCCTCACCCCACCAGGGCCCCACGCAGCCTCATCCCTGGGTGACAGCTGAGACCTTGGACCTTGGCCACAGAGGTCCTGTGTATGGAGGTCGGGGTAGCGCAGGTCCTGAACTAAGCCTGGCCATGACTGGAGGTCATGCGGGTGACGGGTCTGGGGGCCCGGCTGCCCTGGTACCTTGGCGTGGAGTCTGAGGGGACGCTGACTCCTCTCTCCTTTCCAGGTGTGCTTGGGCACCGGGTGGATGCACCCGCCTGACGGGCAGACAGCCCTGTTCAGAGCTGCTCAGAGCCATGGCAGACAGGGCTCGTCTGTGTCTTCATGTGGCAACTGGGTGTGGACCCTGACAAGGGGCCGGCCACTGTCCCCCGGGGGCCGCTACAAAGACAAGAGGAGATGGGCCTGGATGAACAGCGCCTGGCCTTCACTGCCTGGCGAGCCTGTGGACAGGGGTGCTTGGGGCAGCCCGTGAAATAAAAGCCTTCATGTGCCCCAAGCCGGGAGGTGATGGCTTCACTTCTGCCAAGTCCTATTGGCTAAGGCAAGCCAGGAGGGCCCGCCCACATCTGGGGTGGGAATCCCACCAGTACAGGGACCCGGGAGGCCGGTCAGTGGAGTCCTCAGAGTCTTGACCACAGCAAGGAGGACAAGGCCGGAAAGTGTCCTGGGTGGAGCCCTCAGTGGGCAGAGGCAGCACAGGCCAGCGTAGGCTTCCGCCCTTCCCTCCGAGGTCACCCCCAAGGGATGGAAGGGCTGTAGCTGGGAAGGGAGGGGGCTGGTAGGGCTGGTGGGGCTGGGCAGTGATGTGGACACACCACAGGTAGCCAGAGCACAGCTTCCTCCCACCTCAGCGGGCAGGAGTGGCCCCCAAGCCCCGGGCAGCTACTGCCCGCTGGCCCCAAGTGGGGGATCTGGCATCCTGCCTGGAGGCCTGATACTCATCCTCTGCTCCCGGGAAACCTCCTCTGGGGCAGGAGGCCCCTGAGTGCAAGCCCTGGGCCCTCCCCCAGCTGTGGTCCCGGAGGGGGCAGAAGAGGCCATTGTGCTGGGCCAGCACAGGCCACAGGGAAGAGACCCCGTCCTCAGGTCTCCCCAGGGCTGTCTCTGCTGTGCTGGGGACACTGGGTGGAAGTGCCAGGCTTGGGCACAGCCCACAGGACTTTCCCAGTCAGGGTGGTCTCAGGAGGGAGTGAGCGCCTGGTCCCTGGGGGTGTGCAAGCACTGAGGCTGGAGCCCACCCACGGGGAGGGCAGGACTGGGCGGCTGGGGTGTGATCCCTGGCGGGGAGCGTGGGCGGTAAAGCAAGGAGGAGGGCTGGTGGGGGCAGGTCCAGGCCTGCGGGCGGGTGGGGTGGGGTGGGGTGGGGGAGGCGGCTTGGGAATCCCAGAGAAGGCCAATGGGCCTGGGGCTGCGCGGGTGACCTGGCACCGCACCAACCTCCTCCTTGGCCATGGGGCCAGGCTAGGGGCTGGCCTTGCTGGGGGCAGAGGGGTTCCCCCAGCCCCTCCCGTCCCCACCTCCTGAGTGGGCTCCTGCCCCTGCCCGGCTCTGGCGGGCCCAGTCACCTTCCCTCCCACTCCCCCAAGCCCCAGCTGGCAGCGGGCTCCAGCCATCTCAGCACAGTCCTGTCTGCCCCTCCGTGTGTCCTCGCAGCCCCTCGCACGAAGCCACCACCCCCCGCCACGTCGTCACCAGCGCTTCATTCTCTCTGGGGCCCACCAGGCTGTCCCTGTGTCTGTCCTGTCGGTGTTCTGGGCTCTCCTGTCCCTCCACTCCCTGCCAGCTGCCTCTGCCTCCGCTGCATCCCGGCCCCTGGCTCTCGGCTGCCCTTCTGCTGCCCATCGGATCAGTGGCTGCCTCCCTCCTGGGAGGAGAAAGGCCGGGTGGTGCCTGGCCAGGAGTGGGCACAGCCGGCTGAGCTCCAGATGGACAGGCGGAGTTAGGTGGCCGAGCAGCACAGCCCCAAGAAGAGTGACTTCTGGAATGTGGGGCTGGCCAGGCCTGGCTGAGGCGTGGGCAGCCACCAGCTTCTCAGAACCGCTAGCAGGCAGGGAGAGTGACCCCATTTTCTGCTTGGCCACTTGCTTGCCATCCGGTGCCTGACTTGCCTCCAGGCAGGGCGAGGCCCACCCTAGGGCACTCAGACCTGCTGCCCAGGCCACCGCCCACAGCCAGGGAGACGCTGGGGAAGCCCAGCACAGCCCCCTCCTCTCTATTTTCCAAACCCTCGTGCCTTTGAGGAACAGCTCCCAGGCCTTGCTGGTTTTCTACGCATGGGTTCACCTCAGCCTGCAACCCTGGAGTTCAAAGGATGTTCCTGGGACAGTAAAATGCATATCCCCAGGCCTGGCCACAGACCGTGAGTCAAGGGTGCGGCCCCGGATCTGCATTTTCTCAGACTCTGCAAGCACTTCTGAGAGCTATGGATCAGAGGCCCTGGAGCCCAGGCACGGCCTGACATTTCTTTTGTGTTCCTGTGTGCTAAGAGCCAAGCTGGGGCATGGCCGCCCTCCTTACTCTCCCCTCCGTGATGGCACCCTCCCCCACTCACTTGCCCGGGGCCAGCCCCACCAGCCACGCTTACCTGCTGGTCCTTGACTGCAGCAGACACACTCATTCCTGCCTCAGGGCCTTTGCGCTGCTACAGACATTCCTCCCCACAGCTTCTCAGAGAGGCCCAGGGAGAACTTTGCATGGAAACTGCCTCTCTGCTTGCAGCTTTCTGTTCCCACTGCCCAGCCGAATTCTTCTTCGGTGCCAATGTTCAACATCTCTATCTGATACTTGTCTATTCCCTGATCATCAGATTCCCTTCACCAGAAAGCAGCGTGGAGGACGGGCCTCTGCTCACTGCTGTGTCCCCCCAAGAACAGGGCCTGGCGCCCTGTAGCAGGAGCTCTGTGCCACTAGACAGACAGCTGGGGGTTCTGTGCCTGCTCCTGGGGTGGATTGAATGAATCCCCTGCTGATAGAGGCTGTGAACCCACAAGGGTCATCTGCAGATGTAACAGGGCATCTTCTGGGATACTTCTGGACAGTCACAGACTTTTCCTGGGCAACAGCCCTGTGTGCAATAATGCCGTGACCTCATGCTACCTGGTGGCAGATAGTAGTTTCCGAAGATGGTGTGTGTTCTCCCCCCATTGTGGTGTTGACACCTGGATGTGGGGCCTCTGTTCCTGCTCTTACAGTTGGGCAGGCTTACAACTGTGGTGGAAGGGGTGCCACATGACTTCGCAGACCAGGGCATAAAGGGCGGCACTGCTTCCTCCTGGTTCTCTTGGGGCGCGAGCCGTCGGAGCCAGCCACCGTGCTGTGGGGAAGCCCAGGCGACTTGGAGGAGCTGCATGCGGATGTGCTGGTCAGAGCCAGCCCCAACCACCACACATGCAGTGAGGAAGGCCAGCCACTGTCTGAATGCACAGCAACCACCCTGCTGAGCCCCATCAACTCCAGAACTGTGGGAGGTGATAAAAATACCACAACTGCTTGTTTCGAGCCACTGTTGTTGGGCAGCAGTGGATAACTTTGGGGGGACTCTGTGCAAGGGGGTGTCTGCCTGCCCCTCATGTGACAAGGAAGGCCACAGCAAAGGAGCAGGAAGGCCTGGAGACCTGAGCTCCAGCCTCAGTTTTCTTGTGTGAAAAATGGGGATAACTGTAGACCTTACCTTAGAAGGCAGTGGTGGGAAAGAAAGACAAGGTGAAACATACGAGAGAGGGTGGCGATTCAATACCACGTTGCCTCGGATCCAAGACCCACATTAAGCTTTGCCATAATTTTGTCAGCCCTGTGAGAGAAAAGAAACAGGAATTAAACAAGGAAATGGTGCTTTGCATCGCGGTGAGTTTTGTTTCATGCTTGTTGGAGGCACTCTGGGTGATGCATCCTCATACATCACTGTTGTGCACACGCAGAGGAAAACACAGCAGCATAACTTGGTTCCTGTCCCCCATCAAGCTACCTCCTCCAAGTCCCTTTTTTCCAGAGTCCTTGATGCTGAGACTGTTCCACAAGAATTCCTCCTTGTGGCCGTGGACAGGGCTGGAGGATGCCACGTTTCCTAAGAGAGGGGCCTCCACTACTGACCGGGGCGTTTTTGCTTGTTCTGCCGATGTCTGGATCTTACCAGCAGGTGCCATCAAATGATTTCCAGGCATAACCCCAGACTCACTGCCCTTCCCCACATGGGCCCTCAAGGCTTGGGACTGAAGTGTGGAGGGGTCACCATCAGGAGAAACCCCCAAGTTCATCAGTGTCCACCTGTGGCCACCATATCATGAACTTGCCTGGGAGGCTGGGAGGAGGGAGGCTGGGAGGTGGGGAGGAGGGAGGCTGGGAGGTGGGGAGGAGGGAGGCTGGGAGACTGGGAGGAGGGAGGCTGGAAGGAGGGAGGCTGGGAGGAGGGAGGCTGGAAGGAGGGAGGCTGGGAGGAGGGAGGCTGGGAGGAGGGAGGCTGGGAGGTGGGGAGGGAGGGAGGCTGGGAAGTGGGGAGGTAGGGAGGCAGAGTGTGGGCTTTTCAGTGAATCACTAGCCCCTGGGGACAGCCCAGGTCAGGTGCAGCACCGCCCCAGACACCAGTTACTGATTTGTCACCCCCTGCCCTGGAAAACCAGCTGCCAGAAGGGACGTGCCCCCAGCTACAGCACCAGGGAGGCCCCTCCTCCCTGGCAGAAGGTGGGGAAACTTCTGTACTCACACCTACCCAGGGAGGCCCCCATATCTGGATCCTTGTGCCGCAGGCCCAACCGGCCTGCCACGGAATCCTCTAGAATCCCTGGAGTTGCAGAGTCCCACCCCCACCAGGAATTCTGTCAGATATCCTAGGAATGGGGCCCTGGGGCAGGAATGGGAGCAGGATCCTCTGTACAGACAGCGCTGGGCAGTGGGACAGGGTGGGTTTCTCCGTGTGACCCTGTGAGTGCCGCCACCTCCTGACCCTCAGGCTCCCCCAGGTCCAAGAAGACGACCCCTCGGGGGGCCGTAGAGAGGAGTGAAGCAGACGCCTGGGGCAGACCGTGTCCTGCTGCCTGGCCCACAGCAGGGCTGCAACCAGGGCATTTCCATCACTCCGGGGACCCTTGCTGCTGCCAGGGTAGGGGGGTGGCACCTGGGCCCCAGAGGGCACCCCCACCCCATGCAGACAGACCCCCGGGTCCTGAATGCCAGGAGCTGGGCTGGGGGCCCTAGTGGGTTGGAAGAAGCAGGAATACGCTGTTCAGGCGTGGGCCCTGCTGACAACAGTGGCCCTTGGAGACTGCCCGGGACAGCAGGGCTGGGCTGGGCCTTTTGGGGATGCCTGGATGCCAGGGGCCCCCAGCCCCCCAGAAGCTCCTGGATCCTGTCAACACGGGGTGGTCACTAAGTGGAGGGGGTGTGTCCAGGCCCCCAGGAGGCCCCCACCCCACACTGCCCTCTGCCTGGCTGCAGGTGCCACCCCTGGAAGTGAGGCCCTGGCCGAAAGGTGGAACCTCAGGGGAGAGGTGGAGGCCTCAGAGCGCTGTTGGGGCCTTCCCTGGACCCAGGGTGGGGCTGGGCTGTGGCTGCTGCCTGTGGAGACTGAGGTCTGGGCAGCTCGAGGCTTGCTCCGACTGCCCGCCGCCCCTTGGGTGGGGCCCTTTGATGTCCCCGAACCCACAGGTGGGCGGGACCCAGAGGCTTTCTCTCGCCCTTTGAAGCTGGGCACTGCCCTGTGGCCCCCTCTGAGCGGAGGTCTCCAGAGAGGCGCGCAGCCCCCGGCCCTCCCAGGGGCCCAGCCCCAGAGTCAGGGGCCTGCTCACCTCAAGGGTCCCGCCTGTGGTCAATTGTCCTCACCCCTCCGAGCCTCCATAGTGACAGCTGATGAGGCTATGCCTGGCTGAGCTGTCCCCTGGCCTCACTTGAGCTGACCAGCACCCTGTTCTTTAGGTAAGGAAACTGAGGCACGGGGCCTTGAGGGGGCAGGAGCCTGTCCCATGAGGGAGTGGTCCAGGAGAAACAGGAGCAGGGAGCTTGCAGGAGCCTGTGTCCCACAGTGCCACCCACCGGCCTCCAGCCAAGGTTCCAGGCAGGGCAGGGGGTAACTGGGACCACCTTGTTAGAGCCAGCACCTGCCACCCCGCCTGCAGCTGACAGGGAGCTGGGGACCAGCCATGAACCATTTGTTCCCCGGAACGAGAGGGGAATAAAGTCATATGCTAATCAAACAGCCAAAATCAAAGCTGACTTATCTCCTCATTTTGCTATAAAATCACGGAATCACAAAGGCAGGCGGCCTCTTTATGGTTCAGGATCACAGAGATTTCCGTGCGAGTGTGGCCCTCCCAGCCCCACGTGGAGCCCCAGCCTCGGCGCAGGGTGCCTGGAGGGACCTTCCCAAGGCCACTCCTTGGACAGGGGCTCAGGTCCCCTTCTGGGCCTCCTGAGACAGGGTGGAGCTGCCCTTCCCCACACAATGGCACCTTGAGTGGCCCTGGCAGAGGGATGGCCCTGCCGCTGTGGGGTTCCTGGCCGGGGCACTGTGCCCTCTGGTCTCTGCTGAGGACCCCCCAATTTCTGAACTCCTAGACCCTCTGGGAGGGGGCCCACCAGGAGGATGGGGCCTCCGGCTATGCCAGCCACCCCCTCTGCTTGGTGTGGCCTCCAGGCTCAGAGTCAAGTGTGGGGCACAGGGCTGGCAGGGGCGCATTTGGGGGGCCCTTTTCTCCCAGGTGGCTCCTCCCTTGGCTGCTGAGGCCCCTGGGGTGGGGGCTCCAGTCGGTGGTGGGTGGGATGGGACCCCAGCACCTCGGGCAGGCAGGCGGTCCCTCTTGCAGGCCTGGGGTCAACATCAGAGACACCTGTGCATACCGCCACAGGTAGGCGTCCTGTGCACATGTGTTTGTGTCCGCAGACCTCTCCACATGTCCCATGTTTGAACATGTGCCCCTGCTCCCACTGATGCCCCTCCTCCACCCGCCCAGGGACCCTATGTACAACACACGTGGGCGGGCCCGCCACGCTTCCTGTGCACGCTTCACCTCCTTCCTAACCAACGCCCGCCCAAGCTCCACTCCCCAAGAATCTGGCCGCCCTTCCTTTCCAAACAGGACTGACAGGTTATGACACTGAGGATCTCAAACCTCCCCTGAGGGCAGGTGGGGGAGCGGAGGGGAGGTCAGCCTTGGGGCAGGGTCTTGCAATGGCCTCCAGCCTCCACCCTAGGACGACCCAGACCCCAAAAGCAGGTCCTGCACCCCTGCAGTGCAGGGCAGTGTGGGTTGGGTGTGGGCCTGGGGCCAGGTGAAGGAGCCTTTCCCGGGAGGCTCCCGCAGGCACAGATGGGGACGGGCTCAATGGCTCTGTACTGCCCATGGTGCCCAGGGACACCCTCTCCACCTCTCTCTGGGCCCTGGCCATGGGTGGGTCTGGAGGGAGGGTCTGCCAGGTGGATGTCATTCCTGGGTGGGGGTGGGGGTGGGGTGTGGCTTCAGCCTACCCCCTGCCCAGGCATTGCATGTAGGGCCCTGCTCCCTGCTCAGGGCAGAGGCTGGTGGGCGCCCAGGACAGACCAGGCACTAGAGAACTCATGGGGGTCTTAATGGCCCCAACAGGGATGGGGTGGGGGCGGGGGAGCCTTGTTTCGGAGGAGGCTTCCTAGAGTGGGTGACCTTTCCACTGTGCCTGGAAGACAAGAGGGACATGGACGCAGACGGCTCCTAGCAGCCCACAGATGGGTCTGAGATTCCCCCCAGGGGTGTGTTGTACAGATGTGTGTGTCCGTTCGTCCTTCTATCTTTCCACGAAATCTTACTTGCCATACAGAAGCTTGGCAGAGGACTTAGAAGGTACCCAGGTGAGCAGCAGGGCAGCTCCCCCACCATGGCTAAGACCCAAGTGAGCCAAGGCTTTGGGGCTGATGTTAACTATCTACCAAGTTTGACACTGTGAGGATTTGGGTCCTGTTAGTTGTATGTGTAAGAGGACTGACTCAAGCATATCTTGGAGTAGACAGGACACCAGAGGTTGAGCCTTTAAACTAAGAATGTGGCATTTCAAATATGTCAAAGAGCTGTCTCCTCAGCTTCCATCCAACGACCCCTCTATCATCCCACCCATCCACCCGTTTATCTATCCATTTCCCATCCACTCATCTACCCATCCATCCACCCATCAGCCCACCCATGCACCCATCCATCCACCATCCACCCATCCACACATCCATTCTTCCATCCACCCACCCATCCATCCATCCATCCACCCACCCATCCATCGACCCATCCACCCACCCATCCACCCACCCATCCATTCTTCCATCCACCCACCCATCCATCACCCATCCACCCATCCACCCATCCACCCACCCATCCATCCACCTATCCACCCACCCACCCATCCATCCACTCATCCACTCACCCATCCATCTCTCCCTCCCTCCCTTTATCCATTTCTCCCTCTCTTCCTTTCTTCTTCATTCATTGATCTACCTAAGCATCTATCTCTAGGTGCATCTATCTCTACATTTATCTATTTGTTCATCCATCTATTCAATAAATGTCACCACTTTTATTAGGCAGATGGGCATGAGTTGAATCAACTTATTTCTTACTAGGTTATGAACATGCCTGCATGCCCCCACATGATACAGAGTAGGCTCCCAGGAACTCTTTGCTGAATGAATGAAAGCATTCTAAAGCAGTTGGACTGTTTTATTAATTCAGTTTCTTTGAAAATATCTATTTTTCACCTTCATAGGGGATTAATTTTTGGTCATTGGTCAACTGTGAGTCCACCTTTTTTTTGCACATGGGTGGTCCCTGCCCACTCCTGTGGGTGCTGATTGTGCCCAAGTGAATGCTGGAGGATGGAACGGAGGGGGGGTAGGCAGGTGGTGGGACACACTCAGGAGTGGGTGGACAGGTGCAGGGGGATGGAAGGAAAGGGTGTTTTAGCAGGTCTCCTGGGGCCAGGATGCAGGGGACAAGCCCAGACCCCAGGAGGGTCACTCCCCAGCTGGGTGGCCTTGCACACTCTGGTCAACTTTCCCAGTCTCAGCCCCTCCTTGGCAAGGCATGGGGTTATCTGCTCTGTGGGAAGAGTGGGAGGAACCACAGGACAGCAGCCCGTCAGAGGAGTTCCATAAAGGGCATCGTTGCAGCCTCGAAGAAAGTGGCGAGGGGAAACGAGGGCGTGGAGGTGGGCCCTGACCCGATGAGACGAGTGTCCTTGTGAGGAGACGCTCAGCAGGCAGATGCTGCCGAGCAGCACCAAGCAGCTGGGGGACACTGGGGACCCAGGAACCACCTTGGGGGGCGCCCAGCTGGCTGGCCTTGCGAGTGGTCAGAGGAGGCAACATCCACTCCCGGATAAACGTTTCACGTGTGCTGACCACAGACGTCTGGCCCATTGTTGGCCCCACTTGGAGCAGGATGCACACAGTAGGTGGTCAATAAAGGCCTTGCAGGAATGGCCTAATGACAAGTCTGTCCCCGCCAGTGGCCTGGAGGTCCTGTGGGGTGGTCCATGTCAGCATGGGGGGCAACCTGGGTTGGGGTGGGGCAGTCTCTGCACCAGCCCTGGAGTCCCTGGTGGGTGCCAGGTCACCTGGCTGGCCAGAGGCTCTAGCAAGAGGGCCCCCATCTCAGGAAGGCCCTGGCTGGGGAGGGGAGGATGGCCCTGACACTGGGGATCCTGAGTGTGGGGTGCAGGAGACCCCAGGCATTCGTCTGTGCATTCCTTGCCTCGTCCTCCCCCAAGCCTCCGTGGGCCCCCCTTGCCCTGGGTGAGTGCAGGGAACAGGGAGTGTGGTCAGGGAGCCCCCTGCGGAGACACAGAGCCACCAGTCTGAACCAGGCTGCCTCCCTGCCTGGGCTGCACCAACCCCGCTGTCCCTCCTGCCACCATCCCACACGCAAGCCACGGTGGAATGGAGATTCTGTGGTTCTGTGCAGTCTCTCCCCTGGTTTCTCTGGCCGGGGCCCTCCGAGAGTCCAGCTGTGCCTGATTCTACCTGTTCCCCAGTGGCTCCTGTCTGCAGGCGCTGGCTGTGCCAGACACAGGGCTGTGCCTTGGCCAGTTGCTGGGGCCACTCACGTCGTGGCTGACAGTTCTCCACGCTGTCCCTCTGTGGCCATCTGTCCATGGTGATCAGTCTGCCCAAGGCAGACAGTGGGCTGAGCTGGCAAGGTCCTGGCCCCCGCTGTTCAGAAGGTCCAGGGCTGGGTGTGTCTGTGACAACACCCGGGAGAAGGGCCCTGCAGGTGCAGGCGAAGCTGGGGCTCGGAGGCCTGAGCTGGAGGGGAGGGAGGCCCCAGGGCACCCAGGATGCAGGCCATGTGTCTGACCCCAGCATTTCTAGCAGGCCCAGGCCCAGGAGGGTGTCGTCCTGCTGCCCAGCCAGGATGGGGACATCCTGGAGCTGGGCTGGTCTGTGAATGACCACGTGACAGGCCCAGCTCCTAGCTCCCCAGAGCAGGCCCCTGACCCCTTCCTTATGGGCATGATGAGGACAGGATCCAGGAGGTGAGGGTGCCCTTCTGTCCTTGGAGCAGGGCCTAAGAGGGGCCTCCTGGTCCCAGGTGAGGACACTGGCCCCCAGGGAGGTGCCACCTGCCAGCCCTCAGGGTCCCTGGTCAGCACCTGGGCCTTGAGGCTGCCTCAGTGGACAACTCGTGTTGTCTCCCCACCCGGATGTGCATGCTTTGCCCTAGGAGGCAGGGAGAAGTGAGGGCTCCTTAGGGGGTGTGTGTGAGGGGTGGGGGCCGAGGTGGGGGCGTGAGGGTGGCCTGGCTGTGCTGATCCTCTGGAAGGGGAGCCCAGGGCCGCCATGCCCCGTTGGTGCCTGGCCAGGAGCTGGGGAGTGTCATGCGGCATCCCCGTCACTGCTCTGGCCCTGCCATGCAGGCCGGGCTGCCAGGCGGGAGGCTGCCAAGGGCGTGTGGGAGGCTGCCAAGGGCTGTGTGTGACCGTGCAGGAGCATGTGTGCTGTGGCGTGTGCTCATGTGTGTTTGCATGGGAATGTGTGTTGCGGCTGTGTGCATGTGTGCTATGTGGTATGAGAGCATGTGCACGTGTGTGTTGTCTGTGTGTCTGGGCCCCATGTCCTCTGGACTCTGGCGTGGACTGAGGGAGCCTTGGAGACCCCTGCCCCTGCGGGATTCCTGGGGCACCAACTCCTTGCCTCTGTGGCCTCCCAAAAATGGGGCGAGGGCCCCACCCTGTGGTCACTGGCCACACTGCAGGGCCCATCTGAGGCTTCCTGCGCCCCAACTGCTGTTCCTCCTCGCGGTAGGCGTGTGTGAGACTGAGAGAGGCAGAGACAGAGAGACAGAGACGGAGACAGAGAGATAGAGATGGAGTGACAGAGACAGAGACAGAGAGAGACAGAGATGGAGAGAGACAGAGAGAGACACAGAGACAGAGAGAGACACAGAGACAGAGAGAGACAGAGATGGAGAGAGACAGAGAGAGACACAGAGACAGAGAGAGACAGAGATGGAGAGAGACAGAGAGAGACACAGAGACGGAGAGAGAGGTCCTTGCTCCCACCTGGGCATCTGGGGCCATAGGGACTCCTTTGCTGCTGACACACCCTGGAAAACTCCACCCGCTGACCTACAATGCCAGGGCTTTCGGGGACCCTGGGGGGATTATACACCGCATGAGCCTGGGATCTGGGAAACTGGGCCCGTGGACATCCACCCCCAGTCTAGCCAGTGCCAGCTGGCCCTGAGCACCCCAGGGACCCGAGAATCCCTCCACAGACTGCCCTGCGGGTTTCCCGATCCCGGCGGCCTGCTGGGCCCTCCTGGGCAGGGCCTTTGTGAATCCCCCCAACCGCCTCTTCCTGAAGCCGGCCAGCGGGGTGTGAAGTGATACCGCAGACGGCCACGGGGCGCGCCAGCCCACGGGGAACACCAGGGGAGGGGCTGGGCGCTCAGGGCCGCTGGGCCCGTGAGGCTGCCGGTGGGCACGCCAGGCCTGGACAGAGGTGGCCAGGTGTGCCTGCCGCCCGAGGGGAGCTTGCACCCCACAGGAAGCAGGAGAGAGGATGGCAGCTGCAGATGGGAGGGCACGGCGGGCGCAGGCTTGGAGTGGGCACGCCAGTCCACCCAAGAAGGGAGCTCTGGGGGAGCAGGGTGCACGGGCGGGTGCGGTTGTGGTTGGGAGCCCGTGCGAGCCGCGTGCCAGGGTCCGCGGGGTGAGCCAGGGTGCAGGAGCCAGAGTAGCTGGGAGGGCCTGAGGACCCACCCATCCACGTCCCAGACCTACGCATCCAAAGACAAACACACCCACAACTACTCACCCCGACAGACGCACGTGCACACACAGCCCGTCTACAGGCGCATGCACCTCCGCACCCCACAGAGAGCCCACCCTCCCCGCTGGACGCAGGGCCTCCTGCCCAGAAAGGGCTCGCAGCCCGTTCCAGAGCACGCATGGGCCTCCAAAGGGGTCTCGGTGCCCGTTCCCCTCCCACCACAGACCCCGCCCCATCTGCGGTCCCTTCCCTCCTCCGCCCCACTTGCAGCCACCACCACCTCTCTCAGCAGCCAGAGCTGGAGTTCGCATGGGGCCTGGTTGTACGTTGTCCCCACACGCACACATTGTGTGCACACACATGCAGGCACACATGTGTGTACAAATAGCAGCTGTTGCCACACTGGCACCATTGTAATAAGTCCCTGGGCACAGGGTCCAGGCTCCCCACTCTCCAGCTTTGGGGTCCGATGTCTGTGGGGGAAGAGTCTGGGGCTGAGGGTCAGAGCACAGGGCAGGCTCGTCCCACGCTGGGCCTCGGTGGCTGTCACTGACATGCCAGTGGTACGGGTCTTTGGGTGCTGGTTGGGTGGACTCCCCTCCTCCCAGGGCCCAGACAGTCTCCGGTGCCTGGGGTGGATGGGACAGTAGCTGGGAGCCTGTGGCCTGAAGCTGGGCCCCTGCCCTGCCCCCGCCCTGCACCCACTGGCCTCCCCAGCCCTGCATGCCCCCACGGCTCCTCCATTCCTGCTCCCACCTGCCCTGCGGTCCCTGCCTGGACCCCCTCCCACCCTCGGAGACTGTCTCTCCTCCACAGCACCCCAGGCCGCATCCCATCCTCTAGGGGCAGCCAGTGAGCCTCCCTGGCTGGGTTTCCTCTGTCTCCTGGCCCCACCCAGAGTCTCAGCCTGGCTCCTGGTGAAGCGCGGGTGTCACCTGTCAGAGTGACACAGACCAGGGCCACCGTGGGGGAGAGGCGGAGGAGCAGAGTGGCTCCATGGTACCCGCAGGCGAGGCTGGATGCGTGTCCTGGGGAAAGAACACTATGTGCCTCAGCGGCAGGACAGCCTGGGGCTGGGGCGCCTGTTGGACCCAAGAGGCCACTGCTGCCGTAAGCCATCACGCTGCCCCTGTCACCCTGCCAATTCCCACCACAGCCCACGGGGTTGGTGTCAGGACACCCGCCACATGGGGGGGACATTAAGGCCCACCAGGGAGTGGCCAGACGAGGCCCAGAGCCTGGCCTCCTTTTCCCACATGGTGGCCTCCCCAGGGCCGCAGGCCGGCAAGGGTCAGGGCCAGCCCATCAGGCCTCAGAGCTGCTCACAGGCCCGAAAGGCAGAGCTACCAGGCACTGTCAGACCCCATGCCAGCACAGGGAGGCTCAGGATAATGCTTGCCCCGGTGGGCAGGGGCTATGGCCACCACCCCCCTGGAAACGGGGGGAACGCAGAGGGGGTAACTGCCTGCAGCCATTGGCCCTTACACGCCCCCCTTGCAGAATCATCTCGGATCAGAGACACCAGGCTCTGCCTTTTGGGGTCGCCAAGGCTGCTCCCTAAAGAAACCTGCCCCAGTGTTGGGGTGCCCCTGAGCCTCTGCTCCCTGTAGGAGGGGCTGACCCTTCCTGGATCTGAGTTCTCTTCCCAGTGGGAAGGGCACCCAGCCACACAGAGAGCAGGCTGGGTGGCTCGCCATGCTGTCCCCTGCCCATGGATGCACACACAGCCGGCCTGGGGACAGCTGCTCTGGTGACTGCATGGCCAGGAGAGTCGCACATCCAGCCAACAGCACCCCGCCAAGGTGAGGAAGTGGGGCTGGGAGGTGGGGAGCCCTGGGGACAGCCCTCAGTGACAGGCTGGGGATAGCTTCTCAGGCTGCCATGAGTGGGGTCAGGTCCCAGTCTGGAGGGGGTGGCCCATCTTCACCCTGAGAAATCACAGCACATCCAACCAGGGCCCCCACAGTGTATCCCAGGGGGCTGGGGGCTGTTTAACAATCAGATATATCAGCTGGCAGAGATAGTCAGGGTAACACCAGCACTGGTGAGTGGCCACCGCCGGCTCCGCCAAACCCGGGCACCTCTCGGCCCCGCGTGTCCCACCCTAAAGAATAAGAAACCGGTCCTACATGTGCACCACGGTTCAACTTTGCCCCTCCCTCCCATCCCAGACATAGCCACCACCTGGAATTTGGGGTCCCTCACACATGGGGGCATCCAGTCGAGCACCCAGTTTATCCAGCCTCCTAGGGGCCTTTACACATTCTGTGTGTTTGCTCTAGGGCACTAGAGGTAACTGTTATTTTCTTCTGTATGCATTTCTGTACTTCTTATGTTTTTCTAATGAGCATAAATTACTTTTATAATCATAAAATATATATATATTTTTTCCAGTTAAAAAACTGTGGTTCTTCAATAACAAATGTAAAGCCACAAACATCCCATCCACCTGACTCCAAAAGGTCATCCCGTGCCTGGCAACAAAGGCAATAGACAGAGGGGACTTGGGGAAAGTTAAGCTCCTCTTCCCTGTGACCCTCAGGCCCCTGGGTCCCTCCCTGAGATAGCACCTTGGCTGTCGGTTTCTGGTGGCTTCTAGAGACTGCAGTGCAGAGACTGCAGGGCTCATAGGTTGAGGGCCCCCTTCCTTCCCTCTCTCCCTCCCTCTCTCTGTCCCTCCCTCCCTCCGTCCTCAGCTCTCAGCCCCCCTGCACACTGCTCTGTTCCACCCAGGCTTTCCAGGTGCTCTGGCCCCAGGGAAGCTGCTCCCCCGCTGCAGCGGGGTGGGAGGTGTCTCTGGGTTTCCATGTCCCTGCAATTAGTCTCCAGTGTGTGTGAGAAGGCAGCACGTGGGCCCTGGGCTGATTGTGGACAGATAAAAGACAAAATGATGTTCTGCCCTGAGGATGAATACGCGGCTGTTTTCCTAGATACCGGCCCAGGGTGTGTAATTAGACAAAGTGAGCGTTTTCCAAACCTCTTTAGCCGAGGGCCCTGGGAGGTTGGCACCAGCACCTGCTCCGGCTCAGCCCTTCCTTCTTCCTCTTTGGAAAAGGATTGGACATGGAGACATATCGGGAAAGGGCTGCAGTTGCAGCCGGATGATGGGTGCAGAAGGCGACCCGTGTCTGCCCTGGGTTACAGTTGACTGCGGGACGTTGGGAGGTGCTCCAAGCGGCTGAGTGACGGAGCCACAGTTGCAGGATGGCTATGTGGGCATTCACCCCCGGCTTCTACTTTCTCCAGTTTTGTTCACTTTGCTTTATAATGGAAGATAACACGTCTTAATAAAAACTCAATAAATGGTCCCAAGACCTTTAATGGAGAAGAAATAAATAAATAGAAGCTGAGCTCTGCCCCCGAGCCCCAGGCAGGGGCAGGGCCCTAATGAGGTCGGGGAGTGGCCTGGAGCACCCCCCCCCCCCCCCCGCCTCCCCCGGCTTCTGGCAGAGCAGGTCATCTGTGCCTCCATGCTGTCCCTTAGAGGAGGGCGGGGAGGGGCTTTACCCTGTCCCTCGGAAGCTGGCCTGGGCCTGTGAACTGGGGATGTCCCGACAGGTAGCTGCGGCCTTCCTGGCTCCAGGCACCCCTCCGCTGCCCATGAGGAGGGGCGCGGGAAGCACAGTGGGGCTGGGGTTGGCCTTATGCCCTGGCTCTGGGCCCCGCAGACCCTGAGGGGACAGTTCCCAGGGCCCCCCAGGGCACTGCCTCCCTAGCTCGGCACCCCCAGGCTCCGTGGCTGAAGTGAAGGAGGGAGTGAGCCCAACACGCCGGGTGGGCTTCTGGTCCAGTGCCCACCCAGCGTCGGAGAGGTGCTGCCTGCTCTGCCCAGGTGGCTGAGAGACCCCAGCCCGGCACGGCCCTCTGGGCACACTGACCACAGGTGAAAACGCCAAACTGGCAAAGAGTTCATTCTGGGTCCTCTTTATAAACGTTCTTTTCTCCCTTCATTTTTATTATATTTTCTTTTCCAATGTTTTTGTTGTCAAATACACATAACATAAAATTTACAATCTTACCATTGTTAAGTGTGTAGTTCAGTGGCGTTAAGTACACTCACATTGCTTAACTCACATCACCACCCTCCGTCTCCAGAACTTTCTCATCTTCCCAAACTGAAGCTCTGTCCCCATGAAACACTAACTCCCCGTCCCCCTCCCAGCCCCTGGCACCCCCCATCCGCTTTCTGTCTCTGTGAATCTGAGGACTCTGGGGGCCTCGTGTCCGTGTTTGGCCTTCTGTGTCTGGCTCAGCATGACGTCCTCCAGGCCCATCCGCGTGGTAGCCCGTGTCAGGATTTCCTTCCTGTTCAAGGCTGAGCTCTGTTCCACGGTATGATGGACCACACTTTATTTATCCCTTCATTAGTTGGTAGACATTGGGGTTGTTTCCACTTTTTGGCTACAGTAGAAAAGGGAATGTTATGAAACGTTCATGCGTGAGCTTCGGGTGACATTGGTTTTCACTTCCTTTAGGTGTGTGCGTAGGAGCAGAAATTGCCGGGCCAAGCGGTCACTCTAGGTTGCCGTCCACAGTGGCTGCACGACGGAGCGTTCCCACCACAGGGCAGGAGGCCTCCGACGCCACCACACCCTTGCCAGCACTTCTTACTGCCAGACTTCTAGATGACAGCCGCCCTGGTGGGTGAGACATGACGCCCATGGTGGCTTTGCTCTGCGCTCCCCTACCGAGTAATGGTGGCGAGCATATTTCCACGTGCTTGTAGCCCTTTGTGCATCTTCTTCGGAGAAATGTCCATCCAAGTCCTTTGCCCGTGTTTGAATTGGCCTTTTTACTGTTGTTGAGTTTAGGAGTTCTCTATATATTCTGGATATTGGCCCCTGATGAAATATGTGATTTGTGAATATTCTCTCCTGTTCTGTGGGCTGCGTTTTTATTCTGTTGATAGTGTCTTTTAATGCACAAAGTTATTTTAATTTTCATGAAGTCCAAATTGTCTATTTTTTCTTTTGTTGCCTCTGCCTTTGGTGTCGTATCTGAGAAATCATCGCCAAGTCCAATGTCAGGGAGTTTCCTCTCTTCTATGAATTTTATAGTTTTCGGCCTCATAGTTAGGTCTTTGGCCATTTTGAGTTAACTTTTGTGTGTGGCGGAAGGTCCAGCTTCATTCTTCCCATGGGGACATCCTGTTTTCATAGCACCATGTGCTGAACAGACTGTCCTTCCCCATTGCGTGGTCCTGGCGCCCTTGCCAAAGACCTTTTGACCGTATATGTGAGGGTTGTTTCTGGGCTGTCTGTCCCATTTGTTTTTGGATAGGATATCCACACACCTTTTAACAAAATCCAGAACAAGTTTCGCAGTAGACAAGATGCCTCCTTTCCCCAGGGCAATACTTACCTCCCCTCCCCAGAGGGGTGCCAACGGAGCACGTGTGTGTGTGCACGCATGTGCGCAGGCATGTGTGTATGTGTGTGTGTGCGGGTGTCTATGTGCGTGTGTGCGAGCACTTAGATATCCATCTCGTTCATAGTTTGTCATGGAGAGCAGCCCCCATCACTGCCAGGTCAGGCTGGCCCAGGGGCTCTGCATTGGCAGGCCATGAGCTCATGTTGTCATTCACAGGCACTGGGAGTCATTGAAGGTGCTTGAGCAAGAGAGTGACCAAGGCAACACCTGTCTGGTGAAATCATTGAGGTGCCTGTGTTGAAAGATGTTGGACAGGAGGAGAAAGAGCAGGGTGCTGGGAGGAGCCACGGGGCCCGTGGGCACATTTCAGGGGTCCTTACACAGGGAGGGGTCCTGTGGAGGCTGCAGGGACCATGGTGTGTGTATATAATCCCAGATGCCCATGGGGAGGTGGAGAAGGAGAGACGCCTGGGGCTGAGGGGCCAATAGCCTGGAATTAGGGGGATTGGGGGAGTTGAAGAGGGGGGCTGAGCCCCAAACCACAGGGATCTCCACCTGGGTGCAAGGTGGGAGCCGGGAAGGGGGGGACTAGGATGTTGACCTTGAGCAATTGCCGTCTGGACACAGAGGCAGACAGACCCAGGTGGTAAGGCGCCGGGTCCCCCATGACCTGACGGCCCTATGCCCAGGCTGACAGGAGGATGGGGACCCCAGGAGCTGAGGCCGGGAGGAAAGAGCTGCTTCCAGAGGAGGTCATTTGGTGATCCTGCCCCCCACCCCTTCTGAACCCTGAAATCTGATCCTGCCCACCCCTTACCCCGCCTGTGCCCTCCATCCCTCCCCACGCCCGGCTTCCTTGGGTGATTGCAAAGGTGGACTGAGTTTCTGTAGCTCCTTCTCTGCAACAAGTGTGGGGTGTAGGCGCTGATATTGCCAGGGAGCAGTAATGGCATTGGCCGCAGGTCCAGGGCCCAGCCCTGCCCCCCAGGATGAGCTGAGACGGCCTCCGCTCTGAGAGCCCCCATTCCGACTGTAATGGGAAGCACTTGGGGATCCCCGCCGCAGGAGGTGGTAGTCCCACGGCGGCCTGGACAGAGCCAGCCTTCTCACGTTACCCCTGGCATGGATGGCCGCCCCTTCCCGGGAAGGCGGGCGCGAGGTCCTCGCCTGCGAGTCCCGGGGCTTCGCCTGTTGTATCTCACCACTTGCAGGCCTGACAGCTCTCTCTGCCTCTTGTAACCCTTGGCCCTTTGATAAACATCAAAACCCCAGCTTCCTCCAGGGAGGTCATGCCCCTGACCCCCACCACAGTGAGGGCCACTGAAGTGTTGGCCCCAATCCAGAAGATTCTGCGCAGCCCACCCGCCTGCACTTTGTAAAAGAGAAACAAGAGACCATTGTCTGTTGTTATCGAAAGGCAAAACTGTATTGTAGTGTTGAACACGCACCCCAGTGCGCACGGGGAGGGGCTGGTACTCTCCTTCTCTGGGGGGCATTGCTCTATTTGAGGTGGGCTCTTCGACAAGTTCCAGACTGCAGAAACCGTAAAGGAAGGGTCAATAAGGCTGCCCCCACCCCGAGGTCACATCAACGCCAAATCTTCTCCATGACAATAGTCTCCATAAACACGTGAAGGATGGACCAGGGGCCGGGGGAAGATATTTCTTTCAAAAAAGGATTCTTGTGCAGAACAGAGAAAGATCTCCTACATCTCATCATGGAAAACACAAACACCCACAGGGAAACAGGGTGGGGAAGGGAGGGGACCCTTGGAGCTCAGAAGTGGAGATGGCCAGGAAGCAGGTGGAGGACGGCGCCCTGGGACCCGGACGAGCAGGTTAAGGCGTCAGTCAGGTTCCACCTTCACATTCGTCAAAGATGAGTTCACCTTCACGTTGGCGAAGATGCTAAGTTTGATACCAAGTGTGGGCAGGCGTGGTGGCCTACACTGTAATCCCAGCACTCCGGGAGGCTGAGGCAGGAGGATCACTTGAGGCCAGAAGCTCGAGACCAGCCTGGGCAACACAGTAAGACCCCGTCTCTACGAAAAATAGAAGTGGCGCACTCCTGTAATCCCAGCTACTCGGGAGGCCGAGGTGGGAGGATCGCTTGAGCCCAGGAGTTGGAGGCTGCAGTGAGCTGTGATGACGCCACTGCACTCCAGCCCGGGTGACAGAGTGAGACCCTGTCTCTAAAAACTAATAATAATAATAATATAGATATGGAGGAATCAGACCCCTGTGCACTGCTGGTGCAGCGCTGTGAAAAAAAGCCTGGCTACTCCTCGAAAAAGTAAAACAGAACCCTCATGTGACCTCGCAATCCTAGCTCTGGTGTATCCCCCGAAGAACGCAAAGCAGGGGCTCGAGAGACATCTGCACGCCCGCGCTCACAGCAGCACGCTCCCTGGCAGAGGGGGAAGCCACGAGTGTGCGCTGACAGTGCGGGAATGAGCAAATGTGCTTCATCTGCCTCGGAATCTTACTCAGCCCTACCCGGGAGGGAAGGCCTGCCCGGCCACAGCGGGGATGAACCCTGAGGACACTGTGCTCAGTGGCAGGAGCCGGACACAGAAGGACAGACAGTGTGTGATTGCACTTACCTGGGGTCCCTGGAGTCGTCACATTCACAGAGACAGAAAGTGGACGGGGGCGCCAAGGGCTGGGAGGGGGCGGGGAGTTACTGTTTCCTGGGGACAGAGCTTCAGTTTGGGAAGAGGAGGAAGTTCTGGAGGTGGAGGGTGACGGCTGCACAACACTGTGAATGTGCTTAACGCCACTGAACTGTGCACCTGACGATGGTTAAGATGGTAAAGCTTATGTTATGTGTATTTTACCACAGGGAAAACAATAATTATTGTAAAACTCCAATAATGAAAAGCAGTCAGGATGGACGTGGGTGGCGACAGGGAGGTCGAGGCAGCCAGCCAGGCCACGTGGGGTCACTTCAGCCATCCTCAGGGTCCTAAACAGCGGGGAGGGGAGGGGAGGGGAGGGGCTGGAGTGGGGGGCCACACTGGAGACACCGTGTGCTGGGCTCCCTGGGAGCGAAGTTCACCACAGCTTGGCCACGGGAAGGGGACGTGGGCTCGGTGGCATTGGCTTGTGGGGCCCCAGCTGCTCTCTTTGTTTATGCATTTCACAGACCCGGAGGCCCCCTGCCAGGTGCTGGTAGACAAGGGTCGGTTTTGCTTTCCAGGCATGTCCGTCCGGGGGAGGAGTCAGACTTGAATGAATTGGCCTCTCCATGCCGTGTGGGGCAAGGCAGGGCGTCCAGAAGGAGGTCCCCATGTCTGGAGACTGAGTGGCCTCGGGGAGGGGTGACAACGGGGGCAGGGGAGGATCCTGACCGAGGCCTGTGGCAGGAGGGGAGGTCCTGAACATGCCACCAGCTCTCCTGTCTCCGGGCCTGTGCCCTGTGCTGGGGACCCGGCCTGGGCAGGCTTGCAACCTTCTTTGGGTCCTTAGTCCAAGGTCACCTCCACACAGGCCCCCGACCCCCCAACCCCACACTGTGCAATCTGCCTGCAGCCCTCCTGCCTGCCACCCTGCTTGGCCCCCCGCTGGACCATCCTCGGCATGGGGAAGGGCTTCCTCGGTCAGGTGCCCGCCTGGCCCAGACTGGCCGACACTCTGTGGCGGGAAGAGGGCTGGGAAGCCACTGTGGCTACAGTGCAGAGCCCGGGCCATATCCTCACCTGCAGCCCCCAACCCCCAGTGACATGCAGCCTGCACCTGCACAGCCCCGCCTGTTCTGTCTCCCGGGTCCCCTCGCTGCCCAGCCTGACTGGACAGGGCCAGGGTCCCGGCAGCCTTGGTGACAGTGCTTCGCCTCAGAGGGCCCACCTGGCTTCTTCCGGCTCTGGGGGTTGGCATGGGCTGGCCTTGGCTCCCACCAGCTCTGGCGTCTGGATGCTTCCCCAGCCCCGGGAAGCAGCCTTGACAGAGAGAAGAAAGACCTAGAAGCCCCAGGAGGTCCCAGGCCTGGAAATCTGGGGAAATTTCAGGGATTTGGGGGTAAGGGAAAAGCACACCCAGACGTTGGCCTTTCTCTCTCCCCATTCTGTGCCCCCAGCTGTTCAGCTGTGCTGACCCCCAGCCGCCCCCAGGCCATGCTGGGGTGGGACAGGGCACGTGTGCTGTTCCGCGAGCAGCTCCCCAGTGGCCTGGGCCCTCCCAGGGTCTCACTGGCTGGCGGTGGTGGGGTCCCGTCCACGGTACAAGAGCCTCAGAGGCGTTTGCCAAAGGGCACCCCAGGAAATGCTTGCTGGTGGATGAACTCACTCGCTCGCTCACCTGGGGCTGGTGGGGGGACGGGGCCGGCAGCCTGGAGGACCAGCCCCCGTGTGGGCCGAGGCCCCCGCCGTCTTCCTGAGGAGAGGCCGGGCTTGGTGCTCCCTCTGGCCCAGGTGGGAATGGCCCGCAGCTGGAGGGAACCGGCTTAGCTGGGGACGAGTTTATTAAAAACAAGCTTTGGATCAAAGCAGCCGGCTCAGGTGTCAGGAGTTCATCCCAGGCCCCAGAGTAATCGCACGGCAATAAGCCCTGTCTAAATACCACGGCCAGCCGGGTTAGCGGCACGGCGGCCTGGAAATGTCAGCAGCGGGCGGGGGCTCCTCTGAGCCCCCGGATTAGCTGAAGGCACCTGAAGTGATCGTGCCCTCCCCCCGCTCCTGCCCCTGCCCCAAACCTGCACTGTGCCTCCCCGGAGCCCAGCCCCGCTGGTTCCCACGGCAAGGACGCCAGCTGAGTGGGCAAGGGTGACGGCGCTTAGCCAGAGCGGGCCGGACACACATCCGGGTCCAGACCAGGAGCCCATGGGGTGGGGGGAGAAGGCTGCCCGCAGAGGGGAGGTCCCCTGGTTTGTACGGGGGTGTGATGGTGTTAATTTGGGAAACCTAGGGCCGTGAGGACCCGTTCCTGGAACAAGGTGGTCCCAGTGGCTGCCATCGAGAGCTGGGGCTGGGGCTGACTCCCAGCTGGCTGTCCCCTGCACCAGCCACCTCCTCTCTGTGCCTTACTTTTTCCGCCTATAGGTTCCACTCCAGTTCTGGCCCCTGGCTCTGGACTTTCTGAGCCCAAAGGAGCAAGACATTTTCCCATGAGCACAGGCAGGAGGGCAATAGAGATGTTTATGGGCTGAGGTGACACCTGTGGCCTTACTGAGCACCCTGGGGAATAATATGCTGCCGTGGGGACCTTGTACTTCACCAGGGCTGGGGATCACTGCGGTGTCATCCCAGAAGTGTCGGTGTGGGGCCAATGTGGGGCCTTCCCAGGCCTCGCCTGGGACAAGGAAAGGGGACATGGGCTGCTCACCCCTCCCTCCCTGACCCCAGGAGGAGAGGGACCAGGAGGGGCACTCCTTGGGAGAGGGGCTCTTGCAGGCCCCCAAAGGCAGGCAGGTGCCGGAGAGAAGAACAGGATTCGGGGGCAGGACACAGAGAGGGGGCCCCTCAGTTCCAGGAAGCTCCCAAATCTGAGCCCAGCTGCCCTCCTGGTGGAGGGTACAGGAGGCTGTGTGGACAGCCAGCCAAGAGTGCCTGGGCCATGGAGAGCCACCGCCACGGTGCTGGGGCCAAGCAGAGGGACTCGACTGGCTGCCAAGACAGGTCCCAGGGTGGCGCTGAGGGCATCTGCCCCTCTGTTGTTTCCTTGACTCTAACACAGCGTGCCAGCCCTTCCCACTCATGCCTCCGAGGCCTCCCCCCTCCAGCCCTGTACCTCGAAGCTGTGCCTCCTCCCTCTGACAACCCTTGGCAGCGGTGGCACTGAGACCTCCACCCTCTCCCAGGGCCTGCGGCCTGAGGGCAAGTGCTCCCACGCCTCCCACTGTCCTCCTATCCTTCCCACCCCCGGGCCATACTCCTGGGAACACCAGCTGTGTGTCTGGGTCCCAAGGGCCTGGCTGCTGTGGTCGGACCCACGTTGAGCAGAGCAAGACTGTCCCCTCCCATGTCTTGGCTACTATGTCTCTGCTAATGCAGTCCTGGGCGCGTAGTCTCCAGTGAGCAGGGCAGGAAGGCACCAGGAGCTGGTGTTCCCATGTCTACACCCGTGAAGGAAAGGGAGTTGCAACACGGGCAAGTGGCGTCAAGCAGCCCTCACCACCATGAGCGCCGGGTACAAACCCGCTCCAGCTCAGAGCAGCGGGACCACATCTCCCCCTGCCACGCGGCAGGCACGGGGACCCAAGCCTGTGGCACCTGCCCTGCTGGGGCCGGGGGCGGGCTGTGGTCTTGCAATTAGATGTCATTGCTGTCAAAGCACAGCCGCTGTCTCCGCCAGTGACTAATGAGAACGGAATGTCATTCTTATTGCTTTTCACCCAGCTAATTTGTCACAGACTGTCAAGAGCGGGGTGGGGCGGGAAGGCAGTTTTGGGGGGGCCAGTGGCCTGAGTCACTGGTGCAGGGGCGAGGCCAGGGGGCCCGGAGAAGGACCACAAGAAGCCAAGGGCACCTGGCAGGATCCCAGGGCTGCCAGGGCTTGGCCGTGACTTTGTGTGAGGGGTCTGGAGGGGCACAGGAGCCAGGAGTCACCCTATTCTTCACATCCACAGCCAGTCAGGCCTGCTAAGCCCCAACTATATGGGCACATGCACACACATGCATGGAAACATACATGCACCCTCACACGAGCCTGCACACATGCATGCATGCATGTGGACATAAAACATATACATTCATGAATACTTTCGCGACCATGCACACACGTGCATACAGACACCTTCACGTGCACAGAAGCACACTTGCTCACACATATGTACACTTGCAAAGCATGCACATTTACATGCACACACTTGCATAAGCATGCACATGTGTGTGTACAACTTGACATGCACAGATGCACTCACACATCTGCACAAGCATGCACACACACATACATATACACATACATTTGAATGCATGTGCTTGTGCACGCACGTGCACACACACACACTGAATAAAACTACAGGCAGAGCTCCAGTGTATGGGTTCCCGAACTGGGCTGCACATGCAACTAGGGGTGCCCTTGGCAATTTCAGCTTGTCTGCACCCCTGATCCTCACGTCCTGGGTGTGGGCTTCCAGGTGATGTGTGAGCCAGGTACAGGTGGAGCCACTCCACCCCCAGCCCCGAGCCTGAGCCGACAGAGGCTCCTGGAGCCCAGGGAGCAGCCAGGGATGCTGGAAAAGGTGGCAGCAGAGGTGGCAGCCCTCCGTGGGCCCAGAGACACGAACCACCACCCACTGTGCCCCTCCTCCCAGGTGGAAACTTGGCTGTCAGGGCTGCGGTGACCTCTCGCTAGCCAGGACTGTCCACACTTGGCTCTGCAACCTGCCCCCTCTGTCCCCTTGCTCTCCCCTCCCCCAACCAGCCCCCCACCCAACTGCCCCCCCTTCCTGACTTGGACCCACTGGGCCCTCTGGCCACTGGGTCCCTGCACCTGGAAAGACCACCCTGACCCAGTCCCCTCTGCCTTTGGGAATCCCTTAGACACGTGAGGCTCAAAGCTGCCCCTCTGAGGATCCCCTAGAGGGGAGGGACGTCTCCAGGTGGGCGCTGGGCCCTTTGGAGGTGTGGCGAGCTTCTCCAGAGATCCACTGTGTGGATGGCAAAACTGAGTCCAGGGGCACCAGGGGCTGAGCCAGGACCCTCCTTCCAGCTCACTAGACAGTGGGTCTCAGCACCGAAGCAGGCTGCACCCTCCAGGATAAGGGCAGCCCAGGCTGGAAGGGCGCTCAGGGAGGGACTAGAGGGGGCTGCCTGGAGAAGGAGGGGTGGCCCCTGGGCCTGAGGGAGTCAGGGGACCCTGTGGGCACCCATGGCAGAAGCAGACACAGGAAGGCCGGGAGGTGTGTGGGGCAGGAGAGAGGCCAGACCAGACACCACAGAGGGCTGCTCCGCCCACTCACTGCTGGGCCTGACTCCCAAACGCCCGATTAGCCCTAAGTGCATCAGATCGATCCAGCAGCAGGGCAGCTGATTCCACCTCGTCGGTATTCTCTGCCCGCCCTGCTGCTCGCTCCATCTGACGGCCTCGTTAGGGCTAATTGCCCTGACGTTTGGGTGTGACAGGGACCGGCGGGTTCTGTCGTGTCTTGGTTCTTCCAGCCTGGGGGCTGGGGTCAGGTGCATCCTCAGACTGCAGGGAAAGGCCTGCAGGCCCCAGGCAGGCAGCCCAGGCAGGACCGCTGACCCCCACTCGGGGTGGTGGGAGGGGAGGGATGTAGGCCTCACTGTCCTCTGCCTCCTTGGGATAACGGGGGCCCAGGACAGCCCAGGGCAGCATGACATCCCAAGTGGCCTCTGAATCCTCTGAGAGGGCCCCAGCAGCTGTGTGTGTTGGCCCGTGGGCATGCACACCTGGGCTCCAAGGGGACTTGCAGAGAGCCACGGGGTGGACCTGGTCAAGGTGGCAGCATGTGTGTGAATGTGTGGTGTGTGCATGTGTGTGGTATGTGCATTGCACAGATATGTGCATGTGCCCAGGCGCTTACAAGAGGACACAAATGCCAACTGACAAAAATCATCCTGCTCAAATGATTGGAGGTGACCTCTGCCCCCTGGGTTTCTGGGGAGCAGGTCTTGCTTGCATGTGACTTTCCACTGTGGAGTCCCAGGGGCAGTGGGGTCCTAGCTGGGGGGACGGGATACCTGTGTGGTTGGGAAGATGGGGCCATGAGGGTAGGGGCCACAACCAAGGTGGGGGTCGTGGTGTTTGCTGCCAGGACTCAGCGGGGAGGGGAGGAGGCCCACCCGAGCCCCAAGCCCACCACAGTCAGGGTCCTGCAGAGGCACGGGACGGAACCCCTCGGGGGGGCCTGGGTTTGGGAGCCTGCAGCAGGCAGGCCCCGCAGCCCAATAACGGCCCCAGCGGGTGGAGCAGCCTGGCAGGCAGAGAGTGGGCGCCCGTGCCAGGGCACAGCATGCTGTCATTATGGGTCATTAAGCCTGGGCGCAGGAAGAGGCTGTTGAGAGCGAGAGGGCCCCGCTGCAGGGAGCCGGCTCAGCCCCTCCTAGTTGCCGGGATGGCAGGCGTGCGCAATGACTCTGGATGACTGTGAGAGACGGGCCTCGGGCAGGGTGGGGGCGGGGGGATGTGGGCAAGGGCACCAGAGAGCCCCTGCAGGAAGGTGCAAGCTGGCCAAACCGACCCCCGTCTGACCCCACAGCAAGTGTGGGGACAGTGAGGGCTGCCTGGATTCCCACAGGTCCCCACTGCCCTGCTCAGGGGCCTTATCTCTGGTCTTCTTGCCTTTGCCCCCGGCCCCTCCTCCTAAGCCACCCCCAAGCCCACCCCCCATGGGGCTTGGCCCCATGCCCTCTCCTTCCTGGGGGTCCCTGTGCTGGCCCCAGGCTTCTCTTGGGCATGACCTTGGCCTCCAGAGAAGCCCTTCCCAGCCCTGCCCTTCCCTCTGGGGTCTCTGCCTCCCCAAGATGGGGTGCTGGCAGCAGCAGCCTGTTAGATTCCTCCCTGTGGCCTGGGGTCCTGAGCCCCCAGCCCCTGGGTAGGGACGCCACTGGGTCTTTGAAAGACCAATGTCTTGGAAGCTGGGAAACCTGGGCTGGGGACTTGCTGCGTGACCCGGAAAAGCCTCGCCTTGGAGCCTCAGTCCTCCCATCTGCAGAATGAGTCTGCAAACACCTCAGCTATCTAAAGGTGGCCACTGCAGGTCACCCACTGAGGACCCCCAGCGCTGGGCCCTGCAGAGGCCAGGGGTCAGCTGCATGTTCCTTCCAGGCATATGCCCGGTGTGGAGGAGGGACTCGTCCCAGGATTCGCTGGTGCCTGAGCAGAGCACTACCTGGTCTTCATGGGGGTCTCCAGAGAGGGACAGAGGCAGGTAGGAGGTGGGGACACCTGGCACAGGGCATGGCTGGAGCCTGGGAAGTCCAGGCTGGGGAGGAACCCTTGGGCCAGGAGGAAGGATGCTGGCCAAGGGTGGACTTTGGGAGCCTCCACAGGTCCCCTCACCATCTGGGTGGGGGAGGGGGCCGGGCAGGGCCAGGGCTTCAGTCAGGGATCACTTCTGGGCCCACAGGGGGCCTCAGACCCCAGGCCCAGCATAGTCGACCCACCCTGAAGGGGCTGGTGTATGGGGAAGGCTTCCCAGGGGTGGATGAGCACCTCACTGGGGTGTGAGGCAGAGCAGGGCGGGTGCGAGGGCTGAGGGTTGCACTTGTCTCCTTGTCTCCGCAGAGGTCCAGAGGCCTCCCTGGCCTCAGCGCCTGGCCTGGGGCCCTGCTGGGGGGAGTCTGGCCTCAGGGAAGAGTCTAGAAAGCTTAGCTCCCCATGCACCTTCCACGCAAGTGCAACTCACCCAGGCAGGAAAGTGAATTAAAAAACAATATTTGTATCAGTGGAAGACATTTGCTGAAAGGTTAAATCCACATCCGGCAGTGCGGGCCGCCATCCTTCTGCTTGGCATTTGTCAGACATGTCACCCTTCCTGGCCTGCGCCACCTGAGCAAGCGGGCAGGCTGGGGTGGGGCCGGCAGGGGCTAGGCCGAGGGCCTGGACCTACCTCACCGAGGGGTCCCTGGCAGCCCACGCTGGAGAAGCAAAGGAGGCCCTCTGGGGACGGGGCATGGGGTTGCGGGGGCAGCTTGTCCAGAGCCTCAGTGGCCTGGCTGCCAGGCATAGGGGTGGGGCCACCCCAGGCCCATCACCAGGGGCTCGGGGTCAGCTGCGGCAGAGGCTTCTGGGCCTCTGTGTGAGGACACTGAGGCTGAGCCAGGCCTGCATGCTGGGGCCCTGGGGCCAGTCCTCCCGAGGCCCCATCCCAGGTCCACTCTGGGCCTGCTCCTGAGGACGACAGAGTCTAGGAGGTGAGGCGGGCCTGCATGGGGTACTGGGAGGCTGCCGTGGCCAGGCTTGCGGGGGAGTCCCTGCCCCAGGAGGTGCCAGAGGAGGAGCAGACAACAGAGGAGGGCGTATTGATATCATGGCAAGGAAGAGCAGGCATTGCAGAGCGAATGGTGACTGAGCTGGGTTTTGTGGGATGCATAGGAGCTCGCCAGGATAAGAAGGTGGGTGAGGACTGACATTTCAAACTGGAGCAGGAGTGGGAGCTGTGGGGCGTGGGCCATGGAAGGGTAGATCGGGGTCTTTCCTTTGCACTGACTGAGCACTCAGGTTGCTTCCAGAAGGCAGTGGGGAGCCATTGAGGGTTGCAGAGCGAGAGAATGACGTGTAGCACCACTTTTGGGGCAGCTCTCAGGGGCCTTGTTGGAGGGAATGGGGAGGGGTGGGGTCCAGCAGCTGTCAGAAACAGAGCGGCCAGTCTCTGGAGGTCTGAGAGATGCCTGGGGGTGGTCTGAGGTCACCAGTGACCAGCCAGGGTGGACCTGTGGGGGGTTCGGGGAGAGTCCAGGGCTTCTGGCTCTGCTGGGTCCAGTATGCCCCTTGGGCTGCCATCAGCAGAAGGCCCAACTCTGGGGGCTGCCCTGTCTAGGAGGGGACAATGGGTGGCAGGCGTTTGGTGGCGGCGAGTTCCTTCTGTCTCACCATGCCACCATTTTCAGGGCGGGCTCCGGCCTGACGCTGTCTCTGATGACCCTGCACACCCAGAGGGACAACAGGGCTGCCCCTTCTGCGAGTCTCCTTCCCCAGAAGGGCCCAGAAGGCTCCCCATGCCGCCTGCACACATTTGCCCAAAGCCATCCCCAGCAAGAAGGGAATGGCGCCAGGGGGTGGGACTCCCACCTGCTGCTGGGGGGGCCCCTCCCATCTCCTCGGTGGTCTCCTGGGGGGTAGACCCCAGAGTGAACCCCTGGCCCCTCAGCCGGAGACTTGTCAGCGACGTCATGCCTGGGGTGGGGCCACTGGAAGCAGGAGGTGCCAGTGAGCTCAGGCTGCGCTCGGGGTAGCTGCAGACTGCTGGGTGGACACAGAGCTTGGGAGAGACTCTCAGCTGGAGCTGTCCTCCAGGGAGTCCCCAGGGTGCCACGGGAGAGCCAGTCACCCCAGGGCACCACCGTCCCAAGGCCCAGCTGGAAGAGAGGGGAAGGAGAAGTGTCCGAGGAACTTCAGGGCAGCCGGGCCAATGGTGGACCCGAGGGGCTGGGCAAGGGGGTGGGAGCCGCCCTGGGGTGCTGTCCTGGGTGCCTGGAAAGGCTATAACCGGGGCAGATGGGGCCATGCAGAAGCAAGTGGGATGCTCCTGAGAGACGGCCCTTTCCTTAGGCCTCCCGGGGTCCTCCACACTGGAGGGATGGGCCCTTCTGGAACATTCCAGGTCCCACTGGTCATGCCTGGGGATCTGGTACAAGGGCCAGAGGCGCAGGGCCTGGGGGCTGCGTGCAGTAAGCAGTAGTGCTAACTGCGTCTGATGGAAACGTGGCGTGGGGCCCTGTGGGAGATTTGGTGAAGCGGAGAAGAGGCTGTTTCCCCTCCTGGGGCTCTCTGGGCACATCTGCCATGAAGGTCCAGCGCTCATTAGACGTACGCCCATGGGGTGCCCGCAACAGGCCCTCCCTGCATGCCCCCCTGTGGGACCCCGCTGCCCCCAGCCCCTGCAGTGCACGAGCCAGCCCCGTCCCCACCGAGCCTGGGGCTGAGGGTGATTCAGAGGCAGGGCTGGGGCGGACCCTGCTTGGTGCCTGTGACAGTGGCTGCAATTAGATTTAATGGGACGGAGCCCTTTCTCCAGCATCTCCCGCGCTCCTCACCCGCCCCCGCCTCCCTCCGGCGCAGCAGCAGGGAGGGACGTGAGGAGGTGGAGGTGGCGGACCGGGGGGCTTTGACGTCAGCCCAGCCTATAAGAGGCTGCCGGGCTGAGGGCCGTGAAGAGGAGCTCGGACCTCCACGCGGCGTCATGCCCACCCCCAGCGCTGCCACACCGCAGGCCAAGGGCTTCCGAAGGGCCGTCTCTGAGCTGGATGCCAAGCAGGCGGAGGCCATCATGGTAAGAGGGCGCATGGCGCCCGTCGGCCGGAGTGGACCAGAAGCCCGGGGCTGGCCCACGCGGCTCCCCATCCCCACTGGCTGGCAGGGTCCTGGCGTGGAGTCCTGGGCCGGCGGGCGACCCCCGTGCCTGGGTGTTCGAGTCTCCATGGGTGTGTCCTGCCGGACTGAGTGTGGTGGACGGTGCCTGTCCCTGCAGCACCTGTCCTGGGGTGTGTGTGAGTCTCTGTGCCTCCTGTTTCCTTCTAAACCTTAGGGATGGGGACTGGAAAACAGCCCCCTGGGGGGTCTGGAAGGGAGCCCTGGGGAGCAAGTGTCCCCATGTGGTCCCCAACTCCCACCCGGCCTCACCTGCCATCTCTGCCCCCAGCTGCCCTGCTTGGAGAGGGGCCCCCCGGCCCTGGCAGCAGCTCATGGTGGGGAGTTCTGGGCAAATAGGGGCCTAGGCCCAGGTCCCGCTGTGCCAAACAGTGGCCGGGCTCTGAGGTGATTTCCACCCACTCCTTCGTTCCTTCCCTCCTTCATTTCTTCGCCATGAGGTCTGTGCTCCCTGTGGGCCTGGCGCCTGGGAGCCACTGAGCCAGCCCCTCTGCCAGACTAGGTACTTGGGAGCGTCTCAGCCCTCGAGAAAGGCCCTCATGGCTCAGAACAATCAGCACATTTCAAATGGGCTTTGTTCATAGCCCTTTAGTGAAAATGTGGCGTGAGTTACAGAGACGTCATTCTCAGGGCATGACAGAGACCTCGCCCCCACCAGGGTCGCCCCCACCAGGGTCCCCCCCAGATGTCCCCTCCCTAGGGAGGCCCAGGGCCCAGCCTTACCAGTTCTCCCTGGCCTGAGTCTGCAGCCTTAGCTATGTCCACACCGCCCACCCCTGAGGGTGATGGGGGCTCTTAGGGGGCTTCTGCTGCACCCCTTCCATGTTCCAAGACCCCTCAGCCCGGGGATGGTGGAGCTAATTCTCTGTTACCAAGGGACCCAGAACATTCTCAGAGTACTGCTTCAAGCAACGAGCCCCAGACATCCGCCAAGTACTGCATGGTCCAGTCGGGCGGGGTCTGGGTGTTGGGGGTGTCAGATGTGCTGTCCCCAGAGGCTCACAGTCTTGGGGGGAGACACACAGCCAGCACAGCTGCTCACTCCTGGGAAGCAGCCTGTGCCCAGAGCTTTGACAAGGCGGCCAGGAGGAGGGGGCCACAGGGAGGGCTGTGAAGAAGGGGCAGGGCCCAAGGACAAGTGTTTGCTGGGAGAGGGGCTCGGATGTGGATGAAGGCAGCAAGCAGGGAGCCCACCTGTGTCCAGGTGGAGGGTGTGAGGAAGGCCCCATGCAAATGGGGCAGGACTGGCCGTGGCAGAGCCAGGAGGTTATCCAGTGGGGCCCGGGTGGGGCAGCTCCTGCCTGAGCCATTTGCTCCTCCCTCCCCCCAGCAGCAGATGTCTGTCCATCTCGGAAGCTGGAGGCAGGACAAGCAGGTCTCCAGTTACCCTCTCCCTGTCCTAATCCAGTTAGGGCCAGGCCTGGGGACAGGTGACACAGCGTCTCTGTGCTGAGGGAGGCGGGAGGACACCCTCCTGCTCCCATGCCACCCCCACAGCTGCAGCTTCCAGCATCCTCCATCAGGATGGACTGGATGTGCCATGCTGGCACACAGTAGGCACTCAATGATGTGATCTGGGCTGGAGCCAGTGCCCTCCTCTCCTGCCTGCTGTGTGCCACCAGAGCAGCCCACCGCGGGGGCCACGAGGGGGTCCGTGGGGCCTCAGTTGGTGTGCCCCTGTCTCCACAGTCCCCGCGGTTCATCGGGCGGCGGCAGAGCCTCATCGAGGATGCCCGCAAGGAGCGGGAGGCGGCGGTGGCTGCGGCGGCCGCGGCGGCCTCCTTGGAGCCTGGGGACCCTCTGGAGGCCGTGGTGTTTGAGGAGAAGGCGGGGAAGGCTGTGCTGAATCTGCTCTTCTCCCTGGGGGGCACCAAGCCCTCAGCACTGTCCCAAGCCATGAAGGTGTTTGAGGTGAGGGCCCGCAGTAGGTGTGCACACACGTGTGCATCTGTGGGTGCATGTGTGGAGGACCATGCGTGGCCAGGGCTGCCGCAGAGGTGAGTCCCTGTCCCCTCTACAGCAGAAATGTGGCTGCTCGGGCCACGGCAGGCCAGTGGGGAAAGGTCTCAGTGCCACGGTGGCCCTGGTGCGCCCCTGTGTTCTCGGGAGCTCCCTGAGCACAACCTCGGGGCTGAGGCCACCAAGCTCTGCCACGCCACCCACCTCATCCACCACCAAGCTCCCCACCACCACCTGCACAGGGGTAAGGTGTGAGCCTCCCAGCAGGGCAGCCTGGGAAGTGGAGGGCAGGGTCGAATGCCCCCCCACCCACCTGCCTTCCCACCAGCCAGCAGCTAATGTGACAGCCGATTGTATTAGCCGCTCCAGCCACACTCCCGGAAGAAACTCCCAAATGACATTAGAGCCAGACTCCCCGAGAGCTCCCAGGGCTGGCTTTGTGGCCCGAGGGCCATTGCGAGCGATGGCCCTTGACGCTGGGTAGCAGGAGGTGACAGTGAAGCGGACCCCTTTCTGTCAGCCCCCTGGGTGCTCAGGGCTCCCTCTGCGGGGGCCTGAGCCTTCTGTCTGTGACAATGTCGGCTCCAGGGCCCACC
This sequence comes from Daubentonia madagascariensis, assembly GCA_023783475.1. Classification (NCBI taxonomy): domain Eukaryota; kingdom Metazoa; phylum Chordata; class Mammalia; order Primates; family Daubentoniidae; genus Daubentonia; species Daubentonia madagascariensis. The sequence continues at coordinate 225,419 of JAKFHU010001716.1, read as the reverse complement.
CACCAGACCTGGGAGTGGCTGTTAGGCCCAGATGAGGCCACCAGGGGTGGAGTTGGACTATGCGGGCACAGCCTCAGGGCACACAGGCAGTGCGGCCAGGAAGCCAATGAAAGGTCAGGAAGTGACAATTCCGGGTTAGACATATCAGACAAACGCTGGCCAGGCAGCGGTGTCGGACCCGAGTTTGGAAGGGGTCCGTGTGCTGCTGGCTGCCAGTCGAGGGCAGGACGGGGCCCAGCGGGCAGCAGAAGTGCCCCTCCTTGCCGTCCCCCCCGCCTCTCTCTTTCTCCTTCTCTCCTTCTTCCTGCTTTTGTCCCCTAAGACATTTGAAGCCAAAATCCACCACCTGGAGACCCGGCCCACCCAGAGGCCCCGGGCCGGGGGCCCCCACTTGGAGTACTTCGTGCGCTGCGAGGTTGCCCGCAGGGACCTGGCTGCCCTGCTCGGTTCTGTGCGCCAGGTGTCAGAGGATGTGCGCAGCGCCAGGGAGGACAAGGGTGAGGCCGGCTTTCTGTCCTTGAGTGTAACCAAATGACCTGGAGACGTTGGGGTGCAGAGGTTCCCGCGGGGGGGGCCCTAACATGAGCCACCTCCAGGACCCCCCCCCCACCGCCCCGGTCACAGCCCCGGCTGCCTCTGCCTCGCCAGAATCCCCGGGGGCTGCTTGCAGGTGACGCCGCCCCCACGACCCCACACTCACTCAGGACCTCTTCCCTCTGTCCTCCTGTGAAGTCCCCTGGTTCCCAAGAAAAGCATCGGAGCTGGACAAGTGTCACCACCTGGTCACCAAGTTTGATCCTGACCTGGACTTGGACCACCCGGTGAGCCTCCACCCCCAATCATGTCCCCCCACCCTTAGCCTGACACTGGACGGAAGGTCTGTGTGCTGCAGAACCCCCGTGGCCTGGCACCCCTGCCCCCGTCACAGCCGCGCCTGGGCTGGTGGGCAGGGGAGGGGCAGGACAGCCTCCTGAGCAGGCGCATGTTCCCTCTGCCATCAGGGCTTCTCGGACCAGGCGTACCGCCAGCGCAGGAAGCTGATTGCTGACATAGCCTTCCAGTACAAGCAGTAAGGGGCCATCCACCATGGGGACCAGGCTGTGTCCTGTGGCCTTGCACTAGACCTGGGGGTGGGAGAGAAGGACAAGGGCCATCTTTGTCACCAGCATCATCACCTCTGCCGTCAACACGGCCACTGACTTGGGGTTGGGCTTCTTGCCAGGCAGCTCTGCCCCAGGGTTCTGTGTGTGTTAACTCGGCCATCCCTTTATAATGTTCTGAGGTGGGCACTGGCGTTGTCCCTAAATCCCAGGTGAGGAAACTGAGGCACAGAGAGGTTAAGCAGCAGTTGGCTGAGGGCACAGCCGGGCCCCACGAACAGTCAGCCGAGTGCAGCCTCCTGTCCGTGCCCCCCAAGGCCTCGCTGTACATGACTGGCATGGGTCCCAGCCCAGCAAGGCTCCCTCCCACCCTCCCTCCCTCCTGCCCTTCCTGCTCCCCAAGGGGACCTACTGACCACTGACTCCCTCCACAGTGGCAACCCGATCCCCCGTGTAGAATACACCACGGAGGAGATTGCCACCTGGTAAGATGCCAGTGACAACCAGCCGGGGCTGGAGCGAGACATGGAGACAATTCCCAGAACCCCTATGTGCGAGGGCCGCCTCCAAGGACACTGGTACAGCAGGAGAGACTAAGGCCAGGAGGAGGAGGGATTTCCCCAGTCCCAGAATGTTGTGCTGGGAGCAAGAGGCTGCCCGATTTGTCAGGTCATCCCCAGGAAGATGAGGGATGGCCCCCCACAGCCCCCTGCCACCTGGAATCCCCAAAGCTGCCAGCAAAAGCCCCTCCCAGTGGCCAGGGTCTTTGGGGGTCAGCAAGAGGCCTTCAGTGTGGGTGGTGCAGGCAGACGGGGTGCCTGTGGGGGTGCAGAGTGAAGTGCCCACAGGAGGTGCTGCTGGGGTGTGGTCTGGCACTGGGGGAGCATTGGGCAGGCCCTGAGACCCTCGGCCTGCAGGAAAGAGGTCTACACCACGCTGAAGGGCCTCTATGCCACACACGCCTGCCGGGAGTACCTGGAGGCTTTCCAGCTGCTGGAGCGCTTCAGTGGCTACCGGGAGGACAGCATCCCCCAGCTGGAGGACGTCTCCCGCTTCCTGAAGGGTGCGACAGTGCACGGGAGGGTCCCAGAGGAGGGGGGCTGGGGACGGTCACCCGCAAGTCCCAGCCCAGCTTGGGTGCCAACCTGAACGATGCGGCCCCTTGCAGAGCGGACGGGCTTCCAGCTGCGGCCTGTGGCCGGCCTGCTCTCTGCCCGTGACTTCCTGGCCAGCCTGGCCTTCCGCGTGTTCCAGTGCACCCAGTACATCCGCCATGCGTCCTCACCCATGCACTCCCCCGAGCCGTGAGTGTGCGCCCTGCGGTCATCCCTGCACCATGGCCCTGCCCCCCACAAGGTGGCCAGGATGTGCCTTTATAAATGAAGTCACAGAGCCATGGAGGCGCCCGGCCCCATGGTCCCCGAGCGAGGGCAGAGGGAGGGTGTGGGGTAGGCTGATGCCCCAGCCCCACCTCCCTTCTCCCCCGCCTGCCTGCCGCAGGGACTGCTGCCATGAGCTGCTGGGGCACGTGCCCATGCTGGCCGACCGCACGTTCGCCCAGTTCTCCCAGGTGCGCCGTGGCCTGGGGCTGGGAGCCGGGATCACTGGGGTCCTGGGCAGGGGCTGGGGCTCCATGTGCTAGCGGTGCTGTGTGCTCCCGGGTCCCACCACAAGGGTTCCATGCCCCCACGATTGACGGTGCCCTCGTGGGTCTGGGAGGCTTCAAGGCGAGGGCAACCTGCAGCAGATGGGGTGGGTGGGCCCCGCCAGGCTCTCTAGCGCATTACAGCAGACCGGGGCCCCAGCAGAGGGGTCCCACGGCCTGTACTGCCACCTGCCGGCCCCTCAGGAGCAGCGGATCGTGGGCCCTTGGTGTCCAAGAGGCCCCCGGAGGGGCTGCTGACACCTCAGGCACGATGCAGGGCTGTCTCTGCACCCTTCAAGCTCCTCTCCCTCCACAGGACATTGGCCTTGCGTCCTTGGGGGCCTCTGACGAGGAAATCGAGAAGCTGTCTACGGTGGGTTGCTTCTCCCGCGGGGCCCTGGGGGGCGGCTTCCAGATTCAGGCCACGCCCTCCTGTCTGTCCTGCGGAGGTCTCTGCTTCTGTCCAGGGAGTGTGGCCCTCCCCTGCTGACCGGCCCACAGCCTGGCCGGGCCCTGCCTGGGCAGGTGGTGCCCGGCCACAGTTCCTGGGGCTGCCGGGTGGCAGCTGTCTCTCGGCTGACACTGCCTGGCTGTCCCAACAGCTGTACTGGTTCACAGTGGAGTTTGGGCTGTGCAAACAGAACGGGGAGGTGAAGGCCTATGGCGCCGGCCTGCTGTCCTCCTACGGGGAGCTCCTGGTGAGAACTTCTCCCTGCTGCAGCCCCCGCAGAGGGAAACCTTGCTGGGCCTCCAGGACGCAGGCCCTCTTTGGAGAAAGCTGGTCTCTGCCCAGTCCCCAGCCCACACCGTCCCCAGGCCTCTGGAGGACCGGCGGGGGGAGGAAGGGGTGAATCCACGCCTAGAGCCCATCGTGGAGTCAGGCCATAGCGCTCCGGTGCCCTCGGGGCCATGGGGTGCCAGGTGACCCCTGTGGCCTCCTGCCAGCACTGCCTGTCTGAAGAGCCCGAGATCCGGGCCTTCGACCCCGACGCTGCGGCCGTGCAGCCCTACCAAGACCAGACCTACCAGTCGGTCTACTTCGTGTCCGAGAGTTTCAGCGACGCCAAGGACAAGCTCAGGTAGGCAGGGCTCCAATCTGGACAAGCCAGGCCTTCATCCCAGCCACCAGCGGGGCTGGGCCTGTGAACCCCCGTCACAGGTGAGGGGGCGGAGCCTCAGTTACAACACCCCTTGTGGCAGGGGCACCCACACAGCCTGGGGACGGGGAGACCTCTGGAGCTGGGGGCTGCTTGGCTGGGCCCAGGCCAGCCTTCTAGGAGTTGGCGGGGACCTTCCCAGCCCTGCCCGCAGAGTAGCCGGGGGCGCTGGGATGGCGGAGGGGTCGGGTACAAGGGGGATGTGGCAGGGCTGGGGTGGGGGGCACGGGGTCGCAGTGAGTTCCCAGGGCTGGGGGCTGGGGGTGCAGTGACAGGGGTGTCCCGGAGAGGGGGGCAGAACCCAACAGGCTCAACCTCCTGAAGGGTCTTACCTTTTCCCCTCCAGCCTCCTGTGGTACACTGGGGAAACTGAGGGTAGGGGCTGTGTTCGGCATGGAGAGGAGGGGAGGGCTGGATCCCACCCACAAGCTCAGGGACTCTCCAGGGCACATGGTCAAGGAAGGCTTCCTGGAGGAGGGGGGCCCAGCTGGGTGCAGAGAGGGGTGGGGTGCCCAGCACAGGCTCCCTTAGGAGAGCTGCCTGGCCCATCTCCCTGTCTCCCTCCCCTCACCCGGCCCTGGAGGAGGCCTCAGGGTCTGGCCTTGTCCAGGTGGTTGGACAGAATGAGTTTTGGGGGCCACGCGGCTCAGAAGAGCCCTGGGAGCTGAGCCCACTGCGACAGTAGGGACCCAGCCCCCACCCTCCCGCTGCCTGGAGGCTGCAGACTCTGCCCCAGGTGCCCAGCTCTGCCCTGTCTCCTCCATGCCCCCATTGGGTTACTGAGGGTCTGCCCCCTGTCCCCCCTCCCCAGGAGCTATGCCTCACGAATCCAGCGCCCCTTCTCTGTGAAGTTTGACCCCTACACACTGGCCATCGAAGTGCTGGACAGCCCCCGTGCTGTCCTGCGCTCCCTGGAGGGCGTCCAGGACCAGCTGCACACCCTCACCCACGCGCTGAGCGCCATCAGCTAGGCGCATGGGTGTGACCTGAGGGCCCCAGTGGGCCCACCCTGGGGTCTCCCAGCCCCTTCCCCAACCTCCTCGGCTCCTGCCTACCCCAGAGCTCAGGCCCACATAAGGGGCTGGGTCTTGGGCACCCTGGAGCCTGCCTGGTAACCAGGGCCCCCCACACCCTCCCTGCCACCCGGGCCCCCCACTCCCACCTGCTGCTTGTCAGCTCTGTCAGCTAGTGTGTGCACCTGATGTCCTTGTTGCTGCTGCTGCCCGCTGGGCCCCTGGGGCTGTGGGGTGGCCCTGTGCTGCCTGTCACCCCCGCCCCAATGCTGTATGCCACCCCACTCACCCTCTCAATAAAGAAGGAACGGTCTCTGCACGCACGCCTGGCCCCGAGTCTGTGCCACAGACAGACCTGCGGAGCCTGGGCCCCTTGCGCCCCCAGCCTAGCTCAGGCCCGGCAGGGAGCAGGGTCGCAGCTGTGCTGACTGCGGGGTGGTCTCCATACCCGGGGTCCCAGCCTCTGACAGCAGGCAGCAGAATGGGGGGCGGGACACAGCTGCTCTGATCCCCCACCCCACCCAGAGCAGGACCTGGGCCTCTATGTGCTCCCCAAAATGTGTGCTGAGGGCAAGAGTCCAGCCAAGCTGGTTCCCAGGAGGACTCTCCAGGGCCCCCCATCTCCCCAGCAAGGCAGGTGGGGGCTGGATTACGGGCTCTGTGAAACTCCCCCAGCTCACCTGCGGGGTCTGGACGTCATGCTCTGGTTGCAGCCCCCTGCACCATCCAGGCCTGGCCGGATACCCTCCGTCCCACCCCACCTCTGCCCCTGGAGAGAGCAGCCCCAGGGCTTCCTGTGAGGACCTCCCCCTTGCTCCCTGCAGGGTGAGGGGACGCCAGCCAGTCTGCAAGGTCCTGCTCATGGCCTGCAGCTGCCCCTACCATGCCCTACGAGGACCCTCGGCTTGGCCACCAGCAAAATCCCACTCATCCACCAAGGCCCTGCTGGCACAGCGCTCCTCTCCAGTCCTCCCCGGCACTCTGTCCTTCCATCAGCTGCTCCTCACATGCCTTGTCTGTTCCCAGCCCCCCAGTGTCCACATCCATTCAGCCCACAAGGCCACACCAGGGACATTTCTTCAGGGCCGTGAGCCCCACGAAGCCCCTGGGGAAGGGCTGATGGCCTCCCTTCCCCCCCGCCTGTCAGCCCCAGGCTCTGCCCTCCACCTAGGTCCTCCCCATCCAGCCTCCCTCCCTGCATGCTCCTCTCAAGGACGCACCATGTCTTCCCCAGCTGCAGAGGGGCCACGGAGCTCTGTGGTGTCCTGGGGTGGCCACCGTGTGTACTGCGGCAAGGAGGGCCCCCCACAGACAGCTGGCACCCGCCCTCTAAAGAGCCCTGCATGGGGTGGGGGGAGCCTGAGGCTTGGAGTGTGGGTGGGGGCAGCCCCTGAGTGGCCCCACGCTGAGTGCAGGGCAGAGGGTCCCTCTGGCAGGCTGGGGGGAGGGGCAGGGGCCTAGGCAGGGGTGGCAGGGACGGAAGAGGCAGGGCACAGGATGCCCCCAACCTGTCTTATCCCCTTGGTCTCAGGCGACCTCAGGGGAAGCTCTGCAAGGTCCTCACACTGGCGCTAAGAGGTGGGTGGAGGTGTAGGCAGGGGAGGCGCAGCATCCATGCACCCCCAGTGGTCAGCCTGGGCCTCTGGGCGCCTGTCCTGGGGAGCTGGGGGGGCCAGGGGTGAGCCCAGTGACACCCGAGGCAGGTGATGGGGTGGTGGGGCCTGGCCAGAAGAAAGGAGATAGGCCTGGCCCCTGGAAGAGGGGTGGGGACCGAGAGGGTACCTGGGCAGGGCCCGGAGGGGCCAGTGTGTGGCATGTGTGGGAAGTCATGTGGCCGTGCAGGGGGCATCTGCTGTCCTGTCATTGAAGATGTGGGTTGGTGCAGCCTCTTGGGGGCCCCTGGTACATGTCCTGGGTTCTGCCCCCCATGGGAGCTGAGGGCCTAGCTGGGCTGCTGTCCTGGGGCGTGGTGGGGCCATGGGCAGTGAGCAGGGAGGACACACATCCCCACGCCATCCACAGGGGTACCGTGGGCAGGCCAGGGCCTGAGCACAGGGTTCCAGGGGCAAGGGTGTAGAGATGGTGGCACAAAGACACCCCCACTCCCTGCAGCTCCAAGCTCTGCCACACTAATGTGGAAAATGGCTCAGGAAGTCCAGGCTTGGGCTTTGCTCTCCTGGAGACGCTTGCCCCCAGCTGTGACAGGGACAGCTCTGGCCATCAGGCCCCTCGTTAAGACACTAATGACCGCGTGGCCCCAGCAAGAGGTGCTGACGACCAAGGAGATGTTCCCGTAGACCCAGCACAGGGAAATGATCCAGAAACTGCAGCCTCAGCCCCCGGCCATCTGCCGACCCCCCAGGCCCTGATGAGCCAGGCAACTGGGCTCAGGGGCAGGGGAGGTGGGCTCAGGGCTATAAAGCCCGCAGTGCCCAGCAGCCCCCAGCCCTGCGGACTAGCTGCATCCCTGGGCCGTCAGCAAGCAGGTCTGTGCCGTGGCCTCCATGTCAGCCTGGGTCTGGGGCTGCCGGGCTGGGGGGCTCCAGGGCAGCGGGACCCCAGGCCCCAGCTCTGCAAGGGGGAGGGGGGCGTGGGCTCCTCTCTTGGAGCATTCAGGGGGCAAGCAGGGGGTCCCAGGGCAGGGCGCCTGCCTGCGCCGGCCTCAACCCTGCCCTCTTCCAGGTCCTCACCCCCCCAGCATGGCCCTGTGGATGCGCTTCCTGCCCCTGCTGGCTCTGCTGGCCCTCTGGGGGCCCGAGCCTGCCCCTGCTTTTGTCAACCAGCACCTGTGCGGCTCCCACCTGGTGGAGGCGCTCTACCTGGTGTGCGGGGAGCGAGGCTTCTTCTACACGCCCAAGACCCGCCGGGAGGTGGAGGACCCCCAGGGTGAGCACCCCCAGCCTGCATGGGCAGAGGTGGGCAGGAAGCTGTCCCCAGTTGGGAGTCAGGCCAACTCCTTTAAAAAGAAAAGGAAGTTCTCTTGGTCACATCCTAAAAGTGACCAGCTCCCTGTGGCCCAGCTGGAGAATCTTGGCTTGAGGACAGTGTTGGCTTTGGGAGGATGAACCCCCGATGGCTCCTCTGAGGACAGCACGGCCCTCCCCGGCACCTGTCCTCCTCAAACAAACCCCCCAGCCCATTTCTCCACCCTCATAGGACGACAGCAGCTTCAGGGGAGGACTTTTAATAAGTACATCAAGGCCTGGGTCCCTGTGCAGGGAGGAGGCTGGTGGTCTCAGGGTGACCCAGGGATCAGGGGTCCCCATCCACCTGCCTGCATGCCTGTGGGCAAATGCCCTATCGCACTCTGCACATGGTAGCCAGCGGGAGTGGGCAAGGGCCTGGCCCAGGGACTCCCGGTGGCAGCGGGGAATCAGGAGATGGGCAGGCTCTGGGGATGGTGCCAGTGGGCACCTGTCACGCTCCTGCCACGGCACTGCCCTGGGCCAGGGAAAGGCACAGGATGTGGGGGCTTGGGAGCCTGCCTGTCCCTGCCAGTGGCGACCGTGGGCTGGGGGCAGGTGGGCTCTGTCTCCCTGACGGCGTCACCCTGTGTCTCTCTCTGCCTCGCTGCTGTGCCGGGGCCCGCTCTGGCACTGCCTGCCCTGGCAGTGGGGCAGATGGGGCTGGGTGGGGGCCCCGGCACGGGCGGCCTGCAGCCCTTGGCCCTGGAGGTGCCCCTGCAGAAGCGCGGCATCGTGGAACAGTGCTGCACCAGCATCTGCTCCCTGTACCAGCTGGAGAACTACTGCAACTAGCCCAGCCCTTGGGGCCCCACCGCCCCACCCAGGCCCGGCATCTCTGCTCCCTGCACCCCAAGTGATGGAATAAACCCCTTGAATGAACCCTGCTGTGTAGTCTGTGTGTCATGAGACCCTATGCTGAGCCCAACTTTGCGGCACTCCCTGAGCAGCCCCTCCGAGCTTTCTCCACACTAACTGGGTGCCCACAGGCCTGACGCTGGCCAGGCTGGGTCCGTGGCAGTGCCCTCCCCCAGGTGCTGAGCACCTGTTGGATGCCTGCTGCCCCCTATCCTGGGGTTCCGGGGGGACTCGGGCTAGCTGAGGGGCTGTAGCGTCTGTGGGAGCTGACTGCCCCTTGTTCAAATGCCCTGGGCTCTCAGGGTCCCCAGAGAATTTCCAGGGAAAGAGAATGAGGACATTCCAGCGACTTCTCCCCACCTAGCCCTCCCAGGCCCTATTTTCAGAGCTATTTCTGATGGAGTCTCTGCGCAGGGAGGAGGCTGGGCTGGCAGAGGGGTCCTGCAGGGGTGGGGCAGGAAGGGCTGAGACACTGCTGAGGCTAGGTCTCCCGCGGTGCCACCTGCCATCCCTAGCTCTGGGCAGGTGGGGGACGGTCACAGCCCCCAGCCCAGACTCAGCCAGCCACCTGAGAGACGCTAGCACCCTAGAGGAAGCAGGAGGCCGGATGACTCCCTGCGAGCCGGGGGCAGATGGAGGGGTGGTCGCGGGCGGGGCCTCAGAACCCCGCTTCTCAGGGAACACTGGCTGTGAGGCCCTGAGACCACTCAGGTCAGGGAACCGCTAGGGCCACAAGGCCAGGGACCAGGCCTGGGGTCTGCCAGCCACCCCTCAGCCCTCTTCCTCCCTACGGGCAGGACCACTCAGCCAGATTCCTCCAGCCGCAAGCCTGGTGGTCAGCCCCAAAAGTGCCCGAGGGCCCCGGCAGCAAGGTCACACTGGGTTCAGGTCTTTGGGGGTCCTGACATGAATCTTCTTCGGCACCCACTGAGCACAAGTGGCTCTGCTGGGCACCCAGCCTAGAGGGCAGATGGGAGCCCGGGGCTACCTGGGCTGACCGTGGCCTGGGAGGTCAGCGGGTGACTCTGGCCACCAGAAGGCCTGGCCAGCCTGTCTGCCACCCAGGCCAAACCAATCTGCGCCTTTCCTGAAAGCTCCGCCCGGGCCAGGGCTTGGGATGGCTGGGCCTGGGGCTGGGCACCCGGGCCCCAGTGGCGGCAGATCACTTAGAGCACAACCTGCAGCTGAGGGCCACCAGGCAGCCTCCTCCCTGCAGCCCCGAGGTCGCCCCCTACCCACAACGGCATTGACACCTCCCTCCAGAGATGTTGCAGGCCCCCAGCAGGCCCCGCCCCTGGAGTGGGGGACAAGGCTGGGCCGGCGGGTGGACAGCCGGACACTGGACCCGGAAGAGGAGGGAGGAGGTGCCTGGGGCCAGCCGCAGGCTGTCCACAGGAACGCCTAGCTGGCCCCGTTCGCATGGTAGAGGCAGGGGCGTCCTTCCAGAGCCGAGGTACGTGTGCTGGGCCAGAGCTGAGAGCAGACGTGGGCCGGCTGGGGCAGGCTGTCCCTAGGGCAGCCATTGGCCAAGCCCAGCACCCTGGCTGGCCCTGATGGCAGCAAGGCTTTGGGAGGGGTGGGCAGATGCTTCACCCTGAAGTGCCAACAAACTCCACAGGGGGTATGGGTCGGGGGCTGGAGGGCAACAGGAGCCCTTTGGCCCCAGGGGCTCGTGGGCCACCCAGCCTCGTGGGACTCCCAGTATGGCTGCTTCTGGGTGGTGCTGGGGGTGCTGAGGAGGGTCATTTGAAGGACCAAATTTTCTGTGGTGTCTGTCCTGGGGGACCTCTGGCCTGAGGCCTCAGGGCAGGGAAGGCTGCCCACCCAGAAGAGGCTTGGTCACAGGGTGCTGCCACCCACCATCCGCCTTCCTAAGAGCTGCCCCCAGTGCTGAGATCCTGGACCCCCCTCCCCACACCTGTCTCTTCCAGCCCCTCAGCCCCCCACCGCTGTGTCTGTGAGAAGGTTGGTGGGGGAGACCAGACAGGGTGTGGGGGTTGCTTCTCCATCCCCTGGGTGTAGACAAGAAGTGGCTGCCCAAGGTGCCAGGTGGCCCACTTCTCAGACTGCCTTCTGACGGGCACCACCCTGTGCGCTGACACCCTGCCCGGGGAATGTGGATGCTCTCTGGGCTCCCAGGCCACCCCATGTACGCCAGGCCCACAGACCTTGGCTCTGCCATCCCCACCTGGGCCGTGCCTGTGCTCTGCCCCTTCTGGGAATCTGCAGGACAGCCCTCCTGTGTCCTGAGACCCTGCCTGCCTTTGGAACCTGGGCAGCACTGCCCACAGGGCTGGCAGTGGTGATCAGCCATGTCCAGCCCTGCCTGTCACCCTGGTGTTGGGGGCTGGGGGTCCATCTAACTGCTCCCCAGCTGTGGGGCAGTGACGGTGGAAGAGCAGTTGCTCCCCAAAGCCTCTCAAACCTGCTGTGCCTCCCTTGCAACCTTTGCCCCATGTCTGGAGGGCCAGGGCTGTCACTGAGGGCAGCCTGCTCACTGGCCTCCTCTCTGTGTCACCTTCATATGTGCCATGCGGGGTGGGAACTCTTGTACCCGTGTGCTTCAAGGGAAGACTGAGGCCCAGAGTTGGGACATCTGTGCCGCTAGTGCCCCCACCCACCTGGGACACTCTGCCAGGGAGGCTGCCTCCAACCTGGCTCCCTGGGTTGTGTCTGTTCCTGGCACAGATGAACTGGCACCCGCGCCTGGCCCTTGGGGCTGTGTTTGCCTTCTCCTGTCAGCAGTAAATATTTGCTGTCCTCACTGCTCTCCAGGAAGAGCAGACCCTGCGGGGCATGGGAGGTGGATGCGGGGATGCTGAGGTGGACCCCCCACCCTTGGGGACCTGGTGCCCAGCGGGGTCCAGCCCAGGGAGAGGAGTAGCCCAGGGCAAGTGGGAAAGGTGTCCCTGGACAGAGCTCGGGCTGGACGCCGGCCGGTGTCTGTCTCCAGCCAGGCTGCGAGGGAGGGAGACCTTGGGCCTTGCCTGAGGACCTGGCGGGGCTGCCCCCCTGTGCAGGTGGCTGTTTCCTGGGTGGGCACCTGTGGACACCCAGCCATGTGGCCGGGAGCGGCCATTCACAGATGTGGCCAGCAGATGGCGCCAGAGGCCCACCCTGGCGGCTCTCCGGCTCGCTCGTGCCACCTGCGGCCACCACGCCCGGGCGGCTGCGGGGTCCCCCGCTGGACTCTGAAGGGCCTGGGGTTTAGGAAGGAGAGACAGAGTCTGAGGATGTTGAGCGGTGGCGGCTGTCAAGCCCCGGCTCCTCGCAGGCCGGAGACCCAGGGGAGTGTGGCCAGGGACAGCCCGCCGGACAAGGGTCCCGGGTCTGTAGCATTCTGAGAAAACCTCCAGCTAGAGTCTGACCCCATGTCCCGTCCCCCTCATGCTGCGGCTGAGGCCGGGGGCTATTGAGGCTGGAGGCTAATGGGGGGTCCTCACTCTGCCGTGGCCACCCCAACCACTCGAGCCAGAGGCCGAGTCCTCGTTCCCCTGTGACTCAGGGGCTTCAGGGGCTGCGGACCCTGGGGCCCAGGAGGCCTCAAGCTGGGGTCCCGCCAGGTCAGGGCGAATGCCCCGCGCCCAGCGCTGAGAGGAGAGGGAGGCCAGTTCTGAAAAGGACGTCTGGGGGTTGGGGGAAGACAGGGTCTGGGAACTTGGCGATTACAATGGGGGGTGCAGCCTTATCTCCCCCCTCCACTATTGTTCCTGGCCTTGGCTGTAGGAACAGCGAGGCAGATTCCTTCGAAAGTGGAGCCTGCTGGAGGTGGCCTCCCCACCATCCCCGCACAGCCTGGTCGTGCTGTGCTGGCGCCGAGCATCCCGCCGGCCCTCCCGCCTGCCGCTGCTGTCCTCAGCTCACTGTCCTGCGCCCAGATGGCTGCTAGCCCCGCCCCACCCAGCTTGGACTCCCCAATTCCTGCCCATCTGCTGCTGTCAGGAGACCCCATCCCTGACCCCAGGCACCCCTGAGACAGCCTCCAAGGCTCCCACAGTGTCCTTGAGGCTGCCCCTAGAAGCTGGACTTGGGGCTGTACCAAAGGGTCACCCCATCATCCCCATTTTCTAAGGCAGGGGTGAGAGAAGGGGTCTCAGGGGTACCTGTGTGTCCATGACTAAGCTGGAGTCGGAGTCCCTAGGCTGAGGGTGAAGTGGGGGTGCCTCCCTGCCCCCCTCACCAGGTGTGCTCAGAGAGATCCCAGTGGCCAACATCCCAGCAACCACCACTGGCTCCCCATCTGCAGACCAGTGGGGGTCCTTCCCAGCCACGCCCAGCTCTGTGCTTTGCCAGGGATGAAGGTTGGCCTTGAGGCAGCCCAGCCTGGGGGTCTGCAGCCCTGTGAGCTTCGGGGGAGGCTCCAGCTCTGCAGCCCCATGTGGACCGGGCTGCTGAGTTAGCAGAACCTGAGGGCTGCCCTGAGCCCCACATTCCGCCTGGGCCTTGTTCCGACCCCCTTCCCAGCCCATCTGTGTTTTTGGAAAACAGAGCTGTAGCCCGACAGCCCTGCCAGCTGTGGCTGTTCATGCTGAGACCTGAAGTGCACGCTGCTGTCCCTCCAAGCCCACCCTCACTTGGGAACTTGGTGCCGTTCCAGCCCAACCTCCCCAGGCCTGCCCTGCCTGCCCCCCGCCCACATGCAAGGCCTGCTGCTTCCCGGGCTGCTGAGGGACCTTGGGAAATCCCTGACCCTCTCTGGGCCTCAGAGTCCTTGGCAGGGTTTGTCACACATGGGTGGCTCAGCAGGAGGTGAGGACAGGGCAGGGAGTGGGGCCTGGGGGTCCCTGGGTGGACTGAGGCACCTGAACGTGCAGCTCTGGCGATGGCCGCCTGGCCCTTCATGGTGCCTTCCCAAGGTCCAACCTCCAAGGTCCAAGGAAAGCTTCAAGGGGCAGGAAGTGGCTTCCTTCCTGTCCACCTGGGTGTGCGCCCCGACCTGGGCCCAGCTGTGGGACAGGAGTGTGCGGGGGACCAGGCTCCAGGCAGGAGGAAGAGCTGGCTGAGAAACAGGAGAGAGAGGGAGGCTGGGGCACCCCCAACCCCACTCCAGCTGCACAGTCAGAGCTCAGAACAGAGGAAGCAGGAACCAGCAGTCAGGGAGGCTTCCTGGAGGAGGTGTCTCCAAGGCATGAGGAGGTGTCTCATGCCTCCGCCGGCACGGCAGCCTTAAAGACCAGTCCATGCTGGGCTACTGTCCCCAGGGGTGCAGACCCATCCTGGTACAACCCACGCCGCCCTTCACCAGAGACATGACAGCCGGCAGGCCAGGCAGGCCAGGCAGGGCTGGGGTCCTGGCTCTGCCCCTCCTGGCTGTGTGGCCTTGGGAAAGTTACTTAACATCTCTGGGTCTCGGTTTCCTCATCTGTCAGAAGGGAACGAAAGGAGACCCTGCCTGCCTTGGCTGCTGAGAGGGTGAGTCGGGGGAGCCCCTGGCAGGGCTGTGCCCTCTCAGCCCCTCCGGCAGCAGGACAAGCCATCTCCATGTCTGGCCTCCTGCCTGCTGTCCACATAGCCGGGGGCAGGGATGGGAATTGTGGCCACAAAGTAGGAATCTCCAGGTGTCCCCAGGGAGCCTGCTTTCTTGTAGCGCTGTGCTGCCGCCCCCAAGCGTGAGTGCACCCCAAAGCCCGTCCGCACCTGCTCCTTTCCTGGGCCAGCACGTGGTGCCTCAGAGCCCACAGCCTAAGACCATGAGTGATCCCAGCATGGAGGTGTCCTCCAGGACCAAGGCCACAGGGCCAGCCTATCCACGTGGGTGGGGAGGTGTGGGACTGCAGGCACGACCCGTCCAGACTCTCACTTCAGTGTTCCTGTGGTTGCCGACCCTCTCTGGGCCTTAGTCTCATGGGGACAGCAGCACGGGTCTGCTTCTCCTCTGGGGATGATAGGCCAGGGGATCTAATGTGTCTTCTGGGGAAAGCTGCAGTACCCACGGCTACCAGGCATGGCTGTGGATATGTGGGAAGGGCCCAGGGTGGAGGCACAGGCGCACAGCTCGGGTGGAACAGGCAGGAACACGGGGCTTGCTCAGAGGGGCTTGGGAGTGCCCTCGATGCCAAGGTGCAGTCTGAGGGCGGCCCCGTGTGCCTGAGGCCCCTCATGGGGGAGGACTCTTTGCAGCTCCTTGAACCCCCAGCCCACCCACCGTGGCAGCCCAGGGCAGGGAGGGACCGCTCAGGTCTTCCTCTCCCAGAACTCCAGAGTCCTCTGAGCTGGCCAGTCCCACCTGAGCAGGTGGAGGTGTCTTTGCAGATAGAGCCCCCAGGGCCTGACGGCCTGTGGCAGAGCTATTGACCATCTAGGCTGCACTTCCGTGTTGTCCCAGAAAGGAATGTTTCAGTGCCAATGGCTAGGGGAGCCAGGGAAAATATAACTTTACATCCAGGAAAGTGTAAAATTGAACAATTTATTAGCATTTACTCTGGGCCAGAGAGGGCTACCCACACCCACACATTGCATCTGTGAGGTCAGAGGGGAGAATGGAGGCTCGGGGTGAACTGGTTGGCCCAAGGTCGTTGGCAGAGCTAGGGTGTGAACTGGGTCAGCCTCCGGGCCCTCTGCCCACTCCTGTGCCCCGTCTGAATCACACCTGTGGGAGCTGCACAGGATGGCCCTTGGCCCAGCCAGCCCCTCGGACTGTGGCCCTGTAGCCTTGGGGGCAGCCTCACCCCTGCCAGGCTGCCCCCTGGGGAGGCACTGGGCCACCCCGTACCCCAGAGGTGCGTGGCTCCAGGGACATCTGGTGTGTTCAGGATGGGGTCGTGGGTTACATCCTTCTGTTGCCTCAATCCCCAGGGTTGGGTGAAGCGGCCTTGTAGTTACCTGGGTGACGTTGATTTATAGGAAAGTGGCTGCAAGTTCTTCAGTTGGCCACAAGGTGTCAGGCTTGGGCCAGATTTGGAAATTCCCACTTTCAGGTGGAGCAGGCAGGGCTGGGAACAAAGTGCAGCCCGTCCCGTGCTCCTCCCAGGGACCCTGCCTCTGCCCCAGGGCCGCTCAGTAATACATCCGATTCTATTTTGGTACCAATATAATACAGTTTCCTCTCTCAGAACACAATGGATGCTTCAGGAAGGTGTTCCAGGTTTAACCTGTGGCTTTGGGTGCCCACCGTGCCACAACCCCCTGAGCAGGGGAACACATAAAGGGAGGAATTTCCTCAGGCCTGTCCCATCCCCTGCCCATTCTGTAATGCCAGGATAGAGGCAGGTAAGAACCTCAGATCCAAGTGCGAAGGTGCCGGACCCACTCGTACCCCGAACACTGCAGAGGGGCCTGTCCACTGTAGGGAGAGGTGTCCTAGCTTTGCCCCCCAGCGCCCTCCTTCCCGGAGTGCCCCAAATTGCAGCCCCTAAAACCTTTGGGTCGTGCCATTGTAATTCTAGAAATGACCACCAGGTGTCAGTATGAGGCCACTTAAGAAGCTAAGTGGCAGCAACCTGGTGCTGGGGATTTCTGGGGGTACCCCAATTCTCTCCTGCCTAAATGAGGATCCGACCAGATCCCTAGGATGGACTGATCCTCTTTTAGGCCTAAGAGGCAGTGGAGCAAGCAGGTTTCTGCTGTGTGGACGCCTTCACCCCAGCACCCCAATATTTGTCTGTTTTGTGGTCCTTCTCACCTGTGTCCCCTGTGGGCCATGTGTTTCCCCCATGTAAAACCCATGGAATGTAGTTCTGGAGGGGTCAAAGTCCAACTCACCCCAACTCACCGCCCCCAGTGCCTCTAGTCCTGCCTCAGTGCACCATGGCTTAGCTTCCACCCATGGGCCCTTCCTACCTGGCCCCCTTTTCCTGACCCCTTCCTCTTGCTTAAATACCCTGGGTTCCAAGATCCTTCTGGACAGAATGACCCCGGACTGGAATGAGCCCTTTCTGTGCTGGGCCAGAGATGGAAATCCAGTCCAGGGCCAAGTTCAGATTCAAGACACCATTTTGGTGATGGGAGGCTCCACATTTCCAGGAGTTTGATCCATGGGCTGCTTCCCTTTCAGCCCCTTAGCTTCCTGCCCCCTCAATCTGGGGACACTCCTTTGATGCATCTCCATGGAACCCCCCGGTCTGGCTCAGTGACAGCCCTTCTCCCTCCCTTGCTCCATCTGCAACTTGAAAAGTCCCAGCCAAGTATCCCCAAAGGGCCCTGGCAGTGGCTGCCTGCAACATCTGGGCATTTTGCAGCAGACGCCAGAGGGCAGCACATGCTGCAGTGTCCCAAAGCCACAGAACCCCAATGCATAGTTAGAGCCAGCACGGGCAAGTGACTGCTTCACCTCAAGAATTGTGAGCTACTTCACACTGACTTCTGTCTATGAGCTCTGGACCTGACTCAGGGCCATTAACACTCCTCCCCACCCAAAAGCCTAGTGAGGAGTCCCACCTGCCTTCCTCCTATGGGGTGGTATGACACTGAGGCATCTGCATCCTGTTTAAGATACCACCCACACACACCAGATCTGAGTCACCCTCAAGTTTAACCCTTTTCCCTACTGAAAGCCCTGACATCCCCACTAGATGCCCCATTGCTCCAGCTAAGGAAGGGAGTTCAGATGAGGGCTTGAAAGACAAAGGGAGAATTAAATCCCAACACAGGCTGGTAGGCTGGATAAGAAACACACAGAGAATGGGTGGTTGAGGTGCATGGGTGCAGGGAGGGTGGGGACTGGTAGCTCTCTGGGAAGTACACAAGTCTTTGCCTCTCCCTGAGTCTTTGCTCTGTGCCTGCTCTCCCTGCAGGCTTGGGAAAGAGGTTTCAAATTCCTAGGGAGATTTAGTCCAATGAGGCAGTGCTTCTACCTGAACTCTTCTCCAGCTGCTGTCAGCTCTGAGTCTGTGCCTTAATTGGAGTTTCATTCAGGCTCATGAGGCTGTGAACCTGGCCAGTCATCCTACCGAGGAATGCCTACAAGTACTCACTGTCTGCTGCCTGCCACTTGCAGCAGTATCCTTAGTGCCTAGCACCACACATACAGTGTAGGGGTCAGATCAGATGTGACTGGTGAAGGGGAAAAACTCCTAGCTGAGTCCCCTGCCCATGGAAGATGGAAGGATAGGACAGCACTGCACACAGCTGCCTTGGAAGCACCTAAAAAGCAATTTTTCTGCTCATTCTTGAACCCTGCTTATTCCCCACCCCCATTTTACCAGTGCCACGCCCACTGGCATTCCAGGGTATCAAGTAACTGCCAGGAGTCCCTCTAGTAAAGCCCCACCCACTCCCCACCTCCTCCACACAGTCCCCACCTCCTAGCTAACAGCAAGTGCTTCTGGTTTATGCCCATGCCCACAGATGCCTTTCTGCTGGGTCAGGGGCAGGCCAAACCTCTGCCCCCTAATGCGCCATGCCCTAGTGTGGGAAAGTGCCACAGCCAGCCACCCCAGCACTACCGAGTTGGTGCAAAGCTCCCCAAATTTGGAGGGGCTCAGGGAAAGTAGTGGAGGGGACGAGGAGGTGAGGGGCCAAACTACAATTTCAGTTGGCATTTGAGCAGGTGCTGTGCTCAGTGGTGGAGAGCCTATCCTACTTCTAGAGGCCCTATTATCATGCACACTCTAAAAGGGCCCTTCCTCATCTCTCCAGCCTCAGCCTCAGCCCCCTCCTCCTCATCCTCCACATCAAGCTGGCTGGAGGGTCTGGGCACCACAGCCAGAACACCCCCTGCTTTGGCGGCGACTGCTAATATTGGCCCGGCCAGCGGATCATCGTCCAGGCAGTTTCGGCAGAGAGCCTTGGGCACCAGTGACTCCCCAGTCCTCTTTATCCACCGTCCGGGAGCTGCAGGGACCGCGCAGCGACTAGAGTACAGGTAGCTGGGCTTCCCTTCCTCAAGCTGTACCCTCTGAGTGTATGAGAAAAGCTGCATTTTGAGTGTTCAGGCATAGGTGGGCTGGGGGCTTAGAGCAGCTGATTCCCAAAAGTAGTTTCAACTTTGGAGGGGACAGGAAAGACAGTTGGGGAGGGGATTCCTCCATAGGGCTGCACAAAGCCACAGAGGCTTTTGCAAGGAAAATAGGTTTTCCTTTACTAATCCACCAGGCAACATGGGAGGGGCAGGGGAGGAGGGGAGGGCTGCTCTTCCCAGCAGGAGTGCACAGCTGTTTTTGCAAATGTAAAAGGAAGAGTTTTTCTGTGTGAGAAGTTTCCTCTTGCTGCACCCCCCACCATACCACCACCAATCCCAAAGACAAACAGGAGACTGTGCAGAGGGGCCAGGGGCCTGAGATTCTGGAGTAGGTGTATAATATATACACACACATATATACACCATTTTAAAAGTTAAGCTTCCCTCTCTCCCTACTCCCCACACCTCCCGACCAGCAGCAAGAAATAGGAAAGGAGAGTGAAGAGAAGGACCATGAAGGGACAATGTGCTTGATATCTTCAGCAGGGTTTTCAAAAAGTAAAGCTTCCCTCTTCCTGACAGTGTGCCAGTGTGCCTGGTTCTCTCTGCCACTCTCCCAGCCTCCCCTGCCCAAGGACAGCTGGGGCCGCAGCAGCTCCACTGGGAGCACATTTACCTTTGCATGAAGTTTTTCTCTCTTGCACCCTGGATCCCAGATTCCTCCACCCACACAGTGTGGTGTTTGTGGGGAGGGGTTCATTTCCCCAGAGAAGCCCAGCTGCACCCCACTCAGCAGCCTTCTCAATGCAGAGCTGTGTATCTTTTGGTTTTTGCCTGGGAGCCCTCCTTGCTTCCATACAAGGTGGGAGTGTTCGGAAGTGGAGGGAGAAACTTTCATATTTTGGCCTTTGAGGCAGGCCATTTGTGTGCACCCCATCAGTGCCCAGGCAGAAGGGGCCAGCCCGTCCAACAGAAGGGTGTCCTGCCCCTCCACCAGCATGTTTTAGCCCTGACTGCTGTGGCGCCCTTCCCGGGTGAACTGCTTGCTACTTTCTCCCTCCCTTGTACCTTGAAACAGGGAGAGCTAGGAGCAGAGGGACAGGAGGGGGATGTGCCCAAATCCCGACAAGGTGACCCACAGGCAGCCTGGGGAGGGGAAGGGGACCAGGGCTCTGGCTGGGTGGGGGGCTGCTTTGTTTTTAAAGGGGATCATCTCAGGAACACCTTTTTGCTTTTCCCCAGAGGCCAAAGAATCACGGCTGAGCTTGTGCAGGAGGAGGTGGATTCCAGCCCCCAGCCCCAGAGCCCTGCTTCTCCTCTGGCTCAGCCCCCTGCCCAGCCTGCCCTTCAGCCTGAGCCCCAGCAGGCCAGAGCGACCAGAGACTCCAGTCCTGAGGTGAGCTGCTGTGGCCTGTGGCTCAGGGGACCCCAAAGCTTGCAGAACTGAGGCCAGCAGCCAGTCCCAGCTGCAGCCCCAGCCCCAGAGAGGTGAGTGTCTTGGGCACCCTGGGGCAGGGCAGAGATGTCCCCTGGTGCATGCAGTTTTCTGTGTGTCAGGCTCTGGGCAGGGGTTTCAAGCACCCATGCAGATTTCCCCCCACAAGCACAGATTTGGGTTTCTCCCCTTTTACAAGGACCAGGCTCAGGGAGGGGGTGGTATATTCAGAGTGAGCTGGTGTCGGGAATTCAGGTGGTGGGCCCTGGGATCTTCTCTCTGGAGGGCTCAGGTACTGGCAGAACAGGTTCCCTGCAGTCTCAGCAGCATGGAGGTCCTGGGAGGGGAGCTCCTGGGTAAGGAAGAGGGCTGAGCAGCACAGGGACCAAGGGAGAGGGCAGGCTGCCAGGGGAGAAGGCAGGGGCCACTGTGAGCATTTGAGGAGGGGGTAAGCAGGGAGAAGGGGGGAGAGGAAAAACTCATCAGGTGGGGAGGAGTCTGGAGAGCCAAGGAAAGCTGGGCCTTGCTGAGGGGTGTGGGGCCCAGTTCTCCCTTCCCCAGGCTGCTGGCTGTGGGGCCTCACGCCAGTGGCTTGACCTCTCTGTGTCTGTCCCCATTTGTCAAAGTGGGTGACAGTCTCAGGCCTCCAGGCGTTCAGGGTTGTGAAGAGCAAATGAGGCGCTGCCCAAAGAGGCATTCTGCGCACTGAGGGGCCTTGCAGGCGCTGCTGTCACGATTCCATTGTGTTCAGCAACCGGGGCTTCCTGTGCGCCAGCGGGGGTGGGGGTGGCTAGAAAGGCCCAGCCAGAGCAGCCCCTGACTCAGCTGGAGCAAGCTCGGTGGTGGTGGTGGTGGCCGCACCAGTTCACTGGTCAGGTACTGGGGTCCGGGGGAGGCTTTGGGACTTGGAGAGCATTGGGGGGGGGGGTGCGCGGGGTCTGTGTCCTTGTACCTGACCCAGGACAGAGACCTCCTTGTAGGGCCTGCAGGGAGGGACCCAGCAGGCGACTCTCTTCCAGGCAGGTTTGCCCATCTCAAACAGAAGCCAAGAATATTCTTTTAAAGGTGTCTTTAGTTCAGACACCAAATAAAATAGTAACACAGTGGTGAAGTCTAAGCCCCAGTGCGCTGGGCCCCCTCCCCTGGCACTCCTACCCTGACCCATTCCCAGTACATACTTTTTGGCTTTTGGTTATTGATCAGCCGTGTGGTGGTTTGTCTGGTGGTATTGGCAGTTCCGGTTCGGGTGGTCAGTCCCTGGCGTCCCAGGCCGGTGGGGCTGATGCCCAGTGGGTGCGTCCTTCCCCAGCCCTAGAGCTGAGCGCCCTGTGAGGGGTGAGGGAGGGGAGCTCAGGGACCCTTGGAGAACGGAGCTGGGTTTGTAAAATGCTGGGCTTGGTCCCAGGGAGTGGGGAGCAGCCAACTCAGAGCCAGAGCCCGGGAGAAAACCGGGAAGGGAAAGGCCCAATGCAGAGCTGGAGCAGGGGAGCAGGCAAACAGGAGGGAGCAGGCTCTGTGGGGTGAGTTGAATTCTGAGGGGATGTTTATTCTCTTTGGAATTTGGGTCTGTAAGTCTAGAGAGAAGACCGTCCTGCCGTCCTGTCATGTCAGGGCTGGGGGAGGATGCCACTTGGGGCTGAAGTTCCTGCCAGCCAAATTCTGGGCTGGAGGAGACCTCACCCCTCTGAAATATCCTCGGGGTGGCTGGTAGGACCCTTCCTACCTTGGGGGACCAGGAACAGTGGGGAAGGAGTGGACCTTGGGGGAAGAACCCCTCTGCTAGTCCTGGCTGGGGGCGCAGCCATCGTACTTTTTGAGCCCCAGGGTGACCCGGATCTGCTCCAGCCTCCGGCCTGCACTGGCCACACTTTTGACTAAATAAGGAGAGGACTCAGCGGGCAGTCCGGGGTGGGGGTGGAAAGGGACCGTGTGCGGCCCCCGCACCCTGCCATGGGCACCCCAAGGTGACCTCAGCTTTCTTCATACCTTGCCAAGTCCAGGCGTGTGTCTCCAAGCATGGGCAGTGGGTCCTCCAGGGCAGGCACCTCTGGAACAGAAAGCAAGGGAGGGACCCCCAAACGGGTCACTGGTGTGATTGCTCCAGGTACCCCCATGAGGAGAAAGCCCACCACTCTGAAATGGGGCTCTTGCCTCAGGGCCCCACTCATCCCCAGCCTGGAGAGAAAGTGGAGAATCCAGAGCTGGGCAAAGGGGGCCTGGGCTGTGTCCATAACAGAGATTGGAAATCCACTCTGGTCACAGGAGACCTGCCTGCAGGCAGGCACTTACTAAATGCTCCTCACCCCAAAATTTACAAGTTGCCCTGGAGTGGGGAATATCAACACGCCTGCGGTTTCTCTGCTGGAGCCTCCCTCCCTTCTATAGGCTAACCGGAGAGGCCAGAAAGCCAGGGACGCTGGGAGTCTGCAGAAGGCTGGTGGAAAGGGGGAGGGGGCAGTGATGGGTGGGGGGAGACAGCCAGATGTTCTTGGAATGGGACACCGGGTGATGGATGCGGACTGGAATTTGAAGGGGACATTCCCCACGTGCCTTGCACTCTGGGTGGAAAATGGGCTGTTTTTCATGGGTGGGGGTCTCCCCATCTTGCCAAGCTAACGGGAAGGAGGTGCCTTGGTCCTGCCTAGGTCCCCACACCTGTCCAATGGCATTAACCCCTGCCTCCCCAGAGTGACAGGCTTTGAAATCACCCCCTTCTAGCTAGGGTCCCACTAAGGGGTGACAATGGGGACAAGTAATGCCACTGTACTTGCCCCAAGATCCCCACCATTCTGCCAGCCCCCAGCAGTGCCCCCTCTCTGGCAGCCCCCCACCCCCCAGTACCGCCTGGGGCTATTGTCCCCCACCCCCAACATTGCCCAATGCCAAGGGGGTGACCTTGTTTCCCCCAACAGCACTGTGTGCGCCTGTGTGTGGGTTCGATGTTTGCGTTATGGAAGTGGACTTTCCCCAGCCCAGGTGGAGAGGCTTTTTGTAAAAATTCTCTTTGGGAAAACGAAAGGAGACCCCCCGGCACCCCAGCGGCGTGCAGTCCTGACCCCTAACTCTTCCCCCATTTTTCTCCTTTGCTTCCCCCTTCCTCTTCTCTTTCCGGTTACCAAACAAAATCGGTTTCGCCGCTGCTTGCGGCTGGCTGGCGAAAGCCCGAACCGCGCGCGCGGAGCGCCCAGGCGCGCGGGGGGTTGCCGCCGGGGGTGCTCCGGGCCCCCAAGCCAAGCCGGGGACGAGCCTGCCCCCGGCGGCGGCTCGGCCGCGGCTTCGCCTAGGCTCGCAGCGCGGAAGCGCGTGGGGCGAAGCGGCGACTGGGAGCCCGCGGGCCTCCTCGGCGACGGCCCAGCAGGGAGCCGGGAGCCCTGGGAGCGCCCGGGGAGCAGCGCCCCCGCCGCTCCCTCGGGTCCTCCCTTCCACCCAGACGCCGGCTAGGCTCAGGCTGCCGCCGCCGCCGAAGTGCGCTCCGCGGGGGAAGGCGAAATAACGAAAAGCAGCGTTTCCCTCGGCCGGCCGTGCGCGCCAGGGCGCCCCGCGCTACCTGCCCGCGCCGCCCGCGCCCGAGTCCCCCGGGGAGGGCGCCACTGCTCCGCGCGCGCGTCCCCAGACACGGCGCAGCTCCGGCGGCGCGTTCCTTCCCCGGCCAGCAGAGCTGGGTCTCTCCAATGCAGCCCTTGATCTCCGGGATCCAAATCCACGGAGCAACTTCTCTGCTTCCCCCAAACTCGGACACTACTTATTCTGGGATCCTCCAAATGTAAGCATTGGTTCCCAGGTCCTCCAGAAACATTCAGCATTTCCATAGGTCAGGAGAGTTTTCGTGGACATTAATTTCCCGGGACTTCAAAACACATCAAGCCGCCACTGGCTTCCCCAGATTTACACTATGTGTCCTGGGTCCCCAAATTTGTTTTCTGCAGGGCTCTGAACAGTTTTAGATAACCCCCTCCAGGTCCTACAGATTTACAGATCACTAACCCGGGTTCCCTAAAACTTAAACAATAACCCTTCAGTCCTGTAGTCATGCCTACCAATTTGTCTGGTTCCACAGAATGTGGACAGTGCTTTTCTCACATTTAGGCATTGTTTCCAAACCAAGTGGAACTCTTTTCCTGTGTCCCCATAATTTTGAATATTAACGCCAGGGTCTCCTAAACTTACTGTCCTTGTTCTGATCCCCCCACATTTCAGCCCTGTTCCTCTGGTTCACCACACTTTGGGACATTATCTGCTGAGTTCCACAAATCTAACGGCACCAACCTGGGTTTCCTAAATTTTACATGTGGAATCTCAAGTCCCCCTAACACACTAAGCAATTTTCCTGGAACCCTCAAAGTTTGAACCTTGTTTCCTACACCTTCTAAATTCAGGCATTACACCCAAAGCACATTGGCTCCTTTTCTGAATCATAAACAATCTGCACAATTATTTCCTGACTTCCATAACATTGTGAGAATTATTTTTTCAATCATCCCCAAAACTCATGGAGTTTTTTTGTTTGTTTGTTTTTTGTTTTTTTTGGCGAGCCACAAAGATTTGGGGCATTCATTTCTGTGGCTCTACAAGCTTCCAGGCCACTTATCGGTGTTTTAAAACTTAAACACTGCCACCCAGGCCACACAAGCACACTCAGCAATTACCCAAGATGCGTTCAAGTGTGACTGAGGGTTTTCTAAGTTCTCCCCAAATCACACATGGCCTCCCAGGTCCCTCTGGGTCACACCAAGCACAAAATTAACCCTTGGACACAGTCTATTTTTTGTTATACCAGGCTTTTTTTTAAGTGTCCCCAGTCCCCAAACATGCTGAGCGTTTTCTCTGCGTCACAACATTTTGAACATAAAAAATCTCCCCGGGTGCCACTAGCTTACTGACAAGAATCCTGGTTTTTTAAAATTCAGACACTGATCCCAAATCCCAAACCCCAAGATCGAACTGGACTCTTTTCCTGATCGCCCGTATTTGGATATGCTGGACTCCCTCAAATACTAGGCCTCCTAGTGTACTCAGTATGTCCCTTGCATCACAGAAAGGGACTGATTTCTTGGCTCCAAAGCAACCCATGCACCATGGAGTCACCCCAAATTTAAGCAATGTTTCCTGCAAACACACTGCACACTCCCTGTAGATCACAAAATTTGGGACTAGATTCTCCAGGCCCTAAGACCTAGGAACTCCTAATCCCTTTCCCCCCAAATTTAGAAATTGACTCCTAAATCCTCCAAGGACCCTGAGCTGCTTCCCTGGATCCTTAGATTCAACAGTTATTTTTTTGGAGCACCCAAATTGAGGTATTGTCTCCCAGCCCTCCAGAACAAAATTGATATTATTTTCCTCCACAAAGCGATTGAGATTTTTTGAACATTGATTTATGAGTCTCCCAACTTTATGACCCCTGTCCTGAGTCCTCCTACATTTGGGCAATGTTCTATGGCTCCCCACAAAACACACTGAAAAATGTCCCTGAGTCCGAGAAATCCCAGGCATTAAAGGCCTGTGTCCTACAAGTTTCCTAGCTACTAACCAGGTTCCCTGAAATTTAAATATCAATCTCCTTTGGGTAATTTTCATGGACCCCCAAAACTTGAAATGTATTTTACTGAGCTTCCCCAAATGCAGACACTGTCCAGAAAAAAATATATAAAATTTTTTTGTTTACAAAAATAAATTAATTTAAATCAATTTAAAAAATAAAATATAAAAGGGCATTGATTTTCTGCATTCCCTAAATGGACTGATCACACTCTGGGTTCCCCCAAATTTAGATAGTGCTTCTTGAGTCTCTCTAGAGGACAGTAAAAATTTCCCCTAAAACCACAGTAATTATGGAGGTTATTTTTCTCCAGTGCTGCAAGTGTCCAGGCCACTAACTTGCATTCTCAAACTGTGAAAATGAATCCCTACTTCCTCCAACACGGTAAGAATTTGCCTGGATCCCCAAAATGTGTCCAGTGCTTTCATCTTCCCATTTTAGGAAATGTGCCTCTTAGGTCGCCCCAAATTTCATATGGAGAATTTTGATTCAACCAAAAAAATCTACCCTTCCATAAATTGGTCTGGGATTTGGTGGGTGCCCCAAGGTTGCTGACCAAGATGCTGGCTGGTTCCCCCCTATTTTGGACACAGACCCCTATTACCCCAATTGCATAGAGCAATTTCCCTCATCCCCCAAACTTGGACTTATTTTTCTAGAGTCTCAAATTTAGTCATTAATCACAGTTCCCACATTAACAGAGTCTCCCCTGGGTCCCCCTACTTCGGGACACCCATTCTTTCTGCGGCAAATCAGACAGAGTTCCGACTTGCGTTCCCGAAATTTGGGCATTGTTCCCGGGCCGCTGGCGGCCCATGGCTGCTTCCCCAATCCCGCGCACAGCGGGTACTGGTTTCAGGCCTCTCTGTGTATCCTAAGAAGTCCCCTGAGCAACTCGGGTTTTGGAAATTTCTCTCTGTGTTCCCCAAACACACTTGGGCCGGCCGCGCGTCCCCAGGACGTGGGCAGTGCTTCTCTCGTGTCCAGGAAAACGACTGGGCATTGCCCCCAGTTTCCCCCAAATTTGGGCATTGTCCCCGGGTCTTCCAACGGACTGGGCGTTGCCCCCAGACATTGGGGACTGCCCCTGGGGTCTCGCTCACCTTCAGCAGCGTTCACGGCCCGCCACAGAGCGCTCGCTCGATCGCCGATCGCCGGCTGCCTTGGCTCCTCGTGCGCCCGCGGACGCGGCCTCCAACCTCGCGGTGAGCTCCCTGCCGTGCGGGTCCCCGCCGCTTCTGCGGCCCCAGCCCGGCTCCCGGCCCGCACCCGCCGCTGTCCCGCCGGGGCCGGCGCTCCTCTGGGGCTGCCGCCCGGGAGGCCGGCGCGGGGCGCGGGAGCCGGCTGCTGGCTCGCGGCTCGGCGGCCGCGCTCACTCCGGCTTCGGCACCCAGAAACCGGCGCCACTTTCGTTTGCTCTTTGCAAAGATCACATTTGTGGGGAAAGCGGCTTCACGGTCCCGAAACGGGGCGAGCAGGGCGCTGGGTTGGAGGGACGCTGAGGAAAGGCGCTCCCAGCCCGGGCGGCGCGGCGCCTCCAGCCCGCCGGCCCAGGACACGGGGAGGCGCGCGCCGAGCGCGGGCGAAGTGATTGATGGCGGAGCAAGGGGGGCGAGGGGGCGCGGGTTTCCGCCGGTGGCCCCTTCCCCTCGGCAAGGCGCAGGCCGCCTGGGCGACTGGGGCAGGCGGGGTGCGGGGTCTTGTGCGTGGTTTTGACTTGATGAAAATCACAACGCCTTCTTACATCGTCCAAACTCTCCAGGAGATGGTTTCCCCAGACCCCCAAATTATCGTGGTGGCCCCCGAGACTGAACCAGCGTCTACGCAAGTCCAACGCACTGAGGACGGGGGAACCATTATCCGGATATTTTGGGTGGGCCCCACAGGCGAGCTGCTTAGACGCACCCCGGTGAGCTCAGTCATGCAGGTAGGATTTGAGCTATATTTCCCGCCCTGATCCTTTCTCCCTCGGCGGCCACAGCCTCGCCAGGCTCCAAGCCAGGCCCAGATTCGGCTCGACCTAGCCGGCCTTCCCCGCGTCCCGCACCTGGCGGCCGGCTCGGGAGCTCTGGGGCTCCCTCGCGGCACCTGGGGGCGCTCGGGATCCGGTTGCCGCTCGAGGCGCCGCGCAGCGGGTTCCTCCTGCTCGGGCAGGTGGCGGCTGCGCGCCCCGCCAGAGCCCAGGGATCCTTCTCCCCCGCAGCGGGGTCCCCCGACCCACACAGAGCCACCTGCGCCTGCACTCGGGCGCGACGCCCCTGCCCTGTAGCCCCCTGGGGGGGCGTTGGGCGCTCGGCGGCCGCTAGAGCCTGCGACGCCGACTGCCCCTGCTAGCACTGCGCCCCCACTGCACGAACGCAGGGCGCCCTGGCACCCCGGAAACCCGAGATGGGGCCCCCGAATTCTTTAGAACGGGGATTCAGCATTTCGTTCTCGCTCTGCTGCTCCCTGCCCCCAACCAGCCTCGCCCCCGCGCACCCAACAGCCCCCCTCCGACCGCCGCCCCCCGGGGCCCCGGGGCCCCCAGCCCGCGTCCCCCCCCTTGGCTCGAGTTGCGGGGGCGGGCCGGGGGCGGGGCGAGGGCCCCGCGGGCGCCCATTGGCGCGGGCGCACGGCCAGCGGGGCCCGAGCGGGCGCCGAGCCGCGGGGTGGCGCGGCTATAAGAGCCGGGCGTTGGCGCCCGCAGTTCGCCTGCTCTCCGGCGGAGCTGCGTGAGGCCAGGCCGGCCCCCGGCCCCCCCTTCCGGCCGCCCCCGCCTCCTGGCCCACGCCCGCCCGCGCTCGGCCCGCCAGCGCCTCCACCCGGGCTGGCGGCCCCGCGTCGACGCCGTCCGTCGCCTCGCTGCTGACTCCGGTCCCGGGCGCCGTCGGCGGGGTCGCGCTCCGTCGGGCCTGCGGATTCCCCGCCGCCTCCTCCTCCATCTACCTCAACGCCCGTCCCCGCTTCGCCCGAGGAGGCGGTTCCCCCCGCAGGCAGTCCGGCTCGCAGGCCGCCGGCGTTGTCATCCCCCCGCGCTCCCCCCCAGCCCTCCCCCGGCGCGCAGCCTTGGCCGCTCCCCCCTCCGCGCTGCGTCCCGAGCGGCCGGGCGCCGCCACCGCCTGCTCCCCCCGGGCCCGGGCTCGCGACGGCCGAGGGCTCCGTCGGCCCAAACCGAGCTGGGCGCCCGCGGCCGGGGGACGCCTCCACTCCGCCCCCAATCAGCACCTTCCCCGACCCCCGACGTCGCGCCCTTCCCCGGCTTCTCTGTGCGCCCCTCGCCCCTCTTAGGCATCTGGCCCCGGCCCCGCTCTCTTCTACCGCCACCTTCCCTTCGCTCCCTCCCGTCCCCCCCGGCTCCTCGCCTCCGACTCCCTCCCCCTTCACGCCCGCCCTCTCGCCTTCGCCTACCAAAGTGGATTAATTATACGCTTTCTGTTTCTCTCGGCGCTGTTCTCTCCCGCTGTGAGCCTGCCCGCCCCTCGCTGTCCTCTCTCCCTCTCGCCCTCTCTTCGGCCCCCCCCTCACGTTCACTCTGTCTCTCTCACTATCTCTGCCCCTCTGTCCTTGATACAACAGCTGACCTCATTTCACGACACCCTTTCCCCCCCGAAAAGTACAACATCTGGCCCGCCCCAGCCCGAAACGGCCCATCCTCCCTAAACGATCAGACAAATCCCACCCCCCCCAAAAGCCATCCCCCCGTTCTGCCCCGTCGCACATTCGGCCCCCGCGACTCGGCCAGAGCGGCGCTGGCAGAGGAGTGTCCGGCAGGAGGGCCAACGCCCGCTGTTCGGTTTGCGATACGCAGCAGGGAGGTGGGCGGCAGCGTCGCCGGCTTCCAGGTAAGCGGCGTGCGGGCCGGGCCGGGCCGGGGCCCCGCGGGGCCGGGCCGGGCTGCGCGGGCTGCGCCGGACGCTTGGCGCTTCCTCCCGCGCGGCTCCCGGCCCGGCCCTGCGGGGCTCGGCGCGGGCCGACTGAGCCCGGGAGAGGAGGGTGGGAGGCTGCGGGTCCCGTCCCCTGTCGCGAACCCCGCTCTCACCCGCGCCCGGTGGAGTTGGGGGGCGGGGGCGTCGGCAAGCGCCAAGGGAGGTGTGAGCTGTCTGCAAAGGCAACTTCCTGGTCGGTTTGTGGGTGTAGGGGGTGTTGCGGAAAGTGTGTGATCTGTGCCTGGCGGGCCTGTCCCCCAGGGTGCTGGGGAGTATGGAGGGGGCAGAATCTGAGAAGCCCACCCTGGTATGTTGACTCGTTGCCAGCGAGACTGAGAGGAAGACTGGGTGGGCGGGGCCAGGATGGAGCGAGGGGGGCGAGTTGGCAAGAGTCATGCCAGACGCCACATTTGCAGTATATCCTCCACATGCCCTCTCTCTCTGTCCCCAACTTTTCTGAACAGGACTCTGGGCAGAGGGGTGGTCTGAGGCTCCGAAGGGCGGGAGTGTACAACCCAGAGAGGGGTAACAGCTCCTGCGGGTGGGCAGCATGGAAGTTTCCATACAGGGAGGTGGAGAGGAGACACCCCTCTCCTTGCCCTGTGCAGAGATGGGCTGGGGGTGCAGAACAAGCTCCCCGTGGCACTTTGCTAAGGGATGGTCCAGAGCTAGCGGTGGGGGGTGCAGGAGAGAAGTGGCTGGCTGGAAGGAGGGAGGGGCGGGAGCCAAGAGGCGGGGGGAGTGGTCAGCAGGCAGAGGGGTGGGGGTAGGGTGGAGCCGGGGCTGGGAGGAGCCGGCTCAGACATAAAAGGGGAGGCACTGACCAGCCTGCAAACTGGACATTACTTCTCCTGCGAGAGAGACGTCCAGCTCCCTCCTCCTCCTCCACCTCCTCCTCCTCCTCTTCAACCCCAGCGAGGCTCCTGTCCAGCTGCAGGTAACCAGGGCTGTCCAGCCAGGACCCCGCTGCCATCCCACTGCAGCCTGCTGCAGCCCAGGGCACCAGCCCAGCCTTGGCCGGGCCCCTGTAAGCCGGCCTGCGCCTTGAGCCTGGCGCACAGCCCCTCCTCCTGGGTCTCTGGCTTCCTCACCTGCTCCTTCTTTTTCTGTTCCTTCCCTTGTGCCCCCCTCTGTGTCCAGCTTCCAGGCTTTTCCTGGGCCCTCACCTGTCCTGCACCTCCATGTGTATCTGGTCCAGGCTCCTGCTTTCTGCTGGTGCCCTGCACTAGACCTCCCACTCCGGACTAGTGGGGTTTTCGGGAGGGTCCTCGAGGCAGCAGGATGGAGCTGCGGTTCAGCCCGTGCACTTGAGTGGCCAGCTGGCTGAGTGTGTTCTTAGACTTGGGAAGGGGGTGGCAGGGGGCAGCGGGGAGACTGGTTGGGGTCCAATCAAGAGGTGACCTAGGTGGTTTTCAGTCTTCTGTGGCACTGCCCGCTGCTCTTGAGAGAGGATGAGCGAGGTTCTGTTTCTTTCTCATTGCCTACTCTGTCTCTCACATGATTTATTGCATCAAAAACTCCCCTGGGCCTGTCAGGGGAAGGCCGGGGCTGCCTGCCTGGAGGGCTCCACCTTCTGCAGCAGCCCTGGCAGCTGGTTGTGTGGGTCCTAGGCCTCCCACCCTAAGGGATTTGGTTAACCCTTGCCCCTGCAGCCCTGCAGCCACGCAACCCATGGAGGGGGTGTGTCCTAAGTGTGCCTCCCCTTCCAGAGTGGCCCTGGAGGGACCTGGTGTCTGGCCTCCCAGGTGGCCTACGCTGCTCTCTCCAGCTCCCACCGGTGGAGTTCGGTGCTCCAAACAGGGAGGTGATCAGGCGGTCACAGAGGGACTCTGAGGTTCCTGGCCTTAGGTGGTGTGATTCGAGGCCTGGAAAGGAGGCTTCTGGCTTTTTGTGTGTGTTTGGGGTGCCCAGGGCAGACTGGAGGAGGAGGACTGGGTGACTCAGGAGAACAGGCCCCCGGGAGGGGGCATGAGTGTGCTGACTACTG
The DNA here is from genome assembly GCA_023783475.1 of Daubentonia madagascariensis. Classification (NCBI taxonomy): domain Eukaryota; kingdom Metazoa; phylum Chordata; class Mammalia; order Primates; family Daubentoniidae; genus Daubentonia; species Daubentonia madagascariensis. The sequence goes on along the minus strand of JAKFHU010001716.1, from coordinate 193,979 downwards.
GGTCCTTGACCTGGGCTTTGCCCAGACTAGAAGGACAGAAAAGCAGTGGGCGGGGGGGGGGGCAGGGTTGGACTGGCCCACCAGCCCTGCCTGCTGCTCTGGGAGGTGGTGGTCCTCCTGGACCCCCTGCTCAGCTGGGGGTGATGGGGGGAAGAGGGCTGGTCCTGCTGCTGCACGTGCTCTACAGTGAGGCAGGTGGGGCTATCTGTCATCTTGGCTGCTGCATGGAGGTCTGAGAAGTGGGGATATGCCCTTGGACTGGTCCATCTCCATGATGTCATAGGCTAGAGGCCAGGTCCACTGTCCAGCAAGGGCCCTGGCACCCATGGGTGTGGCTGAGATCCTGCAATCGCGACGATGGGGATGGTCACCCCAAATTACTAGCACTTCTTGCAACTCAGAGCCACCCAGCACTTTCTGTGTGCCTTGAGACATTTCTTCCTTCTCAAAGTGACCCTGTGTCCTCACCTCAGAAATTAAAATGTGTGTGTTACTTTAGTAATTAAAATGATAACGTTTATAAGAAAGCCATGCTTTAAAATTTCAATTGCATTTTAACATCAGAGATGGCTGGGCACCCTGGCTCACGGCGCATCTCTCCTGCCCCCAGATACCAATGGGGGTCCCAATGGGGAAGTCGATGCTGGTGCTCCTCACCTTCTTGGCCTTCGCCTCGTGCTGCATTGCTGCTTACCGCCCCAGTGAGACCCTGTGCGGCGGGGAGCTGGTGGACACCCTCCAGTTTGTCTGTGGGGACCGCGGCTTCTACTTCAGTAAGTAGCTCGGGGGTGGGGTTGGGGAGGGGCGTACATAGCAGGTGCTCAGTCACTGTGGGATGGCTTCAGCAGACCTAGGTAAGACCTCCCAGGGTGACAGGTGAGGATGCCTAACCTCGCTGGGGAGGACACTCCAAGGTGACTGGCCTGGCCCTTGCTCTGAGGCCTTGACCTCCCAGTCAGCGTTGGCTGAGCACCTGCAGTATGCCTGGGTCCACCCGCCCTGCCTGATGTCCCTGCCACACACACTCACACCTCCTGTTGGGGGGTTCATGTGAGGTGCTCTGGGCCTCACATGAACTCCCAGGGGTCTCCCCTGGGGTTGGAGCTCCTGGTGGGGGGCGCCAGGCTCCCGCTGCCGAGACACCACACCCCTTGGGCAGGGCAGTGGGCACTGAAGAAGAGCCTGCCTTTTCTCCTGCACCTTGTGTTCATTTTGACAAGGGCGTGTGTTCATGGATGATAAGATTTAAAATCTGATGAAATAGATTTAAAATCAATAAAAATAAAAGCAAATGTGGTTGGTGGGTGTCAGGGCTGAGTGTGCACATGCCACCTCACGGGTGGGAGGTGACAGGAGGAAAGGCAGGCCCTGCCAGCAGACTCAGCCCAGGGGAGGGGGTGGGTATTTGAGGCCCCAGGGCCACCATGTGGGGAGACCACCTGCTGACCCTGAGAGTGCTTGGACTGTTCCTCATGTTTCTCTCCTGATTTCCAGTCTGGGGGTCTGGTGGGTGGGCTCACTGTTCGCTGTTCTTCAGACTCACCCCCCAGAAGAGGGGGGCTGGGTAGGCATCTGGGTGGGGGCTTGGGACAAGCTTGACGCTTGGGGCATGCTCCATGTCATCAGGAGTGGTGGCTCTCCTTGCTGGCGTGGGCTGTCCTGTCTTTCCCACCTGACACTTGCCACGTGGCATCCTCTGCAGCCTCTACTTACCCACACTGCCTCACTGTGAAATGGGCTCACAGGATGCAAATGCATTTCGAAGCTTCTCTCTGACAAGTGCGCCTGCCGCTGACAGTTTTGAAGCCCTGTCCACCCTGGCCTCTCCTGTGCCCTCCCTTTTGCCTGCCTCATTTGGGGGCAGGAAGTGTCGCTGCGGGGGCCTGGTGCCTGCTGCTCCTTGCTCGGAGAGGCTCCCCTGCACCTGGCTCTCCGGAGAGGAGGGGTGGGCCGAGCCTTGTTCCTGGGACCCCATGATGGGGTCCCCCTCCCTCCTCCCACTGATGGCACCTGCCCTTTGCCCCTTGACTTTCTCCTTGCAGCTGAGCCACGCTGTGGGGGAGGGGGGGAGACGGGAGGGAAGAAGGGAGTGGTTCCCTCGGCTCCTCACTCCTCTCCTCCCGTCTTCCCCTCTCCTGCCCCTCCTCCCCGCTCGGCAGCTCTGGGCTGTGGCCCCTCCAGGCTCCTAATGGTGCCGGGTCAGAGTCCGAGTTCAGGGGCCACACTTGTGCCACCCAGTGGTCCTTCATATGGGGGCTGGGCCCCTTGCTGGGTGGCCTCTGAACTGGGCCCACATTTCCCAAACCACTGCCAATGTGGGCCTCTGGTCCTGGTGGTGTCTGGCCATGGGGCTGGGAAGCTTTGCCCATTTTAAATCTGCGGAAGGAGGCACCCGAGGCCAGGGGCCCAGCGCATGCACCTCCCCTCTGTCCTTGCCTTTCTGGGGCACCTCTGCCTGTGGCTGTCACTTCCCTCCTCATCCCCGAAGGGTGGCCAGGCCTCCCTGGGGGACCTCCCTGTGCCCTGGGCCCAGCAGGTGCCGGGTGCTAAAGTCGCTGTCTCTATCCTGTGGGACTTCCAGGCAGGCCCGCGAGCCGTGTGAACCGCCGCAGCCGTGGCATCGTCGAGGAGTGCTGCTTCCGCAGCTGCGACCTGGCCCTTCTGGAGACCTACTGCGCCACCCCCGCCAAGTCCGAGAGGGACGTGTCGACCCCTCCGACCGTGCTTCCGGTGAGGGCCCCCTCTCTAGTGACGGAGAAATAGTTGTCTCCTTCAGCCGTGCGGGCCTCCTAGCCAAGAGGCAAGGATGCAGCGAGCTTCCCAGCTAGAAGGGTAACTGGGAGGTCATTCTCATATTTGCCACTGTCCCTCCCCCCCACTGTGGGTGTTTAGCACAAGTTATTGTTGGTCATACTGCCACTCTGTGGCTGCACAATGACAGGTGTGGCCACGAGTCTCCCTGTCAGGTCGCCGAGAGAGGTCCATGTGGGAGGGCGGGTGGCTCAGGTGGAGGACCGAGGAGTGGGCACCTGGTGACTGGCCCCTTCCCTCCTCAGGACAACTTCCCCAGATACCCCGTGGGCAAGTTCTTCCAATATGACACCTGGAAGCAGTCCGCCCAGCGCCTGCGCAGGGGCCTGCCTGCCCTCCTGCGTGCCCGCCGGGGTCGCACGCTCGCCAAGGAGCTTGAAGCGTTCAGGGAGGCCAAGCATCCCCGTGCCCTGACCGCCCTGCCCGCCCAAGACCCCACCCACGGGGACGCCTCTCCGGAGATGCCCAGCAATCAGAAGTGAGCCAAAGTGTCGTCGTTCTGCAGCATGGTGCCATCGCCCTGTGACCTCCTCCTGACCAGGGACGTTTCCAGCAGGTTCCACCACTGAAATCTCTCTGTCCCACTTCCCCCTCGTGGGCTTCTCCTAAGCCCAGCCCCCATGCCCCGCCTCCCCAAGTCAGGCTGCTCTCCTAGGCCCCTCCATCGGGCTGAGGGAACCAAAAACATATAAAATTGATTGGCTTTAAACATCCTCCACAATCCCCCCAACTTACCCCTAAATTATCCCCAAATTACACATACACATCAAAAAATTGGAAACATAAAACGCTAAAGCGCGCACACACACACCCCAGCCCCCTTAAAACTAATTGGCTTTTTAAAAACACCAGAAAAGCTAATTAGCTTAAAAAAAAAAACTAAAAAATCAATTGGCTGAAAAAATACTAAAAACAAATTGGCTTAGAAACAATTGGCAAAATGAAGGAATTTGGCACGCCCCCCCCTTTCTTCTCTTCCCCTTTGGACCTCGAGTCAAATTGGCTTGGACTTGAGTCCCTGAACCAGCAAAGAGAAAGGAAGGAACCCAGAAATTGCAGGTGGGCGTGCCGTTGCTGCATGCCATCTCCCCCCGTGTAGACTCTTGATCAGACACCTTTGAGGTGAATTGACTGTCCTGACAACAGCAATGACCCAAACTCATTCTTTGCCCCATTTTCCATCACTAAAAATCGTCACGGAGCTGGAGGGGCCCAGTGAGACCGAAGGCGGGGAAAATGGAACATGAAAACCAGACTCCGTGCAAATAAAATTTAATTGGCACAACCCCCCACACCCTAAAATCTTACAGCTCAATCCCCACCCTAAAAAGCACACATACCCACATGCTTCCCTGCAGTCACACACACACACGCAGGAACACGCGCACACACGGGCATGAACACGTACACACATACCCGCCGTCTGTCCATGGTGAGGGAGGTCCCCCCGCGAGGCCCCCTCCTTCTTGGGCCTGTCCCATGGCCCCCACAGTGCAAGTCGAGATGCCCCCCAGGTCCCACCCACCTCGATACACCTTGTTCATTGTGCGTGGAGCAAGGAATGAGTTTGGCCAGGTTGGAGATGGCTGTAGCCGAGCAAGACATGTCCCCCCAGTAGCCTGACTGCCTGGGTGTGCTGGGAGAAAGATCTGGGGAACCCCCCCAGCACACCTAGGGGTTGTCTTTGCCAGCCTCCTGGGAGTCCCCAGAAATGCGGGGTGTCCCCAGGAGGCTGGCAAAGGTGACGGGGAGTGTGGGAAGTCTGGCGGTCGGAGGGGCGGGTGGGGGGCAGGGGGGGCTGGGTGGGGGGAGCTCCCGGGTGGGAAGTGGTCCAGGGAGATTTGGAGGGAGCGTCGGGAGGAGTGACAGGAGACCTGCAGAATCACACAGAGCAATCAGGAGCCCAAATTCCACGTCAATTGATCTATTTCCCCCCTTTGTTTCTTGGGGCATTTTTCTTTTTTTTTTTTTCTTTTTTTTTTTTATCCCTCCTAAGCTTTCATGCGCTCGCGAACCAAATTAAACCCACTCCCCACGTAACAGGGGGGCAGTGACCAAGTAAGAAGAACACACGAAGCCAACCAACAAGACCATCACGTCCTGCCCCCCGCCATTTATCGCCCTGGATTTGATTTTTGGTTTTGATCTGTCCCTGTCGCTTGGGTTGAGTTGAGAGTGGGGCCTCCGTGGGGCGCTGGCCACTGTGCCCCACGGAGCATTCAGAGGGGAATGGAGAGGGCCGCTGCCCGGCCTGGCTTCTGGGGATGGTGGCTGGTCCCTGGAGGTCCTGGGGGGCGGAGGAGGGGGTGGGGTGGTGTCTCCCCAAGTGTCAGGAGGGTGCTCGGAGGCCACGAGGATGGGGCCCCCGGCCAGCCCGAGGCTGGCTGGGGGGGAAGGGACTGTCGATGTGTAAGCAGAGGGGTTCTGTCGGGCTGGAGCAGGTGGCCGCCTTCCGCACACTTGGGGAGCCCTCCCCCCTCCTTCGGTGACATCTTGCCCGCTCTTCAGCACCCTGCCTTGTTCCCAGGAGGCCTAAAGCTCCGCGGGGCCTCCTGGGGGCAAGGTGGGGTGAGGTCGGGCAGTGGGGAGGTCAGGAGGGCTGAGCCCCGCAGAGCAGGAGAGCTGTCAGGTCTGTTCATCCACCGGGGTTGCTTGGGCCCCGAGGCTCACGGGTCTGGCGATGCCGTAGCAGCCACCCCCACGGTGCCTAGGACTGCGGCAGGGACCCGGGCAGCTGGGAGGTTTACCTCACCCCCACTTCTGCCCCCAGCGAAGCCCCCCTGCACGGTGGTCCGACTAGCAGTCTAGAGGCCTGAAGCTTCGGGGTCCTGGCGACGGGGCTGGCATGACCCTGGGGGTCGTCCATGCCAGCCCGCCCAAGGCACAGAGGGTTTCTCTGCAAGTGCCCAGAAAATGGGCCATTTGGAACATTGGACACAAGCCCAAAGAGCAAAATTGCCATAATTGGAGGACCCAGACAGATTGGCCTGAGATCCAAAAGACTTCGAGGCACCCCAAATTGCCTGCCCATTCAGCTGGACACCCAGCCCCCCAGTGTTATATTTTGCCTCGTCGGGATGGGTGCTCCAGGGGCACTTGCCGACCATCCTCTGTGTCCCCCGGTTTGCAGCTCTCCCCTGGGTCGCTGCCCATCCTGACCCGGGCCCCCATCTGGCCTCCCGAGCCCTGGCTGTGGCCCTCCATCTGTCTGTTCCCCGTGTCCCCCCACATGTCTTCAGCAGGACCCTCTCTCGGGTCCCCCACTTGGCCATCACCTGAAGACCCCCCACGCGCCAAACGCCAGAGTCACCTGCCGCTGTCTCAACCCATCTCACAGCGGCCGTGTTTGCCTCGACTTAACTCCTTTAACATGCTGGTATTTCTGGCAAAATCCAGTGCTTGGGTTTTGTCTTTAACCTGTAACGCTCGCAACCCCAATAAAGCATTTAAAATGGTTATTTTCTGAATCTTCCAGTCTTTTGCTTGGGTACTGGACTGTGGAAGGGAAGGAGGGGGCCAAAACCCTGGGAGGAGTGGGGGCCTTAGTGGTGTGGACACCTCGTCCACCCCCCAACACACATGCACCGGGGACAGGTGCCATGAGGGGGAGGGGCAAAGGAAGAATGAATTGCCATCCCTGTCGACCCCAGGGAACATCCCCCCAACATTGGGAGCTGGGGGCTGGGCAGCTCCTAAAAGCTTCTGGAAGGTTCTAGATACCTTAGCTGTTGCTGGAGATGGGGACCCAGGGATCCTCCCACCTGGGGACTCACAACCCTCCCAAGATTGAGGCTGCAGCAGGAGTCTCTGGGACCCCTGTGTCCAACCCACATCATGGATGGAAATGGGCAGAGCTCAGCCTGGGCCCTGCCCTGTGAGTGCTGGGCTCTGACGTTCAGGGCCCCTGAGCCCCGGAGGAGGGTGAGGCTGGCACCCACGTGCTGGGAGGCCTGGTCTGGCCTCCCCCTCCACCCTCCACTCCATGCCTCTCGGCAGATCTGCCTCTTCCTGTGCCCTGGTAAGGACAGAGGAGGCAGGCATCACGGACAAGCTCAGGGGCCCCAGCTGGGCGGGGCGAGGGCTCGCACCCTGGACCTGGACATTCTGGCTCTTCTCGAATCCTCTTACTTGCTGGTTCCCTCTGCCTCTAGCATTTCCCTCATGCCAGGTGCTGGCATTGTGACCCAAGCCCCGGGCCCTGCCCATGTGGGCAGCCTCCAAGGGAGGCGAGAGGTGAGCAGTAGTCAGGGGGCTGCCTGGAGGAGGTGAGATTAGGCTTGAAGAGGAGAAGGGCTGGGGGGTGGGAAAGAGCAATGGATGTGGGGGGCACTGTGCCCCTGGGGGGACAGCCCCCTAGCTGGGCAGAAGTGAGGCTGCCATGGGGCCTGGCTCTACTCCTTGGAGCTAGGGTTGAGGTGAAGGGTCCAGGGCCAGCCCCCCAGGGAGCCATGCTGAGACCCTTCTAGGGATGCAGGTGGAGGCCCAGCCCGGCCTGCCCCTCTGAGAGCAGGTTGGAGGGAGTTTCCCGCCAGCCTGCATGTTAGGACCTTCCTGCATCCAGGCCCCCCATGTCCTCCTTCTCAGGCTGCAGCTGCCCGGGCCCCACACGGAGGCGGGTTCGGGGTCTCCCTTCCTCTTGGGGCTGGGGTAGGGACCCAGCCTCCAACCCCACTACCCAGGGCCTTCCTGCTCCTGACCGCCCCGGCCCCAGGTCACTTCGACACTGGCCCTCTCTGTACCCACGCCCCTCTGGCCGCCCCTGCCCAAGGGCTCCCCTGCAGCTCCCTCACTCTCACTTGCAGCCTGGCTCCACCCCACCCCTGCTGGCACCCAAGACCCCCATGACCTCCCCTGACCTCTGCAGCCCTGGGCACAGCCAACTGCTCGCTCCAGTATTCCACGGTTAGCTTGCGCTCTTGCCACCGCCCCCTGCTCTGATTGGCCCAGCCTCATTCCAAGGCAGTGTTGTGGCACTGCCTTGGGCCCTCTCTCTTCTCCTGTCTCCCTGCTCTGCAAATTCTCAGTTCATCCCAACTGCTCCACCCTTCCATCCATTCAATCCACCCATTAACCCATCCCTGCATCCCTCCATCCATCCACTCACCCACCCATCCACCCACCCACCCACCCACCCACCCATCCACTCACCCACCCATCACCCACCCATCCACCCACCACCACCCACCCACCCACCCATCCACTCACCCATCCATCCACCCACCCATCCACCCATCCACTCACCCACCCACATACTCACCCTTCCATTTCTGCCTCCTCCCACTCACCCACTTATCTACCCATCCATCCATCCATCCCTCATCCATCCCCCAATCTACCCATCCATACACATGGAGAGGCACCACCCGCACACAGGACATCCAGGTGGAGAGGAGGGGGAAAGAACAGGGAAGGAAGACAAGGGTGCTAGGGTGGTTTTTAAGCCAGGTAGGCCTCATGGAGAAGTTGGTCTGGAGCAGAGACCTGAAGGAGGTGGGAAGAGCGTTGCTCAAAGGAGGTGAGACATGAGTGGGCCTGGGGTGTTTGAGCAACAGCAGGGGGTGGGGTGGGGGCTGCAGGGGGAGGGGTAGTGTAGGAGACGAGGTCAGAGCCGTAACAGGGCCAGAGAGCACAGGCTGTGTGGGCACCACCATTCACTCAACAGGCACTTATGGCCCACTGCAGTGGGCTGAGTGGCAGTCCTCAAAAAGGTGCATTCACACACCCTGACCCCCAGGACCTGTGAATGTGACCTTATTTAGAAAAAGGGTCTTTGCAGATGTAATTAAGTGAAGGGCCTTTCAATGAGATCGTCTTATGTTTAGGATGGCCTAAGCCAAATGACAGGTGTCATTGGAAGGAAGAGAAGGAGAAAGGTACCCAAGGAACAAGGCCAGGTGGCCACAGAGGCAGAGGTGGGAGTGATGCTGCCATAAGCCAAGGAACACTGGGGCCTCCGCGAGCTGGGACAGGTGAGGAAGGGTCCTCTGCTGGGGCTGTCCTGCCAACCTTGATGACGGACTTCCGGCCTCCAGAACTGGGAGGGAATGAATTTCTGTTGTGTTTAGCCATCCTGTCTGTGGTCACTTAGGAACCTGATTACGTTAGGGCGTGCCTACCCCGGCCCAGCCCCTGCTTCAAGTGCTGAGGACGCTGTAGCCAGCGCATTGCTGAGGAACTTTCTGTCCACGCCCCCACCATCCCCAGCACCTCCTGACCCCTAGACAGTACCCAGGTGGCCTTTTAAATCATCGGACCAGGTCCCCACTCTGCTTGCAACCTGGCAGTGGTTCTTTATTTCCCCAGAGACTGGCCAATGTCCCCGTGATGGCCTGTGAGGACACCCTGCCCCTCCCTGCCCATCACTGTGACCCCTCTGACATCTGCCCAGGTCGTCTCTGCTGACGGCGCCCTCCACCGCGAGTCTGCCCCAGCACCCCTACACAATGGCAGCCCTGTTGACCTGTCCCATAAACGCTCAGGAATGAAGAGGGCAAGCTTCAGAAGGGCACCTGCTGTGGCTGGCTTGGCTCCTCTAGGACGTCCTGCAGACCCTTGCCCGGTGTGCCCCTGCCCACCCCACCTGCGGCCCTTCTCTCCACTGCCCTCCCCCTTACCCCACGGACTCCCCCAGCCTCAGGCCTCTGCCGCTGTCCAGCCTCTGGCTACACTCCATATGGGACCAGAGTGGTGGGGGCCACAGCCTGCCACTCTCCTCTTAGAACGCTCTGTGGCTCCCATGGGCCGCTGGTAAAGTCCAGACTCTGGCCAGGCTCTTCAGCGCCCGGCCCCCTCTCCAGGTGCAGGGCTGCATCACCATCCTCTGCCCTCACTCCCCAGCCCCCCACCCCCAGGCTTCACAGTCTGCCTGACCCCTGCCAGGCCCTCTGGCACCTGCCCACCCTCCTTGGCTCTATGCAGACGTGACCCCCGACAGGTGTCTTGTCTCCCCAGGCTCCCCTCCTGTGCAGACAACGATTTGGCACTTAGCCCCTGCCCTGTCCCCCAGAGATGCTGGTAAGCACGGCCACAGATGCCCCTGGTAGGTCCTCCCCAAGCTCTCTGGGCTTTCTCTGCAGCTCCGAGGGCAGCCTGGCCAGAGAGAAGGCCCTGGAGGGCACCTCGAGGGGTCCCCCCACCCCGGGCCAGCTCACTGCCCAGCCCTCCCTGCTGCTCCTCTTCTGCCAGCAGATCCCAGCCTTCCGGAGGCCTCCTCACCGGGGAACACTCACCTGGCCCTGCTTAGCAGGCCTCATCCTCAAGTAACCTGTCCGGCTGGCCCTGGCTCCCAGGGTCCTCTCAGCTGCCCGGGCCTGGCATCTGGCCGGTGATTCTGCACAGGTGTGGCCAGGCAGGGGGATAGCTGGGCCTGGGGTGGGGCCGCAGGGGGACAGGCCAACGCCCCCCAGTCTGGTCTCTACCTGCTCTGCTGGGCCCCAGCCCTGCCCAGCCCCCTCTGGCCTGGGCCAGGCCACAGCCCCAGGCCTCATTAGTGCAGCCTGCAGCCTCTCTCCCCGCTCCCAGCCCCAGCCAGCCAGGCCTCAGCCGGCCAGAAACCAAAGAGAAAATGCCTGTTTATGCCAGTTATGCCGAAAGCAAAACAGTTTGTGGTTTGTGACCCAAATTTTTTGCCTTTTTTTTTCAGAACATAACAAAGCCCAAGACAACTCCCTCCCCACCCCCAGCCCTCCCCCCCAGGCAGACAGAAATGATCTGTTTACACTGGCCGAGGCGGGAATGGCACATTCCCCTGGCCAGCCGGGCTGGGTGTCTCAGGGGAAGGGGCTGCTGGGCCTGGCCGAGGTGGGGGTGAGGGGAGGTGTCCTGGGGGCTGGGAGTATTGGGGTGCCCCCAGCTAGAAGTGGGACTGGCAATACCACACGCTCCGCACAGAAAAGGATGGCAGGGGGGCTGGGGGTCCCTCCCCATTTTTGCCCCTCAGCCCTGCAGCACCCACCCCTTGCACGCAGACAGGTGCCTGGACCCAGGGGTGACAGGGCTCGCCCTCCCGCCTGCTGCCCTGCCGCACCCCTGCCCCCTCCCAATCACCCGTAGCCTGAGGCCCGCACTCGGCTTGGCCTGGAGCACACAGATGGGTGCATCCTCTGCCCCCAGGAGCCAGGCAGCCCAGAGAAGCGGTGTCAGTGGGTGGCAGGTGTAGAACAGGGTGGCCCCAGACCGCACTGAGGGAGACCAAGGCATCCCCAGGGGCTGGCTGGAGAGGTGCGGTGGGGGGCAGCAGGCCCCAAGGTGCCGTGGCTGGAAGGAGGGACTGGCCCCTCCCCATCTGCAGACTGCTCCCACAAGGCCAGCCCTCCAAGGAGACGGAAAACGGAGCGCCTGGTGGTGCCCAGACCTGGCACTCCCCCTGCCCTGTCAGCCCGCCCTGCCCCGTCCATAGCCCTCTCCTGGTCTCCTCCTCAGTCTTGCCCCTATCTTCCTTTCTTCACTCACGTGCTGGGCTGTGCTGCCCTGGGGGCTGGGGAGCCAGGGCCTCTGAGGAAGGAATGCCTGGACTGAGGGGTTTCTCAGGTATCGTGGGGGGACCAGCCTACAAACTCACCAGTGGGGGTGAGGCGAAGGCGCCCTGGAGACCCGGGACGCTCCCTCCCGCTGCATCTCCGAAGAGTGCACAGGCATTAGCAAGACACTGGGGCTGGAAGGGTGTTCTGGGCAGAGGGAACGGCGTGGGCCAGAGAGGCAAAGGTGTGCACGCATGGAAGACTCAAGGGTTCGTCTCTGCCAGAGCGTGAAGGACCCCAGTCCTGAGTCAAAAAGCTGAACTTGACCTTCAGAGTGCTCTGGACAGCAGGGAATTTTCAAGGGGAGAGTGAGTAGATCAGATGCAAGTTTTAGATTCAGTCTTTGGTCTGAACGTAGGACACCCTGGAGCCCAAGAGAGTTTGGGGGTGTGTTCGTGGAGGGTGTGGGAGGGGCAGTGCTTGGCCAGGAGCAGAGGAGGCGCTCCAGCTGGGAGGAGCTCACTGTGGCCAGCAGCACCACAAGCGCATGCACTGGGGGGGGCTGCTCACCCTCCCCCAGCCCCACAGAGGGCAGGCGCTGGCTCCCCAGCTGGGGGAGGGGGTGGAGAGGCAGGGAGCTCCCCTGCCTTAGGCCCGGGAGGCAGTCCGGTTCTGCCCGCTGCCAGGCTGGCAGCTCCCTTCGCCTGGCGGGAGCGTCATTTCGGGAAGGTCTGGCTGAGTACCTCTGCTTCCCTCCCCTGCCTTGTCATCCCTGGCCTCCCCTCGATCAGGAACAGATGTGCCTCCGAGCAGGAATTCTAGCTATTTGGTTTAGCCAGCCACTCTCGGGAGTTTCTGATAAGGCAATTTGGTTCTCTGCAGAGTCGGTGGAGGCGGGAGAAAGAACAAGCAGTGCCCACCCCCTTCTTCCTGCTGAGGGGCCTAGGACGCTCCCCAGCCAGGTCCCTGGACCTTGCTCAGCAGCGCCTTAGGAAGAAAGGCTTTTGAGGCCTCTCCTGACATCTTAGGATGCTGGAGTGGCAAAGGGCCGGCAGGTGGGGATGGGCTGAGGCTGCAGGAGTCTCTGTCACCCTTGGACCTGGGTTCAGAGCTTTGATGGGAGGGAAAGAAATCCCTCCAGAGGGACTAGAGCCCTCTGTGATGATGAAGCAGCCACTGCCCTCCCCAGAGCTTGGCCCTCAGTGGCCGCACATCTAGTGTGTCCAGCTAAGCATGCAAACCCTCACAACATTCTGGTCCTTCCTTCCTTCATCATCTATTCGGTAAACATCTGTGCCAGGCCCTGCACAAGGCCCTGGCATCATGAGGATGGATATGGTTCCATTCCTGCCCTCAAGACAACCATAGTGAAATAGGAGCTGACACGTCAACAGGAATGTAACAGACAGCAGGGTGGAGGAGGTGCCCAGGACAGCACCTTACCAAGTCCTTCCCTGGCCTCTCCCTTCAGTTCTCTCCAGCTCCAAGCTGCCCTCCCCAAGCCACAGCTGAGCACTCACCCCTGCTTAGATGGTCCCTATGGTGGGCCAGCCCTGCTTGGAACTTGGGGGTGGCACATCCCAGAATTATTCACTCAGATCTGTCACTCTGGATCCCTGGACCCCAGAACGCCATCTTATCTTGCTCTATTCTGTCCATGGTTTCAGCCTGCTGGGGCCATTTTGAATCTCAATTTGGTCTTCCAGCACTTGGCTTATGTCACTCAGCCTTGGACCCCAATACCTAGAATAGTACCTAGTACAGAGTAGGAAATGAAAGTGGGCTCCATGAATGGATGGGTGGATATATGGACGTGTGGGTGGATGGACAGATGAATATATAGACATATATATGTATACGTATGGATGGATGCATCTGTGGATAGGTACAAGTCAACTGCAGGTCAACAAATATCTACCTGGGTACTCATCTGAAATAGTCCCAGTGGGGAATGAGGGAAGAGAGCTAAGGGAATGCATTTATTGAATGCCTGTTCTCATAGAAATTTTATGTGCTGATTCAAGTTGTAATATATCCTGTTTTCAGAGTCTGACATGTCATAGAGTTTGAAAGATATTTGTTGATTAAATGAAATTTAAAGGTCTTGTTTAAGTGAACATATATCTGGAAATTGTCTCAAGAGGACCTAGACAATCTGAACATGTGAATAACCATGTTGTCAACTGAAAGTTATAAAATCTTACCCCAGAAAAAGGCACAGGGCCCAGAGAGTTTTATGGGCAGGTTTTTATAAACACTCAAGATCATTACTATATTATACAAAATGTTTCTAACATAGAAAGTGGACAAAGTTCCAATTCATTTTCTGTGTTGGCATAACCCTGATACCAAAATCCAATCACAATGGCACAAAAAAGGAAAAACCACTGTCCAAGGTCACATGTGAAGATAGATACAAAAATTGTCAATAAAAGAATTAGAAAATTGAATCCAGCAGTGTATAATAATATAATTATAGACCATGACCAAGTAGAGCATGTTTCCAGAAAAGCAAGAATGACCCAACATTAAGAAATCCATTAAGATCATTGTGTTAATAGGCCAATGGAAGAAAAACCATATGATAATATTGAGAAATGCCAAAAACATACTTAATAAAATCTAAAATGCACTCTTAGTTATAAAACATGTTTAATATGCTAGGACTAAAAAGAAGCTCCCTAAACACAAAAGAAGATATTTACTCCTCAGTCTTCTGCTATCCCATCACCCACTGAGATGACTCTTTTCATGACCACCACCAACCTTCTTGTAGTTGCAATGAGTGACATAATAGAAAATTTCAGCAGACAAGTGGAAAATATTTAAAATGTCTAAATTAATGTTTAGAATGGAAAAAGATTACTGAATGGGATTAGCAGCAGAATGGAGATGATGGAAGAAGGAGTCTGTGAACTTGAAGATAGATCAATAGAAGTTATCCAATGTGAAGAAGAGAGAGAGAAATGACTTTAAAAGCACAAATAGATACTCAAAGACATGTGGACAGTGTTAAAAGTTTTAAAATATGAGTGATTGGAGTTCCAGAAGGGCAGGAGAGAGAAAATGGGGCAGAAAAAATATTGAAAAAAATGACTAAAAACTTTCCAAATTGATTAAAAACATAAATTCACAAATTCAAGAAGTGCCTTAAAAACTGAATAGGATAAATTTGAAGAAAATCATGCTTAGGCTTATCAAAGTCAAACTGATGAAAATGAAAATTAAAAGAGAAAATCTTGAAAGAAGAAAAAACACAAGAGGGCATGGTGGAGTCCACAGACTTCTCATCAGAAACTATGGAGGCCGGAAGACAATGGAACAACACATCTTAAAGCCTGAAACGTGCTTTCCCCTTGGCTGCTGTGGCCACTTGGTCCAGCCCGACCACCCCATCTTTGTGGATGGCTTTTTGGTCTCCCTTCCATTAAATGTTGTTTTGCCTTGTCCTGACCCGGTTTCTTCTGTCCTCCTGTTTCTCCAACCTCACCCCCTGAGTGACCTCCTCCATGCCACAGGTTCAGTGACAGCACAGGTCCTGAAGACCTCCAAATGTGGCTCCCTTGTTCCACCCTCTTGGGGTTGGGGCCTGCTCGATTTATTCACTAGCACTGGAAGTTCTTCACATTCAGTATACGCCCTTTCTCTCATCTCCGGGCATGACCATCCCAGCCACTCGGTGCCTGAGCCAGAGTTCCAGGTGTCAGCACCTCATCTCGTCTCTGCTGCCTCTCACCACGTCTGAGGAGCCTGCTTGCTGGCCAGTCTCACTACTTACAAGCCAGCCTTCACTCCAGACTTTTCAGATGCGGGCCATTCTGTGCTACCTATTGTACCCCTGTTCTATCATGTCATCCTCAAAGGTAGAGTTATTTCCCAATTTTATTGATGGCCAACTGAGGAAGACAGGGACTTGCCAAAGGTCATTCTCTTATTCTTGAGTGCCCCAGGTCAGGCATTGTGCTGGACTTCGGCCACATAGTGGATGACAGACAGGCAAGCTGCCTGGCCCTGCAAACTCACCATGTGGAGGGAAGCACTGACAACTAACAGGGAGTTTAATGAGCTGATTACATAATTATGGGCTGGAGAATAGCAGGCCCATCGTCTGCTGGTCCTAACGCTGCGCAGGCCTTCTGGGCTTGGTGGTGGCACCCAAGTTCTCTTGCCTCCCAAGGGTGAAGCCAGAGATATTTATGGGCCTGTCTTGCCCAG
The DNA here is from genome assembly GCA_023783475.1 of Daubentonia madagascariensis. NCBI lineage: Eukaryota > Metazoa > Chordata > Mammalia > Primates > Daubentoniidae > Daubentonia > Daubentonia madagascariensis. The sequence continues at coordinate 178,494 of JAKFHU010001716.1, read as the reverse complement.
GCAGTCCCTGGCCTCAACTCACAGGTGCAGGCTTCCAAGACACAGGTGAGTGGGGGCAGCTTCGCTCTCCTGCTGCTGGCCCTGGCTGGGCAACCTTGGAGAGGTGCTCCTGGGAGTGGCCACAGCTCCTCACGTGCTGGCCCAAGCCAAGGGAGAGCTGTTCTGAGGCCAAGGAGCTTCTGGCACACCACCTCTAGACCCGCCTGGAATCTCCTTGCTGCTCCAGGGCAGGCCTGAGGGCTTGCATGGTGGCAGGTGGGGGTCCAGCCCCACTTCCAATTTTGAGTGACATCCACTCAGGGATGACTGGAGCCAGATGCCTGATCCTCCTAGGCCCTCCCAGAGTGAGATTTATCATCACATTTTCCCAAGCACTCTCGAGGGCCTGGGGTTGTGCCTAGAGCCCTGTGGGCATGCCCCATGGAATGCTCCCAGCGTCCCAGGAGGCAGGCCCCGTGCCCACCAGCCCATCCTCCAGGTGAGGAGACTGAGGCTCCAGCAGGAGAACAGCAAGCTCAGGGGAGTTCAGGGTGCCTGCCTGGAGGCCACACTGTGCACAGTTCTCTGGCCCTGGGCCCCCTCCCTTCCCCTCTGCCCCTCCCCCATCAGGCCCCTTCTAGATTCTGGGCCCAGGAAACGCTGCCTGGAGTTTGGAAGAGCTGGCGGGGGGCGGGGGAGGAAGGCCAGGACCCTGTGTCCATTTGCCTTCTTTCACAGGCCAGGCAGGCCTCTGCTGCTGGGCCTGCTGCTTGGGAGGGAAGGATGAAGGAATGGCATGGAGGAGTCAGGTGCAGCTGGCGTGGGGCCAGGGTTGTGCTTCCCTCAGCCGGACAAGGTCCTCCCACAAGGCCCTGGTGCCCCACAGGGACACATTAGCCAGGTCAGGCCCCACGGCTCGGGGGGTGTCTGGGAGATCGGCTCCAGCTCAGTGCGGGTCCTGGGGACAATGGGGATGAGTGTGAACGCTGGCTGGGTCCTGCTCCAGAGCACACACCGAAGCACAGCAGATACCTGCCCTGCGCTGGCTGGCACAGGCCCGAGGAGGGGCTCGCTAGAGCACGTGGCCCCCTTCCTGGTCGGGGGCTCCCCTATGGATAGCTTGGGAGAGGAAGCCCGGGGGACTCGAGCTCCTTAATCCTGGAAATTCTTGCCCACCGTGAGTTCCATGGAAACTCCTCACAGCAGCGCTGGGATTTGAAGTCTGACTCCCTGTGACAGTCCAGGAAGTCTGTTACTGGGTGTTGTGCATGAGAAGAAACTTGGGGCAGGGCCCATCGCGGCGTGGAGCCCCATGCTCCCGCCACATTCTGCTTGTGGTTAGCGCAGAGGCGAGGATTTTGCTCTCTGCAGTTCACCAGGGGGTCAAAAGAATTCCCAGATCCAAAGGCATCTCACTGCTGCCAGGTCTGGGGTAGAGGGGCTTATGGAGTGGCCGCAGGCTGTGGAAGAGGCCATGGGGGGCCTTCCAGCCTGGGGAGGAGACATAAACAACTGCCAGGCCAGAGACCTGAGTGGGGCAGGGTGGGGGCTGCCCTGGGAAGTTCACACCCTGGCAGGGGAAAGCCCACGGTAGAGCATGGGCTGGAGGGAGCTCCAGGAAGTGGATTACTCTGGGCTGGGCTGGTCAGGGAGGGCTTCCTGGAAGAAGAGAAGCTCCAGGAGAATCTAGTCAGGAGGAGGGTGAGGTGGTGAAGGGTGCAGGGAGCAGGGAAGAAGGCTGGTCTACCAGGGGGCTAGGACTCCAAGGGCAGTGTGGCTGTGTTTCGGGCAGGAGGCAGGGTTGGGTGGAGGCCAGCATGTGGGTCCTTGGCCAGCTGCTAGCTTCACTTAAGAATGTCCTTGATGAAGCAGTAAACTTTATTAATTCCATTAAATCTTGGCCCTGGAGTATGTCTTTTTAATATTATGTGTGAGGAGCCAGAAGGTATGCACAAAGCACTCCCACTGTACCCAGAAGTAGCCGGTGTCCCCAGGAAAAGCTACTGCATAGTGGTTTGAGCTGCAAGCTTAACTGGCCCCATGTGCCATTTTTACTGGACAGGTGACTGGTTGTTTCCTCAGAGAAGAGTGCAAGGAGCCGGTTACCTCAAGGAAAACAACTGATGGATTTTGCTGTTGGTGATCACATTTGAGCTTTCAAGCAAAAATTAGAATTTTGGGAAACTTGCATCTGCCCATCGAGGTGAATGGTTTTCCAATCCCTAAATACTTTTCCAAAGAGCCTGGTGGGACAGTGATGAATGTGGGTTTCCACATTGACAACGGAGGGCCAGCCCTCACTATCAGATCTGCACAGTGGGCAGATCAATGTTTTCCAAAGGGTCACCATAAGATATTACAAAAGCACGCATAAGGAAAGACCCTTCGAAAGTGCAAGATAGACCAATGGGGTTTTTCCCCAATAAATTTTTTATTTCAGCATAATTTTAGGTTTACAGACAAGTCGCAAAGATTGTACGGACAGCTCAGCCACTTCCCTGTTGTAAACATCTTACCTAACTGTGGTATGTAGTGACAACTAAGAATGTGACATTGGTTCATGACTATTAACTCAACCCCGGGCTTCATCTGGATTTCACCAATGTTTCTGTTCATGTCTTCTTTCTGTTCCAGGGTCCACGGGACATTTAGTCATCATGTCTCTGCAGTTTCCTAAAGTGGTGGATTTTAATATAATAGGCTGAAGAGTTCATTGGTTTCAGACCCCACATTGCAGCAAAACATCAGGAAATTGCCACTTGTCGAGTTTTGGTGTAGTATCAAAAGGAAAATCCACAAACATATAATCCACAAACACTCTTCCCTTTTCCAAACACATGTTCGTAAATGTCTTCACAGCATTCTTCCCACACGTCAGCAATGCAGCACATGGCGGGCAGCTGCCTGCACAGGCACTGAGGCGACTCCACTGTCTTCCAGCCACAGAGATTTGCAAAACACAAAGCAAAGCCTCTCTTCACACTAAATTTGTTTTCTGTTGAAAAGCCTAGTTATCTTTTATAAAAAAATATTTTATGTTAGTAAGTAGTGAGTTTATTATTGCTGTTGTGACTTTTAAATTAATTCATTTAACTTATTTTTAAAATTTCTAAAAACTTAAATATCAAAAACAATTTTTAATGTCTTAGTTGTAACTTCAGAGCTGGAGAATATCAATATGTACAACCCTACATCAACAAAAGCTCTTCATGGTATCCTCAGTAATTTTTAGGGATGTGAGGGGTCCCGAGACCTGAATGTTTGAGCATGGAGGTCACAGAGGCTGGGTCCGGGAGTCAGCACCTCAGCTCGTGATTAGCAGAGAGCCAAGTGTTCCACCTGTTTCAAATCCTGGCGAATTGCCCAGCTATTCTGCACCTCAGTTTCCACTTGTATAAAAGAGACCACATGGGCACGGGGCTCGCACGGCCTGAGCCGTGTAAACAGACTGGCTCAAGTCTGCTCTTCACAAAGCGAGCTGGCAGCAATGGCATGGGAGGAAGGGACAGACATTCCCTGGACAAGCACAAAACTGGCTTAGGTTTACAGAGAAATAGTGCAGAAAGCACAGAGAGCCCCCTCTCTTCACTCCCCCCCCCAGTTTCCCCACTATTAAAGTCTTGCAATACGTGGGCCTTTTGCTGCAATTGATGAACCAATATTGATACATACTGTTAACTAAAGTCCCTGGTTTAGGTTAGGCTCACTCTTGGTCTTGTACATTCCATGGGTTTGGACAATGTGTAATGACCACTACAGTATCACACAGGATAGTGTCTCTGCCCTAAAAATCTTCTGTGCTCCACCTGTTCAGGCTCCCTCTTCCCACCCCCTGGCAGCCACTGATCCTTTAACTTCCTGCACGGTCCTGCCTTTCCTAGCACATCGTGGAGTTGGAAACAAACAGTCTATAACCTTTCCAGGTCAGCTTCTTCCACTTAGTAGTATGAGCCCAGTGTTCCTGCATGTCCTGTGGGGATAACCGACGTTCCAGCGCTGAACAACATCCCCTCCTGCGGATGTACCGCAGTCTGTTTATCACTCACCTACGGAAAGACATCTTAGTTGCTTCCAAGTTTTGACAATTATGAATAAAACTCCTATATATACTAGTGTGCAGGTTTTCGTGTAGACATAACTTTTCTCCCTAATCGATCTTTATTTGAAATTACTGACAAGTTATCTTAAGATGATTTTTAAGGCAATTCCTCTTTGTTCCTTTGTTTGAAGGGCTTCTTCGATCCTACTCCATTGTTTTAAATTTGCAATGTTCTTTTGCTCTGTAGTTCTAGTGTTCTTTGTAGAGGCGGTTGGGTCCTTTCTGGACTTCCTCTTTTCCTCTTTTGATCTGTACTTCCATCTTTGTGTCAGTACCACGAGGTTTTAATTATTGGTACTCTGTAGCATGTTCTAACCCTTTACTCTTTTAAACTCCTTCTGTTTTAGCACATTTGTTGAAAACTTGCCCCTCTTAGGTAACCCTGCCTTAAAGACACCTTCCTCTCTGACCCTGGTGCAGACAGACACCTCACCCCACCCAGTGGCCGCTCTGATCCAGGCACCTGCATTTTTAACCAGCATTAGAGCAGCATTTTTTCTTTTTAACTTTGTATTAATAGTTGACGTATAGCAGACACTCCTGTGCCCTGCTGCGTGTCCAGCGGGGAGCAAGGTGTGCCTGAGGGGCTCCAGCACCCACTGTTCCGCATGCCATCCCCACTAAGGGGGACCCCAGCCCATGCCTCTTGTGGGGCTTCAAGAGGGGCCGTGGGGGGCCCACTCTGCCTGGGCCTCCCTGTGAGCCCCTTTGCACACTCCTGCTGAGAGGGAGCTCACGACTGCACAAGGCAGACAGTGCTCTCGCTCCTGGGACTGCACCTGTTCCCCTCAAATCAGGTGGTTGGGGCCTTCCTGGGGGCAGCGCCCCGCAGCCGCACCAGCTCGCTCGCGACTATACACTGTGCTCAGAGTTCGCCTAAGCCTCCTTCCCTCCCTTGGCCCATTCCCAGGTTTTACTACGGAAGAGGCCTAATGAGGCAGCCCTGCCCCTGCCAGGGGCCCAGGACTGATGGAGATCAGCCCCTCTGGGCCCAGACTGGACTCCAGCAGTGGAGCAGGAGGGGAGGTGCTGCGTGTGTGTGGGGGGTCAGCTTTCCACACACCCCAGGGGCTCTGCAGGCTCCAGCATCCCCCATTGGCTGCAGCAGCCCCCTGCTCACCACCTCCTGCCCCCACAGGGAGCCCGGCCGATGTTCCCGTGCTCTTGGTGGGTCTCGGAAGCCCGGGAGGAGCCCTGGCCCCCCAGTGGCAGAGGCCGCGTGCGGGGAGCCCGTCCTCTTCTGGCACAGCCCAGGGCCCCGGGGGTCCAGCCTGGCCGCTTCCTTCAGGAATGGGACAGCCGACCCAGCTGAGTGCCTGGCCCCAGGGCCGCCTTCTAGGAAGCCTGACTGCTGGGGACCCCAGCCCTCCCCTCACGTTTAGGGAAAACCAGCTGCTTCCTGTTTGTGTCAAGAATTTGGTTGTTTTCCTGCACAGTGGTTGAGGGTCGGAGAATCCAGCGAGGCGGTCGATCGGTCCCCACATTCGTAGGGCCTGCTGTTCTGAAGAGAAACTTAATCGCTTTGTTTTCTTGGTTTAGGTTTTGCTTTTTAATAAAAAAATGACCCTGCTCTGTTCCAGCCCCAGGGCCCTGTGACGTTCCTTGCATAACAGGCGTCACTTTTAAATGTTCTGCCTCTGCATGGGGCCAGGAGCTCCTGGGAGAGGGCGGCCGGTCTCCAGGACCCACCCTGCCCAGGCCTGGGCACTGCCACCTGAAGGGGAGGGGGAGGCCGGGAGGATCCCACCCCTGGGTCTTCTGGTCAGCAGAGCCCCGGTGAGGCCTGCCCTGCTCCCACCGCCACAGGGCAGTGCCCGGGAGGAGGGCTCTCAAGTGCCATGGGAGGCCTGGGAAGGGGAGGGCCCTGCGGGGGTCCCCCAGCAAGGGCTGGCAAGTCTGAAGGCCTGCTGGGCTACCTGACTTCCAGGTCAGCCCCCTGAGCCACCTCCCCCTCCTTCCCTCCTTTCTCCCCCTCCCACCCTCCTTCCCTCTCCCAGGAGCCGGAGCCCAGGAGAGGTGGGGGACAATCCCTCGGCACCCCCTTCTCTCCCTGGCATCCTTCCCTCAGAGGCCTTAGCAGCTGGGCCGGGGTCCTGGAGGCCTCACCGGGGGTTTTCCTGCTGGCGCAGGTCGGGGGTGGGGAGCAGCTGCACAGAGGGCCGTGCAGTGCCCCTTGGGGGCTCCAGATGCCCTCCTGCACCTCACTGGCAGTCCTGCCCTCACCAGTGGGCCCTTCTCCACCCCACTTGAGGCCCCCTTGGCTCTCACCTCCCTGTGGTTGGTGAATCCGCAAAGTCATGGGGCTGGAGGAGGGGACATAACGTAGGGACCTCTCCTCTGTCCAGCACTGGAGATACCCCAGAAACACTCGCAGCCTCACTAGCAGAGCTCTGGGCAACCCTGCTCCTGGCACTCAGGACGTGGCATGACCCCAAGGTGGGGGAGAACTGAGCCCACTTCCAGGAATGGAGGCAGGGAGTGAGGAGGGCGGACAGTGGGGGGCATGGGGGGCTTGGGTGGGGACTGAGGGGTGGGAAGGCAGCAGAAAGGGAGAACGCAGGGGATCGGGAGGCTCCGGGGGGTGGGGAGGTAAGAGGAGCCAGAGGTGTCATGTCCTGTGTCAGGAAAGGAACCGCAGGAGGATGGGTAGTCTCCCACGTAAAGCTATTTGTGGGGGAAAGCAAGCAGGTAGACTCAGGGGTCACGGCAGCTGGCCTCCGAGATGGCTTTCACACCCCCAGGTGTTCCCCCAGGGCGGCCCCTCCCACATTAACGGGGCTGATTTGTGTGACCAACAGTGGAAATGACTGTGTGTGGCTTCTGAGGCCAGGTCATGAGCAACAGGACAGCCTCCTCCTTCTTCACGCTCTCTGTTTCTGCCCCCACGCCCTTTGGGGAAGCTGGCCACCATGTTGTGAGGACGCTCAAGCAGCCTTGTGCAGATGTCCCTGTGGGAGGAACTGAGGCCCCCTTCCCACAGCACCAACGTGCCAGGCCAGAGTGGGCCGCCCTGAAAGGGAGGCCCCAGTCCAGCCGAGCCTTCAAATGCTGTGGCCCTGGGCTGGCGGCTTCCCTGTCGCCCACGGGAGACACTGAGCCAGAACCACTCAGGCGAGCAGCTCCTGCTTTCCTGACCCACAGAAACTGAGATGGCAAATGTTTACCACTCAAAGTCTTTATTGTTATAGGCCAGGCGCAGTGGCTCAGTCTGTGATCCCAGCACTCCAGGAGGCCGAGGTGAGAAGATCTCTGGAGCTCAGGAGTTTGAGACCAGCCTGAGCAAGAACAAGACCCTGTCTCTACCAAAAATAGAAAAAATTAGCTGGGCGTGGTGGCACGTGCCTGTAGTCCCAGCTATTCGGGAGGCTGAGGCAGGAGGATCACTTTAGCCCAGGAGTTTGAGGTTGCAGTGAGCTATGATGACACCACTGCACTCTGGCTGGGGTGACAGAGTGAGACTCTGTCTCAAAAAAAAAAAGTCTTTATTGTTTTAAGTTTTGCAGTAATTTTTTTGCAGCAGTAGATAACTAACATAGTCTTCTGGCAGGTGTGAAATAAATACAACAGGACCAGAGGGGAAAAGGCTGGTGTGAGGACAGTTTGAGGTGGACAGTGGAGCATGGTGAGTGGTGGAGACCCAGGTTCGGGAGTCCTGGCCTTGCCCTGGCCTGGCTTGGAACCTCAGCAGCTGTGTTCTGGGCAAGTCTGCCACTCTGAGCTTGTCTTATCTGCCTGCCTCCCAGGTCAGCAGGGGTGGTGGGGTGGTGTGTGACAGATGCAGACAGACAATGACTGCACAGGGAAGACCAGGGCAACAGTGGAGGGACTTGGCTTGTGGCCTGGGTCCATGGGGGCATCAGGGCAGCCAAAGACAGCTCAGAGTGGTGACTCCCCAGAGGAGGGACTGAAGAACAAGGCTGAGCAAAACAGCTGCTATTCTCACAACCAGCACCTCCACAGTCTTGCTGAGCACTTCTATGTTGTCCTCTTCAACACCTGGGTCCCAGAAGTTGATCTCAGGCCAGCCCAGGTGGTCTGAGCAGATAGCTGTCCACCTGGACCTTTCCATTTGCCTGCACTCCCTGGCCAGCATCCAGGGAAAGGACATCCAACCACCCACCCACCCATCCACCCATCCATCCACCCACTCACTCATCCATCTGCCCACCCATTGATATCCCATCCATCCACCCATCCATCCACCCATCCATCCATCCACCCATCCATCCACCCCATCCATCCATCCATCCCCAATCCATCCACCTCATCCATCCACCCATCCATCCATCCATCCATCCACACCATCCATCCATCCACACCATCCATCCATCCATCCATCCATCCATCCATCCCACCATCCATCCACCCATCCATCCATCCACCCATCATCCACCCATCCATCCATCCACCACCATCCATCCCCCACCCCCATCCATCCACCCCATCCATCCATCCACCCATCCACCCATCCATCATCCACACCACCCATCCATCCACCCAACCATCCATCCACCCATCCATCCATCCATCCATCCACACCACCATCCACATCCATCCACCCACATAGCCAGCCATGCATCTATTCCTTCCACCCATCTTCATATTTTTCTATCCCCTATCACATGCTCATGTGGACACCTGGGGGGAGTGTGTCTCATGGCAAGGGCAGCAGGTAAAATCCCTTCATGGTGGCAGAGCAGCATCTCTGGGGAGTGTGGGGAAGCAGGTAAGCAGGCAGGGGTGGCTTGGAAACACATCTGAGGGATGGAGGGTGTCTGGTCCAGGAAGGCTCCAAGGAGCCCTGAGAAGGACGTGGTTCTTTCTCTGCATGAGATGAGGCTAGTGGAGGGTCTCTGACTTAGATATTAAAGTACCCTGTGGCTGCTGAATGGACAGACTGCCAGGGGCCAGGGCGGAAGCCAGGAGAAGTCCAGGCATATGCCTGGATCCTGCAGCTTTGTCCTCAGCACCTGGAGGAGGAAGTCTCCCTGGCAGAGGACAGGAGCAGGCAGAAAGGCACATGTGGAGCTCGGGGTGGACAGTCAGGTCCAAGATGGCTGGGACATCTGCAAAAAGGCAATAATAGACAGACAGCACCCACCCAGGTTGTGCTGCTGGGAGGACCCTGGCCAGGAGCTTGGCACAGCCCAGGCAAGCAGTCGGGCCCTGGCTGCTGGCTTTGGCCTCCCAGGCGGTGGGCACCCTTCCTTGGGCTGGCATCGCAGGCAGCTCTCCTGAGCCCCCCCCATGACCCACACCCTGGCTGCCGCACCAGTGAGGCCTAACCCCGGGCCCCAGACTCCTGGCCAGGCCGTGCTTCAGGGCAGAGGCAGATGGGGCATGGGGCAGTGAGCGACAGAGAGGTCTGAGTGGTGGCACTGTGGCTAGGCCTGGGGAGGGACAGTCCAAGGTGCGGTCTGGGTGGCAGGATGGGCCAGCTCTGATGTTTTCTGCATTAAGGAGCATGTGGGAAGGGAGAGCATAAATACCCATCTCTTCCATTCAGGCACGAAACGATCCGGTCATCCATTCTCATTTCAGTATCTGGGTTCCAGAAACCCAAAAGTTGGCTGGGCACAGAGCTCTATGGAGGAGGGCCCCCCACAGGGCTAGGGTGGGGGCTCAGGCCCAGGGCCCAGCCTTATCCCTGCACTCCTGGGCCCCGCTCAGGCAGGGCTGCAGGGAAGAGCCCACTGCACTTCCGGCCAGGTTTCTATAGCACTGGTGACCGGGACTCGAGGCTCTGGAAACTTGGGCTAATCCGAGCACTAATCCTAGCAACGGCCGGGCCACAGCCACATGGCAGCCTGAGGAGAAGCTGAACAGCCACCCAAGACCCTCCTTGGAGGGGTCTGGACAGCTCAGTGCCCTGCTCTCCCCACGTCCTGGCCTGGGGGGAGTTGGCCCCGGGAGTAGGGTCTGCTTTTGGTCCCTCCTGGGCCACCTTCTGGGCTGCCCAGGGTCCCCTTGGCTGCTCTCACCTGAGGTTGTCAGGATCAGAGAGATTAGCAGGTGAGGGGGGCTTTGCGTAGGCAGCGGGGCTCCCTGCTGGGAGTGGCAGAACCTGGTGACTTTTGAGGCGGGCTCACGGATCCTGGCACACTCATTTGGGGCCCTGGCTGGGGCAGGGCCACAGCAGAGGGTCTGCCAGGCCACTGGAGACCTGAGGAGGGCCAGAAATCTGGAGGCTTTGATTGAGGAGGCCTGCTGCACGTGTGCGTCTGTGCATGCGTGTGTATGAATGTGTGCCTGTGTGTGTGCACGCGTGCCTGGGTGCACGTGGGCACAGGAGGGAGCGAGGGGTGTGCCTCCGTCCACCAGCCCCGCAGGCTACTCTGGAGCACGCTTTTCATCTAGTCATCCGTCGTTTGTTCACCCAGTCACTTGCTCAGCAATGGTTGGGGAGAGCCAGGAAGTGCCGGCTCTGACTGCCCGCCTGGGGCCTGTGGGTCTACTGTGTCACCTCAGTGGTGTTTGCTGGGTGGCAGCAGTAGGTTGAGAGGCTGCCCGCAGCTCAGTGGGGGGCGGTCCCCACAGTGAGCCCCCATCCCCTTGGGACCGGCTCTGGGCTGGAGTCTTTGGGCTCCTTACTCTGCCCCCTCCTGGACCCACACCCCACGCTGCTGAGGGCCAGCCTTGGCCAGGACCCTCTCTCCCGGGGGCTATGGGCAGGATCCCCTGGACGCAGAGCCCCCCTGGCCATGCTAGTGAGCTGGAGTCGGGCTGACCTGGGCTTGAGTTCCTGGCTGCCCACCAATGAGCGTGTGTCTGTGGGAAAGTCACTTAATGCAAGCCGAACCTCAGTTTCCTTGTCTGAACTGTGGGAACAATGACAGTCCCAACAACCTCAGAATTACAGATACCTGTGAAATAGGCTGCTGGCACCTGGCCATGGAGGAGTGTGAGGAAGGGACTGCCACTGTCATTGTCACAAGCGGATAGTCCCCTGAGGACAACGAGGGGCGGGTGGGGTGGGCGCAGGACTGGCCTCGCCCATTGCATGTTTTCTCGGGCGTGTGCCCTGTGCTGCAGGGCCCTGTCCTCAGGACAGGCCCCTTATTTCCAGGTGGGGGAAGCTCTGTGCGCCCTGGGAGGCTCCGGGGAGGGGAGTGCTCCTGGAGCCCACTGGGAGGATGTGGGACACTCTGGATGCCCTTTAGCATGGGGCAGGGTGGGGGCTTCTCTGGTTCCAGCTTGTCCTGCCATCCCAGGAGGCAGCTTTTGGGGTGGGTGCTCCCTGCTGGGGACAGCAGGTAGAGGCCAGAGTCCTGACCTGAAGCAGGAAGCACCACGGTAGGCCCTGGGAACACTGTCTCAGCCCACCATCTGGCACTCAGGGACCAGCTCTGAGCTGGTGGCCTGGGAAGCAGAGGTAGGGCCCTGGCTCAGGCCTGAGAAAGGCCCAACTTGGCCACTCAACCTTAGGCCCACTGTCGGAAAGCCTGGTCCTCAGTGCCCTCACACGGTGCTGACTCAGTTTCCCCTTCCACCCTCTGCCCTCCCCTGGCATTTAGGTGGGGCCAGTCTGGACCCACTCCACCCCACCATTCTTCCCTCCTGCCAGACTGGCCATGGTGGGGGGCTGGGAGGAAGGGAGGGGAAGGACAGGGAGAGGGAAGGGGTGCAGGGCCTTCCAGGGAGGGACCCGAAGAAGAAAGACACAGGTAAGAAACCAGAGTGGTACCCTGGGGATGGGGGAAGGAGGGGATGGAAACATCATCTCCCAGCTCCTGTGCCCCCAGGAAGGAACCACAGGCAGCTCCAGGAGCCTCGGCCTGGGGGGAAGGCGGCTTCTCCATGGCTGAGCCCTGTGCAAGCTGAGCAGGCCCATCAGAAGCGGAGGGGGCTTGGGTGGAGCAGGGTGGAGGCATGGCATGGGTCAGGCCAGGCCCCATTGTTTAGAAAAGAAGGAACTGACTTCAGCTCCGGGAGCAGGGCCTCCCACCCCACCCGGACTTCCTGCTCCCTGGGCCTGCCAGGGCGGGCTTTTTCCACCTTATTTGGGGATTGAGAAGCCACTCTGCTGTGTGGCCCTGGGAGACATGGCATAGAACCACAGACTCAAGGGTGGAGGCTCCCTTTGCAGCCGTGCTCCATAACTCAGAGCTACCACCCTTTAGCCGAAGAAAGTGCCATTTGAGGATCCATTCTTTCCCCCATCCAACTGTCTCTCTACCCTTCCAAGTGCCTGCCCACCCCTCACCCATCCACCTACCCACTCAGGTGTCTACATTCATCCTCAGAGCTACACATCCCCCCAACACCCACCCACCCACCCACTTCTCCCTCCTTCCACCCATCCCTCTACCCATGCACCCATCCAGCCATCTGTCCAGCCATCTGTCCATCTGCCTACCCATTCATATATCTACCATCCATCCTCATCCTCGTATCTACCTATCCCATCCGTCTACCCATCCCTCCACCCACACACCATCAATTCGTAAGCTCATCCATCTGTCCACTCACCTGAGCTTCCTCTCAGTCATGCACCCATGCGTGCTGCCTTGTATTCGTCCATCCACCTGCTCGCCATCCACTCTTCTCTAGTTCCACAGCCATCTCTATTCATCCATCTGTCTCATAACATTCATCTGCCGCCTCATCTACTGGCACACCCATTCATCCTCATGTCCAAATTTCCTTCATCCTGCCCATTTAGCCAAACTCCCTCCTTCCTGCCTTCTTCACCTATCCTTCCTTCCTTTCCTCCTTTGCCCTCCTTCCGTCCTTCTATCCACCTGCCTATTCATACCATCCACTTGCTCTTCCACACCATCATCCTTCACCACTCCTCATCCATCACTACAATCCATTCATCTACACCACTATATCCATCCACACACCATCATATCATCCTTTCATTATCATTTCTCACCACCTACACCAACCATAATCACCTCACTTCCTCACATCCACATCCACTCATCCATCCATACTCCTTTATCTCCATCCATCACCCATCCACCCATCCATCCATCCACTACACCATCAATCACACCCCACCATCACCCATCCCATCACCCATCACACATCCATCCACCACATCCACCCATCCACCCATCCATCCACATCCACCACCACCATCCACCATCCACATCACACCATCACCATCCATCCCATCCACCACATCCACCATCCACCATCCCACCATCCACCATCCATCCATCACATCCACCATCCACCCATCCACCATCCACCCATCCACATCCATCCATCCATCCATCCACCATCCACCCATCCACCCACATCCACCCATCCACCATCCACCCATCCACCATCCATCCACCATCCATCCATTCACCCATTCACCCATTCACTCATCCATCCATCCATCCAGTCATCAATCCACTTACCTATCTACCACCCTTTCTACCACAATTTGTAGTATCCTGTTTTGATAATTGGAAGCCCATTGCTAAGGAAACTTCTTGAATAAATTATTTGGCCAAGAAACAATATGCTTCTTCATTTTATCCCCTGCATCTGTAGCTTACAGATTTGGAGTCATCATGAGTCACATCTGAGACCAGGGCCAGGACATGGGGCTGTTCCTTCAGCACCTTCCATTTTCCATAATGAAGACAACAGATGCACATGGGGAGCAGCGTGGGGGGTGGGTGCCCAGTGGCTGCCAGTGTGGGGAAGGGTCTCTCCTTGCTCTGCATGACCTTGAAAAAGCACCTACTCCTTTGGTCTCAGCCTTCTTCTCTGTAAAATGGGTTGCCAGGATTGTTGTGAGGGTCACTGGAGAGAAGGAATCTGCCTGACATCTTTGATACATTACCTAGAAGTGAAGGTCTCTACTCTCTCTGACTCTCATCTAAAACCCATGAGGTCGAAACCTTCCAGCCCAAAATAGCATCTGTGAAATGGCCTGAGTGAAGTGTGCCATGAGGCAGTAGGAGCTATTCCAGGCAGAGGGAACAGAGGTAAGAGGGGTGACATCTGGGGACACAGGAGGGAGTCTGGTATGGCTGTCCTTGGAATGGCTGCAAAGGCAGCTGTGGAGGGAGCCGGGGGTGGTAAGGGTACCCCAAGGGTCTTCCAGGCCGAGTCAAAGGATTAGATGGTAGGGGTTGTGGGTAGGATTGGGGAGAAGGGAGGGGAGAGGGCCCTGCCTGCTGTGTCTGTCTGGGGGTTGGGGAGGTCCAGTGAGGGAAAGTGGTGCATCCCAGCGCCCAGCTCCAAGCAGCACACAGCCTGGCTGGGGCGCTCTGGGTGCGAGGAAGGCTCTCTTCTGGTGCAAACTGTCTGGAAGGTTAGGGCACCTTCCCGCTGCTCTGCTCTGAGTCTGGCCTGAGCCCGTCTCTTGGACCCCAGCCCTCTTCAGCTTCCCGGGTCACCCTGCCCCTCCTGCCCCCCCTGCCCCCACCCCCATCGAGTCTGTGGAGCCTGCATTCTGCCCCCCACCCCCTGCCCCGGCTTCTAGCTGCTTCCAGCTTTTGTCCTTAGGCCCATCCCAAGGGTCTGCCCAGTGTGAGGGGGTGCTCTGGAAGCTCCTTGTCACTGGCCCCCCAAGCCTATCTCCCAGTCTCCCACTCAGCAGCCATGGGGCTTCCAGAAAGATCTGGTGAATTTAACTCCTGATCCCTGGTGCAAAGCCAATTGTACCCCAAAACCTGCTCAGCAGAGCATGTGGGACTGGGCAGCTGGCCTGGGCTGGGCATTTGTCCTCGAGGCTTTGAACTTGGTGAAGGAGTGCATAGGAGGACCAGGAGGGGTGCGGAGTGGGGTCTGGATGCACCGTGGCAGCTCTGGATTTCCTGGGCCAGCGGGCTCAGGGATGGGCCTGGGGCACCTCCCTCCCAGTGCTGGGCAGGCTTCCTGTCTGGCCCTGGTAAGTGACCCCCCCTGCCACCCCCCGCAGACGGGTGACGTCAGCGTCTGAGATAACAAGCTGGCTGTGCTGGCACCTGCCCCGGCGTACTCCCACTGTAATCTGGGCCGTCTGGGGTGCAGGGGCCACCTCAGCTTGGTGGAAGCTACCCTTGGAGTGGGCTTCTGGTTGGGTTGAAGAATTGGTCTGCTTTGCCCCATGTACCCACAGTCCTTAGGCAGGGCTCGTGGGGCTTGGAGCACAGTGGGCACACAGTGGGTACCCCATAAAAGTGGAGATGAGTAAATGAAGCCTGAATACATTTAGTGAGGTGAAAAGCATGATGATTTCGAGGTGGTGGGGGGACAGGGAGGAGTCTGGGGCCTCTCTGAGGAGGGCGGGACACCCAGGGCACCTGGGGACACAGCGTTGGCCAGGCCAGGCTCTGCCTCACAACCCCACCCAGGCCAGGCTTGGGCAGCCCTGCAGGCCCGCTCTTCCAGGCTGGCCAACATCGTGGCCTCTACTGTGGCCTGGACACTCCTGACTTTGCCTAGCAATGGCACTCAGGCTCCAGGGCTGGGCGTGCAGGGACCACCCTTCCCCATAGCACACCCCACGCTCCTCTGCTGGCTGAAGGGGGGTCAGAGGTGGGTGGGCACCTGCAGCCAGTCAGGTGGCTGGTACTGTCCTCGGGCAAGATCAGCGTGTGGCTCCAGGCCACATGCTCTCACTGGGGTGGCGGTGAGGGGTGTGGCTAGCAGGTGAGTGGGCAGAGGAGTGTGTGGGGTGCACCCAGCCCAGCAGCAGGGCCCTCAGCAGAGGGTACCCTGTGCCAGCTGCAGGGCCAGTGCAGGGATGTTAAACTATATACACATCACAGCGGACACAGCAGGCATAGGCACCATTCCTGGAGGGCTGAGGCTTGGGGAGGGCCACAGGCCCCACCCCAGCAAGGGTCAGGAGCTCCCGAAGATCCCAATGCCCCCATGTGGGAAAGAGAGATGGTGAAGGGCCCAGGCAGCAGTTGCCGGGCGTGGTGGCCAGGTGGGATTAGGTCGGCTCTCAGGAAGGTGCGCTGGGTCCAGATGAGTCCAGGGGCTCATAAAGAGCAAGGCTGGCCTGGAGCGCCAGACACCTAGCCAGGACAGGGGACGGCAGGCGGCCAGGGCAGCAGCACACTGGGCTGCAGCAGCCACCAGGGAAGGATGGGAGTGAGGAAGGGGCACCGGGCAGAGACCGTGGCAGGAGTTCTGGGTTCGGATTAAGCTTGGCCACAGCCTCGTAGATAGGGGAGGAAGTCCTTGCCGCCATGCCCAAACACCCTGTGGTCCAACCTCCCCTCCAGGTGCTCTGCCCAGGCAGAAGGCCAAAGGGTGGATGCTGGGAGGCCAGGAGGACTGGGCAGGACCCTCCTGAGCTTGGTGCAGGCCTGGTAGCCCTGCTCCTGCAAGGCCCCGTGTCCCTGGAGCCAGTCTGGGGCAAGATGGCCAGCATCCTGGGCTGCCCTGCCCAGTGCCCCCAGCGTGTATCCTCCAGGGAGGTGGAAGGGGTCCTCATCCCCGCCTGGCCACCAGTCTGCCCCTGTGAGGTTGAGTTTTTGGCTATCAGCTTCCCTAGGAGCCTCAGCGAGTGTCAGGGAGGCCTCGTCCTGCTTCCTGTCCAGAGGGCCCTTCCTGCGCCTCTTGGGTCTGGACCCTGCCTTCTCCCAGGGCTCTGCTGGAGTCAGGTGGCCCCTCTGGGACTTCTGGCACCACATCTGGGGTTCTGTTCCCAGACAGGTGGTTGGTTTGGGTCTTTGGTTTGGGGGTGTGCGTGGGAGGAGAGAGGGGTTCTCCACGGCTGGCTCCTGCCAGCCCCTTTCCCCATCAGTGTTTCTTTTTCGCTCATGGACCTTCCTGGACTGGACATTCCTTTGGCTTTAGCCACAGGCTTCTTCACCGTCTGCAGTGATGCTGCACGGGAAATGTGGCGGGTGGGGGTGTCCCTATGAGAAGGAGACTTTTTAGCTGCCCCTGGGAGGACGGGGCAAGGGGCTTCTGGTGTGAAGGGCTCTGTGCGGTGGAGGGCCCATGGGCACAGTACGGCCGCAGCCCTGAGTGCATGGCAGTGGTGTGATGCTGGTTGAGCTGGGGACCCACAGAAGGACTCTCAGCAGGAGAGGAGCCCCTGTACTGGCTGGGGAGGGATGAGGTGTGTCCACGTGCAGGTCAGAGCTGGCTCCAGGACCAGGGGCACCCTGAAGGCTGGAGGAAGGAGGAAGGTGGGGCCTGGTCCCTGTAAGCCCACTCATGGCCCTGCGTGGGCCAGGCTTGCGGCACAGACATTTCACATGCACATGCCTCCTGTTTTCACTTGCAAACAATGCTCTGAGGATCCATGTTTTGTTGGATGACCCAGGCTGGCCTGTGCCACATCTAGGCCCCTTGGCATGTGGAGGCAGTGAAAGAGGCCCTGGCCAGGGTCTGGGGGTTGGGAGCTCGTCCCAACATTGTGGGTGCTCTCCAAGCTGCCTGGGCAGGGCAGGGAGCCTGGGGGCTGGGCCAGGCTGGTATGAGGCCAGGAAGAGCAGGAAGCAGCAGGGTCAAGGAAAGGCAGGGGGGTTTGACAGGTGCTCGTGCCAAATCCCACCTGGGTGCAGCTGGGCTGCCGCCTGGAGCCAGCCTGGGGTGGGCAGCTCTGCCCTTCGGCTCATGCCTTGTGACGTGCGCTGGCTCACTCCACTCAGCTCCACTGGACCAGGTTAGGGCAGCCTGGTGCAGCCATGCAGGGCTGCAGAGCTATGGCCGGGGATGCTTCCTGGTCAGCCAGCGTGGCTAGGGTGCCCACAGCCAATTCTACCACCGGGCTCGTTCCACCCCTGCCATCACACGCAAACCAGGAGAAGTGCAGGTGGACAGCCCCCTCAGCCCCAGGTGGCTCTGCAGAGCAGGCTTTGGCAGGCCCGGTCATGCTGCAGGGAGGAGGTGGGGCAGATGTAAGCGGGGGCTGCAGAGGGGGTGAGCCTAGCCTGGAATGCCAAGGTGAGCTGGAGCACGAGATGTGGCGGGTGGGCATCTGTCAGTGACCAAGGAAGGTCTCCTTTTGAGAGATATAGTGCAAGACAGGCCAAGAGGGGGTGGAGCACATGTTGGGGACTCCAGGGCAGAGTCCTTGACTTATGGGACAGTGAGGGTGGGCACAGCAGTGCCTGGGTGGGTGGGATAGAGGTGGAAGGAGCATCCTGCAGTGAGGGCCCCAGGCCGTCCATGAAGGCAGCCCTGGGAGGGTGGAGGGGTTGGGCCCAGAGGAGCAGGGCCGGCCCAGCTCCTCAGAAAGATCTCCCAGTCCGAGATGGGGGAACAGTCTTGGCGAGTGCCAGGGGTCCTGCTGTACCTGGGTCGAGGGGTGTGTGTCTCCAGCTGCAAAACCTTGGTGAGTCAATTGTCCCTCTGTGCCTCAGTTTCCCTACATGCACACTGGGCATCTCCCCATTTGTCCTTTGCCTTTCTGTTGTGGATGTGTACACATGCGTCCTCATGGACAAGGGAGTCTGGGGTGGGAATGGCACTAGGGGTGGGCAGGGGCATGGAGGGACCCGTATGTCAGGTTGGTGGGTGTTAGGACACTTAGGGGAGAGAAGATGAGGGCTCCCCTAAGTCCCTCTGGCAGCCCTGCCAGTGGTGTGAGTTTACCCCATTTTACAGACTAGCAACTGATGCCAGGGCCTTCCTTGCCAGAGGCCACATACTGGGGCAGGAAGCTGTACCCTTGGCTCCAGCTGCAGCCTCTAAAGCAAAAAAGAGGCAGGGTGCTTATGGCATGTCCCCCTTGGTCATGCTGCCCTCCCTGCTCAGCCCTTGCTTCTCGCTGGCCTCATAGCCAGCTCCTGGTCCAGAGCTCCTGGAGCAGTGCGCCAGCCAAGCTCCTGCTGCCCGGCCTGGACCAGCACAGGTAGGTGTGGGCAGTGCCGTGATGGGGGAGGGCCAGGGAGCAGCCCGGCCAGGACCCCCCAGCACCCCCGGGGCAGCTTGCGTGGGCTGGGGCAAGCCCCCAGAAAGCTGGCCCCTCAGGGTCCCCATCCTCTGCTCTGTAAAGGCACGTTCCTGAGGATGCAGGTTATGGCCCCCGGTGGAGCATTAATGAAGAGATAGAGACTGGCCTGTGTGACTATGACAGCTTGGAGCAGCCGGGGGGCCTGGGCCTGGGTGGGGAGGGGGCACACGTCCTGGCCTCGGCCCCTGCCCGCCTCACCCCGACGCCTGTGGCCTGGACAGCCGTGTGCCTGAGCCCTGCCTGGCTCCGCCAGGCGGGAAGCCCTGGGCTGGGCCTGCACTTGATTTGTCCCGAGTGAGTGTGTGTGTTTTCATTCTTCGTCACTGAAGCCCGTGCGTAGTGAATTAATTTCCGGATGTAGTAAACATTTCGGAAGGCCAAGATCCTCTCCTTCCTGCCTCTGTGCCAACAAAGTTCCCCAACCCCAGCGTGTCTTTCGCTGAGTGCGGGAGCTTGTCTTCCCAGAGGCGAGATCACAGGGGCTGCTAGACCCGCTTGTCGGCCCCCCAGAGGCTCCCCTGTGCCGGAACACCCTCTGGGCCAAGCATCGCCTCCCTGACGGTTCTGGGGTCAGGCAGGGCATCCCCCATGGGGGGGCAAGCCTGAGCCTCTGGGACCCGGAGCCAGCAGAGCTGGTTCTCAGGGCAGTGATGGGATGGGCTTTTGGAGAAGGAAATCTTGGGTTCAAATCCCAACTTGGTCTCTTAAAGCTGTGCGTTCTGGGCCAAGGAACTCCAGCTCTCTAGGGGATGCCCCCAGGGTGGCGAAGCCAGTGGGGACCAAGGAGCTCTGGGCTCCAAGAGGTGATTTGGCCAGGGCAGCTTCTCATGGGAGGGGCAGTTCATGGAGGGAGGGAAGGGTTCTGGGGAGGAGCTGGGGCTGCCTCCGGGGTACAGCCTAGAGGGGGTGCAGATTTGGGAGTTCAGCCTCAGGGGGTATAGCTTTGGGTACCTCTGTGTTTGGAAGGTTCAACGCTTTGTCAAGGGAGGGGTTGCTCTGGCCCAAAGGTTCCCACCTTGCCCTGGAGCAGCCCCTGGGTGCCCAGCTCCATGGGCCTCTGCGGGACACAGAGCTGGGGTCCCAAATCACTTGGCAGTGTCTGCTGACTTGCAGAGCCCACCACCTCAATCCCATTGGATTCTCCAAAGGACTTTGGGAGTGTGGGGGGAGGTGAAGGGGAAACTGAGGCGGGGAGAGGCCAAAGGACTGCTGGGAGGGATGGTGGGGTCCTGGAGCCCCCAGCCTGCCCCCACCTCGAGCTCCTTCTCATATGTTGCAGCCAGAATTGAGGAAAAGGTTACCCAGAGATGGTGTGTGGTGTGTATGCTCACATACATGTGTGCATGTGTGTGTACACATGTATCTATGTATGTGTGCACACAGGTATGTGCATGTGTGGGGGGATGTGTGCATATGCGTGTGCACGCATGTGTCACATGTGTGTGCAGGTCCTTGTGTACATGTGTGCCTGCACATGGTCTGTGTGTGCATGCCGTGGCCAAAGGGTGGCATCTGCCCCTCACCCACTCCGTCCCCAGTGCTGTCTATTTTCTTACACGTGTTTGGCATTTTTTGCTGCTGAGTTGGGGGCCGTGGTTTGGGGGGAGCCTGGGCGGTGGGGAAGGGGTTGTTTATGCCAATTGTCCACCCCGGCTACACATTCTTGTGGTTGTCTCTTTAACTTGGTAAAAATTTGGGAAATTTCTAAATAAAACAAAACAAAGGAAAAACATTTTCAAAAGGATTTCAAAATCGGTGCTGCTACTTCCCCCAGTAACCAGACCTGTGGCGCGTGGGGGAGGCGGGACTCGAACACACAGCACCTTCGGAAAGTGACGCGCCATGAGGTGATGAGCTTGTCGTCAGGAGAAGTGTGCAAGCCATGGCGGCTGCCGGACCGTCTGCTCTGAGACCCAGCCTTCTCTGTGGCAGGAGTCCAGAATGGCAGTCTGAGGGAGCGTCTTGTTGTCTTTGGGCTCCAGCTGGCAGAAAAGAGGTGTGGGACTCACCAGCTGTCTGAGGACGCAGGCACGTGGGGGTGGCCGGGCAGGGGCCGGTTGTAGGCTGTGGTCGGGTGCTGGCAGGAGAGAAGGGGCAGTTGGAGGGGGAGGAACATCAGGGCCGACAGTCAACCACTGTGTCCTCGGCGTCTGGGCTGGGCTGGCCAGAGAAGGCTCTGGAAGGCCTTTGTTGACCTGGGAGGGGAGAGGAGGCATTGAGAGCGGTCCCATGGGCATGGCCATGGGTCCAGGGTGGTCGGGGGGCAGGGCCAGAGGGGAGGGGTTGGGGGGCCTGGGTGAGGGGTCTCCCGTGGGGTGGGATGCTTGGGCTTCGGGGGGGTGGAGAGAGAGGAGGAGGAGGGCCGTGGCTCCCACCGGGTGACGTGGCTCCCACCCCGGGCCCTGTCGGGTCCAGGCAGACCTCCAGCTCCCAGGCTGCGTCCCGCCCACCTTAGCGGCACCTCCGAAACGCTGGGGCCAGCAAGGGAGGGGTCTCTCCACACAGGCCTGGGTGGCCTGGGCAGATGGCCCCACGGGAGGCCTGTCCTCTCACGTGGCCCCTGGAAACCTGTCCTTGGGTGTGTGGAGGGTCCCTGTAGGCCCCAGGAAGGCGCTGGGTGTGGAGCCTTGGGAGGCTGCTCCCCTCTGGGTCTTAGTTTCCCACCCTGGGCAATATTCGATGACCAATATTCTGGTCTGTCTTTAGGCCACGTAGGCCCTGGGAATTGGGGCTGGGGATGGATGGCTGGAGGAATGAAGAGGCCTGCCTGACCAGGGGGACACTCTGCTGGGTGACACGCTCTGGTCTGGTCCCTGCGGTCACAGGGTGAGCTGACCAGGCAGGGTTGGGGACCACGCCCTTTGGGTATGTCCGTCCACACCAGGAGCAGGGGGGCCTCAAGTGCCTTGGCTGTGCGGACTGCATGTTTTAGCTTGTGATGGCGCCCCTTCCCCCAGGACCATGAGCAGCTATCTGGGACAGAGCTGGTAGATGCTGAGGTCCCCCAGCAGGGCTGGCCGTAACCTTCTGTGCCACTGGCTCCGGACTGTGGCTGCCCCAAGTCCAGGTTGGCCTCCTGCACCTCTACCACCCTCTTCCACGCCTGGCAGCTTGGGGACGGGGCTTTGAGAGGCCGCAGGCTACTTCCCACAATCTGAGGACAGCCCCCCGGGCGGTGTGTCTGAGGAGCTGTCTGGGCCAGGAGCCACGAGGACTCCACGGGCCTGTGGCCAGCAGAGGCAGGCTGCACCGGCTGGTCCTGACGTCCAGGCCGTGGCCAGGTCTGGCTCCTCATCTGGGGGCTGCTCCCTGTCCTGGGCACACGTCCTGCACATTCCTGTCTCTGCCCTTTGCCCATTCGGTGCCCTCCCCTCTCTCAGAGAGCCGCAGGCCAGCCTTGGGGCTCTGACAGTTTTGGAGGACGATGCCCACCGCTGGGTCCGCCGGGGAGCTCCTCTTGGGCATGTGCATGGTGAGCGCTTGGTTCCAGCCCAAGCTCTGGCACCCGGTTCTCTGGGTCCTCCCCCCGCCTGGCCAGCTGCCCTGCCCTCCCCTCTGATACCCACACACCGCAGAGTCCCGCCATGGTGGGAAGACTGGCGACGCCTTGCCTTTGCTCGACGGGCACCTCTTCGTGGAGCACCCTCCTCCCCTTTCCTGGCTGCATTTCCATACCCGGCTCAAATGGCAGCTCCTTTGGCACCTTTTGGACCTTCCAGGTACCTGTTTTTTCCTTCCTTGGTGGTTTCAGCCCATCTTGGGGCACCTGATTCAGTAGCCCTGGCTAGGCCCCTCCCCGGCTGGAGCCAGGCTATCAGCAGCCTGAGGCCCAGGCTGGGCTCACCCAGGGGTAAAGGCAGGATCTGGGGGCAGGGGCCAGCCCGAGGAGGGACCGGGGGACCTGCTGCCCTCACACCCCCTTACCCCTGGCTTGGGAGGGAGCAGCCTGGAAGCTAAGAAGGTCTAAGACACAGGTGGCGGCTCTCACGGGAGGCTGGCAGCTGCCACATGGAGGGGCCCCAAGTTGTTGCTGGGCTGAGCGGGGCTGCTCCCAGCATGCTCCTGCCCTGGCTCCTGTCCAGCCTCCCTGAGTGGCGGCTTCCTCCCAGGACCCTGCTGGGAGTACCACCTGCCCCGCTCTCCCAGAGGACTCAGTGAGGTGAGTGGGTCACCACCTGCAACCTGGCAGCCCCACCTCCTGCCAGGCCCTGCTTGGACAGGAACCTCCCAGGACTCTCCAGAAGGTTCCCTCATTCCTTCCTTCACTCGTGACTTTGTTCATCAATGACCGGAGTTGCTGCTTAGTGCCAGGGCATCTGCACAGAGGATGCCCAGGGGCAGGATAGACCAGGGCCGCCCTCTAGGGGTTCCCTGTGCAGCTGGTGAGGGCTCGGGTGGGTGGTCAGCAGGGGGTGAGGTGGAGGGGAGAGGCCAAGGGTGAGCTGGGAGGGACTGGCCGTGGCTGCTGGAGGGAGACAATGGGGGCCTGAGCCAAGCTGCCTCCCCAGGGAAGGCTCAGCCCCCACCAGACCAGGCTGGTCTTCCAACTCCGGGCTTTCACTCTCCTGCTCCCCACCAGGAAC
Organism: Daubentonia madagascariensis; assembly: GCA_023783475.1. Taxonomy (NCBI): domain Eukaryota; kingdom Metazoa; phylum Chordata; class Mammalia; order Primates; family Daubentoniidae; genus Daubentonia; species Daubentonia madagascariensis. Next base: position 154,979 of record JAKFHU010001716.1, on the reverse strand, counting down.
ACCTCTTCCCCCTCTGCCCGAGCCAGCCCTGCTGCCACACACTGCTGCTAGAAGGTGTCCCTGAATACTTCAGCATGAGACCGAGTGCCTCAGTTTCCCCACCTAGATTATAAGCACCTTAGAGTTGCTGGGAGTGTTGAGGGTCTCTATGTTCAGAGCCTTGGCAGCGTGCCTGGCACACAGTAATTATCAGCAACAATTATTCATACCGCCTGGGTGCTTGGCAAAGGCCGATCCCTGGGCCCGGGCCTCAGCATGTGTGAGTAGGCCCACAGCGAGGCCATTGCCCCGAGTTCTGATGCCCCACAGGGCTAGGGATGCTCCTCCTCTCTGTGCCTCAGTTTCCAATCTGACAATGAGGGGACATCTCCACCATGCCACTGTTCAGCCCCTCTCTGGAAGGGACCTGTCCACAGAGGACACAGCCTGTCGGGGGCTCTGCTTGCCTTTCCTGAGCAGCTGGGCACCACACTACCACCCATGCGCCCATCCTCCCTTTGCTGTTTCATGCTCTATGGCTCTTTCTTGAGCACCTATTATGTGCTGGGTCCTGACCAGCTGCCGGGGGTGCAGCAGGGAGAGCCAGAGATGCTGGCTGTCAGGAAGCCCACATTCCCATGGGGCAGACGCAGGGAACAAATAAAGTGTATGGAATGTTGGGGGTGACGGTAGAGACAGACCAGAGTGATGCAGCCACGAGCCAAGGGACGCCAGAACCCCCAGGAGCTGGAAGAGGCAGGAAGGATCCTCCCTGGGGCCTCTGGAGGGAGTGTGGCTGTGACCACAGCTGGATTTCTGACTTCTGGCCTCCAGAACTGTGAGAGAATCCAGTCTTGTTACTCTAAGCCACCCAGTTTGTGGTCCTTATTGCAGCAGCCAGAGGACAGGAATGCAGAATTCAGAGGGCTTCTCCTGGGTGAGACGGGGCACAGTGGGAGCAAAAGGGGCCCTGGCCCAGGCTCACCTTTTACCAGGGTCCCTCTGGCCTCTGTCAAGAGAATGGACGTGAAGGGTCGGCAGGGCTGACCCACCTGCTGGCTTGAGGTGGCCAGGCACCAGTGGTGTGGGCACCACCCCGTGCAAAGGGCTCGGGATCCGGCAATAGCAGGCCTGCTTTCTTGCCGGGGCCGCACCACAGTGTGTCCCGCTGCAGGTGCGGGAGAGCCTGGCAGTCCACTCCCCAGCCCCCAGCCCCCAGCCCCCAAAGGCTCCCGCCAGGCTGTGTAGCCGGGACCTGGACTCCAGCGCGCAGAGCAGGCCGGGTGCCCTAATTTGATTTCCACCTGCACGTGAGGCCTGCCGGCGCTGGGCCCAGGGTCAGGGATGTCAGCTTACCTTTCCCTCAAGCCTCAGGCCATGCTGCGGGCTTCGCTGGGCCAGGGAAGAAGGCTGGGGAGGGGCTGAAGACTCCCGAGGAGAAGGTCCACCACGTCAAAGCTGCCAGGGACAAGGGAGGCAGCCTGTGAGCTTTGGGGGTTCTGCAGGATGGGAAGGGGTCTTTCCAGTGTGGGAGGACCAGGCACAAGGTCGAAAGGTGGAGGACAAGCTTTGGGCGAAGACACCGGAGGCTTCCAGCTGCTCCCAGCAGACCTGCTAGGCCCCACCTCCAGTGGCAGCAGGAAACCCTGGGATGCAGTGGTCTTGGTGGGACCCTGCAGGGCAGCAGCCCCTCAGAGCTCAGCCCCAGAATCCCGTGTGTCCTCAGAGCCACTGAGGCCTTTGTCCTGTCCTCCAGCCCCGGACAGCCAGGTCCCGGGTGTGCACATGTGTGCAGACACATGGGGGTCTGGTGTGGCTCTGTGTGCACACGTGTGTGGGGACAGGGCCAGGTGGGGGCGGGTTCCCATCATTCCTGATGCTGGAGGTTGCACAGTCAGACCAGCAGGCCTGTAGAGGGGGTCAAGGCAGCCAGGCTGGTGGAGGAGAGCTGGTGACCTCACAAGACTGAATGGGAATTGTGTAGTCAAACGAACGTATTTTGGAAATGATGTGCAAAGCCCAGTTAATCCAGCGGGCAGGTCGTGGTGGCTCCTGGGTGAGCTGACAGGGGCCAAGGGGTCAGGAGGCTGCCCGGGCAGCAGGCAGTACAAGGACCCGCCAAGCAGACCCACGTGCCCACCACTCCCCATGGCTTTTACGAGGACTGGAGCCTCCTTGAAACACAGGCTGCTGCCGACCACAGGCCTGCCTGGCCCTGCCGTGCAGCAGCAGGGACCCAAGGGACCAAGCACCCTGACGACAGGGTCCCCTGGCATGGCAAGTCCTTCTGGGCTCCTTGGCAAGGCTGGCAGGGGCCTGCTCGGTCCAGCGTGAACAGGGGCAGGGGCAATGAGTGAGGTTGGTGCTGAATGTGGCTGCTTCCTATTCATGATGTCACAGCCTCTCACTTTTCTCCCCGACCGAATTATTCTTGGCTCGCCTGGTGGCCTTGGGGCCTTCACACTCACTTTACGAGCCAGATGGGGCTCTGTTTCCAGGTGGCCCCGCACAGTGGCATCTGGGGGAGTCAGGGGGTGGGGTATGCGGGTGGCAGGCCCAGCCGGTCAGGCTCCCAAGACCCAGCCACCCCTGCCCTTCCAGGCCAGAAGGGCCTAAGACCCAGGGCACATGGGCCTCTCTCATCCGGCGGTAGCATTTCTTGGGATTCTGAAGTCAGAACGCCCACTAGGATGTGTGTCCCAGATCTGGGGACCTGAGCTGTCATCTGGGAACACGGGGATCACGTATCCCTGTCCAAAGGGTGTCGGGGGATGCAGTAAGTGAATATGTGGGCACAGACAGGAGCTGGGGTGTCTCAGCCGCCTGTCTTCCCTCGTGGCTGTCTTCCTCCTTCATGCCCTCCTCACACTGTTCACCCCAGCGCTGGCTCCCAGCCCCGAGCCCGGGCTCCTGGAGCCAGCCACCAGCCTGCAGGGAGCCTGGGTTTTCTACCTCGTGGCCAACCCTGCGGCTGTATCCCCTTGGCCCACTGCCCTCCAGCCACCCACTCCTCGGGTTCCCAGCCTGGGATGAGGCCGACCCACGTGCAGGTAGGAGCCTGGCCGGCAGGTCTGTGTGCAGGTGGCTGGAAGCACAGGCTGGGAGGTAGCTGTCCTGCACAGGCAGGGGCAAGGCAGCCCCGCTCATGGCCTCTGTGTTCTCTGGTGACATCCAGCCCTCCCCTGCCCCAGGGCAGCCTGAGGCTTCTACCTGGAAAGACAGGCTGCCCCAGGGGCTGTGGCCCAGGCTCTGTCTTCCAGCTGGGGCAGGGCATGCTCTTCCTAGCTGGGGGTGGAGGGGGGGCAGTCCTGCAGACCCTGCCCCTGAGAGGCAGCTCCAAGGAGGCCATCTATGTCCCCAGGCAATAGGCTGAGGCTGGTGCAAACCTAACTGCCACCACCTTGCCTTAGCCTCCACTATGGCCCCAAGAAAGCAAAGCCTTGTGCTCAGGGTCCCCTACCTCCTACACCCAGGCACCCGTGGACCAGTCTCCCTCCTACATCTTCCTGTCCCTAGTCACCAAGCCTCTACCAGGACGGCCCAACAGAGCCCCACCCCCAACTCTGCCAGGCCCCCCCCTGCCCCAGGCCCCTCCCCGGCTGCTGGTGCCCTGGGTTCCCCCAGTCAGACCCAACAGGAAGCGGACACGGGAGTGCCAGGCCAAGTGCTGACTGGGTACTCGCCTGCTTAGGATAATGGTGGCAGCGGATGCCTCCCTGGACCCTGTGCCTTGGCCCTGACTGTGTCAGTGTCCTGTGGCCGCTGTCACTAATCAGCGCACACTGGGCCGCTTAAAACAGCTCGAATTTCCTGTCCCACTCTCCCACAGTTCCAGAGGCCAGAGGTCCAACATGAGCATCTCTGGACCCAAACCCAGGTGGGTGTTGGCAGGGCCATGCTCTTTCTGAAGCCTCTTCCAGCTCCTGGTGGCTCCAGGCGTCCCTTGGCTTATGGCCATGTCACTGGAGGCTCTACCTCTGTCACAGCCTCCTCCCTTCCTCGGGCATCAAATCTCCCTCCACCTCCCTCTGTGAGGCCCCCTGTGTTGGTATTTAGGGCCATCAGATAATCCAGGATCATCCCCCCATCTGCAAACTCTTCACCTAACCCCATGTCCAGGGATGAGGACTAGATACCTCTGGGGCCGCCCTGCCCGCCATCGCCCGCTGCCCTTCAGGGCAGGGTCCCCGAGACGGGGCTTCTCCTCACCGTCTCCTCCGAACCACATCACATCAGTGGGATCTTCCCACCCTCCCCCACAGCAGCTCTGCTTAGGGCCAAACGCAGCGGTGCCTTCCTGGCCCTGGTGCTCCCTGATACCCAGCACACGTCCCTGGGCGCGGCCTCTCCCTTTCTCAGACCCAGCACCTCCCTCTCTCTAGGTGGGCGGGAGACCCCAAGCTAACCCTGCCCCCGGCCACACTACCCAACTCTCCATTTGTCCACTTGCCTCCTGAGGCCTCGTGGAGATCCAGAAGCATCTCGGACCTACCTGCCCTCACCCTTCTGGCGACACTATGCTTTGGCTGCACAGGCCCAAACCTGAGGGCCGTTTTTTAAGATCAAACATTTGGATTTTTAAAATTAATTTTTTTTTGCTTTATTACAATTAGTTTTAGTTGTGGACTAGAGGAAAAATTTATAAAACTGCAAGTGGATATTTGGCAACATGATACTCTACACACACATTTGGTCTGTGTAGATCAGGGGTCTGCACGCTTTTTCTGTAAAAGGTCAGAGAGTAGGAAATCTGGCCCTACGGTCTCTGCCGCAGCTACTCAACCTGCCCTTGGAAGCAGGCGCGGGCCATGCGTAGGGAACAAAGGCAGCCCAGGCCCAGTAAAACTTCATTTACAGAAACAGACGATGATCCAAATGTTGGGCGTAGACAATCAAAGCAGCTGAATCAAACTTTTAGCACTAAATTGAACATACAGGGGCCTATGGTTCAGGTAGTTACAGTGGTATAATCTCCACTTTTAAACATAACATAAAAGAATTGCAAAGACAATAGAGGATTTTCCAACAGCTAGACAGAATAAACAGTTTTCCTATTTGCTTAAACAACAATGAAATTTCTAACTGCACTAAATTAAATATACTGATCATGGCCAAATCTCTACATAATAATCTAAAAGTAGATTTTTTTTATTGTGGTAAAATATATGTAACATAAAATTTGCCATTTTAACCATTTCTTGAGCGTATCGTTCAGGGGCATCAAGCACATCCCCGCTCTCGTACAGCCCTCACCACTGTCTGTCTCCAGAATTTCTCATCTTCCCAAACCGAGGCTCTGCCCCGCTGAACACCAGCCCCGGCGCCTCGCAGCCCTGTGCCCCCGTCTACTCTCTGTCTCTGCGTCTGACGGCTCTGGGCACCCCCTGGCGTGGAACCACACGGTGTTCGTCCTTCTGTGACCAGCTTCTTTCACGCAACACAACGTCCTCCAGGCTCGGCGGTGCAGCCTGCGCCGCCATCCCCCTCCGCTCTCGGGCTGAGTGGCAGTCCCCGTGCGGGCAGACCACACTGGGCGTGTCCCTTCCTCAGTCGGTGGACGTTCGGGTTGTTTCCACCATGGGGAGTGAACATTTGTGCACCAGCGTGCGCGTGCACATGGTTTCTCATTTCTTTTCGGCGTGTACCTGGGAGGAGACTTGTGGGTCGAGTGGTCACTCGAGGTTTAAGTTTTCGGGGAGCTGCGAGACTGTCTTCCACGGCGGCTGCTCCCCGAACGCCCTCGCCGGCGCTCCTCGCCATGTGACCTGCGATGACGGCCGCGGTGCCGCTGTGGCTGTGCTTTGCGTTTCCCTGATGACCAGTGGTGTCGCTGACCGCTGGCCTGCCCTCCCTGGAGAACGCAAACGCTCTCCTCGGGACACCCGCGCGCGCCCTGCCCCCTCATCTTTGCTCAGAAGCCTCCTCCTGAGGCCTTCCCTGACCACCCTTTAAATATTACACCCCCTGGCCTGCCGCCCCCACTGCCCATCTGCTCCGCTGACCACCGCGTTCACCGGCGGTCTCGGGGAGAGGCGAGCGCGGCAGCGACTTGGCTCCCTCGGCTCACACCGGCTTGCGTGGGGCACAACGCAAAACGTTAAGTGCGTGAATGCAGCTAAGGACCTTCCCCTGGCCGTCTGCTGAGCCCCCTGGCTTGGGGACTGTCACAGGGAGCAGCTCAGGGTGCCTGGCCAGGGGAGCATGCCTCACTCCCAGCCTGTAGGCTCCTGGCGGCTGACACGGTGTCGGACTGTCCTGGTTGAGCAGTGACCCAGCTGAGCCCTGCTCCGGGCAGCATGTGGTCAGGGGCAGGCCTGGCCTCGGCCACAGATGAGTCATTGCAGTCCCTGGGGACCCAGAGTCTCTGCTTAGCCCCCAAGAGTCCCTCAAATCCTGGCTTCTTTGTGGCAAGCAGAGGGTGTGGGTCCCCCTGCTCTCAGGCCGTAGGAACACAAGAAGCGCCTGGAGCCTGGACCAACAGAGGTGGGGGGCTGCCAGGTCCTGCCACAGCCCATAGACGTCACCCCCAAAAGGTCACCAATGACCTCCCGTGGCCACATCCTACGGTGTGGGGATGGCCAACCCCTCTGTCCTGCCTCCATGACACCCTCTGACACCCTCACCCTTGACTGCGTCCCTGGCTCTCCCCCCTCCTCAGGAACACTCTGAGCCACCTGATGCCAGTGCCCCCAAACCTATACCCCCAGTAGCTGTGTCATGTCTTGGCCACACGATGCACATGTTTATCTTCCAGGTGCCCCAAACCCAGACAGGGACTCTCCTGCCCCCTGGGCTCCTGGTCTCAGGAGGGACCCGGCCCCCACCCCAGCTCCAACAGCTGGGAGCAGAGTGCCCCGTTTTCCTCACCGTCCTCCAGAAAGCCAGTGCTCCAGACCCTGCGCCACTGCCAGCCCCACACACCAACACACGCCTGGTCTCACCACTGCTGGGGCTCCCAGTCTCCGACCCCTGACGTCCATGGCCCACTCTGGCTCATCCTGTCACTGCCCCGAACCTCACCCAAACTTTCCAGGGCCTCTGGGGTGGAATTAAATATACATTCTCCTGTTTTGGACTGAAGGCCTGGAAGGCCAACACAGCCACATGCTTGGGACAGGGATGCATCCAGATACCCCCTTGTCCCTGGGCTCAGGGAGCGCAGGTCACCTCCCCCGGTCATGCTGGGACCCTGGTCAGCCTCCTGGGCATGGGGAAGTGGGTCCTTTCAGCTGGCATGGGGGCCACCACTGCTCCTCTCCTCCCCGGAAGGCAGCTCTGCTGGGGGGCGGGGAGCAGGGAGTCACCCCTGTTGCTTGTTGCTTTGTCCTAGCACTGGGAACAGTGCCTGGGCACCGAACAGACACCCACATGGGGAAAGAGCCAAGGTGCTTGGGAGTCCCATCATTTGTTTTTGTTGGTCTGAAAATGTCTCTTAGGAAAGTAATTGGCCATACCTAATAATGTTCAGACGCACTTGGTCTGGGGCCCAGCAGCCTCCAGAAGGACAGGAAGTGCCAGTGGGTGAGCTCTGAGCACAGCCCTGGGAGTGGGAGAGAAACCTGCATGCGTTGGGAGCAGACTGGTGGGTGAGACAGCGCAGGCCTGTGCCCGGCATCAGCTGCTGCTGCCAAGGGTGCAAGGACGCCCCGCATTCTCCTCTGCAGGGCTGCACCCCTCGGGGCTGCGGAGCAGGTGGCGACTTGCTCTTTATGGGGAAAATGATGTCACCCACCTCCGAGGCTGTCCCAGAAGTGAACACACGTGGAGCATGTGAGCTGTTCTCGGCACACTCGAGAGCTGCGGACATGCCCGAGCTGTGCTTGTGACGATCGTCCTTTAGTCACTGTCCTGGCTGTCACCACCGCAATGCTATGGCACATCACCCAGGAGAGACGCCCAGCGGGTTCTCAGGAGGAAGCGCAGGTTGCAGGAGGGTGTGAACTCAACGGCTCCGTGTTGTGCTGACGGCAGGGAGGGAAAAGTGCAGGTGTTTTGGTAGGAGCTGCTGAAGGGTATCAGAGCTCTTGCCCTGGGTTATGGGGTGGGGCAGTCACTGATTTTTCTTTGTATTTCCGTGTTGCTTAGATTATAATTAAAAGTAAAGTTCCCATAATCTTTTAAAAAGTCCATTAGATTTGCTTTGAAAAAACTCAGGGTAAAGTGGGGAGACCAGTGGCTGCGAGTCAGGAGCTGGGTGCTGCTCTGCGGCCACTCACCTGTAGGCCTTGCGATGGAGCTGGGGAGGGGCAAGCTGGGGCGGGGAGGACCCCTGACCACTTCAGGGAAGGAGACGGTCTTGTTCCCCCTGAACCCGAGTTGGGCCAGGCCTGAGCCCCGGTGGGGTCAGACAGCACTGCTCCGGTGGGTGACCTCGATTAGATCTTGCCTGACCTAAAATTAGTCCTAATTCAATTTCTCCCCAAAACAAACGCAGGACCTTGACCTGTATCTGGACCAGCCAGCGCTCAGCCAGAGGGTGCCCTGTGTTTGGTCCCAGAGACCAGGGCCAGCTGCTTTTCTGGATTAAATACCCCACCTGTTTTCATCCACAGCCCCTTTACCTGAGGTGCTGGGTCCACCCTGAGCAAAGTGCTCCAGGCTTCAAGCCACACCGGCCCCTGCCCATCTCTCCATTCTAAGCGGGCAGTGGCTGAGCTGGGGAGGGTGGGGCAGAGGGCACCAGATGGACCAGGCCTGGCAGCCTCCTTGTCTGTAAGCACAGGGCGAGGAGGGGAAGAGGCCCCCATCTGTGCAAGGTCCATCCTTTCTCTCCTGGGTCCCTGAAGCCCTCATGCCATACCCCCAATGCTACACCGCCATGCAGGGCATGGTGTCTGAACCTGGCTGCAGTCCCAACTGTTGGGACTTGAGGCTGGGACAGCGTGGGGGCTGGCACCTGAGGTCCCAGTGGCTGCACCTGCTGCTTGCTGATGGGCTGACAGCCTGAACCTCATTCCCAAGCATGGTGGGAGCCTGGGCCACCCAGGGGCCCCTGCCACTCACCATCAGAACTCCCTAGGGATTCCCCCTGAGGTTGCTGCCAGGTCCCCAGTGCAGGAAAGCTCCCACCTGGGAGAGGTGGGATTTGAGGAAAGACCCTTCTACCTTACCTGGGGCCATGCCTGAATCACCAGGGAGTATCTGGCGGGCCTTGGGCTGCAGCAGAAAAGGGGTGCAAGAGGCCCCCGGATGGCCACATGTGGGCAGGAAGTACGGAGAGCCCAGAACCTCCAGCCTGGGAGCGGGTGGAGGCCTCTCAGCGGAGGTTGTGCTGATTGGAGGTGGGAAGAGGGGGCTCTGAGTCCCAGAGGCGCAGGTTAAAGGAACTCCCAGCTCCCTCCCATCAGCTCTGCCAGACAAGGAAGGGGGGTAGGAGGAGGAGGCAGCGGCGGCTCAGGTGCCCACATTGGCTGCCACCTCCCCGGCTGGCCTGTGGCCAGGGTCCCTGGAGGGACAGCCTCTCCAGACAGCCCTCTGTGGCTGGGTGCAGGGCAGTGTGGGGTCCCAGTGCCCCGGAGACCACATCCCTGCTCTAGGTCACGCAGGGTCTTCAGTACCTTCCGTGTTCCCAGGACTGGGGCCAGAAGCTGGGGAGGCCACAGGTTTTTCCTCTTGGGAAAGGGAATGGGTACAGCATGGGATGCCTCAAAGTGGATCCCACGGAGCCACTGACAGCCTGCGCTGCCCTCAGCCCCTCACCACAGCCCGGGTACGAGCATCAGCCATCCCCGTTCCAGTTAGCCCTGGCGGTGGGGAAGGACACAGCCCTCCCTTTCACCTGCTTGGGGCCACTTCTCAGGGCCAGGTCCCCCGAGGCAGCTTCCCAGAGCACGTGGATACCTCCGCTCCCTGGCTGGGGTCCCAGGGTCTGTCCCATCCCCTAAACCTCCCCCTGCCCCGAACACTTCATCCTCCAACATTGGCTGAGCTGGGATGGGTGGTGGATCTGACCCTGGGAGGTCAGGGGTGACCAGGATGGGTGGGAGTAGGGGCCATGGCAGGGCCTGGGCCCCCAGGGAAGACCTGCCCTCCCCTCTCCTGGTTTCCCTTAGACACAGGCCTGGTGGCCCCATGGTAGGGGGCACTGAGGGGCGTCTCCAGCCAGCAGATTGGGGCTGCAGGGAAGAGGGCATAAAGGGTGGGTGCGGTGTGAGGGAAGAGAAAGGGGCTGACCCCGGGCCCAGGGTCATCACATACTCCCCTGGGAGTGAGGTCCCAGCCACCACCTCTGCCACCCACCACAGCCAGGTGAGCTAAAGACATACTGACACCTTATGGAGAAATGTTTAGAATATTTAGAAAGAAAATTCAGGCTTTCCGCAGGATTTCCCCTGAGGCTTTGGGAGAGAAATTCAACCCCAGTGGGGTAGAGACCTGGAGCCTTCCTCACTTCCAGTGAGGCTTGGAGCACACCTCAGGGCTACAGGTGGCCGTGGAGCTGAGTGACACCCATTGGTCGATCAACAAATGCTGTCTGAGCACTGTCAGCGCTCAAGGTGGCCCTTTTGGGGGACAAGGGTGGGGTGAGGCTGAGCAAAGACACACAGAACAGCGTGCAGCTGGATTTCAGGATCGCCAGGCATCCAGCAAGGACACTCCTGGTGCCAGCACTGCAGACGGTGTCTGTTCTGGCCCCCAGCTCTCCCTGAGGCCACCCCCACAGCACTCCTGGCTGGTCTCTGCTTCATCTCTCCTAGCCATGGGGAGCTCACTGCCTTTGCTTTTAGCACAGTCCTGGGCCGAGGAGCCACAGCTCTTGGCAGGTCCTTTTGTCTGTGAAGCTGTTAAAATCTGCTGCCTGTGGTGCCTGCCCTGCTCCAGCCCCTCCAGCACGAGGGCCTAAATCTAGACAGACCTTCTGCCTCACCTCTATCTGGGCCACCCCTGGGAGGCTGGGCGCTGCAGACAGGCCTGTGGACATGGGGCCGACCCCATCTTCCCCGGCACCTTGGGGACTGGCAGGGTCCCTGTGGGATGGTCCTAGGGCTGACCTTCACCCAGAGCTCCTAACCTGGCCCCTTCCCAGCCCCTCCCTCAGTGACCACCCAGCCTCAGGCCTCAGGTTAGTTGGGGGAACTGTGAGCCCCGAAGGAAGGGCCTGACAGCTCAGCCTCACCAGGACAGGCAGCCTATGTCCCCTGAAGGACACAGAGGACACCAAGTGCAGAACAAATGGCCAGGGGCTGACAGCAGTGGCCAGTCCTGAGGTTTGCAGAACCAACTTCTCCATCTAGACCTGCTCCTGGTCAGAGGACCCGGTGCACTGCCCTGTGCTCCCTACCTGGCTGCAGGGGACTTCCAATGGGTGCCTGCCCTGCCTCACTGGGATGGCCCAAGGCAGATGGGCAGCCCTGGCCATAAACCAGGCCAGATGTGAGGTGCAGGCGTCGGGGGAGGCCACCCGGCTGCCCGGCTTCCCTCCGTGGGGGCTGGCCAGCCGCCACAGTCAATGTTGCAGTTCCCAAAGCAAACACACACAAACACACAAGCAACACATAATGCACACAGGTGCATCCCAGAACCAATTTAGGACAATATTTGTTCTGAACCCAAACCCCCGTGACCACAGCTGGCTGCATTTCCCTGCTGTCCTGCATCAGGGTGGGTGAGACTGTTGCAGAGAGACCCCACCTGTCTGCACTGTGCATGCACAAAGACCCCACCCCTGGGTCCTTGTGCAGATGCCATGGTGGACAGGACCCTGGACCCAGAACTCCCTGAATGTGGGACAGGACCCCAACTCCTGGGTTTTCTGATGCATAAAGAGGAGGTTCACTTTCCATTCTGGAAGGTTCCATCCCGTTTCCGTGCCTGTTGACCCTCCATGAGACCACCCTCCAGGGAGGATGCGACTTGGGGCTCGGGAGTCCATTAGCCCTCCCAAGGGTCTGCATGGAGGGATTCTGCCCAGGGGAGTTTCCTGCCTCCATCCTGCCCGAGCGCAGGCCTCTGCTGGGGCTGTCCTCAGAGGTCTCGCTAGGCCTGTGGCAGAGGAAGATTCTGGGTCTTTTCTGGGGCCAGAGAGCCCAAGGGAGGCTTAGCAACTCCAGCCAGCTCCCCCAGGGCACCTTCTTCTCCCTGCTCGCCCCTCCCAGGCCCCGTTCCTCAGCAGGGCAGAGTCAACGTGCCTTAAAGGCAAAGACACCCGTGTCTACCGAGCTCAAATGCCACTTTAGGAAGCAGAGTCCAGCAGGACAGGAAGTCATCTCAAAGCTGAGCCATTTCTCAGGTGCTCTGGGTGTCCCCGCCCAGGGCTCTCTCCTGGCACTCAGGCAGAGAGCGAGCCCAGCAGGGCCAGACGCTCGGGGTTCGAGGGCCCCCGCTGGTCTCAACCCCAGCCTCGGACCCTAGCCCTTCCCCAGTGCAGCACCTGCCCATTCATGCTGGCTGCGCCCGGGCCGGGGTCTTTCTCCCAGTGGGGCTGTGAGTACCCCTGGGCCCTGCCTGGCAGGGGAAGCAGTCCAGGAAAGGCTGTCCCTGCCACCGCTCAGAAGCAGTGGTTTCGTCCAGACTCAGCTCAGCTTCCTGGACCACCTGGGAAAGGGGCAAGGTCCCTGAGCCCCTGGGTGGGCCTTTCCTCCCAGACGGGGGTCTCTGAGGCCAGGTGGGCTGGAAGGCTCGGCACAAGGTGGGGATGCTGCATGCAGCTGTTACCAACTCCCCAGAGCCGGTCTCTGAGCGAGAGGGGTGGTCGGTGGGAGGGCGGGGGGGTGGGGGGGTAGGAGGGCTGTTGGTGGCGGGGGGGGGGGCGGGGGCGGAGGGTGGGAGGGTGTGTCCAGAGCCCGCCAGGGCCAGCACTGGGGAGGGCAGATGCCACGCGTGGTCAGGGCGTTGGGGGGTACACCTTCCAGTGGGGCCACTAGCGGGAAAGCCCGGCATGGGGCCCTGGCCAAGCAAGCATCATGACTCGCTCACTCATTCATTCATTCACCCACTCATTCATTCACTTGCCTCGGGATGTGCCAGACACTGTCTCAGACGCTGGGATAGAGCCGTGATCAAAACACCTGCCTGCCTGCAGTAGCTTGAGCTCTGGCACCAGGACCCTAAGGCCCCACCCATGATTATGGGGCCTGCATTGCACCAGGTGGGGCGGGGGGTAGAGCTTGCTGCCCCATCCTACGGTGGCAGCCCTACCCCACTGCCCCCCAGGAGCACAGCAGGATGGTCCTTGTCGGAGAGTCTGCACTTACGGAGGGCTGCCTATGGGCGGTGGGCCAGGCACCAGCTCTGCTTGGTCTCAGTTGACCCTGTCCAGCGACCCAGACAGTGAGTGACTACAGTTCAGACGTAGGCCTCAGGCTTGGCCTCTGGTGCCCACTCCAAGCTGCCTCCATCAGGCCTCTCACGTCTCTCCTGCCAGCTGCCCTGACCTGGGCGAAGGGAGGAGGGTGGGGAGATGGGGCCCAGCCCTGCAACTCTGTCTTGTCTGGGAGGGAAGGGACAGTAACCTCTGGGGGCCCCAGCAGCAGGCTTGGGCCACCCCAAGAGAGACCTGGACAGGGAGGAGGAGACAGGTCTATGGCTGAGGACAAATTGGGGTGGATCAAAGGGACAGATAAGGCCACACTGGGCAGTATCTGGAAACATTTAGAACCTGGAGGAAGAGTGGGCTGTGGCTTCTAAGAGCTCCGCCACCAGGCCTGGCCCTCTGCTGATCCTCCCAGACTCCGGCCACTCCCGGGACAGCAGCTCTCACTGCTGGCACACCCAGATGCCAAGCCCGTCCAGGCCTTGCTGGGGTCCGGGCAGTTGTCAGCCAGGGGTGGGGTCCGGGCCTCATGTCCAGCTCTGAGGCTGAATCAAATTCCCCTGAGCTCTTAGGAAGGTATCCACCTCAGCCTCAGTTTCCCTCTTTGTAAATGGGGACAGTGTCACCACCTGACCCCTGCTGAGGTTCCAGCAGGAGCTTTGAAGGAGAGAGCAAGGCTGGACGTGGTGAGCCCAGGTGAGGGAGTGTGTGAGTGTGAGCGTGTTTGTGTGTGAGCATGTGTGAGTGTGTGGATGTCAGCATGGGAGAGTGTGTGATTATGTGTGTGAGCACGCATGAGAGTGTGAGCAAACGTGAGTGTGAGAGTGTGTGTGAGTGTGCTGGGGTGGTGGGGCGTAGGTTTATTCAGTGTCAGTGCCTATCTCCTGCTCAGTCCTGTGGGTATTTTTCTTCCACTGACGTGTGCACCTTCTGGGCAGTGTTAATGGGGTTCCTGCCCCTGCTTCATGCTCTCCTGGGGGCGTCAGCCTCTCTGGCCTCCCCTCCTTGGGTCCAGACCTCTCCTGAGCCACAGCCTCACCTGAGCATTTGCTTGGTGCACCCTGTAGTGGACTCACTGTCTGCAGACTACTGCAGCACTGGCCACCCCCCGGTTCCCACCCTGGTACATAATGGGGGACAACCAGGAAGGTGCGATAGGCTGGTAGGTAGAGTGTGCTCAACCCTCACTTGGCCCTCACCTGCCCTGAGTGTGCCAGTCTGGGCCCATCAAACAAATCATAAAGTAAAACCTGAAAGGCTCAAACTGCTTCCAAGTAACTGAACTGCATCCCAGAACAAAGGTCAAAAGAGATTATAGGAACACAAAATACTCAACACCCCAAAAGTAAAATTTACAATGTCTGGCTACCAATCAAATATTACTGAGCACACAAAGAAGCAGGAAAATGGGACCCACATGAGGCAAGTCAGTCAACTGGAACTGACCTGGACTGATATTGTCGTTAAAATTACCAGAAAAAGACATTAAAACAGCTTTATAACTGTGTTCTATATCTGCAAAAAGTTGGAGACATGAAAAATTTTAAAAAAAAGAGACTCAAATAAAATTTCTAGAGATAAAAAACTACAATGTCTGTGATGAAAAAATATACTAGATGGAACTAAAAGCAAAAGAAAAGAGTAGTGAACTTGAAGGCATAGCCATAGAAACTACACAAAATAAAATATAGAGAGACAAGAAGAATTTTTTAAGTGAAAAGTACATCAGTGAGCCGTGGTTCAACTCCAAGTGGCCCCATACATGGGTAATTGGCATTCCCAAAGGAGAGACAAGTGTATGTTTGGGGGAGGAGGGAGAAGGCAAAATGTTTGAAGAATGGCTGAAAACTTTCCAAACTTAATGAAAAACATAAACCCATAAAGCCAAGACACTCAATGGATCTTTAGGGCAGGAAACATGAATAAAACCACACCAAAGCACATCATAATCAAATTGTTCAAACTGGTGATAAAATGAAAGTGTCAAGAGCAACCAGAGGAAAAACAGACATGTTACATACAGAGGAGCAAAGACAAGGACGAGAGCAGGTTTCTCACAGGCGCAGTGCAAGCACGGGGACAGTAAAGCGACATCTCTAAATTACTTAAACAAAAAAGCCCAGCAGCATCAGAATGCTGTACCTGGAAAAATATCTTTCACAGATGAAATCTAAATAAAAACATTTTCAGACACATAAAAGCTTAAGATTCATCACCAACAGAACTATGCTATGAGAAATGTTACAGAAATTCACTCAGGCTGAAGAGAAATGACACCAAATGGAAATCTACATCTACACAAAGGGATGAAGAGATTGGAAATGGTAACTATATGGGTAAATATATAAGTTTTTTTTCTTATCATTGAAATCTCTTCAAGGCCGGGGCAGTGGCTCACGGCTATAACCCCAGCACCTTGGGAGGCTGAGGCAGGAGGATCAATTGAGGCCAGGAGTTCAAGACCAGCCCAGACAACAAAGTGAGAGCTTGTCCATCTCTAGAAAAATAGAAAAAGAAAGAAAGAAGGAAAGGAAATCTCTTTAAAAGATAATAGAATGTTTAGGCAAAAATAACAACAGTATTGCGAGGTTTATAACGTATGTAAAAGTCAAGTGCATGACAAAAATGGCCAAATGCCTGAGAGGGGAAAAATGGAAGTAGACTGTTGTAGGATCCTTTCCTGTAAGTAAAGAAGGAAAATATCACTTGATTATAGAGAGCAATAAGTTTAAAATGTATGCTAAAGTGACTACTAAAATAAGCAAACAACAAGTTATAGCTAATAAGTGAACAAAAGGGATAAAATGAAATCATAAAAAATATTCAGTCAATCCAAAGGAAGGGAGAAAAAACAAAGATGTGACAAATAGAAAATAAGTAGCAAGATGATAGAGATTAAAACCCAACAACATCAATAATCATATGAAATATAAGTGGTCTAAATACCCTAATTACAGGTAGAGATTGTCAGATTGAGTTTAAAAAGAAAGACCCGACTATATGCTGCCTACTCAAAAGAATGCACTAAATACAAAGACACAAACAGGTTAAAAAACAAAGAGTGGAAAAAGATACACCATGCTCACACTAGTCCAAAGAAAGCTAGAGTGCTTACGATAGTCTCATGACTGCCTTCATGTCCGACAAAGTAGGTTTCAGAGCAAAGAATATTACAAGGGACATAGAGTTCAATTCATCAAGAGGACATAATGATCCCAACATTTATGTGCTTAATACTATAGCTTCAAAATACATGATAGAACTGCAAGAAGTAAGCAAAACCACAATTACATTAGAGATTTCAATGCCCCTCTCTCAACAATTATTGGAACAAGTAGGCAAAAACTCAGTAAGGGTAGAGTAGACTTAAACAGCACAATTAAGAAACTTGACCCAATTGACATTTACAGACCATTCCACCCAACAGTTGCAGCACCAGAATATACATTCTCTTCAACTGCATGTGATGCATTTACCAAGATAGATCATATTCTGAGTCATAAAATAAGTCTTAACAAATTGAGAAAAATTCAAGTCATACAAAAATATACTCTCTGGCCATGATGGAATAACATTAGAAGTCAGTAATAGAAAGATCTCTGAAAAATTCCCAAATATTAGAAACTAAATAATGGACTTTTAAATAACCCATGGATCAAAAAAGAAATCAAAAGGTAAACTAGAAAGTGTTTTGAACTCAATAAAAATGAAAACACAGCAAATCCAGATTTGTGGGATGCAGATAAAGTGGTCATTAGAGGGAGATTCATAGCACTAACTGCAGATATCGTAAAAGAAGAAAGGTCTCAAATCAATGACTTCAACTTTCACCATAAGAAATGGGAAAAACGAGCAGATTCAATCCAAGTATACGTAAAAGAGAAACAATAAAATTAAAGCAGAAATCAGTGAGATAGAAAACAGAAAAAGAGAGAAAAATCCATGAGAGTAAAAGTCGGTAATTGATGAGATCAATAAAATTGATGAGACTGCAGCCAGACTGATGGGGGGACGCTCATTCCCATATCAGAACCGAGAGAGGTGAAGTAACCGTAGGGTCTGCAGATGTTAAAGGATAATAAGGGAATATGATGAACAACTTTACGCCAATCTGTTCAACAACTTAAATGAAACGGATAAATATTAGCAACGAACAATCACAAATTGAAGTAAAAAATAACATTGACAATGGCATCAAAAATATGAAAAATGTAGGGATAAATCTGACAAGAGATGTAAAAGGCCTATTCACTGAAAACTACAAAATATTACCGAGAGGAATTAAAGAAGATTTAAATAAATGGAGAGAGAGACCTTCAGTAATGTCAAAGACGTCAATTCTCTTCAAATTGGCCGCAGATTACACACAGATGGCAGAAGTCTTCGCTGCGGAGATCGGCTGACTCTAAGACTCGCATGGAGATCCAAGGATCCTGCAAAAGCCAAACGACTCTGGAAAAGAACAAAGTTGGAAGCAGGCTGAGACTACCTGATGTCAGGAGTCATCATGGTGTGGCGTGAGCATCAGGACAGACAGACAGATCAATGGGACAGAACAGTGAGCCAAAAATAAATCAACATGTATGTGCACAAGTCATTTTCGACAAAGAAACAAAGGTAATGCTGTTAAAAAAAAATAGCCTTTTCAACAAATGATGCTGGAACAATTGGTTCCCCCCACACACACACACAATCCTCTAGCCATGCCTCACAGTATGTACAAATATTAACTCAAAAGGGATCATAGACCTAAATTTAAAACCTAAAAATATAAAATTTCTAGGAGAAAACATAAAGAAAATTTTTGTGACCTTGGGTTAGGCACAGATTTCTTAGCTATGACACCAAAACTACAATCCATAAAAGAACTAATGGGTAACTTGGTCTTTATCAAAATTAAAAACCTCTACTCCACAGAAGATACTGTTGAGGGAATAAAAAGACAAGCCACAGACTGGGAGAACATCTTTGCAAATCACAAATATGATGACGGCTACAAAGAGTTCTCAAAACTCAAAACAATTCAATTAAAAATTAAAAAATGGTAAAAGATTTGAACAGACACTTCATCAAAGAAGACACACAGATGGGAAATAAGCACATGAAAAGATTCTCGACACGATTAGTCACCAGGGAAATAGAACAGCTAAAACTCCAAAGACTGACCTTAGCTAGAGTTGGTGAGGATGAGGAGGAACTTGAATTCTCATACGCTGCTGGCACAGCGTATGGTACAACCACTTTGGAAAACAATCTGGCACTTTCTTAGAAAGTTAAACATCCACCTACCACATGACCCAGCCATCCCACTCCTAGGTATTTACCCAAGAGAAAAAACTACGTCCATACAAAGACTTGTACCTGAATATCATAGAACCCTTATTTGTAATAGCCGAAACCCGGAAATGACTCAAACGTTCATCAGCAGATGAACAGATACAAACAAACCGTGTTCTACCCGTGCAATAGAACACTGCGCAGCAGTGAGAAGGAATGATTGAGTCAATACAGCAACATGGAAGAATCTCAAAGTAATTTTTTGAAAGAAAGAAGCCAGAGAAAAGAGTACTCCCGTGGGATTCCACGCACAAGCACGCAACAGACATCAGGCCAGCGGTTGCTCGGAGGGGGGACAGAGAGGAAGGAAGCGCAGGGGCGGGCGGGAACTGCTGCGGGTGGACGTGGTCACTGCTTCGACTGCGGCGATGGCTTCGTGTACACAAGCTTGACGTATGTCATGATGTTTAAATAGGTGCAGTTTCTTGTATGTCAATTATACCTCGATAAACCTGGGTTTTTTTCAATGAAAAGAGACTAAGAATGAACAGGAAAGGGCTGACAGTGATTGCCCCGAGGAAAAGCCACGCCCCCTTGCCGCATCTGGGTTTGAGTTTGTTTTCCGACCAGAGCGTGTTGCTTGAAGAGGCGGCCAGGTCCCCAGAGGCAAGGCCCCTGCAACACCACTGCAGGTACTTGCTACAGTGACTGCCCCACAGGAGCATGGCTATCTGCTCACATGACCCGGGAAAGGGAGTCCCCACACACTGCACGACTGCGGGACACAGGCTCTGGGGAGACACTGGCATCTAAAGATGTCTGGGGAAAGAGCCCCAGCGAGGGGCAGCAAGTGCACAGGCCCTGAGCTAGGGCCATGCTTGAAGATCAAGGAACAGCAAAGAGAGCAGGGAGGCTGGCATGGCCCGCACAAAGGCACAGCCAGGACAGAGCAGAGTGAGGCCACAGATTTTGTGGGTCTCTGCCGGCCATGAGAAGCACTCAGGGCTTTCCTCTGAATGAGGCAGGGCCGCTGCAGGGCTCTGAGCGGAGGAGGGATGGGTCTGCCTTATGCTGTAGCAGGACTCCTCGACCCCCAGCTGCTCTGTGGAGAGTGGCACCGTGTGGACCGAAAGGCTCAGGGTGGAAGCAGAGGGCCATTTGGGACACCATTGTTGTAGTCCAGGGAACTAAAATGGTGGCTTGGACCAGGGTAAGGAACATGGAGGTCTGAGGGCGGTTAGATTCTGGGTGCGTTCCAGCAGATGTGATGTGGGGTATCAGGGAAAGAGGGGTGTCAAGCACGGTGCCAAGGCATTTTTCCAGGACAGCTGGAAAGATGGAGGAACCAGAATCAGATGGGGAGATGAGGTTGGAGCAGGGTTAGGGCGAAGGCTGCATCAGCCTGGCGCTGATGGGGACGTTTGTTAGACAAAGGCAAGTGGTGACCTTGAGGTTGCTTGTGATGTCCAACCTCTATGGACCTAGCCTGGGGAGGAGAGGAAGATGAGGACACCAGGCAAGGAGGCACACAAGAATATGGCCAGATGTAGGATAAAGCCAGGAGGGTCCTGTGCACCAGGAGCAAGGTTTAGGAAGTAGTTTAGAAAGAGAGAGTGACTGACCTGCCAAACGTGAGACATTATTCAGGTAACGGGAGGCCCTGAGCCACCTTGGGGGCAGCAGCTGGGGGCTCACTGCTGGGCTGGACATAGTAGTTTCTTTGGCATGGAAGGGGTGGGCCTCATTGGAGTGGTTTAGGAGAGGACAGGCGGAGGGAAAGTGGAGACAGTAAGTATGAACGAGTCACCTGGGGTTGTCTATTTGTTTGCTTGATTTGATGGAAGAAATGCATCCAGAAGTGCCTTCCTGTTGGGATGCTGGAAGGATCTGGAACAGGGCTGTCTTTCCGCAGACATGTGCATGGCCCCCTCCCTCGCCTCCTTTGTGTTCTGTCAGGATTTGGTGGCCGAATGAAGACTCCAGTCTCACTGGGAGCTCTTACAATTTCTCTGCTGGGAGGAGGCTTTAAAAAGCCAAAATTTGAGCCTTTGCAAGTTGGGTTGTCAGAGAAGGGCATGCTGAGAGGGAGATGGTGGGCAGAGGTTAATGGGGGGGTGGTGCCTACAGAAATGTCACTGCTGTGGTGCTGTCCTGGTCCGGGGCATGGACTCACTCTCCAGTGAATGGGTGGCTTTGATAGCATGGGGAGTCTACGCCCAACATTGAGGGAAAGGAGAGCTTTCATGGAAGGCACAGAGCTTGGTGGGAACAGCATGTGCTGGCGGGGTTGGGGGGGGCGTGCGCCAGGAAAACTGGAGGCAAGGTCATTAGTGGAACAGGAGGGTGGAAAGGAGTTGTTGGAAGTCAGAGAAAAGAAGAAAGATAGAAGAGCCTGCAGGAGAGAGGGGTGTGGGTGGACATAATGGAGTATGGAGTATGGAATATGAAATATGGAGAATGGTATAGTGTATGGAGAAGAGAATACGGAGTATGGAGAATGGAGAATAGAGCATGGAGTGCAGAATACAGAGAATGAAAATGGAGTATGCACAATGGAGTAGGGAGGAAGGAGGATGGAGGATGGAGGATGGAATATGGAGGATGGAGGATGAATATGGAGGATGGAGGATGGAGTATGGAAGATGGAGGGATGATGGAATGGAGGATGGGAGGATGGAATGGAATGGGAGGGTGGAGGGTGGAGGATGGAGATGGAGGTGGAGGATGGAGGATGGAGTATGGAGGATGGAATATGGAGGATGGAGGATGGAGGATGGAGGACGGGGGTGGAGGATGGAGAACTGACAATGCAGAATGCAGAATGGTGTGTGGAAAATGAAGAACGGGGTCTGGTGTATGGAGAGCAGAGAATGGAGAGTGCATTGAGACTGTGGGGCGTGGATTATGGAAAACCTGATAATGAGAGTGGAGTCTAGACAATGCACAGGACACCTCCTCTTATTGTGCTGCTCAGATAAAACACTTTTTACAAATTGGAGGTCTGTGGCAGCCCTGCATCGAGCAAGTCTATCGGCACCATTTTTCCAGCAGTGTGTGCCATATTTTGGTAATTTTCAAAATATATATTTCAAACTTTTTCATATTATCTTATCTGTTATGATAATCTGTGGTCAATGATCTTTGATGTTACCATTGTAATTTTGGGGAGGTGCCACCAACCACACCCATGTGACGGTGAACTTATTCGATAAATGTCGTGTGTGTTCTGACTGCTCTGCAAACTGCTGTTCCCTCGTCTCTCTCCCTTTCCTCGGGCCTCCCTGTTCCCTGAGACACAGCAGTATTGAAATTAGGCCAATTAATAACCCACAATGGCCTGGAAGTGCTCAAGTGTAAGGAAGAGTTGCCTGCCTCTCACTTTAAATCAAAAGCCAGAAGTGGGTAAGTTTAGTGGGGAAGGCGTGTCAAAAGCGGAGACAGGCTGAAAGCCAGGCCTCTTGTCCCAGTCAGTCAAGTTGTGAAAGTAAAGGAAAAGTTCTTGAAGGAAATTAAAGTGCTACTCTAGTGAACAGAAGAATGATAATGTGAAACAATCTTATTGCTGACATGGAGAAAGTCTGAGTGGTCTGGATAGAAGATCAAACCTGACACAACATTCCCTAAGCCAAAGCCTGATCCAGAGCAAGGCCCTGACTCGCTTCAGTTCCGTGAAGGCTGAGAGAGGGGAGGAAGCTGCAGAAGAAGAGCTGGGAGCCAGCAGAGGTTGGTTCATGAGGTTTAAGGAAAGAAGCCGTCTCCAGAACATAAAAGTGCAAGGTGAAGCAGCAAGTGCTGATGGAGAAGCTGCAGCAAGTTATACACAAGATCTAGCTGAGATCATTGATGAAGGTGACTAAATTAACAGACTTTCGGTGTAGATGAAACAGCTTTCTCTTGGAAGAAGATGCCATCTAGGACTTCCATAGCTGGAGAGGAGAAGTCAATGCCTGGCTTCAAAGCTTCAAAGGACAGGCTGACTCTTTAGTTAGGGGCTAATGCAGCTGGTGACTTTAAGTTGAAGCCAATGCTCATTTACCATTCTGAAAATCCTAGGGCCCTTAATAATGATGCTAAATTTACTCTGTCTGTGCTCTATCAACGGAACAACCAAGCCTGTATGACAGCACATCTGTTTACAGCATGGTTACTGAATATTTTAAACCCACTTTTGAGAACTACTGCTCAGAAAAAACAAGGTTCCTTTCAAAATATTACTGCTCTTTGACAATGCACCTGGTCACCCAAGAGCTCTGATGGAGATGCACAAGGAGATTAATGTTGATTTCATGCCTGCTGACACAGCATCCATTCCACAGCCTGTGGATTAAGGAGTGATTTCAACACTCAAGTCTTATGATTTAAGAAACTCTTAAGGCCATAGCTGCCATAGACAGTGATTCCTCTGATGGATCTGGGCAAAGTGAATTGAAAATCTTCTGGAAAGGATTTACCCATCTAGATGCCATTAAGAGCATTCATGATTCATGGGAGGAGGTCAAAATGTCAACATTAACAGGAGTTTGGGAGGAGTTGATTCCAACCCCTGTGGATGACTTTGAGGGGCTCAAGGTTTCAGTGGAGGAATTCCCCACAGATGTGGTGGAAATAGCAAGACAACTAGAATTACAAGTGGAGCCTGAAGATGTGCCTGAATTGCCGCAGTCTCACAATAAAACTTGAGTTAATGAGAATTTGCTTCTTATAGATGAGCAAGGAAAGTGGTTTCCAAGGATAGAATCCACTCCTGGTGAAGATGCTGTGAACAACATTGAAATGACAAAGGATTTAAAATATTACATAAACTGAGTTGATAAAGCAGCAGCAGTATTTGAAAGAATTGACTTCAATTTTGAAAGAAATTCCACTGTGGTTAAAATGCTGTCAAAGAGCATCACATGCTACAGAGAAATCTTCCATGAAAGGAAGAGTCCATCAACGCGGCAAACTTCATTGCTGCCTTATTTTAAGAAATTGCCACAGCCACTCCAACCTTCAGAAACCACCATCCTGATCAGTCAGCAGCATCAACATTGAGGCAAGACCCTCAATCAGCAAAAACGTTATGACTTGCAGAAGGCTCAGATGATCATTAGCCTTTTTAGCAATAAAGTATTTTTTTGCTTAAGGTATGTACATTGTTCTTTTAGACATAATGCTATTGCACACTTAATAGACTTCTGTATAGTGTAAACACAACTTTTGTATGCATTGAAAAACAAAAGAATTCTTGTTACTCACTTTATTGTGATATCCACTTGATCGCAGTGTTCTGGAACAGAGCCTGCAATATCTCCAAGGTGTCCCTGTAATAGGGAGAATGGTTATGTTAAATGGAGAATGGAGAATAAGGTATTAAGTGTGGAGAGTGGAGTACAGTCAGTTCCCAACTTACAACAGTTTGACTTATGATAATTCAATTTTATGATGGCACAAAAGTGATGTGCTTTCAGTAGAAACCATGCTTTCATTTCTGAATTTTGATATTTTCCTGAGCTAGCGGTAGGTAGCACAGTACTGCGTCATGACCCTGGGCAGCGACCGTGAGCCACAGCTCCCAGTCAGGCCAGTGTAAATGCTCTGAGCACGTTTAAGGTAGGCAAGGCTAAGCTATGATGTTTGATAAATTAGGTGTAGTAAATGCACTTTGACTTGTAATATTTTCAACTTACTATGGGTTTGTTGCTGGCTTCCTCACCTTACAATGTAACCCCATTGTAAGTTGAGGAGCATTTGAATAGAGTATGGACAAAGGAGGACAGTGTATGGAGGATGGAAAAGGAAACGGAGGATATAATATGGAGAGTGAAGCATGAAGTATTGACAATAGAACCTGGAGAAAGGAGTATGGAAAATATGGAGACAGAATGCAGGAATAGAGAGTGGAGTGTGGAAATAGAGTACGGTGACAGAGACATGGAGAATGGCATGCAGTGTACAGTACGGAGAAAGGACACCATAACAAGAACAGGGTATGTAACGTAAAGAACAGAGTGTGGCGTATGGAGAACGGGGAAGGAAGAACAGAGAATGGCAAATGGTATATGGAGTTTGGAATATGGAGTAAAAAAAATACAGAATGGGGTAAGGAGAAAGTTGTATGGAATACGGACTGTGCAGAATGAAATACAGAAAATGAGGTACGGCGTGTGGAGACTAGTGTTTGGAGTACGGTGTAGGAATACAGAATATGGAGCATGCAGTACGGAGAATGGACTATGGACAAGGGTGTAAAGAGTATGGAGTACAGAGAATGGGGCGTGGAGAGTGGAGCGTGGGGTCTGCTGTGTGCAGTATGGGGCACGGGCAGCAGAGCGGGGTGCATGGGGCACTGCATGTGCAGTTGGGATCATGGAAGATGCAGAACGGATTATGGAACGTGGAGTAGTGCACCCCAGTGTGTGCAGACCCAGTGACACTTGCTTCCCTTTCATTTCTGAAAACACCACAGATGGTGCCGGTGCTCTGGAGACTCATGCAGAACACACTGCACGGACACGGGACGGGCCCTGCCCATGTTGCCCTGATCCCTGCTCAGGATTGTGTGCCTCTGTGGCGGCCCTCTGGGCCTGCGTCTCTCCCGCCATGCTGACTGCTAGCTGCTTCTGTGGGACATGGTGTCCATGGCGGACCTCTTTCTGGGTATGGTTATGGTGCCGGCAGCTTTGCCCACCAGTGGAATGCCCGCTAGAGTTTGAACACCGCCAGGCACTACAGAGACATTTTGAGCACCTACTGTATGTTGTCACCATGTCCGGCTCTATGTGCATTACCGACAGCTTTACCTACATGGTGCACACTGCTGTGCTTCACCTCAACTAAGCCCTTTGTGTTCATTATTGGGCACCTACTGTATGCCAGGCCTGGTTTAGGGTCTTTCATGTAGACTTAAGAGCACCTTCTTTGTATATATTAGTGAGCACCTACTGAAAGCCACATACTCTTCTAGGGTCTTCAGACAAATTAGTACCTACTGTGTACAGATGCTCTTCTAAGCTTAGCTCATCCCCACAGTGTGCTGGGCTCTGTGCTAGCGTTTCTGCCTGCATCTTGAAGAGCTGGGCCATGTCCGTGTTGGGCTAAGGGATATACTTACCCCATGTGACCCACTCCATCTGTGCCAGGTGCCGTGCTTTTATTTCTGACCGTGCCCTGGGAGCTAGATGCTCTTGCAGCCTCTTTATCTTTGTGGCCGAGCACCTACTTCTGTCATCTGCTGACCTAGGAATGTACACACATCAGTGCACAATAAGCAAGGGAAGGCCTCAGTTTCCCCACCTGTTTGGGGGATCAACACCACCTCTCAAGGGTGCTGAGCACCTCAGGAAAGCCCCCAGCACAAGAGCTGTGCAAGCGGGGGAGTGCTCAGAGATGAGCAGGCCTTTCCCAGGCTACTCCTGGGGGTCTGGGGCACCAGGGATCCTGAGGCCCGGGCACAGGGCTCACAGCCCATGTGCCCCACTCCAGTGGCCTAGGTGGGAAATGCGGGGGTGTTGGGGGGCTTCTGGGCTGCCCTTCCTTTATGGGATTCCCCAGGCAAGCCTGGGAACAATGTACTACCTTGGGGTGGACTCCCAAGTGGACCTTCCAGCCAACTCAGGTGTCCCAGCCCTTATCCCACGATGGCCTCTCCAGGAGCCCCTGTAAGACAGCACGCCGGTCCTGGGGTACAGTGGAACTTCCTCCTGGCCCGGAACCATCTCTGCTGCCCTACCTCTCCCCACCTGGGCCCCTCCCCATCTCAGGCTTCTCCCCCAACACGGGCCTCTGCCCCACCTTTGGTCCCCTGCATCCGTCTCCCAAAGCCTCTGGGCCATCTCCACAAGCCAAATCCTGCGGGAGGAGGACGAAGGTTTGCCTATTTGACATGACTCAGACGTGGCCCACATTAGCAAACCAATGGAGGAAAGACCCTCCCTAGTCCCTCCCAAAACCCGCCAAACACACACAGACCTGCGCGTCCCCGCCCGGCTCCTACCTCAGGCGCGCCTCCCCACTCCAGCCCACGGACACACACTGCTCAGCCCCAGCCCCAAGAGCTAAGGGGCAAGGCCCTGCCGCCCCACCCTGCCTGGGGCCTGGGGCCTGGGGCTGATTGACCGGGCAGGTGCACGCCGCTGCCTCCTCCCTGCAGCCCAGCGATGGGCTCAAAGCTCCCCTTGAACTGGCCAGAGGCGGCACTGGTGCCAGAGGCCGCCTGTGGGCCCTCACTGCCAGGCAAAGGTGAAGGCCGCAGGGAGGGTGGTTGCACCAGCTAGGAGGCAAAGGTCAGAGAAAGGCAAACTCAATAAGGCAGCTTTTGATCCCTCTTTCCACGAAAAGGCCCCCTGGTCTCCAGGCCTCGTGGCCAGCAGGGAAGCCCGCCAGCCTGCTTGCCCACCCCCACCTGCCCCAAGCCCCTGGATCTTGGTGCCTTTGCCCAGCTCTCCAGGGCTTCTTTGCCACCCCCTCCCCCACCCGGCCCCCAGGACCACCTGGCAGCCCTCTCCTCAGGGAAGGGGCCCTGAGGCAATGGCCTCTTCACCTCTCTGGGCTGCGCTGGGACCAGGCTCGAGCCACGTACCTCTCCAAGCAGGGCAACACTGAAAGGCTGGGGAGCCCAAGGGGCCCCACAGGTTGGGGGCAGACCCTCTCCTGTCCCCTCCACCACAGGCTTGCTCCTCCTGGGGGGCTCTCAGTCCCATGCAGTGCTGAGATCATAGGATGGCACCTCCTGGCTGGCCAGGAGCTAAAGACAAATGGGGAAACTGAGGCCTGGGAGAGGAAGGGTGTCAGGGGAGTGGGCCGTGCTCTTTGGGGACACACCCAGAGGTGGCTTGAAGCCCTGACCAGTGGACTCAGAGACTTGAGTGTGGGGTTTCCGTTTCTCGCTGCTGTGCCCTCCTCAAGGGGGTGGTGCACGAGGCTGGCAGAGGGTAGGGAAAGCCGGTGTGAGTGTCAAGGCCAATTCCACCCAGCTGGAGTTTATCGAGTTACAGCTGTGCAACCTCTGCTTCCAGACCGGTCAAAGCGGGCTGGTGGGGGTATGGTATCTGAGACCTGGGGGCAAGGTGGGGGCCAAACCCTCAGGCTGACCCTGTGTGGCCCAGGTCCTTAAAGTTCCTCCAACTGGACTCCCTGCCTCTGGTCTTGTTCCTGCCCTGGCTATGCAACCTTCCATGGCTCCCCAGTACCTGGAGGAGAAGGATCTGACCCTCATCTGTCTCAAATATGGAGGGGCTTTCCACTCAACTCTTCCTCTAGCATGTTTGGAACTTCAGCAGCTGGGCCCACCTTCCCACCCCTTGCCCCCCACCATGCCCCCAGGGTTTCTTTATGCCCAGAATGAGAATCCAAGTGTCCAGGCTGGCAGGGAGAAGGAGCCTGCCCCCCCCCATGCTACCCCACCCACCCAGGGCAGCCTCTCCCCATCCCAGGCTGTGTGTGGCAGCCTCCTGGGAAGGCCCCCTTAGGAATGTTCTTCTGGGCCCAGAGCCAGACCAGTGCTGGTAGGAAGGGACATTTACTTAGGGACTCAGGAAGCGTCCTGCAGAAGGATGCATGAAGATCAGCTGTGTGACAAGCCCAGGAGTGGTGGGTGAACTGGCCCCCACTCGGACAGGCCAGGGGCTCTGGGAGCTGACCAGAGCCCAGGAGGGCACCTCTAGGACCCCTCCTTGGTAGAGCTGGGGATGTGGAGGCCCAGGAGGGACCCTCAACCTTCTCATCTAGCTTCTGGCCTGGTTGCTTTGCTCAGCAACCTTCCATGACTCCCCAGTACCTGGAGGAGAAGGGTCCACATATGTCTCTGCTCCTCACACCATCAGCACAGACTCAAGGGAATGTCTCCCAGCTACTCCTGCTACCCCCTGGGTCTTTCCCCCAGCTACTCCCGGACAGCTCCCCTCAGCCGCCTCCAAAGAGCCCGGGAGGCTGGCATTGGCAGTGGCCTCCCAGCCTCCCATACTTCCCGGTTCCACCTCCTGAATGTCCCTGGAATCCCCTCCCCTAGACCCCGGGCTGCTGCCCTGGCTGTGCCTGCCCATTCGCCCTGGTTCTGGTGTCTTACCCCCCACTCCCATCCAGGGCCTCTGCCCAGCTTTGGGGCCCTCAGCCGGGCCGGCCTCCCCCAGCCTCCCCGGGTTCCTCGGCACTGGCCACACCTCCCTCCAGGCCCTTCCCAGAGCTGCCCGCTCCCCTCAGCTGCCCGGGACCCACACTGCTGGGCCCCAGCTGCAGTCCCTCCTTCCTGCCCCTGCCACCCTGGGGTGCCCCTGGAGCTCCTCCCACTAAATGCACAGGCCGCTGGAGCTGCTGCCTGGGGGGCTCTCAGTGCCCCACCTAGTCTCGGCTGGGCCAAGGCTCCTTCCCTCCTGAGGCCTGGCCGGGAGGGAGCAAGTGGGAGGAGAAGGGGGAGAGGCCATGGGCGGGGGCGGGGCCAGAGGCAAGAGGGGCTGCAGGGTCGGGGCACACTTATCAGGAAGCCACTCGGGCCGGGGGCAGCGGGAGGCAGGCAGGGCGGGCGGGCGGCCCATCTTGGGAGAGGGCTGGGAGCCCCGCTCAGCCCGGAGGCTCCGGCCGCAAACGGACTTTCCCGGGAATGGGCTGAAATTTTGTTGTCTCCTGCGCCCCCGTGAGGTCAGTGGGCAACATGACACCCATTTGGCCACAGAGGTGGGGCTTCTGGGGGGTGCAGGTGGGAAGCGACCCCAGCCCCCCTCCCTGCCACCCCCAAAGTGGGGCCCCTCCTTCTGGGCCTCTCCCCCAGACTCTGCAAGGGCCTGAGAAGAGGGCGGATCTTTCCAGATCTGGCTGAGCCTCCCAGGCCACAGTGGGGGGCTACTGATACCCTCACCCCACCTCCCTTCCCCTCTGTACGACACAGAGACCCTCATCCCAGCAGACGGAGGCCCCTGTCGCTCAGCAGAGAGAGGCATCCGGTTGCCCCAGGACGGGCACCCTTCCTGGCCCAGAGGGAGCCCCAAATCCAGCCTCAGGCTGAGCTCCCAGACCGGCCACGAGGATCCTAACTCCAGCCGCGCCAGCCCTGCCCTGGGCTCTCACATTTGCTGAAGGTTTTAGAGGACACACGCTGCTACTCCTGGCCCCACTGGAGACAGAGCCCAGCCAGGGTCCAGAGCCAGGCTCAGTGCCTGGGCCCCAAAGCCAGGACCAGGGGAGGGGGAGGGGGCTCCCAGGAGACTGGGCCCTCACAGGTCCCCGCAGCCCCTGACGTGGCTGTAAAGCTGTCACTGACAAGCAGCTACTGGGAAGAGGAGTCCTGCTCGGCCACCCAGCTCCCCCCGCCTGCGTGGCAGCAATGCCCCAGGAGGGGTTGCCCAGCCTGCTGGCACCCCACAGCTGCTGGCAGTGCTCTCCTGGCTGGGGAAGACACAGGCCCTGGGCTCCAGTGAGCTCACATGCACCCTGAGGGCTTAGGGGACGGTGCCAGCCGGCCCAGTGGGTCGGGGAGGCTTGCTGAGAAGCCCAAGGCCAGAAGTGGGCCTTGAGAGACAGCGGCTTGCAGTCAGGGGCAGGAGAACGGACAGAGCTGGGCACAGTGGGCCTCTAGTCAGGTCGGGGTGCTGGTCACACAGCCCACCCCCAGCCTTCAACCCAGGCACTGCTGTTTGGAGATGGCCCCAGTGTGGTCACCCCACCAACAAGGCATGCTGAGGAACACGCAGGCTCCTGATGGGGTCAGGGCGCTGCTGGTGGGGGCACAGCGAGTTTCCCAGCGTCCTGCTGGAGTTGTCCAAGCCACTTCTCCTCTTGCAGGCTCCAGTCGCTCATAGCACAGAAGGGGCTTCAGTCGCCCTTGCCCCAAGCTGGTGGTGGGTTCAGGTCAGGTGAGCCCCCAGGCCAGGCTGGGGCCTGGGAATCTGGGGCCGGAGTGTGGGGACTGTTTTGGGGAGAGGGTGGGGGCACACCCGGGAGCCTTCCCAGCTGTCCCATGAGGCCCCTCCTGAGAAGCCGGGCGCTGGAGGCTGCATGCCCCACCCAGAAGTGCGGCTCTCTCCCCGGCCCCACCCCAGCTGAGTGTCGGATAGATGGCTCCCAGGGAGCACAGCGAGCAGAGAGAACCTTGTCCTCAGATCTGAGGGGGCCAGAGCCGGGGCAGAGGAAGGGCATGCGGTGAGCCCAGCTGGGACAGCAGACAGGCCTCCGGGGTCTCTCCTTTCCCTTGCCTGCCCGCTGCGGGGGGCTGGCTGGGGCCAGGGCTGGGGGAGACTTCCTCGATTTATCTCTGCAGCCAGCGGACAGCCCTGAGCCTGGAATCTGGGGTTAGGCCGAGGTCTGCCTGTCCTGCTGTGAGCAGCTTGCAGCAGGACGGAGGGCCCAGGCAAGGGAATGAGGGGGTGCGGGACAGAGAGGATGCCGGGATGCCTCCGAGCTGGCTGTGACCTTGTTGCTTCACTGAGGCCTGAGGGAGTCTGGGAACCTGGCATAGGCTGTGGCCGTGTTCTCTGAGCAGCCGGGGGGCTGAGGCTGTAGGACGTGAGCAGGGGGTGCCAGGTACCCACAGGGGAGGGTAGGTGAGGGGAGCAGGGGCCTGTGTGAGCCTGGGGAGGAAGGCACAGATGCGGCAGGGGCTTCAGTGGGGAAGAGCAGGCCTGGGCCCTGGAGCACCAGGCCAGAGCCAGCCGGGGGAGGAGGCCAGAGACCAAGGAGCTTCCAGAGGCTTCCAGCAGGAAGGAAGGGAGGCCTGGGAGCCCGTGTGTCCTGCTCCACCCTCAGTGCTGGGTGGTGACCAGGGGACAGCTCAACTTCAGGACTGCCACTCAGAACAAGACCCTAAACAAGACCCCAAACAGGTGAAGGCCCCTGCAGCGGCCCAGCAGACAGAGCGGCCCAAGGGCCTGGTTGTGAAGTCCCATGCTGGGCTTCCCTGTCTCTCCACGACACCACTGGCCTCTGCCCCCACAGCTGCCCCAAGGCACAAGGGGTCCTTCAGTGGAGGCTGTGTGAGCTGGACCACCCTCCTGGCCCCTCAGGAGACCCCTGCCCAGGTTCCTGTCCTTGGGGAGCTCAAAGCCCAGCTGAGCAGACCAGACCCCTCACCCACAAAATGAGAGTAGTGTCCTAGGTCCCAACAGTGAGGGTCACAAGTCAGCACCCTGGTCTTGGGCAGGGAAGATGTTGCTGGCTCAGGTGACCTGGCTTCCTGAAGGAGGTGGCATTTGATGGGCCTGGACAGCTGGGTAGGTGTGCAGGGGACCCGGTCAGAGGAGGCCTTGCCAACCCAGCCACAGATGAGCAAGGCAGCAAGTCACAGATTGTCTGAGCAGATGGACTCTGGGACACCACCCAGGCCAATGTCTGTCCTGGGGAGCTGGGGCACCCCCAGACGGCCCCCTAGGCCCTGAAGCCAGAGCCTCACGAGTCGGAAGTGCTCTTCATACACACCGCACAACCCAGTCTGCTCAGGCCCCCAGAAGACTCCTGCAGTCAGAGGGTCCCCCTGCCTGCCCCAGCCCTCTGTGCCCTCCCTATCGCAGCACCAGAGTCCCATCCCCTGGGCCTGCCTCCCCTGTGGACCTGCTCTGGAGGTTCCTTTCTCCCTCAGGTCTCCCGCTCAGGGCAGGCAGCGCCTCCACAGCAAAACCCCACTCTGCCATCTCAAGCCTGTCCTCTGTGAGCAGGGCAGGCCGCCACTGCAGGGTGCATGTGCATCCACACACCACTCTGTCCTCCACTCCACCACATCTCTGGGGGGTGTGGAGCGGACCCCAGTCCCTCCAAGGGCACCCCATGTCCTCATGCCCACATGGAATCCCAACCTCCAAGGGCCTGGGCCTGGAGCAAGGTCCATCCTCAAGCCTGGTGGGCCTCAGTTTCCCCATGGGCGACAGGGTGTGGGAATCCTGTCCCACTGACCTCAGAGGCTTGGGGATGCTTTGGGACCATGGCTGCCCAAGGCCTCCGCTACTCTCCTAGCCTCAGGGGTGCAGCATCTCCCCAAACGTGGCCATTTATGTGAATTGGACACGCCAGAGGCCACCTGGTCTGCTTGTCGTGGGCAGCAGCTACTTTCCCTCCTGCACCTTCTGGGTCTTTCTCAAACCTCCCTTTCTGACGTGCCCCATTCTGTGGGATGTCCCTCTTGGGTGCGGGAGCCCCCGATGGAGGGACTAGGTCTCCCTGGCACAGCCCACCCACTGCAGCCAGGGAGGGTGATGGTGGTGCCCTGGTGGGCCATGCATACCCCTCCTGTGTCCACCTGGGCCACCAGGCTATCCGGACAGCAGCCTGTGTCTGAGTCGGCAGAACCAGGCCTCCAATAGGCAGAGGCTGTGGCTCCCTCCAGCCCCCAAGGCCTCCCAGGTGGAGGCCTGACCCACACACAGGGCAGCCTCCCCCACCTCCTTGGCCTTCCCAGAGGCCTGTCCCACCAAATGCTCCCAGATCCTTTCCCAGGTCTGGGTGGTGAGTCTGCCTTGCTGTGTCCAGCCAGCCATGAGGCAGCGCTGTCCCTTCCTCAGACGCCTGCCCCATGGCAGAGCCCTTGGGGAGGATTGCTAGACCCTGCTCAGGCACAGGCATTGCCCTGGGGGTCAGCTCCAGATCACCACACAGTGGCTTGCCACTGGAAGGGCCCAGCTCAGGCCACACGCACCCGAGACCCTCAGCACCCTGGGCCAGCCTGGCGTGCTTGAGTGCCCTGCTCTGGAAGTTGGGGCAGGACAGGGAGCAGGTGCTCCTGCCCAGGCACAAATCCATAGTCACCTGGTGACTTGCTCAGGGTGCAGAGCTGGACAGGCCCATGTGGCCTTGACCTTGGACTTTCTCTGACCCTCCGTGTCCCTGTGGAACCCCAGCTCCCCTCCAAGGCTAATCTGGACTTAAATTGGACAATGAGCCATTGCCCGACCAGGAACTCATCCCAGGAGCTCTGCCCTTTGGGTCTGTGCCCTGGAGCTGACATCCAACCCTGAGCTTGAGTCCTGCTTGTGAGGGACCCTCGCCTGGGCTGGAGTCCAGCTCTCCTTTGCCAGCACTACATGGTCCTCACAACCCCAGACCCCTCCCCAGGGGACCCCAGAATCCCCGAGGTGGTGGACTCAGGTGCCCCCTGACTGACGCGTGCCTCCCCTAGCAGACAGTGCCTCTCCTCCCACCATGGACGAGGCCTGCACCTGCCCCAGGTGGCCTAGAGTGGTGACCTTTGGGGGCTTCCCTCAGATCCCTGGGCACCTCTAGATCTGCTCTAATGGGGAACAGTGAGGTATCTGGGTGGCCTTTGCAGGAAGGGGCCTTGCCCTCAGCTGTCCCTAGAAGCCCCTGCCTTGGACCCCTGATTTGAAGCCATGGCCCCCCAGGCCACCCACCCCAATAGCTTCTGTGGCACAGGAACCACATTATCCATGGCCACACCATGGGGAGGTAGAGGCTGACATGGGGGCACCAGGGCCTGGGAACCAGGGTGGCAAAACCCCTCCCCAGCACCCAGCCACCTGCCGGGCCAGCCACCCTCCGGGCCTGATGCTCTGACCAGCCCCACCGCCTGGCTTTCCCCGCACCTGACTCACCTGTGGGGCTCCTGTACCTTGGGGCCCACACCTCACTTGCCTCTTCCAGGGGTCTCCCTGCCCGTCTCAGAGGACATGTGAGCTGCGTCCTCTCAATACGTCCATGGTGCCAGATCCCTCCTGCCCTACCAGGTCTTTCCCAGCGCTCCCGAAGGCCCCAAGGAACGGGCCTGCTCCAGCTGCTCCATGGCCCCTGACCTTGCTGGACCCTCCCACGGTCCCAGAGGTGGCTTCCACAGGAAACAGGACCAGTGAGGAAGGGCATACTGGGCCCACCTAGGGCCTCTCCAGGGCTGGGGCCAGAATGCCTGTCCCTGAGAAAGCAGGTGCCCACACAGCCGGACCACAGCTGGGCTCGGCCTGCTATGGTGAGAGTATGGGGGTGGCCAGACTCAAGGCTGGGAGACCAACTGGGAGCAAAGCATGCCGCGGCCACAGTGGTGCCCAGGACTTGGGGTACCCTGGCTGGGGAGACAGGACACATAGGCCCAGTAGGCTACCGCAAAGCAGGGTGGATGTGGGGACCTGGACACACGCGTGCCTATGGGGGTGGCCAGTGCTCACAGGAGGCAGAGGGAGAGGACCGGCCCCTGCCCTCCAACAGGGTGAATGCGGCTACGGGGCACAGGCCTGCCCAGGGTGGGGCCGCTGCAGGAAGCTGGCAAGGGCTGGAGGGGATGTGCCCTGCAGCAAGGGCTGTCCCTGAGGACAGCAGAGGCCCCTCCTCCCTCCTGCCCTGTGGGACCCCCAGGAACAAGCACACTGGGCTGCAGGCTCCCTGAGGCCAGGCCAGCCCAGCGCCGCCTGCTCCCCAACCACCTGCTTCCAAGGACTGCCGTCCTGAGTCCAGCTGCGTGTGCCCGGCCGCCCTCCATCTGCGTGGTGGACAGGCCACTGTCTTCCGGCCCACGGCAGCTGGCTCTTCTCCCCTCTTGGGGGACCACATGGCCCTCAGCAGGCCTGGCCCAGGGCTGGGCTCCACTCTACTCCCATCTCCCTGCAGGCTCTGGGGCTTGGGGCTGCAGGCATCCTTGAGGTGCAAGCCAGGCCTCACCTGCGACCTGAGGGTGGGCACCTCTAACCTGAGTCTGAGAGGCTTGGGGGCACTGGGCACCAGCCCCCATCCTCCCTTCCGGCAGCCTGCTGGAACCTTGGCCACTGCACCCTGGACAGTCCCGGGGCATCTCCCACCAGGCAGCAGTGCCCCGGCCCTGCCAAGCCCCTCACATTCTGCCAGCTGCCCCCAATAGCAGGGACCTCAGTAGCCCTCTGCAGGCAGCAAAGGGCGGCGCCAAGGGGGGCACAGCGGTGGGGTCGTGGGAGTTGCAGGCCGAGTGTGCTGGCTGTCCCTGTGGGGAGAGGTGGCCTGGAATGCACTGTTTGGAGAGAGGGAGCATGGGGAGAGCCCCCGAAGGGTGCCCTTATGCCCTGCACACCCCTTGCCCCATGGGGTCCCAGGCCAGAGATGCAAGATGCTGATGGGTGGCCATGGAGGAGTGTGGGCAGGGGTGCCGCTTGGCCTCGGGGACTCCCCAGACTCCTGGCCCACTGCGCAGCTTTCCTCGAGGCCTCACACGTGCTGCCCAGCCCTGGAGGGCAGACTCCGGGGAGCTCTAGGGCGCCACGCTCTGAGCCAGGCTGGGGTGGGGGCAGCGCTGCTCAGACTGGCCCCACAGGCCAGCCTGTGGCTCTGGTGAGTAGACACGTGTGTGGGCATCATGGACGTGTGTGGCCGCTCTGCCTCCTGCCACCGCCTGCCTTCACGTTTTCCTCTTCCCTTGATCCTGGGGCCAGGCCACTCCAGCTGAGCGGGCCCACTCAGACTGGGCAGGTCCAGTGAGACAGGGGATAGGGAGGAGGGGGAGCCCCTGAAGAGGTGGAGTTTGGGGGTGCCACATTTAGGCATGGTTTGGGGACCCCCGTGCCCAGAACCAGAATTTGGGGTCCCAGGAAACTCATTTCTGAGGCCAGCAGCGGCTGAGTTTGGCATGGAGCTAAAGGCATCGCTGCCTTCCCCAACCCAACCTGTTCATGCCATCAACCGGCCTGGAAGAGGCCCCTGGCCCACTCCACCCAGGCCTTTTCTTCCTGCAAAAGGTTTTGAGGGATTTCTTAGAAAGAGAAATTAGAGAGAGCCGCAGGGCCTGTGACGTCCAAGAGGCCCACGGCAGGCCCAGCCCGCTTCCTTCCCGGCCTGCAGCGCCAACGGGTCCCAGGGAGCCAAAGACGCGGGCAGCAAGCCTGCCTACACTCCAGCCCAGAGCTGGGAGCCTCCTCCCTCTCCGGCCTGCGAGGGCACCGCATGGGGGACCCAGGGCGGGGAGGATGCGGGCCCAAACCCCTGGTGGAACAACAAGCCCAGGCGAAAGGGGGCCTCGCAGCTGGTCAGTGCCATGGGCAGCCTACGTCACAGTTCCAGGTCCCCACATGCCTGCGAGGCTCAGGGCCCCAGCCACCTTGCATTGGTCAGGAGATGGGTCCTCCTCAGGACGGGTCACCGTGGATTGTCAGCTTCCGCACTGGAACCAAGACATCAGGAGCAGAGACCTGCAAAGGACATATGCCAGGGCCAGAGGGCCAGGAGGGCTTCCTGGAGGAGGTGGGAGAAGGGCAGCACTTCCACCCTGAGATGCGCTGGGGGAAGCACAGCCTGCCAAAGCTTCTCTTCGGTGCGGTGGGAAGGGTTTTCCACACATAGCGGGTAGGCCAGGCGGGCAGGGCCGGGGTGGGCTGGGCTAGGCTAGACTGGAATGAGGAACAGGGGGGTCGTGGGGGCTGAGAGGCCCCTGATGCACATCGGTGCGGGGTTCCCTTGGGCTGGGACTGGAAGTGGGGCGGGGTGGGCTGGGTGCCCTCAAGGCACAGTGGGGTCACAGCCCAACGAGGCCAGGCCACCTGCTTGAACCTCACATTGCAGGCACCCAAGAGCCCTCACTCCTTGCTGAGTTTATGGAGAGTAAAAACTGAGCTGGCAAAGTTCAGTTTTTGAACGGAACTTCAAAATGGGGGTCTGAGCCTGCTGCACCCTCCCAGCTCTGACCCCGAGACCTGCGGGACACCATGGCCCCTGGGCTGCTGCTGTTTGTTGCTGACACTGATCTTCCCACCCCCACCCTGGCCTGGCAGGGCCTCCTGGACAGCCCTTGTGTCCCCAGCGCCAGTCCTACACGCACAGACCGCACGGCAGGCAACGCCCCAGACCCCCACCCCGCCAGTCCACAGTGCGGCCCTGTGTGGAGGGGCCATACAGGGCCTCTGGGCCAACAAGACTGAATTCAGACTGAGGAGACACTGGCAGGGCCGCCCGGCTCCTGGGGAAGCCATTTATCACTCGAGGCTTGGCCCACCCGCCTGCTGTGCTACTGTGGCCAGTGGGCCCCGTGGCTGCCACCCATCCAGCGGCCGCTTGGCCAGGGCCCCATTCCCTTCCTCCACCAGCACTTTCTGCTGGGCCTGGCTTCTTGGCCCCAGAAGGGCCTCGGCCTCTCTGCGCACACTGAAGCCCCCAAAGCCCACCCCACACTTCCCCCAGCTGCACACTGCGCCCCGAGGACAAGCTGCCAAAGGCAAGGAGTCCACTCTATGAACTCCCAGTGGGTGAACTCCCAGTGGACAGGGTGGACAGGCCCGAAGGAGGTGAGTCAGTTCACAGAGGGGCCCCGAGGCCTCCTGGTGCATTTTAAATGAGGTTTTATTGACACAGCTTTTCAGGAGCGAGCCCCGGGCAGACACCAGCCCAGTGTGCCCCTATTTAGGGCACAGTTGCTGACACAGTGGGCCGTTTCAGCAGCCGCCAGGGGAGAGCTCGGGCCTGGGCACCTCTGGCAAGGCCAGCGCTTCCTGGTGGGGACGTGTCTGGGCACCACGCGTTCCTGGGCTCCTGGGCTAAAGGGAGCTGGGCAGCCCAGGTAGCCTGCCCTGAGACTGTGGTCTCCAGGTGGGGTGCTGGGCTGAACCCTGCACTAATACTCATCCTCTCCTGCCTGTCCCCACCCGGCCCAGGCCCCACCTGGCTGGGGCAGGCCTGCTAAACGCCCCATGGCCCCTCGAAGCCCCGCACCATGGGCCCCCTTGGGGGGTGAGGACATCCCCCCTGGGCCTGGCATGATGGGAAGAGGGGTGGCGGGACTGGGGGATTTGGAAAACCCAGGGGGTGAAATCCCAAACCTCTATGTTGCCCTGAAGAGGAGGGTGGGGGTGGGGGAACCCAATAGCCCCCAGGGTGACTGCCAGCTGCATGTGCACCCCCTCGGGGCTTGGCCAGTACAAGCGTGTGCAGCCAGCTCCGTGGCCCATGCCTGTCCTCATGCTGGGCCTGGGGCAGTGGCAGCGGTGGTCACCACCCTCCTGACTGCCTGAGACGCTGGCCCCTGCCTCGATTTGCTGAGAGAAATGGACAGCTGGTCATCCAAAGCCTCTGCCCTAGATGCAGCCCTGGACCCCAAACTGGGACCCACTCCCCAAGAAGTGCACGCACCCCGTCTGCTGGCCCTGTGTGGCTTGGTTGTACGTGCTTCGTGGGGCCTGCCTGGCGGCTGCACGAACAAACTACAAGCTCTCTGTAGATAGGACTGCTCTGGGCCCCTGTCCGGCGGCTCCGGGGGCCAGCACTCCCTCCTGGCACCCCGCTCTGCGCCTGCAGCTCCCTCTAAGCCCTCCATTCCCATATGAAGATGACACTCCCCTCAAGCTTCAGGTTGGTGGGGAAGCCCGTTGGCCCTAGTTTGAGGCCTGAGGTCAAACAGAAAGTGCGTGGCCAGCAGGCTTCAGCCAGACTTCAGCCGCCTCCCAGCCAGCGGGCAGAGCTGGTCACCCACTGGCTCAGGGAGGTCTGCTGGCCGCTTGTCCCCACTGCATGTGGTGGGGAGCAGCAGGTGGGCACATGGCCAGGTGTGGGGAGAGGGACCAGGGGCTGGGACAGCCCTGGGCCTTGTCTGGAGCTCTGCCCTGAGGCGGCCAGGCAGCCCTGGCTCTGCCTCTGGGGGCTCAGCCAGGGCCTGAGTGACCCGTCTCCAGAGCTCCTGGGCTCCCAGGTGCCTGGCGGGTGCCCCGGTGCCTGGGGCAGAGTGGTCCAGCCACCTCTGCAAACCCTGTGTCCATTTCCCACAGTTCCCTGGAGGAAAACAAGCCGACAGCAAGCCAGCTGTGTGTTGGGCTTGCGGGCATTTTTAGCCCTGGGAAGCACTGACCAGGGTGTCTCCCCCAGAGGAAGCAGGCCCTTGGAGTGAGCCCCAGACATCCCAGAAGCCCATCCTGGCCAGGGCCGGGGAAGTAGCCAAGGTGGCGTTCTCTGTCTTGCTTGCCCTGTCCCCCTACCCCCTGTCCGGGGTGGGGTGGGCAGGGTCTGAGAGTTCACTCCGAGGCCGCGAGCCCTCCTCGTCCAGGGCCTGCTGAGGGTGGGGTGCAGCCCATGAGGGCCGCACTGACGCCCTCTGGCTCTCCTGAGTGCATGGAGAGAGCAGCCACGAGACCAGCAGAGGATGCCATTTGTTGCCACGTAGCCCTTGGAAGCTCGGGGCATGCTGCATGCAAGCTGTCTACTCCTCATTCGTGCTCGAAACTGCCCCCTCCCCACCATCCTGGGCCTGCCCAGGGAAGAGCCCAGCCTCTCTCTGAAACACTCTGTAGCTCACGCTTGTCCTGGGCCAGCCCTACTGCCTCACTGGTTGGCAAATGAGGAGGGATCTCCTTCATCCTCCAAGACCTGGTGAGCCCAGCCCCGCAGCTAGGCCTTCATGGGGAAGGCACAGAGGCCAGGTGGGCTGAGGCACAGGAGTGGCCTCCAAAAGGGCCTGGGGACCAAGGAGAGTGTGCGGAGGCAGAACGAAACGCCATGACCGCCTTTGGCCACCCCCTCCAGCTCATAGACATGCGGGAGGGGCCGGCTCCCCCAGAGCCTCCCTGAAAGAGAGTTTGGGGCAGTGGTGAAACCAGGCAGGCCTTGGAAGGCCAGGGCTGAAATCTGTGAGCTCCTGAGCAGAAAGGGGAGCTGGAGAGGCTGGAGGTGAGCTCTCCACTCCTTTCTTCACTGCCCTTTTTGGGGTCTCCAAGTGCCCAGCTGGCGCCTGTCCGGGCAGGCTGTCCACATTCCCTTCCTCTTTGGGAAGAAGACAGGGAAACCAACACCAGGCCTGAAATAGCCACTGTCCTGTGGCCCGCATGCCTGCACAGATGGTGGTGCTGATTGGCCTCCCCTCAGTGGGCACTGGTGGCCCTGCAGTGGACAGGCCCAAAAAAGGCCAGCGGTCTCCCTGAGTGTGCCTGTGCCCTGCATGGCAGGTGCCTGGGAGTTGGGGACAGGCCTGGCAGTGGCACCTGCCGTAGGCCTGGGCCAGGCTGAAACAACAGCTGGGACTGCCACTCATAACCGGCCAACACCAGTGGGGATGGGAGGGGCAGCTGGGTAGGCAGGAGCAGTGAGGACGTCCCCCTGGCCAGGGCATGACTCAGGGTGGGGAAGGGGTGCCGGCACAGGAAGCGGTGAGATGCTGCCAAGTCCCTGCTGATGGAGCCCCCATCTCTCCCTGCAGCACCTCGGGCCTGGGCCATCTGATGAGGGCCAGTGGTCCCCCGTGAGCCTGTCTCCTTGGCTCCGAGGGCAGAGCCCAGGGTGCCTGGTGCGGAGCCCCCAAGGCTTGGCAGGCAGGGTGCAGCCCATCAGACCACACCGTTTCTGTACCTGGCCAGTGCTGCAAGAACCCAGAAACTGGGGTGGGGGGAGAGGGTGAAGCCAGCAAGCCTGGCAGGGCCCGGGGGCAGGCGAGGACACCCGCACAGGCCAGCCACCCTCCCATTTTCGCTTGTCACTCTTGCTGGGGTCTCGCAGCGCATGACTGCCCAGCTGTCTCTGGCGCTGCATTCCCTGCCTCTTTGGGAAAAGGAGGGTGAGCTCGGAGGCTGGAAATAGCTGTGCCCTGAAGAGGCCCTCGGGGACACCTGGGCAGTCAGGGACCGCTGCCCCAGGAGACTGGGACGCCCCAGCATAATCCTGTGTGGTCTCTGCAACCTGCCCACCCTACAGTCCTGCCTGTCTCTGGCCACTTCTCCCTCTGCCGGGGTCTGTGGGCCTCAGTTTCCCGGCCTGCAGCCCAGGCTGGGTGGACAGGGGGCTGGAGGGAGCGAGGCCGGTGGGCTCGGGGAGAGCCCTGCCACAAGGAGCAGCTGCCGCCCACGGAAAGAACTGCTTGGCGGGCAGCCACCGGCAGGGCGGCGGCCCGTGCCGTGTTCTGCAGGTGACGTTCCTCTCCTGGAGGCCCTGGGCTTTGCACGCTCCCACTCGCTAAAGTTTCTCACTTTCAACTACTTCCTGCGTCCTGTGCTTGCTTTTCTTGGTCAGGGACAAGTGGCCAGTGTGCAACTTGGCTTCTTCCTAAAGGTGCTTCCTGGAACACTGGGCAGGCTTTGCCCTGGGAGCCGCCAGGCTCCTGTGCAAGCCGACCCCACTCCCACCCCCAGGCTGGTGCCCACAGGGACAGGGCTGAAGTGGGTGAGGGAGACAGAGGCTCAGTCCCCAGCTCCTGCTCCTGTCCGGAGACCCCAGTCAGGGGAGCCCAGGGAGAAACAAAAACCAGACCCTTGTCTCAAAGAAAGTGCACTGTTGCCAGGCACCATGGTCTCAGGGAAGCCGGCCTCCCACTTGGGCCTTGGTTTCCCCACATGCTCTTGCACTGGTTCTGGCACCAGC
This sequence comes from Daubentonia madagascariensis, assembly GCA_023783475.1. Taxonomy (NCBI): domain Eukaryota; kingdom Metazoa; phylum Chordata; class Mammalia; order Primates; family Daubentoniidae; genus Daubentonia; species Daubentonia madagascariensis. The sequence goes on along the minus strand of JAKFHU010001716.1, from coordinate 113,281 downwards.
CCTTCTACCCTTCCTTCTCTCCCTCAACCGGGCCTCCTTCCTCCCTACTGGCCACCCCTCCAAGCCCGCAAGCCCACGCCCAAAGCTGGAGCTCACCCTGCCCTGTTCTCATCCCACTGGCCCTCCTGTACCGTCCCCAGGGTGGACACACGGTGGGCATTTGGCCGGGTGCACCATGGGCAGGCTGACCTTCACTGCCCACTTGTGCCAAGCAAACATGCTCCTGGGCCTTGGCTGGTTGGCCCCATCAGTTGGCAGTGGCGGCAGCAGTGGTGCTATTCACCCCGGCAGGAAGACCCTCCCAAGGCCACCTGCCGGCGGGGCTCCGGGGCTAGGGTGCGGCTGCACTGCTGGAGCCTCAGCCCGTGCTTCCCAGGACGGCCACTCCGTCAGGGCAGGGCAGAGCCCCACCAGCCAGCGCCTCCCTTTTCAGCACCCACCTGGGGATAGGAAACCGGGCGTCAGGGCATCAGAGTGCGGAGGAAAGAGAGGGTGCCAGAGGTTACCCTGGGGTTTCCCATGGGCCCCCCATGCTGGTGTGCTGCTTTGTGCCCCTCTGGGTGACAAAAGCTGGCAGGTAGGGCAGAGGGAGAGAAGTCACACATCATGGTTCCCCTGGGCCCAAGAGACCAGGCCAGGTGGAATTTGGTAGGCTCTGGAAATGCCCTGCACAGATAGTGGTGGGCTGACAGGCTCCGCATCATCTGCACCTTCTCAGGGCCTCTCAACACCCAGCGATTGTCCACATGGAGACCAAGGCTTTCTGCCCACGCAGCCTGTCACCCTCCTGAGCCTCCCTCCACGGCCACTCTGTCCCCAGAGTAACCAGGCTGCCCACCCGCCGCAGGGCAGGCCCACTGTCCCCATGCGCCTGAGCGCAGGCGGAGCAGGCGGGAGGCCCCGGGCCCCAGCACGCACTTGGCCAGCCCTCAGAGACGCGCCTGTTGCCTGAAGAGGGGGAAGCTGGGGAGATGCTGCCTGGGCAAAGGGAGCTGGCCAGCGGCCTCCAGCCACGAACACACCCTGTGCCGGGGGGAGCCCTGCTTGGGGGCAAGGCCGAGTGTGGCTGGCTCTGGTGACACTGGCCTGGATGTCAGCTGGGAGAGGTCTTTTTTCCTTTTCTCCTGCAGGGACACGTGGCCATTACAATTGTTTGTGCCATTCAACGAGCTTGAGCTCCAGGACTGTGGCAGATCGTGGAGTGGGGCCGGGGGGTGGGGGCGGGAGTGGTGGTACAGCCTGGGTGTGGGAAGACCCGGGGGTGGGGAGCAGAGGGGAGGAGCCCATGGACGAACAGGGAAGCCCCCAGTCTCGAGAGCTGGCCCGTAGGGTGGGGGTAGGTGGCCCCACGTCTGAGGCGAGCACCCCTGACTCTCCTCGAAGGGGGCCACTGACCAGTCGGTCAACAAGCCCCGCCCCAGCCCTCTCCAGAAAGCTGCTTGTCGACGTACCCCCACGTGTGGGCCCGTGCAGATGCCCCATCCTTGGGGGCACTTTCTGAGGTGCAGTCCCAACCCACAGCCCCAGAGTGCCTCGTAGGAGAGGGTGACAGGCCCTGGGCAGGTGCTGGGGGCCTGTGTGCATGGTAGCACTGGCAACCCAGCCTGGGGTCCCCAGCCTTGGGGGGTCCCTGTCTGGGAGGCACACAAGGAAAGATGAGGCCTGGAATTTTTTCCTTTGAAAAAAGAAAACTTGTTTTAAAAGGGGAAAGATTGATGTTCTTCTTGCTTCCCGCACTTGGTTTAGAGCCAATGAGGTGGTTTCAGAAGAAATTCTCTTCTCCTCTATTAAGTGTAACCAAACACGATCTGCATTTGCAAATCACACGGGACCTTCAGACTGCGAAGCTCAGGAATCTTCCCCCAGCTAGGCCAGGCGGGAACAGACACCCCTTCACCCTCAGCCAGACAGCCGGCAGCCGCAGGCGCAGGCGGGGGCAGTGGGTGGCGGGCTCCCCCAGGGCCCAGGTGTCAGGAGGTGTCTAGGACAAGAGTATAGGCAGTGGCCGGTAGCCAGGGGCCATTCCCCAGTGCCAGGCTAAGGCCCCGCCAGAGCCCAGGGAGGATGGCAGCCTTGAGCTGCAGCGGGTTGGTGGGTCCAGGTGTCCACACGGCACCTGCCCCTCTGGGGGCCCTCGGCACCCAGAATGCTCAAGGTGAGGTCCCTGCTCAGCAGGGCCCGGGAGTTGCCCTGGACCACCCTCCACAGTGCGCTTTGGTGTTGCAAGGTTGGTCCACTGTCACACCATCCACGGGCCTGCCGAGTGTGGCCTCCGCAGAGGAAGGGAGAAGCTGGCACCTCACAGAGATGGGACCAATGCCAGCTCTGTCCCCGGGGTGCTGAGGAGCCCAGACCTGGGGGCCTCCTCTCACCCAGCTCGGGAGGGTGGTGGGGAGGAGAGAGACATGGGGGCCCTCGACCTGACCCAGCTGCTGAGAGGCTGGGCTCTGGTCTCAGAAATCATGCACACGCGCACACCACACCCCATGCACACCAGCACACAGACACACAGGACCTGCTGCTCTTTCCTGACATCCAGCCCTTGTGAGCAGTTTTTGCTGCTTTCCTGACCCCTCTCCTCGAGTCTCCACACACTCCCCAGAGCTGCGCAGTCAGCTGAGGGTGGGGGAGCCTCAGACAGCACAGGAGAGCTGCTTGGCACCTCTACTTTGTCCTCCCTGGACAGAGGGGTGGGCAGCCTGGTGCACCCTCCCAGGGCCTAAGGAACCAGTGTGGGCAATGGAGCCAGACCAGAAATCGCCTCCCACTTAGGCACCTGTGGAGCTGATGCACCAGTGTCCCCTCTGCCCACCAGCCCACCCTGGGAAGGAGTGATGGCATTCAGGACCCCCAGTGCTGAAGGGCCCACACCTGTGAGCAGGCCCTCGCCCAGACAGCATGGGATGGTGCTGGATGCCTGCACCTGCTTCAAGCTGGCTGTCTAGACGCAGACCCTGGGGCACCTGTGTGCTCAGTGATTGGTGGCTGGGATGGAAGCAGGGGAGAGACGGGGTGTGTGGGGAGGGCAGGGCCCGTGATGGCTGCCCCGAGGGAGGGCCCCGAGCTTCCAGACTCTCTGGGGAGCCAGGCACAGGTTCACTGCCCTCCATGGGCTGGCCAAGATGCCGTGTATTCTCAGGACCACCAGAGAAGCCCAATGGTGGCCTCCCATTAACCGCTGGGACCGCCCACCTCAGGATTGGTCTAGACACAGGATGTCCTGCTGCTGGTGAACCACCTGGAACCTGTAGGGCATCAAGATTTGCCAAGAAAAGTACAGGACATCTGGTAAAACTAGAATTTAGGTAAAGAACACATAATTGTTTGGTATAAGTCTATCCCCAATAGTGTCCCAAATATTACATGGCACACACTCACACTAAAAAACATTCATTGTTTACCTGCAATTCAGATTTGCCTGTACATCCTGCATGTCACCTAAACTACAGAGCAGAGCGGAAGGCCACACAGACTCCTTCCCTGGCACCACCTCTGTTACAAGGCACAGCACAGGCCTGCACTGCCCAATATGACCGTCTCTAGCCACGCGCACTACTTACCTTGAAATGAATTAAAATTAAGCTAGCCAGGCTTCAGGGCTCCTGGCTGGACTGTGAAGATCTAGAACATTCCCATCACTGAAGGAATTTTTATTGGACAGTGCTGGTTTGAAGAGAAGCTTTCACCTGCCGCCTGAGGATGGGCCCAGATGACCAGCAGGTCTGATTCCTCACAAGTCTGGCCCTTTGACCAGGAGCTACCTGTGCCCAAGGCCTGACCCACAAGCTCAGAGCTGCGGCACACGCAGCTCTCTCGAGGGCATGTGTGCCAGGAGCCCGTCGGCCCCTGGAGCCTGGATGCTGGCCGGTGTGCTGGCCCTTGTTTGGAAGGATGTCCTGCTGCCTCCAGAGCCCTCAGTTTTCCCACTTCCTGGGGCCCATCCTGCACCAGCCTTGGGGCAGCCTGCTGCAAAGGGGTGGTCTGCAGAGATATCCCAGGCTGGCCAGCCACTGCTCCCTGGGTCCCCACCCCTGCCCGGCACTGTCCCCTTAGATGTTCTCTCGACACGGGAGCGGAGGAGGAAAGGCATCCTGTGTGCGAGTGGAAGCTAACGCCTCTTGCCCAGGCACCGTCAGCATCATCCGTGGAGACTGTAAGCAAAGGACGTCAGGGGGTGGGGGTGCTGTCTGCTCCCATCTCAAGGGCCTGGGCTGTGCAGTGCAGGTGCATGTGCCCGTGGGCTCATGCTGTAGGATGCCGTACCGTGTGCGGCCAGGTAGCCCAGCTCTAGGTGACGTTGCAGGCATGCAGGTCGCCTTAACATAGCGGCAGTGTGGAGGTAATGAAGACCGAGGTGCGGTGAGCGGCAGGAAGGGAGGCGGCGGGCGAGCTGGGCTCATGCCACATGGATGGACCAGCAACCTCTGCCAGCACCCAGTCAGAGCGCTCCTCCACTGCTCCATGCAGGCCCACGCTCTTTCCGCAGGTGCCAGAGTCCGTTACTGCGGGCCAGTGCAAGGGGCTGAGCGGCGCGAGGCCTAACCCAGATGAGCAGGCCTGAGCTGGGCAATGAGCACCAGTCTGAGCCCGTGGCGAGGGCTCTGTCGGGTCCCCTCGGGTTTTCCTGAGGTGGAGCCCTCGGGCTTGAGGGCAATCGGGGCTGTTGCTGGGGCAGCCAGATGACAGGCTGCCTGGCTGACTCTGTAAAGGCCCAGTGCCGAGGGTCCTGGGGGTCCCACCAAGGAGTCAGGAGCCATGGTGCAAAACGGGATTCCACAGCCTCCTTTGTCGCTGGGACTCCTGGCTGCCCCAGGGAGGGGCAGGGAGGACCATGGACGCCTGCAGGGCCTGGGGGGCGCCGGGGCAAGTTTGCCCTCGGGGAAGGCAGGAGGGCCCAGAGGCCGCACTGAAAACACTTTCTCCACTTTCAGGTTTGCTCATGGGGGGGGGACACCAGAGCGGACTCGAAATGTCCAGTTCTCTTCCCTGAGTCCAGTGATGTCAGAGCAGCATGAAAATCAGCCTCAATGGGAATATTTACACCACGGTAACTGGCAAGCACTATGGGTCAAGGCATTTTTCCCTCCCTGAGAGCCATGGGTCAAGCAGCCCCAGCACGCCGCCCATGGCCGCGTGTCCCAGAACGGCTCAGGGACAGGCAGGCCCCTGCTGTGAAAGGTGATGCTCCTGAAAAACTGAAATTGGCAATTCTTCCTAAGAATTTTATTAAGAGGAAAATATTCAATTCTGTTTAAACAAGGACAGGACATCTGACATGTCAGAGGCCTCCTGGCAGCTTCATTGATGAATTGGGAACCGGAACACTCCACGAAAGTCTTGCACGCGGCTCCCAGCCCCAGGCGGGTCCTTCTACCTGCCACGCTCCCTGTGCAAGGCACCTGCTGGCTCCGCCAGGTGGGATTAGGAAACAGCACATTCCATCCGGCATTCTCTGAACAGAAGAATCTTAATAGGAAATTAACTTTAAAAGGTGATCGCTGTCCTCCCAGGGCCACCTTCTGCGAGACGGAGCACGCAACAGAGAAAGGAAAACAAGGCTAATCCCAGAGCCTTCCTGCGGGGCTTTGCCGAGGAGATGGTCACACTCGCGACCCAGCCTGAGCCTCCCGCCTCCCATGCCGCAGCCCAGGGCCTGACACCCCCACCCCCTCCCCCAAGCTTGGCGGTTTGTGGGGGAGGGCCCTGGGCCGTGCCACCTACAGCTTTGGAGCCTGTGGAGGAAGGGCCCCCTCAGGCCTGACACCCCTCTACATTGTAGCTCCAACAAACTCAGTGAGACGCCCGAGCCAGGTAGGGAAACTGAGTCCCGGGGCCCCAGGGCATGCTGTGCGCAGGGAAATGGTGGAAGAACCACACTTTCCGGGCTCACTTACCCTCAGGAGGTTGGCAACAGGAGCCACTGGCATCCCGAACCAAGTGCCATGTCCCGGGAGGGTGTCTGTCTACAGGGGTGAGGATGCAGGCAGAGGGGAGGCGGGGGGTATCTGCAGAGGGCTCCTGTTCTTGCCTCTCCCCGGGTCCCTCCTGGTCCAGCCCCTGCTGGCCCTTGAGGTCGTGCCTGTGCTGGGGCGTGGGAGCGCACTGTGCCTGCCCCTCTGTCCCTGGCTGGGCCAGAGGCTGCAGGTGTCCGGGCTGGGCTCCCTCCCAGAGCACGTCTGGCCGAGGGGCATGGCTGCAGATGTCATTACTACTGGGAGCCATTTATAGGGTGCATGTTGTGTGCGCAGGGTTTATAACCCCTTTTACTGGTCATAAAACCAGAAGGAGAAAAGGCTCCAGCGTGCTGGAGGGCGCAGGCTCCGGGTGGTGCGGTGTGCGCCCTGACAATGCTGCCCAGCCCTGCTCCGGGCCTGGGCCAGGGGTGCACATCGAGACATGGCAGGGTGCTCTGGGGGCCGGGAGGAGGAGGACAGGGCCCCGAGAGTCCGGTATGCCTGAGCTTTCTGGGGCAGAGGGAAGGGTGTGGAGGAGCCGGGACTGATGAGTCTGGGCTGCACCCTGAGCCCCTTCTAAGCACACGGGATGGGACGAGAGAGCTCCTGGTGGCCTCTGTGGGCTGGAGGCTGTGGGGGACCCAGGCAGTCTGTCCTGGGGTGGTGGGAGTGGGGGAGCTTCATCTGGGCACTGGCTGAGCTCTTGACTTCTCAGCGGTGGCTGGTGGCCCCTGGTGGGGATTTCGGTGGCTTGGGGAGGCCACGCCAGCATGCTTCTGGGTGTCTGTGGTCAAGATGCCCCCGAGGAACTAGTGCCGTCTCCAGTAGCTGCCTGCGCTCTCGAGGGAGAGCTGCTGGAGAGGAAGGGCCCTTGCTGGAGCTGGGGCAGGGGTGCGTCAGCTGTAGCACTGCCCATGCCTGGCCCCTCCTCACCATCCCTTTGCCCGGTGCAGGAGACGGGCTGGCCCAGTCAGGGCAGTGAGCCCCCTGAGTGCAACTTGGGGCGGGTGCCCAGTCCTCCTTGCCTCGGACAGCCCTGCCCCGGGCTCGGGTCACTGAATGCACATGGGGGGAGCAGAGCCGGCACAGGGGTCACTGGGGTTTGGGCAGAGCTCCCCTCACCCCGAGGCAGGAGCACAGAGGTCACCCAGGTCTCCAGGGCTGTCCTCAGCCCCTCCACAGCCCCACATTCTGCTCTAAAGGTGTGGGAATTGGAGTGTGGGTCGAGGAGGGGGTCCAGGCCCTCGCAGGCCAAGTCCTGCATCCTCCCTGCGCCTCCAGCCCACCAGCCATGGGCACACACAGCACATCAGAGGCTCAGTGATCTGCTCCGGCCTCTACTCAGGGCTGCCTGGAACAGGGGCCACCTCCCCCTCAGACCTGGGCCTCTCTTGGAGGGGGAGGCTCCCTGGTGAGGGCAGGAGTGGCTGAGTCTTCTTTGTCTGCCCAGAGGAGCCCAGCAGGTGGCCAACCCCCCAGACCAGAGATTCCTGCTCCCCAACCACAGTGGAAAGTTGGCCCTAATCAATAAAGCTGCACGCTAAATAAATCAGTCAAGGGTCTTATGGCTGTGTTTTTGCAGTGGCTGTAATAATAATATTAATAACAATGCCCCTCAGAAACCTGGCAGAGGCTGGAGTCATGGGTGGGACAGGATGGGGGAGGGGGCCACGCTGGCATCCCCCCAGGCTGGTGGTCCCTGCCCCCAGCCTCTGCCCACCCACCAGGGCCACACTGCCCACAGCCACAGCTGGCTCGGGGTACACATGCTCGGGGCGACAGGGGCATCCCAGTGGACCCTGGAGATACCCTGGCCAGAGTGGGCAGGAGGAGAGTATGGGGCGAGGGGTGGGGTTGCCACCCTGGGGAAGGCAAGATAAAAGAGCATGCAGAGGAAAGGGAGGAGGTGGCAGGGCGCAGGCCAGTGCGGGTGGGTCAGGGGCTGTGTACAGGTGGGGCTCCTTATTTCTCTAGGGCCCCTTGTCCCCCCAGTCCCGGGCCCCAAACTGGCTACCCCTGGAGGAGCCAGGAGAGACCCCATGACCACTGAATGTACCCGGGCATGGAAAGGAAGCACCCATTTGCATGGGTCACCCTGCTCTGCAGGATGTTGCCTTCGGGGGTAATCACAGGACTCGCCCCAAAGCCCACTGAGGCTGCCAGCCCCACCTTGAGCAGTGGCCCAGCTCTGCTTCTGGGCTGGGGCCCAACAGGCAGATGGGGGTTCCCTTGACACCCAGGGCCAGGGCAGAGACACAGAAGCAGAAGGCGACAGGTTTCCATCATCACATGGGCAGATTCTGCCCACGGAGGGACCCAGCCACAGGCTGAGCAAGACCCTGACCCCGTGTCCTTAGATGGAGGCGGGAGGCTATCGGCCCACAGCCCGACTGCCCTCCATTGGTGTGGGACTGAGGACGCCCCTGGCTGGCAAGGCTGGTGGGTGATCGAGGGCTGGGAGGAAGTCCTGGCTTTGGAGAGCAGCTGTGATGGCAGGAGGAGCCGGGCACCCCACTGGCCACATGCCCAGGCCAGGCATGGCATGCAGGATTGTCCCACAGGGGTGGCTCCAGGGACAGGCAGGGACAAGGCCCCCACAGAGCTGTAGGAGACAAGGGCAGGGTGTTCCCTCCTGGCCCTGGGCCTCTCCCAGTTGGAGGGCTCGGACTTCCAGAGAGGAGGAGGGCCTGAGCAGGCCAGACGGTGGGTGCTCAGCTGGGGCTCTCGGGGACCAAGGTGTGGGCAGGTCAGTGGGCAGCAGGCAGGCGAGGGGTGGGTGGTTTGAGCTCCAGGCCAGCTGAGGGTGATGGTCGCTGGCTGGGCTGTGGGTCCCCAAGGGGCAATCCCAGAGGGCCCCGCTTCCGCCGGAGCCCTGAGGCCCCAGTCCTGCGGGGGCGTCTGCCCGGCCCTGCTGCACGGCAGCTGCCCGCGTCCCTCTGGGAGAAGGTGCCTGGCTGGGGCCGGGCAGGCAAGCTAAGACATCAAAGACTCTTGAGTTCAAAGATGACAGAGGGTAAAGGTCGCGGCCCGGCTGCCCTCTGTTTAACCTCAGCCCCTAAGAGGGAAACGGAGCTGAGGGAAGAGGCTCTGCAGCCCTCTCTCCTCTGATCTTCCCTCCAGCCCACAGGGTGGAGAGGGCCGGTCCCGTGTGGCCTTCTGAAGCTGTGGCCCCCACACTGGCCCTCTGCCCCCTCCCTGCTTTGCAAAAGCAATGGAAAGCAAACACTCTCCCCTGCCCGCTCCCACCCCAACATAAACCCGAGATCCTCCGCCAGCCAGCGCAGCGGGGAAACTGGCGCAGTTGTTTGCAACCCCAAGTGTGAGCAAAGTGAAGCATAAATTCCTGGTTTTATGGTGGGAGGGGAAGGAGGGGGGAGTTGAGAGAGAGACAGAGAGAGAATTTTTATTATTTTCTCTTCTCATTTTTTAAGTCTCTTTTTTCTGGGCACCACGGTCCCTGTCCCAGCTCTAGCCCAATGCCCACCCTGGGCCCAGGGCAGGGAAGGGCTGGAGGAGGGGGTACGGGCAGGGGGAGGCAAGGGGTGTAATCTAAGCTGGCTGTGGCCCAACCACCGACTTGAAACAATAAAGCCGGAGGAAGTCCTGTAGAAAAGGGAAAGAGGGCTGGGGGGGTGGGCAGGGGGACACAACCCAGAGGCCAGGGTTGCCCTTGGGGAACCAGCTCCCCTTGTTAGGAGGGAGTGGCCATGTTCCGCGGGCACATGGAGACAGGCTTTGGGGGCCAGAGAGCAGGGGCCGCATCGTGGCGGGGTGGGGGTTGGGCTGAGTGAGCAGCCTGGGGTGTTCTGGGCTAGATGGAGCCAGCCCAGCACTGGGCCCTGAGCTCAGGGACATCCCGTGGGGTTCCGTGGCCTGGGCCTCCTTCCTCAGAATGACAAGGGCCGTGGGGCCTGACAGGTGGGTAGGGAGGGGTCTCTCTAAAGAGGAGGCCGCTCCCTGTGGGCCCTCACTCCGTGGTGCGCTGCCCACCTGCGAGGCCACCGCTGCAGCAGCCCCCTCCCTGGCCCTCCACGCCAGAGGCCCCAAGAGGATGAGGTCCGTGCCAGAGCCCTCGTGCACAAGGGTCCCCAGAGCTGCGCCTGCACGGGGCACAGCTGACTGACACTTGCTGGCCTCTGGTGGTACTGCTCGTCCCGGGCTGGAGCTGGGATTCCCTGGCCTGACCCAGTGTCCCCCGACATCGGCCAGAGCCGGCAGACCCCGAGGAAGCCCTCCGAGGAGCTCCCGGGGTCCCGGCCACCCAGAATGCCCACAGGAGCCTTCCCAGACAGGGCTGGGCTCCGAATCCCATCAAGAAAACTCTGGCCAAGCTAATGCACCCTGGGCCAGACTCCCCAGGGGACAAAGCAGGCCCCCAAAGCCCCACGGCCTTCCCTCTGGCCCAGCAGCCCAGCGCTGGGAAGACCCATTTCTGGTACAAGTGCTCAGGGACAGGGGGTGGTCGAGGGCCACCAAAGGGAGGGGGGCTCCTCTGCTGCACGTCCTCAAGCCCCCTCACTCCCTGCCAGACCACGGTTGGGTCCAGCACCCTCCAAAGGGACAGTGAGGGAGAGGCTCCTGGGCCCACAGCGGCCTGTTCCCAGGCCTAACCCACCAATCTCCGTGCGGCAGACGGAGGGCACTGGAGGCGCACGCGGGCCGAGGCCAGCTGATCCTCTGCCGGGAAGCCCAGGCTCGTCGGGGCCAGGGACTGTGGGGTATGTGGGGTAGTGGGAGGTGCCCTGGACAGCACAGGGGTCAGTGAAGCTGGGAGGTCCCTCAGTCCTGCCTGCTGTGTCGGCCCCAGCTGGGCACGGGGCCCTCCACACGAGCATTCTTCGCGACTGCAGTTTCTGAGCCGCATCCTGCACAGCCTCCCCCACCCCCAAAGCGGTGTCTGCACCCTTGGGGGCTCACGTGTAAACTGAGACCAGAGGGGTAAGGACTCCTCCCAGAGCTGGGTGCCCCGGGCTGATAGCTGCCCCCTATCCTCGTGACCTGCAGGGGCCGTGTCCGCCTGGGCCTTGCCTGGGAATCTGACCAGAATGCACTTGGCCTTGGCGCCACGGCCGTTCTCAGCCTGTCCCCTCCTCACTCCTGCCACCAGTTCCAAGGAGAAGTAGGTGTTGTCCTGCACAGACGGTAACACAGAACCTAGAGTTCAGTGTCCGCTCCAGCCCTGGGCTGACATGGCTCGGGCCTACTGTCCCATCTGTGAGGTCCAGGGGAGAGCTGGGAGGTGTTCACGCCCCACCTGCTCACATGAGTCCCGGCTCTGTCCCCCCCAGCTGCTAGACTGTGGCCACGAGCCCCACTCCTGGGCTCAGGGTCCTCATCTGCACACAGTGGGCCTGACCCTTCCACAGGCCTTGGGCTCTAAAGTCCGAAGCAGTGTCCCCAAGGCAGCCACTCCCAGGAGCAAGGAGAATGCAGAGGCCAGGCCTGGGGGCTGCCTGGGCATCAGAGCACCAACGGGCCCTGAGAGGCTGTGGGCACACTAGGTTCCCCCAAAGTACGATCGGCGCAAGTCCTTTGTGGGACAGCTGTGCCCATGGAGAGGGGGGTCCTGGGGAGAGGGGGGTCCTGGGAAGAGGGGCACTGTCAACGTGCTGGGAAGGAGGGGTGACATGCCGAAAATAGAAAAGGCAGGCCGAGAGATGGTGGGGAAACTGAGGCAGGTCAGGACTGTCACTATTTTAGTCTTCTCAGGCTGCCATGACAAAACGCAGGGGGGTAAGCAGCTTGTGCAGTACAGATTGATTCTCACAGTCCTGGAGGCCGAAGTCAAGACCAAGGTGTCGCAGGGCTGGTTCCATCTCAGGCCTTGCTCCTTGGCTGGCAGACCCGTCTCCTCCCTGTGTCCTCACGTGGCCGTCCCTCTGTGCATGTCTGTGTCCCGACCTCCTCTTCTCCTAAGGACCCCGTCCTATGGATTAGGTTCCACCCTGGTGACCCCATCTTAACTGATCACCTCTTTAAAGACCCTTCCTGCAAACAATCACACTGAGGTGACGGGGTCCAGGGAGACACAATTCAGCCACAACAGTCCCCATGCTAAGAAGTGTCGCCACGACAGAGAGAAGCAGGGACGTTTGCAGATCACTGGCAAGTGGGGAGCTCAGACGTGCGGGAGAGTCCGAGGGCCACCTGTCCCACGGCCTGGAGAGACAAGCCCAGGGCCTGGTGTGGGGCCGTGAGGAGGGGGGTCTGTGGGGTGAGGACTCATGCTCTTCTGGGGCTTGGGAGAGGTCCAAGGCGGTGGGGGCAGGGGAGTCGGGGCCGAGCTATTGGAAGCCACAGTGTGGAAAATGGCCTGGCCAGAGCCGGATGTGAGAGGGAACCCAGGAGAGGGGCCTGGTGGGGGCCGCCAAGCTGGGGCTGCATGTGCAGAGACCCCGCTGGCCTCAGGAGACCCAGATCCCTGACTCGCAGCCACGCCACGGGCCAGGCACTGGGGGCTGCCTCTGAGGTTTTGGAGCCTGCACACGACGGGGCAGCTCCCCAGCAGCCAGGTCCCTGGCATGGCCGTGTCTCTGCTGCCCAACCATCCCCGCATGAGGCACAGAGGAGGGAAGTGAGTTAATACAAGTTTCCTCCAAAAAAGCTCATCAGAAAAGCCCATGTGGAAAAATCTGCCTCCATGGAGCCCTTTGGAGTTGAAATGATTTCTTTCTGGAAATATGTAGTCTGGGGGTGAGATAAAGCACAGGGCCCGGATGTTCCTCAAGACAGGGACTGTGGGCTCCACACCCAATGCACCCCCCAGGACCCCCCCCAAACGCCCCTCACCCTTCTCTCCTCACCTCTCCTCCTGGCTGCCCTAAGTCTTGCTGGCACGGGCAGGGGTCAAGGCCCAGGTGGGGACGGGGCCTGTGCCGCCAGCTGACTCACCCTCAGACCAACAGGGCCCCAAGGCCTGGGGACTCCCAGCCACCACCTTCCCCCCAGCCCCACCATGCCAGGCCCTGCCTCTACCATCTCTACCATGGGGGATTCACCCCACATTTGGTCTGAAGACGTCTCCCATGCACTTCAACATGGCCCTTCCCCACCCCTATTTAGGGACAGAGAGCTGGGGTTCGGAGGCGGGAATGATTTGTCCCGGAGGCCACACATGCACTGGGGCAGGGCTGCCTTGACCCCAGCCCCCAGACTCCCCATGTGGGGCTCACGCCTCTGCCCTCCTTCCCCCCTGGTGTGATGCCGCCCCACCGCATCCACCCTGACTGGCACAGTGACGTGCATGCATTTCTGTGCAGTCACCATTTTGGGCGGTCCAGGCCTGGATGGGGTGCTGCTCCAGGGGTGTGAGGACCCAGGCTCCTGCTCTCTTGCGGCTCTGCACTCCTGAAAGTGTTCGAAATCCTGTTCTTCCTGCTGGGGACAGGGGGAGAAAGTGTGGAGAATCCTTCTGGAGACTTCTACGGCCAGACCCGGAAGCAGCCTAATCACTTCTGCCCACAGCTGTGGGCCAGACTCTGTGCACACAGAGGCTGCTCCTTGCTGGTCCTGGTGGTGGCTTCCACCTTCTGCCTCCAAGCCCTGGTCCCCTTCTCTCCACCAGCCCTTCCCCGTCCCCACGAGGACGGCTTCCGGGCCTTTGTGGGTGGGGCTGACCCCGCTCAAGGCTTGTAAATGTTCTCAGCCCACAGCCGTGGGGCTTCCATGGGGTCCCCGTTCCCAGACAGGGCCCAGCTCTGCTGCTGGGGATGGAGGAGGTCAAAGGAACACAGAGCTTCTGTCCTCAGGGGGCTTCCGGTCCGGGAGAGAGAAAAGACCCTGTGGGGATGGGTAGGTGCCAAGTGTAGGCCCTCCCCAGAGCCTGGGGAAGGAGAAGGTGAGTAGGGGGACCCTGCAGTGGCCCCAAACGGGGAGGGTGCTGGGGTGGGGGGAGCAGGAGCAAAGTTGGGCCACGAGGTAATTGAGGCCCTTTCTCTGGCCTCTCCAGCTCCAAACCCCCCAATGTGCAGCCTCAGCCTTCAGGAATGTCCTGTCCACGGTGGGAGCTGCCAAGGGGAACGGACAGGGCCCAGGAGCGGGGCCAGGCAGGTGGCCGGCGGCCCTGACACTTTCCTGGCCGAGAGCTGCGGCCCCCACGGACGCTGCTGAGGAAGTGTGGGGGGCTCAGGCATGGGGGGGTGGGAGAGCTTCCGGCCCCTGGCCCATCTGCTCAGGCTCCCACTTGGAGGGCCCGTGTTGTCAAGACACAGAGATATTTGTTTTCTAAAGGATTAACTTCCAGATGATTCTAGAAGGGGCAGGAACAATCAGCATGTCCAGAGGAAGGAGGCCCTTGGATCTGGACCAGGAAGGCGTCCTCCCTACATCCGTGGGCGCCCGGGCTGTGCTCACTCCTGTCTTCAGGAGTCAGTCTGCCCGCTTCTTCCTTAATTCACTAGCTCATTCGACAAACCCTGTTCGAGCTCCTCCTATGCGCTAGACCCGTGGCCAGGGGCTGAAGCCCCGTGTCGTCCAGCACCCCTTCCTCACCCAGTGGGGAGTGGGGGCTCGCCTCCCCGGGCTCCGTTCTGCCCAGGCCCTGGCATTCTCGACACGCTCTGTCGTGCACATGCCTTGTGTCCTGGTGGTTCCCGGGGAAGTGTCAGGCCTGGACGAAGCCTGGGCCACCCATCAGCCAGGTCCCATCAGCCCACCCTCCTCTACTCACCCCCTCAGGGCCACCTTTCCTGCATCAGAGAGCTCCCCAGCCCCCCTTGGTCTGGCCCGGCTGGTGTTGGTGATAACACGCTAGATTCAAGGTGGCAGTGGTTCCGGGGATGGGAGACAGATGGACCAGCCTGGAGAGGCCAGTCCACAGGGTGGGGAAGAGGCCCCCAAAACAACACGGCTTGGCTCTGAGGGGGAAGTGTCTGGCTATGGTGGACCGTGTATGCCTGGGGGGACGCGAGGGGACAGCCTGCAGGAGCCCTGGAGACAGGGCACGTTGTGCTGGCCTAATCGTGCCGGGGTCAGCGGAGCCTAAGGGGGCAGGGAGCCACCCAGGGAAGTCAGGGCAGGAAGGTTGGGAGACGGGAGACTTCAGGGCTGGGAGGAGGAGGAGGAGCAGTCCCCTGCAGGGAGTCTCTAGGAACTCCCTGAGAGAGGGGAGAGAGAGACAGAGACACAGAGAGAAAGGGGGGGGGGGGCAGAGACAGAGAGAGACACACGGGACGGGGGGAGAGATGGGGGAGAGACACAGAGAGAGACACACGGGGCGGGGGGGAGAGACACACGGGGCGGGGGGAGAGGTGGGGGAGGGACAGAGAGAGAAAGCAGGAGCTTGAAGAAAATGCTGATGGTCAGGAAACGGCGGGGCGAGGCGGAGGCCCAGGGACCCCTGGGTTCCCAGCTCGGAGGCAGGAAGCAGCAACTGTGGCCATGGCGGCAGACACCCACAGACCAGTGAGGTCGGCACTTGGTCCCTGAGCGCGAGCTCAGGGCTCGTGGCAGATGGTGGCTGTCCTCGGCCCGAAAGTGATGGCTGCCGTCTCAGGCCCCGGGTGTCCCCACAGTGGGCATCAGGGCAGGGAACGACGGGAGCAGAGCTGAGGGCCGGGCATCGGGGAGCAGCAGGCTCAGCTGGGTGGGGAGAGGGTGCAGGGCAGACACCAAAGAGGCCAGGAGCTGGCTGTGAAGGCCGAGATGGTGAGGCGGGGCCACCATGTTCAGATGTCCTCAAAGCAGGTGACGGCAAGAATCAGCCTCACTATGCACCCAGGGCCTGGGAAGACTGTCCGAGACCCTCAGACACACTCTCGGCTCCCTGGCCACAGGTGACATAGTCATCTGCCACTGGCACAAGGATGAGTCAGAGCTGGTGACCCAGGGAGCCCCTGGAGCCACCACGTGGGCCTTCCTCGGGCCGCCACGGCAGGTGTCTCAGTCCTGCCCCTTTCCAACTTAGAGCTCCCGGGCGGTGAGCAAGCGAGAGCCCACCAGGCCCACACCGCCGGAACTCAGGCCAGATGGACAGTCGCGCAGCCGCGCCAGGGTTCCCGCCCAGCACCATCCCTTCCAACAGCCAGAGGGGCCCCAAAGGGCTCACACTGCTCCCCAGAGGCCCCTGAGCTTCCACGGGTTCTGGACCATCCTTGGGGCAGCTGATTTCTCCTCTCTGCATCCAGGAAGAGCAGAGCCCAGAGATGGTTCTGGGCGCCCTCCCAGGAGCAGGGCCAAGGGGGCCGTGCTGTGGACCCACCTCTTCATTATGCTGGGAACCCATTCCAGGTGCGCTCTGACTCTGACCCCAGGACCCCGCCAGCCCCACGGTTCACCTGTGAGGACCACACCCCACTCACCGTAGCCACATCTCCCAGGAGAAGTCTGAGGGGCTGTCTCCCCTCTGTCTCCCTGGACGTGAGGCCCATCCCAGCCTCCTTTCCCCCGGATCCCAGAGAATGAATGTGGGAAACGTGGCCCCAGGGAGCCCTCTGGCCGGGAGACATGGGGAGGGCTGGCCTGGGGCCAGCCTGTCAGGTGTCCACCGCTGTTGAGCAGCCCCTGCGAGACCAAGGCCTCCCTCACAAGCCTGTGGATCAGGGGTCAGGGCAGGGCTTGGCTGGGTGGATCTTTCTGTCCATGGCTGACCGGCTCCCTCCCTTGGTTGTAGTCTGTGGGCAGCTGGGCCCGGGTGGATGGCCCGATCGCCTTGACCCTCGAGGCTGGTGCCATGGTGCCCTTTCTGGGGCCTCGCTCAGCATGGTGGTCTCATGACAGCAGGACATCTCACATGGCAGCTGGCTGCTTCTCATGATGACAAACCTTGCTGACACTGGGACTCTGAACCTCACAGCCATACTCCACTGCATCTCACTGGCCAGAGCACCCCACATTCCAGGGAGGGGACGTACACTCCTCTTCCTGACACGAGCAGGGCAAAGCTCCCACACAGCACGCATGGGAGTGGGAAGGGACCTGTTGCGGGGTCTCTAAACAGCACATGGATGGAGGCAGATGCCATTTTGGCCGCGGGTTTGCAGCCCGGGTCAGCGCCCCGGTGGCAGAGGAACAGATGCAAGACACGAGAGCTGGTCTCTTCCTCCCATTTCCTCTTGGGATGGAACGTCTTGTTTTGTGTCCACTTTGTGGTCCCTGAGAACACATAGACCAGGCAGGATGCAGGCAAAGAGGCAGAACCAGCCGCTCTTGCAGGGTAGGCTCTGTTTTCAGAGTTCAGACCTTCTGTTGCTGGCCCTGGCTCTGGGGTTGGGCCCGTGGCCAGCAGGGCAGCCAGCCAGGAAAGAAGGGCAGGAAGTGGGAGGGGCAGGGCCACCTGGGCATCACCAGGACACACGGGGACCCGGTGGGCAATCTGGACTCTACTGAATTGAGTAGTGTCCCCTGAAGTTCACATCCACCCAGGCAGGACCTGCAAACATGGCCTTACCTGGCAAAGGGTCTTTGCAGTTGTAATCGAGTAAAGATGAGGTCACACTGAATTGAGGGGGCACTTGAACCCAATGACTAGTGTCCTTGTAATAAGAGAGACACAGGCATGCAGCGTAGAGGCCATGTGAAGACAGAGGCAGAGGTCGGAGTGATGCCTGCAGCCCCAGGAGCTGGAAAGGGCAAGGAAGGACCTTCCCCTGGAGGCTTCGGAGGGAGCGTGGTCCTGCCCACGCCTGGGTTTCAGACTTCTGGTCTCCAGAACCGTGAGAGGATCAATTCCTGTTTTTAAAACCACCCAGTTTGTGATAACTGGTTCCAGCAGCCCCAGGAAATGAGCGCGCCTCACATCCGAGGACGCAGGGGGCATCCAGGAGGAGCAGGTGCCCCTCCCCAGG
This sequence comes from Daubentonia madagascariensis, assembly GCA_023783475.1. NCBI lineage: Eukaryota > Metazoa > Chordata > Mammalia > Primates > Daubentoniidae > Daubentonia > Daubentonia madagascariensis. The sequence continues at coordinate 95,544 of JAKFHU010001716.1, read as the reverse complement.
GAGCTGCACACGCACCTGGCCCAGGACTCAGAGGGGCTGGAGGAAGGGGCCCAGGTGCCAGCAGGCTGAGCTGGTGGAGGGTGACATCGCGCATGGGCTTCTGCTTCCTCCCACCGTTCAGATCTCAGCGGTATGAGTCTGCTGGGGCTGCCTTAACAGAGACCACGGACCCGGAAGTTCAACAAGAGAAATTTCTGTTCGGACAACTCTGGAGGCTGGAAGTCTGAGGTCACGGTGCTGGCAGGGTCTGTTCCTTCTGGGGCCTCTCTCCTTGGCTTACAGACCGCCGTCTCCTCCCTGTGTCCTCACATGATTGTCCTTCTGTGCCTGTCTGTGTCCTAATCTCCTCTTCCAATAAGGACACCAGTGCTATGGGATTAGGGCCCACCCTCATGACCTCATTTTACATGCCCCTCCCTTGGTTACCCTGCAGCCAGGTCTCAGCCACCAGTATGTGCCCACGTGCCAGCTCTGGAGTGTCATGCACAGGTGAGAGGGAGGTGCAGCGGCTGCAACACGGAGACCCTGGGGAGGGGCCCGAACACTACCAGAGTTGGCTTTTCTCTCGGAAAGTCATGGTGGTTGATGCCACCAGCTGCCAGGCTCAGGGCCCAGCCTCATTCCACCTCATTGCTTAGACCCCTACATGGGTCTCCTCTCATGGTCCACCATGGGTTGAAGCGTCTCCAGAAAAGATGTGAAGTCCTGCCCCCAGCTCCTCAGGGCCCAGCCTTATTTGGATATGCATAGCGTCACTATAGATGTAACCAATGAGGTCAGACTGGAGCAGGGTCGGCCCTTAAGCCAATAGGACTGATGTCCTGACAAACAGAGGAGAGAGACAGACAGGAGCACCCAGGGGAACTTTGGGTAAAGACAGACACAGAGGTGAGGTGACACTTCTACAGGGCAAGCAGCATCAGGAATGTTGGCCAGCAACAGAGCTAGTGGGGGCTGAGGGGTGGGCCTGGGACAGATGTGCCCCCAGAGCTTCAAGAAGGAAACAACCCTGATAACACCCTGATTTTGGCTTCGTAGCATCCAGAACAGTGAGAGAGACCCTGATTGTCCTAATGACCCAGTGTGTGGTAGTGAGTGATGGCAGCCCTGGGAACCAGCTCAAAGGCCAAGTTGGCAACCCCAATCCTACCACTGTGCAAATCCCAGCCACGGGGGAGAAGAAAGAGAAGAGAACTCTGTACCAGTGACAGCACTATGGCCATATTGATCCAGGTGACAGCGCTGTGCCCACATCACCATCCAGGTGATAGCACTGTGCCCACATCCCATCCAGGCGACAGCACTGTGCTCACATCCCCATCCAGATGGGACAACACTATACCCCTGTCTTATTTATGTGACAGCACTATGCCTATATCTTAATCCAGGTGACAGTACTGTTCTTATGTCCTCATCCACATGGCAAAGCTGTGGCCACATCCATGTCCAATTGATATGAGGATACTGTCCCCAGATCCTTGTTCAGGTGACAGTACTGTGCCCACATCATGTCTAGGTGACAGCACTGTGCCCGCATACCCATCCAGGTGACAGTGCTATGCCTATATCTTCATCCAGGTGATAGCATTGTTCTTATGTCCTCATCCAGGTGGCAAAGCTGTGGCCACATCCATGTCCAATTGATAGCACTGTCCCCACATCCCCATCCAGATGACTACACTGTGCGCTTTTCCCTCTCCAAATGACAGCACTATGCCCTTGTCCCCATCCATATGACAGCACCATGCCCATGTACCATCCAGGTAATAGCACTGTGTCCATGTCCCCATCCAGGTGACAGTGCTGTGCCCACATCCCTGTCCAAGTGACAATGCTGTGCCATGTCCCTATCCAGGTGACAACACTGTGCCCATATACCCATCCAGGTGACAGCACTGTGCTCACATCCCCATCTAGGTGGCAGAGCTGTGGCCACGTCTCCATCCTGGTGACAGTACTGTGCCCATGTCCTTATTCAGGTCACAGCATGTGGCCCATGTCTCCCTCCAGGTAACAACACGATGTTTATGTCTCCATCTAGGTTTCAGGATTGTGTCCACATCCCGTCTAAGTGGTAGCACTGTGTGTGCCATTGTTCCCATCCAGGGGACCAGCACTGAACCCATATCTTTGTCTAAGTGACCAGCAGATTGCTCATATCCCTGTCCATATGACAGAACTGTGCCCTTGCTCCATCCAGGTGACATCACTGTACACATTCCTGACCGACCAGAGCCACCCATAGTGATCATGCCATTCTTTCTTACTGAGCTGTAATGCAGCCCCAGGCTGTGCCACCCAGGCTTCCAAGAAACCATTGCCAGCTGATCAGAGAATCTGGAAGACCAGCCAAACTGCCACTCCTGTTCCCTGCCATCTCCATACCTGATTGGAATCACCTTCAAAAATGCCACCTCTGTGCTGTGCATAATCCCAAGGGTGAGGTGGACATATTCCCAACACCTCACCCAATCACTATGTGTCATGGGACCCTCACCACCCACCCCAAAACCTGTAGGGGTGGCTAGGGGAATGCCTCTGAGCCCTGCCCACTAGCATTCCTCTCTAGCTCTGAATGCCAGTGGCATGTCCTGTGGGGTCCTGTGCTGGAACTTCCCACTGCCTGGGAAGATGGAAAGTCCTTGTGTGTACACCTGTCTAGCTGACCCACCTGGCTCCACCCCCCAGCACACACTCAGGGATGCTCTCACAACACCTGTCATTCTTTCTAGGACTGGACCATCCTTGGGCACAGGTGTCAGGAAGCAGACCTGGGAGGCTCAGCACCAAGGTGGGTGACGAAGGATGGATCTGCCAACTGGCCACGCTCCTCCATGGGCTTTAGGTGGCAGCACCCTGGGGTGGCTTTGCTCCCTGCAGAAGACTGTCTGGGGCAGCCACACCAACTCTGGTTCAGACTCCAGCGAGCTCCCCATTTTGCTTCCAGCAGTGGAGACAGAAGCAGCAGAGAGGCACCAGTCAAGTCTGGCCCAGCTCAGGGGTGGAGATGCCCACAACACAGGGAAGCAATAGTAGAAAGAGTCCAGGAAAGAAAGGGAGGGTCTGTCCAGAACAATCCATCTCCTGCAGACATGGCCAGGCCAGCAAGTCACCCTGCAGACTGGGCACCACTCTCATGTTGGTGCTGCCCTGTGTGTGGATCGTAGCACCCAGACACCCCCTAGTACTGTGACCAGCACATACTAGATCTGACCCCAGGGTTCTCCAATGCTAGGCCCACTGTGTGGAGCCCATGGCAGTTACTCCATTGCCAAGACCACTCTTAGCTAGTGAGCTAGGAAGCAGAACATCTGCAAGCTCCTTCTATGCCATCCTACAGAGAGAAAAATGCTCCATTAGGAAGCAGATAGCCCCAGGATTTTGTCTGTTCTCAGGAAAAATCCTCCAAATCCTCCTCAGGGAACTAGTGAACAGAAGAGATGGCCATCAAACCCCAGGAGAGGGACCAAGCATCCTGGCACTGTGGCTAACTTGTGGGGGTGGCAGCAATTCCAACAGGAGAGCCCTGAGTCTGCCAGGAGCCCACGCACAGCTGAGAGCCCAATCCCAGGAACAGCACCTCTGACTACATTTCCCCTGTCACCTAGGACAAGGAAAAGGTGACAGTGGATACTTGGAGGCAAAGAGGGATCTCTGTTACCTGGGGCAGTCAAGCCCGGGACTCCAGAGGACTCAAGCCTATGCTTTAGACGGAGACCTTTCCCACACAGCCTCCAGCAGGAACAGGAATCCTAGGCGCTTGCCAAGCAAAGCACACAAGTATTTCTGGAGTCTTCCCCTTCAATCTTGAGTGCCGACTTCAGTGAGCCCATCTCACTCCCAGGATGCTACAGAATTGGTGTGGGCATGGAGATGAAAGTGGCCACGAGGCGGCATTGTAGATGCACATGCCACAGCTCAGAGGTGGGCAAAGCTGGGGTTCACCCTCAGCAATGTCCTGGATCACCCAGGCCATGTGCCACAGTGGTTCACGACAGTCATGGGGGATAAGATGCTCATGTGAGCCACCCCATGTGATTCACCCCAGGGTGCACTGTTGAAGGTGGGGGGTGATGAGAAGAAATACTTGGGGAACAATGAAGGGTCCCCATTGCTTGGATGATAGGGATATTGGCTCAGAGGGACATCCTTCCCACAGGGTCTTTGGCGGGCACAAGAGCCTGGGGGCTACCTTGCCTAGCGCATGTGTATTTCTGGGGTCTTCCCCTTAGATCTCAGGCTCCAAGACCAGCAAGTCTGTCTCACTCCCGAGATGGTGCAGAGTTGGTTGTGGGTGCGGAGAAGGAATTGGCCGCGAGGCGGCAGCACAGACTCATACATCACAGCTCAGAGGCTGCCGAGTCTGGGGTTCGCCCGCGGCAACGTCCCGGGTCACCCAGGCTACGTGCCACAGTGGTTCACGAGGGTCATTGGGGGATAAGACACTTGTGTGAGCCACCCCAGGCCTTCAACTTGTGCCATACCCACAGTCCTGTGGCCACGGGTCCCCCTCTGAGGCCTTCCGTGTCATGGCATAGGACTCAAGCCCCATCTACCAGGTGTGATGGCAGCGTGTGCCACTAAAACCACAGTGCTGAGTCCACCAAGGACGGCCCCCACATTTGGAGCCTTTTATTCAACTGACACCTGCCTCCCAGGTGAACACTTAGAGCTTCAACCCTAAGCCGCCAGGCATTAACATTTCCATTCAGCTCGGGTTTGAGATGCTAATTCGGGAGACTGAGATGCTAAAGATCTGTGAGTGCTGCTGCCTCTCAGTTCTGGGGCTGAGAGCCTTTGTGTCACCTGAGCTCTGGAACCAACATGAGCGCAGTAGACACCCCATGTCTGGGGAATCAGTAAAGGGTGGGCATCGACGGGGCTAGTGAGATCTACAGCCTGGGTCCAATTCCCTGCATGATTCTTTGGGATCTTTACACCTGGCCAGATATGCTTGTGTGTGCCTAGAGGTGCATTTGCCAGTGGCGCACCTTGGCTCTGCTTTGGAGCCCACATGATGCTAGGCTCAGATCCCATGCCGCACCACAGAATCACGGCTCCATATCACCCAGACCAGGAATTAAAGGTGGGACATGAGAGCAGAGACTTAAGAAATAAGAGATCTCTCTGTCCTGGGGCAGTCAAGACTGGGACTCCAGAGGACTCAAGCCTACGCTCTAGACAGAGACCTTTCCCACACAGCCTCCAGCAGGAACAAGAACCCTAGCAGCTTGCCAAGCGAAGCACACAAGTGTTTCTGGAGTCTTCTCCTTCGATCTTGGGTGCCGACTTCAGTGAGCCCATCTCACTCCCAGGATGCTGCAGAACTGGGTGTGGGTGTGGAAACAGAAGTGGCCGCAAGGCGGCAGTGTGGACACACATGCCACAGCTCAGAGGCAGGCAAAGCTGGGGTTTTCCCATGGCAACATCCCGGGTCACTCAGGCCATGAGCCACAGTGGTTCACGAGGGTCATCAGAGGGGTGGGATGCTCACGTCAGCCACCCCAGGCCACCCCATCTGATTCACCCCAGGGTACACTGTTGAAGGTGGGGGGCAAGAAGAGGAAATACTTGGGGAAGAATGAGGGGTCCCCATTCCTTGTATGATAGGGATATAGGCTCAGAGAGAGACCCTTCCCACAGGGTCTTTGGCGGGCACAAGAGCCTGGGGGCTACCTTGCCTAGCCCATGTGTATTTCTGGGGTCTTCCCCTTAGATCTCAGGCTCCAAGACCAGCAAGTCTGTCTCACTCCCGAGATGGTGCAGAGTTGGTTGTGGGTGCGGAGAAGGAATTGGCCGCGAGGCGGCAGCACAGATTCACACATCACAGCTCAGAGGCTGCCGAGTCTGGGGTTCGCCCGCGGCAACGTCCCGGGTTATGAGGCCACGCGCCACAGTGGTTCACGAGGGTCATCGGGGGATAGGACGTCCATGTGAGCCACCCCATCTGATTAACCCCAGGGTGCACCGTTGAAGGTGGGGGGATGGTGACAAGAGGAAATACTTGGGGAACAATGAGGGGTCCCCATTCCTTGGATGATAGGGATATCGGCTCAGAGGGAGACTACAGAGTCTTTGGTGGGCACAAGAGCCTGGGGGCTACCTTGCCTAGCGCATGTGTATTTCTAGGGTCTTCCCCTTAGATCTCGGGCTCTGAAACCAGCAAGCCTGTCTCACTCCCGAGATGGTGCAGAGTTGGTTGTGGGTGCGGAGAAGGAATTGGCCGCGAGGCGGCAGCACAGATTCACACATCACAGCTCAGAGGCTGCCGAGTCTGAGGTTCGCCCGCGGCAACGTCCCGGGTCACCCAGCCCACGCGCCGCAGTGGTTCACGAGGGTCACTGGGGGATAGGACTCTCTTGTGAACCACCCCAGGCCTTCGGGTTGGGCATATCCACAGTGCCATGGCCACAGGTCCCCCTCTGAGGCCCTCGGTGTCACGCGTGGGACTCAAGCCCCATCTACCAGGTGTGATGGCAGCGTGTGCCACTAAAACCACAGTGCTGAGTCCACCAAGGACGGCCCCCACATTCGGAGCCTTTTATTCAACTGACACCTGCCTCCCAGGTGAACACTTAGAGCTTCAACCCTAAGCCGCCAGGCATTAACATTTCCATTCAGCTCGGGTTTGAGATGCTAATTCGGGAGACTGAGATGCTAAAGATCTGTGAGTGCTGCTGCCTCTCAGTTCTGGGGCTGAGAGCCTTTGTGCCACCTGAGCTCTGGAACCAACATGAGCGCAGTAGACCCCCATGTCTGGGGAATCAGTAAAGGGGTTAGTGTGCTCTACAGCCTGGGCCGACTTCCCGCACCGAGCTCTGGGAGCACCATACCTGGCCAGCGTGTATTTGCCTACAGGTGTGCCCTGTGCCTGGGCATTCCTGGGAGTCTAATTCCAGGACAGCACTATAGGATCAGGTGGTAGACCCTTCCCACAAGGCCTCCAGCAGGAACAGGGGCCCTAGGGGAGTACCTTGCCTGGCGTATGAATATTTCTGGAGTCTTCCCCTTCTGTCTTGGGCTTGGAAACAAGCAGCAAGTCTGTCTGTTTCACTCCCGGGATGGTGCAGAGTCGGGTGTGGGTGTGGAGATGGAATTGGCCGCGAGGCGGCAGCGCAGACCCACACATCATAGCGCGGAGGCTGCCGAGGCTGAGATCCACTCATGGCAAAATGTGGGGGTGTACAGGCATCCTAATTCAGAGGTTCACACATGGCAAAGTCTGAGGGTTTCGCATAGTAAAGTGGAGATTCGCCCATGACGGAGGCTGGGGGGGTCAGTGGTTAGCAAGCAGGCACCCAGCACTTCATGTTGGGGGCCACAGGAGCAGAGGGTTTGCCCAAGGCACAGCCAGCCCCCTCTGCACACTTGAGGCCCTGCCTGTGGTCGGGCCTAATGAGCTCTGGGTCCCTCAGCCATGGGGTTCCAGCCATGCTCACGTGGTCCTCTCCCACCCCCTGCTTTGGCTTCAACACTTTAGATTTGGTGAGCGAACCCTATGGACCACAGGACCCCAATACCCCCTCTACAGAGGCCAAGGTGGTCACTCAGGGAACAGGACAGCCAGGGGAGTCAAAGCTCTTCGGTCTCCATTCCATTCCAGAATGTGGTGCCCCAGGAGGGTGGGGGGAGGCCCAGCAGGGCTGTGAGGCCACTTGCAGCTGGTCACCAGAGTGCGCCCTCGAGTCACGGAGCACAGCAGTGTGCCGTATCCAGACCGCCAGGAAAGTAGCGGGGAGGGGTACCTAGGGTGCCCAACCCAGCTATGGAGAGTCCACCTTAATGGAAGCCACTGTGGCAAGAATGAGCTTGGTTAACTAGATGGAACTTGGGCCAGGAGAAGTCGCCGCACCCGCCAGCACGGACCCAGCCCACCAAGGTCGCGGTGCTTCCCTCGGCCCCACTCAGCCCTAGGCCCCCACTCTCCATGAACACACCCATGCAATGCCTCCCGTGGACTCCTGGCCCCCCTAGAGTGAACATGAGGTCTCAGCCATGGTGGGTGAAGAAAGTGGCTCTGTGTCTCGTCCAAATCCCCAGGGACTGCCAGCCGGGACCCCAGCCGTGAGCAAAGTTCACGCCCAGCACCCCCGGTGAGGGAGCGGCATGCTCAGTGTTCCCTGCGGGGAGCCAACAGCCTCAGAGGGTAGAAGTTCTTGACCCAGAGGGAGACTTTGGGGACAAGGCCAGCCCCTGTCCAAGGGGTGCCAAAGGAGGGGAGCAGGGGGCCGTCTTTGGAGAATTCCGGGACAGTGTGGGGTGAGAGGAACGTGCGCTGGAACGGTCCAGGGTGGAGGTGGGCCCTGCGGGGGCCCAGGCAAGGTCTCCGTTCCGATTGGCTGGAGAGGCAGGGGCGGGAATTTGGGGCGGGGCCACCCCAGTTAGAAAAAGCCCTGGCTAGGGCCGCAGAGCAGGGTGAGGGAGGGGGTGGGGGTGGGGGTAACGGGGGAAACTGGGGAAGATGGGGTGCTGGAGGAGAGCTTGGAGGGGCCAAGGAGCACCTTGGCCATCAGGGGTCTGGCAGGAGTGGTGAGGGTGGAGGGGCTGGCTCAGGCAGGCTGGTCACTCTGGGAGCAGCACAGGACGTGGTGTGGGCTCCCAGGGTCACGGGGCAGGGCGACATCGGTGTGAGAGTGATGGGCCTGAGCCAGGGTTGGAGAGGAAGCGGGAGCCAGACATTCACCCCGGTCACTTTTGGTTACAGGACGTGGCGGCTGGTCGGACCAGGGGAGCTGCTGGGCAGGGTTTGGCCTCAGGGCTGGGCAGTGGAGATGTAGCTGGCAGCAGTGGGCAGGTGAGGACCCCACTCTGCCGGGCAGGTGAGTCCCCTTCCCCTCCCTGGGCCTCGCCTCACCAGCCTTCTGGAAGAAGGAGGTTTAGGGGAGCGAGGGCCGGGGAGGGAAGCGGCTGTCCTCCCAGCAGTGTGGCAGGACGAAGGCAGGACAGTTAGCAAAGGTGACATCTTCTCGGGGGGAGCCGAGACTGGGTACGGCTGGGGGGCTGTGGGCCTATCCCAGGTGGAAAGAGCATTTTAAGAGAGTGGGGAAGGAGAGGCAGAGGCTGCCAGCAGGATCCAGCATGTCAGACCTGGGTCAGACAGGGACAAGGTGGGGACACAGAACGCAGAGGGGTCCCCAGCTGCCACCACATCCCACCCACCGCAATTCATTTAGTAGCAGGCACAGGAGCAGCTCCGGCAGAGCCTTCTCTGCCGGAGTCTTGAGGGCCGGAGAGGGGAAAGAAGGGCAGTGCTAGGGTACACAGCAGGACGTCACCAGGAGGGAGCAGTGGCCCCGGGCGGGGCTACAGAGAGATTGTGCAGCAAGGAGGCTGCAGCAGGCCCAGCCCGTAGGCACACTGTTCCCATGAGGCACTGCGGCCCAGGGGCTGGCGCGGAGAGGGCCCACAGTGGACTTGGTGACACTGTATGCCCTCACCGCTCAGCCCCTGGGACTGGCACGGCAGACAGTGCAGCACCCAGGGGAGTCAAGGGCACAGGGCGAGGCCAGACTGGGCGAGGCGGGTGGGGCGGAGTGAATGAGAGTCTCAGGAGTGAGGTTGGGCGCAGGCAGGGGTGAGGGCTGGCAGCCAGGTGGCGAGCCACGGGGCACTGGCCTCCAGAGCCCACGGCCACGGCGGGTCTCGCGGGCAGCGACGGAGCAGTGATCGGTGCCTCCACGCTTGGGCTGGAGACTAGGGTGAGTGTCCACCCACTGCCGCCCTCCACCCCCAGCCAGCCCTGCCCACCCAGCCAGCACCTTCCCCATTCTCCCCATAGCCAGGTCTCCAGCAGGGGTGGACGTTTCCGCCAGCCACGGAAGGCCAGGACGTCGGGTCCGGGAGACGCATGAGAGGGACATAACATGGTCCGGTGTGATGGCGAGGACAGAGGAGATGCCGTCGGCCTTCCCAGTGAGCATGTCCCTCTTCCTAAGGACCAGGCATGGCCCGTCCAGGCCACCTGGCTGAGTCATCCTCACTGTCCCCCAACTCTGTCTTCTGTAGGACATTCTTGGCTGGCACCGCGGGGAAGCTGCGACAGCAAGCGGGTCTCTGTTCCTTTACTTTCCCACAGGAGTCTTCACACTGCTGCTCTCTGGACCCCGAGAATCCTCAAGATGAAAAGGTGAGGGGCCCTCCTGCTGCTGGCGGGGACAGCAGGGGTGAAGGAGCAGGGCCTCACTCTCTCCCAACCCACAGAAATGGTGCTACCCAGCTCATGTCTGGGCCTTCGAATCCGGGACTTCTTCAAGTCTGTCTAGCTCTGAATCAAGAATATGCTGCATTCTGGAACCACTACGCTACCTGACTCAGGAATCGGCTCTGGAAGGTGAGCTTGGGCACTCTTTCTGGAAGCTTCCCGCCCCCCACCCCTGCCCCCACTCATGCGTCATGTTGCTACCTGCAGGTTAAGCTAAAGGAACAGGATCTCATCGACCCAACGCTGCAGACACCATCGGAAGAGCGGCGCCCGCAGCACCCCCCATCTTGGCAACTCCATCTTCATGGCCACGCCCTGCCGTGTACGGGGGACCACCGCCCGCCGTGCCATCCTGGGGCGGGATGGCCCCATCACCACCACCTCCCTCCTCTGTCCTTCTTCACCCTTTTCTCTGTCTTTTCCTTTCTGTCTTTCCTGTCTTTCCTTTGCTTGAGAGATCGAAGCACCTGCGACTCCGCTCCCCGTCCCTTGTGAATTCAATTTGCACTAAGTCGCTTGCACTGGTTTGGAGTCTGGAGGCAGCCTCGAGTCTCTCCGTGAGAGTGTGTGTGCGTGCTAGCCTCCTTGGCCAGCGCCGCGCCAGCGCCTGCCTGCCCGTCCACCTCTGTCTGGGGGCGACCGGCGCGGCCGTGTGTTCGAGGCCTCGCCCTCCCCTCGCCTAGTCTGGAAGCTCCAGAACAACGGAGCAGCCGCAAGCATTCCATTGCGCCCCATCTTGCCCCGTGCCCCTCCCCACCGGGGCCTCAGCAGAAGCCCCGGCCTCATCAATAAACACAGTTACAGCAGTTCGGACTCTGCAATCCCCAACTGTCTGCCTGACACGGGCGCCGCGGGCTGGGGGGGAACATGAGAAGGGGCACAGGGGTGGGGGGCAGGGGAGGGGAGTTGTGGGAGGGGGTTAGGGCAGGGGGTGGTAGGGGATGGGGTGGAGCACACAGCGGGGGGCTCCCGGAGCAGGGGAGGGCTCATGGGACCGGAAGCGGGTTTTGGCGCAGAGGGATCTGGGGTGAGGTGGGGCCTCCGGGGTGGGTGAGCAGAGGCAGAGCGTCAGGGACAGGGCAGGCAGGCGCCATGTGGACATGGTGGGGGCAGGGCTGTGGGACCAGGGCTCCCTGCAGGGAGAGGTGGGGCCTGGCTGGTGAGGCGAGTCCTCAGCAGTGAGGGAGCAGTCGGGCCCCCCAAGTGCCTCTGAGCCACATCCTGCTGCCCCTAAGTTCTGCCTGGGCCCCTGGGGGCCCGAGAGCCCTCATGTCAAGTCCAATGATTGGCTTACAGAGGCATCTGACAGGAGTTGGTTTGAAATGTGGGTGCCGTGGGGCCCACGGGTGGGGTGGGCACCACACTTGGGGCAGGGTTGGCCACAGCCACGCTGGGAGGTCCGCAGTGCTCTCCGCCCCCACCCCCTGCCCCCGTGCTGCACCCCTGCTCGGCTCTGGGGCTCGAGCCCGAGCACACACCATGGTGGCCGCCTCCTGCCCACTGTCTGCTATGGGTGGGTGCCGGGGTCACAGCAGGGGATGGGACGGGCACAGGGAGCCAGAGCAGGGGGCCGGGTGGGGCAGGGGGTGGGCTTTCCAACAGGCAGGCGGTAGTGGAGCAGAGAGCCAAGCAGGTGAGGGAGGGGAAGTCACAGTGAGGGAAGGGAAAAGGGTCAAGGGTGGTGCTGGTAAGGAGGTGAGGGGGTGAAAGGTCCCGGGGGTCTTGCTGCTGAAGTCCCAAGGACCACGGCGTGCAGGTGTTTGCTCCTGAGAGGCAATGGCAGCTGCCCGGGTTCATGGTCAGCGTCCCCACAGAAGCCTGCGGCTGGCAGGACCCTGAGGCTGGGCAATACCGCTCGGCCTCTGAGCTCTCACCCAGGGCCTGGCTCCTGGGCCCGCAGCTTGCAGACGCTGGGAGTGAACACAAAGAAGCTCTTGGAAATGAGGCTGGGGTCCTCAGCCCCTTCATTCCCTCTTCCCGCCCTTCCCCAGTTTCCAACCCCCAGAGCCATGAGAAAGGCACCTGGACCCACTGACAAGACCAGACAGGACAGACTGTCAAGGACACCCACCCTGCCATGCTGGGGAGCTCCTCCCCTCCCCCACCAGGTCCTGCCTGCCCCTTGGGGCCCACACAGTGGACCCTCTCCTGCCCTCTCCCCGCTCAGCAGTGGGTCCTTGGGTTTGCCCGGGGACCCAGGGGTTTCCAGGGACACGGGACTTGTGGTGTTACAACCAGGGCTGTTGGTCACCCTGGGGGATGCACAGTTGGGTACTGGTGTTTCTAGAAGCCCCTGAAGGGCCTCCCTGGGCCCTCCTGCCGTCTCCCTCCTGGAGGATTCAAAGGCCGGCCTGGGGCAAGGATGCATCCACCTTCCTGATCCTGCAGGCCGGTTTGACTTACCCAAGTGGGTTTTGCCAGCAGGATGAAGTAACCCACCCATTACATGTTGAGAGCTAGGGTTATAAATGGCCTTTATTATGAACATCCAACTCTGCTGGACATTTACAAAGCGGGGGCCCAGAAGATGAAAACAGGCTTCCTGAGGTGGCCCTTGCAGGCTCTGCAGGTGGCCTAAGGGGCACTGAGGGTAGCAGGGGCAGAGGGACCAGGTAGGTAGGGAAAGGGTCACCCAGAAACCTCATCTGGGGAACACAGTAGACTTTGCCGGCTTCAGATCCCAGAGCTGGGAAGGAAGCTGGGGAGCAGGCCTCAGAAGAGGCCGGGCAGTCCTTGGTGTGTTCTGTCATCTGATTGGCGCCTAGTGGCTGTCTCCTTCTCCTGGTCACCTGGAGAAACCAGGCAATTCAGAACTCAACTCACATCCACATTTCTAGGCCCTTGGGGTGTTTGTGAACTGCATACTTTGGCTCTAGGGTTTCCACCTGGGAAGCCCTGAGACACTTTTGGGAGAGTGAGTGCATCTGGCTTGGAACGTGGTGAGGGCAGGGGTGCTGCTTTCTGTGCCCCTTGGTGGCCCCCACTGTCTGAGCAGCTCTGCCTGGGGCTGCCCTGTGGACATAGGAGGCGTGTTCAGGGTCAGGGTCTATCCTGGGCCTGCCCATGTTGTCCCTGCTATCTGCAGTCGACGAGTATCCCAAGGTGGTTCTGCAGTAGTGTAGCCAGGGGAGCCCCCAGATGCGGGAGGGGTCTGGGCCCAGGCCCTGAGATAGGGAGTGGGGGCCCCTTAGCAGGCAGACAGGTGCCCAGCCAGTCCTGAGCCAGCGCCTCTCCTGGGGCAGGGGCTGGGAACACATAGGTGGCTGCCCCACCCCACTAAGCCCCTGGATCTGAGCGACCCACCAGGTTGGAATGTGTTTACCTTTGGCCCAGCCGGTCCCCTGCTTTTTAGAAAAGGGGCTTAGGGAGGGTTGTTAGGAGGCTCCAGGCGTCCTGCCACCCAGAGACGCTGCAGGACCCTCCTGCAGGAAGTTAAGTTTGAGGAAGGGGGAGCCAGCAAGGGCTTGAATTTCACTCCCAAACCGCAACACAGGGATGGGGGCTGGGTGGAGAGGGGCTGCCTGTTAAGGGGCAGAAAACCTGGGGAAAGAGATGGGTCGGCGCCCCAGCCCCCAGCCATGTCCCCACCCCAGGAGGCATCCGGCGCAAGACCACCCGAGCCTTCACACCCGGACCCCTCCCCACCCATGTTTCTCCAGTGAGTTTAGGTTGAGCAAAGGCCAAGCTGCCCGGTTAGGGAAGAGAGGACGGATCACGAGCGGGGCGGCCGTGTTGGCGTGTGGTGGGTCATCGTCGCTGACCAGCCGACCGCGCCCGCCCGCTCCGAGGCAAGGATGTGGGTCCCGCGGTGTCTGGAGATACTACGTGGGGCGTGCGTGGTCGTGTCCTGTGTGGGGACTGGTGTCCTCTGGAGGGTGGACCCCTGAGCCTGGCTGTGTGTGTCTTACGCCTTTGTGCGGTTTCGTGTCTCGTGTCTCTGTCTCGGCATGAATTTAATGACCCTGGAGCATATTGTCAGGCGGGGATTTGGGACAGCCGGGGTGGGGGTGCGGTCGCGACACTTGTTATGCCACTGAATGAGGACCAAAAAATGCCAACACTACAAAGGAAATGAAATCCCTTAAACAGGGCTAAAGTGACGTTTAGGGTCTGACTACAATACACCCTGGGAAGTCTCAAAGAAAACAGGGTTGGGGCCCCTCAGAGGGCGGCCCCCTCTCCCCAGGAAGACAAGCAACATCCCTCCATCCCCTGCAGAGCCTCAGAGCTGAGGGGTGGTGGGTCCAGCACGGTGGGCCTGCGGCCCTCTCCGGGAGGGGACCTGGGCGGCTCGGCGTGCTGCTCAGCACCGAGACCCAAACCACGAGCCGGGACGGTCCCCTCCGGCCTGCTCTCGGCCTCCCCGCGGGGGCCTGGCCTGCTCTCATTTTCAGGGGTGTATGTGTGTATGTGTGAGATGCCTGACAAGCCCAGCAGAGCCCGGAGCCACAGTGCAGAATGGAAGGTTCTAGAAAGGACTGTGCTCTCCCCTAAGCTGCGGCAGCCACGCAGGACACAGCCCAGGCCTGCCTTTCATCCCTCCTTCCTCCTCTCCTCTCTCGCCTGCTTCCCCCAGCCTGTGCCTGGTGACACTGTTGGCCCTTCTCCAGGGCTGAGGGGGACCCGTGGCCCCTTCCTGGAAGCCCACCTGCAAGCCGGCTTGCTGGGAAGGGGCCTGCTCTCGGCAGCAGCTCCCCCCGCCCCACAGCCGTTTCCTGGAAGCAGCCGCTGTGGGTATTCTGGCCCTTGTCAGCACTGTGATTGCAAATAAAGCAGACACTGTGCTCCTTGTCCTTAGGGAGCCTGCTCCGTCACCCAACCCTGGCTGGACACCGGCGGGCAGCCGGGTCCGCAGGGAGCGGCTTAGGGCTGGGCCTGGACCAGTAAACACATACGGCGCCAGGCGCTGGAGGCGCTTGCTGCCTCCCTGTGTGATGCCTCAGCTCTGGAGCACGTGCCAAGCCCCAGGGCAGTGAGACCCAGCCGAGGGCACAGAACACGCTCCCAGAGGAGGGGGTGCCATGCAGACCCCAGGGAGAGGGGCTAGCAGGGCCTGGGGGGAGGCAGGTCATGGTCCCACACTTTGCAGAAACCTGTCTCCCTGCACAGAAGGTCCAGTGGGAGATCCCAAGGAGCTGGAGCCACATGGGGGGTGCGCCAAGATTAGGGGGTGGGGAAGCTGGGCACAGCATTTGCCCTGGGCAAGGAGGGAAGGGAGGAGAGGCCACAGCAAGAGTCGTGAAGCCCGGGGTCTGGGGTGTGGCCCGAGGCGGGGAGGAAGGGTGTGAGGACCGTGCCTGGAGTCGAGGCTTTCCGCAGCAAGGAACAAAAGGGGGAAGGAGAGGAGGTGCAGAGCTCTGGGAGCTGGCCAGCCTCCCCCAGGAGCTGTGTGCCCAAGGGCGTCCGCAGGGTGGGTGGCCGGCTCTGACCACTGGGCCTGGACAGGCTGCAGGTCAGGGCCGGGAGCCAAGCAGGGGAGCCCAGAGCAGAGAGGGTGCTCCTGGGAGGGACACCCTCCCAACGGGAGGAGATGGCCCAGGGGTGACCCTGGAAAACCAGGATGGCAGCCGGGGCCACAGAAGGAGGAGCAGAGGCTGGTGAGGCCAAGGTGCGCCAGGGCAGGGCTCTGGGGGTCACATGTCTGGAGAGATCCCCTCCCCCACACTCCTTCCCCTGAAGCCCATGTGCTGGGCCTTGGGGTGGGCTGGACGTGCAGGAACAGGGCCGGGGAGAAGCAGGGCCCCATGGGGCACTGACAAAGACTGGCTTATTTGGGTGGTATTCAGGTTGTGCCACGTGCGTGGCGGGGCCCACGGAACCCAGAGCACATGCACAGCCCTGACAGGCTCCCTATTGGCTGGCAGTGACATCATCCCTGTGTCAACACCATGATGCCTACGGCCTCCTGGCCGGCCAGGCTTTATGGAGCGGGACCCGGCCCCGCCTGGGCCCTCACCCCACCCTGGCCCACACACTGACCCACTGTTTGGGGGTCTGGGGTGGAGGCAGCGCCACAGTGTCCTGGCACTGCCTGCTCTTCTACCCACCTCAAGTTCCCGGCACAGCAGCTGCCCCTCTGAGCATCCCCAACCAGAGAGCGTGGGGGGGCCGCAGGCCTGGCTTCCACCTCCCCTCTGGAAAGGGCCCTGGAGGCCTGTGGCCAAAGAGTCTCAGGGGCCCTATGGCACAGGCTTGAGGCTTTGGGGGGCACAGAACTGCCTCTGAAAGGGACTCAGGCCAGCTGAGAGCTCTGGAGGGGTGCTGCAGTCCCTCGCACACGTGCCGGCTCCTCTGAGAAGCAAGCAGGGGCCTCCCTCCCCACCCCCAAGTGTGGCAGACTGCCGCCTGGGTGGCACCGTGGGCCTCTGGCCAGAGGGCCACCGTGGTGACCAGCCCTGCCCACCCAGCCCTGCGATAGTGCCCCTGAGGGCAGGGACGCTCCTGCCAGGGCTTTGGGGGCACCTTGGGCTGGCCAGCTTTCCTGAGCCCTGCGTGCACCCCGAGGGCTGGCCCCCCAGCAGTCAGGACAGGAAGCGGCCTGAGACCTGTGTTTCCCAGTGCCCTGTGCGTGATGGTGACCAGGAGGTGGTCTCTCCTCAGCACAGGGGCCGCCGATCTCTGCCAGGCTACAGAGACCCCAGAGGGTCCACAGGCCGACTGCTGGAGCAGGCGGGACCTTCCCACGGAGCTGGCCGGGTCCCTGGAGACTCCACTCTCCTGCCTGGCCTCGACTCTCTCTCGCACACCCCTGCCGCTGTGACACCAAATCGGCCTGTTGGGGGTCTGTCTGCCACCCTGAGCCTCTGCCCTGTCCAGAGCGCAGATGGGACGAGTCCACCTGGGCAGAAGAACGCAGCCCACCCGAGGCCTGGGGCCGTGTCCTGGGGAGGGAAGTGCCTTGGGATGCCCTGAGAAGCAGCGGGTCCCTGTGTGCTGGCCCAGGGGCAGCCAGAGGGGCCCCAGCCTGTGGGGGTCAGGGGGAGGGAGTAGCAGAGGGCTCAGCTGCCCCCTGCCCAGCCCCCCACCCGTAGCTCTGTCATCAGCCTCTAGAAGGGTCACAACATGTTTGAACAGGTGAGAGGGGAAAGGCGGGATGGGGGGGCGGAGAAGCACGCGGAGGAAGCCCCAGGCCTGAGAGGGGGCAGAAGGGATGTAAGGTGGGGAGAGGGGAGTCCCAGGGCCGCCATGAGGGCCTGGCCAGCTGCCACCGCGTGAGGCTGGCTCTGCTTGCTGCCGGTGGTCCCCATCAGCTACAGCCGCAGCCTAGGTCTGCCCGCCTAGGGACCCCTCCCGTCCCCGCTGCCTCCTGCTCGAGGGTGAATGGCCTCAGCCCGGGTCGAGGGGCAGAGGGCATGTTCGCCAAGAGTGGCCCCCAAGGGACACATGGCTGTTTGCAGTTCGCAGGAAGCAGCCGAGATGAAGAGGTTGTTTTCCCTGTGGGCACGGAGCCAGCAGGGGCACTTCGGGGCAGCCCAGAGTCAAGGCCGGGCTGTGGGGCTCGATGCTGCCTTGGGTCCCCCACACCTTTGCATGGGGCACGAGGGGGACAGCTGCACCAGCAGCGCCCGGCCAGCCGGCAGCCCCGTCTGCTCCCAGGACCCTCCCCGGGTGGCAGCTCCCACTTCTGGGATCCCATCACCTGTCAACCTAATAAGGCTGAACTCAGTGTGTCCTGTGACTTGGGCAGGCACAGCCCTGCCCAAAGGGGCTGCTGACCTAAGAAGTGGGGACAGACGTGGGTGATGAATGGGCCGGAGCATGTGGACAGGCCTGGACCACGGGCTCGAGGGTGTGCAGCCCTCTCACATCACGTGCGTGTGCTGACGGTGGGCACGTGGCTGGTGAGCAGACAGGCCGGGCTGTGGGCAGGACGCAGGGATGGCATCCCAAGGAGATGGACAGTTAGAGGTGGGCCCTTGCCCGCTCAGCCAGGCCTCAGGACCTCTCGAGCCTAGAAAGGGACCACCACCCCTGCCCACCCTGGGCCCCTGGGCATCAAAGGGCAGTCGGGAAAAGCCACCCAGACTTCCTGTTCAGAGGCCACCAAGCTGGGAGGACACCTCTGCCTGCCCAGTGGGCCCAGCATGGCATCTCTGGCCAGAAAGCCCAGGCTTGCGGAGGGCATGGCCGAGGGTCACGCACACGGGGTCAGGATGTGCACTGTCGTGTCTGCAGCTCCAGGCCCCTCGCCCCCACTACACACCTGCCCCCAGACCCCACGTCTCTGCGCCTGCCCACCTGGGGTCTGGAGAGAAGGCGTGGGCACATCTGACTTGTCCCCAAGGCCTGAGATGGCATCTCACAGAAAGGGGGTGCCCTGCCAGCCCCGTGGCCAGTGTTGGTCCTGCCGAGCAGCAGCTCCTCGGGCTTCACCTTGATGTCCCCACCTCAGGAGCAGGCAGCACATCGTTCTCCTATCAACAGCCACAGCCTGTCCCCTTCAAAACGGCAACAGGGTCTCCATGGCTGGCTGGGTGGCAACTGTGCCGCAGGACAGGCCCTGACGCCTCTTCTTGGCCAACGTGGGGTGGGGGTCGGGCAGCGGCGGGAGGCCACGGGTGGTCCTGAGCGGCAGCTGCCCTCGCAGGAACCTCACCTGGAATGGACGCCAGGCCCGGGGCGAGGGTGGAGGGAGCTCCAGACAGGGTCACTTCCTTGGAAAGGCCAGAAGCTTCCCAGCCGACCCTCAAGGCTGGGGACCGGCTCCCGAGCCGGGGGCTCCAAGTGCCCACCGGCCTGTTGGGCGCAAACTGCCCTCCGGGCTTGTTGTTTTCTTCAGCTCCAGGCCCCTCACCCTCTCCCCACCACACACATACTTTTTTCCTTTTAATTTTTTTTATTTTACACTTAAGCTCGCCAACCTTCCGAGGAAGAGCAGACGGCCTGACCCCCAGCAACTTCGGGCCCTGCCTCCAGCCCCGGGGGCAGCGGCCATGTGGCCTGGCCTGCCACCTCTGTCCCCCGGGTGTCAGGGCACAGCCTGCTCCCGCTCCAGACTGGGGAGCCTGAGGAAGGGCAGACCCAGCCCCTGCCCACCCTTTGCCTGAAGATCTCCCAGAAGGCTCCACCCTGAGCGAGAGGTGCCAGCCAGTGGCCCCAGGGTCACTCCACATACATGCAGGGAGAGACGGAAACAAGTGCCATGCTGGCACCGTGGCCTCCAGCTGCCAGGAATGGGGTGCGCTCTGACTTCTGGGTTCCCACCCCAGAACCGCAGGGGCCACGGCAGCACGCTGGACCCAGGGAGACAGATCTGTAACCAAACGGACACTCGCTTGGAAACGACGCTCTCAGACTCACGGGTTCTGGGCGCTGTCTGGGTGCCTCACAAGAACCAGTCCTTACCCTTCATGACAGCCCCATTCTACAGATAAGGAAACTGAGGGACAAAATGCTCAAGGTTGCCCCTGAGCTCCTGCAGCCAGTGAAGGGACAAACCAGGATTTTATCCCAGGCAGACCGCTGGGCACAGTCCCATGGTCTCTGCCACTGTGCGCTGCGCGTCTGTGCTTGTGACCGGAGGCCCCACCCTCCACGGGCTGCACCAGCCATTGAGAGGACGGTGCTGGGGTGTGAAGGGTGGACACAGAGTGACAGCAGAGGAACTTCTCAGGAGGGGAAGGCTTCCTCAGCTGAACTGGTGGAGGAGTGCAGAGCTCTCTGCCTTCCCTCCAGTGCCACTCTCCAGCCCACGTGGGCTGGGTGGGACAGAGAGGTTTGGAGTCCCAGGACCCCTCAGCGTGTGCTGAGGTGGCACTAAGTGGGAAAAGGGTGCCTGGGGTGGGCAGGGGCCCCTGGGCCACCCTGAGGGCTGCCTCGGCCAAGGCTGGGTTTCTCCTCGTGCTGCCTGCACTCCCCTGAACACAGCCTCCCTGACGACGAAACACCAGCCCTGGCCCTCGCTGGGTGCTTCTGGGATGAGGCCACCTGAGCTGGCACCATCCGGAGGCTTGCAGAGCCACCGTCCCGGCTCATAAGCCCCAGCTATCACTCTGTGAGGTGGTGGTCCGCACCAGACCCCCAGCCCCGAAGCCCGGGGGAGGGTCCCCACTCTCCCCACCACGTGGTTCCCCCATGCCCACACGTCCCCCATGCCCACGCATCCACCACCCAGCCGGGCCCCAGCAGGGTGGTCTGACCCCAGGGGCACAGGCCAGTCTCCAGACCTGCAGTCAGGAAACAGCCCCACTTGCGCCCAGCCTACCGCAGAGTGTCTCAGGGCCACACAGCGGCCCTCCCTGGAGAGAAGAGAACTTGAGCCCAGATGCCTCTCCACTGTCCCTCGCTCCTCTCCTCCGCAGGGGCGGGTGCTGCCGGCCACCGCCCCTGGGGGCCCTTCGGGAACTGGGGGAGAGCTGAGTCCTGTGGAGGTGCCCCTTCTCCCTGCCTGGCTGAGCTTGGGGGGGGCAGGCCGAGGCTGGGTGAGCGGCTCGGGGCACCCCGTCTCCACGCGGAGCAAGCGCCAAAGAACCCAGAAAGGGGCGCCCACTCCCAGTGGAGAAGGTTACCTCAGGTGCCACACAGGCACTCTCCTGAGGTGGCCCAGCCCAGCCACAGGCCCAGGGAGGCGTGTGCCATGCAGCTGGCTTGCCGCTCCTCCCATGTGCCACTGCCCGGCTGGGGACGAGAAGGCAGCACAGGTGGGGTCGCTTGGTCCACCCTTGAGGGCCCCGTCAAAGCTCTGAGCTCTCCCGCTAGCTGGGCAGCTGCTGCCTCCACAAACACACACCCCATGTCCTCGCCCCTGCGCACCTTGGGGGCTGGGGAGAGTGTGCGGGGTGGACAGAAGTTTCCTTGGGGGATGGTCTCCCACCACCATCAGACCCCCGAGAAGTTGTCTTCGGGCCTGGGCTCAGGTGAGCTCTGGAAAGTTGGAGCTGCTCTTTGCTCCAGGAGGAGGAAGTGCCACGTTGCCTTAGCAGAGGGCTGCAGGGGATGGGGGGACCCATGGCACCAGGCCACACCACCCCCAGGGAGCCTCGGGGCCTTCAGGTTTCAGGGCCAAGGCCTTGAGCACACAGCCCCTGCACGAACCCTCTGGGACCCTCCACCCCCAAAGACCAGGCGTGGAGGGGAAGGTGGGGGAGGGAGATGCCCAGGCAGCCCCTCCCTCTGCAGTGAGGCCTGCTGGGCCTGACCCTGCCCTGGCACAGGATGCTGCCACCATGACCCGTGGAAGGAGGGCTGCCTCCCACTCCCTTTCCCCAGCTCTGGGTGGGAAGACACTGGCCTGGTGGGTGTGGTGCGGTCTGCTCAGAAGGTCAGAGGACACCCTGGCCCGGAAGAGCCCCCAGCCACCTGGGCAGTCGCAGCCAGGCCCCCGTCCCCACCGGCCACTCTCCCAGGGGTCCAGGGCAACCAGAGCAGTGCCGGCAGCAGTGTTTATTTTCAAATGACATTTTTTAAGAAAAACAGCCTCCCCCAGTGCTTGACCCTGGCTCTGGAATGTGGGGGACAAACAACTGTGCCCCTCCCCAGCCCCTGCACAGCCTGGTTGGGGGTAGGCCCTGGGGTGCATCCTGGGGGGACACAGGCCATTGTGGTCAGGGTCAGCGCACAGGAACCAGGCGCTGGGCTCTGTTCCCAGCTCACTGTGTCCCCCAGCTGGGTGCCGACACCCCCACAGCCTGCACTGCCCGGCCACACACACACAGGGTCAGCTTGTCTTGGCCGGCTGGCTCCAGCGCCTCAAGCACGGAGCTCTGGTGGACACTCGCTCCCATGTGCACACGCCGCACCCCAGGCCAGCCTTAGCGCCTCTGCTCCCGCAGGGCTCCTGTCTGGCCCACGCTGCTGGCTGCCTGGCCTGCCCTACCTCCCTCTGAGCCCCCACCTCCAGGAAGCCCTCTACGGGTGGGGGGGCTGGGGGCGACTTGAGCCACCCAGAGCTCAGCAGGGGCTGCTCCTGGCTGCCTGCACTGTCCCCACCACCTGCTGGGGGGTCGTACCCTGCATCAACGAGGTGGATGGGGGGCTGGCTCCATGGCCCCTGCCCTACATGATTTCGTGTTTGATGGCCCTTGTCCCCGGCCTGGCCACCAGCGGTCCTCTGCGTGACCCCCACCCACCACTGGGGCTGTGTGGGAGACTATCCAGGCAGCAGATCATCAGACTGGCATCCGGGGGCGGGGGTGGGGAGGGCGCACACCTGACCCGGGCCTTGACCCAACCCAGGGTTTCCAAATCTTGCCTCATGCTTTCGCCAGACTACTCAGCCCCTCCCCTGACCCTGGGGTGCCCTTGGGGCTTCCTGGAAGAGGCCCTTGTTCTCCTACTCTGGGGCTGGGCTGCAGTGGCACCACCATCAGGAGGTGCAGGGGTCCCACCCAGTCCCTCTCCTGGGGCCCCATCAGCTCCCTTCCCTGGCCCTAGGTCCCTGGGGGCGGGGGGGGGGGGGGATGCACTGCGAGGGGGAGGAGTGGCTTCCTGCCTGGCCCACAGAGCAGGAGAGGCCCAGGTCCCAACATCAAAGGCCCAGGAAGCTCCTTGCACTGAATTAAGTGTAAATGGGCCAGAGGCATGTGGCTTGCATTTCCCACAATTACTCCGCTCTGCAGTGTGGGACAGTGGAAGGGGCCCGGGATGCGAGGGAGGCTGGAACCCAGGAGGGAGCCTGGGAAGCCCAGGCTGGAGGACAGAGAAGCCTATCGGGGACCTTGCTTTGCCCCCTGGGTGGACACAAGACCTGGACGTGGAGCACTCGTGTGCTGCCTCCCTGCAGGGTGCACCAAACGCTGGCCAGGCAGGGCCCTCGGGCGTCCTGGTTGGCATCTGAGTGTCCCCACCCTGTGCCTGGAAATCGTGGGCCCCCCTGGGGCATGGAGGGGACAGAGGGGTGAAAGCAGCTGTGGGAGCCCCAGGGCCACCAAACAGACCAAACAGAGGCCCTGGGACTCCTCAGGCCCCTCCCGGCCCCCTCCCCGGTCCCCTCCCTGGCCCAGTGGGTGCCGAAATCTCCTAAATGGTGGGAAAGCAAGGGTACAGCCACATTTCCTGGGCACCACTTAGAAAGTTCCAGAAGGTGAGACGACAACATGAAGGGAGGGGCCGGGGTAGGGTGGGCAGAGATGAGGCCAGTGAGGGGCCACGGGGGCGGGGGGCACCCAGAAGTCAACGACCCAGCAGTCCTTATCATGGTGCCTCTCTGCACACAGTGTCTCGTCTGCAAAGTTAGCTGAGCAAACGCCGGGAGCCAAGGGTCGGGGCGATGCCCCTCTGCCTGTCTCAACGCGCCCCGCTTTTCCGCTTGAACTCCAGCTTGAGGTTGGCCCTTTTGGACCCAGCAGCCCTGCCCAGGGCCCCCAGGCCTCCTCCCACTGAGGCTGGCCTCAGGGGGGCAGCTACACTCTCAGCGTCCTGCTTCCTGGGGCCTTGGGGCCTTTGTCTCACTTCCTGGGGCCTTGGGCCTTTGTCTCGCTTCCTGGGGCCTTGGGGCCTTTGTCTCTGTCCCCTGGGGCCTTGGGGCCTTTGTCCCTGTCCCCTTTGCGTCAGTGCCCTCTCAGGGGCAGGGTGGTTTCCTGCTCCTGTGGTGCTGCAAACTGTCTTGGACCTGGTGGGGCAGCTGTAATCTCCTCGTCCCCAGCCATTCCTCTGGCTGGGACAAGGCTGCCAGGAGACCACTCTGTCCGCCTAACATCAGTGGGGCCCTGGGGACCCTGCCGAGTCCATGGGGAGGGGGCAGCTGCATCTCTGGGGAAGGCCAGAGACCCCAGGACAGGATAGATGTGGGGGGAGTAGGGCCGAAAGAGGCTGGTGCAGCAAAGCCGGGCAAAGCTGTACGGAGGGTGAGGGGCAGAAGGGGTGGTGTAGGGGACAGAGGAGGTGCCCCGAGCCCCCTTGCCCCTCTGAGCAGCTGCTCAGATTTACCCGGGCTCATTCCCCTTGGTGTGAATATCCACCGTAATCAATCACCCAGAGCTTAGCCCATGAGGGCCAGGGCAAACCTGTCAGCCGGCTGCAAGAGGCAGGGACAGCTGCTGCCTCAGAGGGTCCCAGGGGCCAGACCCACCAGGCAGCAGCCTCCCTGCCCAGCGGGAACCCCTGCCCGCCCACCCCCTCACTCTCGACCCTCTCATTGGGAGAGTCGGGCCAGCGCTGCAGAGGTGGGGCGGGCAGAGAGGGCATGGGGCTGGCACAAGAGGTGGCCGACGGCTCCAGGAGCAGCTCCCAGGAGCAGCCTGTGGCCTCAAAGGCCCCCGCCCCAGCCGTGAGCTGAGCACACCCTCCAGAACCCCGATCTGCACATGGGGATGAGAGGCCTGGGTCTCCGTGCAAGGTGCGGGGGGTTCTGGGCCAGAATCCGGCTCCCACGCCCCAGCTGAAGCTGAAGGTTTCGATCAGATGCTGGGAGGAGCAGGGGACAGGCTGAGGGATGGGGACAGCTGCTGGCTGGCAGCCACAAGGCTCCCCTTCTCACACTAGAGCCCCCGGCTGCCCATCGGTCACGGCCCACCCAGGACATGGATTATCCTCCACTCCTGATCCTCCTGCCAGCTTCTTCCCAAGAGCCCAAGCAGTTGGACACATTCTCCAAATTCTCAGGCCACTGCTGTTTCCTCCTCAAATCCCTTGCCCGCCTTTGCCCCACCCCAGCCATGGGAAAAGGCTGCTGCTGCCGCCAACACGCCCCATCTGCAGGCGGGGCCGCGCCAGCACCGGGCGGGTGGAGGAGCAGCTGGCTGTGCCCGGGCAGCTGTGGGGTCCCCAGGGAGCCAAGGAGAAAAGCCTAGATTACGGGGGCGTCATGGGAAAGTTACGAGGGATGGCCCCCAGAGGCCCCCGCCACAGCCCACACCACTCCCTCCCTGTACTTCTGGCCCTGGAGAGAACCAGATGGGACTCCCAGCCACAGCCACTTGTGTCCTGCTGGCCACAGGCTCTGCCAAGAATGTCCATCTGCCTGTGCCGGAGCTACCTGGCTCTGAGCGTGGGTACCAACTCATCCAGCCCAGACTCCTGCTTGTGGAGGTCCTAGGACAGGGCCGAGCCAACCCACAGAGCCTCCCGGCAGCCCAGACACAGCCAGCACGTCCCGCAGAGATGCCCACCAAGAGGGAGGGGCTGTGCACAGGGCACTGCTCCCTGCTGGAAGGGGCAGCAGCGTGGCAGGTCGCCAGGTTACGTACGGCCCTGAGGCAGGAGAGGGCTGATGGGCAGGGCCAGCGGGCAGCTCCCGGCCAGGTGTGCCTAGGAAAGGCTCTGGTGGCTGCTGTGATTTCAACTCCCACCTCTGTGTGTCTGGGAGGCCCAAAGGAGAGATGTCCTCCAGGCTCAGTGAGAGACCAACAGGAGCTGGTGAGGCCACACAGCGTGGGGAACGGCGAAGCCGGACAACACCGCGGACCCAGACTTCCCCTCAATCAGTCCATAACTGTGCAACCAGCAGTTTACTGCTAGACGTGGAAATGCACACCGGGGCGGCCCACTGCTGGGGCCAGAGCCACCCTCCTGTGCTGCTGGACGTGTGACAATCGGTCAAGACTTCCCTGCTCAGCTCCTTGCCAGCCAAATCCGCCCCTTCCTCCTGTTTGCTATCCATTTTCTCTCCTTTTTGCAATAAAAATCAGAATTCTCTCCCCTCCTGATGGGACAGGACCCCAAGCACATCACGTCATGCACTCCACCATCCTCGCTCCATGCTCCAGCGCCATGACCCTCTCTAGCCTTCTGAACTTGCCAACCTCTGAAGGAGACCTGTTTCCGTGCATGGTTCCCCGCCCTGCCCAGGCTCTGCCGGAGGATTCATGGTGGCCCCCAGTGGTGTGTCCATGACGCTGCCCACCCTGAGCCTGTGCGCTGGGGCACGCGGCTTCCCCACACTGTGTGCCCATGTCTCACTGCTGGCCTGGCCAAGGCTGGGCTGCTCCTCTGCACACAGACCCAGTGTGGGGATCGAGGGGTCGTGGCGGGCGGGGAGGGGACACCTCCCTAGAGGTAGGCGGGGGCCACAGGGAGGCAGGAGCCTGCAGAGGGACTACAGGCACTCCGTGAGCTCCTCCCTGTCTACGGCATCCTGGAGTTTTTTTGTTCTGCTGTGGTAAAATATATGTAACATAAAGTTTGCCATCTTCACCACTTCCATGTGTCCTGCTGAGGGGCACAGGCGCATTCACATTGCTGCACAGCCACCGTCCAACTCTAGGGCGCATTCCTCTTCCCACACGAAGCTTCTTGAACTCACCACTCCCTGCAGGCAGGTGGGATGGGGCAGCCCCACTTGACCAAGGAGGCAGCTGAGGCTCAGAAATACTGGCCATTCTCCCCACATTCCCACAGGAGCGCCTGGCAGCAGGACTTGGCTGGACAGAGGGCCACGAGGGGCCTGGTGGAGTGACCAGGCTGCAGAGTGGAGCCCGAGGCCTGACCAGGCCCCGGCCCTGGGCCCACCTGCTGGCTGGAGGGTCCCGCACAGACTGACAACAGTGGGAGCTTCACCTCCCACCCTCTGGTTGTCATTAGCTGCTCCTGGTGGGAGGCGGATGGGCAGGGTAGGCTCGCCCCACAGCCAGCAAGGATCCAGGCTCACGTGTGACCACCTGGACCTCATTATTTTTAAGTGGTCCAGTCTGATAGTTCTGGGACAGGGGAGAAGGAACTGCCCAGCCCCAGGCCTGGGGAGCCTCCTTCCCTCCAAGCCAGTATGTTGGGGGCTTCAGCCATGATGCAGAACTGAACCGGCCACCCAGGGCCCAGATGGGGCGTCTGCAGAGGGCTCGGTCCCAGCAGCAGAGCAGGCTGGAAGGACGGGGGCCTTGGGAAGGCCAATGGGAGTCTGGGGCTCTGGAGGGGTGGGAGGTCACACCCTGGTCCCTCCTTGTCACCTGGGGTCCCTCTGTCCTTCTAGGAGGTGACCTGGGAACTTATAGTCCAGGCCACCATAAACGCCCCATTCCTGATAGGTGGGACAGCGTTTCCCACAGCCCCACCTTGGGAAGGACACTGCCACTCGCCTGCTCCCCGCCTACCGGGCACAGCCCCCAGGAAGCCTCCAGCTGGTACCGCAGCTTGGCCGCCACCAAGTGGACTCTGGGGCAGCGCCCCAAGGTACCTAAGCTCACAGCTCTTCCACCCATATCCTCACCTAGGCTCGGGGGTGGCAGGAGCTCCAGGGTAGCTGGGGTTCCCTTCATGGCGCATCCTAGCAACAGCCTCAGCTTACAGGGGAGACCTGGTCCCACTGTGGGGAAGATGTGCTCAGACCTCAGGCTGGTGTCCCTAGCCTGTGCCCAGTCCAGAGCACAGGCTGTGGCTCCCACCTGACACCGAGCAGAGGCCAACAAGGGGCAACACTCAGAGCAGGACCCTGGGGCCCTGACCCAAGCCGGTCCCTAAAGACCTGCTCGGGCACCTATGCCGAGGGTCCCTGCACCCATGAGAGTATCTGGGATCCCTGTCCCCTCCAGCCTAGCCACGGGAATGTGCAAGATGACTGTCAGGGGACAGGCAGGCCCAGGGTGCGGCGGGTGGGGCTGGGCGGGGCCGGGTGTCTGTGGGAGGCTGACCTGAGTGATGGGACACGTCCGGACCCCTGGTGTCATCACCTCTGTGTTTGGACCCACTGAGCAAATATACACTAAATGAAGCACAAATTAGCACAGCCAAGGGAACAGTCGATTCTGTCCTTTCTTCTTAATCCCTTGGCTTAGGCTTTCCCCGGCCTGGACAGCCTGTCCGAGGGGAAAGCTGCCCAAGGGCACACGGGCATCCGTCCGGGGACATTCAGGCAGTGACCAATCCCCAGCCGCCCTGGTGTGTGCCCTGCACCACGGGCCTTTTCCCAGCCTGCCGGTAGGGGAGCAGCCACTGTGGGTCCCCGAGTCTTGGCGAGACAGTCAAGGATGGACCTGTGATGGACACCAGCATGCAGCCATGTCCACGGGTTAAGGAGGCGTGCAGGCCAGGATGGAGGACATCTTGGCTGTCCCCTCGGCCAAGCCATGAAAACCAACCCTCTCCCTCAAGCCCCCAGCACCAACCCGGAGGCCACCATGAGCCGCAGCCCAGCACGGCCACCATCGCATCTTGGCCATCCAGCTCAGGACAGGTCAGTTCCCAGACGTCCAGGCTGGAGCTCTGGGGGTCAAAGACCGCAAGCCCCCGAAGAGCCTCCGGGTCCAGCCCAGGCACCAGAGGGCCAGGCGAGGGCCTGCCGTGGGCTCTGAGGACTCCAAGAGGGGCCGGCTGTGGCTGAGTGCTCCGGAGGGGAGGAAGCCTCTGCTGCGATGGCCACTCATAGGAGGCGATTCCCAGAGTCCAGCTCTGTGGGCCACAGGGTGCCCAGAGCCTCACCTGGAAATGGCTGCCCCCAGCTCCCAGCCAGGACCCGGCGCTGCGAGTGTCCTGCCGTGGCCCCTGGGAGGAGCGAGCCCCTTCCCACACCAGGAAATGTCTCCAATCCCATCTAATCCCAGCCTGCTTCTTCCTGGCTCCCAGGAGACGGACAACAGAGCCGCCCCTCCCCGAGCTGCCCCTCTGAATAGATAAGCTCGCTCCAGCTCCCAGGACAGTAACGTGGCCTGAGGCGGAGGCTAATCTGCCTTGGACTAAGCAGACCATCAGGAAAGAGCCCTGTGCCCCTCTCCCTAATCCCTGGCTCCAACCCCATCGGCTGAGAGCTTTGACTTAAGCAATAACAAAATCACCACCAGGAATCTGGTCTCTGTTCCCCACCTTTCTCCTGCCCTCCCTGCCTTGGGTCTTGAGCTTTGCATTTCCCAGGGGCTTTCTCCAGATGCCCTCCAGCCCCAAACCAGAGGAGAGCAGTGATGGGGCTGTTACCCCAGCACACAAGAGGACAGAAGCCCAGCCGGCTGAGGTCCAAGATGGATTTGATGGGATCTGGCCTTTCTCATCCCAAGAGTAGTCCTGGGAACAAGGCAGGAATGAGGGCAGAGGCCTGAGTTGCTCCAGCTCTGTCCTGATTGAGTCACTCAACGCCACTCAGCCCAGCCAGGCTCCCTCTGGGTCCTGGGGCCCCTTCACACCACCAAGGACCAGCACCCGGGCACCCACCTTCGGCCACAGGCAGAGCAAACTCTCCCCTGAGCCCCAATCCCCAGGGCCCTTGCCTTGGCGTGGGGTCTGGAGACAAATGTCTGTGTCCACCCCCTCCCAGAACCCTCAGCTCCGGAGCCCCCGCCCCACCCAGCCCTTTCCATGAACCTTGCACACCGCTCGCCCCCCACCCACCAACCCCAAGATGGAGAGATGTGTCTTTTCTCTCGGAGCCCAAGTCCAGAGTCCACTGCTGGCAGGAAGTCCTGCTGCCTGTGGCGCGGCTCCACCTGCACTCCCGCCAAGGGCCTGAGGGCACCCAGGCTCCTCTCCAGCCTGAGCCCCCAGGGACTCAAGGGCGTTATAAAGTGGCGCCCATCTTGGTTTCCTTCTGTGCCCAGGAAGAGAGTTGCTGTCTGACCAAGCGGGCAGCAAGACCCCTCCAGCGCCTCCCCGACTTGCGGGCTCTCCTGGTCCTGCTGGTCTACTCTGCTCTCCTCCTCCCGGAACGCCTCTCTCCGTGGGGACGCCTTTCCTGGGCCCGGCACTCCAGCTGCCCAGCCACGGCGGGTCCACAGGGCAGGCTCTGTTTCCCCCGAGCCCTCCCTCCTCCACCCCAGAGTCTGGCCCCTTCCACAAGACCCCTCGCCAGCCCCTGTCCGTGCCCTCTCCTGAGACCCTTTCTGTTTCTCTGAGTGTCCACTCCATCCCCACTCAATCCCTCCCAGCACTCTCCTCCCTGTGGCCAGCCCTTGCCCAGCCACCCAGTAGCCTCCTCTTCCTCCCGGATCCTTCCTGGTCCCATCTCACCCCACCACAAGAGGGTCAGAAGGGGAGACCAGGCTCGGAGCAGCTCTGGGCCAGGGAGATCGTGGCCTGGGGACTTGCCAGAGGGGGTGGACGTGTGGGGGGTGGGAGGGCTGGGGCCAGCAGGGCTGGGTGCTGGGGTTCGGGGCCAGAGTGTCTTGCCATAGGAAGGGCTCAAGGAAAAGCCACATCCAGAGACAGCCAGAGCCGGCCAGAGCCGGGGGGAGGTCTTGCTTTGGAGCCAGGTGGGGATGCTTCGTTGCCTGGGCAAGCAAGCGGCTCTCTCCTCAGTGCCCGAGCTCCCTGCGGCGCCCGCCATGGGTGCTGCAGGCAAATGATGCCCCGCCTTACCCCGGAGTCTGCCATGTTGCAGTGCTGGACAAACGGGTGTTGCTGCTCTCTTTACCATGTGACTGTGGGGTCCCTACTATACCCCACAGACCCCCAACAGGACTGGATCTGGGGCTGCAGCCAGCCCATGGAAACTATTATGCAGTAGTGTAGGGAGACACAGGACTCAACAGCGACCCAATGGCTGTGCCAGGACCGCCAAGACCTTACTTGAACAGGAGATTCCCATCGACAGATCCTGCTGGCCGTCCTCCCTCCGGATCCAGCCCCGTTGGGGCCATGGCCACCCCCAGGGCTCCAGCTCCCTGGGCTCACCCCCTCCCCCCAGCCTCCCACCCCCGCTGAACCACTGGAGGAGGAAGCCAAGGAGCCGCTCCAGGAACAGTCGGTGCTCTGGCCATTTTGCTCCTGGCTGGGTGTTTGGGAGGGCTGTGGAGGGGAGGGGGAAGGGCCAGCCCCGTAGCGTGGCGGGGAGTGTGTAGCAGGGAACATGGCGGTGCCTCTGGCACGAGGTGGGCTCAGGGTGGCCCCGCCAGCCTTGGCCACCTCTCCCTCCAGAGGTGTGCCATGCACTGGTTAGCTGGGCTCCACTTGCTACGTGTGGAGTTTGCAGAAAGTGCTGACCCTCTAGGCCCACAGGCCAAGGCAGACTTGGGGGACAGGAAGGAGCACGGTCCCTCCACACGCTGCCCAGCTTAGGGCTCTGCTGCCCCATCTCCCATTCCCAGGGCGCCCAGGGACGGGGCACAGCCTGGACGCTCGTAGCGGGCTACTGGCCCTCATCTGGGGGGAGGGTTAAACATCCACCCCTCGCCGGATGCCCCCACCCGGCTTCCTCGCTCACGTTACCTTCCCGCCACCTCCCCTAAGACTCTGGACGGAGCATGTCTCCCCAGGAGCCGTGGGAGGAGGAAAGTGGACCGAGCCGCCCCGGCTCCGCCTGGCCCCTGCCTGGCCCCAGAGACGCCCACCACATTCCCTTTCTCCTCGGTACCCAGTTCTCACGGACGAAGGCGGGCTTGGCTTCGGGGGCAAATAGCTCCTGCCAACTCCTGCTCCTCCCTGGACGGCAGGGTCACAGGGTCATACGGGGCAGTCCCATCTGCCCACTGGCCTTGGCGGTCGGAGGCAGCAGGGTAGGGGCTCTGAGGAGGTGGAAAGCAGCCCAGAGGCAAACCCCAGGGGGCTTCCCAGACAGAGGAGGACTGGTGGGCAGTAGGGAGAACTGTGGTTGCGCCTGCAGCTGCCCTCTCTGGCCCTGGCCTGTCG
Organism: Daubentonia madagascariensis; assembly: GCA_023783475.1. Taxonomy (NCBI): domain Eukaryota; kingdom Metazoa; phylum Chordata; class Mammalia; order Primates; family Daubentoniidae; genus Daubentonia; species Daubentonia madagascariensis. Next base: position 63,923 of record JAKFHU010001716.1, on the reverse strand, counting down.
CCCGCTAGTGGTCACAGGCAAAGGAGTAACTCGGCACTGACCGGGAGCCACAGGGTCGGGGACAGCCAGGCTGGGCACAGGGGTCTGCTGGGGATCCCAAGAGAGTACAGGAGGAAGGAATTGGGGGGGCAGCTGGGGCCAAGGCAGGCAGGCCTGCTGATACAGGGCGGAGAGCAGGGCCCACACCAGTGCATTCTGCTCTGCACTCCTGCGCCCTCCTCCTGTGTTCAGCGTCCCATGCAAGCAGCCAGCCCGTGCCGAGTGGGGCCCAGGGGGCTTGCACAGCCCAATAACCCCCCAGGAAAGTGCGATGTGAGGTGTAGGACTGTGCCGGGGGCTGCAGAGAGAGGTGGTGGGGTGGGTCGTGGAAGGGGCATGGGAGGTAAGCGGGTGGAGTGGTCGCTGTATTTGGGAGAGAGGGCTGGGAGGGCCCGAGTGGAGGCAGGGCAGCGCAGGGCACCGCCGGAGAGGATGAAGAGGAGCGGTGGGCCTGGCGGGTGTTTAGAAGCAAGGTCAGCAGGGCCCCGTGCTGGGCTCTGTGCAGGCTGGGCACGGGGTGTGCGGGTGGTGCTGGCATGCTCAGCGCCCTCTGGGGCAGCAGGGGCCACTCTGCCCCTGGCGGGCCCGGGGTGGGCCCAGCGAGCTGCACAGCCCCTGCCACCCCGCCCCCACCTCCCACGGCCTCCTGCCCTGCTGCCCGGGCCTTCTGGATTCCATCAGGGGCCGCAGCAATCTGGCTGTGACATAATGAGGCAGCTGGGGTCAGCGGGGTGACCTCTTATGGCCCCAATGTTTGGAAATCCCCAAATCAAAATGACCCAACAGACAAGCTTGAGACTGGATTTTCTAAGCGGCCCCTTCAATTACCAAAAGACACAAACAGCAGCCTCTTTCCATTACGGGTCCCCAAGGACAGGCACTCTGGGCTCAGGGCTCAGGACCACCTTGGCACAGAGTGGTCCCCAGCACGGGCAGTGCACCTCTGGGGGGCTACGACAACTGGCCGTCCTGGACCGAAGCAAAGAATAAAACAGGGAGTGCACAACGCTCTGCCAAGAGGCATGGCGCCCACAGCAGGCCAGGGGCAGCGGGCGCCAGAGCAGACACAGAGGCGGGTGGGGGTGGGGGCACCCGAGGAGGCCTGCGTGGCCAGAATCAGCACCTCGTGCTGGGGGAGGGGAGCCGGACGCTGTGCCCTCCACCCCCAGTTCAGTTTTATGGTGGGCAGACAACTTCCTCCCTTGTCCCTCCTCTCCAGGTGTTATCTGAAAAAAATACTTTCCAAACTACATGCTGAAAACTTCAGCATGAAAATTTAATGTCAGAAACTCTGTAATCTCTTTCCCAGAGATAAGACACAGCCTCTGAGGAGGGGCGAACTGGCCCTCTAACACAGAAAGCAGACGCCAGCCTGGAGGCTGGGCGGGGAGGCTGGGCCCCCTCCCTCGTGAGCTGGGGCGGGCAGGAGGCCTGAACGTGGGGCTGGGGGCTGGGGCCCCTGCAGGCACACTTGAACTTCCCGGACGCTGGCCACCGGGCTCTCCGGCATCTGGACCAGGCACTGCTGCAGCCAGAGGCTCGGGTTCCCAGTGGCGCCCTGGCCCCTGGCCCACTCCTTCAGACCCTAATTTTGGTCTCGTCAAGGGCTCAGGTTGCGGACAGCTAAGCCGGGGAAGGACAGCGTGGCCGTCACCGCGCACGACCCTCTGTCCAGCGTCCGGCTCCCTCCCGGGCAGCAGCGCCGCCCTTGGGTGGGACTTGGGAGCTCAGGCGCACGCTGTGCCCTGGGGCTGAGCCTGCATGTGGGGGTTCAGGTCCTGAACCACCCAGGGCCCTGGGCTCGGGGAGAGGTGAACAGAGGACGGCAAGCACCAGCTCCAGCACGTGCCTCGGTTTCCCCCAGTGAAGCAGACAACACTTCCCCAGGTTGCTCCCAGGCACCCTCACCTGGAACAAGGGCTCTGGCTCAGACGTTAGGAAATGCCCGGAGCCCTCCCCGCCCAGGGCTGGGAGCCCACAGCGCTGCCCCGGAAGGTGTGTGTGCCAGACCCTTGTGCTGGGACCTCATTCCGGGGAGGGCGGCAGGAAGGCGCCATGTGGCACAGGCTGCCTGGCGGGGCTGGAGGCCCCCCAGCTGGAGCGCCCAGGGCCACACATCCAACCGTGTCGCTCTACTGCCCCCACCAGGCAGCCGGAGGCGCCGGGCAGCTCCTGGAGACCCTGAGACCCCCCCCATCCCCGGCGTCCTGAGAGGTGGGGGCCCTTTGTAATGGAAGGGGACGGGGACCTGCTGAAGGGCAGGGCCGCTTTGGCCTGGGAGCCCCGAGAACTTGTGTGTGGGAGAACCAGCCTCTCCACAAACCCCCAGGCCCCGGGGGACCCTGAGCCCACCCTGGGACCTGGCTGTGCCTGCGCGGCCCACCTTCTCCCACGCCTGGGCCCCCAGTGGTCCTGCTGGGGGGCAGGAGGGCCACAGCATCCCAGAGCAGGGCTGGCACGAGGCCCGCTGAGAACTTCTCCCACACTGTGCCCCCCGGAGGGAACAGTCAGCAGTTGGGGGGCCACTCCGTTGTCATCTGCTTGCCTGCCCTCCCACATTGCCACGGCGAGGACACACGGGTGTGGCTGGGAGGGAGTCACCCCTCGGAGGGGACTGAGTGTGCCCGTGCACACCGTGGACCCGAGGACCCTCAGGATTCTCACGGCTCAGGCGCCGGCCCCCGGGCCCTGTCAGGAATGTTCTGTGAGCCCTGTGGGTAGGCATGTGGCTGCCAGGCCAGCGACCACCCCTGGCACCCCCCGGCCCCCAAGCCCCCGGCCCTCCTCGGGGTCTCTGTGCTCTCAGCTCCCCCAGGTCCCGGCAGCACGGCATGAGAAGCTTCCTGGGTTTCTGTCTCGTCCCTGCAACTGGATGGGGCTCCTCCCGCGCTGCCCCCACACCCAGGGGTCCCTCCGAGGCCCCAGTCCCCCACTGAGCACCCGAGCCCGCAGAGAGGACATCAGGGAGGGCAGGCAAACACTGGCAACCACAAAGAAGGGGATGGGCCCTGAGGAAGCCACCGTCCATGTGCCCGTCCCCCGTGCTGGGCAACACACTCAGGCCTCAGGGAAGCTGGGGGGTGGTCTTTGAACGAGCAGCGTGACCCCTTCCCAATCCTTTCCTCGGGGGCTCGTGGGGGACCTTGCAGCTCCCCTGGCCTGGGGGCCTCCAGGCAGCAGCTCCTAGAAAAGCCCAAGGTCAGAAGAGTTCAGAAACGGCCTTTCTGGCTGGGCTCATCTTGACTGATGTGGACAACTGTCTCCCATCTCCCAAAGATATTTCTATTTCAGCAGGAGTCACGGGAGGGCTGGAACTTGGGCTTCCCGGCATCCAGGCAGGCAATGAGATATTCCCAGATAAAGGGCATTCCTGGGGGCCCGCATCACACTCCCTGGCAGCTGTTGGGCCCCTCACCCTGCACAAGTGGCATGTCCTCCCCAAGCCCCAAAGGAGGCTCGGAACACATAGTTTTGCTGTTATGTACCAGCTGAGGGGCCAAGGCGGATTTAGCCAGGGTGAGGCCCTGGGACCGGGAGCAGGGGATGTTCTGGGAGGTGAGGACAGGCAGAGATGGGAACAGCAGCTGGTCCTGAGCCGGAGGGCCCCCCTCAGGGCCTCCAGCCTGGTTTTATTTTTAGGAGGCACAGGGACAAGCTCAGGGTGGTCACGCACCAGGCTACCCCAGGATCTAGGGGAGACTTCAGCGAGTCACCCGGTTCTGGGGCTCAGGGCTCTGGGGACGGGTGGTGCTGGGCATGTTGGGCATGTTGCCCCCAGCACGCTCAGCCACACCCACACCCCAGCAGGAAGTGGGGGCCCTTCTCGGAGGACTATGCCCCTGGGCCCCCAGAGCCCGGGCCCAGGCTGAGCTGCCCCTCCTCCAAGGAGAGATGCACAAACTGCTCACTGGGGGCCCCACAAGCACACCCTGGGGGTGTCCAGCAGAGCTGTCGGGGGAGGGAAATCTAAGCCCCCAATGGCGGGGCTCTGGAGACAGTGGAGGGGATGCCCTTTAGGAAGGAATCGGGTGACAGCAAGGCTTGTTTTCTTAAATAGAAAGAAAAACAACCCCAGCAGCAGGGAGCCCTGAGGGAAGTTGACCTCCTGAAGCTAAGCAGGGACCTGGGAGCAGGGTCGGGCACCATGGACACAGGATGACAGGGGACATGGTGACATGGGGCCCCACTGGCCTCCAGCACCTCCTGGCCAGGGACCAGCCTGCAGTGGAGGCGTCATGGGGGGCTGGAGGTACACAACTGCAGAACACCTTGGGCCTTGGGACCTGCTGAACGGGGTGAGGTACCCCCAGGGTTCTGACTCAGGTGGGGGCCTCAGGGAGCTGAGAATCACTGGAGTTGGTGGGTTGGCTGGCTGTCTCTGTGACGGGGTCAGCCACGCCACCTCTTGCTGTACAGCCATGCCCCAGGGTCGGGGCCAGCACAGCAATGCCACCTCTGAGGAACAGCCCGCCCGTGAGCGCTGAACCTCCAGGTGCCCTTGCCCAGCCATGCTCTGCCACACGTGGCTGTGTGAGGGACAGAAAGTGACATGGGACAGAGATGCCAGGATGCACCCGGGGGAGAGGAGGGGCTGGGCACCTCGACGTCAGCTCCCTTGGAGAAGCCGGGGCTCCTGCACCAGCCTGGGCCATGTGTCTCCCTAGCCAGCATCAAAGACAGGGCTGCAGCAAGGGCCTCAGGGGTGCCAGGTGGCAACTCTGGGTGGACACCAGGACTCCTGGCCCTCTCGGCCCAGGCTACACCCCACAGCCGTGCCTCCTTCCGGAAGCTTCCAACTGAGCTAGCTCCTGGGCCTGGCAGTTCACGTGTGTGCCCCGGAGCAGGGAGCCCTCCCCTGCCCAGGGCACGGCTGTGGCCTGCCAGCCACTAGCAGCTAGGTGGAGAAAGTGCCCTTGGGCAGGCCCCTCGGGTCTGAGGTCCGGAAGCCTGGCTAGCCATCCTCTCGGAAGCTGCAGGACAACCACTGAGGCCAGAATAGGACCCTCAGGGCCACCCCTGCCACCTTGCCCACCACAGCCCAGGCCCCACAGTGATCGTGGCCCCAGCGTATGCTCCCAGCGGGGGCTGGGTGTTCCAGCCTGGTGGTGGCGTACGGACCGCAGGCCCCTGCCTGGCCTGCCTGGGCCTTTCCTAATGAGCATGTGTTTCCAGGGCCCTTTGATTTGGCTTTAATGACCACCCCTGCTGAGAAGTGCCCCTGCCCCCCGATGCCCCGCACACCCTACACAGGGGCTCATTATCTATCCACAGCCACGGACCAGCAGCTGAAGTGGGTGCTGGGGGCTCTCGCTCTCTCTGGGGGCCAAGAGGACATTCTCAGTGCTGTTCTGGGGGGACGGGCCTGCTCCCCACCACCAGGCCAGGCTTCCCGGGGTCAGCTGGGTGCCTCCAGACACACGCTGGAGGACAGGAGCAGTGTGCAGCACCCGTCCCCACCGCCGGTCACTTGGGGCCTGCTCAGAACGTTGAGGGACACAAGACGTGGCCTCAGCTCTGAGGCTCCAAAGGCCACACACTGGCCACCCACTCTGCCTGGGGGCCGGACCCTCCCCTGGAGCTGGCTGGGGCTGGGACTCGCCCTCCTCCCGAGCAGCAGCCCAAGCAGGCCAGTGCCTTCTCCCCTCCAGGCCCCTGAGCACTGACGCTCAGCCAGTGTGGCAGCTTGGACAGCAACATCTAGCAAGCAGGGGCTGCGCCTTCCACAGGCCCCCAGAGGAAACCTGACTCTGGGGCAGCCGCCACTGCTGTCTCCCCGGTCCACTGAGGACATTTTGGCCACTAAGGCTCTCACTCCTCCTCAAGCTGCAGCTGTGGCAGGACGTGTCAGGCAGCACGTGCACGAGCACTGGGGTGCCTGGGTGGGGTTGGTGACATGGGCAGAGGCCACCTGCTGTTCCTGCTGATGGCATGGCCAGGGGCCACAGAGCAAGGTGGGAGCCCCAGCACTGTGGGGTCGCCCATCCTCCCAGGGTACCCCTCACCCACACTCGCACACGCACACGCACACGCACACGCACAACAGGGGGAATGGGACCTCTGTGGAGCCTGGCGCGTCCCTCCCCCCTCTGGCAGCAGGCACGGGGTTTTATGAGTGCTACAAATCAGATATCACACGGTTTGGGGCTGACATGGTTTTTATAAGAATTATTTAAGGCCCTGGCCGCCGGTAAAGTCCCAGGGAGAACTGGGGCAAGGCGCATCCAGCTGTTTGGGCCGTCGGAATTCCAAACACTTCGTAAAGGAAGGTATGAAAGGCAAGCACCTTGTTCTGTTTAACAGGACGCTTCACCCCTGCCCGGCGCAGAGCCTGCCGGGAGCCCCGCCCCCAGCGGGGCCAGGAGGGCCGCTGCAGCTGTGAGCCCTGCCTGGGTGGGACAGCGAGAGGGACTGAGCTTGGGGTCCACCCACTGGCATCTGCCCCCACCCCAAAGCACCACCAGGGATCATGCTCGGTCACCTGGGACACTGAGGCCCAGCCCCCTCCACGGCCTCCTGTGCTCCATCCTGAGTCTTTCCGAGTTTCCCCACCCAGCTCACTCCTCCTGGGCTCCGTGGGCAAAGTTGCCAGCCCCGCTCAGCGTCTGTGACCGGTCAGCTCACCCAGCTGAAAGCGCACTGGCCAGGCCCCTCCCGGTCCAGGGCCGTCCTGTCAGGCTGCTCCCTCACACGGTGCCGAATGTTACAGGGGACAGCAATGTGGGCGGTCTGGGGTGCCTGGTGCACCCCAGGAGGCTGCCGGCACGTGCTCCTCGTGAGGGGTGTGCAGTGCTAGGCCCCTGCCAGTCGATGGATGCTGAAGTTTTCAATTCTGGAATATGTGAGCACGTCCATAATCGGCCAAATAGCAGTGTCTCCTCCTAACATCAGACAGGGACACCCCTTCCTTTAGGACGCTGCCAGTTATCCACAGACGGCCAAGCAGACCCTCTGCGATTAAGAGACACAGGGACACAGGGACAGGGCATCTTCCCCGTGAGCCAGGTGGGGGGAGGAGCACAGCATCCTGGGAAGGGAGGCTAGCAGGGCTGAAGGGACACGGGGAGCAGGGGCGCAGGCTCCCCCGCTGGACAGAGAAGGTTGCTGTTGCTTGGTGTCCTGTCAGAGAGGAAGGGCTGGGCTCTCCACTGGGTACCCCAAACGAGGCCTCTGCATCGGCGTGCTCTCAGGAAAGCTCTGAGGACTGTGCAAAAGTGATCTTGGAGTTCCTGGCTCCTGCATGGTGGTGGTGTGTGGTGCAGACGCCGGACAGGGAAGACTGGGGACGTGGGATGGGGAGTCCTTGGGGGAACCCACCCCCCACCCACCCCAAACCTCCCACAGGGTGACAGCGGGCTCTACCTGCAGACCCTGGTCCTGGCAGAATGTCTGCTGCAGGCTGTGGGGACAAACACACCCAGCAGGACAGTCAGGCAGGGGACCCTTCTCATCTGGCTTCCTATGAATACCATGCAGAAGGGCCAGGGGGATTTCTGGAATCTTCTGTCTTATGTCTCCATGAGAAAGATGGAAAAGAGCTTCCAGGGAGAGGATGGAGCAGTGGCACAAGGGACACCTCTGGCACTGCGTACCTCTGAAGGCCAGCACCCCGGCCTCCCCACCTGGGTCGCAGACAAGGGACGGCACAGCCATGGGGTGAGCCGTGGGCCCCAGCCAAGGCAGGGCACGGAAGTGCAGGGAGAGGCAGGCAGGGCCTCCCACTCCCGTGCAGAGCTGTCCTTGCGCGGGACGGAAGCAGGCCCCGCTGGCTCCCCGTCAGTCACGACGTCAGGGCTCCAGCACCAGTGGAGGCCAGAGCCAATCAAAGCCAGATGTGGGGGCAACAGAAGAAGCTGGTTATTTTGACTAGGAGAAGCCCTATTTACAAAGAAATAATGAAGTGACTTGGGGGGATGGGTGCTGGCCATGACCTCAGATGGGGGCAGGGTGGACGCAGATGCCGAGCAGGTCATTCTCGTGTGCCGTGTGGGAAGCCGGGTCCTCTGCTGGCTGCTCTGGGGCCGGCGGCCGAGGGTCCCCACTGGGCCTCATGTGGGCCAAGGCCTCGTGGGGTGCTGCCCCTGTGGGACGACTGGGTGGGACCCTGGAGAGAGGGTCCTGGGGCTGCCAGCCCCCATCAGACGCCTGTTCTCTTTCGCCCAGGCCAGAAAGCCAGGGTGTCCCTGGGAGCGGGAGGAGGCCGGAACACGGGGCTCTTGCACGCTGCGACAAAGCGCATCATCCACTGGGGAGAGCATCCTAAAGCAGGCTGGGGGGGTGGAAATATGTTAAAAGAGAATAATTCTTTGCCCTGAAGGAACTTAAAGTCGGTGGCACAGCGGGGGATGGGCCCAGGCCCTTGCGGCTGCAGGCCAGGAACAACGCGTCCCGTGTGCTCATTGGTGCAGAGCTGATTGCTCAAAGGCCAAGGCTGAGGAGCGGCGAGTGGTGGCTGAGCCAGGGAGAGGACACTGGGCAAAGGAGGCACACCGAGAGGGGGTGGGATAGGCCACCAGAGGCCCTGGCGCCGGGCACCTCCATCCATCGCGGCCTCCCCCATGCCCACCTCCCCAAAACGGAGGCTCCCCAGACCCAGTCCCTGCGCCGCAGCCCAGCTGAGCCCCAGGGCCGTGCAGGAACAGCTGGGGCCCCGTACGCGTCCGCTCCTCTCCCCGGTTTCTGGGCTGCCCGGGACCCTGCCCAGGCCTGCGTGGACAGCACCCCCTTCCCAAGCCCCCGCCTGGGCTCACAGCAGGGCCGTCTGAGGAGGGGCCCATCCCGCTGCCACCGTCCCCGTGGTGAGGCCAGAGCAGGCTCTCCTTGGTGCCCCAGGCAGGAAAGCACCGCATCCTCCCAAGAGAAATGAGCACGGCAGAGAGAGGCCAGCACACCACGCTCACGGCGGCCGGAGGCGGCAACCCCAGGCCCATCAGGGGATGAGCAGATAAACGGAGCGCGGTCCTTCCACACGCGGAACAGCGCTCAGCCATGAAGAGGGGCGGGATGCCGGCACACGCTACACACAGATGGACCTTGAGGACGTCATGCTCAGTGAAACAAGCCAGCCACAAAAGGACAGATGTCACACGATTCCACTCACATGAAACATCCAGAAGAGGCAAATCTACAGGGACAGAAAGCAGGGTAGTGGTTGCCAGGGACTGGGGGAACTACAACTAAGGGGTGCAGGGTTGCTTTCTGGGGTAAGGAAATGTGCTAAAATCACGCATAGTGGTTTAGACATTCAACTCTGGGAACACACTACAAGCCGTTGAATAATACACTTTAAATGGGTGGCTCGTGCGGTATGTGGACCACATCTCAATAAAGCTGTTTAGCAGACAGACAGGAACATCCCAAGGCCAGCCCCCCGCCTGGCACGGTGTGATGGGGGCTTAGCTCACTCTGGCCAGTGCCAGCGAGCGGCAGCACGCAGGGGTGCCCGGACCCGCCCAGACCAAGCCTAGCACAGCTTTCCGACTCTCCGGCATAGCCTGGCAGCCCAGCTTTCCTGCCTGGCCGAGCCGACTCCCAGTGTGGTGTCCACGAGTCACCTGTGCATCCACTCACTGGCTCACCTGCTCAGATGATGTGGTTTAGAATCACATGACAGTTGGAGGGTGGGAGGGGAGCCCCAAGATCACAGTTACCCCAGAACTACCTATGAGAGAGCCTAATTTCTTTAGCTTTCCCTCTGTTTTAAGCACTGGAGCGCTGAGATGACCAGTTCAGGAGGAACCGCTGTGCTCCTGGGCTGGAGTCCCCCTGGAGGCCACAGACGGGGAGCCCCCAGTATGGTGGACGACCTCAATGCAACTCCAGGCTCCAGGCTGCCCAGGCTGTGTGTTGGCAGAGGGGTCCAAGGAGCTGGGTGGGGGTGGGATGGGGGCCGAAGGAGGCACCCATGGGGCTGGGCCCAGCAGGGGCCTCTCTCAGCACCACCTCCTGGGCTGGTCACCTGCGGCCAGTGCCTTAAGTGATGCCATTTGGAGGTGGGACCACAGTGTGATGCAGGCACAGCTGCCCCAGGGACAACACTGCCGACCACTGAAAGGGAAAACCAGATGCCCACAGGAGGGACAGTGGCCAGAGGAATTCCCACTCCATTCCGGCAGGTCGGCCCTCACCCAGAGCTGCTAGGGGTCTGGGATGCATCCCCGTGGGCTACAGGCCGGGCCTGCCGACACTGTGACTCAGCACAGACAGGAACGGGGCATGTGGCTCCCAGCAGAGCCCCGAGCCCCGGAGGCCCTGCCTCTTCCCACACGTGCAATGCGGTGCTGCCTGGACCTTGCATCCCCTCCTGCAAAGCCAACAGACCCCTGCACAGCGACAAATGAACACACACAGGACATGGGCATCAGGGGCAGCATTGTCAGCACGTTCTGCCTGGGTGTGTTCACTGTCCACAAGGGCCCTCCCCACGCCCAGCAGGAGATGTCTGCAAGGAAGGGGTGTTTGGGTCAGGGCCATCTCCCATCCCTGCCCCGCGCAAGGCTGTCCGGGCACAGGTGGACACGGCTCTCGCCATCTCTCCGGTCAAGTTCCCTCTGCAAGAAAGGCTGTGTGGTCAGAAGGGGGTCTTGCCAGGCATTTGGGGGGACCCCGGGAGACCCTCTCTGGCCCCCATGCATGCAGAGCCTGTGTCAGAGACACAGATTACTATAGTGCCCCCAGCCCCACAACCACCAAGCTCAGGTCCTCTCCCTCCCTGAGCCTTGGGGCAGGAGCAGCCATGGGAAGGGACGGCCACCCAGCTGCCCCTTCTCAGGGCTCTGAGCCGCCTGGGCGGGGGTGGAGGCAGCTTTCCTAAATCCCTGAAGCCCATTCCACCGCACCCCGTGGCCCTTCCTGCGGGCCGCTCCTGTCCACCCCTCCCAGCACGCCCTGGCCGGCGCTGGCCAGCTCGGCTCCACAGCTCGGCGTGCGGGCCCTCGGCCTGTCCTGTGCTCCTCCGTGGTGCGGGCATGTGGGGGAGGGTGGAGGTTCTGGGGCACCTGGTGTGACCAGGGTAAGCTGCCCCACGCGAGGCTCGTACAGACTCCGCAGGCTTCAGTCTGGCGCACATGCCGACTCAGACCAGCGGAGCTGCCTGTGAATTTACTCTCTTGGCGAACTGAGAACAGCGTTTCTCAAGCTGGACGGCCCCACTACCCACCCCTCCCCAACCCCCCAGGGAAGCAGCAGCTGTGGCCGTGCCCGGTCCACTCTGGGCACTCCTCGGCATGGCCCAGGCCGTGCACCTGGAGGGTCGGAGAAGGATCTCCACTCAAGGCTCTGCCCTCAGCCAACCCCCTTCTGAGGTCAGCAGGTCATCTGCAGGGCACAAGATGCAAAGGGGGTGCCCTGCAAAGTCTGGGGGGCGGGCAGGGAGACCAGTGTCCACACACACCTGCTGGGGGCGACGGGCCCTCAACACCCCACCATAAGCCTGGCTTGCTGTGGGCAGCGCCGCCTACATGTGGGGACACGGGGGGCCACAGCGGGGACTGCACGGGCCGGGGGGCTGGGCGGGAAGCCCTGTCTGGAGGCCGGGGACGGCTGGAGTGGGGGCGGCAGCCGTGATGGATGTGACCTCAGCCGCGCTGCCTGGGGCCTCCTCCGGTCAAGGGTCCCTGTGTGCCGGGCTGGCCGTGCAGATGAAGGGTGGACCCCGCCTCCCCTGCATGAGTTAGGGTCCGCAGGGCTCCGGGCCCCATGAATCACTTCTCAGGAAAACACGCCGACTCCGTCTCTCCGGCCCTGCTTCCTGACCCCCCATCCCTCTAAATCAACACTGAAGTGTGGGGCTTGCCCGGGCCTTCACCTCCCTCAAGGGTGTCCCCTCCTGCCTGCTCTTGGGGTGGGGGTGGGCAGCGGAGCCAGCCCCACTTCCTCCTCTCACAAGGCCCTCGGAGGCCACCCTGGCAGAGGGACAACCCAGGACCCTTGCTCAGACCACAGCAGGTCAACGCTGCAGAATGGGGTCCAGAACCCAAGAGCTCCAGAGGCTGGTGGCCCCCGAGGCCCCATGGCACATGTCCCCACCCCAGGCGGGGTCTCTCCTGCCTGCTCCCCAAATCCCTAGGCCACCCCACTCTTCTCAGCAGGAAACCTAGAGACACACACTCGTGAGAGCTCCCGTCATGGTTCTGCGTGTAAAACCACCCACGGCGCTGCTCCTTCTACACACGCCCCTGGAGCACCCCATGAGGAGGTGCCTCAGGGCATCCCCTGTCCCCACTCATGCTGGCCAGCGTCTGGGCACCCCAGCACATCAACTGCACCTCCTCACGGCCCACGCCCCCCTCGTCTCTGCTTCGCGTTGGGCCTCCTGGTGTCCCCAGGGCAGACGTCATGGCAGCTGCCCACCCACAGCCTGGGCTCCACCACCCGGACACCTCCTGCCCCTGTAGGATCAGCTGGACGTGCTTTGGCACGGTGGCCCTGCAGGGCCTTCTCCACCGTGACACAGACTTGGGCATCTCTGCTCCTGAGCGGCCTGGCAGGACCCGTCTCAGCACCAAGCACGGCTGCTCTCAGCCACATGGGCCTGGGGAGCTCCTGTCCACAGAGGCTGGGGCCGAGGCTCAGCCTCGCGTCCACCCCGAGGTGGATGAGATGCCCCCTGGGATGGCGCCCAGCTGGGCTCCCCTGAACCTGGGGGGTGGGGGATGCACATGGGGGGGTTCGCCCTGTTCCCCACTTCCCAGTCCTGGCGGGGGACAGAAAACAGGTCAGACACACCACAGTCAGTTTGTGCTCAGGCCTTCACAGCTGTAAAAGCCACCTGTGTGCACCATGGCCGTGATGTGGGGGCTCCCCACCCAGACCCCCAAGTCCTGCTCTATGTGGCCAGGCAGGGACGGTGAGGATCACTGGGTGCACAGATCATTCCCAAACCACACCCTGGCACCTGGTTTTACTTCTAAACTTCCAAAGCCGGAGCCGCCAGCATGTGGTGGGGAGGGCCCCCCCGTGTCTCCACGTTTTCTGGAGGAAGCGCTGAAACCAATGAAGGTTTAAGAAAACACAGAGGAGCCCACAGGCCATCGCATGGAGATTGGGCTGGGTGTGGGGGCTCTCTGGACCCCAGCCTCATGGAGGGCTTCTGGGAGGAGGGGCCAGAAACCCTCCAGATTTGATGTAAAAATATCATAAAACCAAAAATCAAACTCCACATCTAGCTCAGGGCATGGGGGCCGTCCCAACCGGCCTGTCCATCCTTGTGGGAAGAATACGGACCAGCTGCCCCACACAGCCCAGCCGAGGGGCGCTGGGCAGCCCCACCCGCCCCCACAGGACAGCCGTGGGTTCTGTGCACAATGGTCAGGAGACTCGGGGCTGCAGGCACGGTGGCTCCCCGACTGGCCCTGGGCCCGAGGAGCAGGACACCGCACACAGGACACACGCCCACCTCTCCTCAGCTTTGAAGGGACAGCCGGCCACGCCTCCCGCTGGGACTCCACTGAGACACCACTTCCCTCGGATCCCGCCCCAGCCCCTCTGCCAGCAGGGCCAAACTGGAACCCTCAGCCAGGACAGGGGCTCCGCACCAGCACCCCCACAGCCCGCCACGTCTCTCACCCGCGCCACCCCCTCTGCGCTCATGCTGACCCTTCCTGCTCCTGCCAACACTGCCGAGTGCGAGCCGTAAGTGTGGACACTCAGAATCACCTCCTGGGCACATTTCACTGGTGCGTCTTGCTCCTCAAGCAGAACAGAGCTGCCAGCAGCACGAGGCCACCCTCGCTCCAGCCAGCCTGCCTCCCCAGCATGGGGTCACCTCATCTCAAGCCCACCAACCCCTGGTTCCCCGTAAAGTCATGAGAGCCAGCCCCCCTCTCCGTCCAGGCCCGGTGCGTGGTGCGGCCACAGCTTCGGAGAGAGCAAAGCCAGGCTGCCGTTGCACTGGGGGCTGTCAGGGAGGCAGCGGTTGTGTGCCTGAGACCCAGAGGCCTGCGAAAAGAAGTAAACAAAGCTTCCGGTTCCTCCTCCACACAGGAGGACTTTTATTTGGGCTGTCAGACCACTCTGTGGCTGCACTGCCTGGGGCCTGTGTCCCTGCCGGCTGCCCCATCACAGGCTGAACCAGCCGGGGACGCCACCACGCCGGGGGTCGTTGCTCTGCCTCTGCCGCTCGTCCATGAACTTGCTCTGGGCTTCATCAACAAAGGCACCTTCAGGGCTCTGATCTTTCTCAGGAAACAGATCTGGGAACGTGAAGGTCTGTCCATGGGCCTGAGGAAGAGAGAACAAGGGTCCAGCAGAGAGCTGTGAGGACCCCTCTGCAGAGGCCTCGTCTGCCAGGAGGCTCACGCACTCTGAGACAGCACTTCCCACTCCGCGCCTGAGCCAACTGCTCAGAGATCAGCTCCCGACCCTCTTTCCTCAACCCCCAACCCTCCTGGCAGTGTCCCCAGAACAGGGTCCCTGCCTGGAAAACAAACACCTCCTGGCCACCACCAGCCTCCAGCCCTTATCTGGCAGTGGGAAGCCATTACTCTGGGACAATGCCCCCTTTTTCACTGACATTGTCTCCTGACGTGTGGCGTCTGCACCAGCCCTGAGCTCAATAAAAGCAGCTCAGCAAAGCACCCATTCACCAGAGTGGGGGCAGCCCGGTCGGAATGGGGGGCAGCGACAAGGCACAGGAAAAAACGACACAAACAGCGTCTGGTGCCACGCTAAAACTTTTTCCATCCAACATACCTAAAGGCCTTTACCCACATTAAAGGCTACCCCCTACCTCCCGGCTCAGAGCTTGGCAAATAAAATGCATATAACACAAAAAAATGTACATATGTAGCAGTCTATAAATCAAGACCGGCTTTGCAAATTAACTGGTTTACATCTCTCACTAGAAGTTCAGAATGTGTCAGTATGTGCTGGCCCGGCTCAGCTCGTGGGTCTGGACTCCTGGGGAAGGGGAGAGAATACTGTTCTTTGGGGACAGAAGCAAATGTGAGGTGCCATTTTAATTTGCTATTACTGAGTAGCTCCAAAGACAAGGGGAGAGAGGTGGCGGGAGGAGGGGGAGGAGGGGCCGGGGCAGCGCCCTTCTGTTTCCAGACAGGTCAAGAAGTACTGAGGACGCATCCGTATCTGGAAACCCTAATAAGCAAAACCAGTACAGTGCTCTTGGCTCTTGCAGACCCCTGTTTTGTAAAGAAATTTGGTTGTGGGCAGGCAGCCAAGTGTGATCTGAAACAGTCCACAGATTCCACCCGGAGACAGGGAGGTTTATAAATCCCCATCACGCGGCACGGGGTGTAGCCGGCGATGAAGGCAGGGACTGTGTGCGCCCAGTAGCCAGGCTGCAGGAGGATTATCTTACAGGGCTCCAGACTTTTTTTTTCTTCCTTTTTAAAAAAATACCAAAGGGCAACAGTTTACATGCAGGGCTGATTGCCCAGAATGGGGGATTTATGTTTAATATATCAAGGTGATTTTGCTAGTTTTCTCAGGCAAGAGGAACCCAAAATGACATTTTAAAATACAAATACAAAGATGGCAATTTACACTAGTTTGGAGAAAACACTGGGGGAAGCTTGTGAGAGAGACTGTTCATTTCTCACAGGAGACAAAAGCCGTCTGTGGGAGCTGAGCACAGTTCCCCAGGGATACCCCTTCTCCAGAGAAATTCACCCTGTACTTTCAAAAGTAAAACGCTCAGCCCTTCCAAAGAGAAGCAAGAAAGCCGATGGCTGGCAAAGAACAGGAAGGGGGAAAACGTGGTAAGAAAAGTGAAAAAACCGGCCCTGACCTCAGGCACCCCGAGGAAGGGAACGTGCTCCCCCAGGCCCACAGCAGCGTGCTCTGGAGACGCCCCTCACGGGCCGTGCGCCCTCCGCTCAAAAGCTGCCCTGTGTCAACACAAGTCCTGGGCGCGGGCGGTCAATGCTCTTTTTGTTGTGCGGGCAACCGAGGCGCTTGCTGCAGCCCCCGGGACGCGGGGCCAAGGAGGTGTTTCTCGGACTGCCGAGAAGTGCGGGAGCCCCCCCACGGGGGACCGGGCCTTTCCACAGCAGCTAACTCAAAATCAATCCGATAATTTAACTTGTCTTTCTGACGACCGTCCACGCTGGCTGTCATTAGAAGCCCCCGAGCAGGGCCCAAAGGCAGGCGCTCTGGAGAGGAGGTCTCAGCGACGCGAGACAGAGAGGGGTCCCCCTGTGGGGGACGGGGGCCGACGGCCATAGCCGGGTTCCAGGCAGCGCAAAGGTCGCTGGGGCTCAGGAGGGGGCACCCGTCACGAAGGTCCATTCTGGGGTGGCGGGAGCGTGCCCCACGGGGCCGCCCGGGCTCCCCGCTGCCCTGCCTCTCTGGCCGCGGGACCGCCCAGAGGAAGACAGACGCCGAGCGGCAGCTGCAGACGCCGCCACCGAGAGCTGCCGAGTTCAGTTGTCACGAGTGAGGAGGGGCCGGGCAGAGACGTGAGGGCTCGGGTGACTCAAAGCCACCTGCAAGCGTGGCTCGCCTCTGAAGCGACTCGTGGCGACCGCCTGCATGTGCCAGGCGGACCCGCGTGCCACGGCGAAGACAGGTGGGGCCCGATTTCCCAGCAGCACACAGGGGCCTTTATGAGGCAACGGCTGCTCTCTCCACCTGGGCCGGCTGACCTCATGCACAGCACGTATTAGGCCAAATAAGGACGGGCCCCTGTTTAGAACAACAAGTGTGACTGTTTTTCAGAAAAGCCGACACACTAACTTGGTCCTTTAACCAACTGTCTCTAACTCCCAAGACAGGCCAGTGGGCCTGGGAGGCTGCTCTGGTCGCAGCGCAGTGCACCCTAGCGGCGCCACCAGCCCCGCCGCCCGCCTCCCGGGCTGCTCCCTCCAAAGCTGAAGAAACCAGAGGGGCCCCCACGCCCTGGGTTTCAAATGCAGGCGGGTTAACGGCCCCTGCGGAGGGAGGTCTTCCCTGGAAGACGCCCACAGAGGCAACGCCACCCCAGGCTGGCGGCCCAGGGTCAGGGGGCACTCTGCCTGCACAAGGAGGGCCGAGGAGGCGCCCCGCAGGGCACCGGCCGCTAGACTTCTTGGTCCACAAAGAAAGGACACCCGGGTTCACCTTGACTCAAGGTGAAGAGCCCGAGAAGAAGCTGTGAAAATGGGGGTCTCGGCCCTGACCAGTCCAGGTGTCAGTAAACGCAGGCCCAGGCAGAGGGGGCTGCAGGGGACCCTTCTTCCCCAGAGTCCCTGGCCAGGAAATGCCACGAAGCACAGGCTCACACAACTGGCCTGCTAGAGGCAAAACCCTGGAGAAGCTGGGGGTGTGCCGGCCCCGCAGTGCAGTGCAGGGGGGCAGAACTCAGCGCAGACCCCAGGCCACCCCAAACCCGTCTGGGCTCTGAGACCGAGGCCCCTTTGCAGCAGCTTTTGCTCCTCTAAGCCTGGAACCCGTCCAAGGACAGGCTCGCAAGAGACAGGCGGCCTTCAAGACTGCAACACTCTGGTTTGTGTTGGAGCCAAAACCCACCAGGCCCGGAGTAGGTCTGCCTTTGACCACAACGCATTCGAACTCCAGAGTCATGAAACGGCTGGCCACTGAGAAGTTCTGTGAACGCCCCAGCACCTATCTGCTCCCTAAGCACAGACCCGCTCTGCTCCGCTGACACCCTTGAGGCCCGTGGCCGGGCCTGACCCTGTGTGGGGCCCGCCTCCGCGCTGTGCACTCTGGGATCCTGCTTCCCAGGTCTCTCTGGGGCCCGGCGCAGTGGCTGCGGCACAAACACCCCCTCAAGGACACGGCTGTGAGGAGCCCCTCGGAGGCCCCGGCCTGTTCTGGCCGTGCTCACTCACCAGCTGCACGTAGGCGACCTTGTAGTCTGGCTTCTTTATCCTGACATTTCTGTGATCCCTTTTCCTGTTAGAGCCTGTTGGAAGGGGGTGAAAAAAGAAAAAACTTCACTGCCAGCTCTCAGCACAAACACTCAGCCCATCAGCCCAGGAACCCGCTTTCTAGAAAGAGGAGGCAAAACACAGAATTAGCTAGTACTCTACAGATTACAGCACGTCGAACACTAAGTGACTCTTTCAAATTAACCAATGACGTCCTTTACAGGCCAGTGCCACTAAAACGAATCTCTTTGCTCTGTTAAAAATGCAAATGTGTCTTAAAAAACCCAAAAAGGCAGTTTGGGGGGGAATGGGCACTGAAATCAAATAACCTGACACAGCAGGCTCACCACGTGGACGGAACTCGGGCACCAAGGGCAACAAGAAAGAGGTTTAAGGGACAGAGAGAGTGCCCTGCTGATGGTCCCGCAGCGGGACCCCACCTTGGGGGCCGACGGGGAGGTGGGGACGTAGATATGCGGTGGGCTGGGGGCCGTGCTCAGAGCTGACCTGGGGCCAGCCCACCTGAGTTCTGATCCCAGCTCCACAACGTAAGCACTGTGTGACCCCAGCAAGTCACCCCATGCTCCCTGTGCCTCAGTTTCCCCATGTGCAGAGTCAGAGCAAGACCCCCATCAAGTGGCTGTCCAGCTTAGCCACAAGAGTGCAAGTCCATGCAGGAGTCCACACAACAGGGGAACAGGCAGCATCCCGTGCCCACTCACCGTGCTGTACACGCGTCCGCACAGCAGCCACGGGCACGTTGTAAATGCGCTCGAGATAATTCCTGAGGTCCACCCTGGTCATCCTGGAGGGGAAGAAGAAAGAAAAGGAAGTTTGAACCAGGCTAAGATGAAAAACATCATGACAGACAAATCACCGCCAAAGGGAGAGGCCCTGGACAGAAGCTGCAGCACAGGGGGTAGGGGAGGCACACCCTTGTCCACTGCACTAGACTGGGCCAGGGGGACCCCAGAGAGGCCAGCACCATTGGTCGAGGATCACCTAGGATTCGGTGGGTCAAGGCCAGGTTCCCTTTCTGCAGAAACTTCATGGTCACCGTAAACTCAGGTTCTAGGCGTGCCCTGCCCCTGTGCATCTGTAAAGGCTGTGCGGTGCTGAGCCGCAGCTTCCACAGAGGCAAATGCTGCCGCCACCTTGGTCCAGGACTGTCTCAATTTAATCCTGAGCTGGGGACCCGTGATCTTGAGACTTCAGAGCACACCCCAATTTTGGTCACAGGGCACTGTGCGTCTCCCTTAAGGCGAGGGGCACGCTGCACCCAGCAGTGCAAGGCAAGGAACTCGAGGATGAACATCTCAGAAGCTGTGGGAACCACAGCACGCTCCAACCCAGCCTCCTGGGATCCTCTCCTGGGAAGAGGGCTGAAGCAAGAATTCAACAAAAGACCAGGGCAAGGAAGCAAGGCCAAGCCTCAGGCTTTCGATTCCACCCTCCCAGGTGGAGGGCAAGCGCAGGGCTCTGCACACACCGGGCGCTCCGTCAGTACTCCCTGAGCAGAGCTGCCTGAGGTGTCCTCACAGCAGGAAGAACCCCAACTTGTACGCTGAGTTAGGTAAATGCCAGGACCCAAAGCCCTTGGCGCCCCCAGCCTGAATTCCTCTCGGGCTTACTCCATGGGGATCCGGAACTGCACGGTGTCCTCGGGCTGGGCCGTGCCAGGTCGCACCAGCTGAATGAAGAAATTGGTTCGGAACACCCGGAGCTGTGGGCCGCCCAGCTGGTACAGAGGGTACCTGCCCAGGAGAGATTTGGGTCCACATCACACACTGAAGACATGGTAGTCCCAGAGAGGCTGACCCCACAGGTGCCCAGATGTTCACTCACTTCAACAGGGGAAGGGAAGGAGGCAGGTACCCACAGGTCACCACCCTGAGGACACAGAGGTCCCCACAGCCCCCATCATCACGCATGGGCCTGCCCAGGGTGAGCAGCCAGTGCCTTGGCCCCTAGTGGCAACTCAGGGAAGTGTGGGCTGTTGACCCCCAGGGCCAGACTTCGGAAAGGGCCAACGAACAACTCAAGAAACAGAGGCTGGTGGAGAGCGTCCCCCCCGAACAAACTGGCAGCAAGGCTGAATGACACGCATTGAGGCCACCAATCCCTCCCAGAGAAGCAGACCCCACATGGCACAGGCCTGCCCGCTGCCCTGCGGCTCAGGTGAGGCGGGGCTGGAAAGGACTGCCACAGCACGGGGACAGAAAGGCCAGTTCTACACCCTCCCTGTGGGAGGGAGGGCCCTGAGGTTGGAGAATGCAGGCTACCTAGGCTTGAGCTCCACAAATCGGTGCTCTTCATAAACTGTGACTCAGTTTATCAAGTACAGCTGATCGCACCACGTCCCCGACCCCAAACCCTCAAAGCCAGCAATTAGCTGGAGAGGTGTGGGGCCACCACCAACTGGACTAGCATCCTGCATCGCGCTGGCCAGCAGGGTGACAATCGAGTGCCTTCTCCATCCAAGGGGTCTCCTGCGTCCCCCCAGGTCCAGCAGAGCCCCGCTGGCCTTAGGGATGTGGAGGGCGTGCAGGGCCAGTAGGAGCCCAGGGGCAGGTCTCGGTGGAGGTGGACATGGGAGCACAGGGGCTGTGGGGGGGTCTCTGGTGCCAATCTAAGGCCCTGCACGTGGCCCTTGATCTTGGGGTGTGCCCAGCACCACAGGAGAGGGGCTCAAGGTGTGCTCCACGCTAGCCCCGACCTCAGTCCAGGGAAAATGAGGAGGGCACAAGGGCCAGAGGACCTGGGTGCCCGTTCCTGAAGGGCCAACAGTGGGCGACAGGGCTGAGCCCCAGGGCCACGAGCTGCGGGGCTCTCGGAGGCAGGGTGCCGGCAGCAAAGCCCACGCTGCGCTGAACTGCTAAGAGCCTCTCCACTGTGGAGGAACCACCAGCCCGGCAGAACGCTGTGGGTCTGGCCTTGGCTGCTCCGTGCCTCAGGGTGCAGGCTGCAGGGGTGGGCGCCAGCAGAAAGTGGAGGAGGAAGTGCGGGCTCTCAGGAGTGGGGGGCCTGCCTGCCCAGGGGCCCCGTGGGAACAGGGGCCTGCCTTGTTCTATCCACAGGTTCAGGCTGACCCGCCGCCACCCAAGGGGCTCACACATTCCCCCTGGTGACCAGCTGTGGCACTGCAGGTGGGCAGGCAAGAGGTGGGCACCCATTCCACCACAGTGGAAAACAGGGCACAGTGGCTCACGGACCCCTCGATCTTCAAACCTCCAGATTTGGGCCTGGGGCAGAAGCCGCCTGAGGAAGGCCCAGCGAGCAGCCTGAGGTGGGAGGGCGCCAGGCTCCCACGTCCACGTCCACGTCCACCCCACACTGACATCAGGCCCCGTCCCCGAGCCATCTGTGGCCTGAGGCCTGCAGATCTGGAACAACCTACAAGGCGAACAGCGTCCTCCTGGGCCTCAGAACACACACTCCAGGCCTCTCCAGCCACCTGCCACCCCTGTGCCACCTGAGTCGTGCGCCCCAGCTGGCCTCCCTGACGTCCCCGCGGCACTTGACGAGTACCTCCAACCTAACCTATCTCAAGCGGCACTCCTAGCCTGTCCCCCTCCTCGAAACACACAACCTGGCTGGCTGCCACCGGCCTGCCTCCCCGCAGCCCCGAGGGTGACTCACCCGGGAGCCCACCCTCTCCCGCACCCCCGCCAGCGCATCCCACCGGCGCCAAGTCGCGTCGGCTCTCGCCGCCGCCCGCGTCCCGCAGGCCCCGCACGCGGCCCGCTCTTCCCCCCGAGGCCACTCTCTCCGCCGTCACACACAGGGCACGCATTACGGGTCCCCCAAGCCACCAGGAAGCCAGCATCCCTTCACTTATTCCTCGAGTCTCTCCCTCGCCAAGAAACATCAGTTTCTTGCTTAAATTTTGGGCAAAAAGTCGGGCAAGACAGGGCGCCGGCGGCCCCAGGAATCTGCCAGAAGCTGATGCGAAGTGGGCGCGCGGGCCCCGACCCAGGGCGGCCCCCCGGTCCCCAGGGTCCCCAGGGTCCCCCGGGCTCGGGCCTGGCCCTGGGCGGGCGCGCACGCGGCGACACCCCCCCCCCCCCCGGTGACAACCAAAGCCGCGCGCAGACGCCGCGCAGCGACCGGGCGGTGGGGGCGACGCCGCCACGGGGACCCTCGCCCCGCAGGCCAGGCCCCGCCCCCAGGGCTGCCCGACCCGCGGGGTCACCCCGAGCGCGGAGCCGGGCCCCGGGGGTCTGCCCGGCGGGAGGGGGCCCGGGCCGCCCCGCCCCCCTGTGCGGGGCCCTCTGCTTGTGACACTGTGCGGCGCCCGCGGCGGGCAGCGACCCCTACTCACAGCACGTTCCGCGCCATCGCGGCCACGCCGCTTCCGGAGCCCGCGCGGCGGAAGGAGCAGCGCGCCCGCCCCGCACGGCCGCCGGCTGGCACAGCGCCCCCTCGCTCCCGGAGGCCGCGCGCCCCGCCCCGCCCGCACGCGCCCGCCCGCACCCGACACGCGGCGCCCCGCCCCCGCCCGCGCCCGCCCGCGACGCCCCGCTCCACACTCCACACGCCGCACCCCGCCCTGCCGAGCCGCGCGCTCTGCTTTCCCCTTCCCGCAGCCCCGTGCACACCGCACCCGCCCTACCCTCACTCCCACGCGCCGTCCCGCCTCCCGCATGGCTCTCCCACCACTCACACCCCACCCCGCAGCCCTGCAACCCTGTTGGCACAGGCCCCACCCCGCACTCCCCCGCCACCCCCACCAAGTCCCAAATGCCTTCCGCAGCAGTCCGCCCCATGGCCCCCCCCCGCCCCCCCCCCCCCCGCACTTTTTAGCTGTGTCCGGCCTGCCTGCCCCTGCCTTCTGAGGCCCCTCACGACCTTGACAACTGAAGGTCACAGCCAGGCCAGCATCCCCCAGCCTTGCAGCTGCGGGCGGGGTGGGCTGTCTCTGGGTCTGAGGCCCCTCTCTCCACCGGGCTGCTCCCCACTCCCGGGTTCTGAGCCCCAAGGACCCCTCCTCTCGCCCTGCTGGCCAGCCCCGCTTGCCACCCCTGCCCTGCGCTCCCAGCCACAGCTCCTCCAAGAGGCCACTGTGCTCTCCAGGCCTTGAGGTCCACCCACCCCCAGGCCCCCTTCCCGCTCCACCCTCCAGGCTGGGCCCCTCCAGCCTCTGGCACCGGCCTTGCTTGGGGCCGCAGGGCCCAGTTCAGGGCTACACTGCCTGCTCCTCTCACTGGCTGTGTGCTGCTGACCAGGAGCTCCTGCTGGACCTCAGGGAGGACAGGGCAGCAGCCTCCCTCCCCCTGTCCCCAGGCCCCACTGGCTTCAGGCTTCCTTTCTCTGCTCACTGGCCTGGGCCACTCCTCAGTCTCTTCAGCTGCCCCTGCCCCCTGACTGCCTGGTTCCTCTCTGCACCCCAGTGCCTTACATGTTCTTCAGAGCAGGGAGGGCAGGGCTGGCCCCCGCAAGCAGCAGGGAACCCCGGGGGAAGCAGGCCAGGGTCCTGGCTGCTGCTGGGCGTAGGGACCCACCAGGCAGGTGTGGAGGCTGGTGCTGGTGCTGGTGGCTGCCAGGCTGGGAGTGGAGATGGGGCATAGAGAAGGGCACTGTGACCCTCAGAGGGTGGGCGTGTGGCAGGGGCTGGAGCTCCCTCCTAACTGTGTTTGGTGGTGGAAGTGACTCGGGTGGGTCTATCTAGGATGAAGGTATGGAACGCAGGGGTGCACTCAGAGGGAGCAAGAGGGAAGGTGTGGCAGCTGCCTCTGCTGTTGTCTGGGCCTGGGTGGGACGGAGGAGGTCCAGACTCCATGTGGCAGGGTCGTGCCAGTGGGGCCTGAGCTGCACATGGCCACGGTGCCAGGGACCCAGAGGCTGGTGAATGGACAGGCCTTTGCCCAGCCGCAGGTGGCCTTGCCAGACCCAAGAAGATGACCTGCAGGGGAGAAGACGTAAGGATGGAGCTGGAGAGTGTGGTCCTGGGTCAAGAGGGCCAGAAGCTTCCTTTTTCTTTATAATTTATAAAGTGCTGACTCTGTTGTGGCCACATCTAACACAAAACCGTGATACTGTGCTCAGTGATGTGGCCAGAAGTCGGGTTCAAAGTTGTGTGTGCCTTAGGAGAGGCAGGTGGTGGGGTGCCGGGCTGTGTTTGGGTTGGTGGGTGCTGCTCACATCAGTGGGTGCTGGGCCTGGGAGTCCAAGCAGGGGGCTGGGGTCCTCCATGAGGGCGTGGCAGGCATGGGGTCTCAACGGGCAGACCCTTCAGTGCTCAGTCCCAGCTTCTTGGATTATCTGCCACCTGGATGATGAGGCGGAAGGCCTGGAATTTCTCAGTGCAGAAGCCAAGACTCCCCCCAGCATAGAGGGGCTCTGAGTTGCCGAGGGGACCAGTGGGGGTCCTCTCTTCCTCCTAACTATCTGTCATTGGACACAAACCCCGTTCCTCCTTTGCTTGCCCCTTTCTTGAGATCGACGGCATTTCTACGTGGGGCCAAGGTTGCCAGAGAAAATACAGGATGTCCCGTTAAATTTGAAGTGCAGCTAAATAACTAATAATTTTTGGTGTTTTCTTTTTTAAAACAATAGATTATTTTTAGAGCAATTTTAGGTTTACAGAGAAATTGTGCAGGAAGTGTAGAGAGTTCCCACAGACCCCCTCTCCCCAAGTGTCCCGTGTTAACATGTTGCGTTGTACGGTGCAATCAGTTACAATTGATGAATATCGATACATTACTATTAACTAAAGTCCAGAGTACATTAGGGTTCACTCTTGCATACTGTCCTGTGTCCACCATTACCGAATCATGCAGAAGAGTTTCACTGCCCTAAAAACCCACTGGCCCCACCTAACCTACTCTCTCCTCCCTGCCCCAGTCCCTGGCACCCACTGAACTTTTCACTGTCTCCATAGTTTTGCCTTATCCAGAATGTCACATAGTTGGAATCATACAGTATATAGCTTTTTCAGATTGGTTTCTTTCAATTAGTAATATACATGTAATGGTCCTCTATGTTCATGGTTTGATAGTGCATTTGCATTTAGGGCTGGATAATATTCCATTGGCTGGATGTACTTCAGTTTATCTACTCACCTGCTGAAGGACATCTTGGTTGCTTCCAAGTTTAGTACTTAGGAATAAAACTGCTATAAACATCTATGTGCAGGTTTTGGTGTAGACATGTTTTCCACTCATTTGGGAAAACACCCAGGAGCACCACTGCTGGATTGTAGGGTAAGAGTATGTTTACTTTTATAAGAAATGACCAAATTGTCTTCCAAAGAGGCTGCACCGTGTTGCATTCCCACCAGCAATGGTGAGTTCCTGCTGCTCCACATCCTCTGCAGCACTAGGTGTTGTCAGGGTTCTGGATTTCAGACGTTCTCATTGGTGTGTAGGGACATACTTTTCTGTTTCTACACACAACTTTGCTTGCTAGATGTGTCACAGGCGCCCTCCTGCAAGGGCGGCTCCCAGGCTGAGCTCTGCAAGCCAGGCTGGTGAGCTGGAGCTGTTTTCAGAGTGGGGGACCCTGGAGAGTTTTAAGCAGTGGGACAATTTCATCTGGGAAAGAGCCTTTGGGCTGCAGATGAGGAACAGGTGAGAAGGTCGGGTGAAAGGGGAGAGTTCACACGTGCACACACATTCATTCATCCTACTAGTATTTAGTGGGGACCGGCTCTGTGTGCAGCATCCTTCTGGGGGTTCGTAGCCGAGCACAAAGAACCCAGTCAACAGATCCCTTGTCTCTGTAAGGGAGAGAGACAGTACCCCAATAAATGTGGGATCTCTCAGACGCCCGTGGAGACATATGCTTGGGAAAGATCGAAAAATAACATGAGGAAGGGTGTCAGGAGGTGGGGGTAAGGCTGCAATTTGAAATAGGCACTCAGAGATGCCTGCCCAGGAGGAAGCACATGCCAGGTGTGTGCAAAGGCCTCGCGGCCGCTGAACCCCAACCTATGTGTTACAGGACGGCAAGGTCGTGGCTGGAGCCCTCCAAGGCCCCTTGCCACAGGAGGAGGGGCACCCTCCCCTCTGCCACCCCTCCTTATGGCGTCTGAGCAAGGGGGACTCCCAGGAGGGCAGGAGCCGGGGGGCGGGGGGCGCCGGGATTGAGAAGGGGCTCCCGGAGCAGGGCGCTGGGCAGGGAGGTGCCCACAGACCAGCTGGGCTCTGCTGCCAGAGTGAGGGGCCAGGTCGGTGGAAGGGAAGTGGGAGGGAGGGAGCAGGAGGGCCTCCCTCTTCACTGATGGCACCACTCAGCCTACCTCTAGCCTGTCCTACCCTGGGCATCACGGGTGGGTGGGGTGTTTCCCTTCTGGTTCGAAGGTGCTGGAGAAGTGTCAGGTTGCCACGCATGTGGCTGGTGATCTCTGCTGGCTTGGATGGACGCATGGTGGCTGTAGGGATTTGAGCAAGCCACGTCTTGGTCGCCTGGCCCACCCATCGGGTGCTGGATGCAGGGAGGCGTCTTCATCGTCCACCTCAAGCCCTGCAGGACAGGCAAGGGCCGGAGAGAACATTTCTAAGCTGTCCCCTTCCTGGCCGGCTCCGGGACTCTCCCCTGAGCCCTGCATCTTGCCCCACCAGGGCTCCAGGCACCTATGTCTGGCTTCCCCACAGCACTTCTGACTCCTGGAGGGTGAGAGCTGGGCATCTCTAGCCAGGGTCTGGTACAGAGGACGTGCCAGTAACAAGGAGCGTGACTAACGTTCCTACTAACCTTTCAAAATCTGGTGGTAAAACATGGTGGCTCATGTGTTTGCATTTGTACTTACCTGGTTACAAGTATTTGCATGTTTTTATTAATGTATTGGTCGATTGTATTTCTGATTCTGTGGCTTGTCTGTTTGTCTTTTGCTTATTTTTTTCTATGGGCTGAATTGTGTCCTCCCCAAATCCGTATGCTGAAGCCCTAACCCAGTACCCCAGAATGTGACTGTATTAGGAGATGGGTCTTTGCAGAGGAGATGAAGTTAAAATGAGGCCATGAGGGGGGCCCTAATCTGAAGGACTGGGGTCCTTATTTAGAAAAAGAGATCAGGACACAGACACCACAGAGGGACAACCATGTGGGGACACAGGGAGAAGGTGGCCATCCACAAGCCAAGGACAGAGGCCTCGGGAGGAACCAGCCCTGGTGACACCTTGGTCTCGGACTTCCAGCCTCCAGGACTGAGAGAGAAAATGTCTGTTGTTTGAGCGGCCCAGACGTTGGCGCTTTGTTACGGCAGCTCAGCAGCCAAGCACACTAATCGGGGTGTGGATGTCTTCCTTGTGCTCTTCCAAGAGCCATTGATGTGTTAATTACACGTCCCCTTGTCCATCCTATTTGGCTCAAAATATTTTCCCAGTTGTCATTTGCCATTTAATTTTTTAAAACAACTTTATCAAGGTATAGTTGACATACAAGAGTTGCACATATTTCAAGTGTACAGTTGGATCCGTCTCAACCTACACGGACACTGTGAAGCCATCACCATTGGGGACAAATGCCTGTCGTCCCGCAGCATCCTCGCGCCCCTCCGTGGCCCTCCCATGCCAAGTAGCCAGTGACCTGGTTAGTTTGTGTTTGGTTAGAGCGTTGTATACGTGAAATCTCTACTCTGCTGCTTTCACTTAGCGTAACCACCCTGCGATTCGTCCGTGCTGCTGTGTGTGTCAGTGGGACATTCGTTCTGTGGCCATAGCATGGAGACACCACAATCTGTTTATCCACTCATCTGCTGATGGACACTGGGGCTGTTTCCAGTGTTTGGTGATTAAAAACAACGCTGCTATTTAAATTCACATACAAGTCTTCGAAAGGATATACATTTCCTTTTCTCTTGGGGAGAGACCTAGAAATAAAATGACCAGATCCCATGGGAGGTATACATTTGCAACTTTTTCAGAAACTGCCAAACTCTCATTTGACAGTTCCTCCAGTCGTGGGCTTCCTCCACATCCTGGCCAACATTTAGTTTGGTTAGTCTTTTCAACTTTAGCCTTTCTTGTAGAGGTATAGCACTGGCTAGTGATTTTATTTTGCATTTCCCCAATGACTGATGGTGGTGAGCAGCTTATTTGCCAGTCGTACATCTTGTTTGGTGAAGTGTCTGTTCAGATCTTTTGCCCATTGTTTTTAAATTGGGTTGTTTGTTTTCTTACTGTTGAGTTTTGAAAGTTTTTTATGGGTTCTGGATCAGCCCTTGATGAAATACATGCTTTGCAAAGATTTTCTTCCAGTCGGTGACTTGTCTTCTCATACTGTTTACAGTTGTCATTTGAAGAGCAAATACTAAACATTTTTGATAAATTCCAATTTGTCAATTTGTTCTTTTAGGGATTGTGTTTTTTGTACCATTCCTAATATTAATAAATCTTTGCCTAATCCAAAGGCAAAAAAATCTTTTCATTGTGTTTATGATGGATATTGGTTTGTACTTTTCTTGTAATGTCTTTGGTTTCAGTATTAGAGTAATTCTGGCTTCATGGAACGGGTTGGAAGGTATTCATTTGCTATTATTTCTTCCTCAGGTGTTTAGTAGAATCTACCCGTGAAGCCATGTGGGGCTGAAGTTTTCTTTGTGGGAAGGTTTTTAACTACTCTTCCAATTCTTTAATAGATACAGGGTTATTCAGATTAGCTGTTTCTTCTTGTGGGGGCTTTGGTATTTTGAGTTTTTCAAGAAATTTGTCTATTTCATCTAACTTGTCAAATTTATTGGCATAAATTGTTTGTCATATTTCCTTATATTCGGTAGTGATACCACCTCCCTCATTCCTGATATTCTCTCTCTCCCCCACCCCCTCTCCTAATCAGATTGGTTAAAAGGTTATCAATACTGTTCATATTCTCGAAGAACCAGGTTTTGGTTTTCTTGTTTTTTTCCTATTGTTTTTCTGTTTTCTATTTTATCAACTTCCATTTGATCTTTAATATTTCCTTTCTTTACTTTGGGTTTAATTTGCTTTTCTCTTTTCCTTAGGATGTAAGCTGAGGTCATTGATTTGAGCCTTTTTCTTAATTTTCTAATAGAGGCATTTGGTGATATAAATTTCCCCCTTCGTACTGCCTCAGCGCCTTCCACAGGTTCCCTTATGTTGTGTTTTCGTTTCCATTCTGTTGAGAATACTGCCTAATTTCCGTTTCAGTTTTCCCTTGGCTCGTGGATTATTTTAAGTGTGTTATTTAGTTTCCAACTGCTTGGAGATTTTCCAAGGATCTTTCTGTTATTGATTTATAATTTAATTCCATTATGGCCAAAGAATATAATTTATATGACTTGAATCCTTCTCAACTTATTCAGACTTGTTCGATGGCCCAGAACGTGGTCTGTATGGGTAGATGTTCCATGTGTATTTGGAAAGAATGTGCATTTGAGTGGAATGTTCTACAAATGTCAATCACGTCAAGTTGGCTGAAAGTATTGATTAAGTTTACTATATCCTTGCTGACTTTCTGCCTACTTGTCCTATTAATTATCAAGAGAGGTATTGACATTTCTGACTATAATTGTGGATTTGCCTATTTCTCCTTTCAGTGCTGTCAGTGTTTTAGCTTCATGTATATTTTGAAGCTCTATTGGTTTTTTAAACCTATTTGTGTCTTTATATTTAAAGCATATTCTTCTGAGCAGCACATAGGGGCACCCTGCTTTTTAAATCCAATCTGACAACCCCTGTTTTTTAACTGGGCTCTTTCGACCATTTGCATTTAACACGCTTGCTGGCTCGTGGGTTTGAGCCCGTGCCTGTCCTGAGTTTTCCGTTTGTCTGGCCTGTTCTTTCCCCCTTCCTCTTTGTCTGCTTCCTTTTGCATTTGTCAGGAGTTTTATTCATTTCGTTCATCTTCTTTGTTGGCTTTTTAGCTATAAATCTTTGTTTTGTTATTTCAGTGGTTGCCTTAGGGTTATTTTATAATCTGCCTTTTAAGTTTGATGGATGTTTTTTGATATACAGAAACTTTAAAATCTTAAGTAGTGAAATTTACTGAGCTTTTCCTTTTGCTTCATGATACTTTCATTGTTTTTAAGCTTAGAAAATTGTTCCCTAGCACAAAAGCTGATAAATAGGTGCCTAAATATCTCTGAAGTTTACAGCTTTAACTTATCACAGTTGGTTTTGATTGATTGATTCCCCCACACACACACACACTTACAGATCACCTTTTCCTGCTTCTTTGCCTTTTTCATAATTTTGTACTGGATGCCAGACATTGTGAATTTTACCTTAGTGGGCACGAGATATTTTTATGTTTTTTATATTCTGTGAATGTTCCAGAGCTTTGTTCTGGGATGTAATTATTTACCTGAAAACAGTCTGGTCCTTTCAGGTATTGCTTTTCTGGTTTTTAAGGCAGATTTGGAAGAGTGCACAGTCCAGGGCTGTTCCCACTACTGAGGCAAGACGTCTCTGAGTAGCCAATGCCTGTGAATTACTGGGTTTTCTACCCCGGCTGGTGGAAACGGACACTATTCCTGGCTTTGCATGAGCTTCAGGCGTCAGGCCCTCCAGCCTCTCTGGGGTGGCTTCCCAGCCCGGGACGTCTGCTCCCAGGCACGCGCTGCCCATGCCCTGCTGAATACTTGAGGGGCCCCCGCAGGTCTCTGGGGTTCTCTCTCTGAGCAGCTCTCTCCCCCCTGAGACTCTGCCTTGTGAACTTTAGTTGCCTTGGTCTCCTCTACCCCCAGCATTGTCTCATCAACTCAGGGGCTCTGTGGGCCCCACCTCACCCCCTTCCTGCACTGAGGCCTGGAAACGCTCTCAAGGAAGTGAGCCGGGCAGTCAGGGGGCTCTCCGATTGTTTCCCCAGCTCTCAGGGATCCTTGTTGCGCACTGCTTATGTCCAGTGTCTTGAAAACCATTGTTTCATGTATTTGTATCTGTTTTGTTTTGGTTTTTGGTTGTTTCAGACAGGAAAATAAATCTTGTCTCTGTTACTTCATCTTGGCCAGAAGTGGAAATCTGCCTTTTAACTTTGATGGACATTTTTTGAGATACAGAAACTTAAATGTTTTAAGTAGTGGAATTTACTGTTTCCTTTTGCTTCATGATATTTTCATTGTTTTTAAGCTTAGAAAATTGTTTCCCAGCACGAAAGCAAATACCTATGCATCTAAATCTCTCTCTATTTTTATTTTTAACAACTTTTTTTTTTCACGTTGAACTCTGTAATTCTTCTGGAATGTATTTTGGCATTTGGCGTGGAGTGAAAAATCTCATGACCTTGTTTTCCTCCCAAATGCACACCTAGTCACCTCAACCTCCTTTATGAAATATCCCTGCTCTAGTTCCTTGATTGCGGTGCCCCCGGACTCTTATGTACACATAGAATCATGTTGATAAACGTTGTAGAATAAAGTTTAAAGCCCGCAAAAGTAGAGGGTGTGGGGCTTATGAGTCATGGTCTCTCAGTTGAGCCCACTGGTTAGTAGCTGTGTGACTTTGGGACTTTGCTTAACCCTCTCTGAGCTTCATTGTGCTGTTCTGGAAACCCAGGTGATGAAGGTGTCCACCTCCTTGGCTGCCAGGAGGGTTATGGGGCAAAGGCCAAAGGTGCTCTGTCCGCCCAATGGCTGGTCTGCTGGGAACACTCAATATGAATTAGCTGTTTCCCCTCACCTTCAAAATCTGCTCTTGAGTCTCAAAATTTTCTTTGCTATTCCAGCCTATTTCTTCTTCCATATGAATTTTAGATTCATCCTGCCAAGTACCTCCCCACCCCTGGCCGACCCCTCACCCCCAAATGTATTTCATTAGAATTTTGGTTGAAAGATCTGGTAAACCTACCTATACAACAATTTGAGAAGAAATGATTTTTCTAAGAGTCAAACTTCCTATCTAAGAACTTGATGTGTTTTTTTCTTTTTTCCCCAAATTTTGTTTTTCTATTTCTCATTAAATTTTGTTATTTTCTTCCTACAGACCCCGAACATTTCTTAAGAGGGTTATTGCTGAGTATTTTTATGCTCTTCATTGCGGTTTCTGGGCTTTTTTGGTTTTGGGGGTTTTTTTAGATTTTTTTTTTTATTCTGCTGTATCTTCTAACTAGTTGTTGTTGGAAAATAAAAAAAAAATATTGATTTAAAATATGTACTTTGCATCTGGCTACTTTCCTGAATTCCCTCATTCATTCTGAAAGCTCTTCCGTGGACTCCCTCGGGGCTCCCAGGAATGTGGTATTTTGGTCCCCTCCTTTCCAGAAGTTATACATCTTGTTTCCGTTTAACATCTTTTGTATTGTCCTCGACTCCCAGACCAGGGCCGAGCAGTAATGGCAAAAGCAGGCGTCCTTGTTGGGTTCCTGTCTTGGACTGGAATGCCTCCCTGTTCCCCCAGCAAGCGTAGATAAAGGAAGTGCTTATTTATAGTTTTCTATAGTTTCTTGAGCTTTTGTTTTGTTTTGTTTTCAGAAATAAGGATTGACTTTTAGCAAATGCCCTTCCCCCTGTAGTTAACAATGATGAACTATTTAAGATGTCCCAGAAGGCAGAAATAAAAATAGGAAGAGACTTCATCTACCCACCCACCACTTAGCTTAAGAGACGAAACACGACAAATCTGTCCCTGTGCTCTGTGTAGACCCTCCACAATAGAATCCCCTCCCCTCCTGGGGGGAACTGTCCGTCTGAATCGTAGGTTCTGCATATCCAGGTGCATATGATTTTTTTTAATATAAAAATATTTTTAAAAATTCTATGTAAGTAATCTTCCTTTCCCAACATGGTGTCTTCCGGACATTGCCAGCAGTTGCTCATAGTTGTAGATAGCTGTTTTCATGGTGTAGAATCCATCCGAGTGTACCCCACAATTTACTTATATTTCTTCTGTTGATGAATGTTTGGGGTTTTCTAATTTTTTGCGATTACCAACAGTAATCTATGCCCAGCAGAGGAATCGCTGGACTGGTGGATACCCCCTTCAAGCTGACCGGGTGTGGCCTGCTCCTTACGAGCCGTCGTCTTGGTGCATCTTCTGTCCATCAGCACAGGAGCAGCGGGCTCCAGCGCTTGCCACCTTTAGACCTAATTTCTTACCTCTGCTTTCCACCTCAGCCCCTCCTGAGCCGCTGGAAACTAAGTTGCAGGCACGAGTCTCTAGGAACAAGACCTCCTGCATAACCACGCTGCTGTCACGCCACCGATGCAAGTGTCTCAAAATGTCCTTTACCAAGCAGGGCTCGTGAATTAAAGTTCATTGCCACATCTCCTTAGCCTCTTTCAATCTAGAACATTCCACCACTTTTTCTTTTTACACTTTTGGGTCAGTGACCGTTTTGAAGCATCTGGGCCAGGGGTCTTGAAGAGGGTCCTGCAATCCGGGTTTGCTGTTTCTTCATGGTTAGACTCAGGTTGGAGATTTTGACGAGAATGCTGCTTTGGGACGTTGTCTTCTTCTCGGCGCATCTCAGGCGGGGCCGTGGTGCCGACTCGCCTCCAACAGGTGATGCTACAGGCTGATTCACTGGTTAAGGTGGTGCCCACGAGCTTTCTCTATTTTCAAGGTACCGTTTTAACTTCATGAGTAATCAGTCAGGTGGCACTTTGAATATTCTAACTACCGTGAACTTCTCACTCAACGATCTTGGCGTCCACTGATGACCCTTGCCTCATTGATGACCCTATAATGACCCTATGATGTCAATGGTTGCAAAATGGCACTTTTTCAAATTCTACTATACCATCTCCATTTATGAGCTGGCGTTCTTTTGCAAAAGTGAGCTTTTCCTTCCCCTGACTGATTTTACATTTTGGTCATCTAATTTGTACTTTTAATTTGATTGCCACTGAATGCCTTTCACGCATGCGCCGACCATTCAGGTTCTCTCCCCCGGGAACTGCTTGCACAGCCCTTGCCCATCTTCTGTTCAGTCGCTGCCTTTCCCTGATGGTGCCCTAAGTTCCGTACAGCAGTGAGTGCAATTCTGTACCAGTGAGGTGGGTCACAATGCCTCCTCCCGAGAGGTGGCTTGTCTCTTTGCATGGCTTGTGGTGTCTTTTGATGCAGAGAAGTTCATTCACTAAAACCTTACTTTTTTCTTATTGACTGTATCAATCCCTAGTCTTATGGTTTGTGGTTATGTCTTGTTTAAGAAGTTTTCCCTGCCAGGAGAGCTTTCTGACACTCCCCATTGTTTTGTTTTGTTTTTTAAGTTGGAATGTTTTCTTTGTCGTATGCAGGTCTTTAAATGAGCAGGAATTGATTTTTGAGGGGATGGCATGAGGCAGGGCAACATTTTATTTGATTTATTCTCAACGGACATGTAGCTGTTTCAGCACCGTCTTTTCTCGGTTACCCGTGGCCCCACCACCAAGGCCCCCGTGTCGGGGGACCTCTTCTGTCTCTCCTTCCTGGGCCGTCTGGGAGCCAACGTCCCACCACCTTAGATGTGGGGGGACAGCCCACCCCCAAGCTTGGTCTGCTCTTCAAAGCCATCTTCACTTTACACAGCCCCGTTCCCTTCCCTTCCACATTAATTTTAGAGCCAGTTTGTCTATTTCTGTAGGAAGCCCTGTTGGAATGTGGTTGAATTGCCCTGAATTCATAGATTAATTTAGGAAGAATTGACATTTGTGAGATGTTGCATCTTTCTCTTGACAAAGATTCTCTGCTTGACTAAAATTTAGCCAGTCTTCTGAAACTTCTCCTGGGCTCACCTGTGCCCTTCCTCATAAAATCCTGTTTCAGAAATCCCTGCTGAGCCAGGGCAGCAAGAGCCGCCCCCCATGTCTGTTCACCCTCGGCATCTGGTCAGGTTCCTCGTCCTCCACCACCCTGAGGGGATGTCTGACCACCCTGGCCTGATCTTTCAAGTTCATTCAGCAAGAATCCTGTTCTGTCGGCTCAGCCGCTCCCCGACCCCTGGGGTCCCCTACCCCACTCCTTGGCTCTAAATTCCCGCTGGCCCTGCTGTATCAGAATTGAGCCCAGCCTCTGTCCCCCACTGCAAAGCCCCATCACAGTGGTTCCTGTGCCTATTTTGATGGTCCTGAATAAAGTCTGCCTTCCCGAGCTCTGACACGTGTCATTGAATAATTCATTCTCTCACACGCTCCTGGAACATAGTAACAATCTCCAGTGATTTAGGTTTTCTTTAATGTCTTGCAATAAAGTTTTACTTTTTTTGCTTTCTCTGTAATTGTCTTGAACGTCTTTTGTTAGATATTTTATGATATGTTTTTAAAATTTCCATTGTAAACAGTATCTTTAAATACTGCATTTCCTTACTCTTTGCTGCTAGTACATAAGGAGGCATCCAGTTTTTGTATCTTGTGCTCACGTGCAGCTGCACAGAGCTCTTCTCAAGTCTGAGAGTTTAGAATTGTAGATTCTCTTGGGTTTCCTTCAAGACAATTATGTGGTTGTGAACATGATGGTTTTTTTCCTTGCCTACCAGTCTCTTTAAAAAAAAAAAAGAACGACTTTCCTTTTCTTGTCTTATAGCTCCAGATGAACACCTGATCAGTTTGAAGTAGATGCTGGCAGCTGACATTCTTACCTTACTCTTGACTTAAAGGGAATCTTCTGATACTTCACTATTAAGAATAATGTTTGCTGTAGGTTTGTGAAAGATGCCTTCCTCAGCGTGAGGCAGTTCCCTTCTACTCTTAATTGGCTAAGAGTTTTCATGAATGGTGCTGTGTTTTATCCATTTTTTTTTTTGTGGTCTTTTAACTCTTTATGTGTTGTGAACATGTATCACTACATCAGTTTTCTGATGTAAAACTATCTTCACATTAAAAAGGACCCCCTTGGTCAAAGTGTAATTTTAAAGAATTCATAGTGCTTTTCGGTAGGAGATATTTAACTACTGTTTCAATGTCTTTAAAATGAATCAGTCTATTCAAGGTTTGTACTTCGCCTTGAGTCAATTCCATAAGTTATAGTTCTACTGGGAATTGGCCATCTTATTCAGTTTTCAAATATATTTTCATAAAGTTGTTTATGGTATTTTTTACTGCAAACTTAATCTCTACAATATCTGTAATTAGGTTTGTCTTTCCGTCCTAATACTGCTTGCTTGTGCCTCCTCCCCGTTCCGCCTCATTACCACGCCAGGCGTTGGCTACTGTACAAGCCCTTCACAGAGACGGGTTTTGACCTGTTGGTCTCCATTAATTTTGGGGTTTTGGTTAACTTGTTTATTATTATTTCCATGCTTCTCTTTTTCTTGATTTTAGTTGTTTGTTCATTTTCTAGTTCCTTAAATTAGATATAGAATTTATTCAAATTTGGATTTTTCCCCCTTTTCTGATATAAGCATTCAGGACCTGCCCCTGTCTCCCTCTAAGTCCTGGAGTTTTGACATGCGGCTGTCCCTCTCTCGTTCAGTTCTGCCTGCTTCCCGCCTTCCATTATGATGTCCTCTTTGATCCATGAGCTGTTGGGGCATGTTTTTACATTTCTAAACACGTGCTAAAAGAGTCACCTTCTGGGTAGGCTCTGACTGGGCTGACAGTGGGCTAGACATTCTTACCTAAACTGCGTTGAAACCTGCTTTAAGTCCTAGCCTATGGCCAGCCTTTGTCAACCCTTCCCACACATTCTCGAGTTTGCAGGCACAGCCTTCTGTCAACATCCACTTCATCAAGACTAATCGTTTGTCCACATCTTAGACGTCCTTCTACACATGTTTGGTCTCCTGGTCTGCCGGTTACTCTGGGATGTATACTGCAGTCGCAGATTCATCCATCTTCCCTGTGATAAAGCCATTTGCTGTAACCTCATCAGCATTGTGAATCACCCACCACTAGGGAGCTGAGCCCTTGGTCCGTGCGTGGTGGCTGTCTTTGTCCCCAGCACAGCTGTTTGCCCCCTGTCCATTCTGTGCTACTCAGGTGCCTTTCGGAACAAGGCCATGTAGCAAGACTGGTGATATTG
The DNA here is from genome assembly GCA_023783475.1 of Daubentonia madagascariensis. Classification (NCBI taxonomy): domain Eukaryota; kingdom Metazoa; phylum Chordata; class Mammalia; order Primates; family Daubentoniidae; genus Daubentonia; species Daubentonia madagascariensis. The sequence goes on along the minus strand of JAKFHU010001716.1, from coordinate 27,226 downwards.
GATCCGTGGATTCCATTGGCCAGTACATTAAAGTTTCCATCTTTGTATTACTGGAATAAAGCATACGTGGTCATACATAGTGTACTTAAACCTGCTGTATATAGACCTGTTGTGGGGGTTCAAGGAGGTGTGTGTGTACATTGGTGGGGGTGTGTGTTGTGTGTGTGGAGGTGCAAGGGCTTGTGGGGGTGTGGGGGGTGTGTGTGTCATGTCTGCAGGTAGGAGGGCATGTGTGTGTGCTTGTGTGTGTTTACGAATGTGTGTGGGAATGTGCCCACACAGGTAGAAGTTGTGTTTGTGAGAGGATCATGGGTGTGTGTGCATGGTGTGGTGTGCACTCACATGTGCATGTGCTATCTAGGGGTTCCATTTTGTCCTCAGGTTCCCAGCCAGCCCCATCAAGGACTGAAGGGGCGGCCCCCCCCCCCCTCCCCCGGTCTCCTCCCCTGGCCCCCACAGCAGCCTCCCAGACGTGACCACCCGCCCGAGAGCCTTGCTGGGGAGGCAGTTCTGGGCGCAAAACCCTCCTCTATGAATACTTTGCTGTACAAGGCTCTACGTCTTGATCCAATTTCTGTGATTTATATTTTCCATAATTCTATTTGGTCAGGATTTTCACATTTATTACACAGTTGTGCACTGTGCTCTCTTATAATATAGGAAAAACTATCTGTGTCTGCTGTGTTTGCTGTCTGGTGGGAAATGTGCTTTTCTGCATTCCTCTTGTCCTTGATACGTCAGGCTCCTCAGAGAGGAGCCTTGGGGTGCAGCCTGCGTGAGGGGTGCACTCAGCGTATGTCTCCCCTTTCTGGGGGTGTCTGCAGAGTCTCCCATGGCACTGGCCCCCCTCCATTCTGCCCCAATGGGCTTCAGAGCCAACCCAGGTGGGGCTTCTCAGACTGGGCAAAGACCCCCCTGAATTGGAGAGCTCAGGGTCCTGCGGCCTGGGGCAGGGGACAGAGGGGGTGTTCTGGGGTGAAAGCCACAGGCAGAGTCTGGGTGGGGCGTCTGGGCCCTGCGCTCTCGGCACTGTCTGGCACGGCCATAGCGGCAGGTGAGATGTGCTGGCCAGTCCTCTCCTGGGCTGGCGCCTGAGGTGGGCACCCACCAGAATGCTTCTGCCCTCAGGCAGCCCCCACCCTGTCTCAGCAGTCTCCCCGAGGGGCCCCGTTCACAAGTAAGCACACGCGGGAGGAGGGGAGTCTGCCAGCTTTATTCACAGACCCCAGGAGACAGGGACAGTGAGGACAGAGACACAGGGGGTGCTCCAGGATGGCCCCTTTGTCCCCAGGATTGTCACAGAGCCACAGAAGTAGCCTCGGCATGGGGGCCGGAGGATGAGGAGTGCTACGTGTGGGCCTGGGAGAGAGCGGGGGCTTAGGGTCTCTGCCTCGGGGAGCCTCTTCCACCCGTTTACTTCCAGCGCCCGCCGACTTTGCCTTTGGCGGGCGTTCCGGCCTTCTTGCTGCTGCAAATGGGAAGCAAATTGTTCTTGAGTGCCAGCGTGTCTGGCCGAGCCTGCTGAGGGCCGGCCCTGTGGACCCTCAGCCCTCACCGCTTTGCCCACCCAGACTGCTCTCGGTGAGGACCCGTCCCCGATTTCCCCTGGCACACACACCTCGCTACAGTCCAAGCAGTGCTGACTCACCTGTACCTGGCCTGGCTGGGGGCCTGGGCAGTTGGCGTGGTTAGGAGGGGGCTGCTGCAGCGAGCCAGGACCCTCTACACCTAAGGTGTCCTCCCTCAGCCTCCCCGCCCTGCCAGAGGGGCCCCTGCAGACAGGCCCCAGTGGGGAAGGCTGTCTTGGCAGGTGACTATCATCTTCCCAGATCCTCTGGCCTGGGAAGAGTTTCTGCCCCTCTGGGCAGCATCCTCTGGGGGCAGCAGTCCTCAGGGGCTGCCACGTTTGTCTGAGGCCCTTTGCACAGCCTGCAAACCCGGAGGGAGCTGGGTGCTGGTGAGATGCAAGGCAGGCGGGAGGATGAGAGCATTTGAGCCCGAGGAGGCCGGCTCCTTGCAGACCTCTGGCTGGTGAAGGCTGTGGCCTCACACATGTTCCTGAGCACCCTTACACGCATGCACATGCACACACACGTGCACATGCACACACATGTGCACATGCACACCTTGCTGCACTGCTTGCTTTCAAAGGGGCCTACAATGATCCCTGACCTCACAACAGGGACCAGGGAGGCTGTGTCCTTCACAGCCTCCCTTCCATGCATGGGGAGACATCCCTGGGAGCAGCAAGGAAGCCGGGCCCGTCGGAGGAGGGAGGAAATCCCAGCAAACATTGAAACTCCAGGGAGCCCCCGGAATGCTGGGATCCTGGGAGGAGTGTGAACTGGCCGCACATTCGCCTGCATACTCGAAGTCACCCCGGGCACCTGGGTACTGGCCCTGGGGTGGGTGGGCAGCGGTCCTAAAGGATCCCACTGCTCCCTGGGGACACAATTTCGTGGACAGAGGGGTCACCATCCTGAGAAATTGATGGTTTTGCTGAGTGTCACAGAGGGCTGGTGACAGCTTCTCAATGCCCGGCCAGGTCACTTTTAAGGTTGAATCACTGGTGGGACATCCAGGAACCCAGGCTGGCTTGGCCAGGCCACTCCCTGCAACCAGTGCCAGACACAGGGGAGGGTGTCCCAGAGGGCCCCACCTGGCTCCCTCCTCCTGATGCTGCCATCCTCCGGGGTGATGGTGTACAGGTGAGAAGGGAGGCTTTGGGCCCTGGCACGGGGCCTGCACATGCTGCCTGAGTGCCAGGCCAGGTTAGTCCGGTGACTGCCCTGCCAAGGCCGGCTGCCCTGGCCCTGGTTTAGGGGTCGGCTGAAATGGCCCCAGGTGGGGCAGGGCAGCCGGCCCATGGGACCTGGTGCCAGCGCAGAGCAGGGCGCAGCAAGACTACTCACTGTTTCTGGGCCTGGTCGATGCGGCTTCTGAGGTTGGTGATCTGCAAACAACACAGGTGACTTACTGTGATGGGCCCAGGAGGGCCAGGCGGGGCGTGGGCCGGTTGGATGCCCTTCCTCACCACAGGGCAGGCTGGACCGCAGTGCCCCATGCCCTTGTGCCACCACGGGGCACTCGGCTCCCTTACTGTGTCCTGGCTCCTTGGCCCTCGGGCGCATGGCTGTGACTCACTCTGGCCACCCGCATTGGCCTGGGCTCCCACACACACAGCTCCGGAGCTGGCCACTTACCTTCCAGACTGTGCAGGATGTGGGGCGGGGGCATGGAGTGGCCGGGTGGAGGGAGGCCTACAGGCCCCTCCTTCCCAGCCCCTCACTCCCTGCTGGCCATGGAGCTCAAGGCCACGTGGTGGCAGCCCTCCTGCACCCTGGCCCAGCTGCGCCCTCCTGGTGGGCCTGGCTAGTGATGAAGCTCCAGGGAAGGTGCAGCCCTTCCTCACCTGCCAACAAGGGCAGCTCAGGAGCCACCAGGCCACAGGCCCGAGGGAGGAGGTGGGGCAGGAAGGAGGCTCCGGGCCCCTGCCGCCAGCATCCTGAGCGACCCAGGTTTTTGCCATGCGAGAGGTTCACCGTGCACTGCACACCCATGAGCCTGGCCCATGGCGGGCTCCAGCTACTTACAACTTGGCCAGCATCTGCACTCTGGCCCGGACATTCATGATCTAGAAAGACCGAGACGGTTATGTGGCTGGATGGGCAGTGAGGCCTCAAGGCCCCGCGTGCACTGGGCTAGCCCGGCCGTGGCCTTCCAGGCTCTCTAAGCCCCTGGGGACCAATGTGGACCAAGTGTATCAGGAGGTGGTAAGTCCCTGACTCAGCTCTGGGGACAGTACGGTGAGGGGCCAGCCCCTCCAGGACAGCCTCAAGGATGAGGTCGGCATTGTCCCCGATGCCTGGGCCACTCTGGCCTGCAGGCACGTGTCTCCTCCTGGGACAGCTCTGGGAGGGGCACATTTGTCCTGCCTCTGTTAGAGGTGAGGAGACCAAGGCATAGGCAGATGGGGTGGCTTGCCCTGAGTGCCTGAGAAGGAGCGTGTGACCGTGGGAGATGCCCTGTTTAGAAGGCCTTGTGAGCAGGAACTGCCCTGCCCAGTGACCCTGGAGGGGCATGAGGGGTGGGCAACATGGCTTTGACGGCAAAGCTGGAGGCGTCTGTATTGACACAGAGTGCATTATCACATAAGACTGGCACCCTCACCCCCAGGCCCATGTGGGGGCTTCAGAGGGTGGAAGATGCCCGATGCCCCCGCCCCAGCTCCAAAGAGTGAACCGGTAAGCCTCTCTGACCCCCGCTCTGCCCTCTGTGGCAGCGTCCACCACGAAGGCTGCTCCCCTTCCTGAGCCCCAGGGCGCCTGCCCCTTCCCAGCGGTGAGTGGAGGAGTGTGTCACCCCTCTTGCCTGCTCTGGGGAAGCAGACATCTCGGGGGCAGAGGCTGTGAGGGAGGGACACCCCTGCACCAGAGGGACTTGGTGCCCCAGAGGTGAGCTCAGTGACCCTGGGGACTTCCCATGAGCCCTGGGGGTTCCGGAAATGGGCCCTGAGGCTGTTCTGCCGCACCCTCCCTCCTGACCGCCCTCACTGCAGGGTGCCAGGCTGATCGCTCAGGGTGGAAGACGGACTCCAGCAGGACAGGGCCATGGCCAGGGGCCAGTAGGGACAATGAGGACAGTGGGGACTGCCCACACAGGCTTCTCAGGGCCCAGGGCGCCCGGTGGGCAGGGGAGGAGGATGTGGCTGCAGGGAGGTGGCTGCCCGGCTGGCAGTGCCTGGACTCACGTCGTATCTCTGGCGCTTCAGCTTCTCCCCGTACTCGAACTTGTCAGTCTCAAGCTTGTACAGGGTGTCCCAGAGCTCCTTGGCCTTGTCCCTGGGGAGGTGGACAAGGTGAGGCCTGGCTGTAGAAGCCCCACAGGCAGGGTCCAGGCCCCCGCTGTCCTCCTGCGGCCACCACGGAGTGGGGCCTCCACGGCCTCGGAAAGGGCAGCACCACCTGCCCGGGCTTCCCGCCCTGCCGCCACTCGCGTTGCTGGGGCAGCCCCCGGCCCCCGCCACCCTCACCTCAGTTTGTCGTCACTGAGGTGGTCGATGTTGAGCGGCTTGCGTCTCTCAGCAAGAATCTTCTTCTTCATCTCCCGGGCTGTCTGCTTCTTGCCTCTCTTCTGGTCAGCCTGGAGGGGGACAGGGCCCAGCAGAGCAGCCTGGTCTCAGGAGGGCCGGGTGGCAGGCGGCAGCAGGCTGCCCCCTGGCTCTGAGTGCCCACACACACCTTGGCCAGGTAGCTGCTGTAGTTGGCTCCCATGGAGGACAAAGCCTTCTTCTTCTTCAGGTCATCCTCCGCTTTCCTCTTGGCATCCTCCTCCTCCCTCCTGGCTTTTTCCTCCTGTGGAGACCCCGTCCCCAAGCCCCTCAGGGGTGGGACGAGGGCAGGCTCTCTGGGCAGGCGTCAAGGACCCGCCCTGGCTTAGAACTTGCTGGAAGGAAGCTAGTCCGCGCCTTGACCATGGCGTGTTGGGGACCCAGGAGGGGGCCAAGACTGCTTTTCAGGCCTGGAGCTCATGCGGGGAGGCTCCCGTCACCGCAGTTGTTCGCGCTCGCCTTCTCCGGCGAACCTCTGCGCCGCCCTCGCACGCGCTTCCCTGTGCCAAGGACGTAGCAGCCCCCGCCGCCCCCAGGTCCACCAGCCTCCAGCGAGCCCTGCCCGATCTCTCCTTGGAGCGCACTCCTCCTCCTCCTTCTCCGGCTCAAAGGCTGTCATGAACTTGGAGCTCCATGAGTCCTGTTCGGCGCTTCCGGAGTCCTAGGGCGGGGAGGACCCTCTGGCCGCAAGAGCTGGGAGTGGCAAGGGGCCCTCTGTCCTCCCCGCATCCCCATGGCTGCTGTCCTCCTGGGGCCCTGGCACAGGCAGGAGGTCGTCCTGTGTGACTGGCTCTGCCTCTCAAGTGCCCGCTGGCTGGCAGAGAGGCCTGTGCTGTTAGACACCAGAGGTGGGTGATGTGTGGATGTGGGGGTGGTGATGGGGGTGGAGGAGGGTGGTGGGTGGGGATGGGGGATGGGTGGGTGGAGGGTGGATGGATGGAGGGTGGGTGGATGGGTGGGTGTATGGGTGGGTGGTGGAGGCAGTGGGGTGGGTGGGTGGGTGGTGGATGGATGGTGGGTGGGGGTGGAGGTGGGTGGAGGGTGGGGATGGTGGGTGGATGGATGGGTGGGTGGATGGTGGTGATGTGGTGGGATGTGGGTGATGATGGGTGGGTGGATGGTGGATGGGTGGGTGGATGTATGGTTGATGGTGATGGGTGGATTGGTGGGTGGGTGGATGGGTGGGTGGATGGGTGGATGGGTGGGTGGATGGATGGGTGGATGGTGGGTGGGTGGATGGACGGATGGGTGGGTGGATGGGTGGGTGGGTGGGAGGGGGGATTGGTGGATGAATAGATGGGTGGATGGGTGGGTGGGAGGTTAGATGGGTGGATGGGTGAGGGATTGGTGGAGGGCTGGTGGGTGAATGGAGAGAAGAAAGGACAGGAGAGGAGGGAAGAGAGGTGTCTATTCTTAGGGGAGTATCCTCTGGTCCAGGAGTGAATTATGGTAGAATTGCCTGGAACCAGGAAGCCCCTCTCTGTCTGCTTGGGAGTAAATGGCCTTCTGAGGCCTAACCTGGAACCAGAAGGCTGGGGTTTGAGGGTAATGACTGTGTTGATCTGAGTCTCACAAACTTACATCGAAGTCCACTTTCTCCCCTTCTGGGATCTTAGGAGCAGTGGGAAGTCTGAAGGAGAGAGAGGGGCTGGTGAGCAGGGACCACTGGAGACCTTCCTGGAAGGGTGGTCTGAGCCCACTGTCCCCAGCTGCAGGCCCTCGTGCCCTCCTGCCCCGCACCTGGCTGAGGGCACCTTGCGTTAGGGCACGTGGCCTGAACTTCGTATCCGATTTCTAACCTGCCCTCTCGGGAGTGGCTTGGCCCCTTCAAGAAGGTTCCACCTTTCAGTGCCCCCCTGCTCGGCAGCTTTTGGACACCACAGTGCTGCTTCACCCCACCTTCCCAGGAGGACACCTTGGTTTCTTTCTCAAACAAATGAACAAATGCAGCCAGCCCAGTCGGACCAGAAGGCCACGTGGCCATCGCAGACAGTACTGGCCTCTTTGGTCAGGATCAGCTGCTTTGGCCCTTCGTGTTTCTCTGGCCACTCTTTAATCTTTCTTTCTGGGGGGCCAGAGGAAGGAGGAGGGGGCTGGGAAGAAAGTACTTTGAAGAGGAAGTGGGGCCCCTCATCTGGCTGGGGTACGACCCCTCCTCCCGCCAATACATTCCAGACAGAGCAAAGAGTTAAAACAACAACAATTTTTTAAAACAAGCCATAGAAGAAAGTGGAACTGAATATTGATCAAAAACTGGAATAGGAAAGGATTTTCTAAGCTCCAAAGCACCAGAAGGTCCCTCTAAGGCAAGGACAGCCAGATGACTCCACGCAAATGAAAAACTTATGCATGTGAAAAAAGCAAAAATTGAAAGGCAAAAAAAAACACTTCACCCAAAAAAGCCAGACTGAAAAAATATTTTCAGCAAATACAGAGAAGACTTATATCCTTATGCAAACTGATGATTATGAAAACACAGCGACGCCTCCACCATTAGATAAATGAGCACAGAGCATAAGTACCAATTCCCAGAGAAGAAAGACACCAGTGAACAAACACATGGGAAAGGTTGGCCCTCCAGTGAGCAGAGGAATGCAAAGTGCAGCAACCGTGCAAGGCCGTTTCCCATCCATCAATGGCTGGGATGTAAAAGCATGTTTCTGTCCTCGGGTGAGGGGGTGTGGGGCACAGACCCGCTCACATCCCACGTAGGAGGCGGCGTTGGCCAGGCCCTTGTGGAAAGCAATTTGGCAACGGATGCCAAAGTCTTAAGAACATTCATACTCTCTGACCCAGTAATTCCAGTTCTGGGAATGTGGCCTAGGGAAATAACCCTAAAGACGGAAAATGCTTTCCACCCAGTGTTATTTATGATAGTAAAATATTGGGGAAAGCCTACTACAGGGGAATGGTTAGGAAAATTATGGTTTGTCCAATTGATGGAATATTATGTGGCCATTCAAAATATTTAAAAAGACTATGTAAAAACATGGAAAAATACTTATGAATAGTGCTAAATTTTAAAAAAGCAGAATTCAAGGTTGTATAGACAGTATGATGTTTGAAAAACAGCGCAGAGTTTAAATCTTTTTTTCCGAGCCCTATGTGTGGAAAACAGCAGGAAGAAATAAAAAGCCTTATTTCTTCCTACTTTTTTTCCACAGTCTGGCTGGCTGGGTGGGAGAATTATAGATTATTTTTTTTCTTCATTTGACTTTTACGTATTTTCCAAATTTTCTTTAATGAGGTGTTTTATTTTCATAATGAAAATACAAACAATTTTTCTAAAACGAGAAAATATCTCGTGATCGGCATGACTTTACTTAAAATCGCTGAAAAATAAACAGCAAAGGATGGACACGCACTGGCTACGCCCTTGACATGTCTGCACTGTTCTTGCAAATCTGTGATGTCCCTGAGTGGGAGCAGACAACGGGCGTGTGCCGACATGCTCCAGAACCCCAGGCAGGGCCCTCAAACGGGGGGAAGGGGGAGTCTCCCCAAAATCGCTGTGGACTTGTCAGTACTGATCAACACGGGCAGTGGACACGCTGGACTGAAACGGATCTCTCTGAAATCTCACATGTCGGTGCGATGAGGGCAAGACCCTCCAAAAGAGAACTGCTCCCTGAAGGGGCTCCGCAGCCCCGGGGCAGGGAACTATGCGGGACACCGTGAAGGTGTCATTCTGAAGGGGGCTCTGGGCTGAGACCTTCCTCCCTCCTACCTCCTAGCCCGCTTTCACGTCTATTTTCACACCTAGGGTCCTGGGAGACCCCGCAGTGTGGCCGGGCTCAGTGAGGTCCTGAGGGGCTTGGGGGGTTGTGGCCCCATCCCCCGCACCCCCTGCTTCCCCTTCCCTCCCCAACTCTTCCCCACCCATAGCACCCCTTCCTTCCTTCCTTGGTCAGTAGCCTCCTCCTGCAGGAAGCCCTCCTTGCCTACGCTGGGGGACCTGGGGCAGAATCACGCCCTCCTGGGCCTCTGGAGTCCATTTCCCAGGTGACCCTGGTGCCTGTCAGTCCCACACACCTGGGCTTCTCCTCCAAGCACAGGCTCCAGGCTTGCACCCGGCCTGCCCCTGGGCACCCGCCCCCCACACACTCAGCGTGCAGCCCTGCCCGGGCCCCGCACTCACTTGGGTCTCGGCTTCTCTTCTGGTCACCGCAGCACCAGCGTGGAGGGGGGGAGAGAGACGGGTGAGCGTGGACTTGCCCTGCAGCGCCGGGCCTGGGCCCAGGACACCTCACTGGGGGCTCCCTGGGCCCCGTCTGGGGGCCGCCTGCCTCTCCGGCTGAGCTCACCATCCCCCCACCTCCCGGAAACAAGAGGGTCCTGCCCCCTCCAGGCCTGTGAGCCCCTGGTGTGCCCGCGGAGAAGACCTCGCACGGGGGCAGGGGCAGGGAGAAGAGGAAGACAGAGAAAGGACAGCGCAGGGTCTTCAGGGGCAGGAAGGGGAGAAGGAGGAAGGAGGGGACTCCGAGGACAGGGAGTCGGCAACAGGGAAAGAAGGGGCTCAGGAGAAGGCACCCCGACAGGCGCCAGGGCCGCTGGCTGGTCCCCACTGGCTGCCTTCCGAGGCCCAAGGCCCCCATGCCAGGCGGAGCGGAGGGACGGACAGCCCGAGGGAGGCACGGCAGGCCTCTCCTTCCGTCGTGGGCAGGGCCGGGGGGCTCTAACCTTCCAGGTCCTCCTCCGGCTCCTCCTGTGTGGTATCTTCGCGGCAAAAGGCACAAGCGCACGTGCGAGAGAAAAGCGGGTGTGGCTGCAGGGGGTGGCAGGGGTGGCGGGCAAGGGCGCTTTCGCCTGGACCTTCCCTTCCCCGTGTGCACCTCTGCCTGGCCCCCAGCAGTGCCCCAGCTGGGGCTAGAGAATTGCCATCTGGGGACGGGCAGGAGGAGCGGGGTGCACAGGGGACCCCCGCCCAGAAAGCCTGGTGAAGAGTGGGTGGGAGGGATGCAGAGACCTCACTCGGCAGGGCCCTGGGCCTGTCCCCTGGGCCTGTCCCCTGGGTCTGGCAGGGCTGACCTTGGAATCTGAGACCCTCCCTGACATGGGAAACTTCCAGCAAGGGTGGGCTCAGCTCTTTGCCCTTGGGCAGTTCCTGAGGGCCTGACTGGGGCCTTCAGGGTCCGGTTGAACCCCGCGAGTCACAGATGATTGTGTTAATCCAGTCTCTCGGCCCCTCAGCCTGTGAAAACCTCTGTCAGTGAATTTACGTCCAGCCCCTCGCTAGTCTCAGCCTGTGGCGCCCCCGCCTGAGTTCAGAATGTCCACTGTGGCCCCCATCAGCGGGCCGAGAACCTAGGCCCGACCACCCCGAGGCCTGGGGCTCCTGACTTGCCGGCAACTCCACTCTCACCCCAGCAGGCTCCTCTCCTGAGGCTGGGCACAGCCCTGGAGTCTGCCATTGGCCTGGCAGCACCTTGCCCCCGCCGTCCCCCAGTCCTGCTCTGGGCCTTAGGTGGCAATGACAAGGTCCTTGACACATGGCGGCCTCCATCCTCTCTCTGCCCGACCCAGGAAAGCCTGGCTGAGAAAATGTCTTTGACCATGAGTACCTGCCTCTGTACCTGGTCAGCGCCGGCAGGCCCTGACCTGGGGGTGGGGGTGGGGGTCCCGCCTGGCCAGCCCCTCGCTGGCGCACTTAGCTGGGGCTCCCTGCGCAGCACCCTCAGCTTGTAGGTCACTCAGTTGCCTAGGAACCGGCTGCACACTGCAGGGAGCCCCCGGGACTGTGCCACTCAGTCCTGCAGGTTGGCCTGATGTCCTCCTCTCCTAACACCTTGGGAGGTGTGAGCCATGGGGGTGCCTTGGAGCAGGAACCTGGCAAGGGGGCCAGCAGGAGCAGCTGGGTGTGAGCCTGGACCCCTCCCTGCTGGAAGTAGCGCCTGACCAAGGCCCGCAGGGGTTGGGAGTAGGACGATGGCGGGGTGGGCTTATGCAGAGCTGTGGGGAGACAGCCACGCAGCAAAGCGGCAAAGCTGTCCTGGGGCCCTGACTCCCTGCTCCTGCCCCCAGCCCTTTCCTGTCCATCCGTCTATCCGTTGGGTCTGTCCCCTACTGTCTGGCCTCACTGCTGGTTCCAGAGAGGCCCTGGTGCCCCATGAGCCCACAGGCTGTCTTCTGGACACCTTCCGCCTGTGTGGCCTGGGAGTCCACCCCTATCTCTGTCCTGCATGTCCCTTCTTGTATAAGCCAGGAAAGGAAGACTGTGGCCCGGGTCGTGCAGGGGTCAGGCCCGGCTGGGGGAGCCCTGCAGCCCCACTGGGGCTGTGAATGGAGGGGCCCCGACCTGAGTCTGCAGCTCCCTCACCTCCACCCAGGGTACAGCCAGCCCTGCTGCTGGGGAGGACAGGCCCACCCAAGGGCTGCCTCACTCCCGGGTATGTCTGGCTCTGGCTCAGGCGATGGGTGGGATGCTGGGGCCTGACTGATTGCTCATTTGCACGCATGGCCCCTGGCTGTTCCAGTCCCTGAAGTCCCCACCTTGGGCCTCAGCCCGAAACTTTCTGCTTCACCCCGCTTGCCCCTCCCTCTGTGCTTCCCTGCTCCAGCTAGATAACAGGGGCAGGCCCTGCCTTTCCTCCTCTGCTCTCCTTCACCCGCCCTAGTGGATCCAGAGGGTCCCAGTGGACCCAGCATCACCCTCCCAAGTCCTGCTCTGCACGCAGGCTCCAGGATGGCCATGCCCCACCTTCCACCTTCCTTCTGGTAGCCCCAAAGGGGCCCCATTGCCCCCAAGCCCCTGAACACTCTCTGCCAGGGAGATAAGGAGCAGGCCTGCACCCTGTCAGCCAGTCCCACCTGAGCCAGGGTCCCCACTCTGTCCCCACCCAGAGGCCAGAACAGGGTTGGTCAATGGTGGTGAACGTCAGTCACGAAGGGCAGGTGAGGGAGAGAGGAAGAAAGGACAGAAGGGAGGAAGAGCGGGGCTCTGGCTTGGAGCACTGGGGGCACCGCGTACCTTCTTGGACTTCCTCTGCAAGGCAGCACCATGGAGGGGAGAGGGGCGGGAGGGAGAGAGAACCAGTGTGAGTGGTGGGGCACAGGAGGTGGGGCACAGGAGGTGGGGCAGGGGGGGTCAGGGGAGGGGTAGCAGGGTCTGAGCAGAACCAGGGTGTGAGTGGGTTACGCGGCCCTCTTGTTCCTTCTCGGCTCCTGTGCACACCCACACTGGCCACATGTGCCCATGTGGCATTGAAGTCATGTCACATACCTGGTTCATGAACTTCATGGGCCAAGGAGGGCCGTGGAACAAGAGGCAAAACCGTGGGTCAGAGGTCAAAGGAGAAAGGAATCCGAGGTTAATGGAAAAACAGCCCAGCGCCACTCGAGGCCAAGGGGTGGGGCGCATTCGGGAAGCAAGCAAGATAGAGTTAGCCCAGCGCTACCACTGCCCCGGGCCCACGCCCCCAGATCCTGCCCCACGCTCTCAGAATCTCGGGGCAGGAGGGGCCTCAGAGACCTGAGTCCACCCGAAACATGTCCTACCCCACAGATGGGGAAACTGAGGCTCAGGGGCTAGTCTGGGATGCTGGCTCTTGCTTTTGTTGTGATGCCTCATGACTGGTCTGGCTACAGGGATCTGTCCTTGCTCCCCCCACCTCCTTTCTGTCCTGGGCCCCCAGAAGGGCTGCCATGCCTCTGGCTGGGGCTCCAAGGCCCGTGCATCGGGCTGCAGCCTGGTCGAGTGGCACTAGAGGCTGCAAGGGCAGAGCTGCAGCCCAGGGAAGCAGAGCCTCAGAGGGCCATGGGCAGTACGCCCAGGACACCCCATTTCCTGCATCCCAAGAGTGGGGCACCTACTCCCTTTCTTTCCCGCATGGGGTTGTTTCCAGCCTCCAAAGGAGCTGACATCCCCAGGTGCAGGTGGCGGCTCTGTCTAGTGATCTGAGCATGGGTCCCCAACTTGTCCCCCCACCTCATCTGGCCACACCCAAAGAAGCCCCACAACAGAGGGTTGTCACAGGGTCCTGCTGGGGGCTGACAAGGGGATGCCCAAGGGAGGCTGGCTGGGCTGGGCTGGGGTACTGACCCCCCACAGCCAGGCGCAAGGGCTCCACCCCCATCTGCCTTCCCTCCCTGAGATCTGGCCCAGCCCAGGGTCAGACGCCACCCTGGACTCTCAGTTTCCCACCCTGGGGAAGGGGGCCAGGCTCAGCCTACATCTGGCCCCGCAGTGTCCCCACCACCCCTGTGCTCAGGGCACCCTCCCAACCTGAAGCCCAGCCCCCTCCAGCCTGGGGAGCCCATGTTCCTGGTCGGAGAGCCCCTGGGTGTGTTCCGTGGACCTGCGGGAAAGGGTCCCACCCTTGGGGGCCCGGGCCCTCCCTGGTCAAGCATCGCCATGGTTAGTGGGTTACACGGGGACCACATGTGGGGGCCCCTTGGCTGACTGGTGCCTCTCAGCTTCCCTGCCCCTCCCCCACCCCACACAGGCTCCAGCCAGGCCCCGGGCCCCACATGGGGACCAGAAGTCCTGTGTCCTCGTACCTTCCTCATGGACTTCTGCAGTGGAGGAGAGCCAGGGCGCGAGGGCCGCAGAGAGGAGAGAGGAGAGGGTTAGACGGGAGCACACGGCACGTCCTTAGAGGCAGGGGCTGGGGGCCACGACCCCGCGGAGCATCATCGTGGGGGTGGAGGCCAGTGGGGCAGGAAGGCTGGGAGGGTAGGCATGGGGGCCGGGGTCCTGGACCCCACTTACCTTCCTCCTGGGCCTCCTCTGAGGGTGGGAAAAGCCAGAAGCCGGAGGCGGCGGGTGGATAGAGAGGGAGGAAAGACAGTCATTAGAGGGGCACACTTGGGGTGACGAGGATAGGAGGCTGGCCCGCCGTGGCCAGCCTGGGGAGCAAGGACTCCCACGAGCAGAGTCCGCCCCCGCAAGGCAGCTCGGCTGCCTCGGGGCCTCAGGGCGGCCCAGCCTGCCCTGTGCATTGAGGCTACAACTAAGTCTCACTCTGCAGGTGATGGAAGAGAGGACAGGGACAAAGCCCAAGTGTTTCAAGAAAACCCTGTGCTGATGGGCCTATTCCCGACTCCAGGGAATGTCCCCTTTAGGGCGGCCTCTGAGTGTGCCTAGAAGCAAGCTGGTACTGACGGGTCTTCAAAGACACATGCCATGGCCACCCCAGGGCCACGTTTCCCGCTCAGAAATGAGTCTTTCCACCTTTTCGGCAGAAAAAAGAGATGTTTTGCTCACGTTGTTAGGGTAGCCAAGTGTTTTCAAAATATTTTGAAAACGCAGCACCCAGAACTCCTCTGCGTTCCCAAGCTGAGTGAGTGCCAGGGGTTCCGCAGCAGTGCCCGTGGGCCTGAGCACCGCCGCTCCGCACCGTTCCCAGGTGCGCCTGCGCCCGGCGCTCCCTGCCCGCCCACGCCTGCCCGGGCACGCCGGAGATGCCCGCGGGCCACACCCGGCCTCCGCGAGGGAGGGGGCTCCGGATCCCAGCCGCGGTTACGGCGGGGGTTGGGGGTGGTATGGAGAGATGCTGAGAGAGACAGAGGTGGAGACAGAGACAGAGAGATGCTGAGAGATACACAGAGAGACAAAGGGGAAGAGACCCACAGAGACACTGAGAGAGACACGGGAAAGGAGACAGAGAAAGACGTTGAGACAGAGCCCAGATGCGCTGGCAGACAGGAAGGGCCACACACCAAGCCACTTGACATCAGCACGAGTGCGGGTCTCAAGGCGAACCCCAGCGAGGCCACACCTGGGACACAGGGATGGAGAAGTGTTAAGGAACAATCAACAAGTGCATATTAAGTGATTAAGGAGATGAGAGGTTAGTGATGACTTAATTAATGATTAAGTCATTAATCACTAACAAAACGATTGCATCGTTAATTGTTAATCAAATCAGTGACCCGTGCTGTGCTGGCTGTTAGTAATGAAGTAACGATGAGGAAGAGGGAGAGTTAACGCCTAGCCCAAGGGGGACCGGGGAAGGCCCGGGTGGGGGATGCAGGTGCCAAGCAGGAGAGGGGTGAGGTTCAGAGGAGGGAGGTCTGGGGGGGCCTCGGGGGTAGCCAAGTTTACCTTCCTCTTCGTACTGCTCTGCACCGGATAGAACAAAGAGAAGAGCCTCGTCAGAGGGGCCAGCGTGCCCACACCCAGGCAGTCCAGCAGCTTCCCCTGGCCAGGGTGGGGGCCAGGGGGGCCTCAGACCCAAAGGGGGCTGCTGGTGCTGGAGGGGGCCAAGCCGCTGGTGATGGTGGCGGCTTTGGGGAAGGGGCTGTGTGCACTGGGTGCCCACATCCTACTGCGGGCGCTGAGGGACACCGAAAGGGACAGGATGGGGAGATCCCCCAGGCCCCTCGGGGCCACCCGCCCTCACCGACAGCTTCGCAGTGAGCCAGGGGTGCACAGGCCTGAGGTGTGACCCCATATCAGGTGCCAGGCCATTTCCAGAGGGGTCATTCTGAAGCCCACCCACAGAATGTAGCAAATCTAGGGCTCCCAGGCCAGGGGGCCCAAGGGAACTCCTGCCACCCACACCCACCCCCCTCCACCAGTGCGGCCTTTCTATCTAGTGGTGCCAGTGAAAAGAGAACAGCTGGGACACTTACCCTCGACCTGTTCACTGCGAGGCGAGGACGTGGGGGGGGAAAGAGAGAGGCTTTGCTGGGTCAGGTTTGTGGCAAGCGTCAGCGTGTCCTCTAGACGCTGCACACAAGCCAGGGGCCAGGGTTCCCGGGCTGGGCGGGGACGCGGCCACTCAGACTGGTACTCACGCTTCCTCGTCAGACATGGTGGGGCTGGGTTGTGTCTGCAGAGCGAGAAAGAGGGATCGAGAGGAAGCCGGGGTTGCCTGGGTTTAGAAGTGCTGGGGCCGGGGGGGATGGGCTCTCGGAGCGAGGGTTGTGAGGGGAGATCCATGGACAGGGGTCAGGCCCAACTCTGCAGCCTTGGGCGTGTCCACCTTGCACACCGGGGGCCTCCTCACAGCCCCCTGCCAGCCCCAGACTCTGATCCCCTGCCCTGGCTCCAGCCCGGAGCTGCACGGGATGTTGGACGGCCGCGGCATCCACCCCCACCCGGGGCAGATGTCCTCTCTGTGGCATCCGCGAGGAGGGTCACCGGAGTGCAGAGTGCTTGTCAAGGCCAGCGAGGGCCTGTCCAGCCTGCGATGACTCTGGCAAAGTCCTGCTGATTTGAGCTAGAGCCGGCCTCTTGGTGGTCTCTGCTCAGTGGGCCTAGGCTGGGGAGCTCCCTGGGAGCTCCTAGGTGACAGAGCCAGGTTCCACAGATGGGCAATCCAGACCTTCTCTGCCCTGCCTGCCCTCCAGCCCCCGTGAGGACCCCTCTTCCTGTGTGGGCCCAAAGCTCCCTCCTGTGCCTCATGGCATCCTTCGAGGGCCACGTGTTTTTATGCGGTGCCCCAGAGTCTACTATGTGTCCCCCACAACCCTCTGAGGAGCCCTCTTCCAGATCCCAGAGCAGTGGGCTCTTCCATCTCCCCTTCCCCTCCAGACTAAGCCCCCGAGCTCATTGGGGCCAGGGTCTGGATGTTTCTCTGTGTGCCCCCCACCCTGTGCCTGTGTGAAGTGCACTGTGCTGCATGAGCCCAGTGGACAGCACCCTGTTTTCCTCCCTGCTTTCCCAGGCCTCATGGATACACTTGAATTTGTCATTGTCCATGGGGAAGTTCTATGCCCGGGACTGGCTGCCCATGTCCAGGTGCGGAGGCATCAGGCCAGTGTGCTTGGGGACCATCTCTGCGTGAGCTGGCCGCTGCACACGCCTGGGGCCTCCGGGCCGGGCCTGGGAACGCTCACAGCTGCATCAGCATGTTGGCCCGGGGTTTTAAAAAACAAAGATCATTACAACACATTACAGCTTACTTGAAGACAATAGTTATGGTCCCCCCAGGGAGCTTTGTATAAGAAAAACAACCGTTCATCAGCTAAAAATGCATTTACATCCCATTGCTAAGGTGGGAACTGTTTTCCAAACCCACTGTCAAAAATGTTAATTTTCCCAGAGCAACTTAAATCCATGCAAGATTAAGCAGCAGATATCTGCAAATCCTCTTCCAGGGACAGTGCAGCTCTTTCGCATCTCAGAGCCTCTGCCCGGGGCTCTACTGACCCCCTCAAGTTACAGCCTTTTGTCAGCCCTGCAGCAGGGCCGGGGGCTCAGTCTTCAGTCAGCCAGGCACCGTTGCCTAAAGCCCAGCTAAACCCTGCGCCCAGGGGCCCCCAGCTCTGGGGTTCCTTCTTTGCCCTTGGGTGCCACCCTCTTAGCTGGTTCAGGCCCCAAATCTCGTGGCCTCCTTCAGGGCCACTCTCTGAAGGGTGGGGGGCCGCCTGCCTTGCTGTGCTCACCCCGACCTCAGCAGGGCCAACACCTGCTAGCTGTGCAGGAAGGGGTGGCTATGGCATGCACCCAGGGGTGGGTTATTTATAAGGAGCCAGTGGCAGCTGAGGTGCCCAGAAATAGGCACCAAAATTAGCAAGACACCTCTGCCCAGAAACTCAAGACGGCAGGTTGGGGGGCTGGAGAGCAGCCCAGCCCTCCCGGGCTCCTCCTCTGTCCTTGGGCACCCCGGCCAGCCTCAGTGCCTCCACCTTCTCTCCTGTCCCCCCGGGCCAGAGTCCACATGGGCACCCACAGGTGTTCTGGGCCCCCAGGCAGGGTGACCCTCGAGGCCCCCCACTTGAGGCAGCAAAGGCTGACTTCTAAGTGGGGAAACTGAGGCACCGGCTCCTCTGCCGAGTGCCTGAAGGCAGCACAGGGCTGCTCTGTTCCCCCCATAGTGCTGTGTTAGATCCTTGTAGCCGGGGCAGGGTTGGTGGTAGGGTGTGCTGGGGGGCAGTGAAGGGCACTTCGACAGCTGAGAAGGAAACAGTTGTCCAATTTAATGTTCTTCTCTCAGAGGGTGCATGAAAATAGCCTGTGAGGTCAGCTTCCTTGGGCACACATGCCCTCCTGCCCTCCTTCGAAGGTGGCTAGGCCCAGGGTGGGGGCGAGAGGCTCTGCGCTCACCCGCAGTGGGCCCTGACCACGCCCCGGCCCGACTCCCGGCTTGCCTCATGTCCTCCCGCGGGTCCCGTGGCTTCAGGAGGGTGCTGAGCCCTGGTCAGACGGCACACAGAAGGGAGATGGTATCCAGGGCAGGGGCCTCTTAACACCTGCTTCTCCCGGCCACAGGCAAGGAGGACCGAGCCAAGCTCCCCAACACCCATCCTGCGTACTCCTGTCCAGGAGCTCTGCACAAGGGACCCCCCGCAGATTCACTCCTGGGGTGACCTTAGACCAGCCCCCGCCCCTCTTGCCTCAGTTCTTGCCTCTACAAAAGGTTCGTGTTTGATGTGGTGTTGGCCTTCCAGGGCCAAGGGCCTCAGCTCATAGGAGCTCTGTGGAAAGACCGGGTGGGCCAAGGACCTTCATGGCAGCCGCGTCACGGCAGGCAGCCCTCGGAGCTCGGGTGGCAGCTTCCTCCCTCACAGTCCTTGCCTCTCCTGGCTCCTGCCTTGGGGTGATCCCTCAGCCCTAGGGCTTCCCCAGGGACCCCACCTTCCTCCTTCCCTGGCCTCCCATGCCCCTGCATCCTAGTTTGGGGCCATTTCTTCCTCGCCCTGCCGATGCTCGGAGAACATCATGGCACAGTGTCAGGATCCCAGACTGTTGGATCCTGTAGAGGCCACCTGGGTACCTGAGCCACCGCACTTGGACTTGGGGCGCTTGGCATCAGGCTGACCCAGGACCTCGTGCCCAGGACCCAGTGTGGCCCTGGAATGCAGGGCCAGCCCAGTGCAGGCAGGAGCCCCTTCCGCCCCCCTGGGCAGCTGCTCTTGCCTGTACCAACCTGTGGGCTGAGTCTGAGAAGGGCTGGAACTCCCTGTGGACAGGACCGGTGCAGCACTGCCTGCCCGCCTCACACCCTCGTGTTATAGTGACATTTGATCTTGCCCAGCAGCCCATTGGCCAGTGGTTGGGTGGCTGGGGCGTGGGGGGCTGTACCCATGCAGGCCCCTTACCAAGTATAGGAATGGCCAGCACAGGAGGCTGAAGGAGGCTGGGATGGAAGGACGTGCGGGAGAAGGGAACAAGGTCCTCCAAGCTCCCCAGGAGGTGTCAGCTTCTATTTTTATGCCAAGCAGCGGGCACATTCTTGACATGCCGAGGAGGGAGCAAGACAGTTGGGTGGCCCTGGGGGAGGGTGTTCAGGCTCTCCTTGGGCCAAGCTGATGTGGGTTCCCCAGAGCTGGGCCCCAAGCTCCCCAGTGCCCTTCCCCTTCTCTCTGAGGTATCCCGTGGGAGCTGACATTTTGCCCAGGAAAGGGGTCTGCACAGACAGGGTCCCCTCACCGCTCCTGGCACAATGCCCCAGGCCCACCCTGTTCCCCCACCACAGGGAGCTGTGAGGTCCTGGAGTACCCCATGAAACTGAGGACTCTGAGTCATGAGACAGGCCCCATCACCTCTGAGCCCCCCGTGAGGCCAGGCCTGTCCCTCTGGGTGGACACAGTTGGGGCAGGCAGAATAAATGCACAAGAGAAATCCTAGGCCCGGCTGCCATTTTGTGTCTGTGGCATCTCCTGCGCTGGCTGGTGCCTTCTGAGGCCAGCGGCTGAGCCTGGGAGCCCCCTGTCTGGAGTTGAGACCCTTCCTCGAGGCCCTCTCTCCCCCAGGGGCCTGATGTCACTGACTGTGTCCCCATCTCTCAGCGGGCCATGGAGCCTGGGCTTTCTGTCCTCAGGACTCCAGGTGGCACCAACAACCAACGGAGGCTGTGCCTGGGCCTCCGCTGGACAGGCTGGCCAGTGAGGCCACTAGCCTAGATGGCCCTGCCCTTTGGATGGGGGAAATTGAGGCCCCTGCCCCTGCCCCTCACTCCTTCCAGACCCCATAAGCTGAGCATTGACGGTGGAGCCTGTGGAATCGCCCAATTCAGGGCACAAGTTGGTGCCTACAGTGGGCCAGTGCCCAGGACAGGGTGAATCAGATGTCAGGATGACCTGGAAGAGCTCTCAGGGCTGGCCCCAGGCCCACTCCAGCTTTGTGCCGGGTCTGGGTCTTTAGACACCTTCCAGAAGGCTGTGGTGGGTGCCTCTTCCAACCCCTATGTGTTGGAGACACGGCCGCAGAGGCCAGAGACAGGCAGGGGCGTGCCTGAGGCCACACGGCAAGGCTCGCAGGGCAGAGCTCCTCCTCTGCCACCTCCCCACAAGCACCTGACGCTGGGAAGGCCTTCGAGCTAGAGCAGCTGGGGACGTCCCTGCCCTCCCAGTCAGAACCTGCGCAACCTCCAGCCCTGCATGCCTTCCCCTCCCCTGCCCACATCCTCAGATAGGCGAGGGTTTGGTGGCCACATACAGCCTTGAGCCCTGGACAAGCCTGACCAGCTTCCTGCCTGTTGAGGTCACCTGCAGAGCCACTTCTGCAGAGGCACCTGAGCAGGCTCCTGGGGGCTGCCACGTGGAGCCCTGTCCTGTCCTATGGTGGGGCGGGCTCCTCTGGCTCTGCTGACAGTTGTGGGCACACGTGGGGCTTGCGCACTGGGGAGACGTTGGCCCGGTCCACAGGCCTCACTAGAGCACGGCACTGGAAGCCCTGCCCGGGCTGCGAGTCCTCAGGGGCTGTCCTGCAGGTGGGCATGTCACGGGCCCTGCAGTGGCCCTGCTTGGCCAGCAGGGGAGGGTGGCTGCCCGCTCAGTGGGCCTCGGTCTGTGCCAGGCACTCTCCTGAGAGCCAGCTGAGGTCAGAGGGACGGGGAAGATTTTATTTTGGGTGTTAGCGACCTCCCCTCAGGACACCCGAGGTGCAGCAGGACGGCACAGAGCAGGCAGCACCAGCTGGCCACCGAGGATCAGCAGCAGGTAACCCACACCCTGGTGCCACCTGGCCTGGCCAGGGTTGTGTGGGAGGAGAGGAGACAGGGCAGGGGCAGGCAGGGGCTGTAGACCCGGGGTGGAGGCAAAGGACAAGGGGTCGCGGCCTGGATTGGGGTGGGGGCTGATGTCCACCCCAGGAGGTTTGAAGAGCGACTGCAGGGCCTTGGCCAGGGCAGGAGGGGGGCTCTGAACTTGGCAAGTGCTGAGATGCACCAGGGGCAGGGAGGGCCGGGGGAGAAAGGCCCAGATTCCCAAGTGCCTCAGCTCGGCAGCCTGCACGGGGGACCCCCAGGATGGCAGGGGTGGGCAGCACCCCTCCATCCGGGTCCCAGCCCCCAGTGTGCATGGTTGGGGGCAGCAGAGCCCAAGGGACCCTGAGCCTCCCTGAATGCCCTGAGCTGACCCGGGTGCCCAAGCTGGGCCCAGCCTGTGGCAAGTCAGCCCAGCCATGGGCTCGGGCACTGCCAGTCCCGGGACAGGAGCAGCTGACACAGCACTTGGGGCCCGAGCTGCTCCAACCCTGGGCGGCTGCCACCCCACACGCCTGGGTGCTTCTCCTGACTTCGCAGATTCATCAGATATTAAGGGGTATCCCCTGTGTGCGGCTGACATTGGGGGCCTGCAGGGGTGGCAGTTAGGGGACAGATGGGCCCTCAGGAGAGCAGGATGGATGGCAGAGGGGCAGCATCCTTGACTCTGCCCTGGGCAGGGCAGGACCCCCAGATTCTGAGGTGTGGGGGTGTGGGGCCACTATGGCCATGGGGCGGAGGCTGCATCAGAAACACAGCAAAGCTGAGGCTCAGTGCTTCTCAGAGGGACAGACCCTGGATCCTTGTCCCCAAGGCCGAGCCGAGGTGCCTGAGGATCCAAAAAGGGGCTGGAGGTGGGGGTCAGGAAGTGCTGGCTGCCTCTCGGTCCTTGGTGCCATCCACTGTGGGCCCCAGTGCTGGGCCCAGCTCACTGCCTGCTGTGGCCTTGGGGCTGCCCCTGCCAGCTGGCCCTGGTTACCATCCCATCCAGACTAGATGGGAAGGGAGGGAGCCCCTGTCACCTGGGAAGGCGTCTCTGGCTGGGAACGGCATGGCCCTCATGCTTTCTCGAGGGCCGGACCATAGGCAGACAGGATGGGGGGCTCTTGGCAGTCCCCTTGGCCAGTGATCAGGAGTCTCTTTCCTCCCCCAAGAAGTCAGAGGCAGAGCTGGGGTCAGAGAGTGGGAAGGGGGAGAGGCCGGGGGGTCCAGGAGCAAAAGGAGATGGGGGCGTGTCAGAGGCACGAGGGCAGGCCAGGCTGGCCCGGGAGGTGACCTCTCAGCCAGGGCTGTGGCGGCTACGCTCTGTGCAGTTTCAGCCTTTCTGAGCTGTCCATGGGTGCAAGGCAGGCAGAGTGTGACCACGGAGCCTTCAGAAAATGGAGGCTCTGAGCGACCAGGGGAAGGGCAAGGTCCAGCCTAGAACATCAGAGGTCAAGGGGGGCCTGCTCCTCAAAGGTGCTCCCCAGACCAGGGCAGCAGGACTGAGTGTGAGCCCAAGTGTAGGCCCAGGGGAGGAGGGAGAGCCAGGGAAGACATGCCCCCATTCCCACACCACACACGTCCCTTCACCCCCCACTCATTGAGTCATTCTCATGGATTCATCTCCTGTGTACTACATTCCTTCCTCCTTTAATTCCCCCCTTCCCTTTCTTTGCTTCCTTCCTATTTCCCCCTCCACCATCATTCGTCCACCTATACATCCATCCATCCACCCACCAGCCATCCACCCATCCACCACCACCCACCCAGCCACCCACTCATCCACCCACCCATCCACCACCAGCCATCCACCCACCCACCCATCCACCCATCCGCCATCCATCCACCACCCATCCATCCATCCATCCACCACCATCTATCCACCATCCACCACCCATCCATCCACCACCCATCCACTCATCCATCCATCCACCACCCATCCATCCATTCATCCACCACCATCCATCCACCATCCACCACCCATCCACCCATCCATCCACCCACCAGCCATCCATCCACCCACCAGCCATCCATCCACCCATCAACTCATCCATCCGTCCAATCCACCACCCATCCACCCATCCATCCACCATCCATCCACCACCCATCCACCACCCATCCACCCATCCATCTGTCCATCCACATCCATCCATGCATCTGTCCATCTACCACCCATCCATCCACACATCCATCCACTCACCCATTCCTCCATCCATCTGTCCATCCACCAAACCTTCACTGAGCACTGCTTAGGTGCTGGGATGGATGATGATCCCAAGCTGGGTCTTGCCCTCAGCAGGCACACAGTCAGAGCAGAGGTTTATATTGGGCCAGTCAAGAGGGAGATGCCATAGACATTATGGAAAAGGAAGGCTGGACCCAACTTATTGCATGGGCACTGACTTAGGCCACCATAGACTTCATACCACTGTGGAAGGCCACAGGACAGGGCACAGGGACATTGCATGGTGTGGGGGCCGGGCTGTGTCTCCCAGTCAGCCCTGCTCCCCCATCCCTTTCGGTGAGCATGGCGAGTCAGTGCATACGGACACAAGAAGCTTTATTGTATGACGTGGGGAGGGCAGCAGTGCAAGCAGGTGGCAGGAGGGGCACAGAGTTCTGAGCATCCAGCATAGGTGTCAGCTCTTGGCCTGGAGGTCACCCTGCAGGTACCCCCTCGGATCTGGTGGGATGACCGGCCCTCTCTCTGCACAGGTGGAACCTTGGTCTCTTGCCTTCCCCGAGAGCTCTTGGCCTCTCTGGAGGGCAGTCCCCTTGGCCAGCAATCAGGAGTCTCTTTCCTCCCCCAAGCAGTCAGAGGCAGGGCTGGGGTCAGAGAGTGGGAGGGGGGAGAGGCCAGAGTGTCCAGGAGCAAAAGGAGGTGGTGGGGGGGCTGTCAGAGGCACGAGGGCAGGCCAGGCTGGCAACGGGAAGTGACTTCTTAGCCAGGGCTGGGGACGGGTGTCTGGCCGAATCTCCCCTGGGAACACGGAGGATGCTGAAACACAGTGTGGGGTGCAGGGAGCGTGAGTCTGGGTCCGGAGGGGCCCAGCCTGCCTCCTGCAAACCCAGAGCCCCAGCTCCCCCACACCAGGGGCATCTCTCTGGTGGCCACCAGGGCCCTGCCCACACCGGCTTCATACTGCAGAAGGCTCCCTGCTCCAGCCTCTGCCCCAAAGACCTGCTTGCCAGTGTGAGCGCTTGTGCCTGGGTCCCCCCACTCAAGACCCGTCTCCAGGTGGAGGGAATGCTGCCTGCCCGCCCCCAGCCTGGCAGCCCCTAGAGCTAGAGCTGGGGTTCCTGAGGCCCCTGCGGCCGCTGCCCCCCAGAGGCGGCCAGCAGCTAGGAGTGAGCCCCAGGCAGACTCCTCTTGGCCGCTCCCCAGGCAGATCCGCTCTTTCCTTGGCAGACCAGCCCCCACAGCGGCAGCCCCCAGGCCTCCTCCCTGAAACCAGACGGCCTCTGGCTCGGCCCCGATGCCATTTGTCAATGTCCTTGCAAACACGTGGCGCCCAGAAACCAGGGCGGGCGGCTTGGCTGGGACCACCCCAGCCAGGAGGTCTGCGGGAATATCCCATTCAGCATAGCTCAGCAAAAATTGCTCCCACCTTCCGGCCAATCTACCTCTGATGATGCAGCCTCAGCTTTCCTGAGCCTGCTGGCCGCCGCTCCTCACCGCTGGCTCGCAGAGGACGCGCCTGTGGTCGGCCGGCGACGGCACGGCGCCCCTCACGTGTCTGCGGGCAGCCCGCTCTTCCTGCCCCGGCTGCGGCCGGCAGCCGGCCAAGCGCATGCCTCCCACTTGGAGCTCCCCGGGGTCTCCTGCCCCATCCTGCATGCTGCTCTATGCCAGGGCGGCATCGGGGACGCGGCCCCAGAGGCAGGTTCCAGCCCTTGTCACCCACCGAGTGACCTTGGGCCTCCGTGGTCTCTCTCTACACTCAGGTGATGGTGTGGCTGCCCAAAGAGTCGCTGATGCACACACAAGCTAGAACACAACAGGGGCTCTGGGCAGTCAGGAAGCAGAGCTGTGTGGCAGGCCCCCACCAGGCCTCAGGGCCTCCCCACACCGCGGGAGACAGAAGGCCCCTGTTCACAGCAAGGGGGAGGGCCTGACCACATGCCTCCCCCCAGGACACGGGGAGCTCATCTCGGCTGTGTCAATGCCACCCCGCAGGTGGCCCAAGATCCAGGGACCACCTGGACCCCCACCACCCCTGTTGCCCAAGCCTGGGAAGGACAACCTGCGTCTGCAGAACTTCTGAGAAAGGCAGCCTGGAAGAAGACGAAGGGGATTCAGCCTTCGCCCCACCTGGGGCCTCTGCACCTCCCTGTCCCCTGTGAGTGAGGCCAGCACGACCAGGATACCGTGGCCCTGCACCTGCAGAGGCCCCTGCATGGTGGCCGCCTTACCCCACTCCCCGCACACCCTGTCATCCACCACGTGGCGTCGCCCCTCGGAAGTCCACCTTCTCCTCGGCTTCACCCAGTGCAGGGTTTTGGCCACTCACTTCAAGGCCACAGCCCAGAACCCGCACAGACCCCTAGTGGCTTATCCCTGTCTTGGCCCAGCAGCGGGAGGCACCCACATCACCCAGGTGCACATGTGTATGGCACCATCCCGTATGCTGAGACCCTGAGCCCCTCGGGATGGCCCAGAAGGGAGGCCCAGCAGCCGGGACCGAGATGCAACCCCAGCCCTGGATGGGGCCAGCCCGGGCCCCGGGGCTCACATCAACCCACTGCCCGCTGGTGCCCGGCTGCCAGTCCCCACCTGAGGAGCCCCTGCACCAAAGGCCAGCGCCTGGCTTCCAGGCCTCAGTGCCGAGAGGGCAGCACCGGGGTTTGTGGTGCCCGGTCCCCTACCTGCCGCTTGCTAGGACCCTACCCCAAGCCCGACCCTGTGGCCCCTGAAGCTGAGCCCCTGGAGAAGACCCCCACGGCTGGCCCTGCTGCTGAGGCAGAGCAGATCTCCAAGCCCCCAAGGGGCCTCATCCCCTGCCCCACTGTCCGGCCCCCACCCTTGCCCTGTCCCCAGAGTCCCTCCCAAGCCCCGGTCAGCGGCTGGATGCGCCTCAAGAAGCAGCTGATGGGGAGGCAGAGGAGCCCCCGTTCCCAGGGCAGGAGGCAGAGCCAGAGCCCATGAAAGCAGGAGGTCCCCACCCCCGCAGGCCCCGGCCCCCTGCCTCCCGGGGCCCCCAGGATGTGGAACGCAGTGCTGTACCGATGTCGGGTGGCCGAGTCCCGTAGCCACCCCACAGGGCCAGGGACAGGGAGCACACCCTGGCGGTCTCACCCGCCTGCCATTTCTGTGCCGGCCTCATTTCAACGCCCGGAAATGCAGGAGGCCTGCCAGCCCCCTCCTAGTTCTACTCCCCCTGGAGTGAGCCCCAACCCAAGAACTTCAACCGGACAGCGGCTGGCTGGAGGCTCCAGTGAAGGGGCTAGAGTGGCCCAGGGCCCAGGCTACGGTGTTTTGCAGAGGGGCCGAGGCTTTAGCGGGGGGGGTCATGGCCCCCTGTGATAGGAAGTGCCAGAGCTGGGGGGGCATGAGGTGCCTGGGAGGTTGGGGAGGGTGAGTCGGTGCTGAGGGAGGGTCAGGAGAGGCAGGTCAGGTGGATGGAGCAGGAAGGACAGGCTGGAGTGGGGGACAAGGCGGGAAGCCTTGGGGTGCCAGCGGTGTGGAAGGGTGTGTTGGGGTGCAGTGTTCGGGCTTATGGGGTGAAACTTGGTAAGATGGAGGATACACAGGTCTATAATGAGGCAGAGGGGGGACCTCTAGACCTCGCCAAGCAGGCGGCCAAGCTCCCCTGGGACAGGCCCTGCAGGCTCCCCCGTCTGCTCTCAGGATTCGGGGCCAGATTGCTGCTGTGTGGAAAGTGGGGTGCTCAGGGTGGCCAGGGCACTGTGAGTTGGTCAGCGTTGGCCCCTGGCTTCCCGAGGATGGAGCCAGACCCCAGGCCCAGCAAGTTGGCACAGGTGTGGGTGCTCAGAGGAGGCAGGAAGGTGCTGATGGGGAACCCCTTCACGTGCCCACCTCTGCTTCCCCCACCTGGGCTGGCAGCCTGTAGGGCCAGGGCCCGGGGGGTTCGCTGATGGGAGAGAGGGCCAGGGTCCCACCAGGCTTGGCGCTGGGTAGGCAGGGTGGCTCAGTCCTGGGGGGGAGAACAGCCCGGTGAGCCTGGGCAGGGGCCTGGAACAGCCCCAGGCTGCAGTCAGCCACGGGGACAGGCACAGGTAACAGGAAAGGCCCGCCATAGCT